>CM028132.1:22646250-23934375 GCA_016271365.2 Neoceratodus forsteri | reverse complement strand
ACTTGTGTCTTGCGTGTCTGGTGTCTGTGCAGCCCTGCTGCGTTTTTTTTGTTGTTGTTTTCTGACCTGATTGTGGGGTGCTGCTCCCTCTAGAGCTAACACAGCTTGGCTTTTGCACAATTATCTTTTTCTTTTGTTTAACCATGAATTTAAGTAGGCAAAAAGTGTAAGTCAGAAAGCCTTCCAGCTCACTCCTCCTATAGTCTGGTGTCAATGTAGCTGATGCAGTTAACCATGTGCCCAACATTTTCTTACAGGGAATAGAAGAGGACCAAGTCAACCTTCAAAAGGGACATCGCCTACAACCTGTCTCTGATTTATCAAAGCAGTGGCAACATCGCAATGGCTCGAAAGCTTTTGCATACATACTGCACCATCTGAAAAAGGGGAGTTTGCTGCTGATTTCAGAATCAACCTTTTGAAGGAACGTTTCAAACGTAGCACTTGCCAAGGACAAACAGATAAACTGAGGACATAACTTCAGTAATAGTGTTACATTTTACCAGCACGCTTCATAAACAGGGAGACATTTTACCAGTACTCTTCCTAAATAGGGAGGTGAACCTTACAGGTGGAAAAAAGTACCATTTTTATGTAAATATTCTGCATCAGCTGGTTTTCTTAACTGTGGTGTGCTACTGAACTGGAACGGATTGTTGAATTTGTAATCTGATTGTTAGAAGACTGTTATGAACTGTTTAAAGTGCTGCCCTGTGGAATGACTATTTATAACCCATTCTGTGTGCCGAAGGAGACGTTCGGTATCCCGACCATGAAAAATAATGACATATCACTGTTCTGCACCATTTCAGAACGCCGTTAGTCTTATTACGTTGCTTTCTAAAGTGAAGTCCCAGAAAAATGTACATTTAATGTAAATTTGAGGCTGAACCGTCAGTAAAGAGGCAAGGCTACCCGCTCACAATGCTGGTGACCCGGGTTCAAGAATGAGCCAGTGATGCTAGAGAGCTAGTGGAGGAAGGCATGTTAAGCATCCCACAGGACACTCGTTTCCTCATGGTGGGAGGCTGAGTGATCTCTGTTGCAGGAGCACCACCTGGGGCCCACAGGTGGAGAAGGACAACAGAGGTGGAGAGAGGCAGAAGACTTAAGCACGCCCCGCACGCCTGTTGTGTGTATGGTGCTTGCATGTTCTCAGTCAGCATCTGGGGGGAGGATGGACAGGGTAAAAAAAAAAAATGTATTTGTAATTTGTGGACCAGTAAATGCACATTGAAATATAACAGCTTGCTTCCAGGTGTGTGCAGGGATAGATGGGTTGCATGGGCCTGTTTTATTGGCAGGGCGAATGTTAGCCATTACACCAGGGGAAACCCCCAACCACTGTGATGTTATTTTGTCTTGTTTTATGAAGTCCTGTAATTTGTTTTTGTTTATTTCTTTTCATGATAAAAAGTCCCCTACTCTGCATCAATTAGTGCCAGGGATCATCGGATCTCTAACTCCCACCTGGACAGTGACCAGAGATGGGCAGAAGGGACCTCGGCTTAATGTCTCATCCGAAGGACAGTACCTCACCAGTGCAGCAACCCCCTCATTCTGCACTACAGTGTCAGTTATGGATATTACTCCCAAGTGACTGGAGTGGGGCTAGAACCCATGACCTGCCGATCTTCCAGCCCCAGAGGAGTGTGTGCTGCCTGCTTAACTACTGACACTTATTGTTTCCCATGCTGGCAGGTTATTACCTTAGCATGCTCGGGCCCAGCACTGCCTGTTCACTCAGCACAACAGGGTTGCCTGCCACTGTATTCGGACTCCGAAGGGTACAAGTCCCTGAAGGTCCTGCCATAAGGCACAAACTGCAAGGCAGGTAAGACCCTAAAGGGCACAGTGGCAGGTGACGGGGCTGGAATAAGGCAGATAGCAGCTATGGCTGCAGTAAGGAAGAAGATGTAAAGAAAATGTACAATGTAAATTTTATTGTTTCATTGAAATTATAAATTGGAGAAAGTGTAATTTAGTGGTTGGACATGGAACTGTGAACTAGAAGATCCTGGGTTTAGCTATTGCAAAAAGGCATCTTAAAAGTAGCACTGGTGCTCGTGGCACATGGACGTGTGTGGGTCATTGGCGTGCTGCTGCTGTTGGTTTGAATTTTATGTTGTTTTCAAGAAGTAAACGTTTTTCTATTTAACCAACAAGACCATTTCTTGCTGTTGCTGTTCTCTGGGTGCCGAGCTGCATGAGTGCCAAGATACCAGGTTTAACTTCCGCGGTAGTAACAGCTGCCCAAGTGCAATAAGGCAACACTCCCACTAATGTGGTCCCTTGAGGATACAGTGGTAAAAGGGAAGTTCAGAGTGGCTAGCACTGTATGTGACCTTTACTTAACTACTTGGGTTCCTTGTCCTTCGGTTCTTCCAGCTATAACATTTGGTAGCAGAAGGATCCTGCAGTAAACGAGATGTTGCGTCTCAGCTGGGCTGTCTTGAGTTGGAAAAAAAAAAAAGTTAAATCAAGTAAAATGCCTGCACATTGTGACCAATCGTCAATCAGTGTCTCCCACTATATGAGGACCTCCTGTTTTGATAAGTGTGCTTAATCTGTGTACTGAAGAAACTGAGCAGTGCTTTACAAGTTAATGCCCTGGAAAGCATGGACCAGCAGTGCTGGTCTGTGGTTGTGGAACATTAACAGGCCCCCCTTTACCAGTATTTGCAGCAGCTGCCACTTTTCTTTCTATCCCCAGTTTTACCTCCTGTTCCTCTCCACCAGCCCTCTTGTGACAACAACCTCCCAGCCCAGTCACACGCCTCACCCAGGACTTACCCCAGCTGCTTGTTACCTCCATGGATGAGTGGGTGCCACAGAAGGTAGAGTGGAACCTGCGGGGTCGCCATCATCCCGTGGTGGAAATGCTTCTCCTCCCAGTTTTCTCCTTGACCTGGGCTGGCATGCCTGCAGTGGCATGTGCATACCACATGAAGATGCAGCATGCCTCTTCACGCTCATCCAACTAGGTAGGCGACCGTTTGCTGCGTCACCTAACCTCCACTAGCTAGGAGACAAGCAGCAGCATGTGTTGTCCTCCTTCCCTGAAGGAGGAGAGTCATCTGTGGACACACAGTCCTCCTTCCCCTGCCCTATTCCTGAGCAGCACTAGTCCATTCCCAAACCCGGATCATCGGTGCGGCAGGGGATGACATCACCTGCCCTGCCACTGGGCTAACCCAGCGACTGCCACGTTCACGAAGTCCACAACCATCTGCTAGCCCCCCCCCCCCAGTAGAATCTGAATTTTATGCATTCTGCTGGGACTGCAGACTCTCTCTCTCTCTCTCTCTCTCTGATTGTAAAAGTCTCTGTCTCTCACTCATTCTATGAGCTCCAGGGTGCTTCTGCATTTATTTATTTATTTAGCCTTTGGTTACCGGGTAAGTACACTAGACCAGTAATATGTCTATTTTCAGGAACGACCCGGGAGAGTACAGACATTGTGATTACATAGTGGTACAGGGGTTTATACAAGAAACATCATAGCAGACAAATTGACTAGAAAGGCACAGTTCGAGGTGACAGTAAACAAGGTATCAACAGTGGAAAAGCATTTCCGTTAACATCGAGTTTCAGACAGTGTGAGGTAAAACAGATTCTCTGGTTGATTTACATCCAGTTTCAGACAGTTGTGTGGAAAAACAGAGTCACAGGTGGTTCAGCGAAATGGACAAAATTATAAATTACAAAAAGGACAAATTATGACTCTGTCAAGTGCCAGGTGTGAACAAGTAGTATCTCAATCAAGTGCCAAGAGAGGATAGCCTCCGGAGTGTGTCCTCTCACCCAAACAACATGCAAGAGACTTGGCGTAATCATATAAAGCATCGACCCTCTGCACCTCCTAACGTGATGTGCTGCTATTTTGACCTGAATGGTTCTCACAGAAGTGTTGTTTGCTGTAAGCAGGTTGGCACCAGCCACATGTTTTGATAGGTTATAAAATGGCACTGAGAAAATGAAGAATGTGATTGGCTGAACCACATCATATGACTGTGCAGTTTGAATTGTCTTACCACACGGCTGGCTGTCAGTCAAATTTAAATGTCTTTCAGATACATTTCTGCCTAAATGAGCTGTTTCATATAGAAAGTGCAATAATCCTCTCCAGGCTGTGCATTAAGACAGATCTTACTGTACTTTCTAGGTGGTTGAATACACTCTGCTGCACCTCGTGCTTCACAACCCAACCGGGGGTTTGTGGTATGGTCTATTTGTTGTGGATTATTGCTTATATAATCGATGCCTGCTTAAATACAGCACTTACAGTACTATACTGCCTGCAACAGACTTATTTTGTTAATGTGCCCACTACCTTTTGGTGATTTTTAACATCTACCCACCCCCACCCCCAATAATAGTTTTTTTTTCTCCTGTGTCCACGGGCATCCCAACACCCTGAGCTTGCCACCACCTCCTGAGACCTGCCTTCTAGTCGGATACTCACATGATTCTACCTGTTATGGCGAGGACAGAGGGAGGAGGGTCCCCCGCAGTACAAATATCTAGTGCAGACTCGAAGGCAGAATCCCAGGTAGCAGTGCGGGCTCAGTGTAGGCAGATGGAGCTTCACAAAACCCATGATGGCATTTTCCCGGTTTCTTTCCCGCCCCTTGCCATTACAGCCTCACGCGTGCACGTGGAGGTGTGTACAAATGACTTTGTGCTCCAGCATTTTCTTGCCACCCACGCTGCAATGCCACCAAGCCTCCAACTGGTGGCAGTTGAATGCCGGGCTAACATGCCTCACCATCCTGGATGAGGAGAACAGTCTCTCAGATACTCGATCCGCTCCTGCCCCGGCGACGCGTGTCCATTCCCTAACCCGGGTCACTGGTGTGGCAGGAGGTAAGGCGCTAGCATCTCAGCCCTCCACTTCACCGGCCGTCTTGTTGACTTTAACATTTTAATGGCCCTTCGAAAGTTCATGAATTTTTAGTTTCCTTATTAGCTTTCTCCAGAAGTCATGAGACCACAGGCCGAAGTCTAGAACTGCTTGGTCTGCATGCTGACTGCATTCTCTGGGGATAGTCGGTGAAGTAGCACTAGGCTAAGGATGAGGTCACCATAGTAACACTGAGAGATGCTAACTCACTTCTCAGCTGTCTCGCCTCCCCATTCAGTGGCCGTTCAGGTTGGGGGGTGGTAGAGCATTTCTAGAACAGCAGTAGTGTGTTTTTTTTTAAGTTTACTTTGTGGCTTATTCTGTGGCACGAAATGGTGGGCACCAGCACACTCGGGCCCTATGCCCCCATTTGTCGTCCACCACCAGATTGTGCACCTGAGAGGATGCCTCCCCAAAGGCCTCAACATTGGGGGTGGGGGGGTGGTACTTTGAAGGAACTAAAAGGGAGAGAGCTATGGGTTTTGACAGAGCTGAACATGTCCAGACTGAGGCCTGATAGGGGTGTCCTGCCAAGGGGATAAAATACTGATGAAAACAAAGAAAGCTGCATGTCTCACAAATGTATGCACCAGGGCTGCATATTACAGTATAAAATGGATAGGAGACATCCTGGAAGCTGGGGCCGTTTTATAATCGTAATAATACACTCCAAGGTATGTTATTTCATGGGATATCATCACTTCCTGAGTGGGAGAAGGCACTAGGCATTGCCTTGTGCCTCAGTGCACCCAAGGCATGGCACTGTCTCATGCATTATTACTGAAGTGTATGCTACAGCTTACCTGGACATCCCAAGGTGGCCGGCATGGTGTTGTGTAATGTACGTTAATACTGCTGCTGAGACCATTCTTATTAAGAGTTGTCTCTCATGCATTCTTAGAGTATGAGAACCGCAAACCCAAAGTGAGGGGTTCTGATACCCTAAGAATATAAGTGAGACCACTTTTACAACTGTAAGAGTGGTCTCAGTGGTGGTATTACTATATTATTGATCGAGCTCGATCAATAATATATTGTTGTTTTTTTTTGTTTTGTTTTTTACAGCCGTACCCAAACATGCCCATTTCCAGGTCAGCTGCGTGTGAGACACTTCACAGAATACGACGAGTGTCTCACATACAAAGGAAAGGAGCACTTCCTCAGTCTGTAATGTTGAGAATAGGGCCTCGTTGTCATGCCTAGATTTTATTTATTGAAATCTTGGATTAACACCTTTGAGGACAAGCTCATTACATAGGTTCAACGTCATGGATATTTGAACACTGAAAACGTTGGACAGAAAGAGGAGAGCAAATAGCAACACAGTTGAACAGGAATGGTTATAACTAGTAAACGATCACAATCAAAGGCTAGATGCCAGTTTCCCAAGTCAGCTGTGCAAAACTAAGACATCAAAAAAGGATGCGAGACAGAAGATGAGTGACAGGAGATAAGGGTGAGCGTAAGACCTAATCATGGACCCAAAGGGTTTCATCGTTGAGAGGATAGGGAGGCAGGAGAGAGGGCCCGGGTACTCTGACAACAAGAGTAGGTAGGGGGAAGGGCACAGGTTACAGGGCCAGAGGATGGGGGAGGGATCAAGGGTAGGGTGCCGGAGGATGGCAGGCCGAAACTGCGCACTCTAGGTGGCAGAACCGGAGGAGAAATAAGAGCATGTGAATTAAGTACCAGGCACTGCAGGGCAGAAACCAGAGCAAGAAAGAACAGAAATGCAGAAGGTTGTGAAGTTTATAGAAACAACTCATTACTTATGCTTTTGTCAGTAACTGCCATGAAACCCTTACTTTTGTTGTCAGGATATACGTCTCACTGTGAATAACCAAAATATCCTTTTGATGTGGCAAAGGTGGGTGGTAGCAGTCCTGCTGCTTGTGTCATGCTGATTGTCATTTTTAACCTCGTGGTATGACACAGAATTTAGTTAACATAATTGAAAGCCTACTGTAATTATAATGATGTTATACCAGAATAATGTCTGCAAAAGTGCACACGTATGAAGTACCCCACCACCACCACCACCTCCTCCTTCCCCGTCTGAAGTATTATGCTCACTTTGGAGGGGGTAGTGTCACAGTCACCTTTACTCCCTTCAGATGAGTAGTAATCAGTTTACAGCCCCATCCCTTCTGGAAGAAGCACGTCCAGTATGACATTCCTCAGAAGGAGAGTGATTAGTTTAGGAAAATTTCAAATACATGCCTTCAGAATAATTTACAGACACCAGTGTTCTACCCATGATGTGATGGAAGAGAAGGAAATTGAGACATTAGAGGAGAAGAGGATATCCTTGTGTAGGGATTTCTTCGGAAAAATATAACCAATCCTGCACATACAGTAAATTGCATGATCTGTTACCACTCAGGACGGATGTCCCCTACTGCTTGAGAACAATTGGATGGCCTTGAAGAGTAGAAAGACCTGAGCAGTTTTGGTGGAATTGTGTGCAGTGGGCCATAAGAAACTTTGATATCGTGCAGAAAGTTCCCGTAACCTGAAACTTTTGGGGCCCAATGGTCCACATGTATCTGTTATTTTGCCCATTATGTGACGGTAGACTGAAAATGTCTAGGACACTTACCTTACCTATTTGTTTTTTAACACACATACTATGATGCATTCTTGTTCAACTAATGAGTGAATGGGGTGGGGCTTAGGTACGGATTTATGTAAAGTATTTAAACTTATATCATGGGTAAGAACATTCTAGCCACCAGGCTAAAAGAGAAGTACATGAGTTCACTTATCTGGCCATAATTACACACCTATACTTGTTTAGCCTGTGTACCACGTTCAGCAACAATATTCAGTACACCTTCACTGGAACTATGTTTTGGTCTTTTTTAGAAACATTAGTAAGTAGAACCCATGTTGTTAAGTGTAGTCAGACACTTCTGGGGTGTGTAATTACGGTCAATAATCACACTTTCCTCTCGTGTTGAACGGTACTCTGCACAAGTGCCTCGTGCCTAACAGCACACTTAAGGTGTGTGATTGACTCGTAATTACACACCCTTGTGTCTTATTGCACACTTTACATTTACACAATGTGTGAATATTCCTTGTTGTACTGCATATGTTGGGACTAGTAGTATCACCTAGAGGTTAGAGTAATGAGCTCGAAACATCTAGAAGACATGGGTTTTGATTCCCACAACCTCCACTTACATACTGTGCGACTCTGAGCAAGTCACTTAACCACCCCAGTGCTTCTGGATCGCCCTTGAAAACAGGAACTTGTGCCTAGTGGGCCTTACCTCATTACTAAAGAATATATGTATATTTTTAAATATTGTTCTTTGAAATCTCTCCTGAGTGACCCCCTTACTTCCACTTGCACTGCTCCCTCACTATCCTCGTGTCTGCCTGTTTATCCAGTGCTCTGCAGACCATTTGTTTGTTTTTTTTTGTTTTGTTTTTTTTAACTTATCAGCTTTCCCAGTTCCCTTTAAAATGGAAATCTGCTGTGGTGACACCAATACACAGAAGTGGTGACAAGACCCTACTCAGCAACTTCAGGCCTATCTCCATCCTGCCCCCCCCCAAAGCTTTGGAATGGATAGTTGCCTATCAGCTTGTTGAATACCTGGAGAAATATAACCTGCAATGTCCACAGCAGCACGGCTTTGGAACAGGGCACAGTACCACCACTGCTCTCCTCGAATTCACCAACTATATACACAATGCACTTGATCATGGCCAACCTGTCAGCACTTCTTATATCGACTTGACCAAGGCGTTCAACACCATCAATCACTCCTTACTGATCGAGCAACTGTCTCTCCTCAGTTTATCTGACACCAACCTGTAGTTTCAGAGCTACCTTACTGACCACACCCAACAGGTTAGGATTGGTAATGCACTCTCAACTACCCTTCCAGTTTGGTTAAGAGTTCCTTAAGGGTCCATCTTGGGTCCCCTACTCTTTAGCATCTTGAATAAACTCCCTGCTTCCTGTCAAGATAGGATTCTTCTGTATGCAGATGACGCAGTCATCTACACATGCAACGCAGATCCCTCCCTCCGACAGTCAGCTGCAAAAAAGCTTCACAGAAGTCGAGGCCTGGTTCAATTCACACACACTCATTTTAAATTACAAAAAAAAACAATGCTGTTCCATGGAACCCATAACAAAGACAAACAACTAACAATCTACAACAACTCAGGCACTGTATTGGAACAGGTGTACCTATTAAAATATTTGGGAGCAACCCTTGACTGCACCCTATCGTATATCGAGCATATTGGCAACGTCGCTAAAGCTGCAAATACTTGTATGAGGCTGTTATACAAGCATAAACATTGTCTTACGGCTGAAGCCCTATCTCTTGCAATTCAGAGCTTAGTAATTTCAATAACTGATTATGGGCTCGTGATCTATGGATCAGCCGCCGACGTCGCACTGCCTTAGCCCCCAACAAGGCCTGCCATCTCCTTACCTCTGCTGCTCGCCCCTCTCACACCTGTGATATTTTTGAACAGGCCAATTGGCTTCAGCTAACTAGCAGAGTAAAATACCAGACCTACATCTTAGCAAAAAAGACCTCGCTAGGTCTCTTGCCCCCAGGGATTCGGATGATACTCACACCTTACTGTGTTCCCCGTCTCACCAGATGTTCCGAAAGTTTAACATTTTCTGTCCCACACTGCTGAACTACACAAGGACAGCACTCTTTTAAAGTGAGGCCCTCGAACTGGTTCAACTCTCTTCTGGTGGAAATCACAAACACTGCCATGCTTGGCACCTTTAAGCGCAAACTGCGGCAGCACCTTGTAGCCAGTGCATCCTGTGATTGTTTCACTTAACTGCTTTCTGCCTCCCTCATACTGTTCCCACCTTCTAACCTCACCCTCTACCCTGTCTTCCCCTCTACCCCCATTGTTTTGCTGTCTAACCCTTAACTTGGCCTAACCTCTAGTTTCTACAACCTCCCGGTCAGCGATCTCTCTCCTACTGTGCACCTACCCTGTGACACTCCCTTATCTTCCCCATATTCCCTGCTACACTACCACTCAACTATTCCACCCCTCTTCCCCAACTCAGTCTCTGCCCTCCCCCCACTCCTATCCCCCTGACACCCTTCAACTTCTCTCTTCCCTTCCCTCCTAACCCCTTTCTTCCCTTATTCCCACCCTCCCACTCCTGCCTATGCTTTGAGCTGCTATCCATCTCCTCCCTGTTTCTCTGAATCCATTGTTGCTCTCGGTCCCTGTAATCCCTTTATGTAACTTCCCTAGGCATACACTGTACAATGCCTGTTGTACTGTTCCTTGACCTAATATGCTGGTCTTGTACCTAGACAACACCAATTTGGCTGCTAACTTGTATAGTTTTGCTAGTAAGATTTTGGTGTTGTTATAAAGTCTACTTGTCTTGTTTTGACGTGGAACCTTTGTAAAATAGCTCCAGCTCAAAGGTGTCTCTCCGATCTCGTAATAAATAAATAAATAATAAAAATTAATAAAGCTGTACTGAAAAAACATTTTTACTTTTTATGCCATTGATAAATATTTGTGCTCTTTTATTTGATTTTCACCGTCGTTATTGTCGCTCTGCTCATGTTCTCCCTTCTGTTACCCTCTTATGGTATACACCTGGAAATGAGCCTTGGCTCAGTGTGCCTTTCCCACTCATCAAATTTTCAAATAAAGAAAATAAAAACGTAATCTTACTTCGAGAAACCGCTCTTGCAGCAGGTTACACCATTAGGACTGGACCCCACGGAAATTTTCTAGCTAGCAGTATCCAGCGGGGACCGCACCTGACGTCGGCCCCACCCCCAACGTCAGGCATCATACAAAAGGGGGCGGTCCCCCAGAATCCCCAGATCTTCCTGGACTAAGTCTCCATCACTCATTCACACTAGTGGGATAGCGCCGGAGGCACTAGGACCAAGCGGGAGCCAAAAATTTTCAGAAGGGCCGGCGCCGAGGTAGGACCATGCACGACACCTTGAGACTGACTTCGAGCTGTATAGGCTATCTCGCATCGCACCCTCCAACCGCCTCAGTTCCTTTCCCGCTGGCCGAAAGTGCACTTGGATGCTGGCCGCTTTATCTGCTGGAGTCAAAGTTTTCGCCTATAAGACAGCAGCTTTTAGTGTTTAATTTAAAAGTTTTAATTTAACTATTTAGTAGTAATTTTTTATTTTACTGAATAAGAAGATTATGAAGAAATTCTTTCCTGCCATCCACAGAGTCGTCCTTAGACGGTAGCGGTGACGGTAGGAAGACTTCGTTTGAAAGTTGTTATGGCAGAGGGGCTGTGCCCAGTCCGCCACCCTTAAGTAACGGGGGGGGGGTCTGACTACGGACAGTCCTGTGCTCTGCGGGGAGGACAGTCCACCGAAGCACGAATCTGGCGGTGCCGGGGATCTGGCTCCGCTTAGCCACGAGCTCTTCTTCTTCGTCTGGGGAAGAAGAATCGGTGCCGCTCGAGGTTGCCCGTTGGTATGGCTGCATGAGGATTGTTCATTGGTAGGGGCGATAGGCCTGAACCGACTTTTGTGGGTTCCCCCTTGGCCCCGCTCCTAACGGCTGCTTTCTCGACTCCGGACTCCATCTCTGTCCTCGTTGGAGTTCCGGTGAGCAGTTTCACCTCTGGGCCGCTCCTGTGGAGCAGGGGGTTTGACTCCTTTTTTCCTGGTTGTGTTCCTGGTTTCTGGGCCTCCGGGCCTCGGAGCCATTGGACCGGAGCCAGGTCAATTGGGTCTGAAGGAGCGCGGTGCCCTCTTGGTGCCTTCGCCATTTTGTCAGCCCCTCGTGCCTACCCCCTTCTTCCTTTTCCATGCAGGGGCCAGCACGGGCACCACCTTTCTCTTCTTTTCCATGGTGTTTTTCCTGGCGTTGTGCCCAACACCTTAGTGGCGCCGCAGGTCTGGTGCCGTGCCACTGGTTTGGCATGGGTGCCATAGGCGGCACCGCTGGTGTTTGGGTCGGCGCTGGGACTCTGCGCCGTGGCTCAGTGCCATGCTTGGCATCGTACTGGGTGTAGTCGGCGCTGTGCTCGGCTCCATGGCTCGGTGCCGTAGTCGGCACCGTACTCTGTGCTGCAGTTGGCGCCATGCTCTGTGCTGCAGTCAGCGCCATGCTCGGTGCCGTGGGTCGGCTCCGTGGCTCATGCTGTGCTCGACACCGTGCTTGGCGCCGTGGGTGCTTCTTTGTCAGCGCCGCTAGCGGTGCTGTGGGTGTCTCACGGTGCCACTGATGCCCTGCGGGCACCTTAGTGCAGCCAGGCGGCGCTAGGCACCCGCAGGTGACACTGTGCACCCAGCGAGGTGGCACCAGCACCACGGAGCCACAGGCGATGCAGTACCCGCAGACGCCGGTACCATGGGTGCCATGGGCGCGGTGTTCTGTTGCCATTGCTGCCATTGGTACCGAGGATTCCTGTGGGTTCTGCCGTGGGTGCCCTCTGGTGTCTTTCAGGTTGGCATGGTTACTGCTTGGTGCGCCTTCCTGTGCCAGGAGTGATGCTAGTGCTGCAGGGGTGCCAGTTGGTGCTGTCTGACAGAACTAGGGAAAGATCTGTGTTTGCAGACCTCTCTTCCGCAGGACTTGTGTTGGGATGTTTCCATGGAATGAATTCCTATTCTGCGGATTATTTCCACACTTTTTAGTGGGTGGCGGTCTGCATCGGATCTCCTCATCCAGCGATTTTCCACCGATGGGACTCTTCTGTTCTGTTTCTGTCAGCGGAATCTCTCATTCCGCTCAGCACTTTCTCAGCCCCCTATGTGGTGCCAAGCTCCTTGACACCCTTCCTGGTGGCGGAGTCTCTAGTGGCTCTAACCGGACCTCTTTTGGGGTCCTTCTGTGGTAGAAAGGCATCTGGATGAGTCTTTCCCCTGTCCTTCTGGTCAGTGATACAGCGGATGTCTCATTTTATATACTGAACGCCCTCTCTATCATCAGAGTCTGTGATACAAGCTCTTTTAGTAGTTCCTCATTTATGGGGTCCACCATAGTGTTCAAACTGGATCTGTGGACTATATACCTCTGTGTCTAGACTTTTTTAGTGGTCAAGACAATTACACTCTTTGGAACATTTTAATTCTATGGTCAGGAGCTGCACAGACTGTCCCGCTCCTTTGATAAGGGTATACAGCCCTTTTTTTGATGCTGCCCCTCTGGTGGCTGCTTCGCCACAGGTAGTTAACATCTGTCTAGCTATTATTAGTCCAGTCAGGGGTTCAGTTATGGATCTTCAGGCTCCTCAGAGGATGACATGCTTGTCATTTCTGTATCAGGCAATACTTGCCAAATAGCAGCCAGCAACCTTGTCAGGCTCGGACTAATGATATTTAAAAAAAAGGGGGGTCAGAATTATCACAGCACAGGGCCTAGTTGGAATTTCCTGATACCACGCTTGGATCTGATCAGGTTCCGCCTCAACCCTGAGGCGGTCGTCTCTAAACCTCAATAAAGGGTACCTGTTTTCTTCTACCCCTAGGGGCAGTCCGATCCAGCGGTGGTATAGCTCACCTCTTTTCTCTAAGAGAATTTCTCTTATTCCGAGATATTTCCAAAACCTAGGCATCTAACCAGTCTGTTAGTCCCCTTTTTGTTTTTTAATCAGGCTTTCTTCTCCTGATCAGAGCCTTGCAGCAACAGAAGTGACTCTTCAGCAAGTCGGAACTTAGATTCCTACTTCCATGTTTGCTCCAGCTTAACAGATGACATGCTTCTTTCTTGACCATTGGTCAAGTAGGTTCTTTCTAAGGTAGCCACAAATATTCACATACAGT
The DNA here is from genome assembly GCA_016271365.2 of Neoceratodus forsteri. Taxonomy (NCBI): domain Eukaryota; kingdom Metazoa; phylum Chordata; order Ceratodontiformes; family Ceratodontidae; genus Neoceratodus; species Neoceratodus forsteri. Next base: position 23,920,707 of record CM028132.1, on the reverse strand, counting down.
CATACTACCCTGAACCTGTACACTTTACCTCCGGCTCTTGCAGCTCCTGAGGTCTTTTACATTAGATTAGTGCATGTCTTTGACACTATTAATTTTGGTCCTAGATCAAATCGTGAGGCCAGGTTCTTGCCGCTCTCCTAGAATAGTTGCGGCTGCCTGGCAGACTTTAATTTTTTGCCCATTGTAGTTGTCGGCAAGGTGACGAGTTACAACTCGAGCGTTTATCTTGTAGACACTATGTTATAGATGCTCTTACAAGACGGCTCTTTTTATTAACAGGACAGTCCTTGGCTGTCCTTTCCAAGTGAACCCTATCTCCTGCCACCCTACTCAGGGTTGTTGATTTTAGCTGGTACTTTCCACTAGTGTGAATGAGTGATGGAGACTTAGTCCAGGAAGATATGGAAATTACGTACTTCACGTGAATTATTGATCTTCTTGGACAGTCTCCATCACTCATTCACACCCCACCACCATCCCTGGGTTCACTCATTTTCTTTCCTGGTCTTCATGGCCTATGGTTGGACTGTGAAGACATTGTTCTTGACCTTTCTCACAAGGCCATCTGGGCCCTCCAGGCCCAGACACTCAGAATGAGTTATTCTCGTAGATTCGCTGCACCTCCTTGCTCGAAAAGGTACTGAGGCGGTTGGAGGGTCGACACCGAGATAGCCTATACAGGCGCGAGTCAGTCTTGCGTGCGTGGTCCTACCTCGGCGCCGGCCCTTCTGAAAATTTTTGGCTCCCGCTTGATCCTAGCGCCTCCGGCGCTATCCCACTAGTGTGAATGAGTGACGGAGACTGTCCAAGAGGATCAATAATTATGGTAAGTACGTAATTTCCATTTCTTTTCCCACCGTCAACTCACCAGCATTGGCCTCATGGTCCTACTCTAGCGAACGACGCCTAGAATTTTCAAAGTTTTACTCTAAATGTCAGCATTTCCAACTCCTTCTTCAGAAGAACATCCCTCCAAGTGTGCCTGCGGCAAACAGATCCCTTTCAAGGATCTACTTTCATCCTGTCTGCGGTGCTTAGGCCCGAAACACGACACCAAGGCCTGCTCCTTTTGCCAGCGGTTCAATAGTCGCACCCGGATCCGCCGCCAGAAGGCACTTCACGGGTTCCTCTTGGAAGAAAAGTTGAAAAGCATGGACAAAGACCTTGCCTCCAGAGGTGAGTCTACCTCTAAGTCCCATAAGCACTGGGAGTAGCATCGGGAGAAGGGCAGGTCCAGATCCCCTAACCGGGCCTCGGACTCGCACACCAGCTCAGGCTCCACGCGCTTAGATCGCTCTCCCTCCACGGCTCGCTCTCAGCCCCCTCCAGTAAAAGTTAAGTCTTCAGGCAGTACTTTGGCTTCTCTGCATCCTATCAAGACTTGCAGGCCTTCGGCTTCCTCAGCACCCTCCCGGGCCTCCTCGAAGTCTTCAGACTGTCACCAGTCCAAGTCCTCTTCAAAACCTCAAGCTTCCTCAGAGAGACGCCGGGACTCCGAAGCCAGATCAGCCTCCCAGCCTCCTAGGGGTCCGGATCCCCCTCCAAGGAAGACTAAGGACCTGACATCCCTAAAACTGACGACGGACCCGAAGCGGGCTACCGACCCTTCATCAGTTATATGCTTGTCGGACCAGATGTCGACTAAGCACCCGATGTCAGTGAGACGTTCGCCAGAGCCAAAGACTGCCCCCCCGTCACCGGTCACCAGGACTCTACAGAGGAGGACCTGACGTTGCCTGATGATCAGGCAGGCAACAATGAGGACACTGGGCTTCCACAGGAGCCTTCGCCAAACCCGGCGACGCCCTTGGACCCGACGCCTGATACCGGCGACAGACCACCGACGCCAGGTCCGTCGTCTGGTATGAATATCCAGGAGGTCAAAGATCTCTTCACCTTTTGGTGGGACACAATACAGAAGGACGTGATCTCAGTAAAACCTCCTCCTCTTACTCCTTCACCTCCTACTCCCTCTCCTGCACCGCAGGGGCCAGCAGGAAGGCCACCGACCCCCAAGGAACCTACTCCACCTCCTAGGGGAAGATCCAAAGAATGGAGAAGGCCCCCTTCAAGATCTCTCTCAGGGTCTCCCAGTCCTAAGCGACCCAGACGTCGACGGTCCACTCCGCAGGGGGATGATTTTAGACCTGACACCTCAGATACCTCCAGGTCTCCTTCTCCAATCAGCATCCCATCACCTGACCCACGAGACCTGCCCAGGTCACCTCTGGATGATCCCTCTTTTGCCGAAATCATGAGGCACATCCAGGGGAACATGGGATGGGATTCGGAAGATCTCGACCCCGAGAGATAGCGCCTAGCTCGTTACCTTCAGCAGAAGGGGCCCTAAGCCTGTGGTGGTGTCACCCTTGGTGGACACCTTCACGGACGTCACCAAGGCTGCGTGGAAGCGTCCATGCTCCACCCCCGTGGTGTCGAAGAAAGATGACAGCCTGTACAGGGCCCCAGCAGAGGACCCGTACTTGGCACAACTACCCCTGGCTGATTCCCTGGTCATTATGGCATCCCATGATCGGTCTCAACGACCACAGCATCTGAGTACACAGTCACCAGACCAGGAATCCAAGCAGTTGGATGCCCTGGGGAGGCGCATGTATGTGGCTGCTACATGCTCCATCAGGTCACTGAACTATCTGACTCACATGGTTCAGTTTCAGAATGCCCTGTGGGAGCAGGGTCAGGACCTGGTTGACAACCTACCGGATGGCAAACAGAAGGTGGAGCTCTTGAACCTCCTCCGCACAGGGTCAGACGTGGGGCCCCAAGTGTTGAGAGCCGCATATGATTCTGCGGACTCATCTGCCAGGGGCGCAGCTTCAGGCGTCTTTCTCCGGAGACACTCCTGGCTCCATGTCTCCGGATTTACCCTGGACGTCCCTTATAACAGAGAGGTCCTGTTTGGTGAACCCTCTGAAAAGGTCATCACCAAGCTTCAGGACACCAGAAAGGCAATAAGGACTGTACAGGCCATGTACAGACCCAAATCTGGTTCCTTTCGTAGGAACCAGAACCATTTTCACGGCCGACAACCACAGCAGCCACATTCCGGCCAGCAGCAAAGGGGCACCTTCCACCGTAAGGCCCAACCCAAGTCTTCCCCAGGCCAAGGTCAGCGGTATACCAAACCGGCCCAGCCTATGTGGAGTAATGCCGCCACAGCATGAATATTTCCCGGCCCCTACCCCTCCTCTAGATCAATGAGCAGAAAAGGTTGGGGGTCGCATCACTCGCCACTTTTCAGGGTGGTAGTCGATTACCACCGACCGGTGGGTCCTTCAACTGGTCAACAGAGGTCACTTTATAGAATTCCTCAACCACCCACCGTCAAGACCTCCCCTGCTTTCCCGTTATTTGGGTCAGCACGCACTGCTGATACAGAAGGAGGTGCACGTGCTTCTGGGAAAGGAAGCTATAGAGCACGTACCGAGGAACCAGAGAGGTGCAGGTTACTATTCCCACTTCTTTCTGGTTCCCAAAAAGACAGAGGACCTCCGTCCGATACTGGATCTCAACGATCTCAACGCTTCGGTCCTTTACAAATGCTTCCGCATGGTGACCCTTCCCGGTTTGATACCCATGCTCAAGCAGGGCGCCTTCCTAGCATTCTTGGGCATGGCAGGATGCCTACCTGCACATACCCATAGCTCGAGCGCACAGGAAGTTCTTGCGCTTCGGATTTCTAGGTCGCCATTATCAGTTCCAAGCCCTCCCTTTTGGACTGTGATCGGCACCTCGGGTGTTTACGAAGTGCATAGCAGTCATAGTTGCGGCTCTAAGGAGACAAGGCCACTACGTGTTCCCCTACCTGGATGACTGGCTCCTCATGGCACCCTCTCAGGAGGCTCTGATGTCCGCAATTCACTGTACTCCATCCCTGTTCAGGACATTGGGCATCATTATCAATCAGGAGAAGTCGCACCTGGTTCCGTCACAGAATCTGCAGTTAATAGGTGCAGTTCTGGACACTGTCCAGGGGAGAGCCTTTCTGCCCCAGGACCGAGCGGACACATCAGATCCCTCATCAGGAACATCTTGGCAAAGAAGACTGTCCCAGCCAGACTGGTCCTTTGCCTGCTCCTACACATGGCTGCGGCCATTGCAACAGTCCTGCTAGCCCGTCTCCACATGCAGGTGATCCAATGGATGTTACGGGTTCAGTGGGATCAGAAGCAAGACCATTTGCATCTTCCAGTTCGGATCACGAATGCCGTAATCTGGGATTTATAATGGTGACTAGATTCAAAGAACCTATCGACACCGGTTCCCTTCATTGCACCGTCTCCGATTGTGACTCCATGGATGCCTCAGGGTTTGGTTGGGGAGCACACCTCAACGGGGTCAGGTCTCAGGGCTCATGGACACCCCAGGAAGCTCATCTCCACATAAATATTTTGGAAATGAGAGCAGTTCTTTATGCCCTGCAGGCCTTCCAGTCGGAGATCCCACTGGGTACTCTCCTGTTACAAACAGACAATACCGCGGTGATGTATTACCTCAACAAACAAGGAGGCACCCATTCCTACCCACTTTGCAGGGAGGCCATGTGAGTGTGGTATTGGGTTCTACAACATGGTGCAAACCTCATTGCTGTTCATGTCCCAGGAGTGGACATCATCATCTCAGACAGCCTGAGCCGCTCTCAGGCCAGAGTCCACGAGTGGGAACTACTCCAGGAAGTAGTGGAGGATCTGTTTCACAGATGGGGCACACCAGAGTTAGACCTTTTCACCTCCCCATCCAACGCAAAACTGCCTAATTTCTGCTCACTAGATCCAGGGCCTGGTGTTTTCTGGCGAGACGTGTTGTCCCTCTCCTGGACAGGCAGATTCCTCTATGCATTTCCTCCCTTCCTGTTGATCCAGAGGGTCCTATTGAAACTCCGCAGAGAGCAAGTGACGCTGATATTTATCGCACCTTTTTGGCCCAGACAGATTTGGTTCCCTCTGCTGCACCAGCTGTCCCAGGAACCTCCGGTGCCTCTGCCAATCAGCTCTCACTTATCCCAGTAGGCAGGTTCTTTGGTCCATCTGGACCTTCGCTCTCTGAACCTGCATACCTGGCTCCTAGAGACATAGCTATCATGCGGTACGGAGTCTCGCAAGAGGTAGCAGATGTTCTAGTGGCTGCTAGAAAACCGGCCACTCATGCCACATATGCCATGAAATGGCGCAGATTTTGCCTCTGGGCTCAAGCACAAGGACTTTCCCCGATGGATTGTCTGAAAAGGTCAGTCCTGGACTACCTCCTGTCTCTCTTCCAAGCAGACTTGGCCTACTCCTCTATTAAAGTACACCTTTGTGCCATCTCAGCCTATCATACACCTATAGGCCGATGTCCCATAACTCAGTTGGACACAGCACAAGCCTTTCTGAGAGGTGTTCTCCACCTTAGACCTCTGATTAAGGATCCTATTCCTCCATGGGATTTACCCTTTGTCCTGGAGCAGCTCATGCTGCCACCTTTTGAACTAGCCGAGGATTGCGAGCTACGTCTCCTAACATGGAAGATGTTATTTTTAGTTGCCGTTACTTCGGCCAGAAGGATTTCTGAACTTCATGCACTGATGTGCAAAGAACCTTATTTGCTTTTTCACCAGGACATGGTGTCCCTAAGGACAAATCCAAAGTTTCTACCTAAGGTGGTCTCAGCTCTCACCCTCAATCAGGACATCGACTTACCAGTGTATTTTCCTAAATACTATAATAGAGGAAAGGCCCTGTTGCACACTCTAGATGTACATAGGTGTCTAAGATACTACCTGACAAGAACCAGGCACCACCGAAAATCTGATCAGCTTTTTGTCTCCTTCACCCATATGATGTTGGGAGCTCCGATTTCTAAACAATCGCTGTCCAGTTGGCTCATGCACTGTATCACGTTCTGTTACCAGAAACATAACAAACCTTTACCGGGTGCAGTTAAGGGTCATTCCACAAGGGGGGTGGCTACCTCCTTTGAAGCCATGAAGAACATGTCCACTTCAGCCATCTGCGCAGCAGCTACTTGGAGTACCGTGCACACCTTTATCAGGCATTATAGCCTGGACGTTGCATCACGGCAAAGAGCTGGTTTTGGTCTAGCAGTCCTTCAGGGACTCCTATCCTAGGCTTCGGTCCAACTCACAATCTCTACCTAGCCTCCTCCCACCTGCGAGGGATTTCTAGTATTGCTTGGAAATCAGTCCTAATGGTGTAACCTGCTGCAAGAGCTGTTTCTCGAAGTAAAATAGTACAGTTACGTAAGAACTTACTGTAACAGTGGATCTTCAAGAACAGCTCTTGCAGCAGGTAGTTTCCCTCCCACCATCCCCTCTGGAGGTAGAGTTGTTCTGATATCTCTTTTCTAGAATTAGGTGTTTCTAACACCGCTCTGAATGCCTTTTGAAGGCGGATCCTCAGTCTCCACTTCTGATGTCATCTAGCGGCTGGGAGTCTCCGGCGGGAGAACTGGGGATTCTGGGGGACCGCCCCCTTTTGTATGATGCCTGAAGTTGGGGGCAGTCCCCACTGGATACTGCTAGCTGCAAAATTTCCATGGGGTTCTGGAGCCTGCTGGCTTCAGTCCTAATGGTGTAACCTGCTGCAAGAGCTGTTCTCGATCTACTGTTTCAGTATCACAGTTACTGTATTAACTGCAGCTGTACAGTTGCGCTGCCTTTCTGCTATGAATTTAAAATACAGTCTGATCTGAATTTAGAAAAGCTAATAATTGCACGACCTGTCCAGCAGAGATCTGTCTGCATTGGCACCAAAGCTTGCTGCTCAGAATTATTAATCAGGGTTCATTTTGTACTTTTGATTGCTTTAATCCAGATCTCATAACTCTAGTGCGATGTCATACCACTGTGCACATCACCTTCCCTTTTTCTAACTATTTTGATGCAGAAAAAAATCATTTTTTTCACCGCTGAATCCTTAATTCCTCCAAAACTGAGCAAGGAAATTGGCACCCTTGTTAGCAGTCACAGATGAGAGGCCAAGGACTGAACGAACATATTGGGCATGGAGTCTGAACTAAGCTCTCACCTTCGTGGTGGTCCCCCCATGGCAGGGTTTGAGGCTCATTGGCGGGACTGTGTGGGGATACTTGCACTGTGATCACTATGCTGTGGCTGTTACATGGATAAACAGAGGGCTTCAGCTTCCAGTGCCGTCAATCTGGCACTTTTTACGAACACTAAAAATTCACACCCAGCAAAAAAAATACCATTTAAAAAGTATTGAAATTTTACCCATTACACAGTGGGTTATACAGCTCCTTCTAATACAGCAGTTTGTCAGTGCAGGATACACAGCCACGCCTGTCAGTGAAAAACAACACAAGCTGCATAAACGTTTGTTAACCCCAAATCCTGACTCTGCTAATAATGTTGACAGCCATTATAAAATGGGCTATCAGAATGCAGCATACTGATTGACTGAAGTTTGTGCTGAATGGATTAGAACAGCACAACCAATGGGAACGAACAAGTTCCATTGCCAGCCTGTCTTATCACCCAAAAGTATCAATGTGCTCGCTCAGAGAGTTGATGTTTCCAACTGCAGCCATTCCCCCAAAAAATGTAACCTAATATAGAGTGAGCAGAGGACTGAGAAATGTTGCTTAGGAAGCTCGACAGCCCAAAAGATGTAAGGTGCGATCGGCACCAGACCACTGCTCCAATTATTACTGTTTCCCAGCCCAATTACAGTCGTCCACAGAGCTAGCATGGCATCACCTCGCTGCACCTGTGGCTGCGTGTAGTATGGTGCTCACCAGTGCCGCACATAAACTGTGCACTACCTGTAGCCCTAATTTCACTTTTTGGGACCAGGTTAACCAAGGAAATCAGTAATACTCCAGCTGCATAAAGTCAGGATGCTCGATAGTATTGAACAAATGCACCTTTTGTTTTTTTTGGAGAGGGGGACAACAACCATTGCAAATATAATATGGACTTGCTGTTTCCTGGTAAAAGACATCTTCCAGTATCCCTTGCTGGCATCCATTGGCAAACATACTTTTTTTTTTACATTGTAAGTATTTTTAACATTTTTGTATGTCTTTATTAAATTTACTTAAGAAAAAATTTCCCATTTTATAGGTACAATAAGACACTCCAGGGTGTTTGGTTTTGGTGTCATAACTGCACTTCCAGGGACTGAAGGCACTCTGCCTGCAGCCTTGTGCCCTACTATGTCCCAGCGTGTGTGCTTGTGACACTACAATCAATACCCTGTTGTGTCTTGTTGCTTGCTTAGATGCTGCTGACCTGCTAATAGTACCAAGTTACCAGCATTGTACAGCTGCAGTTGGTAATCTTTGACTACCTCTGGAATGTCTAACAACCTTCAACCTTGCCAAAATAGTTAATTTAAAGCAACAGTATTTGTTAGCAAAAAAATTTCATCATGTAGTTTTTTTTTTTAGTAATAATATTCATTTAACATATTCATATTCATCATTATATTCTTATCTCTCTGATGTTTTTAAAACAACTTTTGTTATTAATTTTAATCACTCAAGTTAACGATGGCCACTGTGGTGAGTGCATGCCTCGTGCCACATCCAACTGGACTATGGGTTATGTTACATTCTCTCAGACCTGATGGTTCTCTGACTTGCAAGGAGAGGTAGGCACGTCGCCAGATGCAATTAAAACATTTTGTTAAAAGTGAGGAGAGTGCAAGTGTCATATGAAATCCCAAAGAAACTGAGTCACTGGTAATGCTGCAGCACTGTGGAAGGCTATAAGGTAAGGCAATGCTGTAGACTTTAGGTAATCACTATACTCTAAAGCAAACCTATAGACTATAAGTATCTGCTGTACTCTAAGGCAATGCTATAGAGACTCTAAAGAAATGCTGTGCTCTAGAACAGTTTCAAAAATTCTAAAGACCCTGGCCAGGAGTCTCTTGGAATGATTATCTGGTTAACCTTTTGTGAAGCTGGAACTATGATGACCTGCGGGTGGACTTGCCAAACAATGGAGTGCACATCAGGGAACTTTTCAGGGCAAGTGCACCCGAAGGAACCAAAGAAATGTAGCTCCAGGAGGGATCAGAAGAACTTTTACTCCAGAAAGTGGAAATTACCAGAGGGTACACCTCATCCTCTGGTTTGAAGAACTTGGTTGCCTGGTAGAGGACGTGTCAGGCCATCAGGCAAAAGACAGTTCAAGACTTTTGCATTGGTGAATGGGTCGTGGCACACTGTCGATCAAGACAGAACAACTGGAGTCTTTCACAAGACCCTCTGTCTGTTGGTGTGGGGAGTCATAGCAGACTGCCAAATGGTTGTATTGAACACACAAAAAAAATTGTAATCTGGGTATCTTGAGCATTCTTTGCTCCTGGGTCTGGCCACTTTTGTTGCTCCTGAAACAAGAAAATTTTAGCCACTGCGTATCAATGTCCTTAGCTATTGAGCTGGTGTGCCCCATTACTTCAGCAAGTACTCATCTTGGTGATGGCCCTGACCCCTTGCATATCACATCCAGAACCAGTAAGCATCCAAATTCTGAGGGTCGAGGGTTGGAACCGAACCACCCACTGGATTTAGCCACTTGAGTTTTTTATCCTTCTGTGTTTTTACAGGAAAATTAGGGGTTACTAGAGAGGAAAGTGAAACGTTCAGGTGAGCGTAATGGGGGGGGGGGTTGTGCTGTGCTGTCACAGTGCTCACCTAGGGGCTTAGTGAGGCATGATGCTGCAGGTGGAGTGCCTTCAGCCCATGTGTGCGTTGCAACAGCACAACGCACAAACCTCAGAGTGTCTTATTGCACTGATAAAAAGGGTTTTCCTTTAAGTGTTCTGTAAATATTTTTTCTATAATTTAAAGCTATAAAACTACAGTATATATATATATATATATATATATAATTGTATATAAAATGTTTGATACTGCTTATTATAAGCTAGCAAGATGTATTGGTAAAAATATGGCTGCACTTGAATTTACAAGATTCTACAAGTTGGCACACGGATTTGTTCTATGTAATACTTCCTGGTTGGCAGGACTCTCTTTACCTGAGTGTTGTGCTCCCACAATGCATGGATTCCATCCAATCAAGATGCAGCATCTTCTTTATCCATTTTATAAAATGCAATTAAAGGGCTTAAGATGAATGACTATTAGGCTGAGACTACACAGTTCCAAAAACTAAGTAAATAAATAAGGTACAGTAATACCAGAATTCAGAAAAAGTGGAAAAAATTAAAATAAATGTGTTTAATATATCACTTTGTTAATATAAGATAACATTATTAATATAATGTATCCATTGATATAAGGAAATAGTTAATATTTCACATTATTCATATAAAAAACACAACAGGAGTGAGGATAAAAATGACAACATAAAAAAGATATTTTAGCTGGTGACATCAGTAATGGCAACATATCAAAAATATGTTACTGTTGTCACAAATGATATTCACAGTGTCAGTGGCTCAGTAGGTAGCACATTCGCCGCTGAGGCTGGGAGATCAGAGGGCTGTGGGTTCAGTTCCCACATCTAGCACTTGGGTTAATATCCGAGTACTGACACTGTAGTGCAGCATGAGGGGAGTGCTGCACTTCTGAGGTGCCGTCTTTCGGATGAGACATTAAACCGAGGTCCCATCTGCCTGGATTGGTGGTAGTTCAGGTGGATGTTAAAGATCCCATGGCACTTATCGAAAAAGAGTAGGGGAATTTCCCCGGTGTCCTGGCCAAATTTCCCCCCATTCACAAAAATACCACCAACAGCTTAATCTGGTTCAAGGTCACTTGGCATTCATCTGTATCCCCCTTCCCCTGGGTCATGCCTGAAAATAGGCAGGATTTGTCTAGTGCACTTACCCGATCAACAAAAAGTAAAATAAATAATCAAAATATTTTTTACTTTACTGCCACCACAGTGGAATACTTGAACCAGTCAGGGGGCAGCTTTCACTATGCCTAGTGCAGTATTGAAGCCAGCTTTTAAAATCAAAGAAAAACAGTAAAATCTTCAAACTGCGGATTAAAAAAAATACAGCTTTTAAACTACCATTGTAGGCTATATCTTAAATGTTTCTGGTATCTTGCAGTACTGATTAATATTGACCTATGCTCTTTTTGTATCTCATTGTCTGATTTTTCTGTTACACTTAACCTCTGTCTGGCTGCTCCATTGACTGTACCTGACTAGGCTCTAATCTGAGCTGGAATTGTGTTTGTCTTCTTAAAATGTATCGTAATTACTGACATGGAACCTTTGGAAAAAGAGCATTTGTGCTCAAAGGTGTTCTCAGAATTTCAAAAAAATTAATAAAAATATCAAATATACAATAGCCTGACTCAGAATAGGAAATGCATCATCACTTGTGAGTGGGCAGGACTTTCATATCTCACTCCTGGCTCTGCTACGTTTGTGTTATTGTCCTGCCCCCACACTTGAAGATAAACTGTATATTTAGTCAGCCCATTGCATAACCCTAGATAGTAATACTTTTTTTTTTTAAGTGGGAAAAAAGTATTGATACACATGTTCACATGCTATCGCTATGAATAGACATGTACTGACACATGAAAACCATATCAAGATGGTCGGTTAATAGTGATCTGACCCCAAGCTTTTAATTTTAAAAATTAAGTTTCTAGCACCAGTGGTTTAAAAATTAGGCCTGTCCCAGATAATTCATTTAAAATGGTCTAAATTTGGAACCATTTGGGCAAGAAATTTATTTTTTTAAAGAAATGAAAGCTTTGCATCTCCTAAGTTGATATATCAATACCGCACGTTGCTACAATTTTCATATATCAATACATAAACATGCAAAATGGTTTCAACATTTTTTTTAATCCTATTATTTTTTCCAACACATTATAGCAACAATTAGGCTGAAAGATGAGAAAATATAAAAAATGATATCTAGATAATATGAAAGATTATAGATATATTGCACTCATAGTTGGAAGATACCAGTGGTGGCTGCTCTATGCTCTGTTATGCCCCTTTGTAATTCCCCCTCCCCAGGCCGTATCTGTAAGCAAGATTGCTGTATCGCTGTATGTTTACCTGGCAAAACATTTTCAATAAATAAATATTTATTTCTTTAGTTACCAGTAAGTGAATTCTGAGAGCGAACACACCCTTTTCTAGTTGTTTAATTTGTATTTGTCTACAGTTAGCCAGAGTTAGTCATTGAGGCCATTTATCCTTGGGTCCTACGTAACTCGACAGAAAACAGAATTTTGAATTTGCATAAATCAGGTGTTCTTTACACTTAAATTTAGCAAACATGCCAGTTTCTGTGGTAAGGGCTTTTTAGTGCTTTTATGATATACATGTCATATGCCATCGATATAAAGACATGTATTGACAACGTGAAAACCATATCAATAAGATCGGTTCACGTTGATCTGATCTCAGCCTTTTATTTAAAAAAATTATGTTTCTTGTACCAATGGTTTAAAAGTTAGACCTTTCAAAGATAATTAATTTAATATAGTCTACATTTGGAACCATTAGGGTGAGGAACTTATTTTTTCAGAAATGAAAGCTCTGTATCAGCTCAGTTGATATATCATGTTGCTACAATTTTCATGTATCAATATATAAACCTGCAAAATGGGTTAATACACTCTTTTTTTTAATCCTGTTGTTTTTACCAACATAATATATCAACAGTTAGCCTGAAAGTTGAGAAAATATAAAATGCTGGGGGTCAATAAAAGGTTTCCATGGTTAGCATTTATGGTGACAAGTTACTCTCTCAGTGAATGTAGTTCCTGGTTGACTATTGCTGTGTGACTGCCAGGATGCTGACACTTTGTACAGCAAGAACAGCATCTAGAACTGTAGGAATAACTTATGTCTGTGCTGATTTGTTGGTGAGAGTCCAATGAGGTAAGCAGGAACTAAACCAAAATTTGAAAGGTAATACACTGTCTGCCATTCCTTTTCATTGTTGTCATCTGTTGCTTTGTAAGGTATATCTCAAGTACCTTTTATTTTACCTTTTTGCTAATTAGAAGACTTCACTGCAGACTGTGCTAGGTGTAATGGGAAGAACAGTATTTTAACTAGACAGATGACACATCTAGTTCTGTTCCCCTTTTTACATCTTCAGCATTGAGAACTCGTTGATTACATCACAAGTGACCAAGAGGCGATCCTCCCCTCCTGCCACATTAGTCAGCAGTAATGTCACAGTCAGTTTGGGCAAACTCTGAGATTGTTTACTGGTTTAACAGGAAGTGTGGTAAAATGTCCCTTCTGTTTCAGAGCCATGCTCTTCAAAAAGGATGTCCATCAAGCTAATGGAAAATGCTTTCTTATCTATTCTTTTTAAAGAACGCGCAGCTGATCAATACGATAACTGTCAGACTGTAACAATAATTCCCTGGCACAGAACACCTGGCACTACATACTAAGATTAAAAGCCGTTAATGGAGGCAAGGGGTGGGAAAGAAAAGAAAAAAAAACTCTGGTAACAGGGCCTTCCTCTTTGTTTTTACAACTACATGAAAAGATTTAAGCACTAAAGTGTAATTATTTAGCTGTGCCAATACCCATTGTCTTGTTTTAGAACATATGATATCCATACCAGATTTATCTCTTAAAGGCTATAGGAGGAGAATAGAATTAACTACAGAAGGACAGGGCACACCTACTAGATTCAAGTGAAAAAGTCTCATACCTATCAGCAAATCACTTCCAAATTTTATTCACCCCACACCAACGGTTAGAAAAAAAAATTTAAAAAGTGCAGCACTTACAAAAGCATGGAAAGACACCCTCAGAACACACCTGGCAATGAGCTGTTAGCAGCTTAGTATGTCAGTACATTTTTCTTGATGAAACTTTTGAAATAAACTACAGTCACTATCCCTGTTGCCCCCCCCCCAACACATATACACACACACACCAGCAAGTATAGGATCAAACCCCAGGAGTCACTTTTCCCTTTTGTCTCCTCGCCCCAATAAATTTGCCATGAACAGTTTCTAGCACTCTCTTGTTCAAAATTAAGATCTGCCATGGGGTCACAGCCCCATGATAATTTTTCATCTTTATCATGCCCCTCTCCCCTCTTTTTCTGGTTATCAGTGTGTACCTTTTTGCTCTTATTGCCACCCTACCTCCTTCAAAAAAGCAGTGTTTAGAAAGTACAAGTAGGAACAGCAAGAGGAATACAGGGACTTCCATACAGAAAAATTAAAGAGGCAAAGTGAAGAGTACAGCTAAGGCAGACACAGAGCTATGAATAGCAGAGGGGGTCAAGGAAAGGTAGCAAAATACAAACAAACTCTGGTCAGAGCCAATACAACAGCAGTCCAGGTCGCCGGTGGAACATGGCACTGGCCGCCATGTCCAAGATGGCTGACGGAGTTCTCGGTGCATGTGTGATGATTTGCTCATGTGCACTGAACTCTGGCAGCACAGCAGCACAGTCCACCATGTCCAAGATGGCTGCTCAAGTTCCCTGCGCATGCACGATGACTCGTGCTTGCACACAGGACTCTAGTGACCATCTTGGACATGGACTGTGCTGCTATGCCGCCAGAGTTCAGTGCGCAAACACAAGTCATCACAAATGCGCAGAGAACTCTGACAGACATTTTGGACATGGTGGCCAATGCCATGTTCCACCGGCGACCGGTGGACGAGCAGTGATTGCTGTTCAGCTCCACTATTTAGAAGTCGTCCGGTATCCAGTAGGCGGCCTTTTATTCTACTGTGTTCTCATGACATCTGCAGGGCTATGCCCACTGCAGCTATAAAAAGGACTACCTCCCTAGAACACTCAATGGTCCAAACAGATAGAAGTTCTGCACTGTAACTTTCCATGCACCACACCATTTACTTCCTGAACAGGCAACGGAACATTAGAAGTGACAACGTAACTTGTAGGGCAGGCTTAACTCTACTATAATAACTCGTAACCCCCCTGTAATGACTGCATATCCAGTCTTGATAAAACACTGTAGTAATCTGCTGAATTCTGTAATAACTCGATTGCAGGTTATTACATAGTTTTCTTCCTCACGCTCTTACTTCACTGAAGCCTGAAAGAAAGCACAGTAGCTGGAGACCAGTTTTTCACACTCTGTCCCACAACAAAGCGTGCTACCGCACTTACATTTCTGCCTTCCATCCCTGAGCAAACTGTCTCCATTGCAGCAGCTACCTAAAACACATATTTTAATAAAAAGAAAAACCTGGAGCAAAAGTGTCTTGTTACGGTGGCTGCTTAGGGACACGCTTGCTTCCAACACACACAGAGCTTACGGGTTTTGTCTCTATCGAAACCTCGCACCAGTTATTATATAGAGAATAAGGGATGGGGTGGTGTGTGTAATGAGATTTTACACACGCCTGAGGTGTGGGATGCTTCGCCTGAGTGGTTTATAGCATCCCACACCGAGGGCGTGTATAAAATAGAGTTTTTCACACAACCCCATCTTTTATGTTACATAATTGCTGGCCAGTGCTTTTTTCTTGACAGCCATTATATAAAAAAAAACAAGAAATCAGTGTTGAGAGGCAGCCACTGACCGGTCGGAATTCAGCACGGTCCGCAGTCTGCCAATATTTTAAAATATTGTTTAAACCTTGCAGAGTGGACATCCCCCCCCATTTTTTGGGGGGGTTGAGTTGTTGAGGGGGTTTACTTACCCCCCTGAGTGGTGGTTGAGGCATCCGTCAGATCTAGTGAGGGACGTGGGGAGGGAGAGAGAGAGACAGCGCTCGTGGCTGACACAGAGGCAGGGAAACCAGCTGCATGTTTGCCATTACAACCAGTTGGTTATAACAGCAAATTATAATCGGGTTTCCCTATGGGAAAATGCACTGGCCAGTAATTATAAAACAAATAATGCCTGTGCAAGGTATGAGTTAAGAGAAATTTTCACACATCCTCAGCGTGTGAAAAATCCTCATGACACACACCTGCATGGACATCTCGGCTGGACAACTGACATGTCTACATGCATTAGACACTGGTGTCACACCAGAGTGGAAGCTGCCTCTTGGAAGTGGTCTACACTGGGTGTCTGCATAAATGATCAAGTGCGGCCTGCATCGTTATGAGCCACACTGGTAGGAGGTGGTTTGCAAGTGTAAACGGGGCTAATAAAACAGGTCCATGAACCACTCCCTGACCCCAGGAAACACCTGGAAACAGACTGGCACAGCTCTGCATGCCTCTCCTCATTGAGACATTACCAATGTATGAAACAAACTCATATTTTCTTTGTTGTCCCCTAATGATCATCTTGCCCTGTGGCACTGAGGGTTGAGGCACTGGATACCACACCTCGCGCCACGCCAGTGACCCAGGTTCAGGAACGGACTCGGGCTGGCAGGGGGAGGAGAGGATTGAGCATCAGAAGGACTGCTCTCCTCTCCTGGGGTGGGAACCAGGGGTTCCCCACTTTGTAGCGGCTCCCATGGAGACCAGGGGCACTACATTCAGGTGAGGACATGAGAGGGAGAGGTGGCAGCAGACATCTGCAGGAGGGGGCGGTCTCGTTCCCTCCACTCGCTGGTGTCCTTGCACATCCGCCACCTCAGGGGCAACCAATTAAGGTGGAAAACCCTGGCTGCTATGAGGACGATGGCAGTCCCCAGGGAGTGACGCACACATCCACCGCCGGTCCCTACCCAGTTGACTCTCTCAGGTCCTCTTCTCTCAAGGTACCGGTGGAGAGGGCTCTGTCCCCAATTCCTCACCAGGTGGGATTCAGGCAGGACGGTAGCATCGGTCAAGTGGGTCTCACCTGAGGGGGCCCTAGCAACCGGTGATCGGAGTAAAAGTTGACAAAAAAAAAATAAATCTGTTGCCCTGATGCACTACTATTGCTCTGGCTGCAGCTGTTCATGTAAGTTGCTGCTTTGCTGTATGGGACAGTTTGGGCCATATGATATGGTGAAAACAAGCCATCTGTTATCCCTCTTATAACATGGATTGCTCAAATGCTGCATTCTGATCGGTTATCATCAACACAAGAAAAATGTTAATCTCCACACAACCCACAATTTGGTGCTGTCTCAGGGAACCCAATCAAATTACTCCTTTCAAGAACTTCACCTGTGCCACTGTTTTAAGGCATTCCAAACCACAGCAACAGGACAGAAACTGTGTTACTTTCATGTTTCAAACAGTGGTCTCCAGTTTTTTTTTTCCCCTTTTGTCCCTTTTTCTTGCATTTGTGATTGTTTACCTTCTCTAACATTCATTGATGATGTTGCTGTCTGTTTTGTCTGTCTCCTTGTTTAGTAGAACTGAAATGCATGCTAATGTATATTTATAAACAACTTTGTTTTGTTTACAGCCCTGAATCTGTTCTTATTCAATACTTCCTGAACATTAGAAGCACCCCCAAACAGTGCAATTACTCATGAGGCAGTAGCCACCTAAACTCCTACTGCATCGTGAGTGGCTAGACTGTGTTGGGGGGTGTTCCCAAGTCCAGGAAAGATGCAGTGGGAGTTGATCAAGGAAATGTAAAAAACTTATTTTTGTTTGGTAACACCAGTATGGTGGGCAGTCTGTTTTTCACTTTTTAAAAGAAAAAAAGAATCAGAATCAAACTATCAGCTATATCAGCAATCTTTACAGAATGTTGGCAATCATAAAATGTGTTTTTTAAATGAGGGACACTTTGAGGCCTAAGAGATTTGACAGTGTCCATTTAATAGAGCACAACCTATACCATGCCATGTGTTATTGCCCACTAATAAATAAACTTTTTATTTAATGTATAATGTTTATTTACTGCTTGTTTAGTTTTGTCTTGTGGTTGTCAGTTTGTAACGTGAAAAGTGACAAAACGTTTTTAATAAACTTTTTTTATTTAATGTATATTTATTGCGTGTCTGATTTTTGCCTTGTGGCCACATGTTGTCACTTTATAAGATGTGAAAAGTGACAAATAAATGTTTTTAATAAATACACTTTTTATTTAATATATAATGTTTATTGCGTGTCTAGTTTTTGTCTAGTGCCCATATATTGTGTTTTGTAACATGGGAAAAATGACTAATAAATGTTTATAATAAAGAAATAAATACGTTGTCTAATCAGATCTGTGACATCTCTGAGTGGTTAGCCTTATGTGACCATGTCATTATAATAAAGAAATAAATATGTTGTCTAATCAGATCTGTGACATCTCTGAGTGGTTAGCCTTATGTGACCATGTCTGGGGAATGGAAGCCATCATGGCTGTACTTCGTTTAACCAAAATAAAAATGTAACTCATGTTGGCTCCCTCTCTTCGATTTCAGACAAACTGCTCAGGGAACCTTTACTTTAGAATGACTCCTTTAACCCTCAAAACCTTTCACCGACTCTTGTACTTTCTGTATATAAAGTATCAGTTAAATATTTCTCTAAAAAATTACCCCCCCTTCCCCAGTTCAGATTATTTCATATGCTATAAATTGTTAAATCAGTTTCACAGCCTACAGTATGTGTCATGTGGCTTAAACTGCATGATGTCAAACAGTCCTGGATAACTCATAGTATATTTACAGTGATCCTGTCCCACTACGAGACCACTTAAAGTTTTAATCCTGAGAGCAGTACCCCCTGTGTATTTTTGTCTGCTAAATATTTCCTTGTATATGTGGTGCGTATATTCATTTTTTTGTAACTGTTTATTAAGCATTTGATCAAAACCAAAGAAATGGCACACACTGTCTCAGTGTGAAGATCATTTATTTCAAACAACCCAAAGTGTTCCCAAGCAGTCCGCAACCTACTTCTGGGCTACTTGGAAACACTTTGGGTTGCTTGAAATAAATTGTTGTCTTCACACTGAGACAGTGTGCGCCATTTCTTTGTTTTTGGTCAGTGTGATTTTGCATGTTTATGGCGGCACTAATGCAGTTTTACCAGCTGGGAGTGCCCGGACCACAGGTATTTAGACAAGGCACTAGGAGAGTCAATGCAATACAATATTTTTTATATACAGTAACACATTAATACCAGTTTTTAGTCTATGTGTCCTTTTATTTTATCTGAATACCAGCCAATGTCTCATACTAGTCCATAAGTACATATATTAAGGTGGGGAGAAATACCACTGCAGGGAAGTCCAGTTCTAATCCAGTTGTAACAAGTTCTTCCATGAGTATGCCAGGTCTTATATAGGAACATATGAAGAAGCCAGCAGAAAAAGGCCATTTGGCCTATCAAGTCTGCTTATATTGCAGGGTCCACAGGTTGAGCGACTGTCCCTGCCCTCCCTCCCCACGCCTCCCATCCTCCCTACCCATGATCCTTACCTTCCTCTATGTTTATCCCAGCCTCTCTTAAAGCTGCCCGCTGTCTTCAATGAGATTACCTCCTCTGGCAACACATTCCAAGTGTCCACCACCCTGTCTGTGAAGAAGTGCTTCCTGACCTCCCTCCTAAACCTCCCACCCTCCAGCTTGAAACTGTGCCCCCTTGTATTATGGTTGCCTCTCAGCTTTAAGAGACTCTCCTTATCAACCTTATTTATCCCTTTCAAGTACTTGAAGGTCCCAATCATGTTCTCTCTCTCTCTCTCTCTCTCTCTCTCTCTCTCTCTCCTGTCTTCCAGGGAGTACATTTTTAGTGCCCTCAACCGCTCCTCGTATATCTTGCCCTGATGACCCACTATCATCTTTGTAGCCCTCCTCTGGAACGTCTCCAGCAAGTTAATGTCCTTTTTGAGGTGTGGGCACCAGCACTGAACTCCATACTCTAGATGCATCTTTTCCATGTTTGACTGTTGTCTTACTAGCTCCTAACAAATAAGAGGGTACACTGACAAAACAGACAGGTACAGGCAATCACATGTTAGAGTAATGTTACTACACTGGTATGTTCAAGGACTCCTGGAATGTGCCCCCTCAGGTCCCAGATGCTATTCCACAGACACCCCTGTTTCCAGTACTTTAGGAGGTCTCTACAGGAGTATGTCGCGCTGTAACTGTTGAAGGAAATATTTTATGTCTGGTTCCATCGGGGGGGGGTAGGAGCTATGGAGGTGGTCTGGGGAGTGGCATCTGCATTAGACATTGCCTTTCACATGTCAGTACAATCATGTCAGAAGGTGCAGGAGCTAGAGCACAAATAAAGGGTCCTTGCTCATGATGTGGTGTATTCAACCAACCCACCTCATCTGGAATCAGTCCATTTTGCCAGTTAGTGAGAAGGCAATGCGTCCATCTTGTAATAAGTCTTCTGTAGAGTGAACATCAGGGGTCAGCCATTTCCAAATTTTGGCTTTTTTACACGCCATGATGTATATCCTTAAAATGTATTGGACATGTCTATCATGACAGTCTGCTGGCTATCCATACTAATTTTTTTCATATGTCCTTGATCATTTGTAAGATCGATTCTCAGTTTCATTGTTTGTTTCATCAAATGTTTTCCAATAAACCAAGTTTAAAAAAAAAAAAAGAAATTAAACTTTCTTTTTATTGTGAGCCTCCTATGCCCACCTACACCCTTCTTCTTTTGCCCGCTGATGCCACTCCCTGTACCCACCAGACTCACCCTCACTTCTCCAGCCCCATTGGAGTCCACCTACAGTCATCCTCCCTCCCCACCAGGCCGGCTTGTCCCTGCCAGGGGCCTCCTCTGATGATTGTGGAGGAGAAAGACACTTGTAGCCTCCGCATTCCCTCTGACTTGCTGAATTGTCCCTTCAGGGGGCCTCCCTACCATCTAGAGGTAGGAAGTAACATGCTTGGGTGGATGTTGAGGGGACTTGGATTGTTGGCATGCTGGGGGTCAGTTGGCATGGGAAGGACCACACGGCCGTCATCCGGCGTACCAGGTGTGGCAATTTTCCTCTAGTTTTCCATGAGTATGTGCACACTGCGGTTCACCTGGGGAAGGAGTGCCTGATGACACTAGTTCAGTTGTGCCGACAAATGCACCATCACATGCCGCCACCAGGAGCTGCTGTAGAATGATGCAACATCACTGCCCCACACCTCCACCCTGGATGTAGAGCATCCAGTAGATGCTCTTGGGTTCTCCTTGCCAGCCTTGGCTCCTGACAGCCGAAGCTCGGAGAGCAAACATGGGGCACCAGTGTACCAGAGTAATCCCCCATCACTTGGCGTCACAGAGCTCTCCAACACTTTTTTACTTACTACATAATGTTTGTTAATTGCTTGTCTTGTCACATGTTGTCACTTTGTAACATGAGAAAAGTGAGTAAAACATGTTTTTATGAAATAAATACATAAGAAAGCAAAACTCATGCAGCCCACCCCACCTACCAGGATGTGCCTTTAAATCTGAGATTGGAGGCAACCCGCCCCCCCCCAATGCAGCTGGGATGTTATCCCCTAACACCCTGCAGCCGCATCACCACATACGTCTACCCCTCCCAATGCAGGTAATGGCACTTACACTGCAGATGAGCTCTCCTTCTGAATGGACTGTTTAATATTTAACATTGTTCGACTCTAGGCACTGTGTACACACCATTTGTAATTGGGGGGAAACCAGAAGGATAAATCCAGTGAAACTAATTTTCATACTTTTCACAGTGCACATCCTGGAGGAGTATACACCTTTTGAAACCATAACAGCTGCAATACATTCTTTAAAAAAATGTGGGATTCAACTTATTACCCATTAACGTATAATAAATAGCTTAGCCAAAATCTGACAGTAAAATCTGATGGCTGCTTCTCAGTTTTGTACACAGAGACCATCTAATTCTGCAGTCCGCCAAGTGCTTACTTTGAATTAACTAGTATTTACGTGCTATTTTGAGCTACACAAAAATCAATATATCTGATTTATCAAATGCTGAGATAAGAACCTGCCTAATGAGAAACAGCCCTCTCCACAACCCATCCTGCAAAGGTGTTATGTTGCAAAACTGGCTCAGAAAGAATGCTTTTGTTCAGTCGCTGCAGATTTCATGCCTCTGGCCTAATTGTTTGTCACGGTATCCATTAATTGAAACCAAGGATGACCCTCAGCTGCGAGGAGTGAACCCCGAAGCTAGGAGACAAGATCAGAATTTCAAATGAGTCCTAAAAAATACAAATTAGTATTCTAAAGCAATGGCTGGAATTAGATTGGTCTGATTAAGTGACTTGTATTCTAACAGGATCAGTTGACTCCTGGAAACCCTCAGGCACATTAGAACTATTAGAATTTAAACTATTAAAAAAAACAATTTAAAATAAAGAATTTTAGTTTTATAATAGCTTAAATCACTCCAGGAGTTTGGTTACTGTTGTTATTTATTAATTTGTAATATTTCTTTGTTTATATATATTTATTTTGATTTTGTTGCCCAGATAGGTTCACTGAGTTATTCCAGGGGTTGGATTACATGGACCTGTTTTAGTGACTGGGGGAATGTTGGCCATGATACCAGGGAAACTCCCCTACTCTTCTTATAGAAGGTTAGCGAGCAGGATAATAAGGCCTGTACCAGATCCCAGGTTAGAGGTTACTGAAAACACTGTGCCGTCATATAAATTTGTTACAGAACACGACCGCCTGAAAGACTTTTCCCTACCATTCTATTGCCATAGGATAGTACCATGATGATATAAGCATAACCTTGATTTTTACTGTCCCCTAACGATTACTTCTCTTTTAGGTCACTGTATGGATTAGATTGCATTTTGTCATGTTTTACTGGATATGTTTTTCCTTTTTTTTTTTCTTCTTCATTCTCCTTTGCATCTTTAAATTTGTATTTGAGTACACATGATTTATTTTTGTTTCATAACTGCTTGTGTGCTACGTTTCTACATGTGTAATAAATTCAGGATTGCCACCAAAAAAGGGACTTCTAGTCTCAGGGGGGCCTACCTGGTCAACAAAATTCGATAAATTTCTCTGTAACATGCTTAGACTTTATCAATTTTAATGAAAGACCCCTACTCTTCTTTGATAAGTGTAATATAAATATTGTAGTTGTATAAAACAAGTTACAAGTGTATGGTACGGTACATACTACACTAGCCAATACTGACTTATTAACAATATTAACAAAATATTGCTGTTAAATACATATCGCATTATACACAGGGTCGACAGCACCGTGCATCAGCAAACGTACAACTATGCTGTAACAGCGAAACACAGTATTGGACCTTCAGAGACTCCTAGAAACCAGCAAACCAGCACAGCCATGGAGCATGGAGCCAGACATGGAGCATGGAGCCAGACATGGAGCATTGAGCCAGACATGGAGCATGCCATGAGTTGGATGATGGGCTACCTAATGGGTAGAAAGCAGTGCACCTGCTTTAACAAGGTCCTCTCGGAGCCAAGGGCTGTGACCATGGGAGTTCCCCAGGCATCGGTACTTGGACCTCTCCTATTCTCACTTTTTATTAATCAACTCCCACGGGTGACCTCTCATTGCCAAGTCACGCTTTATGCAGATGACCTTGTGCTAGTGGCCCATGCTCGTAATGCTGCTGACCTTAACCAGTGCCTATCTGAAGACTTCAACAGAGTCTCGGCCTGGATTACCAACCATAGACTGGTATTGAATCCTAACAAAACTCAGGCCATGCTCTTTGGTTCCACGGCCAAGTTAAAAGCCCCATCAGCTATGCTCAAAATAGCTTGTGATGGAGGCCCCCTGTTGCCAACAGCGAGCTCAATTAAATATCTTGGGGTCACCCTTGACCCACAACTTGACATGGGAAGCCATATCCAAAACATCTGCAGAGCCACCAGGTGTAAGCTTGGCCTTGCCTACAGGGCCAAATACAACCTGACTACGGGAGCGAGGCTGGCACTTGTGAGGGGAGTGCTGCTCCCCTCCCTTAGTTATGGATACTACCTATTTGCCAGGTCACCTCAAATCCATCTTAATCGGTGGAACACGGCATATAATGATATCTGTTGGTTTGCACTTGCTGCTCCCAAACTCACCCACCGATGTGAGCTCTATGACAAACTCAACCGGCTCCCCACTGCGGAATTCCTGATCCTTGGTGTAGGAAACTTCACCAGGAAAGTGCTTGCCACGGCATCCCATCGGGACTGGCGCATCTCCTCCTAAAACTGGACGCCATCCCCTACCAGCTCAGGTCACAGACCGCCGAGTTGCTTAAAGTTCCCCCTACTTGGACCCTTATGGAGGATCGTGACTTTGCCGCTTTTGTTCCTAGGCTCTGGAACTCCATTCCGGACTCTGTTCACTCTGCCCCTTCCCATGGGACCTTTCGCCCTCCCTGTGGTCCCACCTAAACAAACGACAAGATGTGACTGCTCTAGTCTCTGTAATGTAATACTCTGCAGTCCACTATTGTCCACTCTGAGTCCATGATGGTCTATGAAATATGTATTCAGTGATTCTAACGTCTATCTATGTCCTGTAACAATTTGTACTATGTGTGGCAGTATCTCTGCCCTTATACAATTGTTGTTATAGCTGTTTTTTACTGTATCATGCTGTTTCTCCAATGTTGCCATGTATGTATACTGTATGTTTTGTGCTATCCCGGGTCGTTCCTGAAAATAGGCATACTACTTGTCTAGTGTACTTACCCGGTAAACAAAAGCTAAATAAATAAATAAATGGAGCCAGACGTGGAGCATGGAGCATGGAGCCAGACATGGAGCATGGAGCCAGACGTGGAGCATGGAGCCAGACGTGGAGCATGGAGCATGGAGTCAGACGTGGAGCATGGAGCCAGATGTGGAGCATGGAGCCAGACATGGAGCATGGAGCCAGACGTGGAGCATGGAGCCAGACATGGAGCATGGAGCCAGACGTGGAGCCTGACCTAAGGTGATGAGCGTGAGGAATGGGAGTGGGGATTAGGGCTGCTGTTTACAAATTTTGACTGTATTATCCCTGTATGAGGTACCAGGTTGTTGATGCCCTGAGTAAGGGAGTATGAAGTGGATGGGGGTAGGCATTGTTGGCACTGAGTTGGCAACTTTAATATTAAAATGCCCAGACTTTGTGGGCATTGGCTTGTCAATCCTAATTTATTTGTTTATTTTAAAGTTTGATAACTGGGAAAGGCACACTGAGCGGAGGCTCATTTCCAGTGTGTCCGGGGGGGATTAGGCATACAGGCAAACACAATCGTAAGAAGTGCAAAAAGGGCAAATACAAACTCAGTTGGCAGCGCTGCAGATATACAAGGGTTACACATGTCCTGAGAAGCACACACTAAAATCTGCAGGTACAAACTCATGTAGATAAGATTGGGTGAAATTCTGCCCACTCTAGAAGGTGGACGAATAGTTCATTTCCAATCTTTGTGGGGTTGGAGTTTCATGCAGCAGCAACCCATGTAAGCATTAACCTATTTTGTTTGCCATAAATTTCCTTACTGTTATGAAATTACAGTGTTACGTTCATTTGCAAATGGCCGTTCAGACCCTATGTAAAGGAGCAGGTTACTCCTAATCCACTTTGCCCAGGGCCCTTTGTTTTATAAAAAAAAGTCAGATGCACTGGACTGTTTGGGCTCTGCACATAACTGGCAATTTTGTGTGCACAAGCCCGTGCACAGCAAAAGCAACATATGAGACAAAGTACTATTTTGTTAATGTGTTACTTTTTTTGTGTGTGTGTGTGATCTTTTTACCTCCCCCACACTCCAGCATCCATCTTTCCTTCGGGCTGCCTAGTGCTTCCATGCCCCAGCAGTCCTCTTCTGGAGCTCTCCCTCTCACCCACACATCGCAGCCAACCCTGAGTTGTCACCAGCATATCCCATCACCAGGCGGGTCCCCCTCCTCCGAGATGGGAAGGCACCGGGTGGCAGGAAACCCCACATTTTCGATGTCTGAGGTAAATATGAGCCTGGAGGCCATCATCCTCATCCGTGTTGCTTTCCGCTTTCTAGGTCCCTCCTGCGCTGCTATGTGTAGTACCCCTGCTCTCCACCACGAGCCACTACAGAGCGAACTACCTCTCCCCACCCTCCCAGGAGGGAGAGCAGTCTTTCGGACGCTCAATCCTCTCCTTCTCCCTGCCAGTGCCCGAGTCCGTTCCCAAACCCGGGTCACCGGCGTGGTTCAAGGTGTGGCATCCAGCGCCTCAACCCTCTGCACCACCAGGCTGGCAATGTGTTACTTTAATTGTAGTACAAAAGGCACACAATGTTTTTATTTGGTCGCTTGCTTTAGTTGACCGCTTTAAATATTTTGTTTGTGTTGCACTTAAAAATCTTTATGATCTTCATGCAGGACATTTATTTTCAAAACCTTGATGAAAGATTTATTTGCAAATGTTTAGGATTGCATTAAGAGTATATAATTACTAATTAACTTGTAACAATCACACAGGAGTGCAGTGTGCATATTCATGGAACACATACAAACAGAGGTGAGAAAGAAGTAAATGCCTCAGCTGGGACTTGAACCCAGGCCACCCAGAATACGGTTCTGATTGTGCTAACCAGCTGTGCCACTAAGACAGCTGGAACCTGAGCTGTCCCCATGCACATTACTTTTTCTCAAATGCACAACCCAATGGCAACACAAATATTTGCTTGCAACAGTCACACAGGAGTGCGGTGTGCATATTCATGGAACACATACAAACAGGTGAGAAAAAGGTAAGTGCCTCAGCTAGGACTTGAACCCAGGCTGCCCGGAATACCGCTCTGATTGCACTAACCAGCTGCGCCACTAAGACAACTGGAACCTGGGCTGTCTCCGAGCACATTACTCTTTCTCAAATGCACAACCCAATGGCAACACAAATATATTACTAATTAACTTTAAAAAAATTACATTGTATGTGTAGATCTTCCATAAATCAATATTCATCATTGATTCATACAAATCGGTCTAGGGCCAGAGGCACTAGGACCCCATGGTAGCTTTTTCTTCTAGGGAGGGAGCAATCAGCCACTGATGATACTCACGTGTGGCATGTACCCACGTGGTACTGTGCACCAGCCAATAACCATCATTGACTCGTACACACTTCAGTTCTGTTCTTCTTGCTTTCGAGTGCATATCATGTGGAGCCGTGCTTCAGTTTCACTGTTGTCAAATTTCTTCTGCATCACTGACAAATTTCTTATTTATATGGTGTCAACTTCATTTTTTTTTTTGTTCATGATGTCAGAGTCTAAGAAAAAGGAAAAGGGGCTGAAATCCACCCCTATCATGAGTCAGGGTTCCAGTGGAAAGTCGTCCATGTCAAGGGACCAACATCAAGTTTGCTGGACCTGCCTTGGCCCAGAACATGATATGGATTCCTGCATCACCTGCTTTTCGATGGACTGCTGCACTCTTGAAATCTACACACTGAAAGAGGCAGGCCACGAACCCATGTCACCAAGTGCAGGTCTTTCAGCCTTTCCCCGGGTCCCTTCCCAGCTCCTCTGGGACTTTGAAAGTACAGGGTTCTCTCGATATTGTCTCACTGAGGAATTGGAGGCTCTGGATGGTGGATCTGATGGACAGCTTGCTCCTTCTAGGCAGCCAGCTGAGCACCTTCCCACTTTGTCATCCCTGGGCAGCAGACATCCCCGGTGGTGACGCCAAAGCTGTAAGCTCTGTCTACAATGGAGGATACCTCAGTGTCATGGCCTGGTACCGCTCAGACCCTTGGCATAGTTTGAGATATCAGTGAATGAGGTGGTGCCAGCAGTGATGTCGGGCCCCTCCCAGTGTTGTCCGTGGTACTGGGAGAGGGACAGACACTGGGGTCAGGTGGCTTCTGGTTGCTGAGGTGCCGGTGTTGATCACACAAACAGTCCTAATGGCTCTCAGGAGGAGGTTGATGCCGAGCCTTGTGACAGATGCAGCACCAGTTCTGGTGTCAGTCCTGGGCCCAACACCAGGTGTGGTGCCAGTGATGGTGCCACCTCCAAGCCCGACCCCCATTCCAGTGTTGCTCATGACACTAGAACCCCCCCCACATCAACACTGCTTGCAATGTTGGGGGCAGGGACAGACTTCAGGTTTGCTTTTGGAACCAACACTGGGCCAGGCACTGAGGATGTTACCAGTTGTGGGGGAGGGGGGAGTATGGTGACTAGGTCAATCTTTGACCCTGAGTTTGGTGCTGGAGGTGGCACCAGTTCGGGATCGGAGGTCTGCTGGGTCGCTGAATTATCCCCTGGATCTATGGTCGAACCCATCTCTGATGAGGACTGGAGCCACCTGGAGTGGACTGAATGGCTCCACTGTCCTCACCTGGATATTCTCCCCTACCAGCACTGATGAGGTCATTCTTCTTCTGTAGGTTGACCCTGTTCGGCCAGGTATGCCATGGCTTCCCCTAGGGTGAGGTCTGCTGAGCAGTCCAGGCATGGACCTCGGGCTCTTCCTTCCCTTCTGGGTTTATGCCACCACTTCCTGAGCTTCCAGGGATCATGAGTCCTCTTGGCCCTTCACCTGGTGTCAACATGGACATGCGACAGGTATACTGTTCCAATACCATACCAGTGCTGACCATTACCAGTTCCTGCATGGCCTTCAGCTGCCATTCACTTCCAGGTCCAGTGCCTCCTTTCTATCTACATCCTCTCAGAGGGCACAGAATCCTTCCAGCACTTGTCCTTAGCCTCTGCCCACTCTCTGTACCTGAGATGCCTGATGGACATGTTGTAGACACTGGACATTGGTACTATTGCCATGCACAATGCCTTGTCCACACAACTGGGACTCTTACGAGCTTACAGCGATGACCATTACATCATCCATCCCTAGTCTAGGGCCTTTGAGGAATGTTCCAGGGCAGTTTGGAAATATCTCTTCGCTCTCCATCCAGCCTCAGGGACGTCTACCAACAGTATTGCCCACCTGTGGGTTCTGCAGTTTCAGTACCTCACCCCACCTTGGGGCTTCAGTTCTTGCACACCCCAGATGAGCGTTACCACCTGGTGTGTGCCCGGCCTCCTGATGCTGAATCTGTGCAGACAGATGCATTAGGTAGGAAGGTTTTTTCCTCGGCTCGCACCATAATGTGCACTGCGGCATATCTGGCGCACTTGTCAGCTTACAACAAGCACCTGTGGGCACTGCTGGGTCAGCTCCTAGCTGCTCTGCCACCCTCTGAGTTAGCTGGGCAAGCCATCTACCTTTCTGCCAAGGGCCTGCAGTTGGCAAGGCACCAGACAAGGGTATTGTGATGCACGGTGTAGCCATGAAATAAAAATCTGCACACATTGGCCATGTTTGTAGCCCCATCTTGCATTATAACCACAATTTCTAAATTTCAAGCACAAAAGGAATTTACGAATGTAAATGTGATAAGGTAGGAACAACGTAGCAATGTATGAAGTGAGGTTGAGGGCATTAAACATACTCCCTAAAGGAGAGGAGGGACAGAGGGGACATGATTGAGACCTTCAAGTATTTGAAAGGAATAAACAGGATGGCTAGAGAGGGTCTCTTCAAATTGAGTGGTAAATGAAACACGTGGAGACACAGTCTTAAGTTGGATGGGGGAGGTTTAGGACCACTGCAGTGCATCAAGGCACCAGCATTAGGGTGCCAAGTCACTACAGTGCCAAAGGTCAAGTTCACTGCCCCCTCCTCAAGGTCCACCCCCCCAGAGTTAGAATATATAGGTGGGGGGCATGGGGGTTGCAGCCCCCTGCAAAAAGAGAGGTCAGTGACATAGACATTTGGTGCTGTAGTGACTCAGCGCCCTAGTGCTGGCGCCATGCAGGGGTGGAACCATTTAGGCCAGAGGCTAGGAGGCATTTCTTCACTGAGAGGGAGGTGATGGGTTGGAATATACATCCAGAAGAGGCGATCACTTTCAAAATGGTAGATTTATTTTATATCCATTAAATTAAACAACCCAGTGTTATATAACTAGAAAAAAACAATAGTTTTTATGAGAAAGAAATGACAGTTGTGATACAGACAAGCTGATTTCTCACACAGACACATTCACTCCACTTCAGCTCAGCACTGAAACTCAAATGATCAACTTTTAATAAGAACAGAATGAGAGATTTTAAGCTAATTAATCTAAACATAAACCAAAGACTGAGTCAGTAAAAACCCTCAGCAGCAAACAACTCTACAGACTGCTGTGATTGGGATGTGAAACAGCTCTTCAGTCAAGCAGAGACTAACACTGCTGAAGCAGCCAACAACTCCAGTATGATGTCATCGCTCTCCAAGGCTAACTCAGAGGGACAGAAACAGCTTGACTGTTTTCAGTAATTGCAGAGCAAGTTAGCAAATGCTGATTTAAAGAAAACTATAACACCAAATTGCATGAAATTTTCAGGAAACCATAATCATGACACAGGGACTCGAACGCAAGCTTTTCTTAACAATATGTAAAATGGTTGCCATTGATCTTTAAGGGGAAAATAACAATGAACAGAGGAGAAGGGAAGATTGGGAGAGCAGGGTCAGTAGCTTATGCTGAGAGCCCTGCATTACAAGCAGACTAGATAGACCTAATGGCCATATTCTGCTGACGTTGTTGTATGTTCATATTTCTGTATACCATGACAGAGTTTGCACTGGTAAATGCAAAGGCAACACATTGTTCCACATGTACCATCCCAGAGCTTGTGATGTTGCCAAACCTTCTAGTTTTGACTCCCGAGAATGAAATTACAGAAAAGATCAGCTAGTGCTGTGTTGTGTTGCATGCAACAATGGCAGTAGTCCAGATTCTTATTGTTGCCCCCTTAAAATAAAATTGTACACCATGGAGTAAATGGAATATGCTTTCTTACACCCATGATGCCAATGAGGTGGCCTCCAGGCTGGTGTGAACTGGAGTCTGCATTCGGAGGACAGTGTGGCTTCACCTCTCTTGACAGGCACCTATGGCCCAGTAGAAGTGAGTGCCACAGGCGGTGAAGCGGAATCTGTGGGGCCACCAGTCATCACCCTGGTGCTTGTGTTTTTTTACTCTTTGTTTCTTCCTGTCACCAAGGTGGGGAATGTGTGCCATGGTATGGGTGTATAGTGTAAAGATGCCATATGTACTCGAGCGCCTGTCCCCACCAGCCTTCTGAGAAACATCTGCTGAAGCCATGCCTCCCAGCCTCCACTGGGTGTCAGGCAAACATCAGTTTACTGTGTCCCCTCCTCCCCAATGGAGCACAGTCTACAGAAGCTCAGTCCTCCTTCCCCAGCTGACCCCCAAGTGACTCTGGTCTGTTTCTGAACCCTGGTCACTGGTGTAATGGGTGGTGTGGCTCTTGGTGCCTCAACCCACTGCACCACTGTTTGGCATGACAATTCTATTTTTAATTAAAGATAACTAATTGTTAAATTTTTTTTAATACATTGCATGCCTCATTCTAACCCCCTTCACAAACACTAAGTTGTTACCCTTAGCTTTTAAATATTTAATGAGCTATATCCCCTTAAATTTTTTGTTCATGTAGAACTTTAACATGGAACAAAATGTGTTTTTTTTTTACTTTTTTTTCTGTGAACTGAGCATATGTAACCAATTAATCATAACATTTTTAATAAAACCCCAAAACTACCTATTCCTCTTCAATACCTAAAAAACTTACATTTTTCTTACCTAAACTCTGCTGTTTTTTCCTCTATCCTTTGGCAAAAATTTCAGGAGCAAACTGGGCAAAAATACATAAATTCAACATTTAATTACTTGAAAATGAAAAAAAAAACAGATATTAATGAAACTTTCCGCATTTGTAGATCCTGGGACTGAAATGCTGCATGCCAAATTTTAGTTTTAGGCTGAGTTACAAGTATTTGAAAACACATATTTACACAGAAACCCCAACACAACCCTAAATATACAGTAGAGGCACTAGTGTGTGTGTGTGTGTGTCTGTGTGTGTACAGGGAATATGTAATAGGCTGACCCAAAATATGCAATTTATCTTCACGGATGTGGGGACAGAACCATAACTCATGGGTGGCAGAGCCACGAGTAAGCTATGAAAATCCTGCCCACTTATAAGTGATGATAAATTGCCTATTTTAACTAAGGCTATTGTACATTCAATATACACAACAGTAGTTCACAAGTAATAACTTTTAAATCTGAAGTGTGAAGGTTTTTCTTTAATTTTAACAACTGGCTTCAGTGCTGCCTTAGTCAAATTAGGCATTGTGATGTAATTAGCACTGCGAAAGCTGTTCTCTGATTGGTTCATTATTCCACTGTGATGACAGTAACCTTAAAAATATCCACTGTGACAACAGTAACAACAATATTTTTTGATATTTTGCTGTTACTGATGTCACTAGCAAAAACATATGTTTTTCTTGTCATTTTTAACTCTACTTCTGTTGCATGTATAATATGTATCTATATGATACATAGATACATAGATACATAGACAGAGTCGGCAGATAAGGGCCTATGGCCCACCCAGTCTGCCCATTTGAGCTTGTAAGTTCAGTTTATGTTTTCCTAGAAGTCTGTTGTCCCTTACCCCTGACCTCCAGAATTTCTTTATGTCTATCCCATGCATTCTTGAATCCTGTGATTGTTTCAGCCCCCACCACTTCCTCTGGCAGGGTGTTCCACTTGTCCACCACCCATTCTGTGAAGAAATTCTTCCTCACGTTTCCTCTAAATTGTCCTCCCTCCAACTTCATCCCATGCCCTCTAGTTCTGGAACATCTTTTTGCTTAAAAATAGTGTATTCCTGCACCCTGTTCCTCCCTGTAAGATACTTGTATGTCTCTATCATATCCCCTCTCTCCCTCCTCTCCTCCAGAGAGTACATGTTTAGTTCCTTCAACCTGTCCTTATAGGACTTGAGATGCAATCCATGCACCATCTTTGTTTCCCTCCTCTGAACCTTCTCTACCCTGTCTATGTCCTTACGTAGGTAAGGTCTCCAGAACTGTACACTGTACTCCAGGTGGGGCCTCACTATTGTCTTGTATAGTAAAATTATGACCTCCCTTTTCCTGCTGGTGATGCCCCTGCCTATACATCCCAGCATCCTATGTGCTTTACCTGCTGCCTTGTCACACTATTTCCCTACCTTGAGGTCATCAGAGAAGATAACACCAAGATCCCTTTCCTGCTTGGTGCATGCTACATCCTCACCCCCCCAACTGATATATTGTGCTAGGGTTTTTGTGCCCCACATGCATTATCTTGCACTTCTTTGCATTGAATTTCAACTGCCAAACCCCTGACCATTCTTCAAGTATATGGTATGTATATATGTAATATATGGATAAGCCTCAATAATACTAAACTAAGTTATACAAACATTTCCCAGTAATGCATCACTACTCTCAATAATACTGTCCTGAAAAGTGATAATGCTATCATTTTTGCTGATAATACTACAGTTCAAAGGTCATCTACAACTGCAGTATTAACAATGGATCCATACATTACAAAAAATAACAGAAAGGTAAGTGTTTTACAAGGCAGTAATACCATCTTGAGGTTTGGGGGACTTTAGGACCTCTCGAGCTTCGCTCTCAAGGTTCCATGTCCCCAAAACCACTCGATGGTATTAGTGCCTTGTAGTCCACACTTATCTATCTATTATTCTATTTATATTATATTCTTTGCAAAAATGTCATTAATGCACTGGTTAGGGTTCAGATTAAAGCAACAAAAGCAGGGAAATGTGGTGTTAGGGTTCCCAACCCATAACACTCCACCCCCATCCTGCAGGAAAATATATTAGGGTTTTGCCTCTCCTGATTCTTCACAAATCAGGGCTGGGGTCTTTCTTGGGGTTTTCAACCCTAACGCTTACCCCATTCCATCAGTAAATAAGCTCAGCCCAGAGATTATATGAGAATGGGGGGAGCGTTAGGACTGACAATCCCAAATAAAGACCCCAGCCCTGATTTGTGAAGACTCAGGAGAGACAAAACCCTATTTTTTTCCCTTTTGCTACCTGCAGGGTGGGAGTGGGGTGTTAGGGTTGGGAACCCAAACACCACACTTCCCTACTTTTATCAGTTTATTCTGAACCCTAACAGGTGCATTAACAAACTTTTTGCAAAGAATTTCATTACTTTTTGGAGATAGTATAATCATACCATTGCAGTGTCAGTGGCTCAGTAGGTAGCACACTCGCCTCTGAGGCCGGGAGATCAGAGGTCTGTGGGTTCAGTTCCCACATCTGGCACTTGGGTTAATATCCCAGTACTGACACTGTAGTGCAGCATGAGAGGGGTGCTGCACTTCTGAGGTGCCGTCTTTCGGATGAGATGTTAAACCGAGGTCCCATCTGCCTGGATTGGTGGTAGTTCAGGTGGATGTTAAAGATCCCATGGCACTTATCGAAAAGAGTAGGGGAATTTCCCCGGTGTCCTGGCCAAATTTCCCTCATTCACTAAGAATACCACCAACAGCTTAATCTGGTTCAAAGTCAGTTGGCGTTCATCTGTATCCCCCTCCCCCGGGTCGTGCCTGAAAATAGGCAGGATTTGTTTAGTGCACTTACCTGGTCAGCAAAAACTAAATAAGTAAATAAAATAAATACCCTCATTAACGCAGGTCCCTTTGGGACATCCACTTGTGTAGGGAAGTGCAGGGGAAGCTCAGGGCCCTCTGGGTACTGTGCTTCCATCTCTCTATAGGTGTAGTGCAAAAAATATATATATATATAGTTGCAATGTTATGCTATGGTAATTTGCATTTTTAAAATGTTATGGTTTTGTATACATTTTTGGGTGGTGTTGTGTGTTTGCCTTGTAGAACTCACTGAGACCTTTGTTTTGATATATAGATTGCCCCTTAACTCCAAGTATTAACAGAGCAGAGTTATGCCATGTTAAATTTGAAATGTGGAAAATAAAAGTACAGTAAGTCCAATTTTTTTTTTATATGAAGGAATCTTTTTTCATGAGAATGAAAAAGCTCATGAAAATTAATCCTTCATACAAAAGAAGAAAGTGAAATAAAACTAAGTCCAGATTTTTTTTTCATATCAATGAATGTTTTTTTCGTGAGAACAAAAAAAGCTCAGGAAAAAAAGAATGTGAAAAAAACTAAGTCCAGATTCTTTTTTTGTATGAGGGCATCTTTTTTCGTGAGGTTGTGTCATTCATGTGAAAAAGAATGTGGAAAAAAAACTAAGACAAAATTATTTTTTGTATGAAGGTAATTTTTTTTTGTATGGCCCTATTCTTTTTTTCTCAGAGGGAGGGTTGCAGCAACTATGGTCTCCAGTAGGAGAGATGGGAGAAGAACCTGAGTGGAGAAGTGGGGTAGAAGTTATGTTAATAAGGGACCATCATCACAAGTGGACACCAGCAACAGTTATCGGTGTCTGGCTGGCCAGGTGGAGAGTACTCAATGTGTGACTGGGGCCTGCTGGGGGAAATCTGGGCAGCAGGATACCAACCTACTAAGGAAAAGTGAGGAAAGGGCTAGCTAGAGGTACAGGAAAATAGTAGTCATTGGTGACTCCATAGTTAGGGCTGTGGGTGAGGTGAAAGCGGTATTGCTGTTCTAGGATTTTCTTCTTGGGAGAGGTGGTTTGGTGGATCTCAGACTCTGCTGCTTTACTGCCATCTGGGTGACCACTAGTGGCACTACAGCTGGAGCTAGAAGTGGGAGTGGGAGGATGGACGCAGACTTGCTAGAACTTCCTTACCTGTCTCCTAAAGCTTCCCCCTACCAGTTTCCATTCATGGCTTCTGATTACCTTTCCCTCACTTCTTTGGAACAGGGCACTGAAGTCTACTTTATCAATAGCCCTCAGGTACTTAAAGAGCAGCTGACACCTTTTGGAAAACATAATATTTAGACACAGTTCTGCTTGTATTTCATAGATCAGCTATAGATTTCTCCTCTCCATAATTTATTACTGAAGAGACTCCCACAAAAACATGATCTTTATCCTTCAGAGTTCATGTGCCTCTGTAGCTTATTCCCTACATGAAATCATAATACCCTGTTGTGAGATCACAGTCTTTTGCCATGGGAATAACTGTGCTGTCACAAGCAGAGTATTATGATAGGTTGGGAAGAAACAGTAGGAGCTAATGAGCCCTCAAGAAACTATCCTGTTTTTGAAGCAAATGCCCTCGGTAATTAGTAATGGAGATAAGAAAAAACTGAGCCGATGAGAAATATAAGCTGCTTCGTGTCCCAGTATTATGATTTTGAAAGTTCTCCTTGAGGCATTGGTGGCTCTTTAAAGGTTTCTATCATGTCCCACTCTCCCTCCTGGCCTGTACTGTGTACATATCGAGACTCTCCAGCCTCCCCTAATATGCCTTCCCTTGCTGAGCCTGAATCATCTTGGTGGCTCTCCTCTGAGCAGCCTACAGGGGTCCCTGTCCTTCTTCATATGTGGACTCCAGAACTGCAGATAGTACTCCAAGTAAAGTCTTACTATGGAATTGTACAGGAGCAGAATCACCTCCTCCTTCTGCTAACAACCCCCTACCTATGCATCACAAGATCCTATTTGCTTTCCCTGCAGCCTTTAGGCATGAGACTTTATAGACTGTCACTAATAATGATCCGTATTTCCCTTTCCTCTGACATCTGCTCCACCATCACTCCCCCAGCCAGTAGGTCTGTTTTGGGATTTCTTTTGCCAGTATGCATAACTTTAGACTTTTTCTGCATTAAATTTGAGTTACCATGTCTAGGGACACATTCCCAGTCTTTTCAGGTCTGTTTTCATTTCCCATATTTCCTCTGCTGTATCCACCCTGCCACCGCTTTTGATAACCATCTGCAGAGACCTTTTCTTACCCCTGAATTCTCTCCCCTAGGTGAGCCCAATACTTCATTTAAAAGAGCATTCCAAGGGCTTTCAAATTAAGTGAGACACTGTTCAGGAATGTTAGCCTTTTATTCTGTCTTGTTATTGTGAAGGTTAGTGGGTGGGACCGATGCACAGACTCAGGTAAAAGGTGTAGAATGCACTTTGGGGTATTTATTTTCCAAAATCAGGTCTCCACTGACTGACTCATCTGTTTTGCATCTCAGAAGATAGGCTTTTATCCCTGCCTACTGATGATGTCAGCACCATGTGAGCTGTCTGACACACAATTCTCTAAGTAAACACAGACAGATTGACTCATCCTAAACAAACACACTTTTCTAAGTAAACACATGCAGGCTGACTCATCCTAAATAAACACAGACAGGCTGATTCATCTGATCTTTACAGACCCCTGCTTCACCTAGGAAAGAATGCTTTGTTTTTGACTTCTTGTAAACCCAAAGCAGTTTACACAGAATAAAACATACAAGGCTCTATGTTTCAGTTCTTTCTCATTACTTACATTCCCTCTGTGTCTGCCTGCAGTACAGCACAGGAGAAGGCAAACAACTTACTGCATCTTGTCTTACTTATATGTTCCTTATGCAGTACTTGGGGGGGGGGAACTACCAGACTGAAAGTGGTCAGATTTTAGCCTGTATCTAGAACAATAAACTTACAAGAACAGGACAGTGTAAAAGAAAATGTAGCACAAATTCAGACAGGGGCTTTGGCCCTGTCACATGCCCCCTCTTTAATAGGGAAACAGTCTTCACTATTTTTTTTCTTGCTTAGTGAGACTGGTTTCCAACCTTTTTTTTACTTATTTCTATGAAAACCATACTGGACTCCCGATATGCTTAAATTTCAGCTGCCATACATTCAGATTTACTTTTAACTCCGATATTTTAGGAGTATTCACATATTTCAATAAGCACACAGACTTAACATTAGAAACATTTCTCCATTGCATTGTCATTACGGACAGGAACATTATCAATTGTTTAGATATAGGCATACAGTTTCCTGATTTTCATCTCATTAGTTTGCATCTTACCCAAGTCCACCTCATCTCAGGGAATCATGCCATGAAACAATTATTTAGTCCCTTCTGGTCTTAATTAGACCTCTTTAATGCTGCCTTCCATAGAGCTTCTATGCC
Source organism: Neoceratodus forsteri (assembly GCA_016271365.2). Taxonomy (NCBI): domain Eukaryota; kingdom Metazoa; phylum Chordata; order Ceratodontiformes; family Ceratodontidae; genus Neoceratodus; species Neoceratodus forsteri. The sequence goes on along the minus strand of CM028132.1, from coordinate 23,882,953 downwards.
CCTTCTGGATGCCTGGACCCAAGTTCTGAAAAAGTACACATGGCAGGCTCTGTTCCTCTTTTCCTCTCCATTTCCAGCTGTTTAATCACAGCCACATTAGGAGCTTGCTGACCACTTCAGGTGGTGCATATGTGACGTCCTCTATGGCCTCTGGTATGCCGTCCTTGACTTCAGGTTTGGTTTTGCTCCCGGCCACTAGGTCCAATACTGGAAGAGGCTTTTCACCCATCTTCCATGCCACTGCTCCAGTCAAAATAGGTGACTTGTATTCCACACATTTACCTTTCTGCACCTGCTGTTCCTGTGATATCTGCCAGGATATCAGGGCCATATCCCCTGGTAACATCTCTCTCCCAACCTAGGTGCACCAGTATCCCACTTTTCACACCAAATGTGAAGGTTAGTGGGTGAGACAGATGCACAGATTCAGGTAAAAGGTGTAGAATGCACTTTGTGGTATTTATTTCCCAAAATAAAATAATAAACATACAGAAAGGAAATAGTTGGTTAGTCCTTCAGTTCTGCAAAAACAGTGCACAATTCCCTTAGTGCACAACTTCCAGGCTTTGTTCCAGTGAAATAGATCACTAGCACATGAAAACGTGCATGTACTATGAGATGCTTCCTCCATGACAGTCAGGTCTCCATTGACTGATTCATCTGACTCATCTGTTTTGTGTCTTAGGAGGTCGGCTTTTATCCTTGCCTACTGATGATGTCAGTACCATGTGAGCTGTCTGACTCACAATTCTCTAAGTAAATACAGGCAGGCTGACTCATCCTGAACAAAGACATTTCTCTAAGTAAACACATGCAGGCTGACTCATCCTGAACAAACACAGACAGGCTGTTTCATCTGACCTTTACTCACCTTCACCTAGGAAATAATGTTTTGTTTTTGGCTTCTTGCAAACCCAAAGCAGTTTACACAGAATAAAACACACAAGGCTCTGTGTTTAAATTCTTTCTCATTACTTACATTCCCTTTGTGTCTGACTGCAGTACAGCATAGGAGAAGGCAAGCAATGTACTGCATCTTGTCTTACTTATATGCTCCTTATACAGTACTTGGAAGAAGAGGGGAGAGACTACAAAACTGAAAGTGGCCAGATTTCAACCTGTAGCTAGAACAATAAACTTACAGGAACAGGACAGTGTAAAGAAAATGCAGCACAAATTCAGACAGGGGCTCTGGCCCTGTCACAGTTATCTATCTATCTTATCTAGATTTGACTGCTTCTCTGTGTTTTTGTTTTGTAATCCTTGGTTTAACTTTATGTTTATGCCCTGTTTTACTCTGACTGCCCCCCCTTCTGTGAGTCTCTCCCCCCGCTACATCACCCACCTTCCCTGGGACTTACCCCATGCCTCCTTCGGCCCTCATGGCTTACTCCCACTGTGGGGCCCTGGTCATCAGGGCTTGCTACCTAAGCCCCTTGAGTCAACTTTATGCCAACTTCCAAAGGTAGGTATGACAGTCAATGGAGCAGAGCCTTAGGCAAGACATTCCTGTCATCCTGTATGGTTGGGGTGTTTATTTTTATGGTTGCTTCCAACCCTATAGGACATCAGTACTCAAAGGATCTCATGAGGACTGGGGAGCACATGCATGAGGCATGGCATCCTCGAGTCCAACGGATGTCCAAGCATCCACTCTGCCTCCATTGAGCTTCCACCTGTGGTCGCCTCAGTGGCAACACTGTAGCAGAGGCAGGAACCCTTCCTCCCTGGAGGAGAAGTGTCCTCTGGGATTCTCAATATTCCACCTTTCCCCTATTGGCCCATCAATGGACCAGGCTCATTCCTGATCCTAAGTCACCAGTGTCATAACAGATAACCCTACCTCTGCACCAATGGGTGGGCCTCTGTTTTGTGATTCTAACTATGCTACCTTATCCTCAAGTAGCTTAATGCTCCTTAAACGGAAGGTCCCCTCAGCCTTTTATTCTGTTTACCTGTGTAGTTTGTAGTCATGAACAATGATTGCCTCTACTGCACCCTCCTAATTTCATCAGGATTTAAAGGTAAATGAAGGTACTTAAAGAGCAGCTGATGCATTTGGGAAAACTTTGGAAAACATAATATTTAGACACAATTCATCTTGTATTTCATATATCATCTATAGATTTCTCCTCATCATTATTTATCACAGAATAAATTCTTACAAAAACAAGATCTTTGTCTATTAGCTTTCATCTACCTCTACAGCTTATTCCCTACTTGCAGTTATAATGCAGCATTGTGTCATCACTATCTGTTGCCCTGTTAGAATAACTGTGATCTCACAAGCAAAGTATTATGACATCAGGTTGGGAAGAAGCAATAGGAGCTGATGAACCCTCAAGGAAGAATTGTCCTGTTTTCATGCATATAACCTTAATAATAAATAATGGGGATAAGGAATGCAGAACTAATGAGAAGTATAAGCTGCTTTGGGTCCAAATATTATGTTTTTCAAAGTTCTTCTCTGGGTGTCAGTGGCTCTTTAAGTCTGGTGTGAAAACCTGCTTAACTCCATTGCAAATGTCATGACCCACCTCATGTAAGGCATCCTGGAATTTTGTGGTGTTTTAGTGCTAAAGCCTGCAGTAGTTATACGATATTAGTCAGTGCTGTTGCTGTCATCTGCAGTCCCTATGTTCTTGTCTTACTCTGGCCATGAAACTTTCAAGGCATAGTAACTGCTCTGTTGCTTTTTGTAGCTTAAAGTGAATCTGAGTTAGAAAAAAATGCTTTTATAGAATACAGGAACTTCACAAGACATGCAACAGAACTGAATGAGAATATAATGTCTGCTGGCTTGTGCAGATATATATCATCAACTCCCATGATGCCTTGCATGAGTGGGGTCATGACCTTTGCAATGGGGACAAACAGGGTTTTACACCAGGGCCAAATGGAGTGAAGCAACCTCATTCATTTATGTTTAAATTAGAATGAAATTAGAGGGATACAAGAGAGGAAATCATTGTACATGCCTACAAACTACACAGAAATATAGAACATAGGTTAAGGGAACTTTCCCTTTAATACCTGTTCAATTTGAGTGCAGCCTGTGCAAGTGTCACCATAGTTCCCAACTTTACCTTGATGCAAAATATCGGATACACCACACAATACTGTAGTTGAAATCAAAATTTAGATTCTTGTCCATTGAAGCTGCTTGTATTATAGTAAGTAATGGAATTCATATAAACCGATTATGCAATAAGACATGACGGGGGTGCATTACGGTGGGCCCCTGGAGGGCCTTATTGAGATTATGAAATGGGTCCTCTTTAGTAAATTAGATGTATTTTTTAAACATACTTTTGTTGAGCTACTCTCAGCCAGGCTGTTTTGCTTGGATAATGTCCCTGCTGAAGGTACCTCTTGGCCAGTCGGGAGGCTGCATTCTTTCTACACATTTCACGATACATGTTTGCACAGTATACTTATTTCATCCCTGCTTGTGTAGTGGTTGGGGCATAATTTATTTTATTTATTTATTATTTATTTAAATGTTGTTAATGGGGCAAGTACGCTGGCAACACAAGGACACCTTTTTCAGGAACAACCCGGGCACCAAGAAGGTACAGAGTGCAAGCACAAATACAAAAGTTTGCAACACAGTCAGAAGTTTACAGAGGAAATCTATACATACACATCGGTAGCCACACGGCTGGCTTGCATGGAGTAAACAAGAGAAAAACAAGTAGTCAGACTGCGACCACATTAGCCAAAACAGGTACAAACAAGAGCACCCAGAAGATAACTCTTGTAGCTAGATATGAGCACACTGAAAGAAGGTGACTGCCTGAATAACGGGGATTTACTTCCAAAGAGAAGCTGCTCAGTAACCAAAACAGCTTTGACCCATAGTGGTCCAAAAAAGTGGGGTAGACAATTGATAATTGGATACAGAGTGTGAGCTGGGCAGGTTACCAATTTGAGTGAGCTGTATCGACAAGGAGGGTTTTTGGAAAACATGCTAAAGACAGATTTTGCGAGTGTCCAGTGGCCTTCATCAGGCTGGAGCCAGTTTAACGCACTCGAGGTGTGGCAGTAGTGGGATCTAGATCTTTGGGATGTGACAAATCTGGCTACCTTAAGAAAAAGGCTGCATTTAACATTTTTTTTAATATAGCTTTTTATATTCTGGGCACATCACAGGCAGCTGTTCGGCCCTGCCTCCCCCACCCAGCATCTTCTTCTCTGGTCTACCAACCCCCCATCCCCATGGACCCCCCATGGTGGGGCTGCGAAGGGGAGGGCCTCCCTTTTCCCACCCAGAGACCCAGCATCTAGACTGGAGGATCAGCGATCTGGCAGCAGTGCTAGGTGAGGGTAGGCAAGCAAGGCTTCATGTAACCTGCAACTGCCATTTTCCATGGTTTTCTCCCCTTGCCATGGCAGGCTGTATGCATGGGTGCGTGGAGGCGCACACACAATACATAACCAGGGCCCTTCATTTACGCTGCTGTAACTCTGGCACTGTCACCCAGCCTCCACTAGATGGCAGCCAAGGAGTGAGACAGCATGGTCCGCCCACCCCAGGAGAAGAGAGCAGTCCATCGGACACTTAATCCTCTCCCTCCTCGGCCGACCCCTGGCAACCCAACCTCGTTCCCAAACCCCGGGTCGTCGGTGTGGTGAGAGGTAAGGAGCATCACACCTCAGCCTCTGCACCACTGCGTCGACTGGCTGCATTTAAACTTGACAACAGATTTCGGGGCATCAACTACAATGGCACCGTATTCAATCAAAGGCAGAAGATTGCTCTGTGTGATGGCTAATCTAGTACCAGCAGTAAGATGTTTCCGTACTCTGTAAAGGGAACCAAGTGTCGAGTGAATCTAGGAGGTAATGCTGTTCGGGTGGATGTCAAAAGGGAGGCAAGTATAAAGAAGGATTCCTAGATATTTGAAGCTGATATGGCCACCAGCTGATCGCCATTTTTGGTGCTAATATGGAATTCAGGTGTGGATTTCCAGATCTTAGGAGCCAAGTCAGACAACCTGACCTGCGTTTGAGGAATACTATGGATCAGTCTTTCTTTGAACAATCTTGCAGCTGCATAGGGTGTTACTGACCACTTTAATGTCATTACCATGTACGAATAACACTGCATCGTCAGCATACAGAAGCATACTCACTGCACTGCAGACTTTAGGCATGCTGTTGATGAAGACAGAAAACAGCAGGGGTCCTGATATAGAACCCTGGGTGACCCCACATTTAATATTGTTGGCCTCAGAGAGAGCAGCGCCAAGCCTGACCTTTTGCCTCCTGTTTGTTAGATAGTGCCTGAACTAGGAGATTGAGGGGTCACTCACCCTTAGATCATGTAATTTAGGGAGTAGAAATTCATGATTGACAAGGTCAAAGGCTTTGGTAAGGTCCATGAACACTGGCATTAGCTTGTCTTTGTCCACAGATTGGTAGAGTGCGCCTGAGAACTTCACCAGGGCTGTGCTAGTCCCATGTTTTTTTCTAAAACCCCATTGTTCACTACACAGCAAGTTGCGTTGGTCCATGTATTAACTGATTATTTATCTGTTTTTCTTGCAATGTGCTGATATGATGGGCCTAGAGTCCCAGCTGACCTTAAAATATATTTTATTTGTTTAACCAGGAGGAGCACACTAAGCTGAAAACTTTTTTACAGGAGCGACCTGGGAGCACAGGGAAGTTAAGTGACTTGCTCAGAGTCACACAGTATGCAAGCGGAAGCTAAGGGATTCAAACCCATGTCTGGTCTGCTGGATGTCACCAGATTTGCAGCTCAGAGCCTTAAACCACTGTACTATACTGCCTCTTAAAAATTACTATGTCAATATGTACATTACTATGTTATAATCCACTGCATACATTCATGCAGGGGAGTATGAATAAATTCACAGCATAACAATTACGTGAAAACATTCCAGATGGTATCTAGTAGGTGATATGTTCTTGAGACAAGGACAGATTCCTCAGCATTCTAATTTCTGAAGGGATTCAGATTTGTTGAGATGGTGTAAAATGTGCACTTGCCTTTTTCCGATTTTCTTTTTTTTTTAATGAAGGAATTTGTCATAGGTTTCCAGTTAGAGATGTCAGATTGCGGACACTCTCTAGAGGATGTAAAAGCACTGATAGAGATACTCAGGAAACGTGATTATTTGTAAATTCACAAAGATGCTGTTTGTTTCACTTCTGCAGTAGGATGCCTTTCAGCCATCTGTAAGTGCTAAAAAAATAAATATGTTATAATTCAAATAAAATGTACAAGTTCTTTAGTGCAACATCCACCTTACAGTCCATTAAACTGGTGAAAGCACACAAAGATGGAGACCTGGGTTTGTATCGTGAACCCGAATCTTAAACATCAGACTGGGGTCTATGGGAGTTAACGTAGCTCAGTTGATAGCACATCTGCCTCTGGGCCAGGAGGTCGTGGGTTCTCATCCTACTTCACGTCTGGGCTCATACCATAAACACTGGCACCTGAATGTAGTACTGTCAGTGTTCAAGCCTTTACTTTGCACACAACCTAGATGAGTAGCTTCTTAAGACTGGGACTGGTCGGTTGGCCGGGACACCACACCGGCGACCCGGGTTTGGGAGAGGACTATGGCTGTTGGGGGTTGGCATGGGAGGGAGGGGATTCAGCATCCGGAGGACTGCTCTCCCTTCTCTGGGGTGGGTAGTGGGGTTGCACCGCTCTCCAGTGACCCCCAATGGAGATCAGGAGCACTGTCAGAGAGCAGCACCACAGTGAGGGGTGGATTGGCAGCGGAAGCCAGCACATCAGTGTGCAGGCGTCATGGCACTTCTGCATTCCAGGGGAAAACACCTGGCAAAAATCCCCAGAGGATACGGGGTGACAGAGGCCTCAGGTTCTGCAGCCCACATTCCGAGGCTGAACCGTCCTTCAACCGAGCTCTCCCGAGCCCCTCGACCCGACCCAAGGACCGACCATCTACTGACAGAAAGGCTGCCAGGTAGGTGAGACAGGCCCTCCCCTGGGGGGGTAATCTGGGGGGGCTGGAAGGTCACTGGGTTCAGGGAGAGGGGGCTCAGCAATTGTATCCCCAGTTAGAATGTGGTTGCAGGGAGTAGAGGCTGGAGTTGACAGGGCACTCCTGAGAGATGCCCTGATCCCCGGTACAGAAAAAAAAAAAAGACTGGGACTGGTTATCCTGATTGCCTTGAACTATCATCCTGCTGTCTGACATACTATCAGTTACACTCATGGTAGTGAGTGGTGAGAGCACCTTACTTTAGTGGGACTTTTTATATTCTGGAATCGCTGCGAGACGCTGGTTCCCGGTTTTGAGGGTTTTGTTTGGGTTTGGAGTTACTGTGAGAAAGCATGCCTTCCCTCACCATCCATTTAACTTTTTTTTTTTTTTTTTTTGTGTAATCTATTTTTCCGCCCCCCCCCCCCATGCTCACTGGTCCTCCACTCCTTCGGGCCCTATCAAGTTCCCCCTGACCCCTTCTGTCCTTACCTAGCCCTCCTGTGATCCTCAAGTCACGGCCAACCCCCGGGATATCCTGGTGTATCCCTTCACCGAGCGGGTCCCTCTCCTCTGAGGGGGAAGGCACCGGGGGGGGGGGATGGCCCAAGCACATTCTTTTTAGGGCCCGGGGATGCTGCTGAGGAACAGGAGGTGCTGGAAAGGCAATCGGGGCTCTCAGGGAACAGAGAACAATCAAGCAGAGACCAGCAAATGATTTTCCTGGTTTCCTTAAGGTGCGTGACATCTGGACGTCAAGGCAAACACCGACGTCTGTCACACACCACCCCTAATGACCCCAACGTGTTGTTCTACCACTGGCCTCCACCAGTGGTCACATCAACACCAGGTCACTATCCCCTTCCTCCCTGAAGACAGCGAGCAGTCATGGGACGCTCAAGCTGCCTCCCCCCAGCCGACCCTCCAGCGATCCAAGCTCGTTCCCGAACCCGGGTCGGTGGCGATGCAAGCAGAAATCCAACCTCTGTGCCGACAGGCCAGCAACTCTTTTGGTTTTAATAACTTTTCCTATCAGACTCCACACTTGGACTTAAAGTCCCTGGCCCTTAGTTCAATTATTGTGTTTTATCCTGCTGTATTTAGTTGGTGTATTTTGTGGCATGAGTGTGATATGTGTGTAGTGAATGGTTTACAGTGGCCATTGATTTAGGGTCAGTTTTGTTATTAGTGTTCATTAATGAGTAGGGTGGGTGGCTGTGGGGGAATATACTAGCTAGGAATTATTGCGAACTCTAAAAGGATTTGGCTGTCCTTTTATATTGCATGGTGGGTTGTGTTTATTGTGGTAGTAGGGAGTAATTGCTAAACAGTGTGTGTATAGGTTTTGGTGAGGTTGTATAGTTTTAATTAAGCAGTTCCCCATGATGTGTTGCTTGTTACAGACCCCGAGGCTTTGCTATTCCCCAGCCTTACTTAGAAACCTGCAGGCTAGAGTCTAGGAGTCACGGCCGGAGTCAGTGTTCCTGGGGAGAGTTCCGACTGGTGACAATAAATGAGATTTGTGAGGTGATCTCTGAGCTATGGCTAACATTTTGTAACCTGGATCTAGGCCCAACGTGACTACTGGTGAACTGCATTGGGCATCTGGGTCCGGTGTTCATGGAGATTGTCCGGTGCTCCCTGTCGGATGAGGTCTTCCTGAAGTCACTGAACAGCACTTTGGTGAAGCCTCTGCTGAAAAAGCCATCTTTGGACCCAGACGTCTTGGCAAATTACTGACCTGTCTCTAACCTCCCCTTTTTGGGTAAGGTTATTGGAAGGTTATTAAAAGGGTGATTGTGCTACAGCGTGAGGTACACCTTACTGCCTTTAACATCTATGAGCCCCTCCAGTCTGGGTTTAGGACAATGCATAACACAGAGACTGCACTGGTTCAGGTGCTTAATGATTTGCTCAGGATGAGAGACAGTGAACAGCGGTCAGTTCTTGTTCTCTTCGATCTGTCATCAGTGCTTGACACTGTGGATCATGGGCTACTCTTGGATTGGCTCAGGAGATATGTAGGATTTACCAGCAAAGTTATCAGCTGGTTCGAGTCCTACTATAAGGACAGGATCCAGATGGTTGTGCTGGGGGAATACTCCTTGTATCTGGTGGCCCTGTCCTGTGGAGTGCCCCAGGGCTCGCTCCTGTCGCCAGTGTTATTCACAGTGTATATGCTGCCCCTGGGCAAGATTATTAGGTGGTTATTCTGTGATAACAGGACAGTTGACAGAATAATGGGACAGCAGCTTTGATTCTGATTGGCTGCTGTGTCTGTGCTTAGCCAATCAGACAGCAAGCTCAGTCTGTCCTCCCACTTCAGTGTGCAGCAGCCAGTCAGAGATCTCAAACAAGGAAGGGACACTCTCAGACAAAGTGGTGTGGATGGCAGTATCAGAACTATGTTCACAGCAAGAAGCCTCACACTCACAAACTCAAGTAAAACACCATACCACAAGCTGCCTTGGTGGCACTGAGGGTTGAGGCACTGGACACCACATCTCGTGCCGCGACGGCAACCCAGGTTCAGGAACAGACTCAGATCATTCAGGGGTCAGCCGGGGAGGTAAGGATTAAGTGTCTGGAAGACTGCACTCCTTCCTCGGGGAGAGGGGTTTGTGCTGCATGCATCAGCACAAGAGGGGTTCGGCCCATGCCCAGGGTGCTTGGCTACCTCCATGGAGGTGGAGACGTCTGCTGCGCCCATTGCACGGGCACAGGCATGGGGGAGAAAAAACACGAAAATAACAGGACCCGGCAGGACCCATGATGGCGCCAATGGGTCAGATGACGTACCCCTCTGAGGGAGGAGTCGTAGCCCCTGCTAGCTCCATGGAGGTGGTGACAAATAATGTCGTGATAAAAAACACCATATCACAAAAGGATGAAGTATTAAAATTATATTTATTTTACTTACACCCAGAGTGCAAATATAGGCTAAGAATGCAACCCTATGTAGTTCCCTCAGACACCATAATGCGATTCATACCTCTTACAGGTACTTTCTCAAGGGGTATGAGGTATGAAACATGTTGGGGCATCTGAGGAAGCTACATGGGGTTGCAATCCTTGCCTATATTTGCTCTCTGAATGTAAGTAAAATAAATATAATTTTGATTCTTCATCATTTTGTGGTCTACTGTTTTACTTGGGGTCGTGAGTGTGAAGCTTCTTGCTGCAAATAATCATAGACATTCAGCAGCACTGTGGCATGTCCATGAGACAGTTCCTGGTTTCTGACAGATGCGTTTTAGCACCACGATCACAGATTTCAGCAGTTTTAAAACATTTATCTTTTCAGCATAATTGCTTTAACACTAACAGAGATCTGGGTTTCCTTGGTAGTAACTGGACGGGGGGGGGGTAATAAACACCTCGGTCTTCAGCCTCGTAAACCCAGCCCACTATGGTGTTATCTCTGTATTCATGCTTATACTGTACAGCAGGTGTAGTGAGAAATGCCACAGAATGAAACTGATATTTTTGGCCTCACTTTGCAAGAAATCATGCTATATGAATTTTGGGGTAACATCACAACAGATATTTAGCAAAGCTGGGCACATCACAATGGAACACTGAACCAATCAGATAGCAGGTTTCACAGTGCAGCTGACATTACAATTATTGCAGCACTGAAGCCAACCATTGAAATCACATGAACGGTTAAATCTTCTTACAAACAGAAGATTTAACAGTTATATAGCTATCAAACTGATGTATAAACAAATGTGCAGTGGTCTGAATGTAAATATGTAGTTTATTATCAGCTGTGAGTGGGACGGCCTTTTATAACTCACTTGTGGCTTTGCCACTTGTGGGCTATGGTCCTGCTCCCTCACGCTTGAAGAAAAAAATTAAATAATTTGATTCAGACGGGGGGAAGGGGGTGCCTGTGTTAAAGTTGCACACACACTCACACACTGCTAGGTCTACATCATGAGAAACTGGCCGAGTGTTGCTAAATAAATACCGGCATTCTGAGTATGCATACATTTTATTATTATATTGAGTACTGTTAGTGCTACAAAGATCTAACACCAGTTACTCCCCCAGACAATCCCTCTACCACAACCATCTGCTCCTCTTGCACTAAGAAATCCCCTTCTTTTCTAACCAACAATGGCTTAATTGCCACTGGCACGACTCCCCCTAAACCCCTCCCCTCATCTTCTCCTCCCCATTCTATCGCACTCAAGTCAGCTTAAACCTAAGTCATAAGTCCTCCTGTTCTCCCACCCCCAAAAAGAACCTCCTGGGGGCTACTCTCAGTCTACCCCTCCTCAGTGGCCACTCAGCACATGACAATAGGGCTATCGTAACCCTGTCTAGGACAACATCTTCCAGTGACTGCTTTTATCTACTACTACTGCCTGGATCCTACAGTTATCATATTTTCCATCTAGGGTTATCCTAACTCTGTACTTAAACAATGTCATCTCTCGGACTGTGTTTACTAAATATTACTGCCTGTAACCTTTTGCAGTCATCGTTGGCACATTTACGGCTCTTATTGTGTGCTATGTTTATTGTTGACCATTCTGTCTACTGTACCATGTAATTGTCCATTTGTTTTCCCCCATTCATGATGTGGAGTCTTTGTAAAAGAGTCTCTGGCTCAAAGGTGTTGTAATTCCGAGAAATAAATAAATAACCTTAGCAATAATAATAATAATATGGAAACATAATCTGATACAAACCCAGCATTTAAAACCCTCCACCCCATCCTTTTCAAGCATACTGGCATCTCAGTATATTAGTAAGCGTTGCGCCAAGGTGCGGCACCCCCCCTCCCATTTGCTGCTTTGCTGATAGGCTATAATCCCTTTTCCAAAACAATATCAAAGATTAGAGTTATAAACATTTTCTTCTTCAGAAAATACATTTTACACTAATCCCCTTATTCTACCAGCTTCCTGAGTGTATGTCACCAAGTTTTAGGCTGCATCCTGGATTCTGGTCCTTTGCTTCTGATTTATTTTTAAGCCTTGTCCCTAATTTATGAGGCAGGAGGCTGAGAGGTATGGTTGCATAAGAGGGAAGCACAGGACAAGTCACTTACCATAGAACTATAGAGGACTGTCAAACTGATCTGGAAGTATGTGTACATGGGTGTAGATATTAGGTTTGCTTCGAATCTGCCAAACGGAATTGGATTTATTGGATTCCGATCCGATTTTTGGATTTAGGATTTCCAGATTTGCAGTCCAAAAATCCTAAATCCTAAACTGAATCCTGAAACCTATTTTTACATAGCCATGTAGGATTTAGCATTTCAAATCTATTTCTATGCATTCTAAATTCAATTTTTAGGTCCTTTTAGGATTTGAAATGGAATCGAGTTAGAATTCGGAGGTTCCTAAAATCCTAAATCCCAGACAATTCTGAAATAAATTTTTTACATAGGTGGCGTTAGGATTTCAGATCTGAATTCTAAATCCAAATTTTAGGTTCTTTTAGGATTTGAAATGGAATTGGATTAGGATTTGGAAGTTTCTAAAATCCTAAATCTGAAATTTGGATCAGACTCAACTGATAATCGGATCGGAATCAACCAATTTGGAGCATCCCTAGTAGGTATGCATATGCTAAGTAAGCCATGACCTACAAGTTGATTAGAGGGGGCCCTGATGTAGGAATCCGCCGAACAGAGTCAGATTAGCCAGATTCCAACCCAACTTTCGGATTTTGAATTTTCAGATTTGTAGTCTTTACATAGGAATTTCAGATTTAGGATTCCAAATCTGATTTGGATTTTGAGATCATTTTAGGAACTGTACAGGAATTGGAGTATCCTAAACAGTACAGTCAGATCAGAATCAGCCAGTTCCAAGCATTCCACTCACTAGCCCTGACCACTGATTTGGGCTGCCTAGTGATGCGTCCCTACTGGTCTTATGATTGTTGTGCTTTGTTTAATTATACAATGCCAAGAATAAATCCGGGAACCCGATTGGTCAGCTGAGACCTCAACCCGCGATGTTATCCCAGCACAACATCACAGATCAAGTCCCAGCACACACATGATTGTATTAAATATGAAAAAAAAAATCACTCCACAGGCCATGTACAAGTTGCCCATACTTGACTTGTCTGCCACGGTGTAACCCACAGTTACAGCAGCTTCTCAACAAAGTACCGGCAAACTCTAATTTCCGACTTGAAAAAAAGGCAAAGAAATCTAAATGAAGTCGTCAATTTCTGAGTTAAAAAAAAGAAACCTGTACTAAGCCATCAGTACGATCGGCTTCACTAACTAAACAGTCGCATTGGGTGTGTGCACATGTGTTTTCAAACAGCACTCCATGCTAAATGCACCACTCGGCGCCGGTGGCTTCAGTCAGATTCCTTTAAAGAGCCAGTAACACCTAGAGAAGAACTTTAAAAAAAAACATAATATTTGGACATAAAGCAGCTTATAGTTATATAGAAACATAGAAACTGTACTCATTATATAGTTCTCATTAGTTGTGTATTTTTTAACCCCATTATTTATCACTGAGGTCATATGTGTAAAAACAGAATAATTGTAGCTTGAGGGTTCATCAGCTCCTATTGCTTCTACACATCCTGACGTCATAATAAATTATCCACAAAGACCACAATACTCAATTCTTAGCTTTAAATAAACTTACTCGGAGCCAAAAATAACAACGATGAAGCGCTGGGGCACTTACTCACACGGTGAAAGAGTCATTCTTTGCCGTTTATGTACTTCTTAGCTTTATTAAAGCAAGTTAACTTTATTATTTTGGGTTCCGAGTATGTTTATTTAAAGCTAAGAATTGAGTAGCATGGTCTCTATGGATAATTTGTTTACTTAGCAGGGGCTAGCCCCTACATATACCACACACCACGTTTGTCCCTTTGAGTGCGGCAGGCACCATTTTGGATCTGTTGATGTCATAATACACCTCTTGTGACACTGTAGTTATTACCATGCCAACGGACTGTGATGTCACAACACAGCATAACAATTTCAAGTGGAGAATAAGTTATAAAGGGGGATGGACTCTAAGAGCTAAAAATCTTGATTTTGTGAGAATTCCTTCAGTAATAAATAATGGAGAGGAGAAGTCTTTAAAAATATATATGAAATACAAGCTTAATTGCGTCTAAAAATGATGTTTTCCAAAGTTTTCCCAGTGGCCTCAGCTGCTCTTTAACTACATCTCCTGGTACAGCCTGCAAACATGCTGTCTGTACCTCAGCACTGGTGGTTTCAGTCAGGTTGTGTCTTCTTCACCTGGTATAACCTGTAAACATGCTGTCTGTACCGGGAGAAGCAGACACATAAACGCAATGCAGTGGTGATAGAAACAACTGCAAACCAACAACTTCAAAGAGGGGGGAGGATGGGAATCTCCACTCTTTCATCTGTGGGGGGCGGGGGGGTGAACATGGTAGAGACGCAGTTACACCACAGCACTTCCACTTACAGGCAAAAATAAATCTACACTACTGTTTGTGTCACTGTACCTACCCTTTCAAGAAAATTGGTACAATCTACTTTTAAATTACACTTTTTAATCTGTTTTTGTTGTTGTTACAAACAAATGAGTGTATAATTGGAATAATGCACTTTGAAGTGTGTGAGGTGCTGGGATAACATCACTTCTCTTGGCCTGTGGCCTCATGCCCAACTACTCGATGCCTGACCTTATCCCAGCAGGCTACACACCCTGTCGTACATCATCCCAGCATGACACATACACTCTGTCGTGCATTATTCTTAAACGAAAACTAAAGTCAAATTTACACAAAAACAATGCTGTGCCGAGTGTTTTGATTTGTAGGTGTACTCCTAATAAGTCATATCCTTTATTTGCTGAAATAAGTTTTTTTCTAAATATGCTTGCTGGCTTTATGGCCCCATAGGATCTCCACAGTAGCATTTTCAAATGCTCTTCTTGTTCAACAATGCCCTCTGTCCCATGTGACAGTGATGCTTCCAGGACCATTAATTCAACAAGAGCTGTTTGTTTACCATACTAGAACAGTGATGTTAACTGTCCTTGTCCAGGAAGCTCCAATGAAGGCTACATTTACAGATGGCAAATGCCTGAGGGATAATTGGGTGGACTGTTCTGTACAGAAACAGTTAGAGTTTTCACTAGTTATAGCATTTGTGACCTTGGGTGATTTGTGTGCTTTTTTAATGGTTATATGTAGTGTGATTTAATGAAAAGCTTTAAAAACAGAACATTCACTTCTGCTGGCTAGACCTAGACACATATCTAGAAAACAGACAGTTTGGATTAGGCAGAGTCATTTAGTTGAAGCCAGAATATCAGGCTCCTAAAAGTTGATTGCTGCAGCAACAATCATTACTCTCTGACTCAATGGCCCTGGACACATCACTGTCACATGAAACAGGAGGCATTGTGGGAACAAAAAAAGCTATAACAAAGGCTAAAGTGGAGATCCCCAGGGGCCATAAAAAACAGCAAGCAAATTTAGAAAAAAGCTTCTTTCAGCAAAAAAAGGGAAGGGCTTAGTAGGAGTACACCTACCAATCAAAACACTCTGCACAACAAATTGTTTTGTAAATTTTGACTTTAGTTTTCCTTTGAAGGAGAACTGCGCTGTACTTATATGTAATTTTCCCTTGGAAAAGCCTATCTTCAAATACTGGTTTCAGTTCTGTTACTGTTCCATCTCTACGGGCTTTCAGCATAGTGGGTGTTTTCTTTTTTACCCCAATAATTTTTATTGATTTTATAAGTTAGCAAACACAAGTATAACCACAGTAAACTCAAAGAAGTACAATCAAACATACAGATCAGTTAAGTAGCATGATATCTATTCCTTACAATTTTTAACAATATTCTATTAGGCCTTAAAAACTGCTTAGACTCAAAAAGAAACTTCTGAAAAGGGTGTAGTAACTATATACATTTTTGAATCATAAACAAACCAGAATTCAAATGAATACACATAAGGAGCCAGAAGAATGTGAGTCAGCCTAGAAACAGGAAATGGGACAGCCATATGAACTGTGGTTGTCTCCAGGCTTCCAGGCCAGGGGGAGGACATAGACACATTACTGTTAGAAGATATACAAAACATGACAGCTAAAGGGGAGGTTCTGATAACGGGAGACTTCAATGTGCCAGATACAGATTGGTCAATACCAGCAGGAACATCCACCAGAACTAGACACATAGGGGATTCTCTGCCGGGGGAAGGCCTCAAACAACTAGTACAACAACCCACAAGAGACAGGGCTATCCTAGATATAGTAATGACTAACAGGGAAAGGATCACAGAACTCCAGGTAGAAGGCCACCTGGGGACCAGCGACCATCACATGGTATGGTTCAATTTGGCCACTAGAACTAAATCATCCCATTCCAATGCAAACATATGGGACTTCAGAAGAGCTGACTTTGACAAGATGGCCAACAGAGTTAAGTTAGCCCTGGCAAGAAGAAATACAGGTGAGGGGTTACAGGCAAAGTTGGCAAGCATTAAGGATGCAATACTTGAAGCAACATCCCACTGTGTTAGGGAGAAAAGCAAGAGTAAAAGAAGGAGGAAACCACTTTGGTTCTCAAAAACAGTAGCAGAAAAGGTCAGAGCCAAAAGGCTTTACTTCAGGAAGTATAAGGGAATGCAGCGGGACGAAGATAGGGAGGCATACCAAACTTCCCTAAGGGAAGCAGGGAAGGCAGTAAGGCAGGCAAAGGCCCAAACCAAGGAAACACTTGCACGAACAGTAAAAGAAGGTGACAAGACTTTCCATAAATATATTAGTGAAAGGAGAATGTCCAGAGAGGGGTATTGCTAAGATCAAAGGGGATAAGGGGGAGTGTGAGGAGGAGGACCAAGGAAAAGCATCTACCCTAAATAGATACTTCTGCTCAGTATTTACTGAGGAAAAGGTAGGGCAGGGCCCACAGCTCAGCACCATAGACACAGGGAGGAGGGAGGTGTGCACTAGTCCCTTCACAAAAGAAAGGATCCTACAAGAGCTCGCTGAGCTCAGGGTGGACAAGGCAATGGGACCGGATGGCATACATCCCAGAGTACTAAATGAGCTAAGGGTGGAACTAGCAGAGCCATTATCAGAACTGTTTAGTGAGTCTCTGAGCACAGGAGAGGTCCCAGAAGACTGGAGAAGGGATCATGTGATCCCACTCCACAAGAGTGGTAGCAGGGAACTACAGACCAGTCAGTCTTACCTCAGTAGTGGGCAAGATTATGGAGACACTGCTTAAACAAAGGACAGTGCAACATCTGGAATCCACAGGAGCACAGGATCCAAGACAGCATGGGTTTACAATAGGAAGGTCCTGTCAAACTAATCTCATAGATTTCTTTGACTGGGTAACCAGAGAGGTGGACCAAGGGGGTGCAGTTGATGTCACCTACCTTGACTTCAGCAAAGCTTTTGAAACTGTTCCACATAGAAGATTGATTAATAAACTGGGTAGGCTTGGGTGGGTCAGAAGTTGGTCAACTGGGTGGCAAACTGGTTGGTGGGCAGAAAACAGAGAGTGGTGGTAAACAGTAAATAGTCAGAAGAAATGCAAGTCACAAGTGGGGTACCCCAGGGATCAGTCCTGGGGCTAGTCCTCTTCAATATCTTCATCAGTGACATTGCAGATGGACTGGAGGATAAGGTTTGTCTGTTTGCAGATGACACCAAGATCTGCAACAGAATAGATGATCCAGATGGGGTGGGCAGAATGAGAAGAGATCTGGATAAACTGGCAAAATGGTTGAAAGAGTGGCAATTGGGGTTTAACGCAAAGAAGTGCAAGATCATGCACATAAGGAAGAGAAACCATGAAGCCACCTATATGTTGGGAGGAGAGTTGCTGGCAATCACAAGAGAAGAAAGAGACTTGGGCATCATCATCACCGATGACCTGAAATCATCCAAGCAGACCACTGAAGCAGTAGGTAAGGCTAGGGGGATGTTGGGGTGTGTATTAGTAGGGGTATCACAAGTCGTAAGAGGGAGGTAATAATCCCTCTTTACAAGACACTGGTTAGGCCCCATCTGGAGTACTGTGTGCAGTACTGGGAGGCCGCACCTTCACAAGGACATTAACAAAATGGAGGCAGTCCACAGAAGGGCAACCAAAATGGTGCAGGGACTGCATCAGAAACATATGCAAACAGATTAATGGAGCTCAATATGTATACCCTAGAGCAAAGGAGAGAGAAAGGTGTTACGATCGAAACATTCAAACACCTTAAGGGCATTAACAAGGCAAAAGGGTCTAACATGTTTCAATATAAGAAAAATAGCAGGACAAGAGGACACAGCATGAGATTAGAGGCAGACCGATTAAGGGGTAATGTGAGGAAGTTCTTTTTCACAGAAAGGGTGGTGGATGCATGGAATGGCCTACCTCAGGAAGCGGTGGCTATGAATACAGTGCAGGGCTTCAAACAGGCATGGGATAGACATAAGGGAGCAATACAGATGAGTATGAATAGATAGGCCATTGACAGAGCAAAGGCCTAGGTCACAGTCATAAGGTAGGAAAAAAATGGGCAGACTGGATGGGCCTTGAGGTCCTTATCTGCCATCAACTTCTATGTTTCTATGTAATATATACAAATATTACTTCATCTCCCAAAAAGGGGCCCAGATTCTCTGGAAGACATCCAGCTTATCATTTATTGATTTACACACAGGTAGTAAGTGCCATTTTAGAACTACATGATGTAGTTTATGTCCCTTGTTCAGCTCTTTCATTGTTGGCACAATGCATTCACACTCTGTTATGGAATTCTGTGGCTGAGAGGGACATGAAGTACAATATGCAGTTCCAAAATGGTACTTAACTTCAGAGTGTAAGTCAGAAACACCCCTGGGTAGGATTTTCAAAAGTCTTAGATTGCCAAAAGCCTCAGTGAACCAACAACATGGCCCATGGGGCTTGTGGTGATCTAACGGGATATTCTGTACCGTGCGGCAGCTGCAGCAAGTTAGACTAATTTTTTCTGGTCTAACTTGCGGCAATCCTGGGGCCCTTTTTTACAGAGCTTGCGCCAGATATTTGATGCAGACTGCAGTAAATCATGAAAACTGTCCCAGCTGCGCCCTAGATTGTAAAATTGGGTGCCGTTGTGGCGAAGGTTTTGGTGCACCACCAGAACCTGAGTGTCATGGCGTAGACTTGGATGTAAGCCCTGTGCCACAGCACCACACTTTGAAAATCCTGCCCCTTTGTGTTTACTAGGAGGCCTGCATAGAGGGAACAACAACAGAACTAGAACCAGTACTTAAAAACAGCAGCTACCAGGGAAAAATGGCTTATAGGTTCAGCGCAGTTCTCCTTTAAATTAACCATAATGTTAAATGCATAAAACTAAGAACAGCTATTTGGGGGTAGTCATATCGGATGATCTAAAGGTGGGTAAGCAATGTGAGAAGTCAGTGAGGAGAGCCAGGGGGATACTGGGATGCATAGGAAGGGGCATCACAAGTAGAAAAAGGGAAGTGGTTATCCCTCTGTACAAACAGTTGGTGAGACCCCATCTGGAGTACTGTGTGCAGTTTTGGAGACCTCATCTACGCAAGGACATAGACAGGATGGAAGCAGTCCAGAGGAGGGCAACTAAAATGGTGCAGGGTCTGCATCAGAAATCATATGAAAAGAGACTGAGAGAGCTTAATATGTATACCCCGTGAAAGGAGGGACGGGGACATGATAGAAATGTTCAAGTACCTCAAGGGAATCAACAAAGTCCAGGAGGGTAGCATCTTTCAGAAAAAGAGATGTGTAAGAACAAGGGGACACAATTTAAAGATAGAGGGGGACGGCTCAGGGGTAATGTGAGGAAATCTTTTTTCACGGAGAGAGTGGTGGATGCGTGGAACTGCCTTCCTGGGGAGGTTGTTGGGGCTAAAACAGTGGGGGAATTCAAACATACATGGGACAGACACAAGGCAGTTGTAGTGGGGGGTGGCAGGAAGTAGGCTGTTGGTTAACTAGAATCTGCAGCTTATCCAGTAGGTAGGGAAATGGGCAGACTGGGTGGGCCAAGTGGTCCTTATCTGCCGCCAGTCTATGCTTCTCTGTTTCTATGTAACATAGAGGATAATGTGTGGTCTTTGGTTAATAACCACGCTGTAAACGCTATGAGAGGTTGCCATGACATCATTGTAAACCTTGAGAGCGCAGCTCCAGAGGTTTTCCGATGTCATGGCAACCTTGAGAAGTGTTTTCAGCGGGGTTGTTAACCAAGGACCACACATTATATTTTATAGTATATGGGCTACCAAAATTCTGTAATCACAGATTGAAGTACTTTACTGAATTGAGTTAGGGAACATTGATTGTTGTATTTCCTTTTGTTAACCCTTCCTGAGTATGTCATATGGATGGTGTAACAACAGAGTGATGTCATAACAATAGCATAAAATACACTATAAGGTTATAGTCTGCTTGATTCAAGTTAATAAGGACTCCCCATACAATATTGTGTGTTTCCTCTTATAATGCAGGGTTTTGTGTAACATATATGGGCATCAGTGGCAGAGCTAAAGGGGGGCAGGAGGGCGGTCGTCCCTCCTGGCTGCCCCAGTATGAATGGTGGCACCCCACCCCCAGCATGTTTAAGGGGTAGGGTCGGCAAAGTGGCACCAAAGGGTTTTGGTTTACATAACTTATTTTCTTAGCTACACCACTCTGCAACTTCTTTCTGCAAGGTTATCTATGCTTCTGGTCAGGATTACTATACTGTAGCACGGGCGAAGCAGGCGAACTAGACGGAGCCAGTCCTGTGTGTGAGCTTGGAGCCACCCCGCTTCGCCTCAGGCACAGCAAGGAGTAGGAGAGATTCAAGCTCTCCCGGCCACGCATTACAACGCCCGTGTCGAGAGAGGAGCCTCCAACACCAGCAGCAGCACAATCACTCGCCACCTAACCTGCCCCGTGGGAGGTGACGCAGAGGAAACACGTTTCAAGGCAGCTTGATCGTGACAGTAAACCCAGCCCCCGACCTGGAACTGCTGGCTTGCCTTCCGTATTCCAAGAGCACTTCTGAGATTCCCAAGGTAAGCGAGCAACCGGAGAGCAAAAGAAATTACACGGAAAATAAGAGGACAGCATCGCGGTTCTCCTTGCTCCTCCTCCTTCCTGGCTCCGATTATGAATTTCTTCTTTTGTCCCAAATGCATTGAAAACATAAACACGCCCCCCATCACCTAGTGCCACCCGATCGAATTGGATGCGCTGGGGGTGCAGAAGCCCGAACTCGCAAAGGCGATCATGCCGCTGCAATGGGAGAAGGGGGCTTTCGCGATAAAGCACGATGGCCTGGCTTTTTAAAAGCGGGGACCCAGAGAGGGGAACACAACTGCGGTGAGGGGATCGCGTTGGCACCCTAGCCGGATCGTTGCCCCTTGCACAGTCTTGCAGCCTCGGATGGAGCCACCTCTGCAGTAACAGTCTTGGTGGGAGCACCGAGAGAGGAGGGGGGAATCGATCTTCCCGGCTCTTGGCAACGCGACGTATTGTCCGAGCTCAGGGCGAGTTGGGTCCTGCTGCATATATCCAAACGTAAGTAGAGCTTGACTGCTGACTGGCCCATCTTTTTTTTTTGTTTTATGATATATACAGTTATTAACTGCACTCCGCTGATGACTGCGGAGGAAGGCAGGGCGTGTGTTCTCCAAATCTGCCTGGGTTGATTCGGATGATATGAGCTGCTCCAATCTGCTGGATGGTATCTGCCCCTTTTGTTTTGCTGATGTTGCTCATCGTGGTTGATTCTGCAGTACATTCATTCCTATCATCTTCATCATCATCATCTTCAAAGATCACCACCGTCATAAAGGGCATCGCCTAGGTGGTATTCTATAAGTATTTATTTACAGAGACGCTTGAGCTGTTTCATCATTTTGGTTGGATAAAAAGTGCATTTGCACCCCCCTCCCCATTAATCTGCGAAGGTTAAACAGCAACTACCTCATTTACTAAAGTGTTTCAGGAGAGGAGGACACCAGTGTGTTGGCTGTGATGGTACCCCAGCAACCTGAACCATGATGAAAATGCATTTTAGTTTGTTCTTTATTTGGTCTGCTTTAGCTGTGTAAAACCAGTGCCCCAGAATGGTAGGCACTAAAGAATTCACTGTATCTGCTCCTTGTATTGGGGCCAGTACTAATGAATTTTATACTAGTAGAAATCCCTGAGCAATGGCCAGAGGACTGCCCATAGTTCCTTTTGGGACTTGTTTAAAACTGGACAGGGCCAGACTGGTAAAAGTCAGACCTGCTGGACCAGGCACAAGTTGTATGAATTTTGTTAGTCTGGCTGGATCTGGTTTTTGGGGACCTCAGCTGGTCTGGTTTTGGCGGTCCAGTTTTCATCCATGCCCGGAATTTGGTGAAAACCGGACTGCCAAAACTGGACCAGACTAGATCTGCTGGCCCAGCTTTTAGCGATCTGTGCCAGCTCTGGTACTCCGGTTTTTACCCATGCTGGAGAATGAATAAAACCAGGGATATGCCCAGCGCCAGAATATACCTTCAACCAGAGTAATTCTGACTTTCCTTGTGACACGACTGACTAGCCAAAACTCCCACCTGCCAAACATGGCACAGATCTCAGCCTGCTGGAATGATCCATCTGGCCCTCTGGAATGGCTTGCCCGGCTGGAATGCCCATCCAACCTACCACAGTAACCTCCCAAGTCAGGGGGTCATGCTGTTCCAGTAGGCCGGGTTGTACATTCAGGTCGGTCAGGGGTTGTGCCATTCTGGCAGGTTGTATGGGCATTTTGACAAGTCAGGGTGGTGCCATTCTGGCAGGCTGGGTGCGCATCCTTGTGGGTCAAATCATTCCAGTGAGTTGGGGTCAAGCCATTTCAGTCGATCTGGTGTGCATCTGGGCTGGTTGGGGCTTGTGCCATTCTTGCAGGTTCCGGGGGCATTCCGGCAGGTTGGGTGGGCATTTTGGTAGTCCAGGGGCATTTTGACTGTTCAGGGCAGTTGTGCCATAAGGAAGGTAGGGATAATTCTTGTCCTGGGTACATTCTGATTTTGGATCTCTTCCAGTTTTCATCCAGTCTCATTATATTGTACTGTGATACTAATTAATATGATTCCATTGGTTGTAATTAGTACTTGAAATTCACAGTTTTACTTCATGGGGCTGCACAAGGAAAGCCTCATTCACTGTGTGTCCAGTAAAGGGAATTTCTGTCAAGCAGGTTTTTTTTTTTTGTCCTGTCCAGTCACCCTCTTACAACAGTGCAAGCCGGCCACCATCTAGATGCATCTACTAGTCAAAGCAGGTAGCTTATTATGCATGGTTAGTTTCCTGGAAATAGAACCTGGATAATAAATCCAAGGAGTTACAAAGAAACATAGACTTTGTCAGCAGATAAGGACTATTTGACTTACCCAGTCTGCCTATTTTGTCTGTGCCTATACTGTCACCGCAGACCCTGATTTCTGGCTACTGGCCACCCTCCGTTGGCTGCTTTCCTACCAAGATTCCTTTGTGCCTGTCCCATGTGTGCTTGAAGCCAGCCAGTGTTTTCACCTCTGCTGGAAGACTCTTCCAGGTGTCCACAAGTCTTTCAGTGAAGAAGCACTTCCTCACATCCTTCCTAAATTTCCCCCTTCTAGCTTCATTGCATGCCCCATTGTTCTTGTGCACCTTCTCTTCTGAAAACTACTTCCCTCTTGTACCTTATTCACTCTGTGAGGTACTTACAGATCTCTGCCATGTCCCCCAACCCTCCCTCCTCTTCTGCAGGCTGTACATATTGAGATCCCGCAGCCTCTCCTTATAAGGCTGATGATGCAGCCCCTGCACCATTTTAGTTGCCCTCCTCTGGACTCCCTTTACCCTGTCTGTGTCCTTCCTGAGATGCGGTCTCCAGAGAGTTGGCACTTCAGACCCATCCTCCCCCATTTACATGCAGTGACGGCATTAGCCATTTAAGCAGATAACTTTTGTGGGCCAAACAAGATGCTTAAGTCTGAGTTGGCAGAAATTGTTTATAAACAGAGTTCATGTGTCTTGTTTTAAGACGGCTAATTGGCTAACACTTAAGAAGCATGTGAAATCTCTGGAAAAACTTTAAAAGACATAATATTTATATACAATTTGGCTTATGTGTTATATAGTTACTATATGTATCTGATCTACTTTCTTTTTTACTGAGGACTGCTGCTGAAAAATATGACCCTTGGCCCTCAAACGTCATCTGCTCCTCTTATCTACATATGATGTCATCATCCTTTGTTTATGAATGTTGGCCGCTGTGGAAATAATTAGGACATTACAAGCAGGAGATAATGACATCACCTGTAGATACAGTGGTAGCCAACGCCATCAGTAACAGTAGTGTTCACTGCAGGGCACTGTAGTGTGATAGCAGATGCAATTCGCAATGCAACTTGAATGCTTAGAGCACGCTGGTTGGATCACTGTGGCAAATGCCATGGTGTGTTAGCGTTGCTGATGACTTTGGTTGCTACTGTATACTCAGAAACAGATGAATCCAAAGGGCAAGGGGATCCTGCTTCCACAAATTTCCCTAGTAATAAAGACTAAAAGGAAGCCCAAAACAGGAACGATAGGAATTCCAAGTAAAATTCGGTATCATTTCCAGAGTTTTCCCAGAAGCATCCCATATCCTGTAAGTTGTCTGCCTCATGAAACTTTCAGCTTGATGTTTACTTTACTTGTAGAGACACACATGGGTACATGTTTGTTGGATTTGGTAATTATTATAAAATGGATAGAAAAAAAGGATGTAAGCTGATTGGAGGAGGGACAGTTTCACCCCTGATGTTATCCCAGCACAACCTCACAGGTGAAACAAGTGCCAAACAAGTGCCCACTAAACAGCCTACTGATAAGCGTAAATACATAAATATATCAAGTTTACAATGGCAGTAAGGCCCTTTGGGGAGTGTGTTGCTGGGATGACATCACTTCTTGGTGGTGGAAGGAATGTTTATTTTATGTGAAAACTGGTAACTGGGAAAGGCACACTGAGCCAAAGCTTATTTCCAGGTGCGACCTGGGGTAAAAGAAAAGGGATTACAGCAAATTACATACAACAGTAAAGAAGCACGCCAAATGGGTACAGTGCAACAGTGGACAATTCAGTATGGAACTGTACAAATAACATTAACGGTGGAACAGAAGGTAGTTCCACAAAGTGCCCAATTAAAGAGCTAGTGGAGCCAAAACAGGCACACGGTAAAATAATACAAATTTTAAGTAGTAGTCCATTGTAACATTTTATTTCTGAAGTCTTTTTCTTTTTGCTCATCAGAAAGTCTTCTGTGTGATAATATTGTGCTGGATGTGTGGAACAGCTCTTAGCCTGTCAGCTGATATATCTGACTCTACTGCCCCACACTACATCATCAGCATTATGATCTCACTGACAGTGACATCACAGGTGAATGACCTGGCAGTCACTCACTTGCTGTTCCTAAGTTGCAGTGATGTCACAATCCTGATGATGTAGTGTGGGGCAGTAGAGAAAGATATGTCAGCTGCCAGGCTAAGAGCTGTTCCACACATCACACCTACTAACGTCAGGTAAATAATCTTCTAGTTAAACAAAGGGAAAATAAAAAGTACCTCAAATATAAAAGATAATGGTTGATTGCTTTAAAACTTAATATTAGTTTTAGGCAGTACACTAGTTCTTTAACCCTTGCAGGGCCGCGGACTGATACTTTCTAATTCTGTCGGCAGCCTAAGGGTTAAATTAACAAAAGCTGGTTGAAACAAATCAGTGCAGCAGTTGTAGTGACATGAACTGACCCGGGGGGGGATAATGGGGAAGGGATAGGGCACCATGGGTAGGAACTGATGGGAGCAAGAGGCGGAGAGGAGGAGTTTTTGTTGGTCTCAGTTTGTCATAACCTGTCCACACTCAGGACGCAGCCTGCAGCAGGTTGCCAATTTTTTCAGCCCTCCATGCTTGAAAGGGCACCTCAGTTACTGACACCACTCAGAAGTGATTCTCTTACCTGGGGACTTTCTTGTTCTGAATCATACCAGAACCACTACCCACACAGTGGCTGTGGGCAGACAACCTTCTCCTGTCATTCACTCCTGAGACAACACTCCACTTCGTAGAATATGGTAACTGTAGCCATCTGCTCCCGCTTCAGAGATGGATCATGAACATGTCACTACCAACAGTTAACTATTTCCCCAAAAGATTCAGTAATAGAGGCATGAAGTATATAAAAGTAGTATTTATGACTTCACAATCTTTACACAAGCTACAGGATATTACGATACACAAAGACTAGGATAATTATAAGGTTACTACAGAAATGAAAAAGAACTGGTTTACACACAGCAGAAGAAACACATAGGAAAACCGTATTATAACTTCTAAACTCTTATCAAAGTAGAAAGATTTCTTACCGTACAGGATCTTAGTCAGAGCAGACTCGAACCTTAGATGGTAACTGCTCAGAGTTCCAACCTAACTGCCACTTGAGCTGTGTCCTTATGCCTCACAATGCATCTGGACTGTTGTGTTAACCAGCCATGACATAAAATATTGTGGCATGCCTTATTGCTTAATTAAGAAATGTTCCTTTTAAAAACACAGTTGAGCTGCTTAAAGGAAAACAAGGGTTTGCCTAAAACTGCAGCAGTTTGTGAAGAAATGCTCGATTAGGGCTTTTAGCAGTAACAGTTTTTTTCGATACCTGTGTCAAGCAGTTTTTACTTCTGAAAAGAACCGAGCTGACTTTCTGGTTTCCAGACCCGACCACGGCCATCTCATGCACACCTGGCAGATTCCTTCATGCTAGATATATGAGTGGTGCTACCAACTCTGTTGTTAGTTGGTAGCACTAATTGCTTATATCTGTATAGAAGTACTACGAAATGCAAGATGGCTGCAGTTGGGTCTGAAAACGGGAAGTTGGCCCTGTTCTTCAGAAGAGTATACTTGACACAGGTATCAAACATTTTTTGTATTGCCAGCAGCCCTAATAGGGCATTTCTGCATAACCTTGTTTTTCCTTTTATGTACTTTTCACCTATGCGTGGCTAAAACACCTAACAGTTGCCTTATTGTTAACCGTAGAGAGTGGCTGAGACCTCTGATTGAACTTTGAAAAACAGAATATGCAGACACAATTACGTGTCACATTTTTCTGTATTTCTCTTGCCCATAAAGTTCTTAGATATTGCAGGAAAGCATGATCTTGCTTGGAATTCACCTGTGCCGGCTGCCTGTCCTCAGTCTGATGTCATTTTCCTCTGCTTGTAACATCACCGCCATCTGATTACAGTGTGGAGGATAAGCATGAGGAGTGAACAGTAAGAGACAAGCATTCTGTTTTCACTAAACTGTTCTCGGTAATAAGGAGTAAGGATAAGAGAACTACAGACAATATATTTATGGTGTAATGGTGGAACTCTATTATGCATGGAATACCACGCAGCGTTTTCTGTAAGTTCAAGTTAACCCCCCCCCCAAAAAAAACAGCTTCTGACTCACTTGGCTAGACAAAACCAGTGGTGCAGTGGCATTCTAAGCCATTGTGCTTCAGTAGTGACATCATTATGTTGTTGTGCTGCAGTAATTATGTCACTGCTGCAACACAACGACTTAGAATTACACTGCACAGCTGCTTTTGTCTAGCCAATCAAGTCAGAAGCTGGTTTTTTTGTTGGGGGGGGGATTATTTTTAACTTGAACTTACAGAGAAAAAGTTGCAGCACATTGGATGAGGCCAAACAAAACCGCTCTACAGTGAGAGAGGGTGCGAGAATCAATTGTAAATCATCCAACAAGCAAAAAACCGTACTACTCGGCTGAATATAAATTATGCATAGTTATTCATCCAGACAAGAACGCCCAGCTGCCATTAGCTGGTAAATCACCACCAACACCAACATCAGGATGACATACTGAGGAGGCAGTATAGCGCAGTGGTCTAAGGCTCTGAGCTGCAAATTTGGTGACATCCAGCACACCAGACCTGGGTTTGAATCCCACAGCTTCCTCTTGCATACTGTGTGACCCTGAGCAAGTCACTTAACCTCCTTGTGCTCCTAGGTCACACCTGTAAAAAAAGCTTTCAGCTTAGTGTGCTATACCTGGTTAAACAACTAAATAAAAAAAAAAAAAAAAATACTGGTAAGTCCGAAACCAGTTGAGGTGTTGGTAGTGATGGACCAGCTAATGGTGGCTGGGCGTTCTTGTCTGGATGAATAAAGCTGCATAATTTATATTTAGACGAGTAGTGCCTTTTTTGGTTGTCGGATGAGCACATTGAATCAGCAATTTGAGCTGCCACCAACCCTCAAGTGTCACCCTCCAACCCCCAGTTTACTGAAAGGAAGCAAAGTGTCTGAAATGGGCATGGATGCCCATACACTATAAACGATAATATATGGCCATCCACACACAGACAAGCCTGTGTCTTCATCTCAAGTTTTCTATGGCAACCAGTGAACTTCTCAAGCTTTGCTCTCGAGGTCTCGAGTTGCCATTGAAACCTCTTGATGCAGACATAGGCTTGTTATGTATGGCTGCCCATGTATTATCCTCTGTATGAGTAAATAGAGGATACACAATGTCTTGGCTTAAAGTATGTAGTTTATTTCCAAGTTTGAGGGGTCAGGACCACAACTTACAAGTGGTGGAGCCACAAGTGAGTTATTAAAGCCCTGCCTCACAAGTGGAGATAAATTGTGTATTTTAAGTCAAGCCATTGTATATTGCATTAGTTTAGAAGTTATAACTTTGTGGCACTGACTGGTGGTGCACTGTACCAACATGTGGGGACCCAGGTTCAAGACCTGAGCCTGACTCCCCTGCCACAGTGGTCTGGGACATGATGCAGCGGCATTGTGTGTCAACCTGGGTAGAAGGGTGATGAACATCCTGCTTTCTTAGCGTCTCCTCTAGTGGGAAGTGGTGCTGGCATTGACACAGTGGGTGACCGTGCTGCGTCAGCCAGCAGCCACCAGATGGGCGGTGCAGTGGGATGCCATTGGCTGTAGCCAGGGGTAAAAGGCGGGCAGCTAAAGTGGGAGAAAATCCGCTGGTCGCATGGATGATTGATGCAGATGGTCCGCCCACCCAGATGCCACAGAACAGCCCTAACGCTCTTCCTTGTGGAGACTTTGGCTGTTCCGCGATGCACAGCAGAGTGAGCGCTGACTATTCGGGTCCCTCCAGGGAGGGGGCAGTCCCTAGGGTAGTGGAAGCAGGGACCCATAAGTACAGTGATAGGGTAAGTATGTGTGCATGGGGGAAGGCAAATTGTGGTTGTATCAGATTGTAATGTGTTGTTCAATGAAATAAAAAGGAAGTTAAAAAAAGCTGTCATTTTTAAATCTGCTGTTTGTGTTAAGAGTTTACTGTTTTTCTTTGATTTCAGCTGTTGGCTTCAGTGCTGCACAGAGCTATTGTGAAGTCATCAGAATGTCTGGTTCTTGGGTTGAGGATAGTAACATTTATCTGGAGATCAGGTGGTGTGATAAATTTATCACCATTGGTGTTGTATAAATATTCTGTTTTACAATCTTCTCCCAGTGGCAGTAGCTGGCGCTTTGTGCTTTAACTCGCCAAGAGGCCCATGCAAAGCAATGAGCTCTGTTATCGGTAATATAAGGAATAAAGTACACCCAGGTGTACATCGCAAGGCTGTAATGGCACTGAGGGCTTCTGGGAACATTTATGCACAAGTGGGTTATATTTGTCACCAGAGCCCCTGAGGTAGCATTACAGCCTTATTTGTGCACGGTTGGTGTATTTTGTTTGTTATTATTTTGCTTCAGTTGCCAGTCGGACTGAACCTGCTTCAGTGCCGCTGATCGTCAGCGGTATTTTATTTTCACGTTTGATGCACAACTTTAGGCAGCAGTGATGTAAAAACTCGACACTTTGTTGCCTTATTATCTGTTGCCATTTGCAGCCTTAGCCGTGAGGTCTTACCCAAAAATATACGATAATAAGAATTCAAAATCAGATTAAGTTTCACGAGGCCTTTATGTACTCTGATTGGCTGCAGCTGAGAGCAGTGTGGCATGTGCGTGTCTATAGAGTGGTTTTCTTTTTCTAAAAAGCATTTTTTTTTTAAATGAATGCGATTAGACTTATTATTGCACTAACACTATCACATGTTGGCTTTTCCTGGGCTTAATGGTCCTCAGCTCATCAACTCCCCCAGCCAGGCTGACCTGCCAATGCAGTGGTAGCACCAATGCCTGCAAAGCCAGTGACCCATGTTCGGGAACAGCCAAGGTTGATGGCGGGCCAGCTTAGGGGATGATGGTTGAGCATCCCGTGGACGTTCGCCTTCACAGGGGAGGGAAGGGACCTGGTCTCTGCCACAGTACTGCCACCTGGGTGACCACAGGTGGCAGCGCAGGCTGGAGCCGAGCATAGGAGGGAGGGTCGCTCTGATGTCTCGGCATCAGAGGCAACATCTTCAGAATGCTTGGGGGCAGGGTAGAAAAAGCGAAATCCCCAACTGACCAGGATGCCATCCACCACCCTGCCGTAGGTCCGTCACTGCTGACCGAAGCTCTCACCCCCACTGACACTGTAACTTCTGTCCAGGGGTACGGGGTGGTCTCCGGGCAGCCTTTCCTGTGGGGATCATCCATTGGTACACAAGGAGCAAGGTAAGTCCCAGCGATAGTGGATAATGGGGCTGGGCGGGGGGTGGGCTGAAGGGGGCCTTTTGGAGTTCACAAGAGAAAGTACAGTAAATAAAACACCCCAAGTCGGGCAACCTCCCCAGGAAATGCCAGCTTGTTTGGGCATTACTGATTAAATGATTCAGGAATGCAGTGATTTATAAGGGTGCAAACACCTGTAGTTTCTGTGAAAATCAAACTTTCAAACTAATGATAATGCTGTAGCGTGGCACAGTTGGTAGAACATCCACCTCTTGGCCGGATGGTCATGAGTTCTAGTGCCACACCGAGATTGGGCTCATACCATAAATGCTGGCACTTGCAGTAAACATAGAAACACAGTCTTTGACTGCAGATAAGGACTGCTTAGCTCACCGAGTCTGCCCATTTCCCTACCTACAGGATAAGCCGCAGATCCTAGTTAATCAACAGCCTATTTCCTCCTACCCCCCACAAGAATTGCCTTATGTCTGTCCCATGCATTCTTGAATTCTCCCACAGTTTTAGACCCCACAACCTCCTCAGGAAGGCTGTTCCATGCATCCACTACCCGCTCTGTGAAAAAATCTTCCTCACATTGCCCCTGAACCCCCATTTTAAATTGTGTCCCCTTGTTCTTGCACATCTCTTTTTGAAAGATGCTACCCTCTTGGACTTTGTTGATTCCACTGAGGTACTTAAAAGTTTCTATCCTGTCCCCTCTCCCTCGTTTCTCAAGGTATACATATTATAAGCATTAGCCACTGACAGAGGTGGGCTCTAATCGTGGATTGATGCATGGGGGCGGGTGCCGAGACCCAGGGCCGAGGGCTACCACCCGCCCCCCATGCATCAATCGCATTAGAGCCCACCGACGGAGTGGCTTAATGCGCTGTAATATGGGCTGCGGGTCGGTGGAGGCATCTGGAGGGGTCCCAGTGTGCGAGACTTAACAGTGGCACTTGGAGGGGCTGCGCCACCTGTCACCCTGTGCTCTGCTTCACTCGCTGTGCGGTGCACACGCCCGGATAGGGTACCAATGTGGTCCTTACCTGCTGTCCCTGGAGTCGCGTAGATGTGTGCAGCCAACTTCTCTGTCCCACTCCTGTGCGACTCGCTGCGGCTGTTGCCGTGATGAGCACCCCGGGAGGTCTCCGGTGAGGACTGTGAGCGCCGGACTCTCGCGCTGTGCATGCTGGGGGGCTTCCCTTCCTCTTCCCTCCTGCACACTGCTCCGGTGGTGCCCTGTTCCAGGTCGGCTCTCGCTGCTGCTCCTGGGTCTGGTTGGCTGCCTGTCGCGGATGTCCGCTGCGAGTACTGCTCCCCCGTGCCTGTTTCCGCCGGCAGATGACTCCAGGTGTTGGCGCTCCTCTCTCTGCTGAGCTTGGTCTCTGTGCTGCTAGGCAGGGGGTCTGGACGGTGACGGTGCTGCAGAAGCGGGCACGGCATATACGCTGGGTTAATGCCCGCTTCGGCTGCCGTCTCATGACCCTCCTACGCCTATCGCAGCGCAAGATCACAGGCACACTATTGATGCCATGTTACAAGCTCCTTTAGTCTCTCCTCGTACGCCTTCTCTTGCAGACCCTGCACCATTTTAATTGCCCTCCTCTGGACTGCCTCTATCCTGTCTATGTCCTTGCGGAGATGGGGTCTCCAGACTTGGATGCAGTACTCCAGATGTGGTCTCACCAGCTGTCTGTACAGAGGGATAACAACTTCCTGTTTTCTGCTGGTGATGCCTCTCCCTATCCATCCCAGTATACCCCCAACCCTCCCTACCACCTACTGACATTGCTTGCTAACCTTAAGGTCATCTGATATGATTACCCCAGATCCCTTTCCTTTTTGTTGTTATTACTACCCCATTGTGTAATCTTTCCTTGGGTTTTTGTTTCTCAGGTCGTTATTTTGCACTTCTTTGCATTGAATCCTAGCTGCCATACTTCCAACCATTCCTCCAACCTTGCAAAGTCCCTTCTCATCCTTTCCATGCCTCCTTGTGTATCAACCATTTGCAGATCTTTGTGTCATCTGCAAAGAGACATACTTTTCCTTCCAGTCCCTCTGCAGTGTCACTTATAAAGACATTAAAAAGGACTGGACCCAGTACTGAACCCTGCGGTACCCCACTAGTAACCCCTCTTCTTCAGAGTGGACTCCATTTACAATTACCTTCTGTGTTCTGTTGTCCAGCCAATGTTTTACCAGGCTATCACCCTGGGACCCACTCCCAGGCTGGTTAATCTGACTATTAATCTTTGTGTGGGACTGTGCCAAATGCCTTGCTAAAGTCTAGGTAGGCCATATCCACAGCCCCTCCCTGGTCTACTACTTTGGTCACCCAGTGAAAGAAATCAATTAGATTCATCTGACATGACCTTCCCGCTGTGAACCCATGCTGCCTTGGGTCCTGTGCCCCACTGGCCTCTAGGTACTCAACAGTTCTTTCCTTCAGAAGGGATTCCATCACTTTCCCTACCACAGAGGTCAAACTGACAGGTCTGTAGTTTCTTGCCTCTGCCTTGGTCCCACCTTTGTGAAGGGGAATTACATCTGCCTTCCTCTAGTGCTCAGGTACCACACCATCCTCCCATGATCTGTTAAAAAGGGTAGTCAGTGGTTTCACTAGTTCTCCCCTTAATTCTTTTAGAATTCTGGGGTGAATTCCATCAGGCCCCATTGCTTTGTTCGCCTTCAGTTTTAGGAGTTTTTTTAGAACCCTTTCTTCTGTGAAAGGACTGGGATCGACCCCACTATCAAGAGTGCTTCTGTTAATTGGATTTGGCACCTCCCCCTCCTCTTTTGTGAATACTGAGCAGAAGTGTTCATTCAGTATCCCTGCTTTTTCACTGTCCTCCTCTGCCCACCCACCATTCATTCTGTTCAGCCTCACTATCCCTCCCTTTGTCTTTCTGAGCTCCCTGATGTACCTATAAAAGGTTTTATCCCCCTTCTTAACCGAGTTGGCTATCTTTTCCTCAGGGGGGATCCTGCACTGTCTAGGTGTACCATCCTTCAGATGAGATGTTAAACCGAGGTCCCTTCTGCCCATCCCTCGTACTGTCCTGGTGGGTGTCCAGTTGGAAGTAAAAGAACCCAAGGCACTTTTTGCAAGAGTAGGGGATTTTCCCTGGTGTCTTGGTCAACATTCCCCTTCTCATTAAACCGGTTCACCAGGGCCCACCTGATGACCCAGTGGATTGCACTGTACACTTCCACATCGATGACGCGGGTTCGGAAGTGAGCCCGGGAAGCTCGGCAGGCAGTTCCAAGGCTGGGGGGAGACATTGCTGTGTGTCAGTGCTCCAAGCTGGGGAGGGAGGGTGTCTGGTTCTGCAGCTCTTGTGACCCCTGTAGTGGGCCAAGGAGCTTGCCTCGATCGCAGCGGTACGCCAGTGGCTCATGAGGCCATGCCCAGGCATCAGGGAGGTAGGCAAGGCAAGTGCCCAAAACAAGGGAAAATCCCTAATGGCAGAATGATGCCAGCCAGCCTGCCACAGTCCCCGCATTGCCAACCAGGCCCTGATCTCCAATCTGGATTTGGTCACTGGGGGTTGGGAGGATGGCACTCCCTTCCCAGGCCCCACCACAGGGGACAATCTGTGGGGGATTACCGGGGATAGGTATGACCCGGGGATGGTGGGTGATGGAGCGGGATAGGCTGAGGGCCAGAGGGGGCTGGCAGTGCAATTGGGCATGAATAGCTATTTAACAAACAAACAAAAAAAGGGTTATGCAGTTTTCCAAGGCTGTATGTGGGTGTTGATGTGCTAAATGGCTGCTGCTGCATATTTACAGTCACTTCACTACCAGTCTCTCATTGCTTGTAAAACGCTTTGAGATACACTCTGTATGAAAAGTGCTGTATAAATGCTAAACCTTCTTCTGTGTGTGTATGGCTGTATGGGTGGACAGTGCCATTGTCCTGCAGCATTTCAGTAGAGTGCTGCAAATACGTCACCATGTGTCATTCCAGTTGGAGCCGCAGCTCAAATGAAAAACTGTAACAATGGCTGCTATGGGTCAGCCTTATGCATTAGTCATCGAAATGGCACAGGCCTGCTGACAGCAAACTACTCATCAATTATAAGATGGAAATATGCTGCGATTGGGCTACTGTAGGCGATCAATAATTTATGCTACGTGTGGGAAGGTATTTTCCAGTTCGCTACGTCGGTCTTGTTGTGCATTCTCTTCTTACCTCTGCTTTAGACCACTTATGAAATAGGCAATGGTTAAAGCAGCAGCTCTTGAGGAAAGGAAGTTGGTTTTGTATAGCCCTTTTCATACTGTATCCCAAAGCATTTTACAATCCAGGAGAGGTTATGCACTGGGAGGGTAACTGGCATGCTCAGGGTCCCTCAGTGTGCAAGTGGCGGTTGTTGGATTCAAACCCAGGTCTGCTGGTTCATTCTGCACTTTATCCACTAGGCCAGATTGTCCCTTCAGATATTGTCAATGGTTACTGTCAGATTAGCAGTGCTGTGAAACCTACAATGAGTTTTTTTAACTATAGTTATTTTATTTTGTATTTGACAGAGAACTAACTAAAGGTCATCGCCTCAAAATTTGGTGACACAGCTAGCCCAGTGGCATGGAGTTCTGGGGGCACTGGACGCCTTGCCTCTACCAATGCTGGCGACACAGGCTCAGGAACAGACCAGGGTCACTCTGGGGCCAGCCGGGGGAGGGAGGGAGGATTGAGTGTCCTAAGGTCAGCTCTCCTCTCTCGGGGGGGGGACACAATGACTGACACTACTTGTCTGACACCCAGCAGAGGCTGGGCAGCAGCGCAGTAGTACCAGCAGACGTCGACAGGAGCGTAATGATGCATCCCACATGTCCGTCCAGATGCTCGTGCGCAGTTGCATCGTGCATAGTACTCAGCTGGTGAAAAAGGAAGGAAATACCCCGGCTTGCTCGCCATCCCCCTCAGGTCCCACATCACCTTACGTGGCAGGCCACCCACCAAACATGGCTCTGTGTAAATAGTGGTTAACCGGTAAGTACATGAGATCAGTCAGTGATTGGGCTGGGGGGATGTCACCAAGACCAGGGGATACCAGGAGAGAAACAAGAATAAAAAAAATGTGGTGCCACCTTTTATATGTCATTCTTTTCATCCTAACTTTTTGAATATGCTTTCCAGTTAATTGGTTCCTTACAGATAAGGTATTTTTAACAGATGGGAACCCCACTGCAGTTTTGTTTGAGACTCTACAAAGTCTGCTAGGGGGTTCCCTGTCTCTTCAGACACATTTTCTACTGGAAGCTCTGCACCTTGTTCTTTTCTGTGTTGTTTTTATGGTTACTCTTTTCTGTAATTAATCCCAGGGGTATCCCATGACTTTGGCAACCACGATTTGGCGCCTACCGAAAGGGCGACTCAATCGTGGCACCTGTCATCAGGGTGACTGGGGAAGGTGGGGCGACCGGATAGAGTGCGCCAAAATAGCGACATCCTGTCGCTACATGCCAGTGCTGCGTGGGGTGGGGAGCAAACATGCCGAGTGTGAGGTGGGAGGAGATGGAGGGGTTGTAGGGGGTGGTGCCACAGTGAGCTGCCAAGCTGCTTCCATGGCATGGTGGGTGGGTTCAGGGCTGCAGCGGGAATGATGCTGGGTTCAGGTCTGGGCACAGGTATTTTTTGTTGCACCCGGCCTGAAATTTTATTTTTGCCGTGTTTGCTCACCCCCCCGACATGCACCCCCCCCAGGAGTTGAGAATCCTTAAATAAGGGAGTGCGGGGGGGCTGCAGCCTCCCTGCATAAAACGAAATCCCAACCCCTGGTGCCGCTTTGCTGTGCGCCGCAGAGTACATTGCTCAAATATTTTTTCAGCGATGTGCCGTCGCCCTAATGGCAGTCGTCCTTCGGCGATCGCTGTTATCACATAGATCCATTCCAGGTCACCCCCTAAAAATGGACTTTTAGTCTCACCTGGTTATCAAAATCCAGTAAATACATTTCTCTTTGCCTTGCTGCGCTCTGATTTGCCGATGTCTTACAGTGGGCACTTCGTGAAAGGATAGCTTGAGGGAAGGCAGGGGGGGCGGTCAGCACAGAGATTCCTTCCCAGGGTTTGCCCCTTCAACTGATAGGTAAAGATGGTGAACATTTTAAGAGTCTGCACTGAGAACTCATCAAGCAAGGCAAGGCATTCGTAAATTTAAATGGTTTATTCCATAGTTAGGTACAGAATCAACTAACTGCATGTAGCAACCGACACACAACCCCAACACTTCGACCTGTGGTCTTCCTGAAGGGGTACTGTTGATGTGGCCATTTTGATCCCCTTTTGTACACACAATTTGTGTACCTGAGGGCCATCTAGTGGTGAACTTGATACATTACATACAAATGCATATATTGAGTCAGTGGTTCAAAGGGAAGTAAAGCCAGAAAAACAAAATATATACAATTATAATAAAATACAGAAATATATAAAAAATAAATAAAACATTGTTGAAAATAAGGATCATTTAGACAATATGTACTTATGGTCAGCTGTAAATTCTAAATTTATAGGGCTGGTTTTGCCCAAATTAATTTACTGATATTCCATCTTTTTTAACACATTTGTCTGTTCATATAGTTAAGCAGTGTTGTAGTCTACCTAATATAGAGTCAAGGGGCCAAAATGACTGCGATAGAGTTAGAGTTAGTGGTGCAAATTGTCTAGCTATGCGATCACCCATTTGATTACTAGATTTGGGTTTCCTAGGGGATCCACAGTACCAAATCTTCATTGTTCCACAATATAGATGTTACCTAGAGAGAAACAGGGTATTAAATAAGCAGCAAAATTGATTAGCAATTTTACACGTGAAAGTGCTTATCCGCTGTAAAAATGCATAGCACTTGGTGTAGAATGACTGGCAAAATTTACAAATATATATATATATATATAATTGTATTAATTTTGTCTACTGTGCTACAGAATCACTGAAGAAAAAAAGTTAGCAGTCTGCTGCTACACATTTTTGGAAATGGTTAGCATTACCTCGTTTTGCATTGCCTTTTGATATGCTATACCATCTGTCTAAAGCCCTGAAAAGGAAAGATGAGAGAGTTTTAAATAGATCAAGTAACCAGAAATGTTATTTTACATTTCTTATTTTACTTTTTCAACAAAGGTTTCAAATCCCTTTCTGAGTTTAAACCTCTGGGTTGTAGGCATCCTAGATGGAATATCCAGAAGCTCACTCGTTGCAGCAGATTGTTTGCCCTGTCACCACCCCTTAGCTTTCTGGTTTCTAGTGCCACTCGTTGGGTTTGTTTTCTTGGGTTCCCCATTCTGGTTGATAACCAATTTTATATTAAAATGCTCTTCTCCACACCCTGAAGTTGTTTCTGTTACCCAAAAAGACTTTTGGTAGCAAAGAAGGTAAATGCATTGCAGATCGTCCGATCATCTGGGAGAGCTCTCTAGGGAGCACCTGATCCTGTTGGCTGCTGGCTCCACTCCCTCCTGATTACTGTTTATAGCCTTCAGTAGCCCTGCTGCCCTTTCCGCACTTAGAGTCATCAAAACACTGACTTCATCATATGCACGTGCACGTCCACCTTGCTCTACAATCCTAGAATGGATATTCTTAATGTCTGGAATACTGTGGGTTAAATACACAGCGGTATCTGCGGCTGTGGAATAGGCAATTGAGCCATGAAAACATAGTTTACTGTTGAGCTGAATAGAATGAAGTTACTAAAAGGTGTTTTTTTCTGTGTAAAAGTGGGAAAATAAGTAAAGATTTGGTAAGAAAACATTCAGTCTACAGTCTCTTCTTTGTTTGCTTAACATAGTGCAAATAGAGTTACCATCCAATGACTCCTCGAGGTGGAGCGTTGCTTTTGTCATCAGAACGCTGTTTTTAGAGGTGGGCCTGCAGCGGGTGCGGAGCAACTGTGAGGAATATGGAAGCAAGATGGCAGTAAATTAAATATCTTCTTAATGCCTGAGTAAAAATCACGGTAGGGGTGGTTTATGTCCTTGGGTCAGGCAACTCCTTGCCAAGAGCTGCCTGACCATAGGTATCAATAGCTCTTTAAGGAGCCAAGGTTTTCTAGAGGATTGTCATGAAGCTTTTGTGTTAGACTTTAAAGCGACAGTAAAATTCTAATGATGACTCAAGCGGTATCCCAGCTCCACCACATGGCATCCCAGGTTTGGGGGGTGGACTCGGGTCACGGGGTGGGATCAGCCGGGAGGGGGTGTTGAGCTTTCCAGGACTGCTCTCTCTCCTGGGGTGGAGAGACACGTCAGCTCGGCCTTTGACTACAAATGAAAATGAGGAAACATATCCCTAGACCCTGGTCAGAGATATTCGCTCAAAAATCAAAGGCTTTGCACATGCATAAAAATGACAAAAGTAAAAAAAAAATGCAGGTGAGGAACCTTGTCTCCAGACCATGGTCGGGGTGCTCGCTCTAATATCAAAGCCTGTGGAGTTCCCTCAGTGAATTTTTTTCACTTTTTAAAGCAGCTTCCAGCATGAGAACTGCAGCTCGCCAGGACCGTGTGGAGCACAGAGCAGCAGAACCACTGTTACCCTATTAGGGATACCGAACCACAGCTTAGTGGGACCCTGTTTGAGAGCAGAGCAATGGAGCAGGAGCTTTCTGGGGCCCCTTGAGAGAGCAGACCAGTGGAACCAGAGCTTGTAGGAATATTTTTAGTTCAAGTTTAATTCAGTTTAGTTCACCTAAGCATGGAACAACATTCAATGAGAGTTCTGGGGGAGTACAGGTAGCATGGCTGTCTCCCCAGTGCCTGGGATCCGTACCCACTGGTGGAAATGGGGGGGAAGGGGCTCCATTCTGGGAACAGTTTTAGTTCAAATTTAGTTCAGTATCATTCACCTAAGCATGGAACAACTTTCCAGGAGGGTTCTGGGGGAGCGCAGGTAGGACGGTCGTTTTCCCAGTGCCTGCAATGTGTACCCACTGGTGAAAATGGGGGAAGGGGTTGGGCTCCATTCTGGGAACATTTTTAGTTCACGTTTAGTTCACCTAAGCATGGAACAACTTTCAAAAGGGGCTCTGAGGGAATGCGGGTAGCATGGCTGTCTCCCCAGTGCCTGTGACCCATGCCTACTGGTGGAAATGGAGGTGTGGGGACTCCATTCCGGGAACATTTTTAGTTCAAGTTTAGTTCATTTAGTTCACCTAAGCATGGAACAACTTTCAAGGGTGGTTCTGGGGGTCCGCGGGTAACATGGCTGTTTCCCCAAGGACTGCGATCCGTACCCACTGGTGGAAATGGAGGTGGCGGGACTGCATTCCAGGAACATTTTTAGTTCAGGTTTACTTCACCTAAGCATGGAATAATTTTCAAGGGGGGCTCTTGAGGAGTGTGGGTAACATAGAAACAGACTTTGACGGCAGACAAGGACTGCTTGGCCCACCTAGTCTGCCCATTTCCCTACCTAGAGGATAAGCTGCAGATCCTATTTAACCAACAGCCTATTTCTTCCTGCCCCCCACAAAAATTGCCTTATGTCTGTCCCATGCATTCTTGAATTTTCCCACAGTTTTAGACCCCACGACCTCCTTAGGAAGGCTGTAACATGGCTGTCTCCCCAATGCCTGCAATCCGTACCCACTGGTGGAAATGGGGAAGGGGACTGCATTCCAGGAGTGAAATTAAAAGTCTGACTCAGTTCCGGGCACAAAATAAGGAAAGACTGCCCCTGTATAAATGTAGCATCCCACATACAAAACTGACTAAATCAAGTTAAAAAAATTC
Source organism: Neoceratodus forsteri (assembly GCA_016271365.2). Classification (NCBI taxonomy): domain Eukaryota; kingdom Metazoa; phylum Chordata; order Ceratodontiformes; family Ceratodontidae; genus Neoceratodus; species Neoceratodus forsteri. Next base: position 23,842,620 of record CM028132.1, on the reverse strand, counting down.
AAATGATGAAACGTGTCCCCAGACCCTGCTTCGGTACAATATATTCACTCTAACATTTAAGGCTGTCCACACACATAAAACTTAACTAAATAAAGTAAAAAAAAGCAATTGAGGAAATGTGTCCCCTGACCATGGTCAGGGATGTCCACTCTAACATCTGTGGCTGTGGAATTCCCCCAGTGAAGTTCTTCACTTCTTAAAGCAGCATCCAGCCTGGTTTCTATGTGCCGCCCATGTTGAACATGTATTTTTTAGTGAAAAATAAAACCATCCAGTTGGAACATGTAATCTTCAATGAAAATAAAACCACCTGCAAGATGCAGTGACAGTTTACATATTGCCCATTTCACATAACTAATCATGTTACTTTGGGTCAGCATTTGAAGAGTTTCAAGTGGAGTGCATGACTGGTGGGGTCTATTATGCAGTGGTTTTGTAAAGAAATCATGTGTTTTTATAGCATCAGCTGAGTTTAGTTACCATAAACCCATCAATAGACTAGAATCTAAGTTGATGCCTGTAAGTGCTCTTTATATACTTACCCGCCCATCTACTCGTGTTTCAGGCATCAGATACTTTCTTGGCTGCCCAACTCCTAGCCTGCAGGAACTGTTGGATTCCCGGAGATTGGCTCACCGTGGTCTGCTTGTAGAGACCCCATCAATCTGGACATCACCCTAAGTGAACAACCCCCACACACACACACACATACACCAAATAAGGTGCCCAGGTAACTGGGTTCACAGTAAAAACACCCTCCTGTATTGCCGCTGGGCAGCAGGACAGGCATACCAGTGGGTAGAGCTAGGACAGGGCTGGGTGAGATGGTCTAGTCAGTCCTTACGGAAGCAAGTAAAGGGGATTAGTTTTATAGCGGCACCGCTGTGGTAAAGCTTCCCTTCATGGTGCTGGAATGTGGACGTCCTGTAAGTAAAAGATAGTTAATAGATAAACAAACTTACCTTTTCTGTGCATCCTGCCCTTTCTTGGCTTCACCCTGGCCTCACCATCTGGAGTTCATCTCTCCCACTTCTTTCTTCCTCTTCTCCTCCCCAATAGCATTACATTCCAGAGCCCTCAGATCCCAGGGAAGTGGGTCTGGCAGGAGGGCTAGAATAAGGTGACCTCCCTCCTGGGAAGGTAAATGTAAGTAAAAGGTCACCCTACTGGGAGACATCACAAAATGTTGCCATAGGAAGAGGTGTGGGTTGTAGGCCCTCGGAGACCCATTCAGCGGATCCCGATGTTATTCGGAGCGCAACGCTCCAAGATTTGAAGAGTCATTTTGTGGTGCTAGACAGGACACTGTAGAGCACCTGCCGGCTCCCACTGCCACCAACTTTTTCAATGTTGGACAGATAGGAGAATATTGCTTTTGCCCCAGTGGTGGTGCTTACATTTTAAATCCCCCTTTCCTTGAGTGGACCGCCGCTGATTTTAACGTGTCGTGGGCGAGCAAACAGAGAACAGCCTGTGTTGGGGGTCCTTACCAGCAAATAGCAGCCAAGGGAAGCCTGTGCCCAGCTTTCAGCAGAAGCAGTCCCTGTGAAGGGGGCTACTAATCGGGGTCAGGGAGAGGAAGGGTACCACTAGGTACCAGGAATTTTGTGGTAGAGATCTGGGAGAGAGAGTGGGGAGGGACAACCAAAGAAAAAAAGTGCAAGGGGGGATCCTGGAAGAGAGACGAGGAGAGGTAGCCAAAGAAAAAAGTGTGGGGGGGTAGAGACTGGAAGCCCACTGATTCATGCATATTCATAATGTGCCTCATGCATATTCATAACGTGCTTCATGCATATTCATAATGTGCCTCATGCATATTCATAATGTGCTTCATGTATATTCATAATGTGCCTCATGCATATTCATAATGTGCTTCATGCATATTCATAATGTGCTTCATCTCCACTTGGCAGAGCATAGACCAGACATTTATGTGATGGGTTTGTTATCTGCTTACACTCTTGCAGACCCCCATGTTCTCTTCTCCGTTCTCAATATGTCAGCATAGCGCTCACTGTGCAGCCATAAAAATGAGATCTACCTACATGTAGTTTACAGGGTGGAATCAAAATCTCAGTTCCTTCAGCAGATCTCAACATTTTTGGGGGATTTCTTCTAGAAAAATTTTCCAAAATATATTTAGGCACATGCCTCTTAAAGCACCTGAACTTATAAATCAGGGTATGAAGGCGTCTGTACGTACTCGGATATAGCCATTCCAAATCCTGGTACAATGTACAGTGGTGAATTTTCCGGGGGATGTTGAGGATGAAGCAGGCAAATCTGCTGTACATTACACATCCAGCCTTGTCACCTCCTTCCCTGATGCACAAGCAAAAAATATCTCCATAGTCCGTGACTGAGAGGATCATGAAGTTAACAGTGTGTCTTCCACAGGTACAGATATGGGGCAAGTTCGAGTCATGCTCCTTTGCAATAACCAGCTGTTGACATTCTTTTAACTATGATTCAAACCACCCCTCACCCCACCGACCTCCTGCTACGACTTCAAGTTTCTTTTCTTGTAATAAGGGGTTACTAAGTATTCTGTGCAAAACAAAGGAGAAGCTTGCCTAACACTTCCCCTCCTACTGCAAGCTGGAAAGCAGCAGGCAGGGAAAAGAGACCACGGTGGATGTTTGGACCCAACAGAAAGAGTGGGCGTTCTTTTAACATATATTGCTCAGTTTACTAGCAAGACACTTCCTTTCTTATTTCTTCTGCTAATTAATGTTTCTAAAACACCAGATTAAGAATGAATGAGTCAGAGGTCACAAGCTCGGGAAAGCAAGTTGGTAATTATTGCTGGATTTAACATATTATTCACCGACTGCAGTTGTGAGATGGGCTGCAAGTCCCAGTTCTGCCTGAGCATTCTCCTTGCATTCTTGCTATTCCTGTCTCCCTCCTCTCCTTGACGGGCCTTTTGTCACTGATGGATAGGACCTCCCTCTAGTGGGAGCGGGGTTTGATGCGGCATATGAGCATCTTTGCACTGTTCGCGCAGTCGCCTTCCAATACAGTCTGGAGTCGGACAAAATATACATGTTAGGTTTGTCTGCCGGTGCAGCAGTAGTGCTACCACTTGCGGCACCAACGACCCATGTTCAGGAACGACCCTGCTGTGTCAGAGGTTTGGCCAGGGGGGAAGAGACTCAAGGGCCTGATGGACAGCACGCCTCCTCTGGGGTGGGTGGGCTCAGGGCTCCAGCAACAGCGTGCCTCCTGGTGGCAGCCTGCGGGTACTGAGCCAGAAGGCCTGGTGATACCGGGGAGTGGTGGGACATGGCGGACATCAGCGCGCCTTGCACAGGAGAGTGTGCACCACTCGATGTCATTGCATGTCTGCTTCCATCGGGGAAATTAAGAAATGTGAAAATCCCTCTGGCTGGGATGGGTGACGTCGCTTCGCAGCCACCACGTCCACTTCTGGATTCTGCCATCCTGAACCCTGCCATCCCCTCCAGTCTTCACCTCTGCCTGCAGGGGCCGTTGGAGTCATGCACGAGAGTGCCGAGGTACGGCAGCCCTTTCTCAGGAGTGCGCGCAACCCTGAGGAGCTGTCCCAGCAGGTGAATCGTGAGGGTCACCGCGGCGACATGCTGGGAGGATCTCGGTAGGGTGGGGTCAGGCAAGGTGACGACCAAGAGATGTCCCAGTTGGTGGCATCAGAGGATTAAAAAAGTTAACAACAAAAAAATGAACACACTACATGAGTGGCAATAGGCATACTTACAGGTAGTACACAAATGGGCAGACTGGACGGACCCTTGGTCTTTATCTGTTATCCCTTTCTGTGATTAAACAAGAACAACCAAGAAGCCGGTCATTTCCAAAGAATTAACGACCAATGGGGGGACCTCCCTCCAGCTGGTCGTTAATCCAAGGAAATGATCAGCTCGAGGTTGTTATTGTGATTATAAGTCTAATCACAATAACAATTTTCTTTTTTCCCCCATTTATTTTTAACTTAAATATCATTTTAAGTACAGTGGTGCTACCTGTGCGTGCCGCACAGAGTCAGTTGGCAGCTGGATTGGTAATTTCTAAGCTGTTAATGACCTATCCAGTAGCCAACCAAGAGCCTTGCTAGGCTCTTTAATAATTGATTAGAATTATAATACTGTGTAATAGGGTCTCTCTGAACTTTTCCTCTGTCCTGTTTTTCTCCCAGTGAAGCCCTGTTCTGCAAGGAGATGGCACCCTCTTTCTTGATCTGCTGCCATCCAGAAACTCACTCAGGAGTCAGAATTAAAGAGCTGCTGGTACCTCTGGGAAAACTTGTGAAATATTATTTAGACACAACTCACTTTATATGTTACATATTTTTCTGCATGTCTCTGTTACATGTTCTTCCTTACCACCATTTGCAGTGTTGTCAAGATTTTTGTCCCTTTGCCTTAATCTCTTCTGGCTGTTTTTCCTTACGTGAAGTCCCAGTTTTTTGCTTATGACATCACCACCTCTTCCCTGATAGCAGATTGAGATGTCATGAAGACAGGATTATGACTCTGAGTGGCAAATGCGCAACAGAAGTACATAAACCCTAACATGCAAGGATTTTTTTTTACCTGCCAATATTTCTAATAATAAAGAACAAGAGGAAGGCTACTACTGAAAATGTCAGTAACAAATTATATTTTGTTGAAATATTAGGTTTACAAAAGCTTCCCTAAAGGTGTCAGTTGCTGTTTTAAGTTTAGCAGCCTCTAGCCAGCAGGGCTAGTGATTGGGCCCACCTGACTTTTCTGCTAGCCAAATTAGTGTACTTATTGAACTGTTACTGGACTTTTGCAGCGACATTAAAAAAAAAAGTATGTGATGGCTGTAATTGTTGCTTTCTTCCACAGCTCAAGTGCTCTTCAGCTAAGAAGCTGTTTTGCTGATTAGTGAGAGGCGTAAGCAGCAAGGGACCTGAACTACTATACTAGTGACATGCTTTTAAGATAAGGAAAGTAAAATAATTTGGTTTTTTATAGCTCCTTTCATAACTGTAGCTCAAACTAGGGTCTTTTTGTTTATACAGAGCTATTTGTTCCCTTCGCCTCCTCCCGCCAACTGGCGACAGGGACACTTAGATGTTTTTACAGTTTTTTCTCTCCCTTTGCCCCTCCCCCGCTGGGCCCTGGGCACACATGAGCGCAGGAGGCATGCATACACCCCTGTGGTGCCAGCTCAGCCCCTTCCACCTCCATAACTGTTTGCCGCCTTCCCACCTATGCTACCCACTGACCTCCACCCGTGGGAGCGAACTACAGGGTGCCAACCCCCTCACCACCCTCGGGAGAGGAGAGCTGCCCATCGGCATACTCGATCCTGCTCCACCCCCCCCCATGCCGGCACCCCAACGACCTGGCATAGTGCAAGGTGAGACGTCCAGCACCTCAACCCTCTGCGCCACCAGGCCGGCTCAGCTTAAACTAGTTTTGCAAAGCATGGACAGCTATGTCAGCCATAGGGGAGCACAGCGAGGACAAATAGTCTCTATTAGAAAATGGGTTAGATGGACCTGCCAGTGCAGTGGTAGTGTTACCATTTGTGATGATGTGACCCAGTTTGATTTGAGAGTGAGCCTGAGTTCCAGTTGAGGGAGGAGGATTGAGCATCCCAGAGGACACACTCCTCCTCAGGGTGGATGGGACCACAGACATCAGTGCGCTACTGCCATCTGGGTGACCACAGGTGGCAGTGTATGTTGGAGCTAGGAATCGAGGGTGAGAGGATGTTGATGAGCACAGCCATGTGCGGCATGCCTGCGCATCCCTGAGACCACTTTCGGCATCCTAGGGGGCAAGTAGAAAAGTGGAAAAAAAACACTGGATGTGCAGCGTGAAGCAGCCACCACACCGTAGGCCATGCACCTCTGCCAGTGCTAAACTTCGTCAAGTGGAACCAGAGCCCCACCCCACCACTGATGGCTCCACCATGGCAGGCAAGCCAAGGAGGACCACGCAGTAAAAGTTAAGTCCCAGAGAAGGCAGCTTATGGGGCTGGATGTGGGAGGTGGGGGGTCAGGCTAAGATGGTCCGGCTGGGTGAGTGGGACATAAAAAACAGTAAATAAAAAAAATGTCCAGAGAAACAAACACATGATTGGTCAAATATGATCATAAGACTATACATAATTAGAGACAGCAGAGGGGAATGCTCCACTTCTGCAAGCTGTAACGGATGTTTTTTTGTGTTGGTGAAGACACTAGCTATGGAACTGGGATTCCAGTAGAAAGTCCACAGGCTTCGTTGTGATGTGAGCACTGCAAAGAGAATAATATTTTAAATTGTAAGTGGATGGGAAGGGCTTTATGGGAGGTAATTAATAGAACTAGCAAGGAGGGACTTCTGGTGGCGTCACTCTCAAGATGGCTGCTTGAGGGGTCTACAATGCTAATAACCTCCACAAAACTCTACAGAAGACCAACATTTCTCAGGCCAGTTTACTGAAATTTGTGAGGGGCAACTGTTGTTCCTACATGGATGGCTCTAAAGACCAACGCCGCTGAGCAGTGTCTAGTAAAAATTCCAGGGCTGGCCCACCGGCACAGCGGCAAGGCAACCACTTGCAATGCTGATGTTCTGGGTTCAGGAACGGACCTGGGAGTCAGAGGAACAGCCAGGCAGAGAAGGATAGCGTGCCCAAGGGGTGGCTCTCCTTCTCCAGGAGGGGAGGTGAGTGTTCGGCCTGTTGGCAACCTCTGGTAGAGGCCAAGGTAATCACCGGGAAAGGCCAGCGCCTTCTTGGTGGGAGGTGGGACAGACACTGGTGTCTTTGCACGCCCCGCCTCCCAGGGGATCATAGTTACAAAAATCTTTGGTCCTCCGACTATGATGCCCCACTCTTCCACTGCTCCCACTGCCACCGATGTCCACTGGGGGCTCCCGCTCCTGTGAGCCTGCCCTGGGGGGTAAGCCAGGGCTCACTACCATTGACCATTGGGGGGCAAGCCTGGGCATGGTGGGTTGGCACGTGGGGCAGGGGCTGAGCTCCACTAGGGGCATGGGGGGGCAGACCCCCAAAAAAGAAAAAAAAAGCACTTCCAATTCCTCATTGACAGAGCAGCTCGACCAAAAAATGGACATTCTCCTGTCAGAATTTCATGATTTTAGAAAGGAGGTTCAGAACACCATGATGATCCTGTGCACAGACATCACTAAAGTAGAAAAAAGGGTGACAGAACACGACACCCAGGTTACCGCCACAGACTGCTGGGTTGGCCTCATGGAAGCAGCAACCCTCCAGTTCTACTCAGCCATCCAAAATATTGAGGACAGATTGGAGGCTGCAGAAACCCACAACTGAAACAGCAGTCTCTGGCTGTATGGGATTCGCGAAGGAGCAGATGTGTTGGAGATGATCCCCTTCTTACAGCATTTTTTTAAAATGGTTTTGAACTTGCCTGCATGCAATACATTAGAAACAGACTGACTTAATTGGGTACTGGGCCCAAAAGCTGCTGATCTATCTGCCAGACGATGCTCTATTGTTGCAAGGTTCCTATGTTATAACGATAAACCGGACATTTTCAGCAAAGCCTGGAAAGCAAAGGAACTGTGCACCATGGCAAGAGAATTTTCTTTGGTAATGATTTCCCACCCTCCCTCCAAGCTCAAACGTAAAGCATTTGTGCCATTCTTGAGACCTTTTAAAGGTCAAAGGTTGAAATTCTATACTGCGTATCCCTTGAAAATGGTTATTTATTTCCAAGATGGCCTAAAAACATTTATTTCTGTGGAACAGATCAGCGAGCAACTTCTGAATAGAGAAGTCCCCTTTACAGCACCTGTGGAACAACCCCCTCCCTCCTTGTTGGCCTCAGAGCTGGCCAAACAGGCATGAAAACTTAAAGCATCCAGGAAGCAACAGTCTGCAGAGACTATGCAGCGAATCATTTGCCATCTTCAAGGTTCCCGATGGAAGGCTAGTCACTCAACTGAGCCAGACCGATTGAACTTGTAAAGCTTATCTTCCCATATCTATATGGCTGAATCTTCTCAGTAGGTCCCTTAGGTCCTGTCCTGGTGTTTTCCTTGCCTTACTAGGTTTGCTTTTGATTGCCCACTAGGTGGGTGGCTGGTCAGTTGTGAGCCCCCTGGCAGCCTGGGGTGCTGACTTGAGGTTGTATTCTAGAAGGGACCAAGAACTGCTGAAACTGCTGCAGCATATCTTTTTTAGCCTGATAAATTTCAGCGCTGTGCTCACTTTTGGGAGGAGGGCCCTGCCTGCTGCCCCTTGGAAGCTAGGCTTAGGCTAGGCAGTCTGAGAGCCACTGGGGTGGTGTTTCTTTTCCTCCCATGAGACGTAACCTTGGGTGACCCCAAGGAAGCCCTGCTCCTGCCTGCCATAGTCCTGGTGGGGGGTCGATGCAATCTGCAACACCTTTTCATAAAAAGCACATGATATAGGTAGGTGTCTTCCTACAGCAAGTCTGGTCTCTTGTTTAAGGCACTGTCCGGGTGCGATTTCAGTGTGGGGGGGTAGGTGATTGGCAACTTGTTGGGAGGCGGGTCTTTGGGCCCAGGGGTGGGGGAAGGAGGTGTGGGATGGATGGGGGACAGAGGAAAAACTGATCTTTTCTCCCCAGACCTTCGGGACTTGGCATTTAAATAGGACTGTGCAAGCTCGGGACTTACGTTTGCCTGCACTTTTTCCTGTTTCTGTTGCAGCTGTGGGCTTTGTGGAGGATCTGGGATCAACAATAGCAGGACTGAAGGAATTTAGAAGATAATCTGTTAACCTTGAAAGCCTGTCCTTCTGGTCAGTCCTCCTCAGATGACTGTGTGGTTACCATACTATATCTATACATGCTTTAAGGGACATGCACATGAGGGATTCATTATGGTTTATATAAACATTGTGAATGTGGGACTGTGATATTTGGAAATATAATCATGGTGTGAGTATGGTTTGCCATATATCTATCAGTCGGCCACTTGAGTGATGGCTAGAGGCCCGTTTAAGATGGCTCCAACCTACCCATGTGCGTGGGTTTCTAATGGGCCATGCTTAAGATCAGCAAACTTCAGGGTTGTGGCCTCCTACATGACATCAACTTTCCCTAGCTCCCATCCCATACAGTGACCTACTATCAGGGTCCTCGCCCTCATTTTTAAGGAAGGATCCCCCCATCCCAGAAAATATCAAGCGGGACTAGAGCTCCATAGGGAGCTCCTACCTTGGAAGCCATTAATGTTTTGATTAGGGCAGCCCCACCCCAATTGGCAAAGGCCTTAATGCTCATTTCTTAGTTTTCTTTTTTTTGGGGGGATTTGGTTACCCCTTAAAGGGGCACCTCTGGTTACTGTACATTACAAGAAGTTGGGATGCACGCCAGTTTGCAAGAGGGCAAAGAACGTGACATTGAAATGTGGGGGGTGGGGTTGATAAAGTCTGCATTATGACGGGGAGAAATATAGTAAGGTACTTGTTGAATGTGAATGGGCTGAATAATCTTGTCAAGACAGCAAAAATATTGACATGTGTCAAGAAACAGAAGCCTGATTTTATTTATTTATCTTATATATTTATTTAATTTTGGTAACTGGGTAGGCCCACTGAGACCAGGTGGTCCCTTTTTCAGGGGCGACCCGAGGTTAATGACAGAGAAACACAGAGCAGTAACACATTCATAATACAATTAGGGAGCAGCAAAAATCCATCATACAAGAGTAACATCTATAATACAGTTATCACCAGGAAACCCATCCAGATAAAGTGGAGCATGTAAAATTAGGAAACTCTGGCTACAGAGTTGTGTTTAGTTCTGAGATGTCTGAAGGACGTGGGGGGGGGGGGTGGCCATAATGGTACCCCGTACCACAGCATTTCTGTAACATAAGGCAATACATGATAGGGAGGGTCATTTAGTTATTGTACAGGGAGTGTTACATGATGAAGTCACTTTAGCATGCTGGCATATCCCTCCAGGCACCAACACCCTGGAGATAAGAGAACTCCTAGATCTGCCTTTGGTTTATACAAAGGGGATACTCCTCCTGTTGGTGTCTGATGTGTGGGATACTTCTAACCCTCTTCCACCCTGGTAAATGGCAGTCCACAAAACTTGCCTTTCTTTCCTTCACACTAATCAGTGGGTGGATGTCCGGAGAGAACTGCACCCTGGGATAAGAGAATACTCATTATTCAGCTCTTCATAAGACTTACACTCATATTGATTATAGTTTTATGTTCAGCAGGAGGTTATGCAGCTCATATCAGACAGCAAGATCAGGCTGATCGTGTTCTCTGACTACACCCCCGTCCTAACCTACTTGAGACTCATTCGGGAGAAACCTGACATGCAGTAGCGTTTGAATCCCTTTCACTTACTGTCAGAAGAATTCCGCACTTATCTGCGGGAAAATATACTGGAAATTAGGGAGGGTGGAGGGGAACACACAGAGGCTGTTCAGTGGGACACACTGAAGGTGGTCCTGTGTGACTACATTATTGAATATACAGCTCGGAAAAATAAGGAGCGAGTCCAGAGATTGTCAGACCTTCAGGATACCTTTAGCTTCTTTCAAGAACTCCACAAAATAGGGGATATGACCATGGGGGTGCCAAATGGCTTTCACGAAAAATAAAATGGACAGAATATATTTGCATAAAACGGAGATGGCACTCACCTTTTCCCAGCATAAATACTGTGAAGAACGTCCTAGAGTCACGAGACTCCTGGCACATCAAGTATGCCTCTAACAGGTCTGCGCCACAGTAGCCAGACTGTCTCACCCTGTTACCAGGCTACCTCTACACTGAACAAGAGACATGGAAGAGGCCTTTTGTATATTTTATAAGGCTCTTTACTCCCCAGAGTGACCATTTGATGTTAGTGCCGCGCAGACTTTTTTTGACCCTTTATTGCTGCCCACACTGTCACCAGAACAGGCAACAGCTTTGACCATGCCGTTGCAACTTGTAGAGTTGAGAGGGGCTCTAGGGAAAACAAAGACCCAAAATGCTCCCGGTCCAGATGGGTATATTACAGATTTCTACAAATCTATGAAAGATTTGCTATTACTCCGGTTGTTGTTGAATTGTAACGAGGTCCTGACAGGAGGTGAGATACCGAGATTGTGGCATTATGCCATGATTTCGGTGGTACCTAAACTCGGCGAAGACCCTACGGAGTCTTTGGCCTGTCAGCGAATTACAAGCTGTTTATGGCTGTTATGGCCCACTCACTGGATCCCTTGTTACCCAACCTTATTCATCCAGACCAAACTGGTTTTGTCAGGATGAGACAGACTGGCAATAACACCCGCCGCACCCTTATATTTTACATCTTGTTTATTCACGTAATACCCCTTTCCTATGAACCAGCCTTGATGCCGAAAAGGCATTCTATAGGGTTTCTTGGACCTATCTTTTTTTAGCACTGGACAAATTTGTCTTTGACGAAGCTTTCATGTCTCTCCTTCAGCAGTTGTACACCTCACTGTAGGGTTATATTAGGATCAGTGGGCATATCTCTGTCTCTTTTGGGCTGGGGTGGGGCACACAGGATTGTCCCTTCCCTGCTCTTTGCCATTTATATTGAACCCCTGCACAGGCATTCCGGGAAAGCACAGAGTTTACAGGCATTGAGATGGGGGATGGAACTTCAGGTGGAACTATATGCAGATGCTGTGCTGTTATATGTGGCCAATCCGACAACTTCCCTTGGCCCAATTTCTCCATCCTGCAGCAGTTTAGTAAGGTATCCAACTACAAACTGAATACAGCAAAGACAGAAGTTCTCCCATTTTATTGGTCGTCTCCGCCGGCTCTATGAATTAGGTACCATTTTTGGTTGGATCTTACAGCCCTTTAATATCTAGATATCAGCCTGACGCTCTAGAGGTATATTGTGTAGGGCTAATTGTGGTTCTGTATCTTCTCAAATGTTGACAGATCTTCAGCAATGGTAGCATTTACCTTTAATCGTGATTAGACGGTGTATACAGTTCGAATGATTACATTACTCCACTTTTATATCATTTCCAAAATCCCCCATTCTGGAACAGGACTGGAGATGATGGAATTGACTGTCTCCTGCTTTGTTTGGAATAGCCGGTGTCCTAGAGTTAGTTTACATACATTAAAGCTACCCAAGGCTAGAGGGGGTCTGGCATTGCCTGATCTTCGAACATATGTTGCCTTGCAGTTTCAGATATTGTTTATGTGGCACCAAACTGCTCCTTACCAAGATGACTTGAAATGGAATGGACATTGTTCTCTTCATGGGACATGGCTAGGTATGTGTTCAACTGAGAAGATCTAGATTGCACTGAGGCCTGTTCTAATCCTTGGGTGGCAAGGGTCCGACAGCTGTGACAGAGGAGATGCTTGCTCTGAAGGAGGCAGTATAGCATAGTGGTTAAGGGCATTGAGTGGCAAACCTGGAGACCTGGGTTTGAATCCAATCAACCCCCACTTGCATACCATGTGACCCTGAGCAAGTCAGTTAACTTCCTTGTGCTCCCAGGTCACACCTGGAAACAAGCTCTGGCTTAGTGTGCCTTTCCTGGTTAAAGAATTCCCACTTTCCCCTATATTAACCACTTCAGAATGCTGGGTTTGCCCAATAGCACAAGCAGATGACTTCCTTCCTGCTCACCTTCATCCAGCGTACCAGAGGTGGAGTGCACATAACTTGCAGTACTTCTTTCTAGTTTGGGGCGAAGGGGACAAATATGCTTCTTCCAGGAGATGCAAGCCCAGTATGGTGTGGGCCAGTGAGACTTTCTTCTCTATCTCCAAGTCCAGTGTAATCCGTAGCCATTCCCCGTGGTGGACAGGGACCCAGCTCATGCCCCTGCCCTGATTCTCACCCTGAGAGCATACATTCGGGCCCCAACCACTACATATATAATTTCTGTATTATATCAAGCCCTCCAAGCTACATAACCTCGTATCTCCTTGTATGTGGCAGCAAAATGGGTCTCCGAAATGGATACAAACATAGCTCAACCTGAGTGGTAGGGGGTGTTTCGAGGTGAGTAGAAGCTAATGAAATACTTCTGAATGGTTATTCAGTTTTTAGGAAAGATAGAAAGGGAAAGAGGGGAGGTGGATGTTTAATTTATGTGGCCAATCATTGACTGGTTTCAGAACATGTGACTAGTATTGAAAGCCCTCATCATGAGTCCTTAGCAATAAATTTAGTTGTTTGGTAGTATTAAAATTTTAACCATTGTAGATGTTTATGTTCCCCCTGAAAGTGCCAAACAGTGTATATTGATTCTTTTTTTCCAAAACCTGTATTTTCCTCCATCTAGAGAATTTGTAGTTGTAGGGGATTTTAATTTAAATTGGTCATCATTCCAAGCCACTGATACAAAATCACACATGCCCCCACAATGCAAAGCATCATGGGCTGCATATGCAAATCACCACAGAATATTATGCTGTTTCAACTTTAAGCCGAAATGCATGGTGCCGAAAGGCCGCTCACACAGTTTGCAAAGGGTGCCAACAGAAAACATAGACACGTGTTTCATCCTACCAGGACTCATCAGTATGCCTCGTCTGTTTAACACCCCAGTGGAATGAACCAGCTACCCTAAGATGGTCTATCTGGGTTATGTTGTGGTGAACCCAATTAAAACAAAAACGTTAAAAGACTTAAGAACCTCTGTGCGCAAGCACTGAGGCAATGGTTACCCCAAAGGGCATTTGGCCAGGAAGACAAGTTTCAGGGAAATACAAAATCACACATGCCCCCACAATGCATTTGTGATTTTATATTTCCTTGAAACTTGGCTTCCCGGCCAAATGCCCTTTGGGGTAACCATTGTCTCAGTGCTTGTGCACAGAGGTTCTTTGTCTTTCAAGCCACTGATGCCAGAAATTGTATTTCTGGCTTGGGATTCTTCCAACTGATCAATTAAACTACTCGTTTTAATTATAAAACAGGTTATGATTTTTTTGATTGGGTTGTTACTAATTACCATGGACATGTGGTCACTTCTGGTGTCTTATCAGACATCTTAAGTGACCACTGTGCTGTTTTTTGGTCAGTTAAGCGTGGTAAACCCATCCCCAGGGTATTTAAATATCTTAGACTTTAGGATTTAAATGTGCAGAGTTTTTCAGATGAGGTTCAGTGATGGGTTCTTTTTAGACAATATTAAGGAAATTGATGATGCTTATGAAAAATTCTGTATGCAATTTATTGACATTTGTGACAAACTTTTACCGTTAAAGGAGGTCAGAGTTAGAGGTGAAAATAAGCAACGGGTTACTCCAGAACTGATTAATTTAATGAAAGTTAGAAATAAGACCTGGAACAGATTTAGTAAGTATAAAACATAAGATTTACAACAAGAATATAAATAATTACATAATAAGGGCAAATCAGATATTCGAGCAGCCAAAGTTAACTATTTAAAAAAAACAAAATTCTTGCTGAAAATGGTAATTCTAAAGCAATCTGGAACAACTTCAATTTATTACTGGGAAAGTAAAATAAGTCAGCTAAGTGGAAGCCCACCCCTCTCCCTCGTATGGAAATAGTGACTATCACTGCACCCCATCTATATAGCACTGCATCCATCTGTAGAGCTTACCCAGGAAATGTTAACTGCTAAAAAGCTACTATGTCTTACCTCTTAAATGTAACTGCTGAAAAACTACTATGTGTTATGTTCCTCGCTGTCTAGTGTAATGTACCTGTGCTGTATGCTACCCCATGTATTATTCCATGTAATTCCCTGGGTCGCCCCTGAAAAATTGACCTTCGGGGCCCAGCGGGCTTACCCGGTTATCAAAATTTAATAAATAAAATAAATAATATTTCTGTAGAGATTGAGGGACATTTAATTAGTGACCCTAAAAAGGTTACTAAGGCTTTTAATACACATTTTGTTAACCTTGAAGAATACAGACCAGTGAATGATGTCGCAGATTGTGACTGGAAAGAAGTCCTTGCTGAGGAGAGGGTCAAATTACAGTATAAAGGAATTCCTATGTTTATTTTCACATTTCATCACCAGTTGATGTTCAGTCATACATTAATAAGATGGATCCTAAACCAGACATTGGTATTGATAACAGAGATTATTGTATTTTGAAAAGGGTTAGTTTGTTGCTTGCTCTGCAGTTAACTAAATTATTAAACTTTTCTTTATGTCATAACACTTTTCCTTCTAACTGGAAGTGTGCCATTGTAAGACCAATTCACAAATCAGGTACGTTAACAAATGTAAATAATTATCGGCCCATTTCACTAATGGCTCCTATCTTCAAAATCTTAGAAAAAATTGTTGCTGACCAGATGTCTGAACATCTTGATAAGAATGGTCTTTGGTCCTCCTCTCAACATGGATTTTGACCCAGTCATAAAACTGAGACTGCCTTGGTGAGGTTCACAAGCCTAGTCCACAAAGCCCTAGATGAGGGCACGTATGTAGACTCTGCTTTTGTGGACCTCACCAAGGCATTCTTCTTGTTAACCATAGAGAGTTTTTTAAAGGGCTTTTAAAGGTTAACTTCTCAGATGAGGTTATACTTTAGCTAAATAATTATTTGGTAGAATGCAAAAACTCTTATAAATGGGTTCTTTTCCTCAGAAGGTTCAATTGGTTGCGGTGTACCACAGGGGTCCATTCCTGGACCCCTGTTATTTTCATTGTTTATTAATTCCCTTACAAAGTTTGCACATGCATGGAATTGATTTTATATGTGGATGACGCAGCTTTAATATGTTCAGGAAATGCTCTTCCTACTGTTGAAAAGAACCTTCAAAATGACTTTGGTTCAATGCCGGTCCGCTAACGCAGCAGTTGGATTTCCAGTTGCGACACAGACGACCTGGGTTTGGGAATGGACCCAGGAGTCAGAGGGCCAGCCAGGGGGAGAAGGCTTGAGTGTCCCACAACTGCTTGCCTTCACCAGGAAGGGAGGGGAGTTTGAGCCACAGTATTTGCTGGCCCCTGGCAGAGGCCAGAGGCACAGCACTATGCCGGGCTTCACAGCTGAGGGAGTGTGACGGACACCGGCTATGGCCTTGACATCAGGTGGCATGTCACACTCTCTGGAGAGTCAGCGAGAAAAATGGCCCCAGCCTAGCCAGATGACAGCCGCTCTCACTCCCACCATGCTGGTCTCTGGAGCACACCTCCTCCTCCGTCTCCTGTGTGGACCTGCCCTGAGGGCATCATATCCCCGCATTCTCCTCCCTTCACCCCCGAAGGAGGGGCCCTTCCAGTATGGTTAGTGCTACCCTCCCCCGGGGTGCAGGGACTCGCAGGACCATGACCGACGGAGGGGAGGTAGCGGAAGTGAGACAGGCAAGCACAGGGAGCTGTGCAGGCCCGAAGGAGTGGTGAGGCTGGGGGCCCGAGGTACAAAAAAAAATTTGACTTAAGTTTAATGCACACTTGGTATATTCAGCATAAATTAGTCCTGAACTCAGGAAAAACAAAGTTGATGGTATTCACAAATCCCAAGAAAGCGAATGTTACCAATTTTTCTTTGTATGATAATCATGGGAATCAAACAGAAAGTTTCTGACTTCAGATATTTTGATTTTACCATAGATTCTCATTTATCATTTGAAATACGTATTTTGACATTGATAAGTAAAGTTCATCAGAGATTGGGTATGCTGTTCTGTTTGAAAAAAATCATCCAACATTTGAAACAAGACTAATACTTGCACATAGTTTTCTGTTCTCCCTCATGGATCATGGTTCTGTTATATATTATTTTTCAACTGATAAAATGCTTAGTAAATTAAAAACCACTTATCATAATATCATTCTTCACTTTGTAACTGGTTTTAGAAAAAAGACGCACCATTCTCCTCTGTATAGGTCCTTGGGATGTTTTTCCTTTCCTGACAGATTTAGATTTGGGCTATTAATTTTTTTTGCATAAGATTTATTTAGCGTTTTTTCTGGATGTCATTGCTAGTTTATTCCCAAAAATGTGTAATAACACTTCTACTAGGTCTCCGCATAGGTTTTCATTTTTGGTTCCCTTCTTTTGTACTTTTATGCCTCAGAATATCATACAATTTACTGCTGTTAAACTCTACTATGCTCTACCAACTTCTGTTATTAATTGTTCCAATATTTCTCTGTTTAAGAGATCACTCAAAAATGTTTTCATTGCTAACTCTGACTGTAAATGTTTTAATTGATTGTATTAATGTTGTCAATGTTGAATTGTCTATGTATTTTGTATAATTTTGTGTTTTGTAACTGGACATCAGTGAAAATGGGTGTCTTTTGCTCACTGGACATACAGTATAAAAAATAAACAAACAAACAAACCTCATCTCATAATTGGCAGGAATATGCATGGAAGCATTTGCTCCACTTTGTCAGAACCCCGGTAGTTACATCTAAATATAGTAGGCAACATGGTGCAGCCTGTTGGAGACAGTGTGGGGAACTCTACGGAACTGGCACCCACATTATGTGGGATTGCGGGGCGGTAATGGAGATCTTGCAGACCAGGGTGCCCCCCTCTCTCTGGAGATTTTTCTTCTGCATCAGTATCGTCGACCCTGAAGGACTGCAGGGAGAGATACCTTATTGGAATTTTTCTTCTCGCTGCCAAAAAATGTGTAACCTGTAAGTCACTGTCGACTCAGGGGCCAGATCTGGGGCAGTGGAGGGATATAGTAAACTCCATATATTCTATGGAGCAAACTGCCTTTGTCCTTAACAAAAAAATCTGAAGTGTTTACTTCCAGATGGAATTCATGGGTGCTTCATGTCGTACAACATGACCCCAACTTTGTCCCGTGATTTTATAACATAGCAGTCTGAAGCCTGGGGGAGAGGTGGTGGGAGGGACCAAGGATACTTATTTATTTAGTTTTTGTTAACCAGGTTAGTGCACTTGACAACTGAATGCATGTTTTCAGGCATGACCCAGAGGTTTCATAGCGACAGGATCAGGGTCAGTCAACAACAAGTTACAGTACAGCAACAGCAAATTACATTAACAATAGCATATATAACAGATTACATACCAAAGGCAGCACATAGGTAAGCAAGGTCAAAAATTACAAGGCACTGGAGGAGCAAGCCAACTATTTATTAATGAAGCCAGACAAATATAAATAGTTTATCGAGCTCCTGCAAGGCTAGTCTTCTTAGAATGGGCAGACTAACATTAGGGACGAATATGAAGCAACCAATACATGAAGAAATAAAAAGACAGAGCTCTAGTTATGAGAGCATACATAACATTTAAGGTGGTAGCTGCGATATCCCTTTTTGAGGGTAGTAGCAGTCTGGCACTAGCATAGGCTAGAAGGTATAGAATTCCATAGCCTTGGGGCAACAACAGAGAAAGAAATGTCTCCCAGTCGTGTCCTGGTTCTTGGTATAGGCAGTTCTTCACAAATGGCGGACCTTAGTGGGTAGGTATCAGTTGGAGGATGGGGAAGACTGGACAGTGAAAAAGGGGACTGGTTTTGCAAGATGTTGTAAATGGTATACTGACACTACCTCGACAGTTTTACTTCGCCCGACACTACAGCGACAACAGCGCCAGGTCGCTGTAGTGTCGGTGCGGGACCCCGGCACTGTTTTCTGGGGATATTGCATCCCCTCCACGAAACAACTCTGACTCAGAGTTGATTATTTAAGTAGCAGGGAGTGCGGGGCAGAGCCCCCCGAAAAAAAACAAAGTTTGTTGCGACTCCCTTTACGTCGACTGCAAATTCGGTCAACATAAAGGAGTCATTGTAAAGTCGGTCGACAACTGAATTGTCGACCAGCTGACATAGATCCATTGTAAATCACCCCTCTAAGTGCTAGGTCGTGAAGGGCAGCAGGAGGAAGCCGTCCCAGTTTAGTATATAAAGTGCAATGATGGGTATGGCATCTTAGGGACATGGCAAATCGACAGATGTTATTTATTTATTTCGCTTTTGTTTACCAGGTACATGCACTAGACAACAAATGCCTATCGTCAGGCATGATGACCCAGGAGAGTTACATAACAGGTAGCAACAAATACAACAAAATATGTGAAACAGTAGATAATGAACAGCAAGTGCAGAGCTACAAACAGCAGCCAAAGAAAAGGCAGTAGCATGGTACAAATGACAATGTCTGATAATAAAATGTAATGCAATGACAGACAATAGCAAAGGTAACCAAACAGTTGTGGTTGTAGAAATAAATAAGCAGTGCAGAACACAGTAAAAGAAAAACATGAAGAACAGCAGTCAACAGGAGTAGTGCATTGAGTAAGTACTAGCATCGATATCCAGGGCAAATTGACCCAAGAGTTGGCAAGGAGCCAGAGGGAACAAAGCAGAGAAGAGAAGAGAAGAAAATACACAGCATAGGAGGAGAGAGCAGGAAACCAGTGACAATGTGGAAATTAGGAGATGTCAGGAGCAGGAGAATTTATCAGAGGAGCCAAGATAATTGAATAACTCTCTTTTGAAGGTAGCGTGAGACTGGCTGACCTGAAGGTGAGAGGGTAGGGAGTGCCGGGCTCTAGGGGCAAAGTGAGCAAACGCCTGCTCACCCATTTTGGAGGAGCATTTGGAAACGACCAGGAGGGCCTGGTCTTTGAAGCGCAGTAGGTGTAGGTAGAGTAAGTGGGAGTAAACATAGAGGCCAACAAGGCAGGTTTGGAGGACCTAATGATGTAATCTGTCGAGCATCAGAGGATGTAAAAATGCCGGGAAGGGAGGGAGGGGAGCCAGTTTCAGTTAGAATAGAGCAAGCAGCGGTACATGAGATGAGGAGCAGACATGGCCAACCTACACGCATTATTATAGGTGACATTCCATTTGAGGAAGCAGCTAGCGCTCGCCTGGTAAAAGGAGGCAATCACATAGCATAGTCTGGGGAGTAAGACACCCTGGGCGATGGTGACTCTGGCCGCAGGAGTGAGGGCATAGCGGATTCTGTATGCAAGTCCAAGTTTGGAATTGCAGATGTTATATATGTGCTGCGATAAGTCCAGGGCAGGGTCAGGTGTGACAGAGATATTTAAAAGAATCAATCACAGAGACAAGGGAGCCATCGAGACACTGGATATCAAGGCCAGTGGCACAGGCGCGAACCTTTTGGGGGGACCTGAAGAGAATGGCCTGGGTCTTGCCAACATTCAGAATAAGGCAGTTTTGGATCAGTCAGGTTCTGACATTGTGGAAGTCAGAGGTGAGCCTTGAATTTGTATCAGTCAGGGATCTAGAGCCAGAGTACAGCACCAAATTATCAGCATGCAAAAGAGAATGACAGTGGGAAGAGCAGCGGGCCAGGATGAAACCTTGAGGAATGCCGATGTTTACAGAGGCAGGGGTGGAGAGGGCCTTATTGAATTATTTTTTTATATGTAACATCCCATTTATGAAAATTGGTTTTAGATGATGCATGGATTACAGATACCCCATAACTGAGTTTAGGGAGCAGGATGCCATGGGCAATGGATAGGCAAGATAGTGGGGTAAGGTTTTGTTTGAGCTTATACAAAAGACCCAATTTAGTGTTTACTCATTTGCAGACACCTGTTATGTGCAGGGAGAAATGAATATATAGCTCTGGATGGAATCTGGAGGTGTGGTGTGGGGGAACGGATGGTTTGCCCTTCCCTTGAGTCTTTTTCTTTTTTTTTTTCAATTTCTGTTTTTGCCCCTTGAATCACCAGCACATGCACACCGACTTTCCCCACCGGAGCACCGCAAGCCTGGGCTGTCCCTCATGGAGCCTTGGCTATACCTCCCAGGTGGGGAAGAGGTGGGCTGCTCAAGCCCTCGTACCTTCGTGTTTCATCAGGACTGTTACAGAGCCACGGAGATGGTAGGGTAGGGCCAGGTCTGTGCCAGTCCTCCTGTCAGTGGCATGCTGGGGCCAAGCTTTTTCCCTGTAGTGTGTTCTAATGGAGGCGTGACGTGCGCTTTGACGTCAGAGCACACGCCGACATCCGTCACACCTCCCCCCAGGCAGGACACGGGCTTGCTGAACCTCCGGCCACCACCAGAGGTCAGTCAAGCACTGAGCCGAATCCTGCCCCCCAGGACATGAGCGGTCCCATGGACGCTCAAGCCTCCTCTCCCCAACTGGCCCTCTGACGCCCCGGGTTCGTTCCGGAACCCGGGTTGCCGGCGTCACATGTGGCAGCTTGAATGTTAATATACCCCCTTATGTACTAGTGTAGGATGCCTAGATAATGCTTAATACAGGATGGGGAGCCCCGACCTCAAGGCTGTGCTGTTGGTTTGGGGGAGCCCTAGAAGTAATTCTTCTGTTGCACTTAGGATGGTGCCACATTCTGTTATAGGATGTTTTTATATTCAACTCCACTGCTGACTTGTATGTATTTGTTAATGTCTGTGTTTTCCTTACTTAATAAAAATTTATTTTCAGAAAGAAAAAAAAAAAAGCACTACCAAGGAGGGAGCTTGGGTGCTGTGAACTATAGCCATCACATATAATGCAGCATGTATTATCTTCAAAAGCTCAGCTCAGAGAGAGACATAAAAAATTCCAGATAAGTTGTAGGATAAATGAATCATTTCATTGGTGAAAAAGGATCACCCAGCAGTACAGCTCCATTGTACTTTAAACCAATAAAACAATTAATTTATCCTACAATTTATCTGGAGGTTTTATTTTGTCTCTCTTTGAGCGGAGCTTTTGAAGATAATGGGAGATAATTAATGTTGGTTATTACAGGGTTCAGTAATTGTAGACTAGGGTCGGCAAATTATGTGGTTTATTGAATCATGGGGCCACAAACTAATGTTGGCTGTTACTGTGGTTCCACAGCAGTGCAAGTACTTGAAATAGATTGGGTCTTACCCTTTACAAACTGATTGTACCACTAGGAAAGTGTCTAATGTTCTCCTATACGGATGTAACCTGTGTGTATCCTTGTATATGTCTTTAGCTGCATTCAACATTTTTTTTTATTTGTGTAAAAAGCAATGAACAAAAAGTTAAAAAAAATATTAATATTTTCAAATTCAGCCATTTAGATAGGAATTGGTGTGCATGTCTCCAGTATATTTGAAGGTCCACCCCAAGCTTCAGGCACTCACGGCCAGCCTGCCGGAATGTTTCCTCAGGACAGCAAGTCATGGATCACTTGCACTGTAGCAGAACATCATCTGAGGCTGGCCTAGCCATGTGGCTGGAGCTTTAAGAAGTATTAGGGCACCATGGCTTGGTACAGCAGGGTCACGTTGGTGGGCCTGCTTGGTAAAAGTTCTCTGAAGTGTAGACACCACTCTGGCGTGCCACTGAAACCCTCAACAGAACAGTGCACAGAAAATGACAGTGGTGATGCCCACCAGAAAAGGAAGAGTTAAGGTAGTGATAGGAATTCCTTTGCACGGTGGTGGCCATCAGTTTTGGGGACAGGCAGAGTCCAGGAATGACAGTCAAAGGTTATACCCCAGAAAGCAAATTGGGATACTGTCTGCTGGTACGATGCTGCTCAGGGCGTGGTATTGCAGTTGGCATCATTTTTTTGCAGTCAGTGCTTTTAATCCCCTGTTGCCGGATGGCCTCCTTTGTGCCGGCCACCCCAGCCCTGTCCCCCCAACATCCCTATGACATACCCTGCCTGCATGTTCCTACAGGGCTTAACCCCCCCCCCGGGCAGGGATGTGGGTCCCCAATCCCTGCTGCTAAATGGATCCAGTTTTGCAGCAGTGTCTCGTCATTGTGTACGAAGCCTGTGGGTGGCTGGAATTCATCCTGATGGCTGGGGATTTCCTTAGTTTTTTTTTCCCTCCCCACTGGCACAACAGAGTATGCATGCAGTGGTGTTAGTGCAGCACCAGGCATGCTTCTGTATGTAGTGTGTCAGACACCTGTCACAGCTCTCCGCTTGTGGTTCTACCCACCAGCCACTGCTAGGTAGATAAGTAGATCTGACGAGAGATGGTTTTCTTTGTTGCAGGTAGCAACACTGGGGGATTGGGCACCCCCAGTTTCAGTGTTATATTTGGCAGCATCAGGGGTGAGCTCCCCGGTGCTGCATATCCAAAATGGGCAGGGTGGGGGTAGCAGCCAGCACAGGGGATTGGGCACCCCCCATGCCATAATAAAAACATGGGTTGGGCTTGGGAGGGTGGCAGCTGCAAAAGACATTGATGGACGGTTTTCTTTAATATGGGGGGATAGCAGCCAGCACAAGGAATTCAGCAGCCCTTGTACCATAATAATAACATGGGTTGGGCTTTGGGGGACACATGGCGGCTGCAACAGACATCGATGGAGGCGGTTTTCTTTTGCAGGGGAGGTAGCAGCCGGCACAGGGAATTGGGCACCCCTGTACTATAATAATAACATGGGTTGGGCTGGGGGTGGCAGTTATGGCGGCAGCTGCAACAGACATCGATGGACAGTTTTCTTTTTTACAGGATTTAATCCTTACGCAGTATTTAACAGATTTAGTCAACCTTTGATAAAGGATTTTATCCGAAACATGTCAGGCAAATAGTTGTGTGTTTCTGTTGTCTTGGCACCATAATAAGTCCAACACAGTATTGTACTGAGATAATTGAAAGGAATAGCATAATTTGTTTACTACTAACAAAGGGGATTCGTGCCCGACTTTGTTTGTTTTCTCGTGTTCCAGTTTTATTCACTGGAAGTCTCACAAAAACTGACAGTGTCCGTCTAAAGGCTGCCTGGCTGATGGGCCCCTGACATTGAAAGCCAATCAGCTGCCAGCTGACCAGCTTCATGCAAATCAAAGGACTGTAGCCCTCTCTGATTGGAGCGGCTCCGGTCCTTTGAAGTACAAGAAGTTTCTGTCCAGCAAACAGAGAGTGATGTCACGATCACAGTGTGTGGTCACTGAGCTGGACTGCCGAGCCCTTGCTGTTTTGAATTGCAGTGGGCTCAGCAGTGACCCCCCCCCAAAATCCCCTTTCAGTGTAACAAAACATTTGGTGCACATGCACATCAAACGTAAAAACATGGCCCTGAGTTGAGCAATTTCCCAAGTCTTCCCCTCCAAATGCAACTCAATTTGTGGCAGTCCCCACCCATCCTTTATTCAAGTCATTCTGCTCCAGTCCTGACACATTTGTTCTGCATCATGGTTATTTGTTTTCTTCATCGGACAAGAAGCATTGGTGGCTTTTAAATTTAAACAGGCCTTGTGTGGCCTAAATTTTGTTAGTCCAATAAGTGTTTATTTTTTTATATTTTTATAGAATTTTCGTAAGATGTATACAATACAATACATCACTGTATAGCAGTGGGTGGTACAAATAGGATTAAAAAACAAAACTAAAAGATTAACAGCCGTAACTTAATTCACAAGACATTGTAAGCCAGCCATTAGTAATAAATTCTCTGTATCAAACGAAGCTAGCAACTTGAAATCATAAGAAAAAAATAATGTAGTGTAAGACTCTAAAAGACATGTTGCATACACACATAGAAACATAGGGAATAATGGATGGGCAAACATACACAGCAAGGCTGTGTTTCCATCAAGGGGTTGAGATGACAGCGAAGCTCGAGAGATCCATGCTGTCATCTCAACCCCAAGATGGAAACGCATGCTGAGTGGTGTGTGGCTACCCATGTTTTATTTTATATAGTATATGGTTTTGTGCACAGAAATCACAGAAGTGTTACCTCTCCAAAGTAAAAACAAAAACACAACCTGCCATTTCTTTGTTTTGTTCTATGATTTAAATTAAATTTATAGACTTAAGGAACAGATCTGGGCACTGGGTGGTTATTAATCAGCTAGGTGTTGGGTGAATGAGAAATTAAAAATCGTATGGCCTTTGAACTATGCTGAACAACTGCTCGGAATGTGCACAACAGCACCTTGGAATGCGCACAACAGTTTAGAATGTGCACACAGTTTGTGAGCAGGCTGATTTTTATACAGTACAAAGGCAACCATATACTATATAGTTCATTCCTATTTAATTCACATCTGTCTGGTTCTGTACTTCAAAATAATTGCTTGGGCAAGGGAGCCGTCTGTCTGGGAGTCATTGTATGGGGGAAATGTGCCCCCTTAGATACTTAGATAATTCCCTGCAAAAGCAAATTTGTAAGCAACAGGGGCTAGTATTCCCTGAACAAAAACTTAAGTAGAAAGAGTTCCATGTCATAATAGTGATCGAGAAACATCGATCGCTATTATGGCGAGTGTACATCACCGAAAATTAATTTTGGCAATGCATATTGGAGGCGCACAGAAAAAAGGTGCCCGAAACCTACAGGTCTCATTTTTAATGTGGGGGTCTGTGACCCTGCACCCCTACATATGGATTCTCAACTCTAGGGGGTGCATTTCGGGGTGAAAAACATGACAAGATACATGTCGCCAGGGGTAAAAAAGAATCACCACACCGGACCAGAACCCGGTCCCCCATGCCTCCCAGCCGACCACCCTCCTCGTATGCCAGCGATCCAGCTCGGCAGCTGCTTGCTGCAACCCCTCCCACATGCCATCCCTCCCCTGCTTCTCCCCCCTTCCCCCATGGGTGCGCACACGCGTATATGGTGGTTTTCGCCAACTGCAGATCCGGTTGCCCTCCTCCCGAGGTAGTCATGATCACACTTACTGAGATTGATTTGCTATTTTTCTAGGTGCTCAATCTAAGTCGCTATGGTCACAGACTACCAGTAGGGAATAATGCTGTATAGTAAAATGAACATGTGCATACAAATATAACAGTATGCATTCCAGTTATTTTTACAACAAAAGCAGCAGGCACCTGCTTCTCCACCACATGTTTTCAGTCTCCTAAATCCACGATTTGATCCATATCAGGTTTAGAAAAATATTTCCTTCCACAGGTAAATGTGAACCATTTATTTTCTCCATATAAACCTAAACTGTTAATAACAAATAACAGACTGCAGCTTACTAAAAGATAGAAAGTCCTTAGAGGAAGTTAAAACAAGAGGGTATCCACAGCCACAGGGGAGTTTTAAATTCAAGTGGGCTGGTACAAAAGTGGGTTTATGTTTTCAGGGGTCCCTATCAAAGTTAGTCTTGGGGGCCCTACTCCTCTAACTGTGGTAAGCATCTTCATGGCATTATGAAGTCGTTTTGAAAGCTGCTACCCGGCTCATGTATCTGCTGTTTCAACAGGACACAATAAGATGTCTAAATAATTTAAAAACATTTAAAACCCGAAGACTGATACCTTGCACTGGGTCGGACTGAGGACCCTTCAAGTTGGGGGTCCTAGCAGCTTGTCTAGTGCTAGCTCTGGGCAGGCAACAGCATGCAGAAAGATACTAATAAAGCAACTACAGCACTGTTAGTATCTCTCCCAGACTGGCTACTGTAACTAGGAAATGGGTCATATTTTAATAGTACTCTAAAGTTTTTTTATTTTAAATTTGGCACCATAGTAACTGCAGGCAAATCAGCTTTCGTTTCCAGGTGGGTAAATGGCCAGGTATGAAACTCAGAGGTGTTAATTAGTTAATGGGGTGTTACTAGGTACTGGAAGAGATGTGCTGTTTCACAGACCCTAAGACGGTGGGGGCTTTTGTCGAGAAACTCAATAACAGACCAGAACTAGAGAATGCGAAGCAGTCAGAGGAAGAAGAGGCATGAGGTTTGCACAGTAATTACCTGCACTTTGTTTAAGGACTTGTTACTGGTAACTAAAGAATTTGCTATCCTTCTGTGTACCGGAACTGCCAAGCCTGTTTCCGTGCTCGGAGACAGTTTACAGAACGGAGGAGCCTTTGCCCTTATTAACTTGTTTGTCACTCTGTTTTCTTTCAGTGTGTAGGAGGATATAATGTTCTAACGGATGATGGTAATAAAAATGTAGTACAGCGTATGTCTCCCTGCTGCAACTACAGCTAGGAGCGGGAATATCCTAGATGCCCTGCAGGGAGCATTCCTCGGGCAACTAGTTTTGGAACCTACTCAAGAGGGGGCATTACTGGACCTAGTACTAAAACGGGGACAGTATGACCGCCGTTGCAGTTGGGGGACCACCTAGGGACCCATGATTACTGTAGAGTGCGGTTTCATATAAGTTCTGGGTTAGAATCGAATCACACAAAGACGAGGGTGCTGGATTTCAGGAGGGCAGATTTTAAGAAAATGGAAGAATGCCTCAGGGACACCCTAGTAGGGATAGGAAAACTTTGGGGAGTTGAGCAGTGGGCACAAAATGAAGGCATTGAAAAAATGACGAACCTCTGCGTCAAGCAGGTTAGCAAGGGCAAGAGGCAAAGGAGACCACTGTGGTTCTGTAAGGAGGTAGCAGAAAAAGTGAGAGCTGAAGGGAGGGCATTTAGAAGGTACAAGCAAATGCAGATGGAGGGTGACAGGGAGACTTACCAGGAGAAACAAAGGGAGGCAGGGAAGGCAGTTTGGAGCGCCAAAGCGCAAATGGAGGAATTGATTGCCAGAGGGGGATGAAACATGTTTTAGATACATAAGTAAAAAGAGAAAGACAAAAGGAGGGATTGTAAGGCTGAAGGAGGAATGAGGGGGATACGTGGAAGAGGAGCATCAAAAAGCAGATATTTTGGCCAGCCAGGTGATACTGGAGGTTGAGGCGCTGGTTGCTACACCTCGCACCATGCCAGCAACCAGGGTTCGGGAACGAGCCTGGGCCACCGGGGGTCAGCAGGGAGAAGAGAGGCTCGAGCATCCAAAGGACTGCTCTCCTCTTTTAGGGGCCGGAGACCTGTTGTCCCGCTCATTGATTGTTCTCTGGTGGTGACTGAGGCAGTATGGGCAGGGAGCACGTACTGGCGTTACTATGGAGAAAAGCGGAAGCGGAGCCTGGCAGGGTTCCATGATGGCCCTGTCGGGGCCGACCCGGTATCTGGATTGGGTTTCTGGGGAGGGGGGAAAAGCAAACGCACTCCTCCCTGGCCCCGCTGTGGGGGACAATCTGCAGGGGAATTTCTAGGGTCGACAAGAGCAGGGACACGTGGGATTGGAGAAGTGAGTGCCTCCGTGAGGAGGACCACAATGCCCTGCCAGGGCTAACGGAGGAAAAACATCTCTATGGAAAAAAACCAAAAGCAGATATTTTGAACAAATACTTCTGCTCGGTATTCAGGGAGGAGGAAAAGGATGGAAGTGGGCCAAAGATTGAGAACAAGAGTACGATGGGGCGGGAGGTGGATACGAGTCCTTTTTCAGAGGGGAGAGTACTTAAGGAACTATCAACGTTAAAGGTAAAAAAGGTAATGGGGCCAGACGGGTGCACCTGAGGATACTGAGGGAACTGAAAGAGGTGCTAGCTGCATTTCTGACAGCCCTTTGTAACCTGTCATTGGAAATGAGGGAGGTGCCAGGGGACTGGAGGAGGGTGAATGTAGTCCTACTACACAAAAGTGTGACTAGGGAGGAGGTAGAAAATTACAGGTCCATCAGCCTATCATCAGTGGTGGGCAAGGTAATGGAATCACTGCTGAAAGAAAGGATTGGGGAATACCTGGTTGCCAGTGGTCTACAGGATCCGAGGCAACATGGTTTCACAGTGGGGGAGGTCTTGCCAGACAAACCTGACTGAGTTCTTTGATTGGGTGACCAAGAAGGTGAATCAGGGAAGGGCGGTGGATGTGGCCTACGTGGATTTCAGCAAGGCCTTTGACACCGTTCCACATAGGGGGCTGATAAGCCGAGAAGCCTAGGAGCAGGGCCTAAAGTGGTAAAATGGGTGGAAAGCTGGCTGAGCGATATGAGTCAAAGGGTGGTGATAAATGGCACTCGCTCTGGAGTAGGCAGAGTGACTAGTGGGTGCTGCAGGGGTTGGTGCTGGGGCCAGTCCTCTTCAGTGTCCTTATAAGTGACATTGCAGCGGGACTGGAAGGGATAGTGTGCCTGTTTGTGGATGACACAAAACTCTGCAACAGGGTGGACATGGTGGGGGGGGTGCAGACAGAATGAGGGATGATTCAAAACAACCTGGAAGAATGGTCACAGGTTTGGTAGCTGGGTTTTAATGCAAGAAAATGCAAAGTCCTGCATGTTTGGGTGGAGGCACAGTATACCAAATGGGAGGAGAGGTACTAACAGTCACAAAACAGGAAAGAGACCTGGGGTGATCATTCTGGATGACCTGAAGGTGGCTAAACAGTGTCACAAGGCTGCGGGAAAAGCTAGCGGAATGCTCGGATGCACAGGGAGAGGTATCACAAACAGAAGGAGGGAGGTAATACTGCTCCTGTATAGGTCACTGGTGAGATCACACCTCGAGTACTGTGTTCAATTCTGAAGGCCCCATCTCCGAAAGGACATAGACAGGGTGGAGGCGGTACAAAGGAAGGCAACCAAAATGGTGCAGGGCCTACATCAGAAGCCCTATGATGAGAGGCTGAAGGATTTAAATATGTACTGTACATACTGGAAGACAGAAGAGAACAGGGGACATGATAGAGACATTCAAATACCTAGCAGGAATAAGCAAGGTACAGGAAGGGAGCATTTTCCAAAGGAAAAGATGCCCAAGGACAAGGGGATACAGTATAAAGCTGGAAGGGGGAGGCTTAGGGGTAACTAAGGAAGTACTTCTTCATGGAGAGGGTGGTGGACGCTTGGAACAGCCTTCCAGAGGAAGTGGTGGGTGCTAAAACAGTCAAAAGATTTAAGAATGCATGGGACAGACACGGGAATCTTAGGAGCAAGGGGGATGTGAGCGAGAGTCCAAATAGGGTCTCTGGAGGCAATATTTATTTATTTGATTTTCAGAGATACGAGCAGCAAGTGCTCTTTTCCAAAAGTTCCACATCAGTATAAGTAGGGAATTTTGCGCAGATTTAAGTGGGCCAAGTGGTCCTTATCTGCTGACAACTTCTGTGTTTCTATATCGTTTACAGATGGAGGTTCAGGAGCAGTTTTGAATGTTTTCAGTGCTTTAATCAACAAGCTTACTGTGTTTATCTTTTATTAAAACAGTACTTTACAATCATTCATGCAGATCACCCATCAGTTGGATCCCAGCTATATTACTGGAGAGATTTAGTGCTCCTGTAATGGCGGTATACATCGTCAACTGCGTGGTTAAGATGGTGGAGCTGGACTAGTCGGATCTTCTAGCCTTCGTGTTAGGAAACTGGCGCAGGAGGCTAAATGTGCGGCTGCCGATCTTGCAGCCTACAGAGTAGCACAGATCCCCTTTAGTACCTTTGGCTGAATGGGACTGCTGGTTCTAGGGTGGGTGAAAATTCTGCATTCCACTGGAAAGAGAAAGTGTTTTAACAAGTTCCTCACTTGATTATTTTGCTTATCATCGAGTTTATTAAGTGATGCTAAGGATAGGAGCAAAGCGAGACTCCCTATAGTGTGCAGAACATTTTGAGTTAGATTATATAGTGCCTTTCATGTAGGTTTCTATAATATTAATTGATAGATTACTTCTTGATATTTACACAAACATTGGCAGCGGTTTGGCTCCATGTGGTATCCAGTTTGTAATTATCTAAAACGGTGGTGGCTTCTTGTTTGAAGTTCCAGTTACGATTGTGTGACAAATATCTTATCTGAATTTTAGTGTCTTGTAATTGATGTATTTGCCTCTCCCTGCATTATACATTTTTGTAATCTCATTCACGATTAATGCGATAAAAATGAATTTAAAAAAACTAGGTGCTGGAAGAGCACCGCTTTGTTACAGAGATTAGGCTGAATTGTCCCAGACAGGAATGATTATAAGACAAGGCTAGTGACTGGAAAAACTGATTAACCCCACAGATTTTCCCACTGGAATAGCCAGAATAAAAGGATGTGCAGCTTGTGATGTGGCAGCATGAAGTCATGAACTGCATCACCAAGCTATGACCCAGTCAGTAAGAGGCAGATGAGCAGGATGGGATGGGAAGATCAGCCCCAAGACTAACAGCGCTGTCTCCCCATAAAAAAATTTAAATATGCCATTGGTTGTACTGAAGATAAAATGCACGTATGGGCTACAGGCAAACATGGGGTGAAAGTGTACCAAGTAGGGTGCTACATGACTTCAATAATCCTGCTGGGTGGCCCCAAAGCCCTAAAGCTGGCCCCGTCTACTGGCCCAGGTGGTGTACTTATTGAAATGTTACTTACTCCAGTACAAGCCACTACCTGTTAGATGCACATTGCTAACAAAAATGATCGCTCCAATCTTTGATTATGCGGATATTGTGTACACCACCACCCCCTCCACCTCGCTATGCAGGCTGGACTCCTCATTCCATGCTTTTTGCCATTTTGCAACAAATTACCCTTTCAGAACTCACCACTGCATGCTCCTTTCCTCCCTCAGGTTAGTGCCCCTCTCCCGTCAAAGTTTTTGCCACTCCGTTTCTTTTATTTCTAAATGTTGATTCAGCCTACTGCCCCCCTACCTGGCTGAGAAACTAACCCCCGCAGCTTTTTCTCCTTACTCGCTATGCTCTAGGGACTCCTGCTCCTTCTCCCTCCCCAAACCATCCTCATCAGCTGGCAAATCTGCCTTCTCCTACCATCTCCCTATCTATGGAACCAGCTTCCCCAGCCCCTCAGAAACTCACCTTCGCACAACTCCATTAACTTTCAACTTCTTCAACTCTCCTTCCCCACTTGTAACTTCAGGTAGTCTGCCTTTAGCAAAATGAACATGGTTTAAACTTCAAAACCTCTGTACTGTATATTTATTGTATTCATGCAACTGATGGTATGTAACTGTATATATGCAACTGAATGTAAATAACTCATTTTGTACAAAATGATGTGCTTGTATGTAATAGTCTCATGTATCTATTCTATGTGTGTATACTGTTGTAACTCCCTTCCCCTCACCCCTTGGTCATACCTGGAAACGAGCATCGGCTCAGTGTGCTTTTCCTGGTTATCAAATGTTTAAATAAATAAATACAAATAAAAAAAAAGCTAGTTAAAGGAAAATCTGGCTAGCCTAATACAAAATCTACCAGCATTTAACTAGTGGGCCAGTCCCAGTTTCAACCCCTGCAAGGTAGACTGGCTGAGTTTGCTTTCTGCAGTCAAATGATCCACTGAGGGCTCGGGGCCCCCCAGCAGGCAAGGGCACTAGGCATGGGCCTTGTTGGCCTGTGCCTTAATCTGGTCCTGGCAGGTATAGTAAAGGCTTGGCTATCTTCCTAACAGTTATAGTGTTTACTAATGTCACTGTTCACACTACACTCTGTTACTTCATTCTTTTCTTCAGGCCCATGGCTTGGCATCCTCCTTAAAATGGTTCAGACAGAATTCCCATTGAAAGAGAGCAAGCCTCTAATTAAGCAGCCTTTAAATTTAATTGGATTAATGACCAGCTGGAAGGAGGTGCCCCTCAGCTGTGCCTCAGGCCACCCATCCCCCAACCAGTCATTAATCCCTCAGAAATAACCAGCTTCTCTGTTGTTATTGCTTAAAGAGCTAGTGTACTGTCTAAAACTAATATTAGTTTTTACAAGCAGCCAACCATTACCTTTTATATCTGAGGTACTTTTTCTTTTCCCTTTTTTAATTAGAAGATTGTTTATCTGATGTTAGTAGGTGTGATGTGTGGGACGGCTCTCTGCCTGGAAGCTGACATCTATCTCTGTTCCCCTCACTACATCATCAGTACTGTGACCTCGCTGGCTGTGATATCACTGCTGCTCAGGAAGAGACACTCAGTAGCTGCCAGGTCAGTCACCTGTGATATCACTGTCAGTGAGATCACAACGTTGATGATGATGCGGTGGGGGGGGGGGGATAGAGGTAGATATGTCAGCTACAATGCTAAGAGTTGTTTTACACATCCAGCACAATAATATCACATAGGAGGCTTCCTAATGAGCAAAAGAAAACTACTTCAGAAATAAAAAGTTACAACTGACTACTACTTAAAATTTGTATTATTTTCCTGTCTGCCTGTTTTGGCTAAACTAGCTCTTTAATGAAAGGCTGCGTTAACATATATAAAATAACATTTTAAAGTTCCCCCATAGACTTCTGTAGAGCACACCCCCACGCTCTCCCTGGTTAGGCATCACAAGACGTCTGAGCGCGGGGGCATAGCTGGCACAGTGGGAAGTGGAAGGCATCGGATGTCTGTCTCCTGGGGCCAGATTAAGAATCATTCTCTCCCAAAAGAGACAGCAAATAAAATTATGATTTTTCCCACTATGTTAGCCCCTATAATCTTAGAATCTTAGAAAATGTTAGTTGGCAAAACATGTCATCATATAGGTTTTTTGTAGCACAAATGTTTTTCTAACATCCTTAGAGTCATCCTCAATGTGTTTTTGGTTTTCTCTGATATTTTTAAAACTTCTTTTAGAGATAATTTTGTAATTAATGACTCACAACAATAAAGATGGCTGCCACTCACAATTTAAAAAAAAATCTCTTCTGTTGAGGTTACCTGTTGAATAGACATGCTAGCTTCATAATGTGGCTATATTAGGATGGTGTCACCACATGTTTCTGATGGTAAACAGGACAGCACTGTATCAAGATATTTAATTTTTCGGCCTAGTGGCATGGAGGGATGAGGTGCTGGTGCCTTGCCTCCTGCCACATTGGCAACCCGGGTTCGAGAGCGGATGCGGGTCGCTCAGGGTTGGCCGGAGGATGGAGATCGAACGTCCGTAGGACAGTTTTCTCCTTCCTCAGGGAGTTTACATGACATGCTGCAATACTGCTACCTGGTGATGTTCGAATGGCAGTATAAGCCTGGGTACGTTAGGAGAGACGGGCCATGTCTAGGCGTATGTTTTTAAAGTATTCAAAAAACAGTGCACACACCAAGCACATATATTTTCTAATTTATTGGTGCAAGAGAACTGCCATCCAGATACCCAGGGGTATATGTGCTTGGTGTGTGCACTGTTTTTTGAATACTTTAAAAACATACGAGTTGCACCTTTGGAAGCCTTAATCCCTTTTTTTTTATTTTTTGCTAACCCCAAAGAAAGGAATACTTATTTTAGAAAGGAATCAGTATAATGTTTCACAGAAGCACATAGGACTGTAATACAAGACAGTCTGAAAAACTGGTTCTGCAATATAGAACATTTTCATTAATAACAATGATATAGTCTGGTTACTAACAGTGATGGGGTGAACAAAAGAGAAAGCCGTTCATATTTTCCTGTTCTTCACGGTGTTTGTCGGACATCACACTCGGATCTCAAGAGGCAGTGTGCCCCTGCTTATTGATGCATTTTCTGTTCCGAGCTGCTCCCTTATAAATATTTACCGATCACAGCAGAAAAGGCTCTGAATAATGGAAGAATCGAGGCGATGAAAATAGAAGATTCTGGTTAGTGCTGAGCCGTGAGCACTTTGACAAGAGTTAAAGCAACACTATGCTCTTTTCTAGACACTAACTTGCAAGTCAGAGCGTAGGGTGTTTAAGGATTTGGCATTGGGTGGTCATTGGTAGACAACTTTATCTGTGTTGCTCATGTCCACCAGTTAAAGAATGACATCAACGACAATGGTAAATACTCCACATTTAAACAACAGCCTTAAAAAACATAATGCATGGATAACCATGTGCAACAGGGCTGTGTTTCTATTGAGGGTTTGAGATGACATCATATGGATCTTGAGAGTGACGCTCGAGAGGTCCACCATGTCATCTGAACTCCGTGATGGAAAGATGACCCAAGCTGGGCGTGGTAACCCATGTTTTAGTTTTTTTAGTGTGTGGTTTTAATGTACGTCGGAAGTGAAAATTTCAGTTTACATACAGTAGTAAGCGGGACCCATCCCCTCCCCTCCCACCTACCTTTCGTCGCTTATAGTCAGTAATTGCATAAAAAATAATATATTATGTTGAGGGGGAAGGCTTAACATGACATACACAGGACCATTAGTGACCTTTGAACTAAGCACAAGAGTGTGTCATGACTTTTGACCTGTGCACAACAAATTTGTATGACCAGTGAGCTATATATAATGTTTGCCCATGCACAATGAGGATTTTAAACTATGGAAATCCATACACTTCAGTACTTAACCATATACGATATAACATTCATGGAACAACACAAACTATTTGCAGTTTCCATCTCATACCCATTTCAGTTACAGTAGTTCTTCAGCCTTTACAGTCGATGGACCAGTCAGCCGCTTCTGGTTTCCATCTCTGATCTTGAAGAAAGGAATTCATTCACATTGTGTGTCAAAGTGCTTTACGAACCATAAACCATTGCATTTGCCATTAGGGAAAGCAAAGTGAGATTAAATGAAAAAGAGGATGGTTAGTGGGGGGGGGGCAGTTATTTATTTGTATTAGTCTTTATCTGCCTGACTGGTCCTGCCTTGGCCCCCATCTGCGTCATCCACTGTCCAGCCCTGTCACCTTCTGGACCCCAGAGAGCTCCCCCTAACCTGCCCCGTGGGGATCCCTCCCAAGGTAGGGCCCTTGAGGGAGTGCCAGTTCCTCTCTGGTCTTCACTGAATGTAGTGGCCCAGGGAGGGCCACCATGCTGGATGTGTAGTCGGCTCATGGCCCAAACACGCCTGCTTCATCCTGTCTTGACGGGGTGTTTTCCATGTTCTCCCACTCCTGAGATATTCAGCTTTTAATGTGTGATGTGCATACGCAGTGGGTATGCATGCACCATGGTCTTGACAAAGCGTCAGTGTGACGTGAAACGTTGACATCGTGGGTGGGGGGGGGTGCTACCAGGTTATGTGTTACCTGTGCTACTGATGCATGTTTTAATAATTAAATGCACTCTTTTAACATGGACTTTGTCTGCATTCTGGACATTGAACCACATCCACTTTTTACCTATGCATGCACCGTGAAATTGCTGCGTCTTCCTTCCCACTGCTTTCCCCAACTGGCTTGTTTCTCATGAGCAACACCAGGTGGTACTCCTGTAGCAGGGATTGGTCCTTCACCCACACAGAGGAGGAGAGTGTCCTGTGGGACACTCTGACATCCCCCCCCCCACCACTGGCCATCCTATATCCTGGGCTTGTTCCTGAATCCAGGTCACCATTATCATGAGTGGCAACCCTGCCACTGTGCTGATGAGCCAGCTCAGAGAGAGAGAGAGAGAGGCAGACAAACATAGAAATGTTGTGACATGGTCAAAGTCACAGAGCGAGCAAATGACTCGACTAAAATTCAAAAGTAGGTCTCCAGGTATAGGTAACAAGTAGTTTATCCCTCACAGCACCTCTCTCATCTCCTAATTCTGGTGTGATTCCCTGCCTTCCCTTTTTATTTATTTATTCATTCATTTATTTATTTATGTATTAACTTCACGGAGAAACACCTTTGAGCTAAGCATTTTCACAAAGGTTCCGCGTCAGGGTAAGGTTTGGACAGTTGGTACAGTTGAGAACATAAACATAAGGTACAGACATAGGCTGGTGCAAACAAACTATAGCAGTTGGTGAATTATTGTGATTAATTGGAGGAAAAAAACAATAAGAAACTGTACTATATACAAGAAAAAAGTGTAGTTGGTGTACACTATAAATTTACAGACAGGATATAAAGCAGCTCTGACAAAACTTGGTGCACAGAGGACTCGGTGATAGTAGGGTAAGCAGAGTGGTGAAGGAGGAAGGTAGGGCAGACCGTTCTGGCTCTGTTGAGGAGTTAAGGGTGGGGGGTAGTGGTCGAAATACATGGTGCAGACAGTGATGTCTCTTGACCATCCTCCCCCTCCGTCTACATTCTCAGAAACAGAGTCAGATATGCCCCCACCCCGTCAAGACCTCAGACTGACAAGCCACGTCCTCCATGGACTCTCCACTTATGGACTAACCTCTCCCTCTGCTTCACTGCCTCCCTTTCATTTTGAAAGCCCATGTGCACGCAGCCCACACCTGCTCCTGTACTTAGTCTGTACCTTACCCCACCCCACAGTGCAGCTCTCATCGCTTCTCCCTCTGTCCTCTGCAGCTATCCGAGAACTTTTCTCCACTCTTCCTGACCCTTCTCACATCACTCAGGTTTAATCACCACCTTTATATAACCCCTGACTGCGGGTGATCAGCGCATTTTTTGACGGAGCTGTTATTTGGCCTTGAATAAGTAGTGCTGTCATTTCCTTCCTCTGTGCTGATGCCAGCACTTCCCTCACTGGCGTGTTTGCTTCCTCTATGCCATGCCCAGTATGGTCTGTAGAGACTCCTCACCACTTCATACCAAAAAAGGGCTCACCAGTATTCCTGCCAGTGCAGCTCTATACATATACACTGCATTAGTTATTTATTTCAGTATATTTTATCACATCAGTGTGTGTATATATATATATATATATATATATATATATATATATATAGGATAGTGTATGGAAAACTATACACAACAAGGCTGTTCTTCCCCCGCATGGATACCATAACAATTGATGACCTCAAGAACGAAGCTCAAGAGGTCACTCAGTCATCATGGTAGCCACAAGGGGGAAGAGTAGCTTTGTTGTGTATGGTTTTCCATGCACTGTTCTATATAGTGTATGGTGGAATGCAGTCGCAGCAGCCTTTTTTTAAAAACCCCAAGACAGCCTAGGATCACTTACTTTTTTTTTCCGTTCTGGGTTCACTTTGCCAACCGCACTCAAACCACAACTGCCGCCAGCCAGCACACGCACGTGACTCTCCACCAGCCACTGACCAATTTACGAGCGCTGATGGGGTCGTTTGTATTATGACATCCTTACTAACGCAGAATAAAAAGTAATTCTGTGTTAGTGAGGACGTCACTAATGCAGCAGAATGACTTTCAAAAGTGTATGGATATCCATACACAGTCGCGTTCCACTATACACTATATGTTGATATCAGTTCACCACTGTGCAATCCCTGTATGCATTGATTCATGTATCACTATGTGTCCCCAGCCCCTCTGCTTTTTCAGAGTTGTCCCTACGAGGTTCCCTTCCAGTGGGAATTACAACTGCCCCCTTCCACCCCCTCTTGAACTCCCACTGAGGGCATCCCACTGCAGTTGTTCGTGCAGCCTAAGATACTAGCTGCTGTCTTGCAAGTTTATATGTGCTGTGTTACTTCCGCTTGTACTTGCATGCTTTATTGGCACCACTGTTGCATTCTCACATATTGTTTAACTCACGTTTTTTGTGCCACTTTATTGAAATTGTATACACTTTATTTGTTTTTATCTTTACTTTCAGTTACTTTTGAAAATATTATTTCCCCGTTTGTTTATAACTACATTTTTTATCTCCATCCTTTTGTTTGCCTACTTAGCCCTGGGTCGTATTTGAAAAAGGCCCCTTGGACCAGTGTACAAATAAATAAATAAGTTCTGCACCTTGCAAGTTGTTCTACTTTTGTAGATGAAAAAACATTTCAAACAAGCCACGTTGGGGGGAGGGGGACAAAAAGGCATTTTCTTTTTGTCCGCAAAGTCATTTTTTCCGCAGAGTGAACTCTTTTTGGGTAAAGTTTAACTTCACAGCATCCTTACCAGGACTGGAGTGTTCTGCTCTGTCCACTTTACTGGCTGAAACGTGTAAATAAAGTAAAAAACACATATTTAAGAAGAAATAGAGTACAGTGGACTAGTGCCGCACTAGCCAGAATGGTGAAGCCAGAGACCGGAATCACGGTCCAGACAGACAAAATTACAGAGGCTTTTATGAAATACTACATTTAGTTTATTCCCCCTGCAGCTGCCATTCCAAAGCAGCAAATAGATATTTGGGAACACTACATCTGCCCCAAATAACACCAGCTGCACCAAGAGTTAATGTCTCCAGTCAGGGATCAGGAAATTCTTCAAGCGATTAGGAAACAGAAAGATACTGTAAATGTCCAAAGAAGGACTAATCAGACCCATTTTTGGTCCTTTCTGCCCTCTCCAAGGTTCTTGAAAAGTGCACTCACTCACAGCTAACTGAATATCTCTGTCTGCTCCTCCTTTTTTTTTTTACCAATTATTTTACCAGGTGAGACACACTAAGCTGAAAGCTTGTTTGCAGGTGCAAACTGGGAGCATGAGGAAGTTAAGTGACTTGCTCAGGGTCACACAGTATGCAAGTGGGGGCTGTGGGATTCAAACCCAGGTCTCCAGATTTGCAGCTCAGAGCCTTAAACCACTGCACCATACTGCTTCCTACTTCCCTGGAGTCTGGCTTCAGGAAGGGGCATTCCACCATGCCATTGCTCAGTGTCTCCAGTGATCTCCACGTAGCCATGGATAATGGTCTCACTAGGGCCATCTTCGTGGACCTCCCCCAGGCATTTGATCTGGTGGATCACGCAGGACTCCTGATCAAACTCAAGACAGCAGGTCTCCGCCATCCAGCCATCAAATGGTTTGAAAACTGCTTGAGTGACCAAGCCCAACTTTTGTCCCTATAAGGCATTAATTCAGACCTTGACGTCTTAAATATTGGGGTTCCTCAAGGCTGAATCCTTGGCCCTCTGCTGTTCTCCATTTTTTGTTGGTGACCTCCAGAAGCACTGCAGGATGTGTCATCTACATATATACGGGGATGACTCCATACTCTACTACAGTGCACCAACAGTGTCTGAGGTTAATTCAGTACTCCCATCTGATTTCAGCAC
The DNA here is from genome assembly GCA_016271365.2 of Neoceratodus forsteri. Classification (NCBI taxonomy): domain Eukaryota; kingdom Metazoa; phylum Chordata; order Ceratodontiformes; family Ceratodontidae; genus Neoceratodus; species Neoceratodus forsteri. The sequence continues at coordinate 23,803,224 of CM028132.1, read as the reverse complement.
ACTCTCCTCCTGGTGTGCTGCAACTGCCTGATCCTTAATGCAAGCAAAACCAAGTCTATGATGTTTGGATTCCAAAACCTGCTAACGCGTTCAGCTGCTCCACTTGCCATCATAACATCAGACGGCAACACTGTTGAGCAAGGCAAGGTATTCAGATATCTAGGATTCTGGCTTCCTGTATCAATCACATATCTTAGGGCCCAAGCTCAACTTTCTCTACAGGTCTAAACACTCCCTTAACTCTTAGGCTGCCAACAGAATTAGAACATATAGGAATTCTAGACTGATATATCGGTCCATGGCACAGCAAGGGTTAATGCTAACATGAGGAAGCAGGTAATCTTCCACTTCCTGATCCCTTCCATTGGCTATGAAGACATCATGTACTGTTGTGTAAGCAAAACCACTCAGTTGCACCTGGATCGTTTGTACAACCAACGGTGAACAGTGAACAGGTTCATCTTCTCCTGTGGGTGGTCTTTTCATCACCGTCAGCTGTATGACCAGCTTAACCGGACAAGTCCTTCATCTTGGCCTGGCCACCACTGGGTTTATTTGTTGTACAGCTGTATGCAAGGGAAAGCCCCAAGTATCAGGAGGCTGGCAATTATAGCCCAGTCAGACAGAAAACGGAGGTTGCAGCGCGTCACAGAAATTTCAGCTGGTGTTAGGCTTGGAGGGGGCTATTCCCCAGGATAGCAATACAGAAAAAGAAAGTTTAGCACAGCACTCCAGCACTCACAAAAACGGCAGACTCTTCAGTAATTCCAAATGGAATTACTGAAGAGTCTGCTGTTTTTGTGAGTACTGGAGAGCTGGGCTAAACTTTCTTTTTCTGCAATTAGAGGCCAGTCAGCCTGACATCGGTGGTGGGAAAGTTAATGGAATCACTGCTGAAGGAAAGGGTTGTGGAATATCTTGTATCCAGTGAGTTACAAGACCCAAGGCAGCATGGGTTCATGGCAGGGAGGTCATGTCAAACAACAAGTCCGATAGATTTGTTTGACTGGGTGACAAAGGATTTAGATCAGGGTGGGGCGGGGGATGTGGCCTACCTAGATTTCAGTAATGCTTTCGACACTGTTCCACATAGGAGACTAGTAAGCAAGCTGGGTAGCTTAGGAGTGGGTCCAAAGGTGGTAACTGGATAAGAAACTGGTTAGGGGATGGGCGACAGCGGGTGATGGTAAACGGAGTTCACTCTGAGGAAGGTAGAGTGACCAGTGGGGTGCCTCAGGGATCAGTGCTGGGACCAGTCCTGTTTAATGCCTTTATAAGTTACATTGCAGAGGACCTGAAAGGAAAGATCTCCCTCTTTGTTGAGGACACCAAAATCTGCAGTAGGGTGGACACTCTGGGGGGTGGGGTGGAAAAGAGGAGCAGAGACCTGAGAAAATTAGAGGAGTGGTCAAGGGTATTGCAACAGTGTTTCAGTGTGAAAAAGTGCATAATATGCACTTAGGGCACAGAAGCCCTGGGGCAGAATACAAAATGGGTGGAGTGGTATAGACGACCACCAAGCAGGAAAGATACCTTGGGGTAATCATATTGGGTGATGTAAAGGAGGCCAGGCAGTGTAACAAGGTGGTCAGGAGGGTAGTGGGATGCTGGGGTGCATAGGGAGGGGTGGAAGGTGATGTTGCCTCTGTATAGATCGCTGGTAAGACCCTACCTAGAGTACTGTGTCCAGATCTGAAGACCACATCTCCGGAAGGACATAGAGTGAAGGTGGTCTAGAAGAGGGCAACTAAAATGGTGCAGGGTCTGCATCAAAAGCCCTAGGAGGAGGAGAGACTAAAGGATCTCAGTATGTACACCCTGGAACAGATGGAGGAAGAGGGGGAATATGATAGAGACCTTTAAATACCTCATGGGGGTAAGTAAGGTACAGGAGGGAGTCTTTTGCAGAAGAAAAGGTGCTCAAGAACAAGGGGACATGCTATGAAGCTGGAGGGGGTTAGATTGAGCAGGGATGTAAAGAAGAACTTCTTCACAGAAGGGGTGGTGGATTCCTGGAACAGCCTTCCAGCAGAGGCGTTGGGGGCAAAAACAATGATGGGGTTCAAGAATACATGGGATAAGCACAAAGGAGTCATAGTGGAAAGGAAGGCGGGAGGGAGAAAGCTGTAGCTCAGGTACTGTCTGCAGTAGTACTGTAGGTAGAAAGTAATTGGCAGACTGGATGGGTCACGTGGTCCTTATCTGCCATCAAAGTCTATATTTCTATCCCCCAGACCACTTCACAGAGTCAGGCAGTGCTTGCTTAGTTCACCTAGCAGCACTTACCTTCTCAAATCTCAGGATGCAGTCTGCATTTGGTAGAAAAGAAAGGCCTTTGCATTTGTATAACAAGACACATGGAACAGACTCCCTCTCTAGCTGAGGGATGCTTCTGGCCTGCAAGTGTTCAAGTCCAGTCTTTCCAGCCCCCTTAGAACTCCCTGTATTTGTTTTGGTCCAGCATCCCCCCCAGGCCATGACCATGTTGCATCACAGTGGTCCCACTCTTTGTTTGCTATGGGTTTATGTGATAATGTCGATCACCGATAGGGTGACGGCACATCGCCCGGAAAAAAATATTTTGGCAATGTACTCCCCGGTGCACAGCAAAGCGGCACCAGGAGTTGGGATTTTTAATGCCCTTACACCCACCCTCTACTTAAGGATTCTCAACTCCGGGGGTGCAATCAAACAAAAATGAAATTTTGGGCCAGGCACAACAAAAGCACCCACGCTCAGACCCAAACCCAGCACCATTCCTCCGCCAGCCCTGAACCCACCCACCACGCCACGGAAGCAGCTCGGCAGCTCACCATGGTGCCACCCCCTACAGCCACTCCATCCTCCCACCCCACTCTCAGTGTCCCCCCCACCAGGCACGAGCCATGTAGCGACAGGATGTCACTATTTCATGCACCCCCATCCAGTCATCCACCTTCCCCAGTCACCCCGATGACATGTGCCGTGAATGAGTCACTCTTTCGGTAGGCACCCAATTGTGGTTGCCAAAGTCATAGGATACCGTCTGCTATGACCCAACTTAATTAACTTGCTTTGGTTACTGTGTGGATGTACGTACCTGTACAGTTTTTCTTTCCTGTGCGTATTTTAATGTTTTGTTTATCTGAAAGCTTGTGACTGGGAGAGGCACATTGAGCTGCAGCTCATTTCCAGGTGCAGCCTGGAGGAAAGGGAAGGGCAATATTGTACAGATGCAAACTAACTTACAGAACCAGATGAATTCGTTGGTGGTACTTTAGTGAGTGGGGGAAATTTGGCCAAGACACTGGGAAAATTCCCCTACTCTTATTGAGAAGTGCCATGGGATCTTTAAAGTCCACATGAAATATAGCACCATAGAAATTGTCAGGAGATATGGACCACTAGGCCCATCCAGTCTGCCCATAAGCCGTACACTTGTTTGCGGTCTCTGACCCTATCTAGTCAATGGCTTTTCAGCACTCCTCCCCACCTCTAAGGTCCCCTTATGACTGTCCCAGGCATGTTCAAAACCCTCCAACGTACTCGCTCCCACCACCTACTGTGGCAGACTATTCCATGTGTTCACCACCGTTTCTGTGAAGAACTTCCTCACATTTCCCCTCAAACTGCCACCTTCCAATTTCATATCATGCCCCCTCGTTCTTGTACTCCTTCTATAGTGGAAGATATTTGCCCCCTGCACCTTGTTTATGCCTTTAAGATACTTTGATGTTTCTATCATGTTCCCCCACTCCCTCCTCTCCACCAGCAAGTACATATCGAGGTCCTTTAATCTCTCCCCATGTTTTCTGGTGCGAGCCTGTACCATCTTAGTTGCCCTTTTCTGGACCGCCTCCATCCTGTCCATGTCCATTGTGAAGGCACGGCCTCCAGAACTGCACACAGTACTCTTGGTGAGGCCTCACTAGGGTTTTGTACAATGGCATCACTACCTCCCACCTTCTACTAGTGATACCTCTTCCTTCCTATGCACCCCAGCATGCCACTGGCCCTCCCTGCAGTCTTTGTACTCTGCTTAGACACCTTTAGGTCATCTGAAATGATAACCCCCCCCCCCAGGTCCCTTTCTTACTTGGTGATCGGCAGCAACCCCCCCACCCCCATCCTGTAGCTCTTCCCAGGGTTCCCTCATCCTAGGTGCATTATTTTGCACTTCTTTTATTTGAACCTCAGTTGCCACACCTCAGACCATGTTGCAAGCTTCCTGAGGTCCCTCCTCATTCTCTCCACCTCATCTTGAGTGTCCACCCTGTTGCAGATCTTGGTGTCATCTGCACACAGGTGAATACCTTTCCCTCTAGCCCTTCCACAATGTCACTGATGAAGACATTAAACAGGACTGGACAAGGGCTGATCCCTGAGGTATCCCACTGGTCACCCCCCCCCCCCTCGCCGGATTGGATCCCATTTACCACCACCGCCCTCTGCCTCCTGTCTGTTAGCCAGTTCCTAACCCAGTTTACCACCTTGTGCTCCATGCCCAGGACTAACCATCTTGTTAATCAGCCTTCTGTGTGGGATGGTGTCAAAGGCCTTGCTGAAATCGAGGTAGGCAACATCCCCCCCCCCCGATTTACTTCGTTTATCACCCAGTCAAAACAGTCTTATCAGATTTATCTGACATGGCCTTCCTGCTGTGAGTCAGTGTTGCCTCAGATCCTGGGCACCATTGGATTGAACAACCATCAGAGCAGGCAGACAGGACCTCGGTTTAACTTCTCATCCGAAAAGCGGATGTAAGCAACTATTCCTGCTGGTTTTTGTTAACCTGTTGACTGCTGCCATTCTCAGTGGGAACCCCATGAAAACAAGATGCTGCATCTTGTGTGGTTATCCCGGCTGAAGTAACGTCAGATAAATAAAATAAATGAATGCATTTTTGGGCTGGTTGCAACTTTTTGCCTTTTTGGTGCATGTCAGAGCTGTCCCAAATGGTCAGTGTCTGCCTTTCTCTTGAGCTGTGAAGACTCACACAGAAGGAAACCTCTTTCAAGTTTGCAGATCGCTTGCTTAAAAACAGCATTCAGCTTGCATTAATCTGCCCAATTTGCATTAGTCTGCCCCGTCATTCAGACTAGAGCAGGCAGTGAGTCATACAAACTTGCAACGGGCTGAAAGCTGTGCAGAGAGATTACGGGAGGGAGATGTGGGGCTGCTTTTTGCATTCCACAAAATCCTGTCTCTTGTTTGCCTTTTTTTTTTTTTTACAATGTAGTCATATCATCTTTATAAAGTGTGACACCCTGGATTTCCTCTTGGGTGCTCATCTGACGCAGAATTCATTGCACGTCTCCTCAGTATGGGAATGAGATATCAGTGTAATTTCTCATTTCATTATAGTACTGGAGAAAAGGCTCTGTGTATTATGAAAGCAGTGGAGTGAGAGTCTGTGCACGTTGAGTTGGCTGCTTTCCTTAAATAATTGCAGTATCACAGAGCATGGTAACACTAGCATATACTTTTTTTCTCACTTCCAGACAGAGAGACTATTTAGTCCATCAATTACTTTATGTGGTTCTTAAGGTACATGTGTGCAGAGTTCTGACAGCCAAAACAAATCATCCAATTAGCGGGATTACGCAGTGAGCTCTTGTGGCGTGGCAAGTCAGCTATATTTGTGATGAAGCCCTTCCTCAGTGACTCACAGCCTTGCCACACCCCATTTATGGAGGCTGAGTCACTTGAAGAGTAAATGCCATGTCCCAGAGGAATGATGCTGTTTTGACGTGCACTGTACACTTTCTGTCTTAGAGACCATACTCTCCCTTTCATATGCTAGTGTGTTCGAATAGACTTCATTTCCTCATTCAGCAGTACGTGGCTGAGTGCTGGCTGTAGTTGTGAATAATTAGGACTTAATTTCTTTATCCTAATTTGTATTTTTTTTTTTTTTGGTAAGAAAAGGGGGATTTTGCTTGTCAAGTGATTGAAAACTTAGTGACATGGCTTGATTGCAGCAGAATTGTGTGATGCGTGGATTTGTGCTGCCCTCTTACATTTTGTGTGTGTGTATATAGATATATAATATATATACATTGCAAACAAACTGTATAATTGCATCTGTTAGGGCTGAAACACAAAGCATAAAAAGAAGGGGAAGTGAAAAAAATTTGGGTTAAGAGTTCCTGTAACCTTGGCGAATCTGTAGCGTGGTGTTCCTCAAGATGTGAGCGATCATCGTGCATTGCAGCCTTGGCACTACCCAGCACCCCTTTTTGCTAGGCAGCATTATTGGCAACATTCCAGAGTAAATAAAGAGCTTATCCCTGGACGTCCTGTGGAATATCCCTCATTTGTACCATATAAAGGAAAATAAGTCTGGCAAACAAACCCCCTAGAGGTCCCAATTAAGCAAATCACCCAGAAAAATATATATATAGTTTTTGTTATTGCTCACAGCTTTGAGAAGAGCACTTGCTATCTGTTGATCCTGTGAACCCCTCCTACCAACCATGACTTCTTCCAGGATCCCCCATGAGGAGCAGGACTGGTACTGCGGTGTAAGCATGTAAACAGGCTATGTAGGCACATGGCCGTTGCCTGCTGACCTGCCATCTTGGTCATCAGAGGGTCAGCCATGGGGACCCCGTAAGCTAGAGTCAGGTGTCATGGTAGGTGTGGTTTCACAAAATCAACCAGATATAAAGTGCTCTTTTTTAATTATGTTTATTAAGTTTTCCTTTACAACATACATTTCAGGCATATGTTTCTGAGAGTTACGTACAAAACAGTTGCTCTTGCAAGCCTGACTTGGTACCTGTACTGGCCTGATCTTGCTTGTACATCTTTACATTGTCCGTGTTGCTTTCTCAGTAGCATACAGAGACAGAAGAAAAAGAGCTGACCGAAGCTCAGCAGTAATTGAACTAAACAGAAATAGGAAACTGTTGCGCACAAATCGGTCATACAATGCTTGTTAAAGAGTGTTCAAGATATACCAGCATTTTACAACCGAATTGTTTTGACTTACATCATACTCTGTTCCCCTACTGGCATTCCTCGATCTTACACGACTCCTGAGTAGATCAGCATAGCACAGTGTGGGGGAAATGGAGTCCAGATAGAAGCCCCAAACCCTTTAAAACTTTCCCCTCTCTCCTTCAGGGAGTTCGTGAAAGTCCCATTGTTAACACTGAGAATAGAAAAAATTCTATTATCTATAAAAAAGGTTTTTTAATCAATAAGAGTTTATTGAATCTCAAAAAGATCATATGACAAAACATGCAAAGTATTCATTAAATATACAACTACCATAAAATCACTGTAACATATATTACAAAATTAGAGAAAAAAATAAAGGGCCAGATATTCAAAACTTTGCCCCTGGGCTAAATTAGCACCGCCCGGCAGGCAAACTTAGCCTGGAGCACAAAGCAAGCTATATTCAAAAGGAATAGCCCAGGGCAAACAGCTTCTGAATATACCATGGGAATGAGGCCAGGCAAACTGGGCTGGGAGTGCAGAGCAAACCTAGCCCTGGAATAAGACAGCTCTGAATATAGCAACCAGGAAGTGCAGACCACAACAGCAACACAGTGCACAGCGACGTGCAGGTAGCTAGAGGCGACCTATGTGGCCAATGTGTGTTCCAGCAAATGCGTGGACCCAGTACAGCTGCAGGGAGCAGCCTATGGGAAAGTACAGTGTGCAAAACAGTATAATATTCCCCAAACCGTTAGCACGGAGCTAACACGTTTGCATGGGATTAGCGCAGAACTAAGCTGTTTGCCTGGTGCAAACATGTTTGCTCAGCGCTAAACTTTGCCATATTCAAAAGGGACATGCAAATGAGCCTACTTAGGTAGTCTATGGGCAAACATCCAGATTAGCATCTCATTATGCCCTGATTTGCATGCAGTTTGTCCAGCATCACTGCAGGGTCCCACAGAGCCACCTGTAGGTCAGTCTGGAAGTACAGGGGATGGCCAGGTCTGACCACAGCTCCACCTGTAGGGCAGTCTGGCAGTGCACGATGATAGCTGCAGGCTACATGTAATCAGTACAGCATAGCATAGCAAATTGTACCCCACAGGACAAGACAGCATAGGCACAGGTGGTGGTGGTGCTGCATGCAACTGTCACACTATAGGGCATGGTATAGTGCACAGCAGACACTACAGCAGCAAGGGGGCCCGTAGTGTGAGGGACACAGCACTGCCTATGGTGTGTAGGGCAGTGATGCTGACTGCACTGTACACAGTGACAGACCCAACATGTAGGTGTTTACTGACTGTGGACGTCACTGTTACGCTGTTGTGTGATCCAAAGATGCTGCACCTGCGGCATGGGATGCACACAGTGACATACATATGGCCGGCTGTGTGTGCTTTGGCATCTGCATGTGGCGGGGGGGGGGGCACGTAGGATCCGACAGGCACAGAAGGCGGTGGGATATTCCCACTACTGGCCCATGTGCACTGCGTGCCGTGTCCCAGTCTTGTGGCCACACCTGGGCTGTGGTGAGGTTTGGCCACCCGTACACCCTCCCCTCAATGGTCACCATGCCCACAGTGCTGCCTGTGTGTGCTGGCATCTGTTGGGCACCACAGACATATGGTCTGCAGGTGTGTGCTGTATGGACACACTACCAAGTTGTCCCGTGTGGGCCCGATCACCCTTTTCTGCCTGTGCATGGCTGAGACCTGTGGCAGCAGTTGGCATCATGGTGGTGCCATCAGTGAGCAGCATGTGTCCTCCATGCCTGGCAGTTTCTAAGTGTCATACTCATATGTTAGGGTCACGCAAGCCGTGCTAATGCCACGCTAACACCGCACAAAACAACAGTGTCACACAAAGCTGTTTGCCCCAGGGTTAAGACCAGCTTTTCCTGGGCAGTAATTTGTACTGCGTTATGGGTCGTGCTAAGTCACGCTAAACACCTTAGCGCGGCGCTAGTCGCTGACTATCTCATTGTGCCTGTATTCATGTTCACTTTGCCCCTTGCATACAATTATGGTTTGCCCGGCGCTAATGCGGTTTGCGCATGCTGTTTGGCCTTTTGAATATAGCAGACCCACGCTAATCCCTCGCAAACGTTTTTTGCCCAGCAAAAAGCTTTGAATATTTGGCCCAAAGTCTCAACTTGAATACAGTTACTGTACATAACAGAGAGTAATGGCATTAAATCTTAACTTTAAAGGGTTATCACACCACAACTTTTTTTTTGATATAATTTGTGTATCGACTTTTGCAAGATATACTTACAAAAACCATAGATCCACAGGTGAACCCAGGTACCAAGTTACATTATCAGCAAAAGATATGAAGATACATATCGACTACACAGAGGGAATCACCCCATCGATACTACACAAGGGGAAGTACCAGATATGGTCTAAGAACATCAAATAAAATCTACCGATAGCATGCAGCCCAGGAAGGTCCCAGGGGATTAAAATAAAATGGAGAGAGATAAAATATAATTAAAAAAAATGATACCTGTCAGCCTCTCTGGTCAGATGGCCAAGTAAATCCCCATTTATAACAAGTAAAAGGAGGTCATCCAGAAAACCTTCCAGACAGCTTATAGGAGAACTACATTAATGGGCACGTACATTTACTTCCCAGATGCACCCCTCTATAATATAGGCATGCAGCGAGCAACAATAAGAAAGCTTACCCCGTACAGCATAATATAGCTTTGAGCAGAAGGTTATAGTGGTCACAATAAAGCCCTGGATATGAAAAATTAGGGCAACAAAGAGTGGAAAATAACAGTTTCCCACCCCAGCCCAAAAGGACATACAATAGATCAAGCCCATCTAACAGCAGTCCAAGGCATAATCACAACAGTTCAACGGGAGGTTGTAAAAAAACATGTGAAAGTTCACTAAGTTCAAAAGACATCACATAGATATCCTCCCGGAGGCACCTCCATAAGCTTCATCACCTCTGCCACCTCATGCCCCCCCCCCCAGTGATGTGTGCCGTAATTGGTAGAGACAAAAGGAGTATACATACGGTAAGTTACAGCCTCTTAACAACAGCAAACAGTTCAGTCCCCAGTCGAGGCATCATCCTCATCTCTGCAGCTCAGCTCCTGCTCAGTAATGGGAAGCATTCTTTCAGCATCTTTAGGCTCATTGAACAGGTACGCTTTGCCATTCCAAAAGAGCCGGAGTTTAGCTGAGGGGGGGGGCACAAACGATCAGATAGGTACACTGGTGATGGAGTATTCCCAACACTGGCCCATGTGCACATCATGGCTTGTCCCAGCCTTGTGGCCACACCCAGTCTGTGGTGCAGCCACGCCACTTGTACACCCTCCCGTCAATACCCTCCAAGCCCACAATGCTGCAAGTGTGTACTGGCATCTGTTGGTGTCCACCAAGGGGTGGTCTGCAGGTGTGTGCTGTATGGCCGCACTGCCATGGTGTCCACTAGGAGCTGAGTCACCACTTACTGCCTGGCATGGCTGGGACTGGTGGCAGATGATGGCATCATTGTGATGCCATCAGTGAGCAACATGCTTCCTCTATGTCTGGCTTGTTCTGTGTGTCATACTTATTGGTTAGGGTCACGCAAAGCTGCGCAAATCTGGTTTGCCCAGAGTTAAGACCATCTTTTCTTGGGCCGTAATTTGCACCACACAAAGTGTTACGCTAAGTCGTGCAAAACCACTTTGTGTGACGCTATTTGCGGAATATAGTATTGCATTGACACGCCCCCCTCAGTTTGCCCCTTGCATACATTACACTTTTGTCCAGAGCTAGTGCAGTTTGTGTGCGCTATTTGACCTTTTGAATATAGCAGACCCACGCTAACCCAGCGCTAAACCTGCGCAAACGGTTTGCGCCCAACGCAAAGTTTTGAATATCTGGCCCTAGTTGTTTTAGTCAAAGCCAATTCCATCTCGAGCCATTCCAGATTGGAAAGGGCATTCTCCTGCATATCCAACCATTTCACTACTTGCGTCATTCTACAAGCTAAGAAATAAAGGTAAAAATTGGCTGCCTTTATTCCCCCTTGTCCTTGGGTCTGGATAAGCAATGGCAAGACATTCTACACCTTTTATGCACCAATAAGAAATTTGAGATCAAACTCTGAATACTTAGGAAACATTTTTTATTTATATTAAAGGGCAACAGTATGAAAGACATTTGGGAAGAATAATCGTTTTGACTGAGTCTGTATGACCCCAGAATGCCAAGGGCAAATTACAGCGTTCCATCTTGTTAGGACATTTTGTATAAATCATTCGAGTCAGAGCAGATTTTTGTTAATAGTTTTGGCTACAGTTTTAAATACTTTGATTGCTAAATAAATTGTTTCTGTTTTTTCCAGTTTATTCCAAGGTTAACAATATCTTGTTTATTGCAGAAATGGTTTAGAGGTATAAAAAGCTGATTTGTCCTTGTTTAACTTATACCCAGAAATGAATCAAAATTTTTTAAATAATTTCTAACTTCTTTAATGGACTGTGCAGGATCTGTGACTGTCACGAGAATATCGTCTGTGTACAAAGAGACTAAATGTTTCTTGCCTTTCATTTTAATATCATTAATCTCTTTCTCCACAGACAACCGTCTGGCCATTGACCATCATCAAATTAAACAAAAGAGGAGAAAGAGGACAGCCTTACCCTGGTACCCCTTGTCAAAGAGAAAGAGTGCAAAATGATTCTGTTTGTGACAACTGAGGCAGTGGGATTATTATACAATTTCACCCATCTTATTAAGTTATCCTCATAAAGTTATCAGGGAATCCATATATTCATAGGACCTCAAATAAATGTGGCCACAAAACTTTATCAAAGGCTTTTTCCACATCCAACATAAAGAGGCCAGCTGCCACTTTCGATCTGTGTGCTGTCTCCATCGAATCAAAATAACTTCCTAGTATTTTTATTTATTTTAGTCTTTGGTAACTGGGTTAGGCTCACTAGGCACAAGTGCCTGTTTTCAGGGGTGAACTGGGAGCACTAGGTAGTTAAGTGACTTGTTCAGAGTCACATAGTATGCAAGTAGAGGTTGTGAGAATCAAACCCAGGTCTGGTGTGCTAGATGTACCAAGCTCGTTCACAGCTCATTACTCTAATCTCTAGGCTATACTGCCAGTATTATCAGCAGACATCCTGCCCTTAATGAAACCATTTTTTTTTTATTTTTTTTATTATTGTCAATTAGGAAAGGGATATTTTTCTCCAGTCTTGTCACCTAAATGTTTTGGCTAGTGTTTTGATGGCCATGTTTATTAAAGTTATTGATCTGTAATTTTTACATTCATTCGTGTCTTTCCCTGTTTTGTGTATTAGGGTAATTAGTCCCTGGGTCATATTAGGGGGTAGATAATATTTGTCGAAGGCTTCTTGAAATGCATTAGTTAAAGCAGCAGTACTAGTTATACAGTAAAAAATGTCATCCTGTATTTTTTTAGCAGTAATGTATTCCTGATAATCTTAGACTCTTCATTCGGGTATTTTAAATTCAATAAGATATTTTTGAGACTGTGTTTAATTACAGCGTTAGTAATTTGTGTGGACCTACAATAAAGATGGCAGCCCCCGGCAACTTTCACAAATGTTCTTCCCAGAGAGCACACACTAACTGCACCCACTGTATTTATAATGCAGATGTGTCGGGGGTTGCCAGCACATGTTTTTGATGGCCAACAGCACAGCAGTACCCAGATCTGCTTACATCCATGATGGTGGACCTGGCAAAGGACCAGTAATTTTTAAGAAGTTCAGAATCCTCTAACTTGCAACAGGAATGAAATAAAACAAAAAGAAAATCAGATAGGTTAATGTTTTGGTTTGTCGTAACTGCCAACCAGAGTATTTAAGTTTTTGTTAACCAGTACAGCAAGGGCATCACCACGATATCCCGACATTCATTTGCCCGACACCCTGTAGCCTGATGCCAGAATCCTGAATTGCAAAATCCCGACAGTAGGATTCCCCCCCCCAGTTTGTAATCCTAATTGGGGGTGGGGGGGTGAAGCCCCCAAAACATGGAAAACAAGCAAAGTCCCACTCTTGGGATTATGGCATTGGGCTACAGGGTGTCAGGCAAATGAGTGTCGGGATATCGTAGTATATCCGCTTTAAGATGGGTGCAACTTCATCTATTAACTTACAGTAGAAATTAACTGAATAGCCATCAAGCCCTGGTGCTTTATTTATGGTAAGCTTACCAATGGCTTCCTTAACCTCTTGAAGACTAATATATTGTAATAACTCTTATGGTCTGCTATTTATTTATTTAGTTGGTTAGTTATATAGTGTCTTTCCTGAGCTCAAAGTGTTCTACATGTACTGTGATACAAAATCAGAATTATACAATATTTTAATTATTCAGACAATTAAAATATTGATAGAAATGCACCCACCTGCTTAGGCTAACAACAAAAAAAGTAATGCATAGAAACATAGATGTTGACGGCAGATAAGGACCACAAGGCCCATTCAGTCTGCCATGACTTATTCTAACTGGCCACCCAAACTACCCAAATTTAACTTTTTAAAACAGCCCCATTCAAGTCGATGGGTGCCCGCCCCACACGCTACTGAAATAGTGATGTCACAAACGTAGTAGCGCGGGGGGCGGATCAGTCTAGGCAGAGGCACCAGGAAGTGGAAGGGATCAGCACAGCGGAGCTCCACGGAGCAAAAATACGATCACTTCCCTTCCAAACTGAGGATATTCCCTAAAGGAATTTTTTGAAGGATTTAATTTGGGGGCAGGTAAGGGCTGTTTGCGTTTCTTGGGAGCACCAGGTAGAAAGTTGCCCTTTAAAGCAGCAGTGTTTGTTAGCCACCTTATCATTTTTTTACAGCAGTAATTTTTGTCTTTGAAAAATAACAAGATATTCATTTTTCTATTCATTTTCTGTTGTTCCTGAACCATGGTACGGGATTTTGAAGTTTTAAAAATTCTCACTCCCGTGCCGTGCTCGCCATAAAAAAATTAAACATCTTGGTACAGTGCTGTGCTGTTTACCCTCAGAAACATGTGGTAGCACCATCCTAATACATCCACGGTATGAATCAAGCGTGTGCATTCGACAGGAAACCTAAACAGAACGAGATTTTTGAAAATTGCGAGTGGTGGCAAACTTTAATGATGTGACTTATTACAAAATTAGTTATAAAAGCTGTTTAACAATATCTGAGAAACTGAAAATACACAACATAATTGTAAGGATGTCAGAAATACATTTTTGCAAAAAAAAAAACACTATATGATGACATTTTTTGCTAACAAATACTGCTACTTAAAATTGATCTGATCTCAAACATAAATGCTATTCTTACTGACTGGGGCACTACAATTCCTACTGCTTCTAATATTGCCTAGAATTCTTGCCTCTTGCTCCGATGAGATATGTAAATTAACAGATGTGTTCTCAGCTTGGGATCCCAATTCAGCAAAGGGGTTTATGCTCTATATTTTATTTTTATCAATAATGTTAAAAAGTGGTGGTGGTTGGGGGGGGCACAGAACAAACCCAGTGGTTAACAGATGAGCCACTAATAAACCTGCTGCACTATATACATAATGAAAAATAATTTACAGATTTTTTTTTATAGTGGTGTAGTTATACCAGCAATTCTGTCCAGTGTTGCCTTGTAATGCTGTGTGGAAAAAGGTCTTGTAGTAGAAAGGATTGCACCCGCTGGTTCTATTAGGTTGACCTCCTGGTGGGCATGACTGGGAGCATCATCCTAACTATGAAACCAAGTGCTGGAGTCCTCCAGTGTGGCCAAGGGCTGCAAAAAAAAGGAAAAAAAAAAACAGGAGTCTGCTCCCCTCCCAAAAAAGCCCTAGTCAATTGTCTGCAAATTGGAGTAAAGACTCACTCACCTGAACTGAATGCATGCAAATGAGCTGTGCTGAACCACGCTCCGTCCTTAAAATGGCACTGCTCAGCGTGGCCAGTCTTCACAAACCAGAGGATTTACACCGCTCAAATAAAGGATCTAAAAGCTAGAATTTGTTTTCCATGAGACCCCCCCAACCCCAAATCCGGTGTGTATCTGTGGGTGGGTGGGCTTGTTTGCCCAACAGGTGTTCCCCTGTGGCAACTCTGCATTACAGGGTCGCCCCAGGGGCAGCACAGTGCACTGCCATGTAGGGTACCCGAGTTCCGAAGCGAGCTCAGGTCATCGTGTTGGGAGGCAGGCAAGGCTGAAAAAGCTGTCTTGTGGCAGCGGGGCTAAGTTGAGGATGGTTGGCTGTGGGCTTCTGGTACCACAGCATCCCCTGTGGCTGGGCCGTGGAGCATGCGCCTGTTGCTGGGGTGTGGTGTGAGTGCGAGGCTAACAGAGGCACTACCCATGTTGTAGAAAGAAGTGAGGGGCTATGGGAGAAACGGTGGGAAGTTAAAACCCCCTGCCATCTGAATGTGGCGGAAATGCCTGGACAGGGTATATCTCTGGTTACAGTGTATCCCTGGGGCAACAGCAGTGGGAGATGGTGGTACAGAAAGCTACAGTATGTGGAACAAAACGACAATATATTACAGCCAGTAAACAAAGCAACATTAAGCTTTAATAGATACTGAGGGTCTGAGCTGTGACTTGATTACATGCTAGGCATCTGTTGATACAATGTATTACATGTTATGTGCCTGTTGATATCAAATATTACATGTATGCACCTGTTGATATCATGTACTGCATGCTGTTCAACTTTTGATATCATGTATTACATTTTATGTGCCTGTTGATACCATGTATTACATGTTTAGCTTCTGTTTATATCATGTATTACATGTGCGCCTGTTGATATGTATTACATGCTATGCGCAGTGCACCTGTTGATATCATCTTTTAAATTCTGTGCACCTGTGGACATCATATTTTACATGCTATACACCTGTTGACATCACTTATCACATGCCATGTGCCTGTTGATGTCATATTGCATATTGTGCACCTGTTGATATCATGTATTACATGCTATGCACCTGTTGACATCACCCATGTTCCTGTTGATATTGTATTACATGCTGTGCACCTGTTGATATGTTTTACATGCTATGCGGCTGTTGACATCACGTATTACATGCATGTTCCTGTTGATATCGTATTACATGCTGTGCACCTGTTGATATAACGTTTTACATGCTATGCACCTGTTGACATCACCCATGTTCCTGTTGATATAGTATTACATGCTGTGCACCTGTTGATATAACATGTTACATGCTATGCGGCTGTTAACATCACGTATTACATGCATGTTCCCCGTTGATATCGTATTGCATGCTGTGCACCTGTTGATTCCATGTATTATGTGCAGTGCATGAAAAAGACTAGATTAAAATGCACACCAAGCCCATAAAGGTGCTGCACCCCAGAGTCAGACAACATCAGAAAAATGAGAAAGCTGCGCACACATAGCTAGGTACTATGAGAAAAATGTATTAAAAGTAACAAAAGAGTGGCACAGCCGGGCTAACACCACAATGTATCACCTCTCAACAAGGCTTCATCAGGGGACCATGCACCTTTTGATATCATGTCTTACATGCAGTGCTCCTGTTGACATCACATATTACTTGCCATGTGCGTGTTAATATCGTTTTACACGTCTGTTGATATTGTATTGCATGTTATGTGCCTTTTGATATTATATAGTGTTTAGAGTTGGACAAGTGAAGGCAGGCTCGAACCTAGTAAAAACAAAAAAGAGAAGAAAACCAGCACACAGAAATTCCGTTCGTATTTTGGCAACGCATTTCCGGCCTTGTGTGCGCTGGTTTGCTTTTTTGTTTTGCGTGTTACCAGTTCTTGCGGCTGCACCTTCATTTCACGGAGTGTACTGCTTGTGTATGCGTGAGGCTCGAACCTAGCATCTGGCATCAGCTGGAAGTGACCTTTGTGAGAGCTAAGGTCAAGCCAAGCCATTTATGATGAAAGCAAGCATTTCTGCCAGCCTGAACAGTTAATGCAGTGGCAAGGACCTTGAAGCCCACTTGTGGTACTCATGAGGGTCACTGTCAGTATCATAGAGAACTGCTTGCAGCAGCTGCCACGACTTGACTGAGCTGTGGCTTGTGGCATTAAACCACACCCTTGGCTTGGCTGATTTGTTTTTTAAATATAATTTTTATCAGTTTTAACAGAGTATAAGGAGAGGGGGACAAGCTAAACTCGATTCAAGCAGAAAAGAGTAACAGATAATGCAAATAATAGTTGTGATGCACATTACAGTATGCTTGGTTAGTACAGTTCCTGGAATAAAGTTACATTTTATATATATATATATATATATATATATATATATATATATATACACATTTTTGGCCCAGTTTTTCCGGGAGCTGGCAGGCAGAGCTCTGCCCAGGTCACATCCATCCTCGGCTGGCATCCTCATCATCAGGAACACCATTGAGACATCATAGAGCTTGCCAACTCCATTTTCTTCCCTGCCCATGCCATGGCCGTGCATATGCGTGTGGAGACACGCACACGCAGTGGGACCGTGGCACTCTCCCTGTTCATGCCGCCACCCACCTACACTACTCTCAGGCCTCCACCTGTGGGCAGAGAGGAGAACTGCCTTTCAGCTGTTCAGTCCTGCTCCCCCCCCCCCGGCTGACCCCTGACGACCCAGGCTTGTTCCCGAACCCGGGTTGCCAGCGTAGCGTGAGGTGTGGCGTTCAGCGCCTCAGCCCTCAGCACCACCAGGCCGGCATACAGTTGATCTTTTAAAGAAAATAACTGGTCTGCGTTTTTTAGCTACACACTTACAAATCTAACCATGCTTATCTGCGGAACTACCCTTGGTTTGGCTCTAAAGGAACAATTCCTTACTTGTCCACTTCTAGTATTGCATGGAAGCAATGGTTATGTCTGGAAAAATAAAGATGCGGTCTCACCCATTACTGAGGAAGTATCGCTGTTAGTAAAACGATGACAACAGCCTTGAGGTTGTTCCACGTGGAAAAGTCTGCCTTGTTCAATTCATTGTCGCAGGTCTGCAAATTTTGTACTCATGGCACACTAACCAGTAAACTGAAATAAAACATTCCGGCTCATATTGATTGTGGCACTGCATCACTCTGTCTGTTGAAACCAACAGTTCTGGTAGGATGCAGTTATCCGAATTTGTGTCCTGTGTCTCTTCCTGAGTCCCAAATTCCTGTCAAATACACTGAAGAAGTGTACCCACCTCTTTAGGCACTTCAAAAACATATGTTTTTCCCCACATAAGTAATATGCAGTTTTTCTGGGAGCTGCGTATTATGTGCATCCCAGGTTCTCTAAGAGCTGTCCGGACACTGTGAAAGGCCTTGGGCACTCTGATATGGTGAAACTGTGGTCAGGGAATAAAGTGGCGGATCCTCTTCATGAAAAAGCTTACCGTTGGCCAGCTAGCACAGCAGCAGAAATACCACTTGCCATCCAGACCTGGGTTTGCACTCCGAGTCTGGGACATGTAGTGCCGACGGTGAGGTGGGATTCTGGTGTCTGTCTGGAGGTCTCCTACTTTGGGGAGGGAGGGCTCATCCTTCTGCTGCATGACTGTCCCCTGGTAGCCCAAGGGAGGGCATGTCATGAAAGAAGGACCAAGTGGTCCCTCAGAAGTGGCTTCCTGTCAGCATGCACCTACTCATGTGGCAAGTGATATTTAAGATGTCACATGAACAGAGTGGGGCTGGCAGGGGAGTTCCGGAGTTACGGTGGGGCTCACTTGCCCTTCTGACTGCCCTGATAGGTGCGCTGCCAGGTCACTTCTCAGGACCATGCCCTGGGGAGGGATAAGGGAGAGCTTAGTGGGGGGAAATACCCCACCAGCACCAGGCAGACAAAGCCATCCCCCACCCCCCTACACTACACACACACACACACACACCACAGTAGGGGTCTTCCAAGTCCTCCCTTGCCTTGCCGACTCCTCTGGGACCTCAAACATCGAGTGAAGTATCCTCCTCCTAACTTGAGGAACCAGGGGTCCCACCCACAAGGGACAAGCTGCAAGTTATTGTCGGGTGTCCGGAGAGGATGTCAAGCAGAGACTGGTGGTAGGTTGAAATATTGGAGGACTCCTGTGGTGGGCAGAAGGGCTTGACTTGGCAGAAGGAGGACCTGTCAGCCAGTGAGGAGAAATGGGGGCAAAAACAGGAAAAAAAAAAAAAGCTTACCATAAGCCATGGCCCACTTCAGCACACACTCAGTACCCAGCAGGCCAAAGTGACACTCAGAAAGGTGCATGGTAGATTTTCCGGTGTGGGATGTCTTCTTGGGGTGACTGCAGGCTTGTGATATTGGAGGTACCCGTTTCAGTTGCAGTATGGTTACCAAAGAGATTGTCAGAAAGAGTTCCTCCTAGTGCTGCCACTTACAGCGCCAGTGACCCAGTTTTGGGAGTGAACTCGGGATATTGGAGTGTTGGCCAGGGTGGAGGAGGAGGACTGAGCGACCAAATTAATGCTCTCCTGGGGGGGGGAGGGTTTGCAGAGCTGGCGAATGCCAGTTTGGGAGAGCAAGGAGACACAGCAGACATAGACACATTTTGCACAGGAGCGCACGGTGTGTGTCATGATGAGAGTGCATCCTGCACCCTCTTGGGGAAGAGACCGGAGGAGAAAACACCGTCAGGATGACGCCAGATACCTGCAGCCCTTGCACCCGACTATCCGGGCCAGTCAGCAGAAATGGATCCTGTTCGATGGCAGGGGTTGGAGAGCCCCCCCTCCCGGCCCCCCGGGAGGCCTGGGTGCAGACAGCTGGCAGGTAAATCCCAGAGGATGCTATGTAAATAAAAATCCAGCACTCCAGACCAAAAAATTCAGAGTGCTTTTTTTAATTATGAAAAAATAAAAACTTACAAAAGTCCAAATACTTTGTAGCACAACACATTCAGTGTTATTAAAATCAGTTGCAGCAGCACGCCTGCGCCTGCGCCTCTGCCTCTGCCTCTGCCTCTGCCTCTGCCTCTGCCTCTGCCTCTGCCTCTGCGCTTCAGAGCAACAACCCCTTCCTTAGGAGGCTGACCATACTACAACATTCACAGTTTAAATGAGCAAAAATCAGGTGTCATTAATCTGTCAATCACCTTAATCCCACTAACTCAAATGAAATACTACCAGCTGAAGTCAGAGGGATACCTACCATCCAGACTAACTATAATTAGTATGGCAAACTGAAGATTGGGGCCATTAGACCCTAATAACGTAATTACCTTTCTCCACACAGCCACGCTGCTAGTCTGGATGGCTGTAAAACATGACTCCCAATATCAAATAAATACACCATTTTAAAAACACCAATATTTTTATGCTTTTTCTATTATTTTACTACAGTGCTGTAGTAAAAGGGAATAAGTTCACCAGTTCCTTAACCCAAAACATTTATTTTCTGGTACTTTGACATTTTAGTTAATTGAATCCTCTGCTTATTCACAATTTTTTTACAATTAACAGTTAAACATTTAATCAGTGGATAAATGGCTTCCAGTCCATGGAATCATTATAACCATTGGGTTTTAGTGTTCTTAATCTAAATATCCACACAGACTCTTTCTGATCCAGTATCGAGTGCCTGTCCCCCCCTCCCCCCGATGCAGGAGTATAATTAAACCCCACATATCTCACAGTGTGATTATTCAAATCCAGAACCTTATTCAAATGTTTACCCAAAGGATGACTGGTCCCCACGATTTATTTCTCTGTTGTGCTCCAATATCTGTTCCTTTATTTTATGGCTAGCCTGTCCAATATACGTTTTTCCACAGAAGCACCACAGGGCACAAATCACAAACCTGGTACTGCAGGTTATAAAATGTTCAGTCTTCACACTTCTAACACCCAGAGCACCAGGATTAAAAAAATGATTTTCCAGCCACTGCATTTTTGCAGGTTTTGCATCCCAGAGGATGTGAGGGTGATGGGGCTGTGGTGTCCGGGGGATGGTGGTCAAACGGAAGGGGAGAAGCAGACGAACTAAAAAAAAAAAAAGGAAGGCTTCCCCCATCACTCCCAACAGCAAGGCCACATTTGGAGATTTGCTTCCCAGATTGTACTTTCAGGATGTTCCAGCCTCATACATAATCGGAATTTATTTTATTTTACTGCACTAAGGCAGACAAGGCATTTTTTGGTTTTTCAGGAGTGGGGGGGGGTGCTTCATTTAGTGAGGCTTCTACTTCATGCAACAATGGTAAGCTGTTTATTGAAGCCTCCTACTTTTTCATGTAAGTCTCACGCAGCATTTAGGACTCGAACAGCTGTTTGTTCCGAGTTCCAAGATGAAGTGGAAAAGATTTCCTCTCGAGTTGTTTTCTGCACCTGGCCCAATGGCTGCTGCTTCACAGCCCCAGCTAATGCCTTAGGCATCGAGGGTTTGCACATACTGAGAAAATCACAAACTGCATATTAAAATGGGACTGTTAGGAAACTGTTAACTTTCTGCAGAGGAATATGTATAGCGAGTTGCCAGAAATACATATATTATCTATTAATTCTGTCTTTCAACGAAAATGCCTCAGGCGCTCAGACAACACATGTCTGAACTGCTGACTCCGCCCCCCGGAGGGCACCCATTCTATGATTTTTCAGTTTGTTTGCTGCCTTAAGAAAAACACAACCAAATTCACATGAATAATCCCAGTGGAAGGCTCATCAACTAGTCATAATCCTACATTACATGCCCGTTTATACGGCACGTGTGACTAATGCTGCAGATTGGATTTAGAATATCACGGGGTGTTTGATAAAGTCTGAATATTGTAGTGACTTCAAATAATTCCCAGATTTGTGCTGTGCATAACATTACGTGAACCCTGACTTGAATAAATTTAAAAATAAATTATGTTTAACTTTTTTCTGTATCTTGAAAGCCGTAACTTATGTGTATTATTGTAAATTTTAGATATCTTTGCCAGGGCCCTGTTGTTAAAGGGAATCTTTGCCTTTCACATATCAGCTCCTTACCTCCTGAAGGAGCCCCAGTTTGTTGTCATTCTGTTTGTACAGCTTGTTCTAAATGCATGTTTTCAAACTTTTACTAATCCTGAAGCACTGCGCCATTTTGACTTGTGTTGTGGCAGTGTATTTTACAGTTGTGTCTTGGTTTATGATGTACAGGCCTCCCCTTGCCTGCCCAACTCTTGTATGCATGGAGGAAATGTCCTACGAGAACGACTTGGGGAGTTGAACATGTACTCCCTGGAGGACTGAAGGGACAGAGGGGATATGGTAGAGGTTTTGAGATATATGAAGGGTATAAATAGGGTAGACACGGAGGTCTCTTTACACTGAAGGGGAGGGTAATACCAGTGGGCATAACCTTAAGGTAGTAGGAGAGAGGTACAGGGGGAGGTGTGGAAACACTATTTCACAGAGAGGGTGGGTGCACCTTGCAATGCGTTACCAGGGAGCTGTTGGCAAAGGAAACCATGGAGGGCTTCAAGGTGAGATGGAACCAGGGGTGTAGCCAGAAATTTTCGTTTTGTATAAAATCTCCAACAGTTACACCCCCCATTAAAAAATGTACACAACCTTTCCAAATGGCACCCCCTTCCAAACAAGTCAGATTGTCAGATGATTCCTCTAATCTCTAAAGAGGTTATACATGTATCTGTCTCCTAAACAACAGAAGTTTAAACAGAGACACTCCTCAGTGGCCTACACTAACCAAAATACTACAGATTAGAATGAAAATGTTAACAGAAAGGCATATGGTTTGTGACAGGCACTCAACAAAATTGTACACAAATGTGTACAGTGAGTATGCCTGTCTACACCCTTGGATGGAACAGGTACATGGGCAAGGTGCAGATGGGGGGGAAGTAAAAAAACAAGGTGCTGGGGGGTGCCAGGTAGAAAGGAGTGCATGAAGGGGGGGGCAGCTGCTAAATCTTAATCAGGAGCTGCATCTCGGGCAGACGAGACAGACTGATAGGCTTAATCTGCTGGCAACTTTGTATGTGTGACTGTTTATTTTATTTGTGCAGCTGTTCATCAGTAACTGTTAATCAGGTGGCCTGCTCTTACCTACACATCTTGCGCTGTGCCATGCAGACTCCTCTGAGCATGATTCACGGTGCGCGCACAGGCCTTTTCAGTGAATAGTTCAGGTGCACTGCAGCCTAGGAACAGCGTAGTGTAATCAGTGCAGGCAAAAAATAAACATGATTAGGAATTAAATAATTGGGATTGAATGGAGACATGAGATGAAGCAGTAGGTGTGTTTCTGCAGCTAAAATGAGTATTGAGTAAGCTAAATGAGCAGCAGTTTGAAAATAGTAACCATGAGGGACCATGAGCGTTCGTCAGTCATGAGCAGAATGATGTGCACTCATGTTTATCGTTTTCAAACTGCTGATTTAGTGCTCGTTTTAGCTGCAGAAATACCTACTGCTCATCTGCATGTCCTCTTGCAATCCAATTATTTATTTATTCCCCCCCATGTTCCTTTTTTCCAGTGTTGCCCAGCACCTGCTTCCTTCCTGGTCACCCACCCCCATTACCCACCATCCCAGGGACTCACCCTCGGGGAGCTCCTCCATGAATATACCCCCTGTGGTGGTGTCAGAGGGGGATGGGCCACACCCCCCTTCCCGAGGCACAGTCCAGATTCCTCCAGGGTCCAATAGGTGGTGCAGGGGCTGCGCTGGCCGTGAGATCATCCTACAGCTGCTGTGGGTACTTTACTTTTTCCATTCCCTTGACTCCGCCCACCTTTCCGACATCGCCCGTGTCCTGACAGATCTCGCATGCTGAAATATGCCCCTGCGGGACAGTCAAGATCCCTGGCCAGCTGCAAGGGTCAGAAGAGTGGCAGGACCCAACACCATCCCTCCCAGGCCTGAAGCACTGTCATACAGTATCCCCTCCCCAGCCATTGGGGTCTCCCAACTGGCTTACTGTGCTCGTGTCTGAACCTGGGTCAACAACATGGAAGCATGGCGCACTAACCATTGAGCCATAGAGCAGCCTGCCAATCCAGTTTTATTTCCTGATGTTTATTTGTTCTGCACTGGCTCTAATATGCTGCTCCTAGGTTTCCATGCACCCGATCTGTTCACTAAAGAGGCATGCGTGCTCACGGTGGAGCATGCTCAGAGGAGTCTGCATGACTGCTTGTGGAATGTGTAGTTAACAGTAGTCCATTCAATAAGCAGTTACTGATGACCAGCCATACAAATAAAGTCAACAGTCAGCAAACAACATAGTAATATTAGAGTGAAGGCTCTGTGGCACATTCAGTAGCTCACTGGACTTCTAGTATAGCGAGGAAAAGACATTTAAAGGTTGTGGTCTCGAATCCCACCAGAGTCAATCATTTCCCGAGGGGAGGAAGCTCCCAAAGGGCAGAGGCACAAGAAGAAAGGGGTGTGGACAAGGCAGAGAATGAGGGGGATAAAAATCAGGAAAACAAGAAGAGAGGAGTGAAGGAGACATATAACGGAGTGTGGGAAACATGGGAAAAGGGGGCTCAGGGGTTCAGGGAACAGCACAGGCTGAGGGAGAGAGAAAGCAGCAAGGCAGGCAGGGAGTGAATAAGGTATGGAGATGCACGTGCGCCAATGCAAGAAGTCTGGGAAATAAAATACCAGACCTGGAGGTCATCGTGGAAGAGGCTAGCCTGGATTTGGTAGCCACATGGTACACTGACAGTCATGACTAGGATATGGCCATACCAGGCTACTTTCTTATCAGGAGAGACAGGAAAAGGAGGAGGGGTTGTACTATATGTGAGGAAGGGCATCAAGGCTACAGACATACAGGGGCACCTGGAGGAAAAGGAAGAGCTGGAGGTGCTGGGGGTCGCCCTGGAGACAGGAACTGGGGCTGCTGTCCATACAGGGGTGGTATACAGACTTCCAGCACAGAGAGGAGCTAGATAAGGTTCTTGGGGAAACCATCATCAGGATGGCAGATAAGGGGGAGGTGCTGCTAGTTGGGGACTTCATCTGTCTGATGTGGACTGGAGTCTTCCAGCTGCAGCCTTGGTAAGGAGCAGGGACATCCATGACTCCCTACAAGGGGCTTTTGCCGGGCAGCTAGTCAACAAAATAACTAGGGATGGGGCAGTGCTGGACCTGGCACTTACAAACAAGGACAACATTGCAGATATCCCAGTCGGAAGTCCGCTAGGTACCAGTAATCACTGTACAGTGTGGTTTAACATGATGATGGGAGCAAAGGAAAACCACAAGAGAATGACTGTCCTGGACTTTAGGAGGGTGGATTTTGAAGAAATGGGAGACTGCCTCAGAAACTGCCTACTAGGGAGGATTGTCAGGGAGTGGTAGAGGAACATTGGGGGAAAATAAGGGAGGGTATAATTAAGGCAGCCAGCCTCTGTGTGAAAGAAGTGAGTAAAGGAAAAGAAAAAGAAACTGCTGTGGTTCTCTAGGGAAGTGGCCAGGGTGGTGAAGGAGTAGAGGGTGGCATTCAGGAGGTATAAGAAAATGCAGAGGGAGCAAAACGAGGAGGTGCACCAAGTAAACCAGGAAAGCTGGTAAGGCAGTGAGGGGGCAAAGGCACAGACAGAGGAAAGGCTTGCCAGAGGGGTAGCAGATGGGGATAAGACTTTCTTCAAGTACATAAGTGAGAAGAGGAAAGCAACGGAAGGGATAGTGAAGATAAAGAGGGCAGAGGGATACTGCGCAGCAGGGGACCAAGAAAAAGCAGGCAGCCTGAACAGGTACTTCTGCTCAGTCTTCACAGTGGTGGTAGTGGGGGACCACCAGGGAATAGCAGGAACAAAGAGGGTGGGGGAGGTGGACTTAGGTCTATTTTCAGAGGAAACAGTCCTGAAGGGACTTGCATCCCTGAAAGTGGACAAGGCTGTGGGACCCGACAGGCTACATTCAAGGGTACTAGAGGAACTCAGGAAGGTGCTGGCTGTCCTGTTGGTGGCCTTATCAAACAGCTGACTGAGACTGATTCTGAAGGACTGGAGGAAAGCAGACTTGGTTGCTCTACATAAAAGTGACAGCAGGGAAGAGGCTAGCAAGTATAAGCCAGTGAGCCTCACCTCAGAGGTGGGGAAATTAATGGAAATACTGTTAAAGGAAGGGTTGTCTGAGTATCTCTACTCCAGAGGGCTGCAAGACCAAAGGCAGCATGGATTCATGGGGGAAGGGGTTCATGCCGGATTAACCTGATTGATTTCTTTGACTGGTTGACCAGAGATGTAGATCAGGGGAGGGCTGTGGACGTGGCCTATCTGAACTTCAGCAAGGCCTTCAACAGTGTGCTGCACAGGAAACCGATTAAGAAACTGAGCAACCTGGAAATGGGATCCAGCATGGTGAATTGGGTTTGCGACTGGGTTACAATTCGGTGACAAAAGGTGGTGGTTAATGGCACTCACTCTATGGATGAAAGAGTGATCAGCGGGGTGCCGCAGGGCTTAATATTGGGACTGGTCCTCTTCAGTGTCTTCATAAATGACTTTGCAGATGAACTAGAAGCGAAGATATGCCTTTTTGCAGATGAACCCAAAATCTGGAATAGGGCAGACAACCAGGAGGGGGTGGAAAGAATCTGAAGTGATCTTGGGAAACTTGAGGAGTGATTAAAAACATGGTAATTAGGGTTCAGCACCAAAAGGTGCAGAATTATGCACCTAGGGCATAGGAACCCAGGAACTGAATATAGGATGGGGGGAGGTACTGTCAGTAACTAAGCAGGAAAGGGACCTTGTGGTTATCATGGCTAATGACCTCAAAGTGGCAGAGCAGTGTGACAAAGCAGTGGATAGGGCCATTATAATTCTGGGATTCATCAGGAGAAGTATCACCAGGAGGAGGAGGGAGTTGGGGTTACCACTGTATCACTCACTGGTGATACCCCACCTAAAGTATTATGTCCAGTTCTGGAGGCCGCACCTCAAAAAGGACATAGGGTGGAGGCAGTCTAGAGAACGGCAACTAAAATGGTAGGGGGGGTTACATCAAAAGCCCTAGGAGGAGAGACTGAGGTGATCTCGACATGTACACCCTGGAAGAGAGGAGAGCAAGAGAGGACATGATAGAAACCCATGTACCTCACGGGGGTGAATAGGGTGCAGGAGGGGAGAGTCTTTCAGATGAGGAAGAGCACCAGGACCAGAGCCCATGCGTTGAAACAGGAGGAGGGGAAGTTAAAGGGGGACATGAGGAAGTACTACTTCACTGAAAGAGTGGTGGTTGCCTGGAACAGACTGCCAGTGGAAGTGGTAGAAGCAAAAACAGTAAGGGGCTTCAAGCATGCATGGGATAGACATAAGGAAATATTAGTAAATAAGCAGGGAGGAGGGAAGTTCATCTTGCACAGTTACATGTTTGTCTGGCAAGGGCTCCTCTCTTCCATACTATGGCAACCTAAAGCTATTAAGTAGCAGTCAAACCAGTTAGGGTCTGTGGAGTCAGACTAGTCAGGGACCATCTGGGCAGACAGGGTGGGCCAAGTGTTCCTTTTCTGCTGACAAATTATGTGTTTCTACTGAATGATTTTAATGGTATGTTGGGGAGGAGTGATGTAATATATGCATGTTTTGCACTAAAACCCTGATGGCGTCCAGCTTCCAGAACAACGACAAACAGAGCTAAATCAGGCAGTAAGGAGATATGTGAAAGGTGCTGCTTTTTTAACAAGCCACCTGACTCTCAGTAGGCCATCCTGTAAAATATCTTCAAGCTCGAAAGAAACAAACAAGTTTTCCTTTGTTGTCCCTATAGTGGGTTAGTATAGCAATACACTAACCCTTTCTTCTGAGGGTGAAAGTTTAATTCCTGCCATTGATTGGCATGGGTCTGAGCGGAGCGTTAAAGACCAACATGAACGGGTTTCCAGAGATTGATGAACACAGGGAAGTCATGTGCTCAAGGCAGAACAGCTGGTGCCAGCTAAACAAAACAGACTCCTCAAATGCACCAAGAGCTGCACTCAAGGTAATGAAAAAAGGAAAACTGCCAATAAATTGCTTATGATATATTAAAGATGCTTTAAATCCAGTCCTGAGAGCATGGCACTAGTAGCCCTGGCACTTCAGGTCATGATATGAGCCTTCATCTGTCACCCAGTTGGCAGTATCGTGGTGGAGGATGGGAACCCACCCTTCATGGAGAGAGGGAGCATCATGTGGGACACTCAGTCCCTCTCCCCCAGCTGGCCCCCAACGATCTGGGATCATTCCAAAACTTGGGTTGCGATGTCATGAGCAGTAGTGGTACCGCTGCACCGATGGGCCGGCAGTAGAATACATGAAGAGAGTTGTGTGCAGTACTATGCACTGTATGTAAAGAACAAACCAGTTGGTGGATGAAGCAGTTCTTCTAAGTTGTGATGGTTAAAACTAGCAAAATACTACAACATGTTGTCTTTGAGTTCTCCCAGATTTCTCTCAGATAGTGGTGAGGTCATTCATTTACAGCTTGGGGCAGTGGTTTTTACCACTGTACTGTCCATCCTGTTCATGCAGTTCACCCCTCCATTCCTCTTATGTGACGTTCCGTGTGAGATAAGGCGCATATTTGTATCTAAATGCAGATGTAGGGAACTGTTGACCTAGTTAAGCCTGACTGGATCCCCATTTGCCATTCTGTGTCTTCTCACACATGCCTGTTAATGTGCTACAGTGCAGCATCAGCTCCCGCTTGACATCATTATTTCTTCATTTTCTGTAAACTAGACATAGGATGCAACCACTGAGCTTACAATCCAATTACATTTCTAATTAAACTTCCACTTCCTGCCAATATTACATTGTGTGGTAGGCTGTCTGCAACATAATCATGCCATACTTGAAAATGCTTGGGGTTTTGGGCATTGAGCGTGGAGCTCTAACGAGGAGGGATAGCCAGCTTTGGAGGCTTGCACGTTGTGTTGCTCATACATTCAGCAGGCCAGCAGCAGTGGCGAGTGCTACTTTTTAAGCTCACGATAAAAATCATTTATATTTTATGCTGCGACTGAGAGTGTTCTGTTTTAAAGTACTGGTTGTCTGTATGAGCCGTGCTGTTTTTTTGGTGTAAGTCTGCAGTTTGCAGTATCAGTTCCAGATGCGGATCCCTTTAGCCATCTATTCTTTGTCATTTGTGCTTTGTGTTTATTGACTCGTCTTACTAATCTTTGTTGCAGCCCATGTCATTTATCTGTGCCACCAAGAAAAACTGCAGTGTTGAGCTGACTGGTCAGCTATTTAGATACCCAAGTATAGTAAACAAGCCCCTTAAAGCTGCCGTATTTGTTAGTTACAATAAAGTTATCTTCAGCAATAATATTTTTCTGTCAAACTTATCGATATACCCATTTTTATCTTTCATTCCCATTTTTAAAAGTTCCTGCGCTTGTGCCGTGCCCATCATGAAGAAAAAAATATCTTTGTTCACTACTGTGCTGTTTGCCATCCGAAACGTGGTAACACCATCCTGATACATCCACAGTGTGAGTCTAGCGTGCAGATTCAACAGGTAACTCTAGCAGATGAGATTTTTCTAAACTGTGAGTGGTGACCATCTTTAATAGCTTGAGTAATTAATTACAAAATTAGTTATAATAGTTGTTTTAACAATATCTGAGAAAGTAGAAAAATACAGTGATGATGAAGAACTTGAGACGGTGCAGTGTAGGGTGACGAAAATGATTCAGGGCCAACAAGATAGGTCATATGAGGAACGCCTCAAGGCACTGAATATGTACTCACTGGGGACCTCTATGCAACATACACATGGGATCAGAGCATCAGCATTCTTTTTGACTAGTAATAATCAAAGAGGGCAGATACCAGTGGAATTTATAGTTTCGGCTTCACAGTTTGTGTTGGAGTGTAATGTTTTTGAGTTTAATGGAGAGGTTTATTGACAAAGCTGTAGGACAGCCGTGGGGGCATCTACGGCCCCAGCATATGCAAACCTCTTCATGGGTTTATGGGAACAGGATGTACTCTATGAAGAAATTAACAACCCATTCTTAAAGAAAATAAAGAAGTGGGGAAGTTTCATAGATGATTGTTTGTATATTTTTGAGGGGGAAGAAAGTGAAGTGGTAGACTTTATAGAGTGGCTTAATGGTAATACTTGGAATTTAAGATTCACGTCCCCAAAAAAGCACTAAGCAAATTGACTTCCTGGACATAACCCTGAAGGGGGATGCAGACACAGGTGTGATATCCACGATGGGATTTTGGAGGACTACAGCAACAAATTCCGTACTACACTACAAATGTTTGCATCCAGCAAAGTTAAAAAATTCCATTCCCTGTGGGCAGCTACTTAGAATACAGAGGAACTGCACGATAGATAAGGATTTTGAGTCTCAGTCAGAGGAAGTTTTACAGAGATTTAGGGATAGAAGGTGTGTGGAAAGTGCTTCAGAGTGCAGTACAAAAGACAAGGGGTAAGACACAAAATGAACTTGTAACGCAAAGTAGAAACACAAAGGAAGGCAGAACACAATTGGAAGGGAGTCCTATTACCTTCTCTTTGGAACATAATGACAAATCTGGACAGACAGGCAATATCATATGGAGTAACTGGGGGATACTACAGGATGACAGGATTCTTGGAGAGGTGGTGGGGACACATCCAAGAATTACATTTAGAAAGACAGCGTCCATTAGAGACAAGTTAGCACATAGCCAGTTTAAGAAGCAGATAGAAGGAACTTCAGGGTGGCTACCAACTAGACCAAAGGGTGTTTATGAGTGCCATAACTGTAATATTTGCCAGCACATGGAGGTGAAAAAGGAATTTGTCTCAAGAATGACAGGGAGGAAAGTACAAATTAGGGACTTTATAACATGTACAATGAGTTTCATAGTATACATCTTATAGTTTAGCTGTAATAAGTACTATATAGGGAAGACAGAATGTTGAAGGAACGTGTACAAGAACATGTGAGATCAACTGTCAGTCAGAGGTTGGACACTCCTGTAGGGAGACATTTCTGTGAAGCTCATAATAGTAAACCAGACAGTTTGAGATTCATGGGCTTGGAACATGTTAAAACCCCAAGGAGAGGTGGCAATAGACAGGATTTATTATTGGCAAGAGAGAGCTTTGGGATTTTTACCTTACAGATGGTTAAAGACAGGGGTCTAAATGAGGCATGGGATTTAAAGCCATATCTGAGAAGAAATAGATGAGCCCGACTATTGAAATGACTCTTGAAATGCAAAAAATAAACCCTCTTTTCCCCCTTCCCCGTCCCTCTTTCCTCCCTTAGAATGTTATGCCTTTGTCATTGAAGTGCAAGTGATATATATAAAATATTTATATGTTAAAAATCTGACCCTCTGAGTTTAGGCTAATCATCATTATTTACCCTCCTGGAAGATTGAGGCCAAAATAAGTAATGCTTACTCAAATTGAATGATAATGATGGCCTTCAAAGTGAGAAGTTTTTTGTTTGGTTCCTATTGTTCCTTTAGGTTAAAGCATAGCAACAGATGTACCCCGAATTAATGGCCATTTGATTTAATAATAGTAGTGTAGAACATACCAAAAAGAGTAAACAATAAGGCCGGCACAGTAGCTTAGCCACACTGTGAATTTTGTATCTGCAAATTAGAGTATTGGATAGGTGAATGTAGAGGAATATTTATATCAGTGAATGTACATTTAAAATGTGTAATTTTGATTACCCCTTAGTCTTAGCATTATTATAAGCATCCAGACATACTGATTCAATGTATTGGCAGTAGTGTACAGACACAACTGACTATACCACTAGAACGTCTGGGTGTTAATAAAATTCAGTAGCAGGATAACTGAGTATTGAAAGTGCATTACTGTATATGGGGTTCTGAGCCCAGCACTGCTGGGTTATTTTATGGGTAGAAGAGCAGACATGGGAAGTGAAAATAGAAAAACTGAGTACCATGCCTGCAGCTTTGAAACCTGACTAGGCCAGGTGCTGGACTCAGACAGTTAAAGCAGTGGCACTATCTCTTTAATAATAAGAGAAAAGGAGGATTCTAGGACAAGGAGGTAATCTTGACATATGCACCAGGATAACCAATAAATACCCATTTCAAAAACTCTGAGTCACACCCCCTAAGGAAGGCCACAAGCCGAAGTGCAGGGGCTAGCGTGTTTCTGTCAGTTATTCTGTGGTGATTTAGCACAATTTATAGTTTTGTGACCTGCTATGATGCATTAAAATCAGCAGTAAGCCCTGATTTCTGTTGTGCTGGATTCTTTTGTGAAGGTGGAGTAGCGTTTGTATGTGGATTTGACTCGGAGACCAGAAGGGGCAGGGGAGATATGACAGAGACTTCCAAGTTCCTAAAAGGAATTAACAGAGTGAACTGCAGTGAACTGCTTAGCTTGAATATCAGCTTCGGTCACATGGTCATGAGTGGAAACTAACAGAAGGGATTTTCAGGAGGGACATGAGGAAGTATTATTTTACAGAAAGAGTGGTGGGGCTATGGAACAGTCTACCAGCCAGAGTGGTAGGTGCAAAAATTGTTGGTGGCTTGAAGCACAGTTGGGGCAGAATGAAGGGTATAGTGGGTGCTCGGGGCAGCAGAAACTGGGAGAAGAATGGGGTGGGGGCTAGGACCCTGGAGGGACAGTAGGTCCTGGGGCTAAATAAGGAACTTGGGCAGACTGGCTGGACCATTTGTCTTTCTCTGCCATCATCATCATCTGTGTTTCTGTTGTTTTTAAAGATGTCAGAAATGTATTTTTTCTAAAAAACTGTACAATGAAAGTTTTTTCTGCCTAACAAATACTGCTGCTTTAAATCCCAATCAGGGTATGCACTTCATACTGGTATTTACATATGGAGAGGGTTTAATGATTGGGAAAGCAGCTAGTTTCTGATTCCTAGATGCAGAGATTTTAATTGGCAGAAAAGGAAGAAAAAATTACTCACCATAATAATGTTGTTTCTTCTAATGGAGTCTTGCTGTATTCTGACATAATGCAGTTAGCCCCAGCACTTGAACTGCCCTGGAGAGGAAAGAGTTAACTGTATGCAGAAGCATAGAACGTTGAGCTCGAGCTCGTTTTTCAAACCTCTGTCTGTGGTACTTCCCAGTGTAACCATCAGATTCTTACGAGCAAACTAACTAGATACTATAGTATGGAAATTGTTCAAATATATAGTCAAAGGACAAAAGTGTCTTTGGGCCCAAAAGACAAGTCAAGAACCCAAGAAGGAAAGGTAGTGACAATATTTAACTATAAAACACCAGAAAGTAACAACAACAGCTACCCCTCCCCCAAGAGGGAGGGTACAAGGTACACCCCTGAGGTGCAGCACTGTATCTGCCAGTCCACTTCCCAAAAACTAGGTTCTGAGAGGGGAGGCGGGGAGGGGAGGTCAGAATACAGCAAGATTCCTTTAGAAGAAACAACATTACTATGGTGAGTAATTTTTTCTTCAAACAACATGAAGTCTTGCTGTATTCTGACATAATGCAGACTACCAAGCAGTTCCCTATGGAGGTGGGAATGCAAAACCTACTTTGGGAACAAGCTCTGCAGTACTGCTGTGCCAAACCTAGCATCACTCCTAGCCTGGATGTCTAGGGAGTAATGCTTGGTGAATGTATGTACTGTTTTCCAGGTGGCTGCTTTACAGATCTCTAACAAGGGTATATCTCTGGCCGCAGCTAGAGTAGCAGCTGTACCCCTAGTCGAGTGAGCCCTCAGGTCTGAAGGGGGTGTTCTACCCAATTTGTCATAGCAGAATTGTATACAAGAAACAATACACCTGGCAATAGTTCTTTTAGTGGCAGGCTTACCTCTCCCTACTTCACCATAAGTGAGAAACAATTGAAGGCAGTCATTTCTGTGTGCCTTAGTATGCTCTATATAGTAGCTAAGAGCCCTCTTAACAACCAGACTGTGTAACCTTCTTTCTCCTGAAGAAGAATGGTCAGTGAAAAACACAGGGAGAGATATAGACTGGTTCAGATGAAAATCTGATATCACTTTGGGCAAGAACCTCCTATTGGTTCTTAGGACCACTTTATCCCTATGAAAGGATATGAAGTCAGGTTCAGCTGACAGGGCCTGTAATTCACTAATCTGCCTGGCAGAAGTAATAGCTACCAGGAACACAGTTTTCCAGGTCAAGTACTTCAATTCGGCAGAAGCCAGAGGTTCAAAGGGTGGCTGCATAAGCTGAGCAATGCAGATATTAAGGTCCTAAGGCGGAGTAGGCTACCTAAAGGGAGGGTTAATGTGAACCAGACCTTTGAAAAACTTCCTGAAAACAGGATGAGATGCCAGGGAAGAGCCCTTCCCTGCTGAAAGGAATGCAGAGACAGCTGCTAGATGAACCTTCAGAGTGGTAGGCCTAAAGCCTAGACTATTCAGATGAACTAGATAATCTGAGGCTGTGGAAATGTCTGCAGAATCAGGCACAATGCCATTCTGAGAGCACCAAATACTGAACCTCTTCCATTTGGAATTGTAAGTTTTTCTAGTGGAAGGTTTCCTGGAGACCTTCAGAATATCCAGAACTCCCTGAGAGAGATCTAGTGCCATATATTCTAACTCTTCAAGAGCCAGGCCTTGAGATTGAGAGACTGGAGATTGGGGTACCAGATCCGCCCCTGGGAGGAGGACAGAAGATTGTATATCCTGGGCAGAGACAGGGGACGTGACACTGTCAGGGACAGTAGTAGAGGATACCAAGGCTGTCTGATCCAATCTGGAGCCACTAGTATCACTGTGCAAGGTTGAGTTCTGATCTTGATCAAAACTCTGAACAGCAGAGGGAAGGGAGGGAGGGAAGGCATAGAGAAATCTGCCCTTCCAGTCCAAAATGAGAGCATCCTAGGGTACCGTCCCCGGGACTGGAGGTCTGCAACAAAACAGAGGAAGTTGATGATTGTCCGGTGCTGCAAAGAGATCCATCTCTGGAGTACTCCACCTGGAGAAGATGACCTTCAGGATGCGAGGATCCAGGGACCATTCGTGATGTCCCTGTGAAATTCTGCTCACAGCATCTGCTAGTACAGTGTCCTTTCCTGGAAGGTGAACTGTTGCTAGGGAAGTCTGAAGAGAATAGGCCAGAGACCACAGCTTCATGGCTTCTGTGCACAAGGCTGAGGAGCGAGTGCCTCCCTGCTTGTTGATGTACCACATTGTGGTGGTGGTGTCTGTTCTGACTTGGACCATCTTGCCCTTGACTGAATCTGAGAAGCTCTGAAGGGCTAGGAAAACTGCTCTGAGTTCCAGGAGATTGATATGAAAGAGAGACTCCTGTGGAGACCAGACCCTTGAGCTGTCAGGGCTCCCAGGTGGGCTTCCCAACCTAGGAAAGAAGCAAACTGATGGGACTTGAGGGAGAAATGGAACCCCTTGTCTGAGGTTGTCCTGGTCCAGCCACCACTGGAGAGCTTGGACCAGATTCTGAGTCACTGGAATCAGTTTGGTAAGTGAATCCTTCTTTTGAGACCAGAAGGACCTTAGGTGAAACTGAATGTCCCTCATCTGGAACCTTGCTCCCTGCACCACTGCAGTGGAAGCTGCCATGTGGCCCAGAAGCTGGAGGAACTGTCTTGCTGGGCGGGAGACCTGAGGTCGAAAGGATGAAGCGAGATCACTAGGGCCTTCACCCGTGCCAGGGGAAGGAAAGCTTTTGCTTGTACAGTGTCCAACTCAGTGCCTATAAAGGTGAGAAGTTGAACTGGTTCGAGGACAGACTTTGGAAGATTGAGAAAAACCCCAGGGAACTGAGTAGGTCTTAGGTAGTTTGTAGAGCTGACTTGACCTGTAGAGATGACTGACCAATGATGAGCCAGTCGTCCAGATACGGGAAGATGGTGATACCCTATCTTCTGACGTAAGTCACCACTACTGCAAGGCACTTTGTCAACACCCTTGGAGCTGATGTTAGGCCAAATGGCACGGCTCTGAATTGGTAATAGCCTGAAGGCAACTTGAATCTGAGGTATTTTCTGTGGGAGCACCTGATAGGAATATGGAAGTAGGCATCCTTGAGGTCCAGAGATGCTAGCCAATCTCCTGGCCTTATAGAGGGAAGGATTATTCCTAGAGTTACCATTTTGAATTTTGGCTTTAAAATGTGCTTGTTCAAATACCGTAGGTCTAGGATGGGTCGCCACTCCCCTGTTTTCTTTGGGGTAAGGAAGTACCTGGAGTACAGACCCTTTCCCTTGTGTTGATCAGGAACCTTCTCTACAGCTCTGAGAGCTAGAAGAGAGGAAACCTCTTCCTCTAGGGCATTGGTTTCTGAGGCTGATGCAGGTGGAAAAGACTTGGCCCTCTGTTTTGGAAACTTTTTGAAGCTGAGAGCCAGTCCCTGGCTTACTGCTTCCAGGACCCACTTGTCTGAAGTCTCTAACTTCCAGGCCTGGAAGTAGTAAGCCAGCCTGCCTCCTACTGGAAATGGGGAGTCGACCTGGGCTGACACATCAGGGTGTCTGCTTGGCAGGAGCCTTAGACTGAGAGGAGGAGGGAGCAGCCCTGTTCATCCCCCTCCTGCCCCTCCCTCTGAAGAACCGCCTCTGTGGGAAGGGAGAGGAGGCCTGGGCTTGGTAAAAAGGCCTGTGAAAGGGCCTGCCCCTGCCTCTAGACTGCTGCTTTTGCGGAGTGGCTTGCCTTTCCTTGGCCTGTGCACTCCTGTACGTGGTCCTGTATTCATCCATCTTCTTCATGTAAGCCTCTGTTTGCTCCCCAAACAGGAAGTTACCCACTACAGGAAAATCCATAGCCTTAGTCTGGGAATTCTGTGAAAGGCTAGTACATCTGAGCCAAGCATGTCTTCTGAGAGACACAGATGTAGCCATGACTCTAGATGCCACATCACTGGAGTCCACAGCAGCATGAAATTGCATTTTGGATGCCTCAATTCTATCAGCAGCCACCTCCTCCAGCTCCTTGGCTAGCTGGGGAGAGGCCTGTTTAGTCAGTTCCAAAACCATATCCCATCTGGATTTCTGGTACATGGCTGTGTAGGCCATATAAGTAGCCTGCCTATGTCCCAAAGAAGATGCCAAATGCTGTTTTTTGGCCATGGCATCCACTTTCCTGGAGTCCTTATCTGGGGGATGGGAAGCCAAAGAAATGTTAGCCCTGTCACAGACTGCAGCCTGCACTACCCCAACATGGCTGCTATGACTATAAAGGAACTCTGCAGCTGAGCCTGATAACATATACCTCCTGTCCATTCTCTTGTCCACAGGAGGTATTGAATTAGGAGTTTGTAAAAGTTTGTGTGTCTGTTTCTCCCAGGATTTATGAAGAGGAATAGACAGCCTTTTGGACTCTGGGATGTCCATCATTTCCACAAAGTCAGGCTCTTCTTCCTCCTCTGCAGTTTCAACCAAGGGAAGCTGCAGGGTTTCTGCCACCTTTTTGTAGAACAAAAAATGTGAAGGGGACTCAGAGAGCCTGGAAGGAGAGACACCCAAGGGCCTGTCTGGGGAGATGTCCGGTTCAATGGGCGCATCCAGACCCCCCTGGTCATCATCATCATCATCACCGGGATAGTCTTCGTCTCCCTCCCACTCCTCATAAAAAGCATCTGTATCATAATCTGGAGGAGACAGATCCAACTGAACCGACCGCCTAACCGGTGGTACCAGTTCGGATGGAACCGGTCTAAGCGATTGAACAATGCTAATCGCTTTAGCTATTTCGTCCGCTGTTGGAGAATGTGATACAGGATCCGAACTGGCAGACTTACGCTTCTTTTTTGACAGAACCGGCCCCTCGGGGTCGGCTCTCCTTTTGCCCAGGAGGTATCGCCTACGTCAGTAGGCACCTCCTCAGGTTTGGCCGGAAATGAACCGGGCTGGCCATCCAGATCTACGGACTTCTCTGCCTCCCTTTCCTTGAGCCTACTCATTCTTTTTTCTAGCCTACTCATTCTTTTTTCTGGATTTAGGAAAGTTTTTACAAATTTGGCAGTCTGACTTGAGGTGGTCAAACCCCAGACAATAAACACAGATGAGGTGGGGGTCAGCCTTGCCAAAGGCCTCCCCACACTCAGTACAGTGTTGTAAACCAGTGGGACCGGTTTTCTTCTTGGGTTTCTCAGGCATAGCCAGCCTAACAAATTACCCTATTGCAACTTTCAAGCCAGGTAATACAATAACCGATCGGTTACAAACCGTGTCACAGGTTTTGAAAAAGAACCAGAAAAACAGCGGTTCTTTTGAAACCGATTGGTACTGGAACACCACTCTAATTCCAGAAAAAGATTTATTTAGAAACCAAAGAAACTACAAGATCAGTTCCAAACCGGACTGACCGAAAAGAAACCGAGGGAAAAACAATTTCCACACTTTTTCCCCAATAAACACAGTCACTGCCTATCTACAACACTACCTGTACCGTAGACAGAGGCTGGAAATCTGAAAAATAACAAATAGCAGGGTTTAAACCGAACGCTTTACTTTTACCGAACCGAGCAGAGGAACTCTCCAGAGCGACTTCACTGTTAGGCGGAGTAAAGAATCTGATGGTTACACTGGGAAATACCACAGACAGAGGTTTGAAAACCAAGCTCGAGCTCAACGTTCTATGCTTCTGCAAAGAGTTAACTCTTTCCTCTCTGGGGCAGTTCAAGTGCTGGGGCTAACTGCATTATGTCAAAATACAGCAAGACTTCATGTTGTTTGAATGACCGACTCCATTACGTCTGCGCTGTTGTTCTTATGACATGGTTGTTATTTATTTCAGTTTTTTTCCCTGACCACTTACATCGTGCCAGAGATATACCCTGATCCAAGGGATGTAACCCCCCCAGGTCCCAGTCCTGGTCACCCCCAATGGCTTTCCTTCCATGGCAGGGAGGAGGGCTGCCCCTCCCACCCTGCAGAGGCTCGAGTACCAGCTGGCACTAGGACCAACGGGAGCCCAAGAGGCATTGACCACCATATAGATGGAGGTGGGTTTTCTCGCACCTCCACCGTGAGTGCAGCACTCCGATTGGCCTGGCACACACACAATAGGACCCTGGAGCAGGAGCAAACTCCCGGTTCCATCCACAGGGGTTGTACAGGTGCTTAAGCTCACCTCCAACCTTCCCTGTTCAAGGTGCACAGTTGCGTGGCAGCTGCTCCAGCCTGGCTTACCACCCGACACAATGGTTCAAGTTTGCTGCCAGACCGAAGTCTCCTGTACGGTAGTGTAACACACTGCCGCTAGGCCACTGATGTGGCCTGACATGCCTGGTGTCACGGTAGTGTGACCCGCTGCCGATAGGCCATTGATGTGGCCTGACATGCCTGGTGTCATGGTAGTGTAACCCACTGCCGATAGGCCATTGATGTGGCCTGACATGCCTGGTGTCATGGTAGTGTAACACACTGCCGATAGGTCACCGATGTGGCCTGACATGCCTGGTGTTACGGTAGTGTGACCCGCTGCCGATAGGCCACTAATGTGGCCTGACATGTCTGGTGTTATGGCAGTGTAACACACTGCCGATAGGCCACTGATGTGGCCTGACATGCCTGGTGTCACGGTAGTGTAACACACTGCCGAAAGGCCACTGATGTGGCCTGACATGCCTGGTGTCACGGTAGTGTAACACACTGCCGATAGGCCACTGATGTGGCCTGACATGCCTGGCGTGAACACTATGGTAAATCTAGATTGGACCATCAGCCAGTCATGTTCATTTCCCAGCCATTATCCCATGATGCATGAGCACTTAAAATTGAATATCCAGACAGTGCTGAATGAAATGGCTTTTACAAAAGAGGTTTAGATTATAGAGGGTGGCGTGGCCAGCAGAAAGCCTTACTTATGGTCAACAGGCTGTACTGCAGAGGAACCTTAGCTATCAGTAAGCACCCTTGCTGTTTGCTTAGGGCACTTGAAGCAGTTCATGTCTGTCCATCAGTGCAGAGGTAGGGTTAGTGTTCATGACGCCTGTAATCTGGGTTCAACAGTGAGCCTGAATTATCGAAGGTAGGCCAGGAGAAGAGGACTGAGTATCCTAGAACTTAATCTACTCCTGGGAGAGAGGGCTGCCATTCTCACATAATTCCATTGTACGGACCTTTTTCTCCTGTTTTTTTTAAGCCTGACATTTTCCTGTTTTTTTTTTTAATGTATTCTTTCTGCCTCCTTCTCTTTGGTATAGCCCCTTCCTCCTGCATCCCTAGCACTTAACCCCTCCTTGCCCCTGGGGTTACCCCCCCAAGGCGTGGCCTGGACACATCCAGGCAGTATCACCTGTTCCTCTCAGGACAAGCTCATGGTGGAGGGGAGGCTCATAGCAGGAGTCTGGGCTGAGCTCACCTCGGGTCGTCCTGTGCATACCATGGTATTTCCTGGTTTTCTAGTCCACCATGCCATCAAGACGTCAGCATGCATGGATCTCTCTGCAGACGGACATGCCATGCAGGCCTGGCTGAATTCCTTCCACCCACAATGTTTCCGCACTATATAGTAGCTGGTGACAGCATCCCTCCCTCCCTCCCTCCGGGAGGAGAAGAAGACCATCCTCTGAGACGCTCAGTGCTCCTTCCCCCAGCCGGCCCCCAGCGACTCAACCTCATTCCGGAACTTGGGTTGCTGACGGTACGAGCGGCCCAATGGGCTGGCAACCTGGTTTGATATTTGAAATATTTAAAGGAGAGTCCCAGTTATTATCATACCCCACCAGTTTCATCAATATTCTCTATTGAATTTGAACACAGAGTGATTACCATTGTGGTTACAATCAGCTATGACGCTACAGAAACAGTGCTATGACCCTTAACGGATACCGTGGACATCAGGACGTAATCCAGGCCACAAAACATAAGCTCTAACACGGAGAACAGAAAATTAAATGAGTCACTAGGTGGACAGATCGAAACAAACAAAAAAATGAACAGCATAGATGAACATCTGGGGTTAAAAGAAGATTATAATGAAGCGTATAAGGTTTGTACATGAACTGTTTCTGTAACACAGTGGCTGATTTTATTAGATTATTACAATGCATTTTATTTACCACTTTAGAGACTGTTACTGTAGCAACAATCATTTCCTTGACACAAAGTGCTTTCCATTAACAGATTTAGCAAGAGAGGAAAGTACAGTTTTTTTAAACAATTCAGAACCATAAGGGCAAAATGCTGTGTCTTTTTATTTATTTATTTTGACTTTCTG
Organism: Neoceratodus forsteri; assembly: GCA_016271365.2. Classification (NCBI taxonomy): domain Eukaryota; kingdom Metazoa; phylum Chordata; order Ceratodontiformes; family Ceratodontidae; genus Neoceratodus; species Neoceratodus forsteri. The sequence goes on along the minus strand of CM028132.1, from coordinate 23,762,239 downwards.
TTAATGCAACCTCTCTCAACTGGCATCTGTCTCCACTTTCAGGCTCCTGCCTGTCCCCAACCCCTTCATCCTGCCATCTCCTTGGGCCTTACCTCTCCTGCTTTTCCCTCATGGCTTACACCCCATGATGGGGTCCTTAGGCTGGTCCATGTCCCTTGGAAACTCATGTAGCGTACTCGGGGAGAGCCAGGCTGGCGGGTGTGGGGTCTGTGGGAGAGCAGGACTGTCATACTGCTCTGCCCAGGGTCCTTTTCCTCCCCTTCCCATGGAAACGCCAGCTGAGAGCTGGCATGGACACATAGTGTGTGGAGCTCCTCCCAGCCAGTCAGTGCTTTCCCACCCTCGAGTGCACTCACGCTTGCTCCGCCAACTGTGGTCACCCAGGTGGTGATCACACAGCAACAGTGATCTCCCTCCCTCCCTGGAACAGGCCGTCTTCTTGGATGCACGATCCTTAAGTAAGGAGGGCTTGGGGGATACTGGGATGCATAGGGAGAGGCATCAACAGTAGAAAACAAGAAGTTGTTATCCCTCTCTACAGACAGTTAGTGAGACCCCATCTGGAGTACTGTGTGCAATTCTGGAGACCCCATCTCCGAAAAGACATAGACAGAGTGGAGGCTGTTCAGAGGAGGGCAACCAAAATGGTGCAGGGTTTGCACCAGAATACACACAAGGAGAGACTAAAGCAGCTTAATATGTATACCCTTGAGGAAAGGAGGGAGGTGGGGACATGATAGAAACTTTCAAGTATCTCAAGAGAATTAACAAGGTACAAGGGGGTAGTATCTTTTAGAAGAAGAGATGTGCAAGAACAAGGGGGCACAATTTGAAGATAGAGGGGGGACGGCTCAGAGGTAATGTTAGAAAGTATTTTTTCATAAAGAGAGTTGTGGATGCATGGAACAGCCTTCCTGAGGAGATGGTGGAGTCAGGAACAGTGGGAGAATTCAAGAATGCTTGGGACAGGCATAAGGCAATTCTAGTTGGGGGCAGGAGGAAGTAAGCTGTTGATTAACTAGAATCTGCAGCTTATCCATCAGGTAGGGAAATGAGCAGACTGGGTAAGCCAAGTGGTCCTTATCTGCCGTCAAATTCTGTGTTTCTGTGTTTCTCCCCATTACTGGCAAATAATGACTCAGGCTCGCTATCGAACCCGAGTCACCGGCATTGCTAAGATTAGCTCTACCACTGCAGCGATGGGCCGGCATATGCTGCCACCTTTTAGTCTCTGCTACCTGTTAGGAGCTAGGGTTGCTCAACTCTGCCAGACGGAATCGGATTTGTCAGATTCTGATCCAGTTTTTGGATTTAGGGTTTTCAGATTTGCAGTCCGAAAATGCTAAATACTAAACTGAATCCTAAATTTTTACATAGGCATTTAGGATTTAAAATTTCAAGTTGGAATCCTAAAATCCAGTTTTTAGGTCCTTTTAGAATTTTACACGGAATCAGATTAGGATTCAGAGATTCCTAAAATCGGATCAGAATTGTCTGGTTCAGAACATCCTTGTTAAGAACCTTGCTTGCCTTCAAGCGACACTGTCATGAACTGGAGCACTGCATTTGACTTTTTTGAAATAAGCCAGTGGTGGTGGTGGTGGTGGTGGTGGGGGGGCGGCAGTGGTTTGAAAGTGCCCTAAAAAATAATATTGTTATTCATTTTAACATTTGCTAGTAAACAGTGTACAACTACAAACAGTCATACAAAAAGTAAAAAGACAGTATTACACACAAAATAATTTTAACTATGAGATTCTTAACAAAGACAACAAAAAGGACAGGTGCAATCATATATCCATATTTCCAAATTCATCTCTTCTCATTCTATTAATTTAGACATGCAGGCTACCTTGGGGACAGTCCATTAAACGGCTCTCAAGACTTGATCAATGTCAGGCCCCACATCCCCTCATCTCACCAGTCTTTAATTGACTATACCCCCTCTTAATATCAGCCCTTCCTCTAAACTGAGAGAAGCCAGGAAAGGTGCCCAGCTTCTACTAAAGCTCTCCTCCCGTTCCCAGAAGATATACATCAGTCTCTCTAAGCCCAGGGTTTGTATTATCATCTGTCTCCAAGTCTGAACAGTAGACATGGCTTGGGAAATCCATGTGTTTTGTATGCAGTGGCAGGCTAACACAAACAGTACTCTCATCCACCTAAAGAGTGGTAGCCACTCTTCTTTTTCTCCCACCTCTATCCCAAAAAGGCACCCCAGCGGATCCATCCCCACTTCTGTTCCCGCTATCCTAGTCACTTCCGTCACTACCTCCTTCCAAAACACCTGCAGTACCGGACAGGCCCAAAAGCAGTGCATGTAGGTACCCCTCTCCACCCCGTACCTTCCACATATTGGTGACACTAAGGGATGTGCCCTGTGCGCTATCACCGGTGGGTAGTACAATCTATGTATAAATTTATAATATGCCTCGTTATATCTGTTACACGCCATAATTCCCGAATGCATTGGGAGCAGAATCCTTCAGTTCTCCTCCATAACAACCCTCTCTAAATCTCGTTCCCATAGTTGTCTTGTCTTAACTGTCCTGTCTGGGAGTATCTGCTTCCCCTCTTCGCCGCCCGTCCAATAAAACCTTTGGGGTCCACCTGGGCCTGGTAAACCAAACTCTCCACACAGTCCAGCTTGTATACCCCTCCCTCATCCCTTGCAAGGCTGCCCATAAATGCCCGCACCTGCAGATATCTAAACATATGTCGCCCTCCCACTCCCAACGTATCTTGTAGGGTCCTAAATGTGCATAAATGGCCCTGTACCAAAAGGTTCCCAAGACTGAGAACTCACTTCTGTTCCCATTCCCTGAAGCCCCCATTCTCTAACCCAGGTAAAAAAAAGGGATTACCTGCCACAGGTAACAATAGAGTTTCCCCCCTCTATGTCCACCTTTGTCTTCTGAGTTGTCCCCAGGATATTAGAACTTGTAGCACTAGTGGGCTGCACTTTCCTCCAGTTCTGTGTGCCCTGAGACCTCTGCTGTGAAGGTATGCCGCTAAAGCTCCCTGGGCCTCTTTCTGTTCTAAATCCACCCAGCTGACCACTTTGGGTCGGTGCACCCAATCTGCTATATATCGTTGTTGTATTGCCAAAATATAATTCCCCGTATCAGGGAAGTTTAGGCCTCCTTTATCTCTCTCTGCTTTCAGCCTTTGCAAACTAATCCTTGGGTGTTTTCCCCTCCATATAAAGGTAGAGAACACCTTTTCTAACCTTTTAATATCCTCTCTCGTCAGCCCCACATATTGCATCTGTAATAAGTACAGAAGTCTTGGCGAGATATTCATCTTGATGAGATCCACCCTACCCAACCACGAGATGGGCAGCTGCACCCACCTCCTAAGATCCACTTCTATGGCCTTCAGCAGATTGGTGTAATTCAGTTTGTATAGGGAGCCCAATGTTCGTCCCACCTGCATTCCCAAACAAGTAAAGCTGGCGCCAACCATTTTCAGCCCCCACTGTCTCCCTTCATTCCCTGGTCTTGGGTAACACATTGCCTCCGATTTCCCTAAGTTAATCTTGTACCCAGAGAAAGTGCTAAACTCCTCCACTAAACATAGCAGAGGTGGCACAGACTGTCTTGGCTTTTTAAGGAACAGGAGCATATCGTCCGCATAAAGAGCAAGTTTATGCTGTACTCCTTGCATCCCCTCGACCCCTGCAATCTCCCCACAGCTCCGTATCGCCACTGTGAGCGGTTCAATTGCCAGTGCGAACAGAAGGGGAGAGAGCGGGCAACCCTGTCTCGTGCCCCTTTCCAAATTAAATTTCTCAGACAGGGAACCATTTACCATCACCCAGGCCCGAGGTGCCGCATACATAGCCTTCACCCACCTAATATAAGGTTCATCCAGACCAAACCGGGACATCACCTCAAACAGGTACTCCCATTCCACTCTGTCAATCACTTTCTCAGCGTCCATTGAAATTATCCCTATTTCCTCCTTCCCTCTATTAGCTCGCCATATAATATTAAGCAGGCGCCTCATATTATGATATGACTGGCGACCGTTAATGAACCCGGTCTGGTCTGGGTGAACCAACCCCGGGAGTACTGCCTCAAGCGTAGAAGCCAGAATTTTTGCTAATGTTTTAACATCACAATTGAGCAGTGAAATGGGTCTGTAGGAAGCACACTCCTTTTCATCCTTCCCCCACTTGGGAATGAGGCAGATAGTGGCATCATAGCAGGTGTCAGGCAAAGTGACTTCCCCCATCTCCTCTTGCTGTTGAAAGACTGAGCAGAGAGCAAATCCCCTATCTGTCCTCCCATTACTTTATAATACTCCGCAGGATATCCATCCGGTCTGCTAGCTTTCCCCCCTTTGCAGTTTCTGTATAGCACTTAAGACTTCCGCCTTAGTAATTCCTTGACTCAGTTGTTCTCTCTGCACCTGTGTAGCCTCTGGCAAAAGCACTCCCTCCAGAAACCCCCATCATCTGCTCTCTCTTGCCCATGTGCTCTGCCTGGTACAACTTTTGATAGAAAGCTTGGAAGCTTTCTTTTATCCCTTTAGGATCCCTGTGCATAACTCCACTTCCATCCTTCACCCCCGTAACTCGACCCAGTCCCCGTCATCCCTTCATGAGTCTAACATCGGGCCCGGTTTATTCCCCCACTCAAAAATTTGGCGTCTATTAAAATAACAAATCCTCCCTGCCTCTGTTTTAAGATGGGCGTTCAAGGCCTCCCTTACCGTAGTCAGAAAGCCTGCTCGCCTCACCTTTCTCCCTGCCCGCAACTCTCTTCTCCAGCTCCTTTCGTTTCCTCTCTAGCTCCCATTGTGTTTCTTGCTTTTGCCTTTTAAACCGGGCCATATTATTCTATGATTACCCCTCTCATGTAGGCCTTACTCGCCTCCCAGAGTACAGCCCTAGAGACCTCTGCTGTGTCATTCGTCTCCATATAAAATCTCCACTTCTCTACCAAGTATTCTTTAAACTCTGTATTTTTAGCCGTATATGTAGGGAATTTCCATGGGGGGGGGCCTTCCTGTCTCTCCCAGATTTGCAACTTCATAATGACCATCGCATGGTCTGATACGTGTATCGGACTATGCAGTACTTCCCCAATATGAGCATACCACCGCTTCTTCTTGTAAATATAATCGAGCCGAGACCATGTCTTATGTGGGTTCGAATAAAAAGTATATTTTTCACTCCACTTTCACTCCAGGGTTAGCGGTGCGCCAAGCGTCCACCAAATCTAACTCCGACATACCCACATGCCATTGTTGCATAATTCCTGTCTCTCTCCACTTCCCCTTGGAGTGATCCATACTCGGATCCATCGTCCAGTTTAAGTCCCCTCCCATAATTAGACCTGGAAATTGTTCTTTAATTAGTAAATCCAGCAATGAAATGTAAAATTGCGGGTCATACACCGCAGGGGCATAAACGGAACCAAAAGTAACCAGTTCCTCGTTCAATGACCCCGATATAAATACATATCGTCCCCCCTTAGGGTCTCTAACCACCCTGCTTACCTCAAAAGGGAGGGCCTTATGCATCAAAATGGCTACTCCTCTCTTGTGTGTCGAAAAAGATGCCGCAAAGCAACTCCCCACCCAGTTCTGGGCCAGTTTAACATGTTCCGCATCTGTTAAATGCGTTCCTGTATAAGGGGGCCACCTGGGCCCCAGTCCTTTTCAGTGCGGTTAGCAATGACGTCCTTTTGACTGGATTTACTGTACCACATACGTTCCAAGAAACGATACTAAGACTTTGTTTTTTATCCATTTGTAGATATATCCCCCTTCATACACACCCCCTCATTATTGTACAAAGGCCATCTAGGCCAGTCAAGATCCCCTCCACAATTTCCAGGTCATATCGTGTTACATCCTTTTTTCCCATTTGAGCTATTCCATACATTGATGATAGCACCAAAACAAATAAACAAAACAATAACAACTAAAACATACAATTATGAACATTTCCAAAACAATCCCTCATACCCCCACCCCCCTTAAAAAACAATTTAATTCAACTTTTACTGAGGTTTAGTTTTTAGAAAAACCAACAGGCAGGCCTGTCGACACAGCAGTAGGGTTGATGCTGGCAGTGGGGGTGACTTGGGTTCGAGACTGAGCCTGGGTTTCTGAAGGGCCAGAAAGGGGTCCCACAAGATGCCCTCCTCCTCAGAGTGGGAGACAAACTGACCCCCACTACCTTAGCAGCATGTTGTGTCCCACCGGATGTTCACCCCCTCAGGGTGAGAGGTAGACTGATCTCCTTCTGCATGAGTGCCATCAGTGCATTTTACAACTTGTAAAATAATGTCCGTCTCTTCTGTACTGCCCAAGACCAAGAGCATTGTTCGAGGGGTCTTCTCACTTGCTACTGGCCCCCACGTATTGACTTGATATGCCTTTTTTTCCTTCCTCTTCTTTAAAGTTTTTTCTCCCTTTCGCTGCAGGTGGGCAGCTGTCAGCCATGTCCACTCTCCTTCCGACTGTCACTCACCTCCCCAGCCACCAGAAAGTCCCCTTGGGATTGCCCCCCCACACCCACAGCGGAGCTAGGAGGGGAGGGCCGTCCCCCAGGTACTCATATCCACATAACTGGTGGCCTGATGGTGGTGTGGACCAGAGGAGAGCAGGTATAGCTTCATTAAGCGAGGCCAGCCACTTTTCCATTTTCTGCCAACCCCTTGACGGGGCAGCATATAAGCGCATGTGTGTGGTGGCACGCAGGCACTATGGAAGCATGGCCCCTCCCCACTGAGTCAGATATAGCCTGAGTACCACCGCGTCTCTACCCGGTGGCATTCAAAGGCCGAGATGGATTGCCACCCCTCTGTGAGAGAGGAGAGCAGTCCTTGGGATGCTCAATCCTTCCCCTCCCTCATTGGCCGACGCCCAGCGACCTGAGTCCATTCCCGAGCCCAGGTCGCCAGCGTGGCTGCAAGTGAAGCACGGATCATGGACTCCCGCAGCATTATAGAAAGGTATGTGGGACAGGAGTGGGCTACAGCGTTTATTCTACAGGTCACCTTTAATGATCGGGTGATTGGTGTGCTAGTGTAATGCAACTCGGAAACTGGTGACCAGCAGACAAAATTCAGCCCAGCTAGAGTTCTGCTGATTGGCTGGTTTATTCAAAAGCTAAGAAAAGTGAGGGCATACTGAGTTAGTAATTATTCTCAAATTTTCTCCTTGTCTTCCTGTCTTATTAGTAGTAGGCCTAATGAGGAACCATCAATATTAACATGCAGTGATGAATTATGCATTAGATTTGGAACCGTTGTTAATTTATGGAACTTTTCTTACTAGTAGAGATTTATTAGTCTGGCACTACTTTCCTTCAGTGTTATCCCTCATTTCCATTCCTTCCTCTGCATTGGCTCACTGTCACTGACTCACTGCCAAGGGGAAGCGCCAACCTTTTGTTTGGGTGCCCTGCCAGTGCCATTTAGCAGTGTGAAGAATGTTGGCTCAGTGATGCTGGGGCCACATATCACTGCCTTGTAGATTTTCCGAGGATCAAGAGATGTTCAATTGTGAGAGGAGTGATCTCCCCCCTCCATACCTCTCAACCTTTTGTCCCCCAAATGTGGAACATTGCCTGTCAAAATGTGGAACAAATGGGCAAAATGTGGAACACTTAATCAAATATTTCCCTAAGAAGCTCAAAACACTGTTAAAATGTTGCATTTATGTTCAGAAAGTCTGTTATTAATTGAATAATTAATTTTTTCCATCATTTACTATGGATTTTTGCTTTAAAATGTTGACTTTGAATGTGGAATAAGTCCTCAAAATGTGGAACAGGGAGCTTTTTTAAAGTAAAATGAGGAACGTTCCTCATAATGTGGTACAGTTGAGAGGTATGCCCCCCTCAGCTTGCATGTCCGGGTTGCTGTGTGGAAGTTGGCAGTCATTAAACAGTTTATTCTCTGTACTTAAAGGGGAAGTCCCCTCAGCCTGTTTTTTGTATACCTGTGTAGTCTGTAGGCGTGAACAATGATTCCCTCTCTTGCACCCCTCTGTTTTCATCCTAATTTAAATATAAATGAGGTTGCTTCACTCAGCTTTGCCCTAGTGTAAAAACCTGTTTGTCGCCATTGCAAAGGTCATGACCCCACTCATGCAAGGCATCATGGGAGTGATGATGTGTACATGCACGAGCCAGTAGAAGTTATACTCTTTTTTTCAGTTGTGTTGCATGTCTTGTTAAGTGCCTGTATTTTCTAAAAACATGTTTTCTAACTCAGATACACTTTAAACTACAGAAAACAGCAGGGCACTTACTATGCCTTAAAAAGTTTCATGACCAGAACACAGGGGCTGCAGAGGACAGCAGCAGCACTACTGCAATATAACTGCTGCAGGCTTTATCCCTAAAACATCATAAAATTCCAGCATGCCTTACATGAATCGGGTCATGAACTTTGCAATGGAATCAGGCAGATTTTCACACCAGACTTAAAGAGCAGGTTTCTAGTTAATAACTTTTCTCCACCCCTTAACATATATGGCAGCTTACCTTTCCCTTAATCCATTTGTGCATAAAGTGTCATTGTTTTTATTCTTGTGTTTAGAGAAAAAAACACTTGTAAAATTGCTCCATGGGACTGGCAGTCAAAACGCTCCTATTTCCATACGTGGAGACGTGCCCCCACGCTAGCAGATTTCGTGATGTCAGTACAAGAACAGCGCAGGGGTGCGCTCCATAGACTATAATGGGGTATGGAAGGCAGTGTTAGGTACGATTGTCACAACTAAGTGCAACCCAACACAGGCTGTTGAAGGCTACTGCGATCTGCGTAGTTATATCATTTGCTGCTCTATAGATTTCACTCTCACATTTGAGGGCAGGTAGTAAGGATTGTTAAAGAAGTAACTTTCTTGTGTTAAATTTTAGTCAACTCGTATTGCAGTAAAGTAGAGCTTTTGATGTCTGCTTCTAGAAGTCTTGGTGATATGTTATGTGTAGGTTAAAACTGAGTTGAGCCATGTACTAAGGTGTCCATCCATCGGGTGAGACGTTAAGTCAACGTCCCTTATGTCTGTCTCTGGTGGCTCTACAGGTAAAAATTGATTCATTATCTCCTGGGTGGCCATTTTGTGTCAGGTTAAGCAATGGATGGTTCAGACTTCATACAAAGCTATTGGAAGTATACGGCACTCATTGTAAGAATAGGGAATCTTCCCTGGTGTCCTTGCCAATACTTCCCCGTGTGTGTAGAACAGATTCATGTAACGCACCCCCTCAGAATACACCTGGAAATTAACTATCACAGTTCAGTGTGCATTTTGGGGTCAAAAATTAAAAATGAAATAAAATCAATTTAAAACGCTACACGAATTCCAATGGCGTACTGGATTGTTAGGGATATTTATTAGTGCAGCAAGAAAGGTTGCCTTTCTACTGAAAAGCATAGGTTTAGTGTCGTTAAGCAGGGGGAAGTTTGTATCCACCCAGGCTTGGGACGTATCTTAGATTGTCTGCAGTGTTTTCGTGAGATTTGGAGTACAATCATTTGTTTATTTAGTTATTGAATTTTGGTGACTGGGTAGGTCCACTGAGACCAAGTGTCCCTTTTTCAGGGGTGACCCAGAATTAAAGATCAATGGCAACCAGTTTACACAAAAAAAGCCAGAATTCAAGGCCCTGTGTCATGAGTAGTGTTTCCTGAAAATGGCATGCTATTTGGTTTTGTGGTTTTCTTTAAATCAGCATTAGTCGGTTAACTTGTTCTGCACTAACTGGAAACAGGCTGTTTCTGTCCTTCTGGTTGAGCCTTGGAGAATGATGACATCATATTGGACTAAGCTACTGCTGCAGCAGTGCAAGTTCCTGCTTGACTGAAGAGCTGTAAACTTCCTAATTAGAGCAGTCTGTCGAATTAATTGGTTGCAGTCCAGGGTTTTTACTAAATCGGTGTCTGGTTTGTGTTCAGATGAATTAGCTGAAAATCTATCATTCTGTTCTTATAAAAAGCTGATTATATGAATTTCAGTGCTGAACTACAGTAGTATGCATTTGAGAAATCAGCTTGTTGTATTATAGCTGTGAGTTCTGTCCCATCAAAGCTGTTATTTTTCTAGCTATATAACACTGGGTTGTTTATTTAATAGATATAAAATAAATCTAACGTTTGTTAACTCATACAAGTAGTCATTGATGTAGCCTCAATAAATCGGGTCATGTAAGAACAGTTGTTTTCCTCTCAGACTGAGAAACAGGTGCCTGCCACACTCTGCTATATACTAACATACCAACATACTAAAATGCCAGCAGAATAGGCCTAGTGGTCTCTCGAGTCTGCTCAATTTTCAGCACCTGCACTGAGTGTCGATTTTGGTGTTCCTCCCTCGGGTTATACTGTTGCCAGTCCCAGATGTTCCACCTGTACCGGTCCTGGTCAGATTTACTCTCCCCCTGTACCTGCCCCATCCCCATTTAAACCCATCCACAGTCTCTACCTCTACCAGCTCCCTGGGCAGTGCATTCCATGGCTCCACCACCCTTTCAGTGAAAGAACATCTCCTCCTCTCCCCTCTGAGCCTGCCCCCTTCCAGCTTACACCCATGACCTCTCGTTGCCCCACCCTCCTTCCTTTGGAGCACCCTGACTGGGCCTCCTTTATTGATCCCTTTCATGTACTTAAAGACCTCTATCATGTCCCCCCGCCCCTCCTCTCCTCCAGGGTGTACATGTCGAGCTCCTTGAGCCTCTCCTCATAGGGCCTCTCCCCCAGGCCCCAGATCATTTTGGTTGCCCTCCTTTGGACCCTCTCTAGGAGTGTAATGTCCCTTTTCAAATGTGGTCTCCAAAACTGCACACAATACTGGAGGTGTGGCCTAAGCAAGCACTTGTACAATGGAAGGATCACCTCCATCTTTCTGGAGGTAATCCCCCCGGCAATGCATCCCAGCATCCTATTTGCCCTTGCCACTACCCTCCTATAGGTCTCTGAGTTGTTCATTTTGACATCTACCACTACTCCCAGGTCCCTCTCACCCTCCGTGACTTGAATCATGTCTCCTCCCAGAGTATACCCCTGGCCTGGATTTCTGACTCCTAGGTGCAGAACCTTGCACTTCCCCACACTGAATTTTAGTTTCCATTTTCCTGATCAACTTTCCAGAGCCTCCAGGTCCTCCTGCAAGGCCACCCTACCCTCCTCTTCATCTACCACCGCACCCAGCTTCAAGTCGTCTGCAGAGAGACTCATCTCACTCCTGATCCCCCTCCTGATGTCCGAGACATAGGCATTGAACAGGAGTGGCTCCAGCACTGACCCCTGGGGAACCCCCCTAGTAACCCACCTTGGGGATGAGGCTAACCCTCCAACCACCACCTTCTGAGTATGCTCAGAGAGCCAATTTCCTATCCATCTTAACAGCTGTCTCCCTACCCCCATTTCCTTCAGCTTAGCCAGCAGGCCACTGTAGGGTACTGAATCAAATGCCTTGCTAAAGTCCAGAAAGAGGACATCCACTGGCCTACCCTGGTCCAGGGCCCTCGTCACCCAATCATAGAACTCAACAAGGTTTGTCTGGCAGGATCTTCCTGTGACAAAGCCATGCTGCCTATCGTCCAAGTACCCAGTTTGCTCCAGTAACCACCCTAGCCTTTCCTTGACAATACCCTCCATCACCTTGCTGACCACTGAAGTCAGGCTAACGGGCCTGTAATTTGCTGCCTCCTCTCATGATCCCACCTAGTGGATCGGCACAACATGGGCCTCCGTCCAGTCTTGGGGCACCCACCCAGTCCTCAGAGAGATGTTGAAAAGCTCCACTAGAGGGACTGCAGGACCTCCGCCAGTTCCCTCAGCACCCTGGGATGTATCTTATCTGGCCCAGGTCCTTTCTCTGTCCGAAGGGACCTGAGGGATTCCTTTACTCTCTCTACCGGGATTTCAGCCTCCACGTCTTCCCCCTTTTCACCCTGCACTGCTGGCCCCCCACCTGTTTGTGGTGGCCACTCCCTTTCCCCAGACCCATCAGGGCACCTAGTCTCTACCGGTCCCACCCCTTCCTCCAGTTTGCCCCTGCTTCCTTCGCAAGACATAGCTTCTCCATCCCTCCTGGTAAACACCGAGGCAAAGTACTCATTTAGGACTTCTGCCTGTTCCTCTGCCTCCTGTGCCCAACCATCCCCTACCCTTATCTTGCTGATCTTCCCCCTTACTTTCCTTTTTCCCCCTATGTATCTAAAGAACCCCTTGTCCCCCATCCGGATCCCACTGGCCAAGGACTGCTCCTTTTTTGCCTTAGCTGCTCTCACCACCCTGGTGACGCTCTTGGCTCTCAGCTCATATTCCTCCTGATCCCTTTCACTCCTTGATCACCTGAAGCTCCCACTGGCCACCTTCTTTTCCCTCACCACCTCCTGTACCTCCCGGGTCCACCAGCAGGGTTTTCTGGCCTTACCGAACTTACACCTTTCCCTTGCGCAGGATCTGGTAACCTCTTGTATTCCCCATCTAATGATCCCCCACCTGCTGTCAGCATCCATATCCAGCCTTATCCTGTCCAGATGATCTTTAAGGATCCTTCCCATCTCGCTGAAGTCTGCACCCCTAATGTGGGTTACTACCATCCATGTTCATCTTTCCTCCCCCCTAGGTCCAGGAAGAACCAGACTGTGGTGTGATCACTCCCAGCCAACGGGTCCTTCACCTCTAGGCCCCTAATCTGATCACTGTCTGCCAGGACCACGTCCAGTGTCCGGGCCTCCCTAGTTGGCTCACCCACCTGTTGTGTCAGAAACTCATCCTGGAAGACATTAGGCACATGTACTATATGAACTCATAAATGTCAGTTCTTTTATGGTTTCTATATGAAAATACATCATGTATACGCATAACTAGAAACACTATATGGCATCCTGATGCCCCCATCTCCTGCCTACAGTTGAAGCAGCTGCACTCTGCTGTCCCCTGTCACCTGCCCCACGGACACCCTGTCTCCTGCCCCACATTTGAGGCTGCTGCACACTCGCTTCTCCCGGAGAGTCGGGGCTGCTGTACCCTGTTGCCCCCATCTCCTGCCAGCACAGTCAGGGCCTTTGCACCCTGCTGCCCCTTCCTGAACAGTTTTGGTTGCTGCACCCTGTTGCACTTTGCCCCCCCCCCAAAAAAATCAGAGCTGCTGCACCTTGTTCCTGTCTACACAGTCAGGGCTGCTGTTTTTTCCTGCTGCACCTTACAGCCCCATGTCTCCACTGCCCCTTGACTCCACAGTTAGTGTTGCTGCAGCATGCTGCCCCCTGCCACCAAAATCAGATTTTTTTGCTGCACTGCCCAAAAGAAAAAACAGAAAAATACTTTTGTCTTGTGTTATGGGGGTGAAGGACAGAAGGCTGTAAGATGCAGACGTCCCAACTGTTCAGCCAGGAGACAAGGGAGGCATTAGAGTATAGCAGCCCAAACTGTGGGACAGGGTGCAGCAGCCACACCTGGGTGGAACTGACAAAACTTTGGGGGCAAAGGACAGGGTGCAGCAAATGCCATAACTCTTGTGTCAAGTGGCAGCGTGGCACAGCAGCTCTAACTGTGGAGGCAGTGGGCTCTAGGGCACAGCAGGCCACAACAGCCCTGCCTGAGTAGGCAGGAACAGGGTGTAGCAGTCCTGGCTGTGGTGGCAGGGGACAGTGGACAAGATGGTGCAGAAGCCTTGACTGTGGAGCAAGATATGGGGGGCATCAGAGTACAGCATCCCTGACAGTGGGATGGAATGCATGGTGCAGCAGTCCTGACTATTCAGGTAGACGATGGGGGCAACAGGGTGCAGCAACCCTAACCATGTGCGAGAAGATAGTGGACAGCAGGGTGCACAAGCCTCAAATGTGGGGCAAGAGATGGGCTTGTGGGGCAGCAGATGTGGCAACAGAGTGCAGCTGCCTCAACTATGGCACAGGAGACAGTGGGCATCAGGGTGCTCTGTACTGTTTCTAGTTATACTTTATGTATTTTCACACAGAAACCAGCAACGAACTGACATTAGTGAGTTCTTATAGTGCTGTACATGTGTCTGAAACAGCAGAGTGTGGCAGACACCTGTTTGTCAATCTGAGAGGAAAACAATTGTTCTTACGTGAAACTATGCATTGAGGCTACATCAAAGATTAACTACTTGCATGAATTAACAAACTTTAGATTTATTTTATAGAAACATAGAAACAAAGAATTTGATGGCAGATAACGACCGCTTGGCCCACCTAGTCTGCCCATTTCCCTACCTAACAGATAAGCTGCAGATCCTAATTAACCAACAGCTTACTTCCCCCTACCCCCCACTAGGACTGCCTTATGTCTGTCTCATGCATTCTTGAATTCCCCCACTGTTCTTGACTCCATGACCTCCTCAGGGAGGCTGTTCCATGCATCCACAACCCTCTCTGTGAAAAAATACTTCCTCACATTACCTCTGAGCCGTCCCCCCTCTATCTTCAAATTGTGCCCCCTTGTTCTTGCACATCTCTTTTTCTGAAAGATACCACCCTCTTGGACTTTGTTGATTCCCTTGAGGTACTTGAAAGTTTCTATCATGTCCCCTCTCTCCCTCCGTTCCTCAAGGGTATACATATTAAGCTCCTTTAGTCTTTCTTCGTATGTCTTCTGGTGCAGACCCTGCACCATTTTGGTTGCCCTCCTCTGGACAGCCTCCACTCTGTCTATGTCTTTGCAGAGATGGGGTCTCCAGAACTGCACACAGTACTCCAGATGGGGTCTCACCAACTGTCTGTACTGAGGGATAACAACTTCCTGTTTTCTACTATTGATGCCTCTCCCTATGCATCCCAATATCCCCCCAGCATTCCTTACTGCCTTCTCACATTGCTTGCCCACCTTTAGGTGATCCGATATAATTACCCCCAGGTCCCTTTCCATTTTTACTGTTGTCAGTATCTCACCCCCCATTGTGTACTCTTCCCCTGGGTTTTTGTTTCCCATGTGCTTTACCTTGCACTTCTTTGCATTGAATCTGAGCTGCCATACATTTGGCCATTCCTCCAACCTTGCCAAGTCCCTTCTCATCTTTTCCACTCCATCTGGTGTATCAACCCTGTTGCAGATCTTTGTGTCATCTGCAAAGAGACATACTTTTCCTTCCAGTTCCTCTGTAATGTCACTTATAAAGACATTAAAAAGGACCAATCCCAGTACTGAACCCTGCGGTACCCCGCTAGTAACCCTCCTTTCTTCACTGTGGAGTCTATTTACTACTACCCTTTGCGTCCTGTTGTCTAGCCAATTTTGTATCTAGGCTCCCACCTTGGGACCCACTCCAAGGCTGGCTAACTTGTGTATTAATCTTTTGTGTGGGACTGTATCAAATGCCTTGCTAAAATCTAGGTAAGCCATAACAACCCAGTGTTGTAAAGCTAGAAAACAAAACACAAAGTTTTGATGGGACAGAACTCACAGCTGTGATACAGACTAGCTGATTTCTCAAATGCATACCACTTCAATTCAGCACTGAAACTCAAGTGATCGGCTTTTTAGGAGAACAAACTGATAGATTTTCAGCTAATTCATTTGAACACCTACCAGAGACTGATTTAGTAAAATCCCTGGGCAGCAAACAAGTAATTCTACAAACTGCTCTAATTAGGAAGTTTACAACTCTTCAAGTCAAGCAGGGACTTGCACTGCTGCAGGAGTAACTTAGTCCAATATGATGTCATCGCTCTCCAAGGCCCAGTCAGAAGGATAGAAACAGCCTGACTGTTTCCAGTTAGTACAGAACAAGTTAACGAATGCTGATTTAAAGAAAACCACAAAACCAAATAGCATGACATTTTCAGGAAATACTACTCATGACACAGGGACTTGAATTCAGGCTCTTTTTAACATTGTGTAAACTGGTTGTCATTGATCTTTAAAGTGAGGTATAGACAGAACATACTTTATGCTGACAGTATTGTCTGTGTGGAGATTGATGCTTAAGCAGTAATGCACGACAGGATGTGTGTTGTTTATGCAATATACCATGACAGGGAGTGGTATACTGGTGGATTTACCACGCCTGGTGTGGTTTGGTCACGAGGCGCAGCCGAGTGACTTAACCACACCAGAAGTGGTAAATCCACCCATATACCCACTCCCTGTCATGGTATATTGCTGTTATACAATGTTCAACTTTTTATTTGTTTTTATAGTGATATCAAACTTTTACAGTGGGTATACTGAAGGATTTACCACTGTCATGTGATCTGTTTTGCCCAATGAGGTTGCAGGATTTTCATACTCCATTGTATAATATGGGATTTACACACGCCTTGTACAGTGTGTCACGAGGCACAGCTGAGTGACTTTAGCCACACATGGAGTGGGTAAATCCCACTGCTACACACACCTGGAAGTGCATTAGTGTGATTATAAAATTAATCTATATACAAAAAAAAAAAAAAGTATTACGTTCAAAGAAAGTAAACATCTGATCAGTATGATCTTTACTGGTGGTGTGTGGCAGGATTTACACATGGTCATGTGACATGTTTTGACCAATGAGGTTACAGGATTTTCGTGACCCATTTTATAATGGTGTCTTGAACTTAAACAGATGTAAGCTGGTGCAGTATCGCAGCAGTAACGCTACCACTTGATATGCCGGCAACCCAGGTTGGGGAATGGGTTTGGGTCATTCGGGGGGGCAGGAGAGAGAGGATTAAGGTTTCCAAGGACTGCTGTCCTCCCTTGGGAAGCGGGGACACTGTGCCTCGCTGTGTGCCTTCCACCTGGCACAAGCCGGGTGGTAGCACAGTGGGAATAAATACTCAGCGGAGAACCTGGTATCAGACATTGATCATGCATGTGTGCCGCTGCACTCACGGTGCATCACTGCATGACTGACATCTCTTGGGGAGAAAACACCAGAAGGAAAAACTCCCAACTGCGTCTGGATGGCACCTTGTCCTCTGCTGGTCCTGTACCACCGACTGGGCATTTCCTTCAAGTAATCTGGATTGAGCTCTGTAGGGGTTAGTGCAGCCCTGAAGGCCTAACCATGGGGGGTAATCCATGGGGGACTCCCTGGAGAGGTATGCTCTGGAGAAGGCAGGTGATGGGACTTGGAGAACCAGGTCAGAAGGGGGCCGGTTGGTGGAAATCATTAATGTGCAGATGGATGACTAAAGGACTCATCAGCTGTGTCCCTGTGGGACATCAAGGCAGCTAGGTTCTGAAGTGGGGAGTCTGTCATTTACTTTCACCACCAATGACCTGTCAGAGAGATCTTTAACCCATGACGGGCTTATGCGGCTGATCCATCAAATGCAGTTTGCAGAGTTGGATGCCCGGTGTTGAAAGATTTAATGAGGTCTATGAAAATTGCTCCGGTGAGGTAGACGTCATCCAGTGCAACTTCCTCCAGTGCAATTGACAGGTCATTTTTCACTTTTAGAAAAGCTGTACTAGTGGAATGGTTTGGTCGAAAGCCAGATTTAGCATCTGTTAGGGTAGTGTGGATAAGCAGGAAATCCATTAGCTGTTTGAGAACTAATTTCTCAAGTAGGTTGTCCAGCATAGATAGCACCAAGACATTGGCAGTAATTATTTTGGTTCGAGGAGGGTCCTGCCTTGTGCAGAGGGGTCACTCTACTATAGAATTTTTACAGATACTGGTATCGTCCCATTCTGAAGGGAGAGGTTGAAGAGAATTGTGATTGACAGTGATAGGAACAGCAGTTTTTAGCCAGCTAGTTCTCATCCCATCAGAGGCCGTACTCCTGGTGATATCTTACTCTGTGAGCACTTTTATAACTTCTTCCTGGCATATGTATGAGAAGTGGAAGGAGGAGGTTAACTATTTGGTGGTATGATGGGTGTAGTCTGTTGGTTGTGGTAGGGTTGGGTTGTATAAAAGTGGGTAGAGTGAGGCTGAGATTGGTGACGTGTTTTCAGAGCTTCTGTGATTGCAGAGAAGATTGTTTTTGTTGTTTTTTTTTTTTTTAACTTTTTTTACCCTCCTCGGCAGGTTGGGGTCGTTTGGGGCTTGCCTGCACTATGCGCGTCCTGGTGGAACTCCCGAGCTGGCCCAGAGACTTCATCGAGCGGAGACCTCCGCTTGTCCCCCTTCCTAGTCCCAGACCCCCGGAAGCAGTGACTGCATGCGGTTGGAGGCCCACACCAGCACTGCAGCTCCAGTCAACAGCTCCTTCCACCCTCCCCTGGCCTTGCGCCCGGGCTCTCGGAAGCGGTACTGCCACCCAGCCTCCACTGGGGGGGCAGCCAAGCACCCAGAGTCCCATCTGTCCCTCCCGAGGTGAAGAGCTTGCCAGCTGGCAGCTGCTCAAGAGTCCTCTCCCTCCCCCCGCCGACCTGAGCTGGTTCCCGAACCCGGGTCGCCAGCGTGGCGCAAGGTGTGGCATCCAGTGCCTCAATCCTCAGTGCCACCGGGCCGGCGTGATTGCAGAGAAGGTTAATGGAAATGTGTACCATTCCCGAAGTTAGCATTTTTAAAGTTCCTTTTGTGATCCAGTTGCTGGCTTGCCAAGCTAGAATTAAGAAGTATCTTTGTTATATCATCAGAATATACCCTTTGAAATAGCCACCATCAGGACCGGTTATAGTCCTAATGGCACCCCAAGCAGAAATACTTGTGGTGTCCCTTCACTGCTCCCACTGTCCCCTCTTATCCCTTCTGCCCCACCCACATCCAAGAAGTTGGTAATTTATTTATTTTTTTTTTCACTGTAGTGTTGTATGAGTTAGAACATTTAGACAGCAACATTAGATCGACGGCCAAAGCACCAGTAATCTTTATGTGCTGCTGTCTAAGTGTTCTAACTTATGTAAACCTAGAACAACTAAAAACTTGCAGTTAGAGATAACCGAACTGTAAAACGTCCCTGAAACAACGAGCTTTTAAAAACAGATCTGTGAAAACTTGGAATACTCTTTCACTGAATGTATTGAGCTGTAAATGCCTCGGACAATTCAAAAATGCATTGAGATTGTGTTTAAATGACCTTAAGATGTGCAGATGCTTTAAATAGGTAGTTTTAGCCATTTGATTGTGACATGGTATTTTATATACTGAATAATTGTTATTGTATCATGTGTAAAGTGTTGTGTATTGCAGTTTGACTGGGTCACCTTTGAAAATAGGCACTTGTGCCTAAAGGTTTTTGCTCTATTAATAAAATTCAAAAACTCAGATTCAGATTCAAAAGTTCTGTGAATACAAGGGTGACGGCAACAATTTTGTTTTTTATAGTAACAGTTTTTTCATTTCAACATGATCTCTATACTTTCTACTTTAGTGGCCCCACTCTCTGTGCTGGCACACCAAGGGACCACGTGTTTCGCTTGTGCCTAAAGGACTGCTCACACAGCATTTTCTGCACTGTTGTGAGTGGCGCAGAACTGTTACAGCATTGCCGCTTTTGTCACGTGAACACAGTCTGCATTGCAGTGTCTGCATGTGTTGCGTTTCACCACAATCCCTCTTTTCTTGAAATTGTGTAGTGTGTAGGCATATTGCATGGCTGTCTGAACAGCTGGCACCACTCACAACACAACACAGGTTTCAGGAAGTATGGAATGATATTATAGCCATTTAAATTAATGTGACGCATTGTCAGTACCTAGAAATTGTGAAACACGCTGGCTCTGTGGCGCCGAGTGTACGGGTTTGCGTGGGACGCTGGTGACCCGGGTTCGTACCCTGAACCTGGGTGTCAGGAGCGGAGACCGACAGGGAGGGAATCCAGAGTGTCCACTGGATGCTTTCCTCCCGGGGGGTGAGCAGGGCCTCGGCACCTGGTGGCTGATTGGGCGACGTGCTTGGAGCATGGAGCCTCAACTTGCCCCCGCACATCCCCACCCCAGGTCACCGTCCCACATAGGCCCAATCAGGGTTGAGTGTGGGCAGGCCAGGACAAGGGAAGAAAAGCCCCCTGACTGACCGGATGATGGCCACCGGACCTTGGTGCCACGGTAGCCCAGGATAGTCCCATGCTGACCCCCCCCCCACCGGTTCTGGACCAACTGGATGTGCCTATGGGCACTTCTCCCCCGGAAGGGGAAGGGACCTGTCCAACAAAGGGATACGTCGGGTCACCCAGAGGATACCGACAGTAGTGAGGGCAGCGGATGGCGATCAAAGGCAGTGGTGGCTGAGGGTCCTTGGTGGCTCAAAGGAGGGCCAGTCAGGGTGGGGGGTGAGGTGCAAAAAAAAAAAAGAAAGAAGAAGAGGTGAAACACAAAATAAGAGGTCAGCACTTAAGAGTGAGCTATCTCCAAAGGCCCCCCACCACCACCACCATTTGTTTTCCTAAAGGAACTGAATACAACAATGACTGTTGCCAAGTCCAGCAAACTTCATTGAACACAACTGTTGCCCCCCACGAAGTTTGGCCCAAATGCTGGATGGTCAGTTGCACCAATATATGGGGCTGCTGTGTGAATGGGAGCCTCATCGCTGCAGCTTGAACAGAGCAGACTATTTCACAACGTAACCGCGAAAGGGGAGGTCGTGAATCTGGCATAAAATTGCCTCTGGCCATCTTATGCAAGCCTTCAAGAGGCATTCATTTCGTTCATGGAAAGGGAGTTGTGGCAATGTCACAACATCACTAGAGCTAACAGAGTGCAGTGAGCTGATGAGAAAAATTGCTCCTTGAGTCCTGCCGAAGTGTGAAGTAAGACGTACTCAGATACAATAACACAAGAGGGTATGGCTCGTGCTCTAATAAACCCAAGAAACATTAGCGTGGGAAACCACAAGATGAAATCGAGTGGTCTCAACCACTCGTGAGGGGATTTATTAGAGCATAACTTGAAACCCTCAAGTGTCTTACTGTATTGTGCTCATAAAATGTACGTATTTGGACTTCTTGTGTTTGATGTTTTATGTTATAAAAAGGTATAAAGAAGAAAAATAGCCCCTCAGGTGCAAGAAAAGCCCCTTACTATGAGTTGTACTTTGATCATTTCACTGCACATTACTTGCTTTAACCAATCACAGTGCAGGATTGTTAAACTCCCCTTTTATAATCTCTTTTACTTTGCCAAAAATAGAATCAAATGGTTTCAGTTCTGCAGGGGTCTTTACCTCTTGAGGAATTTGTTGTCACCAGCTGCACTCCCCATTGGCAGGCCTGGTGAGACCATGACATCATCGATCACTACTCATTCCTGTCCCCAGAGTTCATGCCTCCTTATCACTACTTAAAATAACATTCTCACCTTCTATTCAGATTGACCATGGTATCCTGTAGGGTTGCCTTCACCGCTGTGTGAGTGCTAAGGGGGAAAAAGTTTAGCTATGTATAGCAAACTGCAGTATTTGTGATGTGACATATTTTCCATTTATTTATTTAACACTTCAGAATTAACCTTTGTGCTATGAGTTCTTTTACAGAGGTTCCACGTCAAGAGGCAATACAACAGTTACAGTGGTACAATTCACATAGAAATACAGGTGTCTAACATAGGAATACTAGCTGGACAAAACAGTAGCTTTGTAGTTGATTACAGACATTCACAATTAACAAGTTTGAGAGGTATAACCAGCTGCCTTGGGAACAGACATTGTCACAAGTTTTAGGTTCTAAATTCTTCAAACTAGTTGCAGGAAAACGGAGGAGGGAGAGGGAGGGAGGAGGGAGTGGGGGATCAACAGGCACAGTCCCGGAGATGAGCTGGAAATATTGGAGCTAGGAAAGCAATAGGTGATTGGTGAAGTAAAGTGGAGATGAGTATCAGGTAAGGGCAGGAATGGGTGGCGAGACAGTAGTAAGGGGGAGAGGAAAGGAAGGGGAAGGAGAAGGTTGAGAGTAACAGGGATGGGATTGAATTAATGGAGCTCAGGCATGCAGAGAGAGGGGCTGGGAGGAACAAGGTGGGGATAAGGGCTAATCTGTGGTGAATTAAAATCTTATTTGGTGAAGTTAGGGAGTCTGATTCCCCACAATTATACTGGAGGCAGAAAAAAAATAAAGGTACCACACTATGCTGTATAAGGCAGGGACACTGTCTGGCTGCTTTCTTATCTTTTTTCCTTTGGGACCATCCACAGTGCTAGGTTGGTTTGCTTTTCCTTTTACTGCTAAGATCTGATTAAACATAAGAAAAGAAATAAGAACACTAAATTACATGGAGCAAATCAGGACAAATCCAGACGGACCTGTCACAGTGTCATCAGATCAGACTTTGTAGGGTATTCTAGTGGCTGACAGGGCTTTTGACAGAGCTAGTTTGCCGTTTGAAGAGGGGACCCTGGTGTTGCGTTTGTGTTGAGACTCTCATTGCTTCAGCAGCCGATTCTTTGTTTGTAGGCATTGTTAGAAAGAAGCCAGAACTACATCCGAGAACGCCTCGTCGGGCTCACACACGGAGGACACGCAGCTGCTGGTCCCACTCTCCATGTCAGAGGAAGAGGTTGATGGCACCGGGTACATTAGTGAGTCAGAGGGAATCAATAGCAGATCATCTGTTGTGGGCCAGGAGGAGGAGCAGGGACGACCACCTAGGAGCAAGGTAGGCTGGATTAGCTCTTGTTACTCCTTTCAAACACCCAAAATATGTCTCTGTATTTAGTAAAGCATTTACAGCTAAGCCTAGTGTCTTCTGTGAGTTAACATGCTTTCTGGCAAATACAGGAAAAGAAAAACATCTGGGAGGACAGACTCCAAAACAACCTGCTCTTCTAGTAAGTCCCCAAAAATGAATTCTAATAAAGGAAAAAGGATGACTCCGCCTACTGTAAGGACTCTGGTAGCAGAGGATCTCAATGGATTCCTCCAGGGGAATCTGATAGGCTGTCCTCCCACTCTGAGTCAGAGAATGGGGACAACTCTGAAGCCTCCTTTTACTTTTCAGTAGGTCTCGTTATTTCTTTCTCACTACAGTTTGTGATTTAAATTGCCTAGCAGTGGCTAATACTGCACCAAAAACAGTGAATTGTCATTTTGATTGTTCCTAGTTAAAGGCTATTTAATGCTAGAGAAACAAAATGTGTCCGGGAACCTCAGGTCCAACCATGTGAGCTCATATCTCAGTGGTTAGAGTACTGGGACGGTATTCTGGGGGCCTGGGTTCAATTCCCATTAAGTCACATTATTTCTGTCTGACTATAATTTGTGATTTAAATTGCTTAGCAGAGGCTAATACTGCACCAGAAACATCAAATTGTCATCTCAGTTGTTCCTAGTTGCAGGACATGCAATACTAGAGAAGGGAAGTGTGTTCGAGAACCTCAGGTCCCACCATGTCAGCCTGTAGCTCAGTGGTTAGAGCACTGGGGTGGTATTCCGGGGACCTGGGTTCAATTCCCAGTAGGTCACATTATTTATTTTTCACTACAGTTTGTGATTTAAATTGCTTAGCAGTGGCTAATACTGCACCAAAAACATCTGTCATCTCTTTTTCTGTGGATGAGGAAGAGGATTAAATGTTATTTCACCTAGATGACATACCTTACAAAGAAGGTAGTTAATTGCCCAAACCTCTCAGTAGAGGAGGAGTCCTTCAAGGGTATAAATCCCATGTTTGTATCAGGTAAAAAGCCAGAAAACTCCTTCTCATTCTACAGCACACTCATAGGTATACTTCCAAAGTAATGAGAGTTGAGATCTCATTGACCCCGTTAATAAATTGCATGAAGTGATTATTTCAAAGAAAGGCTAGCTAGTATTGGTGCCAAAAGTGAACCCCCTTGCCATCTCAAAAGTGGACATTCTTGCCTCGTCCTCTTTGAAGCATTTTGTAGCATACTACATTCCCCACAGAAAAGGCAATCATGCATAGAAGAACCTTTAACCACAAAGTGGCTCTAGCCCTCAATTAGGTGTGAGGCCTTTACCGCTATAATCCAGATGGCAGTCGTGTGCTTTTGTTCCTCCAGAGCACTCATGACCTGGCTGAGGGAGACCACCCAAAACCTAGACAATAAATTTGGCTGAGAGGGTTAGAAAGCTTTAACAGTATGCATAAATTGCCATGGTCTTTATCTGCAGTGTGTCAAATGGCAGAAGCTGCACTAAGCAGTGAACTACCCAGGAGAAATAGCTGAAGTCATGAGTGCTTGATAATACATTCATTTTAGTATATGCCTCTTTTAAAGTGAACCGGAACAGAATACCATGGCATCATATGGTACACAACCCTGTCATCAACGCACATGTAAGACATGTAACCTAATTTCCACTTCAGACTGTGTGGTTACATCACAAAACAGACTATTCAGGATACAGGGGAATTATACATGTACATTAAGTAATGTGGTCTACTTTATCCAATGCAAGAAATGTCCTCGCACAGATTATGTGGGGGAGACAAGCCAATAGCTCCGCACTAGAATGAATTCACACAGACATTCTATTAATCACAAGATGATTGAGAAACCAGTAGCCCAGCACTTCTCCCAGGATGACCACTCAATCTCAGATATGTCTGTGATGGTCTTAAAGGACATTTCAACAGTACAAACAGAGGCAGGCTTCTGAAATTAGACTTATTTTACTTCTCAACATGGTGGCGGATGGATTGAACATTGATGTTGGGTACATGACACATTATTCCACTTAAACTTACACAGACCTTTAAAAGATGGACATAAACACTTTAGTTCTTCAGCGGGCCTTTGATTTTGTAAGTTTATGGTTATCTACATTGTTGACTTCTCACCTTAACACTGTGGTGAGTGCGTTTGAGTGTGTGTGTGTGTGTATACCGATGTATGTATGTATGTGTGTGTTTGGTGTGTGTTGTGTTTTTGTGTGTTGTGGGTATGGTGTGTGTGTGTGTGTGTGTTTTGTTTGTTGTGTGTGGTGTGGTGTGGTGTGTGTGGAATGTGTTTGCTATATTTGTTGTGTGTTGTGGTTGTGTGGGGTGTGCAGGTGTGTGTGTGTGTGTGGGTGTGGTGTATGTACACACATATGTGTGGGTAGAGCGTGGCATGGGGCAATTGTTATGTGGCTAGAACACTTAGTTTTCACATATAGTGTGCATTTATTTCCTTCTATTAGTTGTCAGTGGTTGGATTACACACTGTCACATTTTTAACTGCTCATATTAAGATGCATATCTCATTTACTTGGGGGTTCATAGAAGGTGTAATTCCTTTGGGTTTTCATTTAGATTGCTTAGACTGATTCTGTGCATTTTTGTTATACGCAGTCTCTGTGTTGAAATCTGCACTTATCAGGCTCATGGTCTCGTTTTCTTGGGGGTCCTTGACAAGTATTTTTTTTTTGGGCACTTACACTTACAAGTGATACTTTCATGCATCATGTTTATATGTGTAGGTTAATTTGAGGCTTGATTTCAACTTGCAGTTATACCTAATTACAGGATTTTGTCTCTCATTATCTGTCCTTTAATATACCAGGACAATTGGAATGTAAGTTGTAAGCTCATCTTACATGTATTAGAGAATGCCACTCCAAGGTTTTTATCACTAGAATGCTTTCTTGGCATACTGAGACATTTTAAAATTTATGTGACAAGAACCCTCTGGCTGTAGAGAATTCTTGATAACCTTGCCCTTCTGAGGCTCCTCAGTTAAAGGCATACTGGTGTTAATTAGCTTCTCTGACATAATCTTCCATTATGTTTTAAATGTATATGTTAAACCAATGAGAATTATTTCTGCTTTTTCTATATAATCTGGTGTTAATAGTATGGGATATTTGAAAAAACTGCCACAAAGCTTCTGAAGAAGGACCTGGTTGGTTTGAAAGCTAAAGCACTTTGTTCTTTTCTGTAACATCCATGTTGGTCCAATAAAAGGTATCAAATCATTTGTTTCTGGATCTTTTAAAGTGAGTCATCTGGAGAGATAGTAAATTGAGCAGTAGATGACACAGTTAAAATATCTAAATTCCAACTAATCAGAGATGCCCAACACTTGACTTTAGAGTTTATATTTCAGAGTCAGAGGAGGGTATTCAGTCCAGAGCAAAATTCCTTTTATGGCCCAAAGGTCAGCTAGAATAAGGCCCATCTTCAAGGTAGTACGTGTTGTGGTGGTGGGCCTTTCTACTTCTATAATTTGCCTCCTTCAAATTAAGATTAAGAAGGTGAGCAGGCGTAGTTCCAAACACAGACTAGGGGCTACATTTGTGTGCCGACCAGGCAAGTGCATGGAAGGTTGTTACGGTTATGGGCTACTTTTTGAGTTCTGAGCACTACCTTTCAGTCATCAGCTTCAGGAATATTCTCCAAGGTACTAATAAGATTAATAGTATTAATAGCCAGACTCGGGCAAGGGGTGTTCTGTATTCCTTCAAACAACATTCTATTCAAGGACTCTACTTCAAAGAGAGTCAAGTTAGCAACCCAGAAGACCATTTAGATGCTGGGAAAACAGATACGTAGTTAGTTTTAAGAAAGATGTTGTTGGAACTATCTTGAGCCCTTAATCACATGGGAGTCTGCAGTCACAACGCAAGAACTAGATCCTCTAACTCTGGAGGTGGAAAGAATCACAGCATCACTCAAGAAACTATGGGCAAGAATTCAGATTCCAGCTGCACAGATACTACTGATTTTTGAGGTCAAATGGACACGTGCATAGAGACTGTTCCATGGTCTAGACTATACATGAGGGATCTAAAAAAATGCATGTGACCAGAAGCTCCTACCACTCTTGAGGACCGACCTTTTCTTAAATCTTTTGCAACAGTTCTTCTATTTCTAAAGCCTAATCTGTCCTTTACTATTTCTAGTCCATAAGGTTGGCCACCTGTGGGCTCCCCATTCTCCCTCTCTATGACTATGCTACAGTGTCCTGTTTGATTTTCCTTTTCCCTCTTAGGTCCTCGTACAGGGAGGGTATTGTGGTGACCTCCAAGTATATGTAAAACAGGTTGTGTTAATCGTTGTTGGATTTAGTATGTAATAGCACTATGTCATAATATACCTTGTGTTTACGAAACCTGTAAATGTTGAAAATACCATGGCACTTGGTGTTTTGATAATGGTAAACAGTACTAGGTGACTATTATACAAATTAAGCTAGTTGTGCTATTTAAAATGCATGTAAATTGTTGTAAACTTAAGCCAGAAATGTCATGGTGATTTGCATATATCCCATGATGCACTGCCTTATGGAAGTATATATGGTGTTGTATTTCTTTGAAACTTGATTTGTTGCCATTGCCCTTTGGAGTAACCCTTCTTTCAGTGATTCTGCATTGCTTTGTTTATAGCTTGTTTTTTTTTTTTTCTTTTTGAGCCCCCACTACGTAAGCAAATAGGACTTGTATAAGGGTGGTGGCTACATCTGAACTAGTGAATTGGATCAGAGATCAGTGTCAGAAGGTGCTGGTTAAGTGCAGGGAAAAGACATTCATAGTCTGTTGCTGCAAAGTGATGTACTGAAGAAGGAATATGGCATTGCCGAAGGTTATTTCTTGTATTTTGAATAAACATCACACACAGATTGTGTGTTGAACCTGAAGTTTGGTGTCTGGTCCATCTGTTATCCCACAACCTCTCCATAATGTAGTATTCCAGCAGTAGTCTCCACAAACTGACAACCTTCAGTATGTGCTGTAATGACCTTCCTGTTGTCCAGCATAGTATCACTGAAACAGTGGTGGTACTTATAAAATTTGTTAAAGGAACAACACTGCCCTATCCCAGGTTTCAAGAATCATCACAGTCTTACAGACTACATATCTCACTTAGATCAGTTATCAACACAGGCACATTGGTCCTACAGAGCAACCAGGTTACATGCAGCTCAGTAGTTTGTTAAGCAATCCTGGTTGCCTACGGAAAAAAATCCATGGTAGCAGACATACCTGAAGGAGGTACCAGGCGTAGATCAGTTGTGACAGAAGCCTCTAATCCTATCCTAGGCAGAGAAGAACCTGTATATACACCAACATATTTCAACAGTTTTATCATCAGTGCTGGTTGGACAGAGCAGGCAGGCTAAGGAAAACAAGTGTACTACAGGGGAATCATTTTTCAGTTGGGAGATCTTCAAGTTCCTCGCCATCAGAGTTCACAGACCTGAGAGAGCTGTGATTGCTTCTGCAAAGAAAACAAACCTTGATGCTACTGTTTCTGATTTGCAGATCCCAGTTCCTACAGACAGATGAAGTCAGACTAAATATATATACATATATATATATATATATACAGTATATATCGTTATTTTAGTTTTGGTTGACCAGGTAAGTGCACTAGACAAATTCTGCCTATTTTCACGCACAACCTAGGGGAAGGGAATACAGATGAATGCCAACTGACTTTGAACCAGATTAAGCTGTTGGTGATATTTTAGTGAATGGCAGCTTCAAAGCATTTGCATCCTCCCTGAAGTCCAAACCACTTTAAGTAATTAAAA
The DNA here is from genome assembly GCA_016271365.2 of Neoceratodus forsteri. Taxonomy (NCBI): domain Eukaryota; kingdom Metazoa; phylum Chordata; order Ceratodontiformes; family Ceratodontidae; genus Neoceratodus; species Neoceratodus forsteri. Next base: position 23,733,955 of record CM028132.1, on the reverse strand, counting down.
ATGTATTTTGGGTCTGAGATTATGTCATTATTTCATTCTGGCCCAGATAATTATGGTCCCTGTATCTTCTAAGGGTTGCAGAATGAACATACACAGACATCTTCCATCAATTCCATACTCTAACACCCTGTGCAGACTACAGCACTTCAAAGGGTTTAAGTCAGTTAAACTATTTTAAGTCACTGTAACTTAGTTAGCATCTGCAGTACTAGCACATTCTAGCATGGTTTCAGAAACAGTGTTAAAATGCTGTTGAGACCTAGGCTTTAACACATTTTTTAAATGGTTTAAGGGCTAGTTTGGGTTACTTGCATTGTGCAGACGCCAGCCGTGTCACTTCCTTGTTGTTGCTGTCCTCTCGACGCTCACAGTCCATTGGGGGAGTATCTGACGGGTGCAGTAACAAGCCCAGTAATCCTGAAAGTGCAGATGGATGCAAGCCGCATTAAAAGACAACTAAACAGGCTAAATAGGAGACGTCAATGGAGTTAAAAAACGAGAAAATGTAGGGCTGTAGTCTAAGCCCTTACCTTTCATATGCTGTACTTAGTTTTGTCCATAAAATCTTTCTAACAGCATTTTTGTCATGTTTTAAAAATGTAATCAAATCGCTGACTCTTTCAAAACGCCCGCTTTGGTAACAGCCTAAGAGGGCTGCGATGTGCTTGCGTGATAATGTAACTGGAGAGACAGTGCTCCAGAGCAGTAACAGAATCTGTATAGGGACCTGTTGAATATATTTCTTTTAACATCCTTGGATTGCATATATGGGTCAAATCCTTTACTGTGCATGTGTGATACCCTCTTCAGGAATTAGACTGTAGTGTTGCATACTTTTAACGTATTGTGTGTTTGTATTAATTCAGCTTTTTGTAAGCTGCAACAAAATAACTATCATGCTACGATCAGCACCAGAGATATGCAGAAGTGACCTTTGTTTAATGTTTTCTGTGAGGGAAGGCACCTCTAACTGCTACTTCTCCCTAGCACTACTCTGCTGTGTCAGCTCCGTACTAGCCCAAGTCCCCAGTGTAATGAATTCAGCTAACAGTTACCTTGTTGTTCAGAGATGAGAGGGTCACCATCTGAACCCCGCTGACAGTGTATCTACAGAATATTGTAGATGTATAAGTCTGGAAGCATAGACAGACCAGTAGAAGTAATAAAATCCGCAAGTAGCATTTTATTATTATCAATAACAGTAACATAAAAAAATAATATTGTACAGGATAGCTTTTCATAAAGACAGTGCAAACAAAACAAATCATACATCTGAGTTTCCCCTGGAAAAGCAGTGCTCTGTTTATATCAGTTTTTTTTTTTTGCCTGGAAGTTCAAACTCTGCATTCCTGTTGTTGTAAGTTATATCTCCTGTTTTTCACAAAATGTATAAAAACTTTGTCATGTTTCTTCCTGAGGCCAACCTGAAGAGCACATCTAGTCTTAACAGGTGCAACCACATAGTACATTTTGTCCCAGAGATGGCTTCCTGTTGACATTCTGTAAAAAAGTTTGAAGAGGTCAAAATGCATCTCGAGGTCAAGCCCCCGTGTTCCAGAGTATTATCTTTTGCAATGAACCCAACTAGCTTTCTACAGTCATTTCAACAATACAATTATGTACATTTGCAAACCAAGGGATCCCAGTTTCACATAAAGATTCACATATGTTTTTAACCACAGAGAAGCAAGAGGAGAAAGAAAGAATATAAATAGCAAATGAAGAAAGGGGTATAACGGGGAAATTGTGGGACCATCAGAGTGGTCAGTTCTAGGTGCCACAAGAAAGAATTAATTGTATTGTGCAGTCAAACGGACAAGTGACAGACAAGTGGCAGAACAAAAGAGGACAAAACAGATCCTTGCTTTAAACTCTGTTTTTATAACAAATGGGGCAGGATCTCACCCAACCCTGTCACACAAAACACCTTTTGGCTATTTTTCCTGTTACTGAATCAGGCAGATAAGAAGATCTTTAAGTGCACACTCAGTTACACAAGGGACAAGCTTGCATAGTGGGTATTTTCTGCAGTTGTTTTTCATGCCTGAGTGCCTGGTATATCCGAGTTCAGGTTAGAGCTGAAAGAATTTAGCTGGTCTAGTCTCAGAGCCCTGTGTAGAAACCATAGTCCTGAGCATTGAATTGCAGGATCCACTTTGTCACTATCACTACACAGCTGGTTAGCTTATCTCAGATGTGTAGGATTATGTAAGTGTGAACAATAACAAGGCTATAACGTTTTTTTTTTCCAAATGGATAGGAAGTTATAAAAACTGAAGGAGAGTTCAGTTTGTTTTTTTTCAGTGTGGTGCAATATGGAAGTTCTGTTCCTTGGGGGAGACCTCTTCATACCTAGGAAATACCCACAGTATCCAGGGATTTGTCCTGGCTCCTGAGTTACCAGCGTAGCTAATGACCACTTGACCCCAGAAAAATAGGAGTGCAGTGGTGGCATAGCACAGAGAAGTCTGCATTCTACCTTTGAGGACTTCCTCTTTAGGGTCCCTGTTTTGTTTATTCTTTCTTCCTGGGGATTAAACTGCTTACTTGTGATTGGATGCCTTTCTCCTGCTCTAACGAAACCACACTATCCTGATCACCCGCCAGATACTGTCTCTCTGCATCTCATGTGGCTACTCCTCACAGCAAGGTCTGCATGTCTCTGAACTGTGGGATCCGATGTTTTAAATCAGAGCCTCCTGATTGATGGATCCTTGGTGTTTACGAAGGCATCCAGAAATCGTCCTGCTGTACTGCATGTTGCAGTAGTGCTCCGCATGGTACCGCCTACCCCTTTTCTGGTGCTGCGCTGCCCCTGCCATACAAAGACTTACACTTGGCAGGGTTTATTGTTCTGTGTTAATAAATATAGGGCTGTCCTGTCAGCTCAGTGGTGGTGCTGCCACTCGCGATGCCGGCGACCTGAGTTCGATAATGAGCTTTGGCCATCAGGGGCTGGCCTGGGGAAGAGGAGGATTGAGCATCCCAGAGGACGCTCTCCTGCTTGAGGAAGGGCGGGTTCTGCCCTCCGCTGTGGTACTACCACCTGGGTGACCACAGGTGGTAGTGCGGCTTGAGAACCAAGGGGAAGGGAGGGATGTCGGTGACATCAGCGTGCAGACTTGTGTACAGCATGTGCATGCGTGCCTTGATGTCCTTACATGCAATGTGCCCGGGGGATGGGAGGAAATTATGGAGGAAAATAGCTCCACCCCTCTGTGATGAAGGACCCCAATATATAGTGTTCCCTGCCTCCCCAGGGCATGGCACCACCTGACGAAATGCAGAAGAAGTTAATGGGCACCCCACCTACTCCGACCCTATCTGCAGGGAGCATAAAAGGATCCATGGGGGTAGGTGGCCATGACTGGGGGAGGCAGGAGGCCGGGTGGGGGGTGTCTGGAGGTCTGGAGAGTTGGGAGGGCTGGAGAGAAGGGGACATCTACAGAAGTAAATAAAATATTAATAGGAAAGCTGGTCCATTGACAGCATTGCCACTTACAATGTCAGTGACCCAGGTTCATGCCGCAAGTCTGATGTGTCAGAGGACCGGCCTGGAGAAGAAGACTGAGCAACATGGAAGACACTCTTCTCCAAGGATGGAGGGTGGTGCTATCTACTGCTGTGCTGTCATCTGGTGACCACAGATAGCAGTGCAGTTGGGAACCAGTGGCTTGCATGGAGAGGGGAGGCAGTACACATCAGTGCAGCTTATGTGCTGACTTCAAAGATGACTGCATGCTCTCGGGGCGGGGCAGAATAGGGTACACATGGATGCTAATTGGCGGTCTTTTATAAGTGCAGGTAACCCACCTCAGCATCTGTACTAAGACTGATCTTGTCTCCCTTCCCAGGTGCTTTAAAACAATTGGCAACACTTCATGTCATACAGTACACCTGCGTGTGCGACAAGATTTGTCTTACTACACACCATGTCGGAGTTTATTGCATACATCACCTGCAGTGTAACTGCCAATTCTAAACATGCTATAGGAATAATTCAGGTGTCAGGGAGACCAGAACCCTCCCCCAGATCTGAACTTGCTGCATACACAGAGATTCCCAAACTCCTTCAAACCCCAAGATGAAGGTTGGGAAAGACCCAGATCTGCTGTGGGGTATTGCAACATGCTCCCCGAGGACCATCCGGACCGGCTGAGTGTCTTACTGTTCATGATCTGTACAATTCCTGTCTCAAAGTGTGAGTATCTTTATTAGCTAGTTTTTTTTCATTTTTGACAAGGAAAGGCACAGGGAACTGTGACAGCTCGTTTCCTGCTCTATTTGGGAAGGGTGGGTTATTTGGACCTGTTGGCCACGAAACAGGGAAATTCCTCATGAAACAGAGAAATTCCTCAAGAAACAGGGAAATTCCTGACTCTTATGATAAGTTTATTAAAATCTCTAATTTCCACTTGGATAGCCATCAGAGATGGGCAGAAAGGACTTACATTTCATGTCTTTTTTTTTCTTTAACCCCATAGAGGTTTTTCTTGCTGTAGGGGCTGGCTAGGCTCTCAGCCCCTGCTCTTCTCCCCGATCAGTTACTATGTGTCCCCTGGACTCACTTAACCCTGAATTCCCCCACGAACCCCGCCCCCGTGGTGAGACCAGGAGAAGAGGGGACTGTCGTTTCCCCTCCGGGAATCTGGATCTGGCTTCGATGGTGGAAGGGTTGAGGTAGCTGAGTGGGGCTTCCTATTGCACAGCCCATAATTTTCTGTTTTTCTCCCTGTCCCTGTGGTCACGCGTGTGCACTGGCGTGGTTATGAAGATGCCACACATACTCTGATGCCTTCAGCCGGTCCTTCGAGAACCGTCCGCTTGCTGTACCACCTGCTTCTGCTGGGTGGCATGCACTGTCCCCCCCCTCCCTGAAGGGGGAGAGACATCTATGGACACTTAATCATCCTTCTGGCTGTCCCCTGAGAGACCCTGGTCCATTTCTGACCCTAGGTCACCAGCATAGCATTAGGTAAAGCATTCAGCGCCACCACCCTCCATGACATCAGGCTGGCCTTGGTTGGTTTCACATCTTATCTGAAAGACTGCACCTTGACAGTGCAGCCCCCCCGTGCAGTAGTATGTTGTCGCTATTGGTAACCAACACCCTTCCGATCTCCCAGCATCAAAGGTGAGCAAGCCGCCTGCTGTGCCACTGACCCTGCTTATGATAAAGGGCAAACATGTATTATTTGAACATCTAATATCTGGAACTGGGTACTGTCTACATATTCAACTGTGTTACTGTTTGTACATTCCAGTGCTTCACATTTACTTTTAAATAATTATAATGCGACTTGCCTAACTACCATTCTGTGTCATATCGCAGTGGGATGAACAACATGGCCGTGGTCTGATAAATCATACCTGTCAGCTAAATGTTTCGCTGCACACAGATTAGCAACGCTTAACAGCAGCTGAGACGTTTAGAGCGCATGCTACACTGGCAAACCCCAAGCTTGTTTCATAAGGGTCAGGATAAAAGTATTTAAATCTAAGCCTGAGTGAGGTATCATCAGTCATCAGTGAAACTGCTAGATTAAGGGGATTGAGGGTTTTAAATTTGTTCTGTAGGCTGTGACCTTCCTGTGAAGTCAATTGCAGTTCATGGTGGCTCCACAGTTTGGATAGGAGGGTTTGGTGACAGATGGCCAGTTGCCAACTGCAAAAGTTTATTTCAGTGTGAAGCTCCTAGCTGGCAGCTTTATTTTTCCTTGGCTTGTGAGGGTTCTGAGAAAGGTGCCATGTGTCTGAGTCCCTGAAGTGAACAGTTTTTCAACAGTAAATTAAGATTTTTAATGCAAAATTGGCAGTCTAAAATGCTCCCTTACCTACTGTGTCTTACATTTTGTTAGTTCCCCTCCATACACACAGACAGACAGACAGACACAGACACACACACACATGCGCGCACGCACACACACACACGCACACACCCTCTCTTTGTCTCTCCCTTTCTCTCTAAAGCTGCAGTTCATCTTATTAGGGGACATCCCCCCAACCCCCAGCAGGTTTTTGTGTGCTGGATAGTCCTGATTCACCACTGCAACATTCTGGCCCCATTTACCATTTAAAACGTGTTTTCCTTTGGTTTATTGTATTAAAAAAACAAAACAGTGGGAATGTGCCTGGATTAATTGGCAGTAATAGAAGCGTGCATTTTGCAGGAGGGGGATCCTGTAACAGGTCTGCTGGGCATTACAGCCCTGGCAAGGTGTAGGATCAGGATGAGGAGGACATTTAAAGGGTACAAGTACCATGAGGAACTGCTGTATTATATAGTTCATGTAGACTTGAATGTGTATCTGAAATAAGTCTGTAATCCAGGTTTTAATTTCCAGTTGTATGCCTCTGTGAAAAATGTTTTAGTACAGTCTACATTGAAAAAGAAACAAAATACAGGGGGACCACTTACGGGCCCACATGTGCTGTGGTGCTGGTGAACCAGGGTCAGCAGTGGAATCGTGTGCTGGCAGTCGGGTGGCCGATTAGGCTTGCTTTATTGATGGGAAATGTTGGCTAGGACACCAGCAAAAAATCACCATCTCTTACCACAAGTGTCATAGGATCTTCATATTGCACCTGCACAATCACCACAGATGGCTAGAAGGGACAGTATTTTAACATCTCATAGGAAGGATGGCACCGTAGCAGTGCAGCATCCCCCCAGTGTTGCACCAAAGGGTCATTATTGGGTATTAGCCTAAGTTCCAGGTGTGGGATTAGAATCTACAACCTTTCCAGTCTTCTGGCCCCAGGTGAGGGCATGCAGCTTACTGAGTCACTGGCACTGCAATTTATTTAATATAAAATATTGAAAATATGAAAAATACAGGGAATGCTTGAACCCAGAATGGCACTAGCTGTAATCTCTGGCTCTGGGCAACCACCCTTACCCTGAGCACTGGATCCAGACTTTGAAGGGGGCTAGGCTGGGATTCCCATGACTGTCTATTGGGGGGGGGGGTATTCCATGGAAGGTAAGCTCTGAGGGGTTTGGGGTAGGTTTCAGGGCTGGAAGGTAGTTAAGTGCTATGAGGAGGTGGAGGAATGTAATATAAAGAGTGACAAACAGAATTTACTGTGCTTTGTCCACTTACATCCCAACCGGCCCCCATCAGTCCAGCTGCCCTGCCTGGCCCCATCACCCTCCATCTCTGGAACTTACTTCTACCTTACAGGTCCCCCATGGATAACCCCCCATAGGAAGGGCTGCCAGGTGGCCGGGCTTTTACTCCCCCCCCCAGGGCAGAGTTGAAGTGTCGGTTGGTGAGGCGGAGACCCCAATTGGCAGTGCAGGGCCTGTGGCGGACGGCATCCTGCTTTCGGTAGGTGGTTTCCTGTTTTTTTTTCTGTCCCGCCCCCTGGCATCAGGAAAGCTCTGGCTGATGTATAGCGTCATGCTGCTAATGTCCACCCCCCCCCCACCTCGATCCATGGCTCCGGCTGCACCTCCTCCTGTGGTCACCTAGGTGATGGTGTTACAGTGGAGACCATACTCCCTCCCACCGCTGAACACCACGGGACACTCAGCCATTCTGCCCCTGCCTCGCCCTTCGATGACCCAGACTCGTTCCAGAACCTGGGTCGTCAACGTCACAAGTAGTAGTGCTACCACTGCACCAGCAGGCCAGCTCTTTGCCTCTTTTGAACACGACTTAAAAGGGATCTGGTCCCATGAATCTGCAGCAGCAGTAGGTGCCCATCCTTACAGGAGTCAGCATGTGTTAACCCTGGAATCCCAGGTGTTGGCTATAGAATAATCAGAGACTACTTTTATCTTTGCTTACATTAGCCCTTTCCTTGCAGCTGAAGGTGTCCAAGAAGTGGTGCAACCATATGTTTTTTTAAGTAGAATACAGCACTTGTCCAGATCAGATATCTGCAGCTGTTTTTTCTTTTTTACTTTCTTTTTACCGCCTCCTTCTCGCCATGGCTGAGCCCTCTCTCCAGTCCCCCAATGTAACCTGTTAGGCTACGCCACAGGGACTGGGAATTGCTCCTATACTTCTAGAGACCTGGTTAACCCCCGTGTGGGGCTGAGGCAGCCCTTACCTCCGAGACTTCAGGAGAGCATGCAGCTGGAGTCTTTCCCCAGTTCCTCCGTGGTCGTCATTGGTGTGGGAGACCTTCGTCCAGACCAGCCGTGGGGTTTTTCCTTGTTCTGGTCCTCCCCTGCCTACGTCAGCACTTGAGGAGGACCGAGGAGATGGAGGTGCGGAGAGACGCACCTCTGGAGCAGTCCTCGGCTGACGTCTGCCCCTCCCCTCAAGCTTGCCTTCTCAGCTGCACCAACATCACCCGTGGCCACCCAGGTGGTGGCAGTATTGCGGCGAGGAGTGCAACCCACCCCTCCCGGAGAAGGAGAGTGGCCCATTGGGTGCTCAATCCTTCTCCCCTGGCCGGCCCTCCAATGACCTAGGCTCGCTACCAAACCCGGATCACTGGCGTCACAAGCAGTAGCACTACCGCTCCACTGACGGGACGGCCTGCAGCTGATTTTGAATGCTGCAAACCGATCTGGTCCAAAATGCTGCACCTTCTCTTATCATTCTGACTTATGAATTGAAGTAGGAAAAGGTAATGAAAAGATCTCAGAGGTTATCTGCTACAAACCTACTGGCAGTTTGTTTTTCCATGAAGGTTTTGTCCTCCCTGTGGCCGGGACAGGCTAGGCTCCCATCCATCCTGCTCCACTGACCCCTACCGTCCACAATCTCCCTAGACTTATCGATTGGCCTGTCTTCCCTCATGGCTCCCCCCCCCCATGGTGGGATCAGGGGGACCATCCTCCCCCCCTTCTTGAGTCAAGTAGCCGGTTCCTGGCCTCTGGTGTCCTGGTGGTGAGGCGGGTGAGGGATCGGCAGGCAGGGCGTCATTACTGCCTGCCCACCAGCACTTTCCTCTGTTTTTCTGCCCAGCCCACATCACTGGAGCATGCACGTCGGGCATACACAGAGTCCCCAGCACCTTCCACTACCTGCTCCTCCTGTCCTCCACTACCATGAGGCCTCCCCCTGGTGGCAGTCATTCGGTGGAGTCAGCAGTCCTTCCTCCCCGGGAGAGAAGAACAGTCCAATGGATGCTCGATCCTCTTCTTTTGACACGCGGCATCCCATGTTCATTTCCAAATACGGGTCGCCGGCATGGGGCAAGATGTGGCATCCAGCACCTAAACCCTCGGCACCACCTGACTGGCCAATTTTCTATCAGTTTATTTTGACAGGATAGCATTTTCTTAGCCAGGTTACACACACTTGGAGGTTTTGATTACATATGTGTGTTTACAGAAACTGTACAGATTGGAAAATATCTGCCTTCTTGTACCATTTGCGCATCCTTCATATTGTTTTTCTTTTTTTTTTCTTTTTATATCATTGTATTCTTTTTCTCCCCTGAGATCCCAGTCAGCCCCCTTCAGTCCCTGGCCCTGTCCAGCCCTATCACTTGCCTTCCCCGGAATGTACCTCACTCCCTGTGCCCCCATTGATAAACCCCCTTGTGAAGGGATGCTCTGGGCTGACCCCTCACCTGGGGACAGAGTTGAGCTTCGGTTGGGGAGCAAGACCCAAGGTCAGTGGTGTGGAGCCTGAGGCAGGGCGATGGACAGCGTGCTGAGTGGTTGGGGGATTTTCACTTTTTCTCCTTGTCCTCGGGCATCGTGGATGAAATGCAGCTGAAGCCATGGCATCAGAGCGATGATGCCCCCCCCCCCGATGCTGACTCTGACCTGTGATCACACAGGGGGCAGTATTGAGGTGGAAACCAGAAGCCCACCTGCCCCTAAGGAGGTGAGTGTCCATGAGATGCTCAAGTATCCTCCCACATCTGGCCCTCCAGTGACTCCGACTCATTCCTGAACTCGGATCATTGGCATCGCAAGTGGTGGTGCTACCACTGTGCTGGCAGGACGGCTTCTATGTACTGTTCTGCTTTCTCATCAACATTTCAATTACTTTACCACATTTCCTCCACTGTAACTACAACAAGACTTGAAACATGCCTGTTCCAAGGATGCTGAAGAACCTTCCTTACATGACATGGCTTTTTCTGACTTTGGAATCCTAGGTGCTGGTTGTAGTTAGAGGCTGCTTTTACCATCACCAGGTTTCACGTCTTGCTGAAGCAGTGTGAAAAGTGATGTAGCCCTACGTTGTCTTCAGTAGTACGGTATACTGTACTTGCTCAGGTCAGACATCTGCAGCTGTTCCACAGCACTGCAGCTTATCTCCTCACTCTGACTTGTGGATTTCAGTAGAAAAAGACTTCAACAGTATCTGCTCCAACCTACAAGCAATTTATTTACACAGGATTGTCTAGCTGCAGTGCTGCAACTCATTCCCACTGGTGTCCTGCTTGTGTTTAGGGCAGCTTATAGTACAATTGGTACTGTGAGGTTTGACTAGTGACTGTCAAGCAGACTAGTACCTGTTGAAACTTTCTTAGTTAGGTTACCCCCAGCCATACAAATGTCCATACCCACGATGCTTTGTGCTGGGCGTGAGGTTTCTGATTATACGTATGTTTACAGACAACTTGGAAAGTATCTGCCTTCTTGTACTATGTATGCATCCTACATATTGTGCTTCTCCTTTCTGATTATCATTTCAATTACTTCACCTCTTCTCACTCACTATGATGTTAACAAGACTTTCAATATGTCTGGTCCAAGGAAGCTGCCGCATCAGTATCTGTTTATCTTTGCAAATTCTGGTTTTGTTGATTTCAGTATTCCATGTGTTTGCTGCAACTAGGGGCAGTTTTATTATTGATAGATTTCACCCCTTGCTCGATGCGAAAGGTGTGTAAAAAGTGGTGCAGTCCTGTGTTGTCTCACATAGTATACAGCACTTGCCCAGGTCAGGCATCTGCAGCTGGTTCACAACCCTGTGACTTATCTACTTATTCTGACTTCCTGAATTTTAATTTCCAGGGATGGGTCCTGTAGCATCAACCAGATTTCATAGCAGTGGGTGAACCTTAGCTCTTCTCCTCCTCCCATATCCCAGACTCCTCGGTCTCCCTCCCTGGGTATAATGTCTTCCGGGTGGACAGACAGGGAAGGGGGGGGGCGCATGACACATCAAGGACACGCTAAAGGTTCACATCATCCCCAACTTCCCCCTGGACCACAGGCTGTCACTCTCAAACTTACCGTAGGGCATTCCCAAACCCCCTTACTCATCACTGCAATATACATTCCCCCTAGGGATCAAAAAGAGGCCTTCCATTCCCTTCCGTCCTATCTTGACACCCTACGCTCTCAAAACGAAAAAATTATAATGGGGGATTGCAATGTCAACTGTCTTTCCAAAGGGGCCACCCCTTACATCGACGCAGCCACAACCCACGACCTCACCCAAATAGTCTACTCTCCCACCCAACTACACCAATGCACTGGATCATCCTCTCTGCTTGATCTAATGTTCACAAACTGCCCTCACAAAATCTCCAAACAGTACCGTTCTCCCCAACGCAATCAGTGACCACTCCCTGGTCCTCTGCTCATGGACATGTAAGACACCTAAATCTCCACCGAAACTGATCCACAGACGCAAACTTGGCCCAGGAAAACTCACTCTTCTGAAAGCCCATCTTAGTGTAATGGATTGGTCATTTATAACTAACACCCTTAACCCAGATAGAGCCCTCAACCTTTTCTTTCTCTCCTACAACACTGTCTGTGATATGTTCACCCCTCTGACCAAAAAGATGGTCAAAGGCAACCCGGCACCATGGATAGCGGATCACCTACTGGCCCTGATGCAGTCCAGGGATTCTCTATGGCATCTTGCCAATGAGCTGGCCAGCCTACTGACATACAGAAGTACCTTGCAGCCCGTAAACAATGTACTTGGGCTCTACGTAAATTAGAAGTCGAGTTCTGTAAATCTCTGCGCCTACTACCTGGGCGTGGAGTGCATGGAATTCTGAGACAATATAAAGAATATCTCGGAAAAAACAACAACCCTGCCCCCACCCAAATCCTGGCTGAGGATGGACTTACTTCTGATCCCACCCGGATTGCCTCTGTATTTAACCATGCCTTCACTGACCTCAGCCATGTCCTCCCCCATCACTTCTTTGACCCACCCTACACCACCACCTACCTCCTACTCCTCCCCCCTACACACCCTCCTTTTCACCTATGTTGCATCTCCCCTAAATCGGCAGAGCCCTACCTCAGAAAGGCCATTAGCCACTCCAGTTACAGTAGTGACTCCTTAGACCTGAGGCTTCTTCAACTCACCCTAAACGAGGTGCTCACCCCCCCTTACACATTATTAACCGATCCTTATGTCTCTGGAAATTCCCCTCATGCTGGAAAACTGCCTCCGTCACACCCATATTTAAAAACGGTGACCATACATCCACCAACAATTATCACCCAATATCTATCCTCCCCCCATCTAAGGCCCTACAGTGTATCGTCTCTGATCAGCTCATCGGCCACCTGAACAAACACAAATTACTTTGCCACCAACAACATGGCTTCCACAAGGGACACAGCACGACCTCCGCCCTTCTTGAGTTCACCATCCACCTCCATACGGCCATCGACAGAGGTCAACTCGCTGGTGCAGCCTTCCTTGGCCTTACAAAAGAATTTGACATTGTCAACCACTTCCTCCTACTAACTACCCTTTCCAAACCTGGTCTCTCTCAAGACGCTCTCAGCTGGTTCACTGACTACCTGGCAGCTGGTTCACTGACTACCTGGCTGACCGCTCACAGCAAGTAAAAATTAGAACAACCTTATCCGGCAAACTGCCTGTCCGCTATGGTGTCCCACAGGGGTCTATCCTCGGACCTTTATTATTCAGCCTCTTTCTCAACTCCCTCCCCCAATCCTGTTCAGGTAAGATCCTACTCTGTGCGGACGATGCTGTCCTGTAGTCCTCCATCCATGACCCCTCTCAACTCCACCTCTCCCTCCAATCCTCTTTCAGTGACGCTAAAAAGTGGTTCACCTCACAGCGCCTCTTTGTAAACTATAAAAAGACTAAAGTTATGTACTTCTCACACCCTCAAAGCGCCAAGAAGGGCCAGTGTCCACCCCTATTAACAGCCAGCCAGACCCCGCTTGAACAAGTGGATTCCTTTAAACACCTGGGCATTACTCTTGACCCAGCCCTCAGTTTCAACCACCACATTCACCTACTGTCTACGGCCCTCAACATCCGGCTTGGCATCCTGTATCGGTTTAAACACTGTCTCACTCCGGATGCCATTCGCCTAGCGATCTCCTCCTCGGTCCTCTCCCTTCTTGACTATGGCATTCTCATCTATAGGGCTGCCAGCCCCACAGCCTTATCCAGACTTCGGATTTCCCTCAACAAAGCCTGCCGCCTCGCCCTGGGTTGTGATCGTCTAACCCACAAATGTTCCCTGTACAGTGCTACAAACTGGCTTAACCTTGACAACAGAATCAGGTTTCACACCTGCCTCATGGCCAAAAAGATTTCCCTTGGTCTTGCCCCCACTGGTCTCTCCCCCATACTACAACGGGCCTCACCCCAGCAGAACACCTGTAGTGCTAGCAAACAACTCCTCGTGGTTCCCTGATGCCGTACCTCCCAATTCCAAAGGTCCTTCAGTTACCGAGCCCCATCCTGGGTCAATAGCCTGCCTAACGCCCTCACTAACTTGAATAGACTTGGCCCCTGCAAAACCCACCTTAGAAACCACCTACAGTCTACGAATGTCTGTGACTGCCACCGAACCGGCTCTCCTCCCATTTTTCACTGACTGGACATAAGCTGTCGCTCAAATGCCAGGATCCCTCATTGTTAGCCCTGCACTGGAGTTTTCTAATGCTCCCTAGACTCAGTGGCTAGCACACAGGATCTCCGGAATCAAAATATCAGCCGTTTTAATGTATTACAGTATACTGCTTGCCTATTTGTATTACTACTTCTGTAAATTACCTGAACCGTGACTAGCTAATTTAATACCAGGCTCTAAATGTCAAATGTTTTAATGTAGGTATAGTATAGTGCTTTCTTGCTTGTGTCTCTGCTTTCGATGCGATCTGTATCGTTTCTCCTATTGTATCTACCTGTACTGACGTGGAACCCTTGAAAAAGAGTCTTTGACTCAAAAGTATTTTCCGAATACTCAGTAAGTAAATAAATAATAGGGAAATACAATAAAAGACTTCACAGGTATCTGTTCCCAGCGCAGAATACAAATTTCACCATACAGGGAACATCAAATGATACAGTGACCATATAGATGCGACAACATCTCATTTTATACAGGATAAAGCAGCATTTATACCCCTATAGGAGAGGCTACCAATATGGGATAATATATAGTAGCATGGAAAGTTCAAAACTGTAGAACTGTGGCCCATGAGCTCAAGGCAGCGTCTCTTCAAGCAAACATCCAAATGAGTGTCCTTCTATTTTCGCGCCCTAATGGGCTATAGGTGACATGGTTAGCAACATGTTTAACTATACTGACGCAAAATGGTAGTCCCATGTTTCAATCTTCCATCCCGCAGGCCAAAAAAGAACAATGTGTCTGCTTAACGAGGCACAGTTACACCTTACAACAGAGTAGATAACAAGTAAACACTTCATATAATGTTGCTTCTCTTTAAAAGATCTAACTGCTCTCAGAGTGGGAAATTACCTATGGCCCGACTGCACCAGACTATACAACTAGTTCATCATGAGTCTTGACTGTTTTAACGCTTGTGAACATATCCGCAGCAGGGCAAGTATTTAGGAGACAAACAATAAGAAAATGTTACTCACCACTCTGACGCTGAATGAAACATTAAACTTTAATTAGTAGCTGTATTGAAGTATGTGAGCAAGCAATAAAATACCCTTTTTCCAATTTAAACAAGTAGGGAAAAAAACCTTATGCAGAAGGAACTTTGGTGCAGTTATGTAGTCCCATCTGTGTTTCATTTTCCGGGCTCTTCATCATTTTCCGAGGTTGACTGCATGGCAGTCCTGGTGGTGGCCATTTCTGAAGTCTATTTCCCTGCGTTACTGGGGTCAGTAAAAATGTAGACCTTGCGGTCGTACAGTGTCTAGAGCTTAGCTGAAAACTGAATTGTATAGGGTATGTCAAGCTCCTTCAGTGTATTACGTACCCTTTCCAACTTTTTCATCCACAATCTGGCGGTATAGCAGGCATCAGGAAAGATAGACACAGTAGTTTCTTCCACACTCAGTGGCACAGACTACTTTGCCAGGCTCAGTAGTCTGTCCTGTGTCCCCACACTGTCCATAACCACAATCATGACCCTGGGACGCTCACCCAGTTGTTTTACTCTGAGGCACTCACAGTACACCTTGACTATAGGGAACTCCACCTACGGAGCCTGTGACCAGATTTGCTTCTTGAGCCAGTCCTGTAGAAACAGAGTTGCGTGGTCCCCCTCCGACCCTTCTAGTAAGCCCAACAACTGGATATTTTTGACTCTGTATTTGATTCTCTACTATTTCCGGCTGCTTATTAACATGCTGTGCTTCTTTAGCTCTTTGCACCGTAGCACTTTTACATATGTCGGAGTGGTACCGCAAGGCTTCAGTTTCACCCTGGACTGAATCTACAGCATTTTTCACAGTAGCTACAGGAATGTGTCCTGTAGGAATGGCTAGTTTATTGTTCATCGCGGTGGACGATGCTAAAAGCTGCTGCATTCTGCGGCCTAAGGGACTGCATTGTCTCCTCCAGTCCTTATCCTTCTGTTGCACCTTGTGCTGAGTGCGTGCTGCTAGGGCCTGCAGTCGGTCCTTTTCCTCTGTCTTTATTGCCATCACCCTGCAGCTGGTTTCTGTTTGGCTTGACCATTCTGCTCACCAAGTCATCCTCGTTTCGATAAGGTAATATTTCACTGGAATAAATTGATAATAAAGGTCATTTTTTAAATTCTTTAGTCAGAGGAACTATAGTACTATGCAACTTCACTGCTTGGGCTCCACAGCGCCTTCGCCAGCGTGACGTCTCTTAGTACCGTTAGATCTTTATAAAATAGGCTTCAGAATCCTTCAGAATCTTAGCAACTTCATTGGTCTAAACATATCACCTGACCATTCATTAATCTCCGTATACTGTTTGTAACTAACCTGCCTAAATCTACCTAGTAAAAGTCTAACTAAATGACAATAAAACAATTTTCCATTAACAAAAAAAGAAAATTGCACTTTTAAAAACCCACAACAGAGCACAGGTTTCTTTAAAATAAATGCTCTTACCACGTTCATTCAGAGGCATCCGGCCTGCACTGTTAAAATCACATATTCTACCTAGCAACAACCTAACTTAAAGAAAATAAAACCTTTACGAATGAAAAAAACACACACACCTTTTCTCTATTATAAGTGTGTTAACCCAGTCCAGTAATGGGATTGTTGAGAAAAACAAAAATGAACAAAAGAAAGCAGAACACCGTCGTTCATGGGTGCAGCTATCAGTATGCCACCCAGACACCCGCGGCACCACTGATGGAGCCGACAACCAACGGCAGCAACAAGAGCACCCACGGCACCACACAGAGCAATGGTGCCGACCAAGGCACCGAGGCACGGCTCCGAGGCACAGCACCGACCAAGGCACCGAGCCACGGTGCCGAAGGAAAATGTCAGATAGAAATCCTGAGAAGGGGAGAAGGATAAAGGTGGTTCCCGTGCTGGCCCCTGCATGGAAAAGGAGAGAGGTAGGCACGAGAATTGACGTCACGATGGCAAAGGCACCAAGAGGGCACCTGCGCCATTCGTGATCAATTGACCCGGCTCGGTCCAACAGCTCCGAGGCCCGGAGGTCCCGAAATCAGGAACAGAGCCAGGAAAAACTGGAACGTCAAACCCCCTGCTTCATAGGAGTGGCCCAGAGGTGAAACTGCCCAACGGAGCTCCAACGAGGACAGAGATGGAGCTCGGAGTCAAGAATGCAGCCGTTAGGAGCGGGGCCAAGAGGAACCCACCAAAGTCGGTTCAGGCCCATCCCCCCTCCCAATGAACAGTCCTCATGCAGACGTACTAATGGGTAACCTTGAGCGGCACCGATTCTTCTTTCCCCAACGAGGAAGAGGAGCTCGAGGTTAAGCGGAGCTGGATCCCTGGAACCACTAGATTTGTGCTTGGAGGGACTGTCCCCCGAGCACAGGACTGTCCTAGTCAGGCCCCCTTTAGTGGGCGGCAGACCGGACACAGCCCCTCTGCCATAAAAACTTTCAAACGAAGTCCTCCTACCATCACCGCTACCGTCTAAGGATGACTCCATTGATGGCAAGAAAGAATTTCTTTTTTTTCTTCTTCATAATCTTCTTGTTTGTAAAATAAGAAATTACTACTTAAAACATTAAATTAAACGTTAAAAGCTGCTGTTGTATAGATGAAAACTTAGACTCTGGCAGATGAGCGACGTCGACATCCAAGCGCACTTGACGGCGGGAGAAAAGGAACTGAGGCGGTTGGAAGGTTGATGCCAAGATAGCCTACACAGGCACAAGCTAGTCTCGCGGTGCCACGCATGCATGGTCCTGTCTCGGCGCCGACCCTTCAGAAAATTTTAGGCTCCTGCTTGGTCCTAGCACCTCCGGCGCTATCCCACTAGTGTGAATGCGTGATGGAGACTTAATCCAGGAAGATGAAAGCAGAACACCGTCGTTCATGGGTGCAGTTATCAGTACTGAAGACAAGGCACCCAGACTCAGTAAAATTCAGAAATGAAGCCAGCTTGGTGGCGAAGAAGGTTGAAGCGCTGTCAGTGCTCTACCTTTTCCCACACCGGCGACCTGAGTTCAGGAACAAGCTTGGGTCACTGGGAGCCAGCAGGGGTGGAGTGCCGAGAGAGAGGATTAAGCGGCCGCCTGGCAGCCCTCCTCTCTCGGATTGGGGTAGTGTACCTTCCAGGCATTTGGCTGCCACTGGGTAGAGGCCTGGTAACAGCTCTGACACATGGTAAGGTAAGACGTCAGTCTGGGTGTGTGGAAGGAGCCATGGTTCTGGATTTGCATGCGCACCTCCACCCACGTATGTCATTCGTGTTGGCCACAGCTCCAGGTGGAGAAAACAGTGAGTGAATTTAGAGCAGACCAGGGTCTTCCTGAAGCCCACCAGGACACCCTGACTTGCCCTTCTGCTCCTGCTGGTGGGCCGTCTGGATATGCTAAGCTTGGTGGAGAGGGGGACGGCCCTTGCTGTCCAGGTCCTGCGGGGGTGGGAGTTCCACAGGGGAATTGGCTCCCCAGTAAGGAGCGAGGAACAGGATGGTCAGGGGTGCCCCGAGCCGAGCTGAACAGCAGCCCTAGGTCTGGCTCAAGTGGATAAATACTTCAATGCCAAAAACAGTTCCAAAAATGAGATCGCACACCGGTCCATTCAATTTTCAGGTTGTTACTGCACCAAATGCATTTTGTGTAAAAGAAGCTGTGCAGACTTGTAAGTGCTCAAACACTCAGATGAGTGTCGGTGCCACAAACCACCCCTGAGTTTCTTGAGAATTAATTCACTCCCTGGTAGTGTTGAAAGTCATTGAGCCATTGGCCTTGTGCCTTTCAGTTCACTCGAGGCATGCATTAATTCACTAGAAACACATGCCCTCCTGTGGATTATTGCTTGTATAATTACTGATCAGTTCTAGAACCTGATCACATCGGTTGAGTTGAGGCCCTGCACTGAAACCTATGCTGTACACTTCCTCACATGTGATGTCACCAGGTGCCAGAACTGCATCAATAATGAAAATAATAAATATTGGTCAATCCTGCTCAGATAAATGCTGGAGGGATTGCGGGCAGGTGGGGACATACAAACACATTTTTTGGGGGTGTCCTAGAATCAAAACTTATTGGAATTATATTAGTCAAGGGCTGAGGGAGATCTTTCAGTCAGATAATTTGGACCAGCCTCGTTGTTTACTACTGGGGGAACCCCCTCAAGGTCTGGTAGGCCCTAAAGCCAATTACTTATTTCCAATCTTGTTGGCTGTGGCCCAGAAAGCCATTACTAGGTTGTGGCTTTCTAAGACTCCCCCAGGTGAAGAGCAGTGGCTGTCGTGTTGTAACCAAAATAAAATAATGGAGAGGCTCACAGCCAACCTGAATTTAAAACCTGATCTGTACAAATCTCGCTGGTTTTCCATTCTTTGAGTATCTCGGCGCAAAAGAGGGAGTTACTACCCTAGAGATTCTGGCAAGAGAAGTCTTAGACTGAAAGGCCTGCTATGGTAGGTGCTTGGGCCTCTGGGTGAGACAAGGCATCCCAGACAACATTCACGCACCTTAGGGCAAATTGGGATTAGTTTTACTCACCACGGGTCGGGGGTATTGTGGTGTTTATGTATATATGTGTATTGTTTAATTATTGCTCCTGTGTTATTCTATTCCTGTACTTTCAGCAGGTGGGAGGGGGGTTCTTTTTCTCAGTGACTTTACTTTGGAGGCTAATGGTTAGATTAGAAAGGGTAATTGGAGTGAGAAGGATATAATGCAGTCTAAAATAAACATACCGGCTAGGAAAATGCCTGATTAAATGCTCTCGGTTGTACTTTTCTTTTTCTTTTAATTCTCACAAGAATGTATTTTGCGTCCTTGTTTGTACCCCTTTTCTTTTCTGTAACTTGTTACTGTTTGAAAAATGAAATAATAAAATTGCAATTTCAAAAAAAGAAAAATATTAGGTGGGGAAAGGCAGCATCAACAAGGAATGCTAAAAAGAAAATACAAGAGTTCAAGGGGAAAAATTTCAGAAGCATAGTAAGGAGATTAATGTGGGATACATACACACATGCTCAAAGGTCAGATTATATTCAAAAAGATAAAGGAAAGGCTGTCCCAGTAGTGCAAAGGGTTGAGGCGCTGGACCACCATAGCTGCCACCATACTGGAGACCTGGGTTTGAGACTGAACCTGGGTCGTTGGACCAGCCATGGGGAGGAGGTTTGAGCATCTCAGAGGATACTGTACTCCTTGGGGGAGGGAGGACAGTCATGTTCCAGTGCAGTGCGCCCACTTGGGTGACCACAGGTGGCAGTGCGCTCGGAGAGACTTACTGGGTGGGGGACATCGGTGGCTGCACGCTTGCATGCTACCACTGAAGCTGGCATCCCAGGGAAGAAAACCAGGAAGGAAAATCCTGGACAGAGCAATAATGAGCGGTCCGACCCCTTGCAAGCCTCTCATTGGCAACAGGGCCTTCCCTCCATGAACTGGCTCCATTCTGCAGCAGGTAAGAGGGGGGCCTGAAGACCCTGCCGTGGGGCGGGGGGGAATGGAGGCCGAGCTAATCCCTGGGATGCCGAGTGATGGGGTTGAAGGGGGTCAGACCAGGATAATAGGGCTTGTACCAGAGGAGCATAAACAAATTAACGATACAAAAAAGAAATAAAAACAAAGGAAAAAGGAAGGTTTATGTTCCCTTTAAAGGAAAGGTGCACAAAGTAAACCCCCCCCCCCAGCCATTAGGTATCCCCAGTGACTAGGATTTTCAACATTAAACAAATGTTTTTGTTAGCTTGAAATATCCTTTTTTAAACCTGCTTCATGTGCTCATGTTATGCTAATGAACATTGCCGACAATGGCCGATGTCAGCAGTGCTCATTGGCATAATCCTTTAAACACAGTGTTCTATGCTGGAACAGTAAGAATTAATGATATGAACAGCTCAGCAGCTGGCCCACTGGCATAGCGGTAGTGCTACTGCTTGTAGTGCTGAAGACCCAAGATATGGAACAAGCCCAGTGGGTTGGCCGGGGGGAGGGGGATTGACTGACTGCCCTGTGGACTGCCACCCCCTCCCCCGGGGTGGGTGCCGGCAGTTGGCAGCAGTCCGACTCCTGGCAGTGATTGGAGATCGGTGCACCTGACACCTCAGCGCAAGCCAGGATTTGTGGTCTTGGCAGAAATCGGCATGCACGGGAGCGTTTGTGGCATGCCTGTGACGTCATGGCACATCCAAGTCACTAGGGACACAAAGGAAGAAAACTCTCTGCCAGAGCAGCATGGTGACCCGAGACCATGGCCTCTGCTGTGGCCTGAATGACAACAGCGTAAGACTCCGCTGTGGTTTAATGGTGGATCTGGCTCTCTCCCCTTGGGGAGCCCTGACATGAGGCATCAATCAAGGGCCACCCGGCCTGGGTAGCTTGAGGGATTCCAGGTTGGGGTTCCGTGGGCATAGGTGTGCAGACATGGGGTATATCCCTGCCTGAATAGAGAGCAAAAAGTAGAGTTAGGAAAGAAAGAAAAAAAGAACAATTCAGCCTTACCTCAGACCTTGCGATACTTCAAATACTTGGATTGTTTTACAGGTAATAGAAGAACTGTAGCACTAAGTGCTTACCTTATCTACAAGCCCCAGTCTGCTTCATCATACACAGAAATGATCTATGTCTGCCTGCAGTTAAGAACAAGTTTATTTCATCTTTTTTTTTTTTTTTTTATTTTAGTCTTTGGTAACCAGGTGAGGCCCACTAGGCACAAGTGCCTGTTTTCAGGGGCGACCTGGGAGCACAGGGCGGTTAAGTGACTTGCTCAGTGTCACACAGTATGCAAGTGGAGGTTGTGAGAATCAAACTCAGGTCTGGTCTGCTGGCTGTACCAAGCTCGTTCACACCTCGTTCCTCTAACCTCTAGGCTATACTGCCAGATCTTTGCAGAGTCTTTACAGTATACTTTATACCTGCATTTATGCAGGGACAGAGCTGTGTTTGGGGGCGGGGGTGGGGTACAGCAGTCAGCCAGGGCACCAAGATGCCTGCAAGTGAGTGGCAGTTTAAAAATGTGAAGAGGTCTGCTACATAAATCAGTGGGTTTTATCTAAATGGGTCTGGTGAGAGATTCACCTTTGGAGTAGTGATGATGGAGACAGGCTGAGAGTGATGCTTGCCCCACATCCCTGGGCGCTCAGCCAGAGCTTCTTCATTTCAAAGTAAAGGCAGCCTGGCACGTCTGTAAGCAAGCAAGCTCATCATTCTGCATGTGCCCCGGCACCCATGCCTACTTATCTGCTTGTTGTTCTGTTTTCAAACACAAATGTGGAGCAGTTTGCTCTGTGGCATTCAAGTACTAGCCAAATGCAGCACCACACAGATACATCGCTTAAATCATCTTAGAGTACTGTGACCATATCTCCCAAGTTAGAAATGTGGACATATGCGAAAAGTGCACCAACAAATTGTGGATATAGGATGTGCGCGCAAAGTGCATGCAAATAATTGTGATATAAAGCCGGGAGTCTGGGGCTGCCAGTCCAGAAGCTCGGGTTTTAGATGCTCTCTGGTGCAGTTTGGGGCTTACTGAAAAGAAACACCTTTTTAGGATCTTACCCCACATGTGATTCCAGGAGGTGAAAACCTATTCTCCTTAGGATTCTTTGTCTTTAGTTAGAGTCCAGGATCCAGATAAGAAAAGGCAGTTTTTTTTAGCTCGCATCAATGACCACCCTCCTCCTCCTTCTCAGAGAGTCACACAGCTGGTAGCCCTGATCTGTACAGCACGGGCCCTACCTCACGCTCCTCCAGCCTCCTAGCCTGACTCTCCTGTCTTCGCCTCAGGATTTTTTTTAAACTGATTTTGTTTTAAATTCACTGACTTTTTATTTTTTTTACAGAAATGTACTTACTAACGTGACTCTCACCACTTCCTCCTCCTCCTCCTCCTCTCTCTCACTCAGAAGCTGACAATCCTGATTGGCATCAGGGTTCTCCCACACCCACAGGCCTACCACCTCATGCTCCTACGGGCTGGCCTCTTACTTGAGACTTTGAAAGAAGATTTTAAAAGATAGGCGGTACTCCCGCTTCCTTTCTGATGAGAGTCATGGCCCTTAAAATGAGTGTCTTACCAAGATACTTGTATTTATTTCAGTA
The DNA here is from genome assembly GCA_016271365.2 of Neoceratodus forsteri. Classification (NCBI taxonomy): domain Eukaryota; kingdom Metazoa; phylum Chordata; order Ceratodontiformes; family Ceratodontidae; genus Neoceratodus; species Neoceratodus forsteri. The sequence continues at coordinate 23,711,118 of CM028132.1, read as the reverse complement.
AGTCCCAATTTCTGTATCGACAACTACATTTAATGGGGCTGCAGAAACAGCTCAACTCCTTTGTCGAGTGAGGAAGCAGACCGAAAATCAGGGGCACTGCATTGCAGCTGGGCAAGAGCTCAGGGTGGGGAAGGGTCACTGTCCAACTTAGAAGACTACTGGACAACAGCGCACCTGAGAAACACTTTTCTGTGGTGGAGGGAGGATTATGCCTCCCACTTGAAAGATACTAAACTAGCAGAACTGGAGGAAATTCCACTGTTAGCATTGCTTTTTGATCAAAGACTTGAACAGCAGTTGGGGACCCACTCCTTATCGAGGATAAATACAATTTTTAATGCATGGGATAGGAGCGTGAAAACAGTGGGAACATTGGTAAGTGGTTGGCTTGGGACCAGTCCTTTATCCCAAGTACAGTAGATCCCTGGTTATTGAAGTCAGGCCAGAGCAGAGTTCAGAGCTCCATGGCAAATCCTAGATGGCAGAAAGGAAAAAGCTTTCAATGAATACAGTCCATTGGGATCGACGTAATCGGTTCCGCTACCTCCAGCTGAGTGATTGTATATCCAAGAATTTAAGAGGGTGGGAGGAATTACCTGAGCCCGGGAGGAAGAACTTTGGGGTGCTAAAGCAGCTGGTAACTAATCCGCAGATCAAAGGGGTGATCTCTTTCTTTTTTTAATGGTTGCAGTGTGCATAGCCCTATAGATGTCGTGCTAGTACTGTGGAGTAAAGGGAGCTCACCGGATACTGAACAGACTTTTTAATAGTAAAGGTGAACGGCAATCACTGCATCTTCACCCTGCACTATTTTGTCCATCAGTACCGGTGTGACATGGCACTGTCCGCCATGTCCAAGATGGCCACTGGAGGCCAGTCCGCGTGCACGAGTCTTCGCGCATGCGCAGAGAACTCTGGCGGCCATTTTGGACACAGTGGACTGTGCCTTTATGCCCCGGAGTTCAGCGCCCATGTACAAGTTATCGCACATGCACATATCCCATTTATTTGGTATCACAGGGACCGCTCGCAGCCCGATCGCGGGCATAAGTATAGATATATGAAACTCCTATATCCCTGGTGGTCCAGTGGACTGCTCCAGCCCGATCGCGGGCAGATGTCTAAAACAAGATTAGATCTCATCCCTGCTGGTCAGCGGTACCCCCTCCCACCCTCCACTGGCCCTGCAACCCGCCCCAGGTCAGTTGCGGATGGCAGCTTCCACCCATAAGCCGCCCGGCGCCCGACTGACTGTGGCCAGAGTACGGCTGTCGACCATTAGTCCAAGCGTGGGCCAATAGGTGTGCAGACCGTACCATACTACACAGTTCAGATGTGTGAATGAATCCATTCATATATCTGGACTGTGGCAAGCTGTTACAATCTCTGCCCATTGTGCCGCTGTGAACCAGTGCTGGCTGTACTATGCAGTCGTCCGGTGACGAACGCTGCGGGTGGGGGCTGCTGCCTACTGACTGGGGGGCGAAGTGGTGGGGCTCAGTGAGGAAATGAAGATAACGGCTGCTGGACCACCGGAGATGGATCTAATCTTCATTTTAATTTTATCTGCTCGCGATCGGTGCGCACTGGACCACCAGCCTGGGATATAGGTTACATATCTATACTTATGCCCGCAATAGGCTTATGACGATCACTGGACCACCAGGGATATAGGAGTTACATATTTCTAAACGTATGCCCGCGATTGGGCATGGGGGGGCGCTACCCGACGGAGGGTGCCGCCGGAGCTCGGGTAGTCTCCCACAGCTGGTAGCTGCCGTGTTGTGCCCTGCGATATGGCAGCTCACCTCTGGGTGGCCGGCTGTTGCTCCTTTATTTTTTGGAACAACTGTGTGTGGCACATGTAGGGGTTGCACCTGCATGGGCTCCGCACATCCTGGGCTGAATATCGGGATGTGCGGGGTATGCATGGGCATGCCCCCCCCGCGCATACATTACTGATGCGCCCGCATCGATTTGTGCCATGCTCTTCTTTGAATATCAAAGGCTGGGCGCATCAGAGTTAGTATGGTGTAACCGTGTTGCACCATGCGAAACCCTTCTGAATATCTCACCCAGGATGTGTATACAGCAAAACATGTGCAGTTATCTGCTCTGACCACTGGGCCACACTGTCTTAACAGTGACAGTTCCTAACATCAGTTGTAGAGTCTGAGGCTTTTAAATTGATTATAACATAGGTCTGAGAAATACAGCTTTCTGATTGCCTGTAAGCATTCTATCAGCCTTATGTTAGTCTTTTATTAACATTCATGTGGAGCCTAATCATATGCAGAGCAAGGATTAACACTGTTTAATTTTTTTATATCAGTAAGGCACTCACAGGGGTTATGTTAGTGGTCAGTTAATCAACATCTAGGGGCATGTAGCACTCGGCTATGCCTCGTGCAACATTACACCCCTAGGTGGTGATTAACAGACCATTAACATGACCCCTGGTCATGCCTTACTGCTTAATTGGCAAATGGGATTTTTCTCTGCAGCCTGTGTAGGGGCTTACCTAAAATTGATTAGGAGTGTACACGTTTTAAGTGTCCAAATGCTCTTCTAATTCAGGAAATTCCCTCCTCTGCTAGTAACAGCAGTGACGACTGAATGAGTTGGTTGTTACTTGTTGCTAATACTGTCATCAGAAAAAAGGGAATGGGATCCAAGGAAGGGGCTCTGTTGCTCCTATATAGCAAAATCAATCAGTAGTATGATTTTGGGGTCTCTAGAGAACACGACTGGTTCTGTCTTATTCACTGCATTGTATTTAAGGATTTAAACATAGAAGTATTTTTCAAAGGGATGACCACAAAATCTGTAGATCCACAAAATCAGAGTATTCAGGTTGCCTAGTGGCCACGTGGTAGCATGTTGCACTAGAGAGCAGGTGCCACGTATGGGAACAGACTTGGATTACTTACTGCTGGGACTGGGGAAAGAGAATCTCATTCTGGGGTGAAATGGTGCCACAGCCTGTCCCAGTTGTGACCCTTTGTGATGGGCTGTGGGGTTTACTTCCTCCTAGGGGGTCTGGCTGCATGTGACTGATGCCCGTTATGGAGTAGCGCAGTGTCAGTCAGAGGGCAGAGGGCACGGACATACACACAGCAAGGTGATCCTGGGCTGTGATAAAAGTATGAGGGGAGTAATGCCCCTCTGATGTCTGCAGGATGGTGGGCCTGGATATTTTGTCCCCATGCCACAACCTTCCCTCCTGACCAGGTACCCCATGGAGGGTGGGGGCAGCCCAACGTAAAACTTAAGAGTCATGGAGGACCTAGGAGGCTGGGGGAGTGGTTTGGGGGCTGTATGGTTGCCAGCTAGACGTAGACAGGGCTGGTATCCAAGTGCAACCTTGGTGAAGCGGTTACAGAGAGATACATCAACAAGCAAAGTAACAGTGAAAGATTTAAAAAAAAAGGATTTTACAATTTTTGGCCAGGAAAGACACTCTTTTTTTTTTTTTTATTCTGCTTTTTTTTTTGCCTCCACGCCTCTCGACTACCATTCTGCCTCTGGTCACAGACCCCAGGAGCCCCGGTCACTGGATATCGCCGACTCCCCTCGGTCATCCCTAGCTTACCCCCCAGAGAGCGGGGCCGTGGCTCGGACTCCTCCCCACACCGGACCGCGGGCCTTATAACTGGTCGGGGGAACGGCTCCGGTGACCAATCAGGGCGTCCCCGGGGCAGAGCGTCATCCAGACGCTAGGCGTGGAATTTTACGCCCCCCTGTTCCCCACCCCGAGGAGGGGGCGTGCAATGGACGGCGTCTGCCCCCCTCTCCCAGACGTAGCGCGGCAGCGTGGGTGTTCCCAGCCTCCACTAGGAGTCCCCCATCGCCCGGTAGCTGTCCCACCCTCCCCGGAGAAGGAGAGCAGTCCACCGGACGCTCGATCCTTCCGGCCAGCTCCTCCACTTACTCGGGTCCGCTCGAACCCGGTCGCCGCGCCAAGCGAAACTAGAACCGCCAGCGACGGGCCGGGCCAGGAAAGACACTCTAAGTGGAGCCTTGTTTGCAGCTGAGTCCTGGGAGCACAGGAAAGATAGGTGACTTGTTCATGGTCACACAGTATGCAAGTGGTGGCTGTGGGATTCAAACCCAGTTCCCCAGGTTTGCAGCTTAGTGCTCGTAATAATATAATAAAGACACCTAGAACAGTGAGGAGTGGAGGACTGAAATGAGCACAAGCAAATGCAGGCATACATACTAATTATACCCACATAAAACTTGTGGAAGGTTAGGAATTATTTTGGGGTTGGGCGGGCTAGTGACTGGCAGGCAACCACCCTATATTCAACAGTGCTAAATTCAATTTAACATAACTGCTGCTTTCCATTAAAAAGTAATTATTTGTGCTCCTGCCCCCTGTTGCTAATGGCAGAAGCAAAATGACTTTTTAATGGAAAATGGAGCTATTAAATGAAGTTGAATTTGGCCCTGTGGAAACTGTCAAGCATATTTTTGAAGACAGGTATGTCTGTGCATGTGTGCAACCCTCATTTACACCCATCTGGCTGGGGATTCTCCCTGCCACATTGCCTTCTATGACTACTAACAGAAGTGCCTCCTCCCTGACTGTTGGCCAGTGTTCAGAAAGGAAGTGTGTATTTGCCATCTGCACAGATGCAGTGGTGTTTTTTAAGAAAATAAGATATGTAAGCCAGAACACTTTAGTGCCTCTGCCGTCACCCCCCCATTGTAGAAATGCCTGTATTTGTTACCTAGACCCCTTGCACACCCCATATCGTACTTCAGGAATTGCATAACAAGAAGAGCAAAAGATACGGCAGTACTTAGGTTCATGCATTAGGGGAGTAACCAGAATCAGTAGTTATGACCCACAATGCCGCACTTCATTTTGTAAGCCATGGCTTACTTGATGTATGCCGTCCTCCCCTCATTCACAGATGCTGCAACATGAGCAAGTCAAGCAATGCGTACGAAACATAAACAGCATTATGGAAGCAATAACTTAACAACCAGGGCCCTTGTTCTCTGCGGCAAAGCTCTTAGGCGTCTGCGGCAACATTTGTTGATTCCTGCAGCATGATTCTTCATTTCTGTGGAAGAACGCAGTCATGCCAGTGGTGAAAACATGATGTGATGTCCTTGATGACTTCACATACGGAGTATAGAGGAGGGACTTCAGGATAAAGGAGATGTGGGAGGGAGAGGGGCACTATGGTAAAACTGTATATCTGAATGAAAATTCACCAAGAACATTGAATTCTGCAGCATGATGTGGATTCTGTGGAAAATCCCACAGCCACAGAATTCCAGGGGCCATGCTTACAGCAGGGGTTGGGGTTGGGGAATAAACACATGCCTCATTTGTGTTGTTAGGAATGAGACAAGGCTGAGTGCTTTTGAACACTCCCTGGAAGTGTGTATATCCCCCAAGAGCAGCATATGCTGAAGTGTGCTAGTGTGCCCCTGAAATGTCCACATAATGAATAGCTCGGAAAAACATTTAAAAAAATGGTGCTAATTCTAGTTGTGAGGTTGTGTGAATCATTTTCACTCACCAAATACTCAAATCAGATAGTCAGATTGCTGCATCGACAAGCCATTTTATAAGCAATTTTTTTAGGTTCCCTGACATGTTGTGTAGACTTACAAAGTTGGAGTCTCACCACACCATCATCTGCGTCTTGTAAAGTAGCACATTGTCTGTGACAGCACATTACTGCTGATGCCTGTGGGACCGTGCATAAGCAAAACATAATACGCGTTCAGACAACTAACTGCAGTAGGTAGTGGATGGAGAACTTTGCAGACAGCTATACCAGGACCAAAAAAATAAATAGTAAAACTAATGTATAAGTGGGACCACAGGCAACAGTTGGGCTCCAGTGCCACAGGATCCCCTACAGTGGGCCAAGGGAGCTTGCTGTGTGCAGTGGCGGCTGCTTGATGGAGTATGCCCACTCCAGGGAGGGGAGGGGGGGAGAAGAACCAGGGAAGAAAGAGAAGAGCACAGGGAGGTTAAGTGTGATGAATGAGAATCGTAAGCCACTTCAGGGTGGGCACTGTGTAGAACTGATGCACTCAGATGGTTGAAGGCACTTGGATGTGCCTCAAGCCTCACAGTGCGCCTGAGGTACGTGTTGTTTCCCTGCACTGCTTACCATGGTGGGATTTATTGTTTACGTAATCACACCCTCTATCGTGTGTAATCACTTAAAGTGACTGCCAGAACCTCTACATACTGCAAGATTCCTGAGGGACACTTCATGGTAACCTTCCTTTCTAGGGACATGGATATGTTGTTCATCCACACTTATTGGCAGGTATCCTTGCCGCTTTAAATCTTGCCGGAAGGTCTTCAAGCTGGCTCCTCCCACCCACCCGGGTGGTATAACTCTCGGCTCCGCCCCATGACGCCAGATCTTCCTTACCGCTTGGAAGCTCAGGTTCCCTCCTTAACGCTCTGCGTTTGCGACTGGTTCCTATTTCTTCTGTTTTGCGAATTTGAAAGTTTTGCTAAAAGACTTGGTCTTGATCCCTCGCGGCTACGATGGACCGATCGACTCGGTTTTCGGAGATGCCCCTGCGATCAGAAGATGTCTCGGACGGATCCACACTCCCGTGTGTCTACTGTTTTGAGGCCTTGAGCACGACCCGCGGGACTCGACCTGTGCTCTTCCTTCTCGATCCGTCCTCGAAGACCGTGCTGTGATGCAACTGGGCCGTCCGAGGCGTTTCCCTCGGGTGAAGTCTAAGGAGGCCAGGTCGGTGATGTCAGCGGCATGGCTCGGCGGATCAGCTCGAGCAGATGATCGCTCGAAGAGGAGGCGGCGCTGGCCGTGATCTTCCTCGCCGCGCATTTATCCCGCCTCTCTGGGTTCTTCCTACACAGCTTCATTTAAGAGCTTTGTCTGTCCCTCTCCACTAGGGGAGAAGGGCCAGCGCCTGCTGGACCTTTTTCTCGGTCCAAAAATAGGGACAAAGTAAATCCTCGTCGGCGCTCTTGGGGCGGGAAAGGTCCCTCTCCCCGAGTCGTCGACCGTCGACTTCGGTCGACCGCTCGGCTTCGGCCACTGGCCTCACGGTGCCCCCGTCAGGTCAGTCGACTGAGACTCCTGCCGACGAAGTCGAGATTTTTCTCGACCCGTTGGACGGGCTGTCGCCTATAGAAGCGAGATTCCTCTCCCCGGTTCCCGAGAGGTTGAGATCCCGATGGGCTCGCCTGTGCCTCCGGTTCTGGAGCCCTCGGATGAACCCTCCGAGCCGAAGGAGTGCGGTTCCTGCGGCGCTTCCCGCTGACTCTCGGAAGAGCGAGGCTCTCGGTCTCGGACTTCTTCAGCGGTCAGCCGATCCGCCGTCATAGGCGGTCTCAGTCTCGGCACCACGGTAAGCGGCGTCCGCTTCGTCCTCAATCCTCCTCCTCCTCGGGCGAGGAGAGGCTCGGCGTAAAGATTACGTCGACGAAATGCGAGGACCTCATGTGCAACAGCTCCTCTTGACGGGAGTAAGCCGGCGCGATGCCGCCCGGCCATTAAGTGGCTGTCACCGGGCGGCCGACACAACCCTCGACTTACCGAGGCCTGTACCCAGGCGGTTGTTCGGCCAAAACCAGCCGCTCCACCAATTCCGGTGGAACCTCCGCCTCCACAGCCACTATTTGGGGCTCCGACCAGGGCTTCTCGGTCGGCTAAGTGTCTACCCCATCGGCTGTCGGTTACCCTCACTCCCGACCGACCTCGGCAGGTAGAGGGTGGCTCAGGCCATAGGCAGCTCTTCTAGGACTCGTCCGAGTCCGAGGATAATTCCTCCTTTTTCTCCAAGCGACTGGACTTGGAGTCCTCAGGAAGACAGTCAATGGACGATAGCCCGTCGTCCTTCCTGGGACTGCTTCGGCTCATCTCGGAGTCCACGGGATGAAGCTCGAACCCGTTTCAAGCGGGCCAGATATCCCCTCACGGAGATTCTGGACCGAGGATTCTCCAGCGAGGAGGCCTTTCAGTAGCCGAAGGGCCATAGTGGGTCCGGCCCTGGAGCTTTGGCAGCGCCCTGCTTCCTGTCCTGCGCCTCGGCCAGGATGGCCAGAAAGTATCGGTCCCTACCGGTTCCCTGTCCGGTTTCTGGAGCACCCCTCTGCTGAGGGGTTGGTTACCGACAGCGTTTTCGGTAGCGCCCGTCAGCACGAGGATGTGGACAAACCTCCGACAGGGAATCGAGAAATTGGATTATGTCGGCGAAAAGTCTATGCTGCGTCCTCTCTCGGCCTTCGTCAGGCCAGTTCGGCCGTCCTCATGGCACATTTTTCTCATGCCCTGTTGGGCTCCCTGGATGAGGTCATTCCTCATCTCCCCGCGGATCTGCAGACTACGGTCAAGCAGGTGCGGGACCAGGGCAGGGCAGTGGCCAAACAGCAGCTCCAGACTGCTTTGGATATTGGGGACTCATGTGCCAGGTCGGTGGCGGCCGCAGTGGCTATGCATCGGCGGGCTTGGCTGAGGATATCCACCTTTACTTCGGATACCCAGCACAAGTTGGCGGATGTTCCCTTTTTGGGGACTGACCTCTTCGGCCCTGGGGTGGAAGGTCACCTGCAGAGGATCGAGAAGTCCAATGCTACCCTTGACTCGGTCTTTTCCGCTCAGAAGGACAAGGCGCAAACCACAACCCTAAGCCCTTTCGTCCTTCTCTCTACTTCAAGGCGCCAATAGCGTCAGGCCGGCAGAGCCAGCTCGACCTTGGCATCCCAAACCCAAGCCGCGGCTTCCTCTAACAGGAGGCAGGGAGGAAAGGGCCCAGGAGGTCCCTCGGCTGGTCCCTCCTCCAAGCCTGCCCAGTGGCCAGGCTGAGGGGTGTCGCCCATCCCGTCCTTACCCTGGGTCCCCAGCGGAGACAGCTCGGCTCACTTCCGTTCGCCTGGTCCGCTGTTACCACGGACAGGTGGGTTTGGAGGTGATGGGGAAGAGGCCTGCCTCTAGAATTCGAGCAGGCACCGCCCTTCAAGGCCGTCGCCCCTCGGGGCCCGAGTCCCAGCCTCGCTGGCGGCTCGTCGGGCTGACATCGTCTCCTCCTCCAGAAGGAGGTGATAAGAGAGGTGGAGGACCTCCTTCAGACCCAGGGTTTGTGTCCAGGTACTTCCTGGTTCCAGCAGACGGGGGCTGGCGCCCCATTCTCGACCTACGACCTAAACAAGTTCCTAAGGTCTCGAACCTTCAAGATGGTCACTCTGGCTCAGATAATGCCATCCTTGGAGCGCGGTGTGTGGTTCTGCTCTCTGGACTTGCAGGGCCAGCGTTTTTCACGTCCCTATCCGTCCGTCTCACCAGAGATTCCTTCGCTTCCGAGCGGAAGTATCCCTTTTCGAGTTCCAAGCCATGCCCTTCGGCTTGTCTCCAGCTCCCAGGGTCTTCACCAAATGCATGGCAGTGGTGACAGCATTCCTGCGGCGCCGAGGGGTCCAGGTGTACCCTTACCTGGACGACTGGCTGATAGCAGCTCCCTCCAGGCAGGAGGTGGAGTGGTCCAGAGATCTGGCCCTCCAGGTCTGCTCTCAACTAGGCCTCTTTGTCAAAGAGGCCAGAGTCGGAACTTCGAGCGAAGCAGGTGATTCTGTTCATCGGGCGCAGCTCGACTCTCTTGAGCCAGGCGCGGCCCGCCGGACAGGGCCGAGGTTCTTTCCTCCTTTCCCAATCATTTCTGGTTGGGCATTTGCATCCCTGCCGGGACTTCCTCGCCTCCTGGGTCTCATGGCGGCCTGCACCAGCGTGGTCCGTTGGGCCCGCTGGAACAGCCGTCCCTTCAATGGGGACTGGCCAGCCAGTGGTCACGGCGCTGCGATCCTTTGGACCAGCTTGTGTCGGTGACACAGGGGATGTGGAACGCTCTCCAGTGGTGGATCATTCCAGGTCATTTGCAGGAGGGCATCCCGTTCGTCCGCCCCGAGCCGACGGTCTCTCTATCGACCGATGCCTCTCTGATGGGTTGGGGTGCCCATCTGGGGGAACACCGGGCTCTCGGCCTCTGGTCCCCGCGGGAGTCCCGATGCCACATCAACCTGCTGGAGCTCCGAGCGGTCCGCCTAGCTCTCACCGCCTTTGCTCCGTTCCTCCGGGGTCAAGTGGTCCGAGTCCAGATGGACAACACCACGACCATGTACTATCTAAACCGCCAGGGCGGGGCCCGCGCTCCATGCTTCTATGCAAGGAAGCTCTCCGCATTTGGTCACTCGTGTGCAGCCTGGAGGCGGATCTCTAGCCATTCATGTGGCAGGGGCCTCCAACACCCTGGCCGATGCCCTGAGCCGGATGGGGCTGCATCCCACAGTGGTCTCTCTGCTGGAGGTAGTACAGCATCTGTTCTCCCATTGGGGCACACCTCAGGTGGACCTGTTTGCCTCCAGGGAGAGCAGGCTGAGACTGTTCCATGCCCACCCCCTCAGCAGGGCTCGCTGCAGGGGGATGCCTTCTCGAGGCCGTGGACCCTGGGCCTCTTCTACGCCTTCTCCCCATTTCCCTTGATACACAAGGTGCTTCTCAAAGCGAGGGACAAGGCGCAGGTGATTCTGATAGCCCCAGACTAGCCTCGCCAGTTCTGGTACCCAGATCTCCTCAGCCTCAGCTCCAGGCTCCCGAGGCAGCTTCCAGCTCGCCGGACCTGCTCTCAGTCAATCAGGGAAGGCGTTCCATCCGGACCTTCAATCCCTGCACCCGACGGCCTGGTTCCTGGCGGCTAGAGTTCCAGGCCTTAGGTCTTTTCCGACGAGGTCCTCAATGTAGTTGAGGCGCCTCCGTATGAGTCGACCAGAAAATGCTATGCCTTCAAATGGAAAAGGTTTTCCATTTGGTGTCAGGCAAGGGCTTGGACCCTTCCTCCTGTTCCTTGGCAAGCATCTTGGACTATTATGGTCCTTTCTAATCAAGGGCTTAGGTCGGCGACCCTAAGGGTGCACCTGGCAGCCATCTCTGCTTACGGCGCGGGCGGAAGCAGTCAGTGGCGCAGGAGAAGGTGGTCTGGCGCTTTTCAAAGGCCTTGATCACATTTCCCTCAGTGCGAGAACCTCCACCTCCGTGGGATCTACTGCTGGTACTGGCAAGCTCATGGGCAAGCCATTCGAACCTATGCACAGGTGTGCTCTCTCTCACCTGTCGTGGAAGACCGCCTTCTTGGTGGCTATCCGTCAGCCAGAAGGATGGGAGAGCTCCAGGCGCTTCCATTGAGTCTCCTTATCTGGTCTTCCACAGGGACAAGGTTGTCCTGCGCCCCCACCCGAAATTCCTTCCGAAGGTGGTGTCGGAGTTTCACCTTAACCAGGTGTTGACTCTGCGGTGTTCTACCCCAATCCACCTCGGAGGCGGAATATAGGCTCCATACTTTGGACCCTGAGAGGCGCTCGCCTATTACAAGGCGCCACGGCTGAGGCATCGAGAGAGGTTGTAGCTGTTTGTCACCTACGCTGAAAGCCGCATCTGCAGACCTGCAGCCAAGCGGACGATAAGCAGGTGGGTCACCTCCTGCATAGATCTCTGCTATAAGTTGACGGGCATGGAGCCTCCCAGAGGATAAGAGCTCATTCTACCGCCATACTGCTGCATCGGTGGCTGCTTCCAGGAGCGTCCCTATCCAGGAAATCTGCAGGGCTGCTACCTGGAAGTCAGCAAACACCTTCATTACCCATTACCACATCGACCTTGAGTCACGCTGGGATGCTGGTTTTGGGGCCTCAGTTCTCCAGTCTCTCTTTTCCAAGTAAGTATTGGGGGTGTGCGTCTTGCCTCCCTCCTCCCGGAGAACTGCTAGGAGTCTGCCAATAAGTGTGGATGAACAACATATCCATGTCCCAGAAATACAGGTTACTCACCTGTAACAGGAGTTCTAGGAATGGTATTGTTGTTCATCCTACGACTCCGACCTCCGGCTTGACCGACAACCTAGAGCTTCCAGCGGGCCAGATCTGGCGTCATGGGGCGGAGCCGAGAGTTATACCACCCGGGTGGGTGGGAGGAGCCAGCTTGAAGACCTTCCGGCAAGATTTAAAGCGGCAAGGATACCTGCCAATAAGTGTGGATGAACAACATATACTATTCCTAGAACTCCTGTTACAGGTGAGTAACCTGTATATCCTGGGCAGGACGTCCGATGTCCGGGAGTGGATCCTAGCCCTATACTTCTACCACTATCCCCCAGCATCTCTGCATACATGAACAATGGCTTTCCATTCCCAGAACAAGCCACCAGATTGGTCAGTCAGACTGTGGAGTACTACAAGTACTTCCACTTGGAAGGGAGATACCATTGCTGCGCTTTGTTTCGCACCTTTTGCCAACTAAGGTTTCTGTTATTGTCTGAAGAATGAATCTGAACGGAGAATTGTATTTCCAAGGGGCAAAGGTTAGTGCATAAAAGCTCGCTATTGTTGATATCCTGCATGGTAAAATACTGAAAACTTAGTGAACTTTTAATTAAAAAAAAGCGATTTGCCAGATTCCTGCAAAAAAGTTACAGTTGGCATCAGCAGGCCTCAAATCTCTTAACATTCATCAAAAATGTGGAATTCAGGATATGTGATTCTGGATCTATGATAGTCAGTCGACAATTTCATTGTCGACCGACATTACAGCAACTCCTTTATGTCGACCGCATTATGCGTCAGCATAAAGAGCTACCAGACTATGTTTACCCCAGAAAGCAGTGTCGGGGTCCCACACTGACACTACAGCGACCTGGCGCTGTTGTCGCTGTAGTGTCGATGCGGTAAAGTTGTCACCGTAGCAGTGGCATACCTGTTCTTCTTTACTAGCAATGAAAGTTGCATTAAAACAGGCTCTAGATGGCTTTGTGGCAGTGAGTGGCGGGGCATCACTCTGGCATGTTGGCGACCCGGGTTTGCACCCCAAATCCCAGAGGTCAGGAGCAGTAGCCAGCAGGGAGGACAACTGAACATCTGCCTAGACACTCTCCAGCTGGGGAAGGGTCAAGCACTGTCCACACTTGGAATGGCTCCTGGCAGTCGGCTTGAGGAAGTGTGCATGGCATGGGTGACCACCATATACCGTTATCACATCGATGCTGGGATATCGAATCCCCAACATTGAAACCCTGATGTTGACGGACTTTGCATCGAAGAGAATTTCTTGTTGATAGGGATTTCTCCTAGATGTGGGGATGCACCTAACTCCACTCTGTGCAACGTGGAGTTAAATATTTAAAGAAGGAGGGTGCACCTCCCCACATTGACATAGCCAAGTGTGGCGGTCAGTGTTAGCGTGTTGCGGGTCGGTGTTGGGACGCATCAGTGTCGGCGATGTTAGCAGGATCGCATCAATGTGAGGGATATCATCGGGATTTCTATCACTGCGACTTGGTGGAACTAGTGACCACATGTTGGGCATGCTCCCACCCCAGGACATGCATCGGGTGGTAGGTTGGTCCCTAGAAAATGAGGTGAAAAGGATTTGCCTGCTGCTGTAGATGATTGCCTCCATGTGCCCAAGCCCCTATGCCACCCAACCCTGATTGGCAGTGTGCACATTCCCCAGCCCTAATCCTATGGCACAAGGCTTCTTCCTGCTTTTCTGCTGCTGCAGAGGGGTGGGGCTCCCCAGGAAAGTAGAGCCTGATCCAGTTGCCAGGGTCATGAACTGTGAGTCTGGTGGCATGTGATGGTGCCAGCAGCGGGTCCTGCGGGCACAGGATTGAAGTGCTATGAGGATCAGAAGGAGAGAGAGCTCCTGGAGCTGCAGACAGGAGGTAAAATGAACATGAAAAAAATAAGCCAGGCTCCATCTGTCCCTGCTTCCTATACCTGCCTAACAGCCTTGATGTCTTTTTTTTTTTTCAAACTCTATTTTTTCTCCTGGCTTGTGGAACTCTCTCGGGCATCTTGCCTTGCCCCCGACTCTACCTCCGTGCCTGAGAGGCCTCCTGATTCCTGGCACTAGCCCGGCTATCCCCCCGGTTCTGAGCCCCCCGAGGTAGGGCCGCCCTATCCACCCAGGGCGCTCTATCTGAAATTCGGGCTGGGCTAGGCTCGGCCCAGGTAAGGAGTGCAACTGGCGGTGGAGTGTGGTCAGGTGGATGCAGGTGCAGTCGCCTATCCACAAGCTGTTTTTTTTTTTCCTTTTTAGCGCTACGTCCCCTGTGGAGCCCGGCTACCAAGGCAGCATGTACCGTGGTTCCACCCCCTGGCATACACCACGACGCTCGTTCAGCTACCCCCAGCCCCCGCCAGAGGGTGCTCGTTGAGCGTTCACTACCCCAACCCTTCCCAGGGAAAAAAGAGCAGTCCTCCGGACGATCAATCTCTTCCCCCCCACCGACCCCCAGCTGCCCGGGTCCGTTCCCGAACCCGGGTTGCTGGTGTGACGCGAGGTGTGGCATCCAGCGGCTCAACGCTCTGCGCCACCGGGCCAGCCACAGCCTTGACGTCGTGATACTCTGGTTGTGATTGTCTTTTTTTTTATACTTCCTTTATTGAGTCAATGGTTAAACTCTTACTTTTACATTCCTTTACACATTCTTAGGTTTCGATGGCTTATAACTGTTATAAGAGACAGGACATCTTATATATATATATTGACAAGTCTTCAAAATATACATTGTTCATAGACCAAAAAACCTTTACATATTTCAGGTTTAACCTCTTATCTTTTTTCTGTGGTGAAATTCTACTTACTTATGTGTTTTAAAGAACATATCTTATCCATAATAACAGTAAACCATACATTTTGTGTTCAAATAGTTACATCCTAAATAAGTACTACCAGGATTAATTTACAGGATGAAGGCAGACATTGGATACACAGAGACAGGTCAGAGGGACCATAAAAGCATATGTTATTGTTCAATTAATAAAACAACAAGAAGTACTCTTTCTTATCTGTAATTCAATTCCTATCAGATGAGAGGACTTCTGGAGGGGAGGGTGGAACTAGGTCAAGTTATCAATTTGCCAATAGTCACTTCCCCTTCTTTTCATTTAGGATACCCCTATATTTAATTACTGAATTTGTTCCTGAATTAGTTCCCATCTGGTCCATCTTGTAATATAAACTTCCATAACCTAGTTCTTGCAGTAGCTTCTTAACTTGATTTGTGATTTTCTTTCTTTTCCCTTGATCTTGCAGTGTGTCATGATTCTCGACTATATTTAAATTTAGATCTCCCCCACATATCATTTGTCCCTCGGCCCATTCTGCTAATTTCAAAAAAAAGGATCTATAAACCTCGAATCCCAAAGCAGGGAGAATATATATGGAGGCAAAGGTTGTTAATTGACCATCTAAATGACCTTTAACCATGGCATAGTTCCCTTCTTTATCAATAACTTTGTCCTTAATTTCAAATTGTGTTCCCTGTTTGATTAACACTGCTGTTCCCCTTCTTCTCCCCCCTTTATAAGATGAGGCCACGACATGTGAGAAACCCAACCTTTCAAATTTTTTATGTTCAGATTGAGAAAGGTGTGTTTCCTGTAGCAAACCAATGTTAACCCCTGCCCTTTTCATACTCTGAATAATTTTGCTTCTCTTTATGGGGTTTGTGATTCCATGCATTATATGTGCAAATAGTATATGGTATCCCCTTACTCATAATTATGGCTTAGTTGCTTTCTTACCCAATTATCTGGTTTGATTTCTGAGACATCGTAGCCTCTCTTCCAATCCCCCACCGCCCACATCCGTGCACCCTGTTTTCTTTCTGTCTGCCCTTATCAATCCTGGTAAAAAAAGGTTCACAGTAGTCAACATGACTTAACACAACTTTAACCTTATTTAACTAAAAGTACTTCCAAGGTAGAGGGCTATTATCCTATTTAGCCCTTTTGTCCAACCTCTTTTATGAGATGAACAAGGAGGATTACTTGTGCTTCTGTTTCCGGAAGACCTCATACTGAGCAACGAATAGTGTTGTGCTCCTGGTTTATTAGGTGGAGATAAATATCTCCTCGCAGAACTGACGGAGGAAAGTTTAAAATTAAACTAGAATCTGAGTAGTGTGTCAACTCTTCATGCCCCCGCTCAGTCCGCCAATCAGAAGCATGTCCAAACCTTAAATAAAGGTTTACAGTGTTTTCTTTTAACACTGCTTTAATTATTGAATAATCTCGCCCCCCCCCAATAACATCCCCACGGGATCCGTACTACTTCCCGACATACATGATCCTGAAAATTATTTTACCGTCATCGATTTCCCGAAACACACATTTCCCGTAATGTAAGACTCCCGACACACCATTTCCCGACTCTAAACCCGAAATTGAACAACAGATGAAATCAGCAAATATTAGCTTTTTAAAATTAAAGACCCCCTGTCACCAAACTGTCTTCATTTTAACATTCGAGCCTTGCCTTGCATTGAACAACAGGAAAGACATGACACCAAATATTCGCCGAATTAGCTTTTTAAAATTAAAGACCCCCTATCACCAAACTGTCTGCGCTTTAATGATTTTAAAACATACTCACAAAGAAGCAGCATTGGGTGCGTTGGTTCACATAATTAAAATCACTTTATTTCCAGTCCAAGTCAAGGTGTCTAGAGGGGTCGATTGTTCTCTTTATTAATAACAATTAAAACATTAAAAACAATATCAAACTATTTCCTTCAAATGAAGAGGTTGTGAGCAATTCCCCGAAGGAAGTCCATGCTTGCCATCTGTTCCCTCTTGCTCACCATAATCTTCAGCCTTTCCTCTTGCAAGGCAAATTTCCGTTTCAGAGGAGATTTTGGCAATCCTCTGTTTACCTTTTCAATAATTGACTCTGTTGTCATTTGCTCTTTTCTTAGCTCGGACACAAACCGATTAAATCCTACGTGCGATGCACCTACAAGAGCTCCTAGTCGCCTGTGCCACGCTTCTACCTTGTTTTGCGTGCGTGGTATTTGACTAGGTAATTGATCATGAAACGGACCAAATTGGGGAGGAAAAATAGGTGGGCTTCAGATGGAAGTGTTATTTCACATCTGTCTTACTACCCACCCAGGATGTAATTTTCCTCGAACCATTCAGTGAGTTGTGCAGTGTTGTCTGGCATTATTTTTTCAGCTCAGTAAAACAATTTTAATGTCAGCAGGGGTAAGAATGCAAGAGCCACCAGATACCGTAGTTTAAGTGCAAATTCAGGATCAGCGCCATACTGTGTGGCAAGTCCTAAATTTTGAATTTTGCACCACACTATTTGGCCAAGGTGAAACAAACATCCTTTATTAATGCTGTCTGGAAATTCTGACTTGCAAGCATTGACTGCCGCTCTTTCAAGTCTGTGATTAAAAACTCTGAAAGCACTAAACTTTCTTCATCAGACAGGTCTTGTAAGTCCTGAAAAGCCTTTGGTAACACTGCTGTGATTTTGTAGACATTAATGCAGAGACTAGTGGCACAATACGGCTGTTTCTGCAGTGCCAACCGGGCATGGACTGAATAGAGCTGCAGAAACATACTGGGCACAGTTCTGAAGGTACCGCCATTAGCCAGTACTGTGCTTTGTGTAGGTGACTTATGTTTCTCTTGGTAGCAAAATTATTATTTTGTACGTCACCACATGTTGACTCCGGGCTAGCCACGGCTGCCCGCTCACTAGCCGGAGTTCATCAGGGACTCTAATTTCCTCCAATGTACGTGACTCTGCTGGAAGGTCGAGTCGTCTTGCCCTTCTTACTACCTGCTGCAGCGACTGCTGACAGGGCATGCTTTGCCTCACTTCCTCAGGCAAACTTGTTGTTATAGCCTGAATAAGTTACATTCTCTAGTAAAATAAAAGTCTGCCATAAGCCGTTGCAAATCTCACGGCCCTCGTTGTCTCTGCTGTGTGCAAAGACCCCATCACCAAACTGTCTGCATTTTAACATTCGTGCCTTCATTTTTGGCAAATATGCTAGTCGCTTCACTCCACTGTTGTAAAATATAAAAATACAAAATGTGTCGGTGACTTAACAAACGGGTAACAGTACTGTTGATTAAAATCTCAGTCGGGAATCCGACTGCGGGACTTTTATTTTCGGGAATTAGCGAGTCGGGAATGCGTACCTATTCCATCCCCACCCTCCATTTACATTTATATTTTCTGCGCTCCCCGAGACTTGGCTTCTTAAATGGGTATTTTTCCAAGCATAAGTGGGTGAGGGGAGGTCTCATCCCGAGCTCGTGCGTTGTTTTATTTAGCCCCGTATACATTTGACTAATGACATCCTGCTTAGTCTCTATCCGGATTCCAACAGAAGAAACAGTCTTGGTTATAGTCAAAAGTACTACTGAATTGGCAAAAATGCCCACACCTTACAGTGGGGGACTCTCGGTAGTTTCATCGTTGTTCCCAGGCTTAAGAATTACTTTATCCAGTCTTAATTATATAACATGCCTGTTCTCATCCCCCCCCCCCATATCTCCTCTCTTGGTATCAGGCAACTTGTACTGTACTTATCTATTGTTGGTTCTTTGCCTCAAGAAAGAATTACCGAGATAGCCCTGTCTTTGCTATTCAGCAATTAGGTTTAGCATCGCGAGTCTTAAAGATGTTTCAAGCAGGCTCATCCCCTTTGTTGCCTTGTTTATTGAGCATCGTTTGTAGTCTCTTGCCAGTGCTTCTCCATTGCAACAGTAATTTCGTGCCCATCTTCTTAGTGTTTTGGGTCGCTGTAAATCAGGTCACCCCTCCCACTGCTTTGGTTCTGGTTCTCCGCTATTTGTATTTTGCTCTCTCTCTCTCAGGGCTTCAGCTGCTTCCTCCACCATTGAGTATAATTTCCTTCCGTCCTCCCAAAAAATCCGAAGTCTGGCTGGGTGAGGAATATGGAAACGGATCGCTTTCTCACGTAAAGATTTAAGGATTGGAAGATATTTTAGTCTCTGATACTGTATTTCTTGTGGATAGTCATGATCCATAAATAATCTATGTGTAAGATATTTTATTTCCTTTTTAGCCCAGGCTCTGAGTAGTATTTCTCCTTATCACTAAATGAACTTAATTTAAATACTATGGAGCGAGGTCTGGCTGTTGGGTCAGAGGGTTTGGTTTGAAGCGACCTGTGGGCTCTTTCTATGCGGAAGGTGAAGGTGCTTGGCAAGTCTAACATATCTTTAAGGAGATTTTCAATGAACGGTGCCATAGGAGCAGTTTCCAGACCCTCAGGCAGACCATATAGACGAAGGTTATCCCTTCGGGAGCGGCCCTCAAGATCCAGACATTTGGACCGCAACTCTTCCGATTGTTGTATCAGGGCCTGCATAATCTCGGCTATCTGTGTTGTGCTCTCTTCGTTCTGGGCAACCCGCTCTTCTATTGTGCCTATGCGGGATTCAAAAGTGGATAGTTGCTCCTGAACAGCTTTGAATTCCTGTTTGTTTCCGTTCTGGATTCTCTAATCTCCTTTAGTAAAGTTTCAAATCTCGTTCGCGACAGTTGTTCCGTTTCTCCGTCCGTATCATAGCTGGCCGCATGGGAGCTCGCTGGGGAGAGAGATCTGCTAGGGGGATCCTCCTGCAATCGTGTATCATCCGTACTCTTTCCTTTAATTCTCGATTGATTTCTGCCTCTATAGGTTTGTAGGTGCTTCCCTCCTCCATTTTTAGACATCTTTAAATGAATTTTGCAAGGTTTTGGAGGTTAGATCAGCGGACTTTGCAGGGAGCCTCAGACCTTACGCTCCTTTCAGCTCCGTGACGTCACCGGAAGTCCTCCTGGTTGTGATTGTCTAATTATTTCCATGGCAACAGGTTGTGATGTCATAAGCAGAGGATTATGACTTCATAGCATGTGTAAGCAATGTAAATAGATGAAGCTGAAAGTATTTATAGATTGTGGGAGTATCATGGGACACTCTCGACAATTCGGAGTGCATCCTTCGGTTGCTTGTGAGATACTCGTATTTCCATAAGAGTGTGTCATTCGCTGTTCCTGCCTAACGGGCATCTGGCTAGTGCCATTCGTGCCATACAGAAAGGGACTGTAAAAAAGGTATTTTAAACAAAAATCATGGCATGAGCTATAATAAAATTATGGAGTGCTTGGAGGGCCTCTTATGGATATAAAAGTGATGCCTTTTGCGTCCTTAGAGCACTAGAATGGCTCACCGTCATTTCACAGTTCTCTTGCTCTAAGAATGCACAAGGTGGTACTTATATCCATAACAGCCCTCTTAGTGCCCATATAAACTTAGAAAAGATCCTGTTTAAATGAGAATATCTTCAGTAATACAAGTGGAAAGGAGGGACCTTGCTGAAGGTGGTTTTGGAGTTTCATCTTAATCAGATGCTATGCCATCCCACCTTCTTCCCAAAGCCTCGTGCTTCTGAGGCAGAGCGTACACTCCGCTCACTGGATGTCTGTCAGGTGCTACTGTATCTGGGAGTGCATAGCAGAGGTTCACTGTAAGGCTTATTAGCATCTGTTCCACACATAAGCTAAAGTTGCTCTGAGCATCCCTGCAACTGAACAGATGACTGGTCGATGAATAACCTCCTGCATCGATCTGTGTTATAGGTTGGCTGGGGAAGAAGAACCTCCCAGTGTTGAAGGCTTACTTCACCAGACATACCACTGCCTCTGTTGCTGCTGCCACGGACATCCCGATCAAGGAGCTTTGTGGGACTGTTACCTGGTCCGATGTACAGACATTTATATCCCACTACAGCATCAAAGTGCTTGTCTTCACCATGCTTCATTTGGGACCTCAGTTCTCGAGTGTCTTTTCATCTAATTTTGGTGTGTGTGCCCTGCCCTCTCCTCGTGGAGGACTGCTAAGAGTCTGCTTAAATGTGAATAACGAACTGAATTTAGGTAGTTATAAATAGAGGTTAGGTACCTGCAATCATAGTTCTACTACTGGTATCTGGTTCACATCCACCCGACTCACCCATCCTCTCCTGGCAAGAGTTGCTCAGATTCCTGTTTCAGCATACACATCTGATGTCAGATGGGGAGGAATCAGAAAATGACACCATGGATGGTGGGGGTCAAACTTGAAGACATCCAGTGACTGAGTGACACCCAGTGATACTGCCTAAGTGTGGAGGTAGACTCAATGCCACCAGTAGAACTGCTGAGTAGTTACTGTACCAGTAAGTAATCTCTATGTTTAAATTGTTTCCCCTAGATTTCTTTTCCTTGTACTTCCTGGGGTTTTTTTAAGCAATAGTGACTAAGAAGCTTGTAATTTTTTAGGGATTAATGACTGGATGGGAAACCTCCTGCAAGCCATTCGTTAATCCCAGGAAATGACTGACTGCAAGATTGTTGTTGTGATTAGTTGAAGTTATTGCACTTATTCGTCTAATCGCAACAACAACCTTGCTTTTAATTTTCTTTTTATTTTTATTACTTACATTTGATGTTTTACGTGCTGTGGAATAAATGGTGCAGCACAAGGACGTCTCACTTGGCATATGTTTTTCACTCGCAGTGTAGATTGGAAGCAGGATTAGT
The DNA here is from genome assembly GCA_016271365.2 of Neoceratodus forsteri. Lineage (NCBI taxonomy): Eukaryota > Metazoa > Chordata > Ceratodontiformes > Ceratodontidae > Neoceratodus > Neoceratodus forsteri. Next base: position 23,689,726 of record CM028132.1, on the reverse strand, counting down.
CATTTCTACGAGGTTAATGACCGATCCAGTAGGCAATCAGGAAGCTGACTAGGCTTATGAATGTTTAAATAGATTTATAATTTTATTTAGAAGTTGTTTTGAGATGCAATTTGAATTGAATGAAAGACACTACTAAAACACACAAAAATGTATGGTACTGTATACATTTAAATTAGAAAGGGAGAGCAGGGGTCCTGGGATATGTTGGAAATGAACAGAAACCGATTAAGGGTAGATGCCTGTCCACACAGGAAAGATTAGTGACTCAGAAAGTAAATATGGTCAGATACTTGCCCTTTAATGATAACACAGTTCATTGATAAACTCTATATAGTGGCTGCTTGGCCACCAAAACCAGATACTCACAAACACTGCCTCACCCCTGAAGCACTACAGCTTACCATAAACTCCTCGATCCTCTCCCTGCTAGACTACGGCATCCTAATATACAGTGCCGCGCCCTCCACAACCCTAAGTAAACTCCGGCTTGTGCTCAACAAAGCCTGCCGCCTCATCCTAGGATGTGATCGTTTCACTCACTCCTGCTCCCTCTACAGCAGCACAAACTGGCTAAACCTGGATAGCAGAATGAGGTACCACACCTGCCTTATGACCAAAAAGGTACTACTCGGCCTCACCCCACCCTCCCTGCACCAAATTATCCGCCCAACCCACTAGGCAAAACAACCCGTAGAGCACAAGCAAGCGGCTACTATGGGTACCAAGGTCGTGGACCCTCCAATACCAACGACTTTCAGTCTCTAGGGCCCCTTCCTGGACAAACTCCCTCCCTATCCATATAACTGATGAAATAAGGCTGGGCCCATACAAATCAAAGCTAAGGGAATACCTGCAGGCTTCAAATATATGTGACTGCCCTTGATACCTGATCTGCCACTGCCTCCTTTCAAACAATCTATTTAGCAGGTCAATGTACAAAAATAATACATTTACGTAACATGACAATCAGCCTCCTACAGAGTCTCTGTCTTTTCCTTCCCCCCTGGCTGTGCTAAAGTACCTAAATCTCTGTTAAACCTCCATGAAACAACATGTAACCTGTTTTTGATTATTATTGTTACTTTGTTATGTACTGTATTTTCTGTATCATAAGTCCCGTCCCTGTTCAATTTATGTATGACGTGGAACCTTTGTAAATGAGTCTCTGACTCAAAGGTCTTTCTGAATATCACAATAAATAAATAAATAAAATACTCAGTGCTTTGTGGCTACTAGCCACTTTTACAAAGGAGATGAAACATAGACTTTGATGGCAGATAAGGACCGCTTGGCCATCCTAGTCTGCCCATAACAGGTCGTCCTTTGGATTCTTTCTTCTGGTCCCAGTCTTTTATATACACTCTCTTCCTGTGCCTGTCTGCTCTGTCTTTTCCCCCCTGCTTCCTTAAGTCTCTCCTTTGTGACGTCATAACCCATTCCTGCAACTATCCCTGACCCTAGCCCCTAAGCGGCTGTCCTATCCCCTAGCTGTGGCCAGCACTAGCCCTGCTGTTGCACTGTTTCTCCCCCCCACAACCTTCCCTTCACAATGTCAGCATTGCTGTGTTTCACAGTTTTACTTTGCCATGGACACTGGTTGTATTGTATTGCTTGCACTGTTTATTTTTTAAGGTTGCATGACTGCACAATGATTGTAGTGACTGCAACTTATTTTATTTTCTGCACTCCCTCATCCCTTTCTCCCAGGACGCATCTGAAAATGAGCAGTTATCAATTCGGTATGTCTCTTTTGGTAAAACTTTTGAAATAATCGGTCAATCAGTAAATAAATAAATATCTGTACACCGCATTCTCCTTTGCATAGTCTGTCCCATGTCTCACAATATCATAAACCCTCTCTCTGTTTCTGTCTTTATTTACTCTCAGAAAATGGGCTTCTTATTTGGAGGCATCTGATTGGCTGGTACCCATTCCCCAGGGGTACAGTAACGTTTAATAGATGCCCACCAAATAAAAAGTCCCAGCCCAAATCTGCCTCGTGTCCAGCCAAGTATCCTTGTGCCCAGCCTGCTTCGTCATTGGCTGAAACACTGGGCACACAATTTCAAACTGACTCCATTTTTTCCCACTCATTTAGCGACAGGAAAGCATAGCAGCTGTCACTTTCCCTGCTCTATACAGACCAAGAACATGCATAAAACACATTTGGCTCAGTTTTAAAACTATTCATCAAGCCACACCATTTTTTTTTTAAACCGACCATTTCCAGCACCGTGTCAAACATTTTTCAATTTAAACCGTGCCCCCCCGCCATACTGTGCTCCACTCCACAGCTACCCAGCTGTCAGCTGCCCCCCCCAATCTGTGTTGGCGAGCAACCCCTTACATCACATTCAAACACACAAAGAACAATCCTGATTTTTTTTTTGTTTTGTTAAATATCGCAGATGAAACTGTTTCTGTGTACTTACATTGCCGCTAACAGCAGCCACAGTACAGTCAAGTCTCCTAGCTGATTGCTGACGCCACTTGTGAGTTCCTGCTCAGGTGGTCTTCTTCACACTCCTGGTCCTCAGGCTCAGAACAGGCAGCAAGGACTGGAAAGCCACAAATCAACATTAAAATAAAAAAGAAAGAAAAGAAAAAGAAAACTGTAAGAACTCAGTCCCGGTCCTCAGGGCAGGCAGTGAGACTGGATAACTGGAGTGAAAAAAAAAAAAAGCCGCTACTTCAAATCCCCAGGGCAGGCAGTGGGGCTCGCCAGTTCCCACAGAAATGACATATGATTCCGGTCCCCAGAGCAGGCAGTGGGGACTGGAAAAAAGCAGGAAACCTAGTTTGATTTGTTCCCAGTCCTCAGGGTAGGCAACGAGTACCAGGAAAGTGTAAACAAACAGAAATAAATAAATAAATAAAAAGCCGGGCAGGAAATGAGCAGTCAATCATCACTGTAATGAGATGTAACAGCGCCCCCTACTGACGACTACCAGCGCAAATATTCCAGCAATAGAGGGACTACTTTATCAAAAAAAAGGACCAGAAATACAATTGCAGTACTTCTTTATAGGATTACTTTAATTTTTTTGTAATCCTATAAAAAATGACAGATTTAGTCCATTTTCTAAGCTCAATATTACCCTCCAGGGTGGGCAGTATGGGCAATACCGGACCTTCAAGGGGCTATAAGGCCCTCTGCCTGCGGCGTCATGCTTCATTACATCCCTAGCCATCCTGTATTGCCCACTACTGCCCACCCTGTTGGGTATTATTGCTTGCCTGTTTGCCACTTTCCTCTGTGTGCTAACTTTTGTAGAGGGGACTGTGCTCCCTGACATGGAATGGACTATGCACAGTTATCAATAAAGCAGTTTTATGTATTTTACAACGTAATTTTACAAAGTATAATTTACTGTAATGGGTAAATGTGCAACCATATTTCCTTTTCGAGTCATTGTACACATTTCCCAGACTGTATGTTTATCCACTCTTCTAGACTATATATTTCACAGCATAATAGTAATAATTGGATTGAGCACCCAGGCGCACTCTGCAGTTCTCTGCACAGTATAACTCAGGGATGAAATGTTTATCAGACACCTCGGCCTGCAGCTCTTCATTGCCTCTGCCTGCGCTGCTTGGAATGAGAATTAAATTATCACTTGAATGCAGCATGAGTGTAAATGACACTGTAAAGGTGCTGTCTGTAGACTGGAAAAGGTCTCCCTAATAAATTGCTTTCTGTAACGTGAGTTTGTTGCAAGCCTTTGAAAACGATTATTTTTTTCCTTTAGTGTAGAACAGCTGTGCGATTGGTTTTAATGTTTCTAAAGGGATATAGATAAGTGTACTAGAAGACAGGGTCCTCTGTTTAGTCACAGGCGCAGGCTGCAGGTTGCAGCCTGAAGTCCCAGCAGTCACCTCTCCTTGGGGAGAGAGGAGCGTGGATTTCTTCCATTCCTCCCCCCCAACTTCATGACGTCGTCAAGCTCTGTTCAAGCAGAGGTTGACAGTTGCGCCACATTGCATGTGATGGTCTTTGAGACTGGGACTGGGCCAAGACTATCCAGTGCATTCTACTTGAGACCTGACGTGAATGTGGATCTTCATTAGGCAAAGGCTACTGCATCAGACACCATTTAAACAGCTCCACCCCTCCCACCACCATCACTCAAACCCTTCTCCTCCCCCCAGACTTGCTTTAGGAATCCAGATATCTGACAGTGTAATCAAGTTGTCGTTGCTTGGGGGCCTGGATGGCTGATGGCTTACTGAACTGATAGCCGGTTAAGGAGCCTACATTCTTTAGATCACTGGTTCAGATCCGGCCAAGTTTGGTAGTAGTCTAAACCCACTATCACCTAAAGGTGATTTATGGGCTTCAGAATCCATTAGAATTCTAGCAACATACTTGGCCTAAACACATCACCCGAACATTAGTTAATCTCTGGTATACGCACTGTTTGTAACTAACCTGCCTAATCTGCCTAGCAACAGCCTGTCTAAATGAAATAAAGCCTTTTTTTATTAAAACAAAAACCTTTCTTCTTTCTAAACACAAAAACCCACAACAAGGCATAGATTTCTTTGAAAAGAACGCACTTCCCAGCTTCATTCGAAGACACTTGGCCTTTGTCACCTAACTCACATAGTCTACCTAGCAACAACATAACTGTCGACGAGGCATAGTTCAAGAAGCATAGGCAAAACAGGAGAAGTTGTAAAATTTGCAAGTAGAATTTTACTATTAATAACAATAAAATAAAAATAAAGTTGTACAGGATAGCCCTTCACAAAGGCAGTACAAAAAAAGTCCTTCATCTGACAGTCTTTTTTCAGTTTAAATATCAGTCTCTCTTTCTAACCACAAATTGCCTGGCAGTTTAAACTCTGTATCCCATTCTTGTAAGTTTCATCTCCTGTTTTGCACAAAATGCAACAAGACTTTTTTCAATGACCTTCCTGTGACCAAACTGAAGAGTACATTAGTCTTCTTAACAGGTGCAACCAATCAAAACATTCTATTTCCAGGGCTGATTTCATGCTGACAATTCTGTTGAAAAGCTCGTGAAAGGTCAAAAGGTTTCTCAAGGTCAACCCCCTGTGTTACAAGTTGCTAACCACTCTAACAAACCCAAGTAACTGTCTGTAATCATTTCAACAATATAACATACATTTGCAAACCAAGGGATCTCATTTTCACATAAAGATTCACATATATTTTTTAACCACAGAGAAGCAAGGGGAGAGAGAAAGAACAGAAACAGCAAGTGAAGGAGGGGAAATAATGGGGAAATTGTGGGACCAGATCATCGGAGTGGCCAGCTCCTAGGTGCCACAAGGAAAATTTGATTGCACAGACAGGCAAGAGATGGACAAGTGACAGACTAGGAGAGGAGAAAAATAGATCCTTGCTTTTAACTCCTTCTGTATAACAACTGGGACAGAGTTTTATCTTAACCCTGCCACAATAACTACAGAAAAAAAATGTTTTCCATTTAAAAAAAAAAAAAAAAATGTTTTTTCATTTTGTAAGTAAAATAACCTACATCATGGTATGGGTTTCCCGAGAATTAATGCACTTTCCAGGCACATTAAAAGTCATTCAGTTGTTGACTTTGTGCCTTCGAATTCACCAGGACGTGTATTAATTCTCTAGAAATGCAAGCCCTGTTGTGGGTTATTGCTTATTTCTTACTGTAGAACAGGAAGCTTTCCAAATATCCAGAGAGACAAAAGAATTTGTTCTTGTTCTGTAAATGAAATAGAAACCCTCAAACATTATTTATTACACTGTCCATTGTTTAAAGGAATTATTTCTTGATCCTATGTCGGAGAAGATCTTTTTGTCTCCTGTTTAACTGATTTTGCATTGTCTAAATTTTCAAACCAATCTGTCTCAGAAGCTGTTTGCATGTCAAGATAAATTGATAAGAGGCCACCAATGACCACCCGACTGCCCAGCAGAAGCACCATGTGCTTCCACGCCTGCCACCCCAGTTTGGGAGTGGACTCAGGATGTTGGATCAGGGAGCCAGGGGCTGAGAAAGCACTGCTGTGTGGCAGTGCTCATAACTAGGAAAGGGATTGCATCCTGGTTCCGGAACAGTAGCAACACCCTGCAGTAGTTTGAGGGAGCTCGTTTGTCCCGCAGTACGTCGTTACATGCGACAGAGGAAATGTGTGTGGAGACCCACATCCACGCCAGGATGCCAGAGGAGACAGTTGAGAAATTTTTTAAAAATATGAGCATTGATTGCCCTTTATGATGGTGCCAGTGCCTTCTGGTCCCTTCCCATTTGGATCCCCAGGGCAGGATGGTGGGGGGTGACGGATGGAGCTGGGGGTGCTAGGACTAACGCCTGAAGTAGTTGCATGGAGGCAGAATGGGGGGCAAAAAAGCTTTGAAGAAGAGCATATGAATTAGCAGGGCCAGTAACCTATATTTTCCAAAAATCCTTGGATACATCTGTTGTACCTGATGACTGGAGACAGGCACTCATTATACCAATATTTAAAAAGGGTTCTCAACAACAGGTTGAAAATTACCACCCAATCAGTCTGACTTCGGTCTTGGGCAAGATTCTGGAATCTATTATTAAGGAATATATTCTTGACTTTATGAATATTAATGGTATTATAGACAGGTCGCAGCATGGGTTCACCAAGGGCAGATCGTGCCAGACAAACCTTTTGGAGTTTTATGGTAGGGTTGGCAAAGCTTTGGATCTGGGCAGTGCGGTCGATGTTGTATACCTTGACTTTGCAAAGGCATTTGATAAGGTGCCGCATGTTGAATTAATAGGAGCCCTCAGGGAAATAGGACTACATGAAAACTCTCCTCTTGGGTGGAGTCATGGTTGGGAGATAGAAGGCAGAGGGTTTGTGTGAGGTGTATGCTCTGAGTGGGCTGAGGTGTCGAGTGGAATACGCAGGGTTCAGTTTTGGGACCATGCCTTTTTAATATATATATATTTCTAATATGACTATAAGTAATGAGTATGCTAGCAAAGTTTATGGACGACACACGGCTGGGTTACCCAGTCAACAATATAATAATAATAATAAGCCACTATGTTGCAGACAGCACTTACAGAATTGGAAGAACGGGCAAACAATAAGGGTTCATCATTCAATATAGAAAAGTGTGTTGTTATGCACTTGGGAAGGAACAATCTACATTTTAATTATAAACTATCGAATAAGGAATTAAGAATCGTGCAGGAAGAAAGGGATTTAGGAGTGATAGTAGATAATGAATTAAAATTTGGTCAACAATACCTCCAGACGATAAGGAAGGCAAGCGGTATTCAACACTGTATACCGAAACACATCACTAGTCGTGAAAGGGCAGTGTTGTTGCCACTGTATACCTCACTGGTGCGCCCCCATGTGGAGTATTGTGCCCAGTTCTGGTCACCAGGCTATAGGAAGGACGTGGCTGCCCTGGAGCAGGTGCAGAGAAGGGCAACAAAAGGCATAAAGGAGGTTCAGGGTCTGAAATATGATCAGAGACTGGAAAAACTAGGATTATTTTCTTTGGAGTACCGTAGACTACGTGGGGACATGTGCCAAGTATGTAGAGTACTCAGTGATGAGAAACTACCGGAACAACTGGACATAAATATTAAAAAACAAAGTCACGATACTAGGTCGCATACCTATCAGCTGTATAAAGATAAATATAACACCAAAAAAAGGGGAAATTGGTTCACTATAAGAGTAACAGGAATTTGGAATTCACTACCAAATGAAGTGGTGTCAAGTTCTACTATGAATACCTTTAAAAATAGGTTGGATTCTTACTTGTTTAGTAAAGGTATTAGCGGGTATTGTTAGTAAATCAGCGAGTTATATGGACGCAAGTCTTCTATGCTCTGAAGTACCTATGAACCTATGAAGAGCTAAACTGATATGGTTCAGTTTTGCTCTTGGTAGGATTTTCATTCTGATGGTCCTGGAGTCCCTGTAGAAAGGACTGGCAGACCCGGTAACATGTTTGAGAATCTGGGAGTATGCATGCATGAGAAAATGTACTGAATTGCAAAAATGATTACCTCACTTCAGCACTTTTCTTTACCACAGTTGTGTAAAAAATTATTTGAATTGCAGGGAATAATGTGCTGTATTGCAAAAAAATTTTGAAATCTTGCATTTTTAACATAATCGTAGGAAATTGTGCATCCAGGGGAAGGATCTGCATTCACAAATGCCAACTGTGCATATAGGGCACAGGTACCCACATCATTGAATACCCTGTCCAGGGTTGTCTCCTCCTGTAAGTTAATGAAACCACAATTGATTCTATTTTGATGCTCTGATACGCCTTTGTCTCGTTGTTCCGGCAGTGAATTAGAAAGCCTATGTGTATTTAACTGCCAGAATTTTATTATGTTGGGTTTATATTTAGTCTAAGCATGATGCTACTGTCATCTTTATTCCTATAATGAACTGTAAAATGTGGTTTTGCTAATTGTGCAGTGCTCTTAATTGCTTCTTAACCTATCAATGGTGTCTGCCAGGATCAAGAGCAGACAAGCTGTCACAAATTCCTACATGGCAAAAGGGATTAACTGCTGTTAAATTGCACTGTTTCCTGCAGAATATTACTGAATTCTGCAGGATCCTGTGCTTGATCATGGTGGATGCAACTGTATGTAAAGCTACGTTGTCAGTTTCATGAAAATGCAAAAGCAGTATACTAAATACATTTGACTTGGCTTGACTTGATGTTTATTTGGTGGCCTGTGTGAACTTAGTTGTGATGACCCTCAGTCCATTGCTTAGTGGACAGGTTTCTATATCAGAAAACCAGCACCTCCCCCCCCCCATCACCACCATCCTCTGCCTTCTGTTTCTCCTACATCTCCCCATCTGACACACTCTCTGGTCTTCTTAAATTCTTCCAGCTGTAGTCACCCAGATGGGCTTGACTCTGAATTCTGCCACCCCTCTGCTCCTGCCATCACTTACCTAATAAAAATGTTCCTCCCATCTTGACAGTGTTCCTGGGGCTTGGAAACATGCCAGAGCCTTCCCCTGACACAGAGGGGGTGACCCCCTCCTCCCAACATAACTACCACCTTGTGTTCTTGTAAAAGTGCAGGAAAAACTACTGCAGTTCTCATCTAGCTATCTAACTTTCTTCGCTCTTTCTTCTTTCTCTGACCCTTGCATCTGGCTTCCATAAAACCAGTTCTAACATACCATTATTCTTAAAACTTAAAGAGCAGCTGACACCTTCAGGAGAACTTTAACAAAACATAATATTTAGACACAGTTCAGCTTGTATTTCACATTAGGTCTGTATTCCTCCTCCCCATTATTTATTACTGATGTAATTTGTGTAACCCTCCTACAAATGGGGGTTCTCAAGAAGTCTTCCTTGAGCTTGCCTAAATGTTCACTGCCAGGCTGGTGTCCTGCATTTTAGCAGTTTAAATGTGATTACCAGAGCCTGTATAGCCTCTGTGTACTGTCTCTTTAAGAGCTGCCTAACTGCAGTTTAGGTAATCTGAGAGGGAGCTCTGTTGAAAGATGTAATTATTTACTGAAAATCATTTAGAGTGATAATGATGATGTAGTTTGTCTAACCTGCTTTCTTTGTAGCAAGGACTGTTTTGTTTGTCTCCACTGTCTTGGTCCTGGACTGCAAATTGGAATAAACAATACTGGTGGGACCTAAAATGTAGCTGGATCAAATCTTTTGGATTTTGGGGAAGTCCCAGGCTGCTTACAGTTTTCAGTTGGATCTAAGCTGGAAGCTGAACAAGGAGGAGCTGAAGTGATTCTGAGCAGCAATCCTGAGTGGATTCGCATGGGAGAACTCTGAAAAGGCTAAATTTTTGGCCTGCATGTCGGTGTGCTGCTCCTGAGAGGGAGAGAAGAGAATTATTTTGGACTAAATCCAAGTTTGTGTGACTAAAGTAAGCTACTGAAGTGGGCCAGGCTCAACCTGAAGACCACCGAAGATTTTGCTGAATGCAATTGGCCTGTCAGGAATTCCAGCTACCCCTAAGTTCCGGTGTGTGCAGAGACTTTACGATTGTGACCGGGGAGCGCTTTGCCTGGTACAGTACAATTCCCTTACATGTAAATGTGCTATGAGCTGCTAGTGGGTCATGAGTTAGTCCCCCACTGTGTGAACTGTGTTCTGCTTGTTGGAAGCTGTATCCTGCCCAAAACAGACTGCATCCGAATTTGTCTCTGTGCGGTCTAGGCCTTGCCAGACTGGCCCAGCCAGACTACTCACTGCACAGAGAAGCCATTGACGAGAAACCTGCCTGGGGATCAGCCCCCTGCTCCATGCTTGAACAGGAACGACGCCTCTGCGACTCATGTGGGCCCTGCTTCTCCTGGCATTCCAGATCAACCACCTGCAGTCTCGATCTTCCTCCAGTCTGTGTCCAGTCTAAGGTATCGTGAGTAAATACCAGGGTAGCGCCCTGCAACAACAGCTTAATCTGAGTGTGTCATCTGATTGTCTTGTTGTTTCGTTTCCTTTACGAACTGAGCCCTCTGGCTCAGGATTACAAATATTGTGTACTGTGCATGTTGTGTTTTCCATCACAGGGCCCCAACCAGCTGCAACCCCGGGCAACGGTCCTGGCTAGCCCATGTCTTCTCCACCTGGGTACCCAGAGGTGGACTGTGTGGGGGGACTCAAAGCGCATGCGTAACTGCTTGATTGATATAACCTTTAAGCTAATTAACCTGATTTTGCCCCTTCCTTGTTCAAGTCCCCTGAATAAATCAGATCTAACTTTTTCTGCATGTAATCTGACTGTGGTTCCAGTTTGTGCTCAAAGTACTGTACTGTTAAGTGGTGGGAGCTGAAACAATCACGGGATTTAAGAATGCATGGGATAGACATAAAGGAATTCTGGAGGTCAGGGGTAAGGGGCAACAGACTTCTAGGAAAACATAAACTGAACTTACAAGCTCAAATGGGCAGACTGGGTGGGCCATAGGCCCTTATCTGCCGACACTGTCTATGTATGTATCTATGTTGCTATTTGCTGTGCATAACCTTGTTTTACATGGGGTTCCCAGGGTTGAGCCAGAGAAACCAGCCCTGGTGGTAAGTGCAAACAGTGTGGGTACTTGTGTGGTGTACCAGGGGTATTGTGAAAGTGATTATTGTACAGTGTTCAGGCCACTAGAGGGGAAAGAGGGGGTTACAGTGCCCAGGTTAGCTTGACCATTGCCAACCCTGATCTCCAGGTGTAGGCACCCGTTTCAGAACTCAGGCCCCTTAACCTGCTACTAGCCAAGCAGGCAGGGGTAGTAGCCCTTGGTATAGCGCCACCTAGGGGTTGCATCTTGGAGGCTCACTGCTGGGATTTTGCGTCTTCTAGTGGCCAAATTTGTGATTTGCTGTTAAAAATAAATGGCTACCCCAACAGAAGTGGCTGTACACCAGTTGGTGGGTGGTGTACTGGGCAGGAGATCGACCCCCAAAATGCTATACTTATCCTGGATATTCCCCTGGATACCAATAAAGACACTGTAGAGGGAGTACTTTCCAAGGTTGAATGTTTACAAAACCCTGTGGTGGGTCGATAGGCTAATGTGCTCACCCAAAGTTTCATGGCATTAGTAGAGTGTAAGGACCCAGTAGACAGTTCCAAAGTGCCACGGACTATCATCCCCGAAGGAGCCCTCACTGCCTGGAGAGTGATAACTAAAGATAGTAAAGACCCCAGGGAGAATGAGCCCTCCCCCCCACTATCTGAGACTTTTGAGGAGAAATTTGCTAAGTTGTTGCTGGAGGAAGGGAAAACTGTGGAGGACTTAAAGAAACTATTCCTGCCACCTGGGGGTGTTCCTCCCCCAACACCCCCTCCCGCTCCAGCACCCATTATTGCCCCTCCTTCTGTGCTTGTGCCAATGCTAGTCACAACTCTTACCGAAGGTTGAGAATCTTCTCCAGCACCCTCCCCACCCCCCAAGGGGAAGATGATTGGGAGACCCGGATAGATTGTGTTGCCTCTTTGGTACTTGAATGGCAGTGTGCAGAGGCTGAGAAATGGAAAAGGATCGTAGAAAGTTTGAGGGGTCCCGTCCTAGAGGCCATTAAATTTCTGAGGTCCACAAACCCTGATGCATCTGCCCAGAAGTACCTAGCTGCACTCGAAGGCAATTTTGGGAGCATTGAGTCAGGGGAGAACTTGATGTGGAAATTTCAAGGTACAAAACAATGGCCAGGGGAAAGTTTGTCTGCATATGTTACTCATCTGGAAAGAGCACTGCAGAAGGCTTACCGAAAAGGTGGGGTAGCCACCAGTGACTTAAACTATGTGAGGTTGGGGCACATACTGCAACATGCAAAGCATTCTAAATTGCAGCTCCTTCAATTAAGGCTCCCAGATAGAAGGGGTAACCCACCGGACTATTGTGACTTGATAAAAGAACTCCAGAAGGTTGAACATGAAGAGGGGGATTGTAATTCTAGGGTGAGTGCAGCCCAGGTGATCACGGCATCGGAAGGCCCTTCTGAAGTGGGGACCAATGAGGGTGTGCCGCCATGGGATGAACTGCTGAGGGAGTTCAGGGAAACAAAAAACAGTCTCTTTATGAAGGCCGCTCCTGCAAGTACAGGCACCGACTCTTATCCAACTGCATCTGCTATGGGGTGGGTGTCCACCCAGGCATCTCCTGCTGACAGCAGCTCGAAACTCGATGTCTTGACTATGAAAGTAAGAGAATTGACGAGATGTCTCCAAATGCTCACCACACAGCAGACAGAGGTGGCACCAAGGTTTTCAGTTGCTAGTACCACCGCCCCAGCTCCCAGTGTGATGCCTCGGCCACCCCAAATCCCAGAAAACATATTTTGCCATAATTGTGGGAAGGATGGGCACATGAAGAGAGAATGCCGGTCCACAAAAGACCTAGATAAAGTTGTATACGGGCTTCAAGGAGAGCTTCGGAGAACGAATCAGCGGTCGAGGAGTGCCCAAAATGACCACAGTGAGGGTTCAAGAAGTTGTAACTCAAATCCCTATGTGGCTAAATCATCTGTCCAGGCCCCTGCTACTGTCCCTCCAGACTGGTCCAAAATAGTGGGCCCTTCAATGGAGACTACCGTGGCTGTGAATGGTATTCCTACTCAGGCTGTGCTAGACAGTGGGTCGCAAGTGACCATTGTATTTAAGGACTGGTATGACAAACACTTATCTGCTGTGCCCTTACAATCCCTGGAAGGCCTACATGTGTGGGGGGCTGAGTGACAAGTCTTATCCCTACCTAGGATGTGTCTGCCTCTGGTTGTCATTTCCTGCAGCTGTAACTGGTGTAGAGGAGCAAGTCGAGACACTGGCCTAAGTGTATCACCCTAGTGGACTGTATGATGGGGTTCCCCTGTTAACTGGGACCAACGTCCGTATGTTTGGGAGACTGGCACAACTCTGTCACGAGAAACAAAGGCAACGGACTGGGAGGGCCCTAAGAATTCCCGCTCTGATCAAGAGGTCCTATGATTTGCAACAGAACCCCAAGGGAGTGGACCAGGATGAACCGGTAGGGATTGTGTGGAAGAAGGACCCCGATTCAGTGGTACTGGCCCCTAACACCCAGTGTACCATTCAAGGGGAGATCTGCCTCCGCAAAGATGTCAAGAACAAAATACTGATGTTGGACGTGCCAGGCGATGGAAAATTGTCAGAAGGATTATTGGTTAAGCCCAGCATTTTGCCAGCTTGTGCTCATGCCTATGCATGACGAGTGATGGTCCAGATTCATAATGTGTCAGATTGGGAGATCCGGGTGAACAGAGGATACACCCTAGCTACGGTACACTGCACAGACACTGCAGTGTTGCCCAGCAGCAAGCCCCCTGGCAAGACAGATAGAGTAACTCCCGATTTGTTTGATTTTGGTGACTCCTCGTTACCAGCTGAATGGAAGACTAGAATTAGCCAGAAACTTACCCAGGCAGATCAAGTGTTTTCGTTGAAGGAATGGGACGTGGGATGTGTCCAGGGTGCGGAGCATCACATACGCCTGCACAATGAACGGCCATTTCGAGAGAGGTCTCGACGCCTAGCCCCTGCAGACATAGACGATGTGAGAAGACACTTGCAGGAAATGCTTGCGGCTGGTGTGATACAAGAATCCAGGAGCCCATATGCTTCTCCCATTGTGGTTAGCGTAAGAAGAATGGAACAGTACTGATGTGTGGATTATCAGACCCTCAACAGGTGGACCTATCCCTGATCAATACACCATGCCCCGATACAAGATGCTCTGGATTGTTTGAATGGGAGCAAATGGTTCTTGGTGTTGGATCTTGCAGTGGATATTACTAGATTCCGATGGCTCCGGAGGACCATGAGAAGACAGCCTTCATCTGTCCTTTGGGGTTCTACGAATTCCTGAGAATGCCACAGGGGATATCGGGCACCCCAGCCACCTTCCAGCGACTGATGGAGTGAGCGGTGGAAGACATGAATTTGCTGGAATGCCTGGTGTACTTGGACGATGTCATTGTGTTTGGGAGCTCCCTAGAGGAACATGAGAGTCGACTGTTCAAAGTACTAGACCGACTGGAAGATTTCGGCCTCAAGCTGTCCATTGACAAGTGCCAGTTTTTCCAAACCTCTGTGAAGTATGTGGGGCACATAGTGTCTACAGAGGGATAGAGACTGATCCTAGTAAAGTTGAAGCCTTGACTACTTGGCCCAGCCCCAAATTTGAAAGAATTGCCAACGCTTCCTTGGATTCTGTGGCTACTACCGCCGGTTCATGAAGGACTATTCCAAAGTGATTCGGCCACTCTTGAATCTTACTCAGGGTTACCCTCCTACCAGTCAGAAATACAAAAAGGGGTCCGTCAAAGAACCAGACAAAGCATATTTCCGCCCAGGTGAACTTTTCGGGTCCCGTTGGACGCCTGACTGTGAAGCAGCTTTCCATGAACTCATATACCAGCTCACCCATACCCCCATCGTCGCTTATGCTGTTCCCACCAAACCCTATGTGCTGCATACTAATGCCAGTCTGCAGGGTCTAGGAGCTGTACTATATCAAGACCATGAGGATGGTTTGAGACCAGTGGCATTCGCCAGTAGGAGCTTGACCCCGTCAGAGCGAAACTACCATGTGCACAAGCTGGAGTTCCTTGTGTTAAAATGGGCCACTGTTGACCAGTTTCATGATTACCTCTATGGGGCGAAAATATTGGTGAGGACTGACAATAACCCGTTGACCTATGTACAGACTTTAGCTAAGTTAGGTGCCATGGGGCACCGGTGGCTTTCTGCATTGTCAACATATGATTATGCTGTCAAATACAGACCAGGCCTGAATCATATTGATGCTGACGCCCTATCCCGGAGGCCCATTTCCAAGAGCGACTGGGTCAGGCTGTCTGAACCTGACATCTGAGCATTGTGCCAAAAGTTTGATAGAAATGAAGATTCTATGGACACAGCGGACTGCTTAGCAGATTGCTTGGGCCCCTCTGACACCTGCATACCGGCTGCGTATTGCCACTTTTCTGCTCTAGATATTAGTGCACTACCTCAGTTTGACAATGACAGCATGCAGTGGGCTCAATCCTGAGATCCTATGATTCAGCCAGCACTTGATACCCTTCGTGCAGGAAAAGATGTGTCCAAGTTGCGTTCCTCTGATCTGCGAACCGCCTTATTGTTTAAAGAAGGCCCCAGGTTGAAACTGCTTAATCAGTTGTTGTATAGAGAGGCAGTAGATTGGGGTGGCCAAATAGACAAGCAACAACTGGTCCTGCCCACAGCCTTCAAAGATTTGGTACTGCGATCCCTCCACAATCATATGGGCCACTTCGGTATCGACTGGACCCTTGACCTAGTACGATCTCGATTCTACTGGCCCAAGATGGGGGCCAATGTTGAGCACCATGTAAGGATTTGTAGTCGCTGCCTGCAGAGAAAAGCCCTGCCTCAGAGGGCTGCCCCCTTTGTCAGCATTACTACCAGCACCCCAATGGAACTAGTCTGCATAGACTTCTTGAGTTTAGAGCCTGATCGGCGAAACACTGGCAAGGAGTTAGTGGTTATGGACCATTTCACATGGTATGCACTAGCTTTTCCCACCAAAGATCAAAAAGCATCTACCATGGCCAAGGTGCTAGTGGAAAATTTCTTCGTTCACTATGGTGCCCCCCAGCGAATTCACTCTGATCAGGGCCGGGACTTTGAGAGTCGACTAATCAAGGAAATGCTCTGTCTGTGGGGGGTGCGAAAGTCAAGAACCACCCCTTATCACCCGCAGGGGGATCCTCAACCAGAACACTTTAACTGCACCCTGCTAGACATGCTAGGCACCCCCCACCCAAAAGATAAGCATAAATGGAGCCAGCAGAGTAGCACCTTGGTACATGCATACAATTGCACGAAGAATGATGCTACCGGGTTCTCTCCCTACCACCTCATGTTTGGGAGAGAGGCCCGACTGCCTGTTGATGTCTGTTTTGGGGTTTCTCCCAATGGGGTCCGAGCCGAAGATTACCTGCAATATGTTCAAAAACTTAAAGCTCAGTTGAACCATGCCTATCAACTGGCCCAGACAATGGCTGCCAAAAGAAATCTAGCCAACAAAGAGAGACATGATAGAAAAGTAAAGGCTTAGAAGCTTAGGCCTGGAGACTGTGTGTTGTTGCAAAATTTAGGATTGCATGGTAAACACAAAATTGCTGATCGATGGCACCATCTTCCCCATGTCATAGTTGGAAAGTTGGATGATTTGCCAGTGTACAAAGTGCGCCCAGAGAATAACTCTAAAGCTGTCAAGACCATGCACTGTGACCACTTGCTACCTATTGGTCAAGTTATAATTGAGGCTGAACCCACCGAGGTTGATTCCCCTGGACCAGTGACTTGTGCTGCTGCAAGAAAGAAACAGAGTCAGCCTGCCCCTGTGGTTGCCAATTTAAGACTTCCCCCGCAGCAGGCCCAGAATGATAGCGACTGCCAGTCTAACTCGGATGACAGTGAGTGTGATAATGCCTATTACCCCTCATATGAACTGAGTCAGTTGTTTCATGGAAATCCTATGTTGAATTATGGGGATGAAGCTGGGCCTTCTGGACTGCCTAACGCCCCGGCATCATCCTTGGAGCCAATGTTCCCAGAAGGTGAAGTGCAAAGTATCACGTCTGAGGATGCTGAGTCTTTGTGTATTGTGGAACTGTATGATTTGCCTGAAAGAGAGGCTGATGCTATGAGTCTTCCTGGTGACATGCCAGAACTTGAGGAACACTATAAGAGTGCTGACAACCCCCCTTCAGTGCCAGAGTGTCTTCAAAATGAGCCAAGTGTTGTAGAAACAGAGACTACAAAGCAAGGGGCTGACAGTGCTCCCAGCTTGGACAGTCCCCTTCATGCAGAGGCACCCCTCACAAGTGATGAAAGCTCCAAGACCATTGCTGAAAGTACAGAGACTGTGGTTGTTAACCCCATAAAGACTGGCCGAGCTGTCAAGTCAGTGGTGCACTTCAGTTATGATTCCCCCGGGAGGCCAGTGGATTTGCCTCTCAGTGTAGTCCACAAAGGTGTTTATGTCTCTCAGAGCTCACTGCCCAAATTGAGCTTGACAGCCCATTCCAGCTTACTTGGTCTGCCCTCTCACCATCGTGCCCCTGCCCAATCCAGCCCCAAGTTAGCTGATAGGGAAGGTCCCCCTCTTGCATTTAGAGTACAAAAAGTTATTACATGATTCTGCATAGTAATGTTCAATTTACCTGTGTGAAATATACATAATGTATTGTCAGAATGAAAACGATATAGTGGAGTACATTGAAATGTATAGTAAAGTGACAAGTTATGCCAATTGATGAATCAGATAGTACTTGTATAGTATGCTAATGGTATAAATGTCTTGTATGTGTTGCATTTTCAGTGTTATGATGGTACAGACTTGACGCGGACACCAAGTTTTCCCAGGCAGGGAAGGGTGTAACCCCCCTACAAATGGGGGTTCTCAAAAAGTCTTCCTTGAGCTTGACTAAATGCTCACTGCCAGGCTGGTGTCCTGTGTTTTAGCAGTTTAAATGTGATTACCAGAACCTGTATAGCCTCTGTGTACTGTATCTTTAAGAGCTGCCTAATTGCAGTTTAGGTAATCTGAGAGGGAGCTCTGTTGAAAGATGTAACAATTTACTGAAAATCATTTAGAGTGATAATGATAATGCAGTTTGTCTAACCTGCTTTCTTTGTAGCAAGGACTGTTTTGTTTGTCTCCACTATCTTGGTCCTGGACTGCAAATTGGACCAAACAGTACTGGTGGGACTTAAAATGTAGCCGGACTACAGGAGCTGTCTGAATTAAAAATCTGTAGGAACTTTAGTTTGGAGCTTTTTGCACCTTTTTTTGCAACTGAAGGGGGAGCTCTTGCTTTGACTGACAGCCAAATCTGCCAACCAAATCTTTTGGATCTTGGGGAAGTCCCGGGCTGCTTGCAGTTTTCAGTTGGATCTAAGCTGGAAGCTGAACAAGAAGGAGCTGAAGTGATTCTGAGCAGCAATCCTGAGTGGATTCGCATGGGAGAACTCTGAAAAGGCTAAGTTTTTGGCCTGCATGTCTGTGTGCTGCTCCTGAGAGGGAGAGAAGAGAATTATTTTGGACTAAATCCATGTTTGTGTGACTAAAGTAAGCTACTGAAGTGGGCCAGGCTCAACCTGAAGAAGACCGAAGATTTTGCTGAATGCAATTGGCCTGTCAGGAGTTCCAGCTACCCCTAAATTCCCGGTGAGTGCAGAGACTTTGCGATTGTGACCGGGGAGCGCTTTGCCTGGTGCAGTAGAATTCCCTTACATGTAAATGTGCTATGAGCTGCTAGTGGGTCGTGAGTTAGTCCCCCACTGTGTGAACTGTGTTCTGCTTGCTGGAAGCTGTATCCAGCCCAAAATGGACTGCATCCAAATTTGTCTCCATGCGGACTAGGCCTTGCCAGACTGGCCCAGCCAGACTACCCACTGCACAGAGAAGCCATCGACGAGAGACCTGCCTGGGGATCAGCCCCCTGCTCCATGCTTGAACAGGAACGACGCCTCTGCGACTCATGTGGGCCCTGCTTCTCCTGGCATTCCAGATCAACCACCTGCAGTCTCGATCTTCCTCCAGCCTGTGTCCAGTCTTGGGTATCGTGGGTAAATACCAGGGTAGCTCCCTGCAACAACAGCTTAATCTGAGTGTGTCATCTGATTGTCTTGTTGTTTCATTTCCTTTACAAACTGAGCCCTCTGGCTCCGGATTACAAATATTGTGTACTGTGCATGTTGAGTTTTCCATCACAGGGCCCCAACCAGCTGCAACCCCGGGCAACGGTCCTGGCTAGCCCATCTCTTCTCCACCTGGGTACCCAGAGGTGGACTGTGCGGGGGGACTCAAAGTGCATGTATAACTGCTTGATTGATATAACCTTTAAGCTACTTAACCTGATTTTGCCCCTCTCTTGTTCAAGTCCCCTGAATAAATCAGATTTAACTTTTTCTGTATGTAATCTGACTGTGGTTCCAGTTTGTGCTCAAAGTACTGTACTGTTGCTATTTTCTGTGCATAACCTTGTTTTACAGGGGGTTCCCAGGGTCGAGCCAGAGGAACCAGCCCTGGTGGTAAGTGCAGACTGTGTGGGTACTTGTGTGGTATACAAGGGGTATTGTGAAAGTGATTATTGTACAGTGTTCAGGCACTAGAGGGGAAAAGGGGGGGGCTTACAGTGTCCCAGAGGGCTGTGCCCAGGTTAGCTTGACCACTACCAACCCTGATCTCCAGGTGGAGGCACCCGTTTCAGGACTCATGCCCCTTAACCTGCTACTAGCCAAGTAAGCAGGGGTAGTAGCCCTTGGGATAGCGCCACCTAGGGGTTACATTTGCATAAAAACAGGATCTTTGCGCCTGAAGAGTTAATCTATTCCTGTTGCTCCCCCCCACCTGAGGTCATAATACACCACTTGTGACATCACAGTTACTCCCATGGCAACAGACTGTGATGTCACAACACAGGATTATGACTTGAAGTAGGGAGTAAGCTAAAGAGGCAGATGAGCTCTAAGGTATAAAGATCATCTACTCATGCAGATTTTCTCAGAAACAATGGGGAGGAGAAATCTATAGAATATATATGGAGTGCAAGCTGAATTGTACCTAAATATCATGTTTTTCAAAGTTTTCTTTGAGGCGTCAGCAGCTCTGTAATAACTCCATCCGGAAGAGGATGGACCAGATGCTGTTTACTGCTGTGATCCTTGTTGGCCTTGAAAAGGCTTTCGACTAGTTCTCCCACCCACTCCTACTCAACAAATTTGTGGGAGAGGTTTATCTGACCTGTCGATTAGCTGGGTTTGCACTTACAAGTTTCACAGGTACCAGAAAGTCCTAGTAACTGATGGCCTCTTCTCTGTCTTTTTATCTCTTCGTGTCCCTCAGCGGTCCATCCTGGACTCCATGCCGTTCTCCATTATTCTCAATGACCTCCCTTTTGTCCATAACTCAGCATGCAGCCACACCTTCTTGGCCAACACTATAATATTTGCTTCTGATTTGACTTCAACAATGTCTGATTCTTCTTTTTTTTTTCCTTTTTCGATATATCGCTTTTTCTCCCGTCAGGGCTCAGGACAGGCATGGCTACGGTCCTCTCTCAGAGGATCTCAATCCGCCTGGTTAGCTTCAGGGCTTCATTTAGCCTGCCTTGGTGCTCCATTTTCCGTGTTCTCCCCGTTACTCCTGGGACCCCAGATTATGGTCGGACATGCGTGTGGAGGCGTGCATGCGCTTTGTGGCTCCAGTGACAACCCAGTCCTCCCACCTGGCCTAATGCCTGGTCTCCCTTATGGCTTGGCGCTGCCACCTAACCTCCACCCGATGGCAGCCAAGAACCAGGGGAAACCCATGTCTCTCCCTGGGAGAGGAGAGCTGCCACAATCCAGCTCCTCGCCTTCTGCCCCCCTCTGGCCGACCTCCGATGACTCAGGCTCGTTCCCGAACTCAGGTTGCTGGCGTGAGAGGAGATAAGGCATCCAGCGCCTTAGCCCTCTCACTGGGCCAGCTTAACGTCTGGTTCTTCTGTAACCAACCTTCCCTCAATGCCAGAAAGCTTCGGTATGACTTTCAGCAGCAAACAAGCGACTTGTCATGCTCCATACAACTTGTGTTGATGTCTCTTCACAGCTCTCCATCCTTAAAGGACATGTGCTTGCCGGTGCTTCGAGGCAGCGGTAGCACTGCTGCTCGTGATGCTGGTGACCTGTTTTCAGGAATGAACCTGGGTGTTGGGGGCCAGGGGTGGGGAGAGGAGGATCAAGTGTCCCAGGATGCTCTCCTACCTCCGGGTGGGGAGTGCCGCATTCCACTGCACCACTGCCACCTGCAGACATGTGGGTGGTATGGTGCTTGGGACACTAGGGGGAGGGTGCACCTTGCTGCATTCTGTGTGAGCAAGGAACACATGGCACAGAAGGAAGGGAGAAAAGTCAGGAACTGCTCTGGCTGACATGATGATCTCCGACCCTCTGCAGGCCCCACATCAGTGACCCAGGCACCTCCCGAAGATCTGGATTTGTGAAGTGGTGGGTCGAGGGACTTCCCACCATGGGGGGGGGGGCAAGCTGAAGTGGACTTGGGAGGGTAACTCCAAGGAGAAGTCGGATGGTCGGAATGGGGGGGGGGTTAGTGGGAAGGAGGGCCAGTCAGGAATGAAAGGAGGGTAAAGAATAAAAAAAAAAAAGAGAGCATGTGCTTAGTAAGGATGTATATTTTATTGAGTGAAGGTTTGGAGCCTTTGGATGCACCGGTAATCATTTTGTTTGTCTCTGTTTGTTTCTTTACATACCTTTTCATCATTTTATTTTTATTTTGCCAACTAGAAGTGAAAAAAAATCCAACAGAATCCTTTGTTTATGAAGTCAGAAAATCTTTTCTGGCAAGGCTGGTGGTGTATTTTACTGGGAAAATCTGTTTTCAGATTTTTGTAGAGGAATAAAGCTTTCTACCACTAGAATATATTTAATAGAAATATGTGATTTTTAATAGCCTGCGATCTTTTTTTATGCTTTAGCAAGTGATAAGTGGTTCCTAACCACGTTTATCTAGGGAAGAAGAAAAGCCAATTACAGTTTAAACAATTGTAACGTAATTCAGATGGACCACAACAGTGCAGAAAATCCCATGGATGCCTGAGCCTGGAGACAGATTAGGCAGTAAACAGCTGGGCAGACATTGTGGGCCAAGCAGTCCTTTTTTGCTGACAAATTCTGTGTTTCTGTGTTTCAGTAATTGGCACTCTGTTGACAGTATCAAGTGAAGGGCCAAGGCTAGTGGAATGGGCACAGGATCTGAACCACCCTCTCACCTGTGTGGTGGTTCCTACATGGCAGGGTTCAGACCCACATAAAGCAGGCGGTATAGGAAAGCTTCTGCTGGAGTTGTCGGTGCTGTATCCATCTTGTGTATCGACAGATCACTTTTTAGTGTTGTCACTCTGGCACCTTTTCAGGAGTTCTATAAAAAGAAGTCACTTCAGAAAAAAAAATTAAGTTGTTTCTTTTGCTGATACAGTAGAATGTGGCTTATTTTAGAAACTAATCTCTTTCCCTGGAGAGCTGGCCTGTTCTTCCTTTTTACAAGGTACAACCAAAGTGAAATTGCAAATCCCCATGGTGACGTGTAATGTACTTACAAAGTAGAAGTGTCTGTCTGCTAGAAATCCCTTCCTATAGAGGCAGAATCTTTAGAAGCCTTGCATTTTGTTGTGTTTGGCTACAGTGATCAGCAAGCTGTGGTTTGATGGTTTACCCTTCTTCTTTTTTTGTTATACAAGTGTTTATCCTCCATCTGGGGGGGGGGTCTCCCCAGCTCCAGCAGGCCATCTCTCCATCACCCTGGTGTGTGCCTGGTCATGGTTTCTCCCCCACGAGTTACCCTCTAATGGCAAAGCCAACAGGGGAAGAGCCGTTCTCCCCCCTCAGTACATCAGATCCAAGGCAGACCAGGTCGCTTCACCGGGCAGCAGCACGGGCACACAGATGGCTGAGCCGGGCTTCATGAAGCCCCCTAACATCTATTTTCCTCCTGATTTTCAGTCCTATCCCTCCTGCGGAGCATAGGACTCACACGTGGAGGCGTGGCCATCCTGTGTATCCCTGCAGGTCCCTCCCATACTTTGCCTCCCTAACCCGCTCTACCCCCAAGCCTCCACCTAGGGGCAGCTGAAGCTGAGACGACAAGGCACTCCTTCCCCGGGAGAGGAGAGCAGTCCCTCGGATGCTCAATCCTCTCCGTCCCAGGTCGACCCCCGATGACTCAAGTCCGTTCCTGAACCCAGGTCACCGGAGTGGCAGGAGGTAAGCTCCTTTTGCAGCACCTTAGCCCTCCACAGAACTGGGCCAACTGGCTTTCCCTTTTTTATATTCAGAGGTTTTTAGCAATTCATTTCTGAAAATTACAACACATAGCCAAACACCATAAATCTTAAAACGTACATATCAGTCAGTGAAGTGATTAACATAAAGTTCTATTCGGTGGAAATAGAAATATCATTTTAGTACAACAAATAAAAGTGGATTACTTAAAAAAAAGGTGCCCTTTACATTTTAGTGTTCTAAACCTTGATCAGACACATAAACATGCAATGAAAAAGCTATCACGTTACTGCTAATTATTAGCATGCGTGCTGCTTGTAAAGTTCATAAGAGAAAAAAAAAGGCACACACAAGGCCTAGTTTTTTTTTTTTTCACTTCTTATCTATAGAGTGGCTCATTCACTATTGATAAAGGTTTACAAGGCAAACTTTTGTTCTATATTGCTCTGGTATTAGTATTGCTTGGATGGTATCCTACCAAGTCAGATACTGTGGGATGACATAATTTCGGCCGGATTTTGGATGGCCTAGATATTTGACCAAGGATCCAACCCTTCTAGGATTCATAGCAGTTATCCAAGGTATCTGTAGAACTAAAACTACAGTGGGATTCACGAAGGCATGAGATAGGCATAAGGGAACCTTAGTTTCAAGGAAAGGGGTGGGGGAGCTCCAGGAGATCAAGTAGGGTCTGCGGTGTTACAGTAGGTAGGGAAAAAGGGCAGACCAGGTGGGCCAAGTGGTCCTTATCTGCCATCAGTTTCTGTTTCTGTGTTTCTATACCTAGATCAAACCTCAGATCCACAATGATCCGGCCATCAGATCCAGATATCCAACCATCAGATCCAACAATGCAAGATTGGATCTGACGGATCTGAGCTTAGCTACCTGGATTCAACTTCAGATCCACAACTATCTGACTATGGATCCAAAGTCCAGTTTTGGTCAGATTATTTATTTATTTTTAAAATTACTGTTTTACCTCCTCCATTAGTCTTGGTCTCCACTCCTTCAGGAGACACAGACTGCAGTCTCTCCCTGCACCGCAGCCTTCCCCGATTCTGCCCTGACGGTTCCCCATCGAGCCATGGCTGTGCCCCCCCAGGCGGGGGTGGGGTGACGTGCCCCAAGAATCTTGCTGTTGTCGGACCCACCGGGGACATCGGGGAAGTGCGGGCAATCAGGGTCACTGCTGGGTCTCCATCACCTAGGAGACTGAGACTGGTTTTTCCTCCTTTTTCCTCGCTGGTGTGGTGCACATCCCTTGATGTCAAGGTGCTAGGTGCTGCGTCCACCACGCTTCTCGGCCGGCCTTCCTAGTGACGGGACGCCATGCCCCGGCCTCCACCCGGGATCAGAGCCCAAACTCACAGGCCTTAGCCTCCACCCTCCCCCCTGGATAAGGCGAGCAGTCGTGGGACGCTCAAGCCTTTCTCCCCGGCCGGCCCTCCAGTGACCCGAGTCCGCTCCTGAACCCGGGTCACCGGCGTCGCATGCAGAAATCCAACCGCTACGCCTATGGGCTGGCTTGGTCAGATTATTTTTTAAAGGTGATATTGCTCATCGACCACAAAGCTGTAGTGAAAAAGTCACCTCCACTTGTACCGTGCAGCTGTTTTACCAGCCGAAAACAAGGCATCCCTAAATGCTTCTCAGTTACATCTGTGAAAAATCGCAGAAACCTATCCAGCAGGGTCATAAAGTTGAAACCAAACTGCACCTTCGTGTGATCCTCTGTTAATTTCATCAGCGGGGCATGTTGCATCTTATATTGTACCCGCTTTTGCCCTATTATAGAAACACAGACAATGACGACAGAAAAAGACAGCTTGTCCATTTAGTCTGCCCATATTACCCTATCATACCCCGGGACCTATTGTCTCTGTGGGATCTACGCATACCCTGTTCCCCCTTCGTTCTCTGTGTTTCCTCCTCCCTCATACCGCTGAGTAGCCAATGTCCCCTTGACTCTATCCCAGCCGTGTTTGAAGCCATTTATGGTTCTGACACCCACCTCTGCCGGCAGATCATTCCATGGCTCAAGCACTATATGTCTACCAGCCCTTCTTCAGAGCCTGACTGCCAGCACCACACTTTGGACCTGTGGGGGTGCTCTCTCACTATGTAGATTGCACGGCTGGAGTTTGATAAGAGACTCACCAGCTATTCGGAACTTACGCTGAAGCTGCACCTGGCAGACTGGCAACATAATGGACAGTTGACAGGTGGGTCACGTACTGCATTGGCCTCTGCTATAGCTTGACTGGCAGGGGGCCTTCTATAGGTTTTAGAGCTCATTCCACCAGACATACCGCTGCCTCAGTGGCTGCTTCCAGGGATGTCCCTGTCCAGGAGATCTGCAGGGCTGCTACCTAGAAGTCAGTACACACGTTCATTTCCCAGTACCGCATCGACCTTGAGTCACATTGGGATGCTGGTTCTGAGACCTTGGTTCATCAGTCTGTGTTCGCCAAGCAGGGGTGTGCTTCTTGCCCCCTTCTCCTGGAGAACTGTTAGGAGTCTGCCAGAGTGTGGATATTGAATTATATCCATGCCTCTAGAAAAATAGGTTACTCACCTGTAACCATAGTTCTAGGAGTGGTATATAGTTCACATCCACGCAACTCATCCAGCTTTCCCCTGGCAAGTGGCAGATGGATTCCTGCTTCCAGTGTGCAAGATCTGACAGCACAGGATGGAGTCAGGGGGTATACTGCCCGGGTGGTGTGAGGAGCTTAACTTAAACATGTCCAACGAATCAGCAATTCTGATGAAACTGCCAGAGTGTGGATATGAAATATACAACTTAGAACTATGGTTACAGGTGAGTAATCTGTTTTTTTCCAACCTGTCAATCATTGTCTTTACACACATTCAGTAGATGGAATGTTTGTTTATTATGGAACACGGAAATTCAAACCACTGCACATTTCCACTGGCAGAATGTTCACTCCCTCACACGCACAACAGAAGGCCTTATATGGAGCCAGGCAGGGTCTTTTTTTTTTTTTATTATTTAGTTGTTTAACCAGGTATAGCACACTAAGCTGAAAGCTTTTTTACAGGAGCGGCCTGGGGGCACAAGGAGGTTAAGTGACTTGCTCAGGGTCACTCAGTATGCAAGTGGAAGCTGTGGGATTCAAACCCAGGTCTGGTCTGCTAGATGTCACCAGATTTGCAGCTCAGAGCCTTAGACCACTGTGCTATACTGCCTCCTGGGTCTACATTTTATCTGAAGCAGTATAAGCAGCACAGATGATTTGCCCTGACAAGCCGGAAAGAATAGAAAGGGGATTTCTTATGGTCACCAAAGAAACACCAGGAATTAAAGCTGTGAACAGTGCTTCATTGTTATGTTTGCTTGCACACATGTGCAAGAAACATATTGGGGCAGCTTGCTGCAGCAGCAAGTTGTGGAGGTGTGGCAGTGTTGTTGCCAGTACCAGCAGCCCATTTTGGGGCTGCTCTGTGTGACACCAATAGAGGATCATGCTATCCGTGACAGCAGTAGTGTAGCTTGCCACCAACTTGAAACAAACTCGCTGCTGCAATCACAGAGTGTCCCATCATCAGCAATCAGCTGTTTTTGCTGCTGGGGTGGTCCCTGACTGCAGCAGCCAATTACAGTTGCATTGTCTGGTGTCCACTTTCAATAAACATGGTGGTGGCTTCTCCGTGGGCCTCTCACAGTCCCCACGAAAGCCCACAGACAGCCATCGCCTCTCACAGTCCCCGTTAAAGCTGAAGGGGGTGCCCAATCCTCCTGTCAGCATGCCCCCTCCCCAGTTCATTTGCCGATGGGGTAGCCCAACCCCCTTCTGCATAATGTGCTCCCCCCAATTGCTGTATGCCAAGGGGGATGCCCAATCCCCCTCAACATCGCCCCCTCCAAGCACACTGTATGGCCAAGCGGGGTGCCCCAGTCCCTGTCGGCTCCAGCGCCTGCCAAAATACCAAATGGCATGCTGGGAGCCCATCCCAGCATTCTAAAGTGTCCTCAAGGTTTTTTTTAACCCTGTAAAAAGAAAACAGTCCCTTGCTGTCTGTCGTGGCCCCTCCCCCAACCCGCACCACCTCTCTGTGCACCCCACCTCACCCCATACTTACTTCCAGAGCCCAGCACGACAATCTTTGGTGGACTGAACACATCTGCACTCTTCAAAGCAGACTGCAAACTGAAGAAATGCCGGTAAGCTGTATAATGGCATAAATGTTTTTTTTCAACTTATGTGGATATCTCGGACATTTTTTTGACTTTTTGGCACCAAATATTCAATAAGGGGTTCTTGGGACCCTCCTCATGAATTCAGTCACGTCTTATTCTGCCCAAAGGTGATTTATGTCACTGCACAGAATCACCCTTTCGGACCGATTAACCAAAACAACAGTGTCACTATTCATGAGGTGGCCTCTCAAAAAGCCTATGTTGCAAATTTGGTAAAAAAATTCAAAGAAATGACTGTTACGAATGTGCGTTGTGCAGTTTCCACGCACACTCGTAACTTCACAAATTTGTAATATATTCACTCCAGATTTTCACCATTAGCATTTTTTCACATCTCCTTATGAACACTACAGTTGTCATTTTTCACATCCTGGCCGGAATGTGTTTTTGCACTTCCGGCGCAGAATAGCGCGGTCGCTGTAGAAAATCAGTGTTCAGGACAGATTAAGAAAATCACAGTGACACTGTTCATGAGCAGAGGTCCTAAAATGCTTATGTTGAAAATCTGGTGACAAAAGTCCATAAAATGACTGTGTTACAAGCGTGCATTGCGCAGTTTCCACGCACACTCGTAACTTTAAACATTTGTAATAATTTCACTCAAAATTTTCAACGTTGTCCATTTTGCACTCCTCCTTATGGACAGTAGAGCTGTCATTTTTCACATCCTGCCCGAAATGTGTGTTTGCACATCTGGCGCACAATGGCGCAGTCGCTGTGGGAAATCAATGTTCGGGACACATTAAGAAAATCATAGTGACAGTGTTCATGAGCAGAGGTCACAAAATGCCTATGTTGAAAATTTGATGAAATAATTTCACTAAATGACTGTGTTACAAGTGTGTGTTGGGGCAGTTTCCACGTACGCTCGGAAGTTCGAGAATTTTTAGTATTTTCACTCCAGATTTTCAACATTGCCATCTCTTTCCACCTCCCTATGAATGGTATAGCTGTCATTCTTCACATCCTGTCTGATCTGTGTTTTCGCACATCTGGTGCAGAATAGCACAGTTGCTGTGGGAAATCAAATTTCGAGACACATTAACAAAATCACAGTGCCACTGTTCATGAGCAGAGGTCCCAAATGCTTTCATGAGGTGGGGGTCACAAAAAGACCATGTAGAAAATCTGTAGTGCAAATACCAACAAACGTCCGGGGCTTTAGGGTTTCTAACCAATAACGTCCCACCCTGTACAGACTGACGAGCATCAGAGTTGTGCCTTTGGATTGCTGGCTGTAATGCTTACTGTATGCCATTCCACCCCCACCCTGAAGCCAGTGACAGGCATCGAGGTGTGTCTTGGACTCTTCGGCCCCAGATTTCACCCCATTCTCCTATACTGCACCCATTTCAGCGTATGTCTTTATGAATTGGGATGACTGTGAAGCCGAACACCCCAAGGCACACCTCAACACTTGGTGTCT
Organism: Neoceratodus forsteri; assembly: GCA_016271365.2. Classification (NCBI taxonomy): domain Eukaryota; kingdom Metazoa; phylum Chordata; order Ceratodontiformes; family Ceratodontidae; genus Neoceratodus; species Neoceratodus forsteri. The sequence goes on along the minus strand of CM028132.1, from coordinate 23,660,775 downwards.
ACAGGATAGGGTGAGGTGAAATGCCGTGAGCGTTATGGGCGATGACCCAAAGGCACACCCCAATGCCTGTCCATCTCTGCAGGGTGGAGATGGGATTGGTGTGAGCTCAGCACTTCACTGCCATTCCTACTCTGCATCTGTCTAACTCCTGCACGTCCATTGCTAATATCAGCAAGCAAACATTCAGCATTGACAAATGCTTGTTTAAGTTTGTTTATGTGTGTAAGAAGAGTATTATAAGAATAAAGAATGTTTAATTACTGATTTTTTTAATTTAAGGGAGTTTTACTTTTTAGGGCCTTGTTGATAATTTTTAGTGAGTAAAGGGGGCTGCCATTTTTGTAATGACAGACAGAAATGAGTGAAATGGCTCATAATTCTGTAGATGACTGGCCCAGATTCCAGATCTCGTTGCCTAAACATACAAGTCTCGGAATGTTAGTCAATTAGGAAACAAAAAATGTCCTACCCATTTTATAACCCACGATATGACACACCCTGGAATGCCTTATTGCTATTATACAATGAAAATAAGAAGGCTTGAAACAGTCATGATTTTCCGTTCAGTATAATTTATTTGAGGAAAAAAATAGCCTCAACTTTAAGTTAAAGGGACACTGTCAACCCCCTTAGGTCTCAAAGTGTCCCTTGTTTAAAAAACATATTTTATGATTGCCAAAATTCTGTAAAGAATGTTGATGTAGCTGGTAGTTTGATTCTCTTATTTTCTTTAAAAAAGTAAAAAACAGACTGCCCAACATACTGGTGTTATCACACCAAAACAGATTTGTTTACATTCTTGATCAACTCCAAATGCCTCTTTCCTGGACTTGGAAACACCCACAAAACAGTCTAGCCCCTCAAGATGCATTGGAAGATTAGGAGGCTACTGTCTTATGAGTGACTGCACTGTCTGTGTGTGTTTCTAATGCGCAGGATATATGCAGTAAGAACAGAACCCTGATTGTAAACAAAAACAAGGATGTTTATAAATATACATTGCCATGCATTTCAGTTCTACTGAACTAGGAGACAGACAAAACAAACAGCAACATCAATTAATTTTAGGGAAGGTAAGCAATCATAAAATGTGGGGTTTCAACTAGAAATAGAATGATGAAAAACAGGTTGAAAGTGTCCCTTTAAGTTAACAATTAAATATTTAAATATACTTTAGGAATGAATGCCTTTTGTGTAGTCACTCTCAGCCAGCTAAGGTATGCTCCTCTGAATAAAATGGCAGTATTGTGATTTATCGTGTATGTTATGAGGTGTTCTGACTGGGACTGTTTTGAACTGTTATTACAGCTACGGTTTTATAATGGCTGTCAGCCAATCAAGTTTGTTCATTCCTTGAGACTGTTGTATAATGTACCACATTTGTAGCTGATCTCTTTGTGGCACTTGTTACAGTAAATTAATAGCAACTTAAGCAGACGTATGCTTTCGTACATGGCTGGATTATTCTGCGCATTTTTCCTAAACTGATTCTTTGGCCTCTTAAGACGGCTAATTTACGGTGTTAACGTTTCCGTCTATAAAGAGCTAATAAGATATCCAGTGAAACATGGGATTTATTTACCAGTGAGACTACTGAAAGATGACTCATGAGTTTCCCTGTAGCTTTTCCTACATCTCTGATGATAGGCAGTACAGAGTGAAGAATGCAGCACGGAGTGCAGTGCCCTCCGAGAAACCTGAAACTGTAACACGTCACAGACCTAATCCCCTTTTAAGGGTCACCATGTAGTCTCCATAGCTGCACTGAGTTATTGTCCTCTGGCTAATCATCATGGATGCTTAGAAACTGTAATTATTTCTTTCTCGGTGTCACCCTGCAGACATCACATTAACTTGTAGTAAAGTGTTTCGGTGAGGAAAGCTTTTTTTTTTCAGAAGTTTAATTGGGCAGCCAGCTGATGTGAAATAGTGAGTTTGAGAGACTACTGTCTTAATGAGCAGCATGTTTTAGTAGGTCAGCAGGAGATTATGGGTCAGCCCTAGTACAAAGCGAACAAATATCAAACTTCATCCTTCCACCGCCTGATCTCATTCCCCTACAGAGTAGACGATGATGCTGATGACGTGTGTTTCTTTGTTCTCTACAGATTTTTGAAGAACGGTTTTGAAGTTGTAGCAAAGATGGCCAGCTCAGCCCGGGAGCACTTGCTGTTTGTGAGGCGACGGAACCCGCAGCTGCGCTACACTCTGAGTCCCGAGAACCTTCAGAGCCTGGCATCCCAGACCACGATGCCCGAGAACTTGAACTTTCAGCGGGCCAACAGTGACACAGATCTAGTGACTTCAGACAGCCGCTCCAGTCTGACAGTCAGCATGTACGAGTACACCCTAGGACACTCACAGAACCTCATCATTTACTGGGATATTAAAGAGGAGGTGGACCCCACGGACTGGATTGGCCTCTATCACATAGGTAATTAAAGGCCTTTTATTTTTATGCACATTGTCCTGCTGTCCAGAAGGGTCAAAATCTCACTGGCACCACAGCTAATTGTTTCCAGTGAGATGATAAGTTAATCCAATAAGTGAGGAAGGCAGAACTCGTGAATGTTGTTTGACAGCAGAGGGTGACAGAAAAATCGCAGGCAGGTCCAGAGCCCTCAGAGGCCAGGCTTGGCTCCCAGAAACTGTAGATTGTGTTTTGAATTCTCTGGTATAAAGGGCTAATTTCAGCAGCAGCATTCAGAAAAGGTTTGAGACCACCAGTATTAAAATGTCCAGTGCTGAAGCCTTCGAAGCCTGCATCTAACAGTGCCTGTACTTGGCAGCTGCTGGTGCGAGCCGGTCTTCCTTAATAGCAGAATACATATCTTACTGGCAACCAGTATTTTAGTTGTGCCACTGAGAGAGACCCTTTATTGGGTTCACCTTTGACAGTTTAAGCTCTTTGAGAGGAGCTCTATATGCTAGCTGGCTGGTGTGGTCACATCAGCCTACCAGCTGACACAGTTGTTATCAAGACAGTACAAGCCTTGAATCACAAGGTACCCTTGGTAATAGGGTACAGTTTGTGGGGAATCCTTATGAAATAGCACACTTTTGCGCAGCATACTTGTTGGTTCCTTCTTATGAAGAGGTGGTGGTGGGAAGGTGGACTTGATGGGCCTAGAGTCCCTTCAAACCTTAAAAAGCACCTTTTTCGATGCTCACAAAACATAAGGACTGGCTCCCTTAACTGCCCAGAAGCTGTGCAAGCATAGTTACTTAATTTAAATCCTTACCCGTTTGGAAGGGAAGGGATTGTAGTTTGCCCCCAAGGGGCCAGCTGAATGATCCCTTCCACTTCCTATGTTGCTGGCCATGCTCCCGCGCTCAGACATTATGTGACACGTGTATATGGAGAACGCGTGGGTGTGCGCCTTGGAAGTCTATGTGGCAAATTGTTACAAGCTTTTTTGAGACATTTAAACACTCTTGTTGTAAAGATCCCTCTCCCCGTCCTGAATCTTCTGTCTCTCTTCTCCCAGCCTCTCTCATCCCCCTCTCCCGCCTAAGCTCTCCAGCACAATTTACCTATTGCAGCCATGCAAGGTACTCACGGTCTGCCATTTTCTCTTTTCCTAAGCTAGATTTCATGCTGTGCTAGGTCAAGTGGGCCAATCCACATATTTTTAACTGGATTTCTCTGACAATGTATTTTATATATGCACTTTGGGCGTCTGAAATGCTCTTTATGTCTGTACTACCGTCCCCCCGACCCTGAGTTGCACCTGGAAACGAGCCTTGACTCAGTTTGCCTTTCCCAGTTACCAAACCTTTACATAAATTTAAACAAGTCATGGCCAGTGTTCAGCTAACAAGGGCATCAGTTCAGGGGCGTGGCCAGCAGTGTAGGAAGTGGAAGGGGTCACTCAGCTATCTCCTTGGGGCAAATTATGATCCTTTCCTTTCCAAAAGGGCAATTAAGGAACTATGCTAGCAGAGCTCCCCAGCAGGTGAAGGAGCATATCCTTCTGTTTTATAGGTGTCAATGAAACCGTGCAAAAGGTGCTCTTTAAATTACTCCATAACTATGTATGATTCGACTTATTCCTTACATGCACCTGAGGTCCAGAAATCAGATGACGAATGCTGTGATCTTGTTTACACAGTACATATTGAATGGTGTCCGACAAGATTAGCAGGCTTCCGTTTTGGTTAGGGCAGCTGGCTTGCTAAATCAGGCATTTGGCTTGTTACCTTCAGTCCTCAGGAAGGTGCTCATACGCCTCATGCCTGCCTGTCTGGGGATGGCGGGGGTGGGGTGGGGGGTTAAACCCCATGCTGAAAGATAGGGTTGCTCGTTTCTGTCAATGGTGCATGGAAAAGCAGGATCAGTTTTGCTCCCTTTGAATTGAAACCAAAATATTTTTTTTTTTTGTTCTTTCCCTGCTAGCCACGTGTGATTCTCGCCAACTGTGGAGCAGAAATAGAAATACAAAAGGATGGGAAATAGGTGGTGATCAGTCAGACGAGCTATAAATAGAACGAGTGCACCACATAAAATGCTTTGTAAAAAGTTCAGTTAGCAGAGGAACCATTTATTCACTCTAATTTTAGCACCGTGAATGGTTTTGAGCTGTTCTTACAGAGATTTATGGGGACTGGAGGTGCAGCGAGGCACCACTCCTGGGATGCGCTTGCTTTTTCTGTGTTGATGTTCGTGCTCAGGAAAACTGGGTCAGCAGCCCCAAATTAGAAGACCTCTTCCTGGCTAGGAGTGAGGTACTGTGCAGGTGGTTGCAGTATAAACTCCCTTAAAGAGTACCAGTTGTGCTCAAGTTTGGAAAAGAAATACCCAGTAGCCAGTGGGGCTGGCTTTCCATCGCCATGTCTGACTTTATACCCTCCCCTTCTTCCACCTTTTCTTGCCACTTCTTCCACTGTTTCATCTCTTGCTTCCTGCCTTGTTCTCCCCTCCTTGCTCCTTCATCTCTTGCTAACCTTATTATATACCCTTCCCGCTGCCTTCCTTTGATGTGCCCCACCCCCCTTTTGTATTATTTATACAATTTTTATAATCTGGTATTGAGGAGGGGTTGTGGGATAACAGATGGACCAGACACCGAACTTCAGGTTCAACACACAATCTCTGCGTGATATTTATTCAAAATACAAGAACAAACCTTCTGCAATGGCATATGTCTTCTTCAGTACATCAGATTGCAGCAACAGACTATATATTTCCTTTCTCTGCACTTGGCCAGCACCTACTGACACTGATCCCTGATCCAATTCACTAATTGAGATGTAGAGACCACCCCTATGCAAGCCCCATTTGCTTACGTAGTGGGGGCTCAAAAAGAAAAAAAAAAACAAAACAAGCTATAAACAAAGAACCTCAATGCAGAATCACTGAAAGAAGGGTTACCCCAAAGGGCATTGGCAACAAATCAAGTTTCAAAGAAATACATCATCATTCATATGTCCATTATGCAATGCATCATGGGATGTATGCAAATCACCATGACATTTAGACTTTTTCAGTTTACATCAATTTCCATGCATTTTAAATAGCACAACTAGCTTAATTTCTATAATAGTCACCTAGTACTTTTTACCATTGTCAAAACACCATGTACCACGGTATTTTAAACATTTACAGGTTTCATAAACATAAGGTATGTACATTAAGGTATTTTATAACATAGTGCTATTACATACTAAATCCAACAACAATAAACACAACCTTTTTTACATATACTCTGAAGTCACCACAATAACCTCCCTGTACGAGGACCTGAGAGGGAAAAGGAAAATCAAGGAGGACACTATAGCATAGTCAAGAGAGGGAGAAGGGGTGCCCACAGGTGGCCAACCTTATGGACTAGAAATAGTAAAGGATAGATTAGGCTTAGAAATAGAAGAACTGTTGCAACAGATTTAAGAAAAGGTTGGTCCTCAAGAGTGGCAGGAGCTCCTGGTCACATATCCCCCACCTTAAGAGGGAAGCAGTTATTGCAGACTGCTTACCACCTTCCTGTCCCAGGAAGGGATGGAGCTTCCACCCCTCCATCTTCAGAAGCTGCATCTCAGGGTCCCTATTAACGATTAATATTTCATCATAAACATAGTGGATATCATCATTCTTTACCCAGAGGCATGAACACATTTCTCAACAGAGACTAACGGTACCTTCTCATCTCCTTTTAGGGAAAGACCGTTATATTTCTTAACCAAAAATCTGGACGGCTGTAAAGTCCAGTACCATAGAAAGACTTTCTCTGGGGTGAGTAACTACCTGCTCCAACCCCACCAGACATATCAGTTTTAAGCAGGGGGCCCAGTCCTAGGTTCAGCCCCTCTACAGAAACCCACTATGGCTCTTGATTTATTTCACTTGTTACAGATATAGATACCTGAGGGTAGACACTCTTTTGGTGTTACCGCAACACAGGTTCCAATCTATTTTACACCCACCTCCTCCTTGGTAGGTTTTTCATCAAAAAAATAAAACACCTGCACCACCTTAGACTCCTTGTCTGCCCTTGGGTACCTCTTTCTTTGAGATCAGGCCCACCCCCTAATCAGATATGCTACACTTTTGCCTACAGAATGGGACCATTGCAGAGCCACTTCTGGCCTTGCCTGCAACCAACTTGACCCCTCTGTCTTACACAAAGTGTCTGCAGGAATATGGAAGGAGCAATAGTAATTTCTACTCTTCTATTTCAACCTTTTATAACTTATGACCCCAAATCCTTGGTCATCTTATCCCTAGGCAGGTCTCTACAGAAACCTACAGGACGCCAAGGAACCTCCCCTGCTGAATATCCTGCAATGGTAAATAGCAGGTTCCTTAACTTTTTAACTCTGGGGTGTCTTAGTAAATATCCTTCTAATCACTGTGCTATTTTCAGCTATCTGTTACCATCTAATACCTTGTAACCTATGTGAGAGTTTCCCTTTTTCCAAGGGTGACATTTTTTTAAATGATTTCTACCCTCCTTAACTTTAACATATTGTAACATTTTGGCAATATTAGCATCTTTAGCCTGCAGTATACCCCAGTCAATACTGTTAATAGATTTAGCTACATCAATACAAGAACGAGTCCCTTCAGCCTCATAGGCTTCTTCTTGCTTGCTTGGAGTCTTCAATCCCAGCATAATATCACTACGAACAGTCTTACCTGGGGTCTCACATTCAAGTTCCATACTTGCTTCTCCGACCTCCAACAGATAACATCCTGGAAACACAGGAAATACAGGAATATCCTGCTCAGTCCGGGGGTCCTCCTCAAACTGAGCCCACAAAAAATCCTCCTCTGACTCTTTGTCCAAACTCTCCGGCAGGAACCTCTCCAGCACCTGGCACCAGTGTTCCGCCTCTCTGCGTAGTCGGTCTGCCTCCAGCCATTGCCCACTCAGCCAGTAGATCATCCTCATCAGGGTCTCCACCTCCAGTCTGCCTCAACCTGCATCTCTTCATCGTCTTCAGGCTTGGCCTTCCTCCGAGCTCCCAGGTCCAGTCCAGGCAGCAGCTTCTCTCTGTCTGTCAGCTATGGTTCTGGGCTGAACTCCACGGACTTTCTTCTCTGGCAGCTCCTGGTGCATTGGTCCACCTGGGATATCTGGGCGATATCCACCAGAAAACATCCCTCTTCGGCCAGTCCAGACGCTTCCAGCAAGTTATCCCACTTCTAACACCAAGTCTGTGGAGGGGTTGTGGGATAACAGATAGACTAGACACCAAACTTCAGGTTCAACACACAATCTCTGTGTGATGTTTATTCAAAATACAAGAAATAACTTTCTGCAATGGCATATTTCTTCTTTAGTACATCAGTTTGCAGCAACAGACTATGTATGTCCTTTCTCTGCACTTGGCCAGCACCTACTGATACTGATCTCTGATCCAATTCACTAGTTGAGATGTAGAGACCACCCCTGTGCAAGTCCCATTTGCTTGCGAAATGGGGTCTCAAAAAGAAAAAAAACAAAACAAGCTATAAACAAAGAACCTCAATGCAGAATCACTGAAAGAAGGGTTACCCCAAAGGGCATTGGCAACAAATCAAGTTTCAAAGAAATACATCATCATACATACTTTCATAATGCAGTGCATCATGGGATATATGCAGATCACCATGACATTTAGACTTTTTCAGTTTACATCAATTTCCATGCATTTTATATAGCACAACTAGCTTAATTTCTATAATAGTCACCTAGTACTTTTTACCATTATCAAAACACCAAGTGCCACAGTATTTTAAACATTTACAGGTTTCATAAACATAAGGTATATACATTAAGGTATTTTATAACATAGTGCTATTACATACTAAATCCAACAACAATAAACACAACCTTTTTTACATAAACTCTGAAGTCACCACAATAACCTCCCTGTACGAGGATCTGAGAGGGAAAAGGAAAATCAAGGAGGACACTATAGCATAGTCAAGAGAGGGAGAAGGAGTGCCCACAGGTGACCAACCTTATGGACTAGAAATAGTAAAGGATAGATCAGGCTTAGAAATAGAAGAACTGTTGCAACAGATTTAAGAAAAGGTCGGTCCTCAAGAGTGGCAGGAGCTCCCGGTCACAGGTATATCTAGAATAGTTATTTCATATTTTTGGTGCTTCCTTGCTCATTCAATTTGACTTTCCTTTTACTGTCCATCTATAGTTTCAGGATTTTTGTATTGTAGACCTCCTATTTTTGCTATTTATTATGTTCACGTTATTACTGCCCCTTTGTGTGCCCTCGCCCCCTCCTCTCTGTGTGATTGCACCTGGAAATTAACTTTGGCTTAGTGTGCCCATTCCAGTCACCACATTTTTAATAAATACCTCAAAGGACTCCAGCTGTTTCACTACTAAAATTTTTAGGTTTAGGTGCCCTGATTTAGGAAGCAATCCAGAAGCAAATAGTTTGATACCTTTTATTGGACCAACATAGATGTTACAAAAGAAAACAATGTCTAAGCTTTCAGACCAACCAAGTCCTTCCTCGGAGACTTATGACAGTTGCTCAGAGAGTCGCATTCTATTAACACGCAGGTCATACATAAAAAATACATTAAATAATATACACCAAATATATGTGTGTGTGTGTGTGTGTGTGTGTATGTGGGGAGGGGGGTTGGAAGGCAAACTCCCCTACCTAGCAACTCTACACAGGCAAAGTCCCCTACGTAGCATCTCACTCGGAGTCTTTGTCTGAGCTACTTTTTATTTTTTGTAATATATGGATCTGATTTAAAAATTTCAGCGGCTCTGAATTTTTTTTGTCAGGCATGCTGCGAGGCTGGCCAACAGCTGCACTGAACACTCGCTTGCTCTGTCTCCACCCCTACCGCCACAAACTTCTGCTTGGCTGAAAGGAGTTCTACCTTTTAAGTGTTATCAGGGTGAGTGAACGCAGGATCAACCAGATAACTGTTTAAACTTTGTGGGAGGGAAAAAAGTATGGGTGAAAGAGTGAAGGGGAGGAATTTCTCTCGGTGAGAGAGAGACGGCTGCCATGTTTTCTGAACTGTTCTGTCGGCCCAGAGACAGAAAGCAGCCAATCATGAGGCATGCTTTGAAAAAGGTAACGTTGCCTGTCTAGGAAGCAAAGTTGGGAGCTTAACAACCAAGGATAGTTATGCATTATGTTTCTTCAGTTTTGATAATGGAATGCTCAGAGCTCTGAACGGCGGTGTTACGGGCTCTGAATGATAGTATTATCACTCTCCGTCGATGGTGTTATCACTTCCTGGCAATGGCATTATAAGAATTTTTTTTTCTTTAGTATGGTATTAAAATGGCTTATCTATTACAAATAAATACGTCAGTGCTTTGCCAGGACATAAACCACATCATACAGTTTAAATGGTACTTAAAATGGTAGCCCCCTTCTACTTCTTTATTCTTTCGAAACATTTGCTTTTGCTCTCTTGCTGTCCCACCAATGAAATCTACAGCTGGCCAGGCTGCCTTCTTGTTCCGCTTCCCTAAAAACTGGATCTCTCTCCCCCCTTCCATTCGCTCTGCTCCTTCCCTTCCTGCTCTGAAACCTCTCCTCTGTGGTTTCTCTATTCACTCCTGCAGTTGTTACTAATGTTGGGGAGGGTTTCTGTCACTTGCCTTCCACAATATACTGACACTAGCTTAGCCCCTCTCCCCAGGTTCATCAATCACTGCTCCCTGCTCCCCATATTATTGTTTTGTTGCTCGCTGTTTAATGTTCTTGTTTACGTATGGCAATTAACTGTATGACAGTTTTATTCTTGAAGCGTTTTCTTGTACTATATATATTTTGCTTTACTTATTTCCGTATTATTGTATTATTTTTGTACATTGTGCTTTGGATCTGTTCTCTTCTCTTCAATCTCCCCCCAAGACGCATCTGTAAATGAGCTGTTACCAGCTCAGTATGACTTTCCTAGTAAAACTTTTGAAATCAATCAATCAATAAATAAGAGATTTGTACTCTGGGGATGGTCTCTGCCCATTTAACAAGTTGCAGGAAAAGCTAGGCTTCCCGAACTCCCAGCATTATAACTAGTTTGCAGGAGAGGGAATTCAATAGTATTCTGGGCAAGGACGCAGTGGGGACCTCACAGCTGGTGGCTCTGGAACAAGCCACTTTCCAGTCGAGAGAGTCTGTTTGGGGGATAACTGCAAAACTGGCCAGACAAGATCACTCTGTCCAAACCTCTATAACAAGTTCAAAGTTCAGTGGGAGAGGGACTTGGGGACATCCGTATCAGATAAAAGCTGAGGCACCATCCTGCATCTGCATGTGGACTTCCTGATATGTAACAGACCCAAGGAATCGCAGTATAAATTTATTCACCGTCAATATTGTCCTCTAGGTGTGGTCCACAGGTTCAGCCCCACTGTTTCTCCATTATGTGGGAGATGTAAGACTTCTCTGGGTACGTACAAACACTGTTTTTGAGACTGTGGCACCCTAAAACAATTCTGAATAAGCATGACACAGGAGTTTTTTTTTTGTAAAATATTTTTATTGAAGAAATTAGCAGTACACCATGTATAATACCACTTTATACAAATATTTGCTAGAGTTCACGTCCTGGCTAACGAGGGTACCATTATACACTTAATAAACATTTCCGCATACATCCAGTATTCTTATAGATTATACATAACAACTCATTACAGTTAGAGAAACTGGTAACAAAATAGGGTTAACCAGGTGATAGTGGTTGGAATGCAACTAAATATATAAAAGGGAAGGAAAGGGGACACAGGTGCCACCCAGGGATAACAAGGCAGGATATGTACAGGCCCCCAAATCCTTTGACCCTCTATTACAACAGCAACGGTTATACCGGAATTATTCCAGATTCTGTAGCCCTCACCAAGGGGTCCCAAATTTTCTGAAAGGTACCAGTATTGCCATTCGCTGAGTGTTTAATCTTTTCAAGCATCAGACATTGCTTTAAGTTGTTTACCCATTGCTGTATTGATAGGGGAGTACTGGACATCCAAGTCTGAGCCAGTGTTTTCTTAGCATTGACCAATGCAATCCCCCACAAGGGGTGGGCAGACTGCCTCCGATTACCTAGTGGCTCTGCCCCTAACAGCAATTCCAGTGGGGTACAGGGCAGAATGGCTGAGAGGGTTTCCTCCGTTATTCTATGCACTTCTGCCCAAAATGGAGTGATTTTCGCACAGGTCAGGGCCATATGCAAGAAGTCAGCCTGCTCATGGTGACATTTAGGGCAGGAGTGACTGTTTTCGGGGCTCATGGTATACAACCTCGAGGGGGTTAGATAGGTTCTATATAAAAAATTGAACTGCACCCGCCGCAGTCTATTATTCCTAGAGCAAGTGTTGAGGTGCTTCACGGCCAGTTTGCAGATGATATGACTCATCTTGACCCCGAAGTCACTTTCTCACTTCAGTCTGGTGTTCTGTGCCTCATCTGGTTCTGCTCCCAGCAATGTGTGGTAATAGATGGATAAAGCTTTCGCCCCTGGAGTGGGCCTATATAAGCCCTCCTCAAAAGGTGTAGGCATCGCCCACCCACATTCCTCATTCATGACATCCCCAAATCTGTGGCGTATTATTTGATAAGTGAAGTAGTCCCCAGGATCAATCAAGTATTGAGCCCTGATTTCAGAGAATTCCGGGAGCCTCCCCCCCTCATATAACTGAAGGGCACACCTGATTCCCCTGGCATTCCATACTCTCATCCTCTGATGCAAGGGGACTGTATAATCACCTCTGTCCTTCAGAACTGTAGTCAGATCTGAGTAAGGCAAGTGATATACCTCCACCTCACTCCCAAACCTGCCATGCGCAGTGCGCCAAGTCCTCACCAAAGCCAGTGTACAAGGATTACTGATATTTAACTTGACCTTGGATCCCAGTCCTCCAGACAAGTACATATGCCTCAGGGATCCCCCAGCTGCTCCTCCTCCAACTCCAACCAGTCCTACTTTTGAGGGTTCATTCCCCCCGGCAAGAACGCTAGTTGCACAACCAGATAATACAGCTGGAAGTTGGGGAGGCCCAACCCACCTTTACTGGGCGGCATCTGTAAGACTGACCTTTTGAATCAGGCGGCTTTACCCATCCAAATAAAACCATGAATCAGAGAGTTAATGTGCTTAAAGTGTGTGGCGGGTACCCGAACCAGCAGAGACTGGTATAGGTATAAGCATCTTGGGGGTGTCATTATCTTTACTGTGTTTACTGTACCAATCAGGGTTAAGGGCAAGTTTCTCCAGTTGTCGCAGTCCAGGCCCAGTTTTCTCACTAAGGGGCTATAGTTAAGGATATATAATGATCCAGTTTTTGCCGAGATAAGGATCCCCAGATATTTTACCTTATCAACTATCATCAGGTCCCCCAGAACCCGTACCAGTCCCTGCCTGTCCATCCGACCCACATCTTGCAACAAACCATGCTCCAGAGGCAGGTCCTCCCCAGGGTTTTGCAGATATAAAAGAATGTCATCAGCGTACAGTGCTATTTTGTGTTCTTTCCCTCCACCTATAAAACCACGAATCTCTGTGTGGTGTCTAATGGCCGCTGCCAGCGACCCTAGTGCCAGGACATAAGAGAAGTGGGGATAGGGGGCAGCCCTGCCTTGTGCCTCTTCCTAATGAAAAGGAGGCGGACAGTACACCATTTACTAGTATTTGGGCACTGGGGGCTGAGTACAATGTCCTTATCCATTTCAAGGTCCCTGGCCCTAAACCTTGCCGCTTCAGGGCTTCAAGCATGTAGCTCCATTCGACCCTGTTGAATGCTTGTTCTGCATCTAGCGCCAGTAAAGCTGCCCCATGTTTTGCGGCCGATTTGCCCCAGGAGTGCAATATATTTATGGTCCTCCTAATATTATGTTTCCCATGTCTACCACCCACAAATCCTGCTTGATCTTTATTCATAAGCACAGGGAGTACTGGTTCCAGCCGGGAGGCCAGCACTTTGGCTAATATTTTATAATCAGCTGTGAGCAAAGATATGGGTCTGTATAAGGCACATTGTGCAGGGTCTTTCCCTGGCTTAGGGAGGACGGTGATAGTGGCAGCCCTCATAGTTAGTGGTAGTGATACGTTGGCCAGTCCTTCCTGGAGGACATCGAATAATGGGCCCACCAATTGGTCCCTAAAGGCCTTGAAAAAATCTATAGGTGGGCCATCCGGGCCTGGAGCTTTGTCACCTGATAGGGCCCTAATGGCTTTAGATATTTCAGCTACCTCTAATGGCCTGTCTGTCTCGCATGCCATTTCAGGGGGCAAGGTCTGAAGGTGGGCTTTATCAAAGAAGACTTGCATTTGTTGTGGGGTAGGAGCCACCTCTGACGTATACAATTTCTGGTAAAACTTGCTAAATTCCTCCCCAATTTCCTTGGTTGTGGTGGTGAGTTCCCCGTCTGCCTTTTGAATTTGTTAGACAGATCTATCCCCTTCCCTCCTTTCTAGTTGCCAGGCGAGGAACTTCCCTCCTCTATCCCCATCAGAGTAGGCCGAGGCGCCTGATAGCAAAATTGCTCTTTCAATTCATGCAGTATTTAATAGGTTGAATTTCCCACTTCAGCTTTTGCACTATTCTATATAGAGACTGAGTGGGGTCCTCATATAGGCCTCTTCAAAGGCCATAATACGTTGTCTAAGCCTGTCCAGGTCGATCTGAGTCTCTCTTTTTTTTGTGTGGGCAGAATAGGAAATTACCTGACCTCTTACATACGCTTTCATGGCCTCCCATCTAGCTGAGTGTGAGGTATCTGCCTTTTTAGTATAAATCCAGAACTCCTCAAGTGACTTAGTCATATAAGCCAGGAAGTCCCTGTCTTTTAATAATAAGAGGTCTAATCGTCATGCCCCCTGACGTGGTCTCTCCCCCCCAGGTCCTTCGAGACTTGTAAGTATGTGTGGTCCGATACTAAGATTGAGAAGTATTGAGCTAATCCCATACTACCCACGAGAGGGGCACTGACCAACATCCGATCGAGTCTAGCATAAGACCCGTGGGCATGAGAGTAGAAGCTATAGTCTCTATTAGTGGGGTTCTGATGTCGCCATGCATCTACCAAGGTATAGACCCGTTCAATGTCCCCTAGGGCCATTGCATTCTTTGACATTGGCACGGGGGCCGGATTGGATCTGTCCAAAGTTACATTACTGACAAAGATATAGTCCCCCCCCCCATCACCCAGGGGCCCAGCAAGTTAGACATGTCTAGGGCTAAATGCTGAAAAAAACCCTGATCCTCCACATTGGGGGCGTAAACCGAACCCACCGAAATAGGACTACCGTCCTCTACTGACAGGTGTGCCAGAACGTACCTATCTTCCCCATCCTTAATAACTTTGTGGATCTTAACCCTCAGGTTTCTAGGTATCCAGATGGAAGTTCCCCTAGCCTTTGTAGAATAGAAAGATGAAATCCACTGACCTCCCATATATTGCTCAGTTTTTTGAGCCTCTTGCATGGACATGTGGGTCTCCTGCATAAGAATGATGTGGGCCTGCGCCCTTTCCATTTCATTCATAACCATTCTTCTTTTCAGCACTGATTTTAGACCGTTGACATTCCACGTCACCACCTTAGTTAGACTACCCATTTTTACTTTTATTTGTCCTACTGTCACACCACCATAATGTAGCAGAGCATTGAAGATGTAGTTCCTTCGATACATGTGACTTCTCTCCACCAAGTGTTTTTTGTTCCTTAATAAACCAACATAACTTACCCTCCCTCCCACCTGTAACATTACCCTCCAACATATCAACTAATTGTACCAACAGGGCACCCAAACTAACCCCTTTTGTACCCCCATCCCCCCCCTTGACTGGGCGTCCTCCCGCCCTGTCAGAGATCCCTCTTTCGTAGATGGCGAGTTTCTGAACTCACCAGAGCATCTAATTATTTAACATAATTTCTATTCCATTGACCTTAATACGAGGAGCTGACAGTCCCTCCATGACAGGCAGTAAAGGAAAAGTATTACAATTCAGCCACCTTACCTGCCATCTGCTTTTAGTCCTGGTTTTTGTTCTTCAGGGTGGAAACCATGGCATCCACCACCCTGCAAAAACAGCAAAAGCAAGCAAACGCCAAGTATCCAGCTTGAGATCGGTTACCCCCCCACCGCCTCAATTCACAAAGCAATTAAGAGTGGCATAATACTGAACACAGGCAAGTAACAGAAACATGCTATAAGAGAAAAAAATATCATGCAGTGGTTACATGCAACCGACTGAAGTCCAGTCTTAGTCCACAGACACCTCACCTCCTTAGATTCATCCCTCTCTTTACCTCTCACGGAGCTAGCGAGCCCCTGAGAACTATCCTCCCTAGATTCACAGGTCTTAAGATAATACACCCTGTTTTATTCCCCAACTATGTCTGTGGAGGCCCTGTCCCCTCCCCCCTTCCCTCCACAGCTAAATAACACCATACACACTTGTAGGTCTCCCGGCCAGTTCCAGGTATCATGCAGAAGCATGCACCCCCCTCCCCCCATGCAGTCTCCAACATGCTGATCATATAAAGAGGTACACTTCCCTGACAGTACTCCACGCGATGCACCATGTTCCATGGGAGATTACCCACCCGCTGGTACCCACATCCCCAGATGTGGTCGGGTTAGTCCGGTTCCCGCCCGTAGGCCAGTCTCAAAAAAGTTGATGTGTGTCTGCTAGGCAGGGATAAACGCAGTGATCTCAGAAACCTGTAAAAATAGGGAATCATGCACCAGTAAGCCAATGTTTGATGTTTCCCCCATGCCAGAGCCGAAATACAGAACTTGAGCGAGCTGTTTCCTCCAGCGCTAATTTTGACTCCCACGCTGCTCCATTTCAACAATAGGCTCAAGATGCAGATTAGATTCGCTTTCCTCGTGCTCTTGCAGGCCTACACGGATTACCGATACAGCGCTTTCGAGCCAAAGAGTAGGACCGCGGCAGAGAAGGGAAAGTAGTCACAGGGAGGTGACCACCCATAACATCAATCGATTAGATCCAAAAGCCCACTGACCTTACCTATAAATAGAGAACTCACTTCTCGCTTTGTGGACAATTAGTGAAGAGGTGGCTTCTCCCCCTCCTGGCGTGACACCCCAGCCACCCATTTCTCCGCTTAAGTAGTTGTGGAAGGCCTTGGGTGAAGCCCCAGGTCACTCGATCCTCAATTTGGCTGGATAGAAGAAGGAAAAGGGCCACCCCAGATCACAGAGTTTGGTCTTGACTCCATTAAACTTCTGCCGCTTGTTCTGCAGGTCACAATTGTAATCTTGGTATATCCCCACTCTGTAGTTTCTGCACTTGAGGGAACCTTGCTTCTTCACCGCAGCAAGCACTACTTCCTTGTCTGTGCACCTCAGATATTTAATTAGGCAGTGCCTCGGATGATCATTCGGCTTAGGCCGGGGGCCTTCCCTGTGCACCCGCTCTATTTCATAATTAACATCCTCAGCAGGTAGTTTGAGTTGCTGTACCAGCCACTGCTGCAGACCTTTTGCTGGGAATTTCCCCTCTGTGCCTTCAGGTAGCCCCACTATTTGTATATTAGAGTGACAGGAGTGGTTCTCTTGCTCAACCACTCTCTCCCGTAGCTCTGTGATAAGATCCGTGTGATTCGTACGCTCCCTGGTTAATATGTGGAGCGAATCCTCCAGGTCACTCACACGCTGTTGCAGCTCACTGATGTTTGTGGAGTGAGTAGCCGTAGTCTCCGTCAGGCCGGTCACCACTGATTGCAGGTGGCCTATTTGGGCAGTTACTGAGGCAAAGCCCGCCCGCATCTCTTGCTGCATGGCGTCTAAGGTGGACAGGATTCCCGCCAACGAGCGCTCCAGGGCAGACATACCCAACTCTTCCGCCACGATGTCTCTGGCCTGCAACTGCAAAGAGGGATCCGGGCCCTATGCCAGTTCTCTGCGATTTTCTGCCACCCCAAACTGCAGTTTAGATTGTTGATTTTTAGGTTTTCTTGATGCCATGAAACAGAGCTGTCACTCCCTGGTCAGTTGTGACTATTAGGTTAGCTGGATCACTGGAAAAAGGCTCTTTTCAAGGAAGATGCTCTAGGAGCGGTACTAAAACGCAACCGCCATCATGCCTGCGCTAGCCACTATGTTGCTGGGTCAACAGTTCCCATGCACACCTCTCTCCTTAAGATGAAGGCTGGGAACCATGTCCCAGATAGGTCAGAGAACTGGCCACGCTTGCCTGCCAGTGTATACAAAATACATGAGTCTTCTGTGTCACCCCAGTGCTTACCCAGTGGAAGACGCTAGTACTCCAGTCCCTGGCATTGGAAAGGCTAACCTACACACTTAGGGGGAGGGAGGAGCTCTTTGTTAAACATTGGGGTAAATACTTGGACTCCCTGTCTCTGGCAGTGGCTATAATACAGCAGAGGTGCCTCATAGAAAGGAATGGCTCTGCCTATACCTGCGGAAAGAAACACCTTATTTAAACAAATGTAGTCACACCTCTTATGTAACTGGGTTATACCAATGCAGTATGGAATGAAATGTTGTCTTACCCTGTTTGTCTTCCAGGTTTGTAGACCTGCTTTGTTAAATGTCAGTCATGTCCATAAGTTATATTCTTAAGTAAACATCAATAAAACTATAATACCAAAAAAAAAACAACTTATTACCGACGTGTAGATCAGAAACACCCACTGGGATAACTGAAAAGCCTATATATGAGACAGTAACAGAACTGGCACCAGTGTTTAAAAATCAACTTCTACTGGCCATGGGGAAAGGGCATATGAGGAGAGGCTGTAGGATTTGAACATATACACCCTTGAGATGAGGATGGTAAATGGTGATAAGACTGAGACAGTCAAGTACCTGTATGGGATAAATAGAGTAGACACCAAGGAACTCTTCCCCCTTGAGTTTAAACACCGTGATGAGAGGGAATTCACTAAAGGTTGCTGGGGGAGGGCCGGCTCGGTGGCATGAAGGGCTTAGGCATCCTGCCTTACCCCTTGCCATGCCGGCAACCAGTGTTCATGGTGCCAGTGGGTCGCCGGAGATTGGCTGGGGAGGAGGAGGAGGATAGAGCGTCCCAGGGAAAGCTCTCCAACTCCAGGGAGGGGGCGATCAGTGGCTGGTGTTTGCCTGGCCCCTAGCAGAGGCTGGGGGCTGGCACATCGATGCTGTCCATGGTGGGCAGAGGCAGGGCAGATGCCCAACGGGACAAGCACGGCAGCATGCACGGCACTGTCATTGGCGTCATTGCATGCCTCACCTCTAAGGAGAAAACGGAAAAAGATCTCCGGTGGCTGGATGAAGGAGGTGCTTGCAGGTCCCACTCCCCGACCAGCCATGGCACCGACCAGAACTAGATCCAGTCTTCTGTGGGGGCGCGGGGTACCCCTTGCCAACCTTGCCGGGGGGGAGCAAACCCTGAGGAAAGCGGTTGGTGTCGGCCGATAGATGTCGGAGCGGCATGGGCTGGGCTGCATCCTGAACGTGGGTGCCAGAGAGGGGTGAAAGAGAAATAAAAAAAAAAGCTTGCTGGGGGGGGGATTCAAAAGGATGCTCATAAGCATATCCTTATGGAAAGAGTAGGGAAAAGTGGGATAATCTACCAGAGGAAGTGGTACAGGCCAGCTCAGTCAGCAGCTTCAAGTAGGGATGGGACAGGCAGGTGAGTTTAATTAGAAAAAAGGGGGAACAGTAACAAAGGGGAGGATTGCCACTAGTTGGGTCGGTGGGTGGACTGCATTGGCCAAGAGCCTTTTTCTGCCCTCAGTGACTACGTACCTTTGTACTGGAAAAATGACTTGCAGGCTCATCACAGTTCTCCTTTAAGCCCAGGTAATGACTTTTAAATAATTATTTGGCTATAAAGGTAGCACAAGAGCAGGCAGTGTCCCCTGGAGTGGCTGGTGGTCAGGAAGGCACAATAAAAAAGGAAAAAATGGTGGTAGTAAAGAGAAAACCTAGGAATTATGGGCAAGAGAGAAAATATATTTTTTAGGCAAATGTTGGTGCCGCTCCATAGATCATACAAACATATGAAAATTGCAAGCAGAAAAAGGCCTTATGGCCTACCAAGTCTGCTCGATGATGCAGCAAGCAACCCTTATTCTGCAGCTGCCCTCCCTCCCTCCCTTACCTCCCTCCTTTGACCCTCCCTTGCCCTGTCCCATCCCCTTTGAAGCTGTCCACTGTTCTACTGGCTACCAGCTTCACTGGCAAAGTGTTCCACCCAGCCACCACCCTCTCTGTGAAAAGTGTCTCCTCATCTCCCTCCTGAATCTCTCCCCAATCTCATATCATGGCTACTGGTGCCTCCCATTCCTTAGTTTGAAGAGCCCCTCTGTACAAGATTTGTTTAATCCCTTCATGTACTTGAAGGTCTCAATCATATCCCCCCCTGTCCCTTGTTGTATTTGGTGGCTGAAAATAAGTACCTTAAACACATCAGGGTCTTGGTAATAAGAAAAACATGGACCACGGAAATTTAGGCCTTCTCTGTTTACTTCCATTCAGCACAGACATAAGGGGAAAACTCATCTCAACACACTCGGGAAGATTCACAGGCTCACAGGAAGTACATTTCTTAAAGCTGTACTGTCTAACATTTCTTAAAGCTGCACTACACAACAGTCCCCCCAGACTTAGCTAGAAAATATGTAAGTAAATAATTCAGAAAATAGTATGAAGCTATTAGTTATTACTGCAATGTCCCTTTAGTCATGTCATTAGGCTATATCTCTAAAAGTCCATTCTCTTTGGTGGATGTCTTACACGTCCTGACTGATGTAGTAGGACTGGAAGCTGTTGCTCTGGAATCTGATTAGCATCAGCCACATCTTGTCTCAATTGCTGTGGTTCCGCTATCTCTTCCTGCTCTTGTTCTGGAAGAAATATTGCTAGATAACTACCCCGACTCTGGGTATCCCTTTTTTGTTCTGTCTCAATTCTAGTACGTAATTGGTCCACATGTTTTTTTATTCTCCTCTGGTTAGTCAGTTAAACACTATAGACAACATTTCTGAACTTTTTTTCTACCACGCCTTCTATCCATCTCTTCGGGCCTGCATACATCCTGACCCACACAAGATCATTGGGTTTGAAGGATCTGGTCTTAGGAAGCATTTCAATTACTGACTTACAGCCTAGAGGGTGAAGCAGGTCCAATTGACTTAGAATCTGACGTCCAAACAACAATTCTGCAGGGGATGTGGTGTTGTTCGATACATCGCAAGAAAGTCGAAAAGGGCTATTTGTATTGCCATCGGTGTAGTAGGATTAGCTTTGTCCATACTCTTTTTAAAAGTCTGAACCAGGCATTCCGCTTCACCATTTGAACTTGGATGGTAGGGAGGTGAGAAAATATGGCGGATACCAGGTTGCTGGCAAAATGCTTGGAATTCAACAGACATGAACTGTGGTCCATTATCCGAGACAGTCACTTGCGGAAAACCATGAGTAGCAAAGATAGATTTCCGCACTTTAATGGTACTCTCAGTAGTTGTTGAAGACATTTGATGAATTTCTAGCCATTTACTATAAGCATCAGTTAAGAGTAACCACATGGAATTTAAATAAGGTCCCGCAAAATCAATATGCAACCTTTGCCAGGGTTTTTCGGGTCGTTCCCAATGGTGAACTGGAGTACGTACTGGATTTCCCATCGATAGAGCACAACCTTCGCATCTTTGCACAACCTGGTATATGTCTCTGTCAATGGAAGGCCACCATACGTGAAGTCTGCCTATGGGTTTCATTTTAGCAGTGCCTGGATGGCCCGCATGCGAAAGAGTCAACACACTTGAGTGATAACATTGGGGTACTATGACACGCAGTCCCCACAGAAGACACCCCTCAGCAATGGATAACTGTTGTCTCTTTGTATAGTAGAGTTGTAGTGCAGTCGAATAAGTAGTGCCTTGCGGCCAACCCTCAAGTGTATACTGATATATCTGTTTCAAAATTACATCTTGACTAGTCGCTTTTGCAATGTCCTTGGCTAGTACTGGAAGCAGATCTAACTGTTGTAGCTCCATCGCACACACAACAGTAGAGTCCTCCATATCTTTGAATTGCACTGGAACACTATCTGGCCCCACCTGGCATACTAATGGCTCCTCTTTAAGTCCCACATCAAACTCCATTTCTCTGGATATTTGTAACCGCGACAAGGCATCTGCATTCCCCATGCCGGTCTGTTGGTCGGTACGTAACCTCGAAATTATAGGCAGCCAAAATGAATGCCCATCCTTGAAGTCGGCTAGCAGCTGTTTCTGGAATTCCTTTTTCTGGACTGAAAATTGTGACTAGTGGCTTGTGAGCCATCTTCAGGTGACACTTGCAACCTAGCAAGTACTGGTGAAATTTCTGGACTCCAAACACAGTTGCTAATGCCTCTCTCTGAATCTGGGCATAATTCCTTTCAGCTGCAGTGAGTTTGCATGAAGCACGGGCTATCGGCTTCCCCACTCCTTCTCGATCTGTATGGAAAAGGACAGCTGCTTTACCGACAGGACCAGCATCACAGGCCAATGTGATAGGTAAGTTAGGGTCATGATGAGTTAAATTATTCACAATGGTTACAGAGAGCTTGATGGCTTGAACTGCCTTACTGTGGCCTTTGGTCCACTTCCACGGAGTACCCTTATGTAACAGTTCATTTAAGATAGCACATTTAGTGGCTAAGCCAGGTATAAAACGGTCATAGTAGCACACCATACCCAAGAATGAGCGCAACTGAAACATTCTGCAGTTCAGGCATGTGCACAATGGCTTCCACCGTCTCATCATTCAGATGAATTCCATCTTTGTCAATAGTGTGACCTAAGTACGTGACACTTGGTTGACAAAATTTGCCATTTTTCTCTCCTGAGTCTGAATCCACTCTGTTGCAATCTCTCTAAAGTCTTTTGTAAGTTAAGTAAATGTTCCGCTTCTGTCTTGCCCATGACAATGATGTCATCCAAATAACAAGCAACACCGGGTATATCACCCACCTTTTGCTCAATCACTTTTTGAAAAATAGCAGGCACAGAACTAAGGCCAAAACATAACCGTTTGTACTTGTACAGTCCTTGGTGTGTATTAATCACTACCAGTTTCTGAGAGTCTGTATCCAGCTCCACTTGAAGGTATGCATCAGCGAGGTCCAGTTTAGAGAACCCCACACCACCATTCAGTCTGTAAAAAAGTTCCTCTGGGAAGGGTAAAGGAAATACATCTGTGCTAAGTACTGGATTAAGTGTCACCTTAAAATCTCCAGATATTCGAACCTTACCACTTGGTTTAGATGCTGCCACAATTGGAGTAGCCCAGTCTGAACTTGAAACCTTTTCCAGCACACCTGTTTTTTTCCAGTCTGTCCAATTCTGCCCCAACCACCGGTTTTAAGGCAAAAGGAAGTCTCTGTGGTTTACAAAACTTAGGGACTACATTTGGCTTTGTAACTAGCTTGGCTTTAACTGTTGTGCAACATCCCAGGCCTTTCCACAACTCTGGATACATGTCTAAAATCTCCCCAAGCTTGGGCGGGTGACTACTTTGTGGTACCTGGACAGCAGCAAGTAGCCAAAATCTGCTGGATCAATATGAACGTTTTGAAGAACCTGAGCATCTCTGCCCAAAATGTTGACACCCTTTTTTGAAACCAGAAAAGTTAAAGGTATACTAGGAGAATCAGTCCTGCACACTAAAGTGGTAAACAAGCCCAGTGACTGAATTCCTTGCCCTTCAAATGCATGCAGCAGTTTATTACAGGGAGACAATGGTGGCTTATCCAGATCAGACCAGTTTGATGGTTAATGAAACTAACTGGGGAAGCCGAATCTAGTTGTGGTAACTGAAGTAACACATAGAAAGGAGGAACATCTTTAGTCTGAATTTGTGGTGCAATAGGAGCCACTGCACTGTCTGTGCTCTCTGAACTGACCACTGCAGCTCTCCTGCTTCTGCAAACTTTAGCAATATGCCCTTGACATTTACATGCATGACACTGAACTTCTCTGAATTTGCACTGGTCCCTGCTATGCTGAGAAGACCCACATGACGCACATTTGTACTGGCCATACAGTTTGGGTGGAGTGGTTGAAATTTTCTTTGAAAACAGTGGTTTAGACTTAGGTTTGAGCTGTTTCAATTTGGGGTTTACTGCCAACACTTGTACCTCATTTTTAGTGTCCATCTTAGCATGTGCTTCATTTTCTGCAGCCTCATACATTTGTGCCAACTGTAAAAGTTCATCAGCAGATTTCTTGACACTTACAGAAAGTAACTGCTGAATACAATGTTCATTATTCAACCCCATAACAAACTTATCAGCTAAATTAGATTCAAGATGCTCCCTGCTCCACTCACACGTGACAGCTAAGCTTTTGATCTCCGCCAAATAAGACTGTAATGACTGACCTGTTTTTTTTTACGGTAACTGTAGAATTTATAATGTTCAGCCCTTGGGAAAGTTGTTAAACTGTATTGTGCATTCCATTTAGCCTTTAGCTCTTGATATGACAAATCCTCCGGCCGATCCGGTGCACACAGACTGCATAAAGGTTTGAAGGTTTCGCTCACCAAGAAAGTACAAAAAGCAGCTCGAATAAGTATATCCTGTTTCTCAACATTTGCCGATTGTTTGGCAGGATTAAGTAATGACCACTGATCAAACCGTCTGGACCACGTATCCCAGTCTGTTCCTGTAAAGATCTCAAAGCTGGCTGAAGTTTCCATGATATATAGCACAGTTCCAAGCTGCTTACTTGCCTCCAATGCAGAAAGTCACAAAATGGTATCATTCAGTAAGCTGGAGCTATGACAAAGTCCACCATCCTTGTCACCACTTTGTTGTATTTGGTGGCCGAAAATAAGTACCTTATTTACATCAGGGTCTTGGTAATAAGAAAAACATGCACCACAGAAATTTAGGCCTTCTCTGTTTACTTCCATTCAGCACAAACATGGGGGAAAACTCATCTCAACACACACAGGAAGATTCACAGGCTCACATGAAGTACATTTCTTAAAGCTGTACTGTCTAACATTTATTAAAGCTGCACTACACATAACATCTCTCTTGTCCTTCAGTGAGTACATGTTCAGTTCCCTCAGCCTGCTCTCATACGGTAAGTCCCCCAGCCCCTTGAACATCCTTGTTTCCCTGCACTTCACCCCTTCCAGTAATCTAATGTCCTTCTTCGGGTATAGTCGCCAGTACTACATGCAGTACTCCAGGTGTGGTCTAACCAGTGCTCTATACAATGACAGAATCACCTCCCTCCTCCTTGAGGATATACCATTAGCAATACAGCCCAGCATCCTGTTGGCCTTTGCAGCCACCTTTCTACATTGTGCCAAGCTATTCATTACTCCTGTCACTAGCACCCCCAGTTCCTTCTCCTCAGTCACAGCTAGCTGCCCCCCCAAGTAGGTAACTCCTCTTAGGGTTTTGTGCCCCGAAGTGCAGCACCTTGCATTTCTTGGCATTGAAGCCCAGCTGCCAGGTGTGTGACCAGGTCTTTAGTTTTGAGAGATCCTCCTGCAACCCTTACCAATCCCCTAGGTCATCCACCACTGCTCCTGTCTTGGTGTCATCAGCAAACAGACTGATTTTGCTCTTGATGCCCACCGAAATGTCTGCAGTGAAGATCCCAAACAACACTGATTCCAACACCAAGCCCTGTGGAACTCTGCTTGTCACCACCCTTGGGGATGACAGCTCCCCATCCACCACCACTCTCTGCTATCTTCCTCGTAGCCAGTTAACTACCCAGCCCACCACCTTTGCACCAGCCTCTGTACTTTGTGGCTTATGTCCCAGTTTCCTATGTGGCACCGAACTGAATGCTTTACTGAAGTCCAAGTACAGGACATCTACTGCATGGCCCTTGTCCAGTTGTCTAGCTACCCAGTCACAGTAATCCACCAGGTTGGTCTGGCATGATCTGCCAGCAACAAAGCCATGCTGTCTATTGTCCTGCAGTCCCTGGGCTTCCAAGAGGGCCACCAGCCTGTCCTTCAGGATTGTCTCCATCAGCTTACCCACGATGGATGGATTAGTGTAGATGCTCGATGGTTAGGAAGCTGTAGACCTGGGTTCGAATCCTCACAGAAACCCGACATTCATGTCTGTTTTGCCACTGCTGATCTTGCCTCTCTCTTCTTTTGCAGAACATACTTGCAAACGAGAATTTATTTTCTCACTGTACTATTTTCTGGTGAAATATGTTACTAAATAAACAATATTCAAGTATTTGATGTTACATGGTGTCTCATTAAACCCCACCATGGCCACTTCTTGACCTTTTCTTGCAGCAGTCCACCCAGCTGTACAAATGGGTCACAGCAGGACCCCACTGAACATGTATTTATTTATTCAGGGTTTTTTTTTTTTTTTACATAGGTGTTTATTCTTCTGAACATCCATGTCTGCCCCCCTCTGATCGACACCTCCATCCCATCACTCCGCTTCTCTGGGACATACCTTCCCACCGTCGTCCTCTGCCACAGGACTGTGGGGGTGCCTGGTTGCCGGTGCGCAGCCTGTGGTAGTTCGGTCATCCTGTAACCAGGGGTGTTTTCCACCAGTTTTCTCCCCAGGCCGACAGGTCGTGCAGTGGGTGCAATGTGTGAGCTCCACCTCCGTGCAGATGCCCCTGGCACCTTGGAACGTGATCCGTTCCCTCTACATGGCAGTGAAGTAGCGAGCAACAGCAACCCTCCCCTCGCCAAAAGAGGAGCGCAGTCTTAGGGATGCTGAATCCCCCCGGCCCCGGTCAGCCCCCGAGCAGCCCGCATCCATTCCCAAACCTGGGTCGCCGGCGTGACAGGAGGTGAGGTGCACAGTACCTCATTCCTCCATGCCACTGGGCCGGCTTATTATCCCTAGGATGTGCAATGGGCATGATGTGCAAGCGCCACTTCCTCTGGGATGTCCCTGGTGCCTTGAATGTGGGATCCCCTTCCTCCACGTGGCAATCGAGCAGTAAGCCACAGCACCCCCCCGAGAGATGAGTGCAGTCTTAAGGATGTTCAATCCCCCATCGTTGACCAGCCTTCAAGCAACCTGTGTCTGTTTCCGAACTTGGATTGCCATCCACCACCCTCTCAGTGAAGAAATACTTTCTCACATCCCTCCTGAACTTCCCCCCCTCTAGTCAGTAAAGATGGGGGGGGGCACTTCCTGTTCGTAATGCCAGGTCATTTTGGTTAAAAACTTAACTTGACCTACTGGCCCATGCATGTCCAAGGCATGGCAGAGGGGGCACTGTCCCAAGGCACAGTGTGGCATCCTCAGAAATGTTAGTGGGTCATTTTTAATCAAATTAATGGGACTGGGGGCTGTTGTGGAGGGTGGGGGAAGGTGTTCACAAGTCTTGGATCCCTCACATGGGATATACAAACACAAATTTTGGGAGCTATGCACAGTCCTGCTGAAGGGCTAGACTCTCGGCCTTATGAATGTAAGAGAATGACATTTTTTGCCTTTTGCATGGGTCTTCTTACCAGCTTTGTGAAGGCCAGTGTTTGTTTATGAAGGCTGCAGATTAATGTCTTGCAGATACCTGGCTGGGTGCCAAAATTAATGAAGCAAGAGGTCTGGAAAGCAATCAATAAATCAAGCAATTGATTGACTACTCCCAACCAGTGCTTCTAGCTATCTCTGATTCCCAGTGTCAGAAGAAATTAGCTTTGAATTAACATGTTTTCTTAAACCTAAGGTTTAACTTTGCTTTCATAAAAAAGGGAAGAGACCAGAACTGTAAGAAATACTCCCATTTACTGTCGCGTTAAACTGCAATCTGCCTTGATCACGATTTGCGGTGGGGGATGTGTTACGAATTGCCTGGAGCCCTGCTATGTGTAGCAGGTGAGGGCCCGTCTAGTGAATACAAAAAAACAGAAGTCCCAGCTGGTGGCGGCTGGGAAACAGCTAATGCAAGTGGTGTGAACTGTGGGGGTGTGGTGTGTGAGGATGTGTTCCAGTGACTGCCTTGTCTGTCTTTAAAAATAGAAAAATGCCACAGTGCACCTAAATATTTTCCCACCATTCTGTGGTGTCAGTTGCAGCTTCAGAACACGGAGTTTTCAGTGCAAAACACTGTGGGTAGCAGTATGCAAATCAAATTGGGAGCAAGTGAGTGGATCCGGTTAATTGTACTATTATTGTTTAATTTTATTAGTATTTTATTTTAAAGGATCACTTCTAGCAAGGGCACTCACAGTGCCTTCCGTGTCAAAAATATAACCCATGTTTTGTGGCTTTTGATACTCAAGAAAGGATGCTTGCTGTTACTACTCCCAATAACTTTGTGTGAAGTGTGAACTATCCATTGCTTACCCTGACACAAAAATGGCCACCCAGGTGATAATGAGTTAAAGGGACTGGGCAGCCAGATGCAGGGCTTCCTGTCAGTCCTCTGCTTTGGAAGTAGGAAACGTAAGGAGGACGGGATCCAAGACAGAATTTGGAGATGAAGGTAGTACAATTAATGAGGGGCCTGACATCAAGGGAGGGAAAAGGAGAAGGAGGAGTATGGGCAGTGGCGGAGCCAGGTTTGGGAGCATTTGGGAGCCGGGGGGGGGGGGCATTCAGTCAATCATGGTCTCCACAATGGGCACTAAACAGTAAATAAAGATAGTGGTGGGGCACCACTACTCACACTGGGGCAGCTAGGAGGGGCGGCAGCCCCCCCAGCCCCCCTCTAGCTCCGCCAGTGCCTTTAAGTATGTTCTAGAGAATAGAGAATTACGCCATATTTACATGGCTGCAGCACTCTTGCATTTGCGCTGCTTCCTTCTTGGTGTCCTGGATACTCCTGCGTCACTTTAGTGTTTACACAGCCTTGCAGTGTTGCAGGTCGCTTCGAGAAGGGGCTGTAAATTCAGCAGAGGATGCTGGGAGACACTGGGATAGAAGGCTGCCCAGTGAAGCAAGTGCATCAAAGGGTTTACAGCGCTAATTAATGTACTCGCTCCGATACGGGTACTTACTAGTCTGGCTCAGATAGTGCGTTTGTGGATCCTACCACTATATGTCAGATAGTGCTGGTATCCTACCAAGGATCCTACTAGAAATCCTAGCAAAGACAGATGTAGGATCCAAGGTCAGATAGTGATGAATCCTAGTTAGGATGCAGGGAACCTAGGTCAGATATTTAGTGTCCCTGGTCATACAGCAATGGATCCTAGTTAGGATGCGGGGATCCTAAGTCAGATAGTTATGTAACCCCCCTACAACTGGGGGTTCCCAAAAGACTTTCAGGAGCTTGCTTGAATGCTCCAAGCTTGAATGGTGTTTGGCATTTAAGCCATTTATCAGTGAGTGTTTTTAGAACCTCTGGTACTGTCTCTTTAAGAGCTGTCTGCTTGCAGACATAATTAGTTTGTATGGGGGGACTGTGTGCTTCTCTGAGTACCACTCGAGCTGCTGCCAATTCACTTCATTTTGCAGTCACTAGGAGTGCAAAGGAACCTATCTGAAAGATGTAACTGTTTGCCAGAAATTATTTAGAGTAATAATGAAATTACAGTTTGTCTAACCTGCTTTCTTTGCAGTCAGAACTGTGTCTGCTAGTTCCCCATTCTAGTTTTGAACTGCTGAACTGGACCAATCAGTGTGGGTAAGCTAGCTCTAAAATGGTGCCTTGACGAATCAGAACTTGGACTCATAATCTGGGCCAGCCACAAGAGGATTGTATGGGCAGTGACTCTGGGAGATGTAGTTTAGACTTCAGCACCTTTTGGACCAACAGCAGCAGTCTATTGTGAGTGACAGCCAATCCAGTCAAGAACTGGGAGGAACTCAAAGGAAGTGCCCGTTTTGTCGGTTGGAGTTTCAGTTGAGCTTTGGCAGTGAAGAAGGAAGGAGCCCTGTGCTTTTTCAGTGTGCAGTTTTAGTCAAAAACGTGTAAGGCCCAGAGTTCGGTCTGCAGCTTGTGTAACAACATTAGGACTGAATCCGTCCTGTGAAAAGAATCAAAGGATCTCTGAAGAGTAGAAACCAGGCTCACCCTGTAGAAGACTGGAGGATTGCTGAAAATTGCACTCTGTCTGTCAGGAACTGAATCTGCTGTGTGTCTCCGGTATTGTGCAGTAATTGCGATCGGGATACAGATGCAGCCTGCCTGGTATAGTGCTTTCTTTTATATGGATGTGTGAAGAGGTTTGTGTACCTCAAGTGAGCCCTGCTGACATTGAAGGACCCTATCTTATTTGGAGGTCGTGAGTACTAATTCAGGGTCGCGCCCTGTTGAATTGCCACATTAAATCCAAATGGAATTACTGTACTGCTGACTGTTTAATTCTCCTTTTCTCTGTGTGAAGAAGGCCTACCAGCTGCCACGGTTTGGACTAGCCACTAGGGCTTGGGTACCCAGGGACAGTAACTGATAGGGATAGGCCTGTGCACAGAGCCATAGGTAGATTATTAGAGTGATAAGCTAATAACCTGATTTCCTGTCCTTGTTATATCCCACTAAATAAATCAGAGCTGCTTGTTTCAGCAAAGTTATACTGCCTGAGGTATTTGTCTATGTTAAAGTACTGTACTGTGATTGTTGCACTGTATCTCATTTCACAGGAGGTCCCAGTGCCGGAACCAGACCTGGGGGT
This sequence comes from Neoceratodus forsteri, assembly GCA_016271365.2. Classification (NCBI taxonomy): domain Eukaryota; kingdom Metazoa; phylum Chordata; order Ceratodontiformes; family Ceratodontidae; genus Neoceratodus; species Neoceratodus forsteri. Next base: position 23,630,761 of record CM028132.1, on the reverse strand, counting down.
AAGTGTATACTGTGAAGGTAATTCTGATATATGTGTGGCCACTAGTGGGAAGAAAGAGGGTTGCAGTGTCCCAGAGGGCTGTGACAAGTTAGTTTAACTATTGCAAACCCTGACCTCTGGGTGGAGGCACCCGCCATTGGATCCAGGCCCTCAACCTGTTAGTGGCAAATCAGGCAGGGGTAGTAGCCCTGGGATAGCGCCATCTAGGGTTACATCTTGGAGGCTCACCGCTGGGATTGTGTGTCCTCTAGTGGCCATATTTCGAACCACTGTTAAGAAAAAATGGGTACCCGACAGAAGTGGCTGTGCACCGGCTGGTGGAGTGGTGTACTGGGAGGAGATCGACCCCAAAATGCTATGCTTATCCTGGACATCCCCTGGGTATCAATATCGGACACTGTGCAGGGAGTACTTTCCAAGGTGGAAGGTTTACAAAACCCTGTGGTGGTGGGTCGGCATGCTAATCTGCTCACCCACACTTTCCTGGCCCTAGTAGAGTTTAAGGATCCCATAGATAGCTCCAAAGTGCCACAGACCATTACCCCAGAGGAGCCCTCACTGCTTGGAGTGATAACTAAGGACAGTAAAGACCCGGGAGAATCAGCCCCACCACTATCTGAAACTTTTGAGGAGAAATTTGCTGAATGGTTGCTGGGAGAGGGAAAACTGTGGAGGACTTGAAGAAACTATTCTTGCCACCTGGGGTGTTCCTCCCCAACACCCTCTCCTGCTCCAGTGCCCGTAATGGTGGCTGAACCAATGCAGACTCCTATTTCTGCACCTGCCATTAGTCCGACTCTTACCGAAGGTTGAGGATCTTCTCTGGCACCTCCCACCCCCAAGGGAGGATGACTGGGAGACCTGGATAGACTATGTTGCCCCAAGTGCTAGAATGGCAGTGCTCGAAGGCCAAAAGCAAAGAGGGTTAGTGAGAGCCTCCGAGGTCCTGCCCCTGGCTACCATCCGCAAAACGGGCCAGTAACCCTAGCGACTGCACAGGCCTATCTTGAGGCCTTGGAGAATGTGTATGGGAGCCCAGATTCTGATGAGGACCTATGGTGGAGAGTAAGAAATGCACAACAGTACCAAGGGGAGTTGTTGTCTGTGTATGTCTCTCGGCTGGAAAAAATTGTTGCAAGAATGCCTCAGAAAGGGTAGTTTGCCAGCGATTGAACTGGACCGAACCAGACTGGACAGAATCCTTAAGTCTGCCCCCTTCTCAGAACTGCTGTTGCTTCAGTTACGCCTGGCAAATCGACTGGAATCCCCACCCTCCTATGATGAGTTAATGAGAGAAATTCGAGGAGTTGAGAAAAGCGACCTCGGGAGGTACCTGCACCAACAGCTGTGCTACGACCGAGTGACTGAGGGTGACCCATCAAGTGAAGTTCAGGGCAGAGGTTGACAGTCAATGAGTGCTCTGACAAGGAAAAGATATGCCACAATGGGGCTGAACTGTTGAGAGAGATCCGGGAATTCAAAAACAGTCCCTTTATGAAGGCCACACTTGCAAGTACAGGCCCTGACCTATATCCGACTGCATCTGCTATGGGGGGGGTACCCACCCATGTATCTCCTGCTGATAACAGCTCCAAACTCAATTCCTTGACCATGGAAGTGGAGAAACTGACGAGATGTCTCAAATGCTTATCACGCGCAGACAGAGATGGCACCCAGGTTTCCAGTTAGTAATACCCCGCCTGGCTCCCAGTGTGGCGCCTCGGCCAGCTCAAACTCCAAAGTATGTTTTGCTATAATTGTGGGAAAGATGGGCACATGAAAGGAATGCCAGTCCCCAAAGACACTGACAAAGTTGCATATAGGCTACAAGGAGAGCTTGGAGAAGAAATCAGTGGTTAAGAGGTGCGACATGATCCCAGTGAGGGCACCAAAATGCTAATTCACGCCCTTTGTGGCAAGGTCAGTTGCCCAGGCCCCACTACCGCCTCTCAGACTGGTCCAGAATAGTGGGTCCCTCCATGGAGACCACTGTAAAGGTGAATGGAGTGTCTACAAGAGCTGTATTAGACAGTGGCTCCCAAGTGACAATTATGTTCCAGGATTGGTATCAGAAGCATTTGTCAGACGTACCCTTACAACCATTAGAAGGACTGCATGTATGGGGGTTAAGTGAGAAGGCCTACCCCTATTCCGGGTATATCCGAATTGGCTGTCCTTCCCCACCACCGTGGCTGGAGTGGCGAACAAGTAGAGACCCTAGCCTTAGTGTGTCCCCACTGGACTGTATGATGGTGTCCCTTTGTTGATTGGAACAAATGCTCATATGTTGGAAGGCTGGCACAGTTGTGTTATGAAAAACAGGGTCAAAGACTAGTAGAGCTTTAAGAGTTCCGGCTTTAATTAAGAAGGCCTATGAGGCACAGAGAGATGCTGAAAAATAGAACCAGAGGAACCGGTCGGAATTGTATGGAAGAAGGATCCTGAGTCTCTGATCCTGGCGCCAAATGCCCAGTGTACCTTACAGGAGAGGTCCGTATCAGAAAGGATGTTAAGAATAAAATATTAATGTTGGATGCACCAGGCGATGGAAAATTGCCAGAGGGACTGCTGGTCAAGCCTAGTATTTTGCCCGCTAGAGCCCATGCTTATGCCAGAAGGGTAATGGTCCAAGTTCATAATGTGTCTGAAAGAGACATTGAGTAAACAGAGGTTGCATCCTGGCTAATGTGCATTGTGCAGACACTGCAGTGCTACCCAGCAGCAAGAGTTCAAGGAAGAATGACAGAGTAACGCCTGACTTGTTTGATTTCGGACTCCCGCTGCCAGCTGAATGGAAAGTGAAGATCAGTGAGAAGCTTGCCCAGAGAGACCAGGTGTTTTCTTTAAAGGAATGGGATGTAGGATGCGTGCAAGGAGCTGAGCACAATATCCGCTGCATGACGAAAGACCATTTCGTGAGAGGTCTCGACGCCTGGCACCTGCTGACATAGATGATGTGAGACGGCATCTGCAAGAGATGTTAGCTGCTGGTGTAATACAAGAATCCAGAAGCCCTTATGCTTCCCCATTGTGGTAGTGAGGAAAAGAATGGAACAGTAAGGATGTGTGTGGATTATCGCACCTTAAACCGGCGGACTATCCCTGATCAGTACACAATGCCCCGCATTCAGGATGCTTTGGACTGCCTAAGCGGGGCAAGTGGTTCTCTGTGCTGGATCTCCGCGGTGGGGTACTACCAGATCGATGGCCCCAGAGGACCGTGAGAAGAGCGGCCTTATCTGTCCGCTTAGCTTCTATGAATTCACAGGGGATGCCTCAAGGATTTCAGGTGCCCCAGCCACTTTCCAACGATTGATGGAGCGTGCAGTGGGGACATGAACTTACTAGAGTGCCTGGTATACCTAGATGATATTATTGTGTTTGGCAGCTCACTGGAGGAACATGAGAGCAGATTATTTAAGGTATTGGACCGACTGGAGGACTTGGCCTTAAACTGTCCATTGATAAGTGTCAATTCTTTCAAACATCAGTAAAGTATGTGGGACACATAGTATCCACCGAGAAAGAGACCGACCCAAGTAAAGTTGAGAGGCCTTGACCACCTGCTACAGCCCAAAATCTAAAAGAACTGCAAAGATTTCTGGGATTCTGTGGTTATTATCGGCGCTTCATCAAGGACTATTCAAGAGTGATCCGCCTTTACTTAACCTTACTCAAGGTATCCCCCAACCCAAAAATACCAAAAGTCAGCGTCCCTCAAGACTGAAAGAGTGTATTTTCATCCGAGTGAAGTATTTGGGGCCCGCTGGACTCCTGATTGTGAGACTGCTTTTCATGAGATCATATATCAACTTACCCATGCTCCAGTGCTGGCCTATGCCGATCCAAGAAAACCTTCGTCCTGCACACTGATGCTAGCTTGCAAGGGTTGGGGGCTGTGTTGTACCAAGACACGAGAATGGCCTGAGACCAGTGGCCTTTGCCAGTAGAAGCCTGACCCCATCCGAAAAGAACTATCCTGTACATAAGTTAGAGTTCTAGCTTTGAAGTGGGCTATTGTTGACCAATTCCATGAGTACTTGTATGGGGCTAAAATACTAGTAAAACTGACAATAATCCTTTGACCTATGTGCAGACCTCAGCTAAGTTGGATGCCACTGGCCATAGGTGGCTTTCTGCATTATCTACATATGACTATGCTCTCGAATACCGAGCAGGTCTGAACCACATAGATGCTGATGCTCTCCCGGAGCCTGTTCCCCAGAATGATTGGGTCCGATTGGCAGAACCTGACATTCGGGCACTCTGCGGAAGTTTGACAGGGAGGAACAAATGTCCACGGACGCAGTGGACTGCATGGTGATTGCTTGGGAGCCTCTGAGAATTGCATACCTGCTGCTTATTGCCACTTTTCTGCAATAGACATTGGTGCACTGCCTCAGCTGGACAATGACAGTATTCAAGGGGCTCAATCCGCGATCCCATGATCAAAGCAGCTTTAGAAGCCCTCTATGCAGGAAAAGATGTGTCCAAATTACGCTCCACTGATTTGAGAACTGCACTGTTATACAAAGAAGGTCCTAAGTTGAAACTGATCAATAAACTGTTATACAGAGAAACAGTAGACAGAGGGGACAAGTAGACAAACAACAACTAGTGCTGCCCACTGCCTTCGAGACTCAGTACTGAGGTCCTTGCACAACCACATAGGGCACCTTGGTATAGACAGAACACTTGACTTGGTGAGATCCAGATTCTATTGGCTAAGATGGGGCTGATGTGGAGCAAACATTCGAACTTGTAGTCTGCTTACAGAGGAAACTTTGCCCCAGAGGGCTGCCCCTTGTTAACATCACCACCAGTGCACCATGGAGCTGGTCTGTATTGATTTTCTGAGTTTGGAGTCAGATCAAAGAAATATCAGTAATGTGCTGGTGGTCACTGACCATTTCACGAGATATGCCCAAGCTTTCCCATCAAAGACCAGAAAGCATCCACTGTGGCCAAAGTACTTGTGAAAACTTTTTGTTCATTATGGGCTCCACAAAGAATCCATTCTGATCAAGGGAGAGACTTTGAGAGTCGTCTGATCAAAGAGATGCTTTCTCTGTGGGAGTCGAAAGTCCAGAACCACTCCTTACCACCCCAGGGGGACCCACTGCCTGAGCGTTTCAGCACTTTGCATAGATATGCTAGGCACCCTGCACCCAAAGGACAAGCCTAGATGGAGCCAACAAATTAGCACCCTGGTACATGCTTATAACTGCACCAAAGTGATGCCACTGGATTCTCCCCTACCGCCTGATGTTTGGAAGAGAAGCTCGACTACCAGTAGATGTGTGTTTTGGGGTCTCTCTGATGGGGTTCAAGCTGACAACTATTTACAGTATGTGCAAAAGTTAAAGGCCCAGCTAACTCATACGTACCAACTGGCTCAAACCATGGCTGCCAAAAGAAATCTGGCCAACAAGAAAGGTATGATAAAAGGTGAAAGCACAGGAACTCCAGGAGGAGATCGGTATTGCTAAGAAATCTGGGACTGCATGGCAAGCACAAGATTGCTGACAGATGGCACCATCTCCCTCACATTGTAGTGGGCAAACTAGATGATCTGCCAGTGTACAAAGTAAGGCCTGAGAATAATTCAAAAGATGAAAAACAATGCATAGAAATCATTTACTGCCCATTGGACAAATCTTAATTGAGTCTGAGCCCTAGAAGATGCCCTCTGGACCAGTGACTAGAACTGCTGCTAAGAAAGATCAAGAAAGTCTGCACCACAGAAGCAAGCGTTAAAGTGTTCCCTCCACAAGTCCCAGTTGAGCATGACTGTCAGTCCATATCGGAAGAAAGTGAGAGTGACTTTGAATACTATCCTTCTTACGAACTGAGTCAATTGTTTGGGCAATCCCTAGTCAATACTGGAGATGAAGCTGGGCGTTCTGGACTGTCTAAGCCCCCAGCTTCATCCCTGAGCCAATGCTCCCAGAAAGTGAAGTGCAAAGCATCAGATCAGATGAAATGGAATCATTGTGCATGGTTGAACTGTTTGAGCTTTCAGGGAGGAAAATGATAGATTGGGGCAGACTGGTGATACACCCGAACAAGAAGAGTATTTTGAGTGCCTGACAGTCCACTGCCAGTGTCCGAAAAGCTCTCCATGCGAGCCAAATGTTGTGGACTCAGAAACTGTAACACCTGGAGCTGAAAGTGCCCCAAGTTCTAGCCTCTCTACCCCCATGGAGACTCCCTGACAAGTGAGGACAATGCTGAAAATGAGGCTCAGAGTGCAGAGACTATAACAGTTCCCCTAGAAAGACTGGTCGAGCTAAAGCCTGTGGTGCACCTCAGTTATGATTCACTTGGGAGGCCTGTGGACTTGCCTCTCAATGTTGTCCATAAAGGAGTGTATGTGTCCCCGAGCTCATTGCCCAAACTGAGCATCAGTGCTAACTCCAAGTTACTTGTGTTGCCCTCTAAGTATGGTGCCCTTGCCCATCCAGCCCCAAGGTAACTGATAGGGAAGGGCCCTCTCTTCAGGTTTCATGTACAAGAGGTAATAACTTGAGTTATGGTACAATGTGTATGTAATACTGTGTAAAGGTGACGACTGCAATGTTTCAGAAATGTGTTCTTGGTAAAATGATATATTGACTGATGATTACATGTGCGAGCCTAATGCAAATGTATATGGTTGCAGTTGAAACTTAGTGGTACTTGCTTGAGCTGGACGTCAAGCTTTCCCAGGCCAGGAAGGTGTAACCCCCTACAACTAGGGGTTCCCAAAAGACTTTCAGGAGCTTGCTTGAATGCTCCAAGCCTGAATGGTGTTTGGCATTTAAGCCATTTATCAGTGAGTGTTTTTAGAACCTCTGGTACTGTCTCTTTAAGAGCTGTCTGCTTGCAGACATAATTAGTTTGTATGGGGGACTGTGTGCTTCTCTGAGTACCACTCGAGCTGCTGCTAATTCACTTCATTTTGCAGTCACTAGGAGTGCAAAGGAACCTATCTGAAAGATGTAACTGTTTGCCAGAAATTATTTAGAGTAATAATGAAATTACAGTTTGTCTAACCTGCTTTCTTTGCAGTCAGAACTGTGTCTGCTAGTTCCCCATTCTAGTTTTGAACTGCTGAACTGGACCAATCAGTGTGGGGTAAGCTAGCTCTAAAATGGTGCCTTGACGAATCAGAACTTGGACTCATAATCTGAGCCAGCCACAAGAGGATTGTATCGGCAGTGACTCTGGGAGATGTAGTTTAGACTTCAGCACCTTTTGGACCAACAGCAGCAGTCTATTGTGAGTGACAGCCAATCCAGTCAAGAACTGGGAGGAACTCAAAGGAAGTGCCGGTTTTGTCGGTTGGAGTTTCAGTTGAGCTTTGGCAGTGAAGAAGGAAGGAGCCCTGTGCTTTTTCAGTGTGCAGTTTTAGTCAAAAAACGTGTGTAAGGCCCAGAGTTCCGGTCTGCAGCTTGTGTAACAGCTTATTAGGACTGAATCCGTCCTGTGAAAAGAATCAAAGGATCTCTGAAGAGTAGAAACCAGGCTCACCCTGTAGAAGACTGGAGGAATTGCTGAAAATTGCACTCTGTCTGTCAGGAACTGAATCTGCTGTGTGTTCTCCCGGGTATTGTGCAGTAATTGCGATCGGGATACAGATGCAGCCTGCCTGGTATAGTGCTTTCTTTTATATGGATGTGTGAAGAGGTTTGTGTACCTCAAGTGAGCCCTGCTGACATTGAAGGACCCTATCTTATTTGGAGCGTGAGTACTAATTCAGGGTCGCTCCCTGTTGAATTGCCACATTAAATCCAAATGGAATTACTGTACTGCTGACTGTTTAATTCTCCTTTTCTCTGTGTGAAAGGGCCCCTACCAGCTCCCACGGTTTGGACTAGCCACTAGGGCTTAGGTACCCAGGGACAGTAACTGATAGGGATAGGCCTGTGCACAGAGCCATAAATGAGATTATTAGAGTGATAAGCTAATTAACGTGATTTCCCTGTCCTTGTTATATCCCCTAAATAAATCAGAGCTGCTTGTTTCAGCAAAGTTATACTGCCTGAGGTATTTGTCTATGTTAAAGTACTGTACTGTGATTGTTGCACTGTATCTCATTTCACAGGAGGTCCCAGTGCGGAACCAGACCTGGGGTAAGTGTATACTGTGAAGGTAATTCTGATATATTGTGTGGGCCACTAGTGGGAAGAAAGGGGGGTTGCAGTGTCCCAGAGGGCTGTGACCAAGTTAGTTTAACTATTGCAAACCCTGACCTCTGGGTGGAGGCACCCGCCATTGGATCCAGGCCCCTCAACCTGTTAGTGGCAAATCAGGCAGGGGTAGTAGCCCCTGGGATAGCGCCATCTAGGGGTTACAGTTAGGATCCGGGGTCACATAGCGATGGTTCCTAGGTCAGATTAGGATCCAAGCTGGATCTGTTGCAAGGATCCACAGGATCCACAACATTTGTTGCTAGGATACACAGTGTTTGTAGGATATATGCACTGGATCCTGAAGGGTCAGATCTGTGATCAGATAGCACTGCTATCCTACCACAGCAACTGTCTGGCCAAATGAGAGGTATCTGTTGGTATCCTAGTTTCTAGGATATTATCTGAGCAACACTAGTGCCCACAATTGAGTCGCAGCAGAAAAGGGATCTGAAGTGCACTTACGGCACTCCGGGAAGTGTCTACAAAGTCGACTTTGCACCGCATCAACCTGTGCGCATGGGTTGATGCGCTGCAAAGTCGGCAGTGTAAACAAGCCTTTAGAGATCCCAAATTTCCTGACTCTCTGTGTGCATGAGATCACCCCTTCCCAGTCTTCAAGCTCTGGAGGAGACACCTGAAGCCATTTCCTGGTGATGCCCTTAGCAGCTGCAGTAACACAAATATTCCATAAATATAGTGATTCCTTTCCCTTAGCTCCTTTGGGTGGGAGTCCAAGGATTAGATGTTTAAACTGTAAAGGTTCCTGTATTACAGATAGTGATTTCAGCCTGTCCTTCACCCCTTCCCAGTAAGCCCGTGGAGCCTGACACTCCCAAAACACATGACTGTGGGTAGCTCTCTCCTCCCCACATCCTCTGCATCAAGATATTACCACCCGAGTCCCATCCGGCCTTTAATACAGGTGTGATGAGATACTGAGTGCAGACCTTCCAGGCAGATCCCTGCCACAGTGACAAAGAGGTTGTTTTAACGGTAGCCTGCCAGACATTTCCCCACTCCTTATTGCCTGTCATCTGTTTATTATTATTATTGTTTATTATTGTTTTTCAGTCTGCCACTTCTCAGTAATGTAAGTAATTTGGTTTGCCAACTCCTGCATAAGGAACTGGTCTATCAGGGTGCTCACCCTCTTTTGCTGTATGACAGACAAAAGAGTGGGGAAAGTAATAGTTTCCGTTGGTGGCTCCCTGCCCCTCAACCCCCTCTTTTCCTATGCGGCAAGATGCCTTTGTAGGAGCTGTCTCAGCCTTGGACTGAACATTGGTTAAAAAGTGTTTATTTTTATTTATTTAATGAAATTTAACATTGCAAACAGCTTACAGTGTGCTGATTCAGTTTATCTGCTTTCTGGAGATGGTAAGTCAAAAGGGAGGAACAAAAACAAAATCTTCCACATTAGGGCAATAAAAGAGATCAGAGACCCAGCCACAGCAGTTTCCCACCAATAGTGATGTGCTGGTTACCCTTGAAAGTCTATACCAGGTGATCCTTAATCATTTGCAATGTTAATTCAGTTCCAGTCCTTTTTCATGGAGCTTGGATTGAAAGCCCAAAACAAGAGCAGAACTGCGACTACATAGTAAGTGCATTTTTGGCAGGTAGAAGTAAGTGTTTGTGTATCAATCCAGTGTAATTTTTACAAAGCATTGGCTGCACTAGGGCTCCATGTGGTTTTATTATCTTATCCAGTAGTGGAGTGATTTTAGAAACATAGACTTTGACGGCAGATAAGGACCACTTGGTCCACCCAGTCTGCCCATTTCCCTACCTACTGGATAAGCTGCAGATTCTAGTTAACCAACAGCCTACTTCCTGCAACCCCCCACTATAATTGCCTTATGTCTGTCCCATGCATGTTTGAATTCCTCCACTGTTTTAGACCCGACAACCTCTCCAGGAAGGCGGTTCCATGCGTCCACCACTCTCTCTGTGAAAAATAATTTCCTCACATTACCCCTGAGCTGTCCCCCCTTTAACTTTAAATTGTGCCGTCTTGTTCTTACACATCTCTTTTTCTGAAAGAAGCTACCCTCCTGGACTTTGTTGATTCCCTTGAAGTACTTACAAGTTTCTATCATGTCCCCCCTGTCCCTCCTTTCATCAAGGGTATACATATTAAGCTCTCCCAGTCTATCTTCATATGGTTTCTGATGCAGACCCTGCACCATTTTAGTTGCCCTCCTCTGGACTGCTTCCATCCTGTCTATGTCCTTGAGTAGATGAGGTCTCCAAAACTGCACGCAGTACTCCAGATGGGGTCTCACCAATTGTCTGTGCAGAGGGATAACCACTTCCCTTTTTCTACTTGTGATGCTCCTCCCTACGCATCCCAATATCCCCCCTGGCGCGCCTTACTGACTTCTCACATTGCTTACCAACCTTTAGATCATCTGATATGACTACACCCATTTTATTTGATCAGGTTGCTCCTGCTGTCCCTCCTGCTGTTGATGTCAGAGCCGGGGATCAGCTGCAGCAGAGTATATAGGAGTTATTAGTAGACAGAGCTGTTGTTAGGTCTGGCGTGTTCTTAACTAGTCCCGGTGTAATACCAAGACCAAGAATAGACTACCCAGTGGCCAGTACCAGTAAAGAAAAAATGGTAAAATCTCATTAAACACCATGGGCCTGATTCTGAAAGGGTGACGCAGGCTTGCAACAAGCCCTACATCAAACCCAGCACTGCGCCCAACACATTGTCGCACCTTGCACCCGAGTCTCATAGGTCATGAGCATTCATAGGTTCATAGATTTGGTTCAAGTTCAGTGAACCAGGGCCATTTAGTGAACTTGCCACCCTCTCATGGGTGGAATGCAAACTTTTTTTCTCCCATGTAGAAATCCAATTTGTGTTTGAATATGGCTAAGCTGTTACTTTCAATTATCTCTTTTGGCAGAGTATTCCATTTTGTAACAACTCGTTGCGTGTAGAATTTACTCTGTTTAACTGTTAATGAGTGCTCTCCTATTAATTTTTGTGTGTGGGACCTAGTAGAGTCCCTGCTCAAGTGTCTTGTAAGTCCTGTTGTTCCTAAGGCGTAAGGATAATTAAAAAACTTATAAATGAGGCAATGTTCTCCCCTGGGGTGTCTGTCTTGTGTAGAGTATAAATTCAGTCTTTGAAGTCTGTTATTATAACTCAGATGATTCATTGAGCTGATTTTTTTTGTTATCCTTCTTTGGACCTTCTCCACTAATGTGTGGGGTTTTTATTTTGTGGTGTGCAAAACTGAGTGCAGTATTCCAAGTGGGGTCGGTCCAACCTAGTATAAAGTGGTATTATAACCTCACTATCTCTGCTCTTAATATTACTCAGGATGCGTCCAGTTAACGTTTGGCATTTTTTTAACTCTTTCTTGATTATGGCTACTGAATGACAAATCATCTGTAATTAATTCTCCAAAGTCTCTTTCTTCCTTTATTTCTAATAGTGCAATATTGTTTATGTTGTATTTATTCATAGGGTTATTTTTCCCCATGTGTGTCGCCTCACACTTTCCTATATTAAACTGCATTTTATTAGTTTCTGCTCATAATATTAAGTTGTCAAGGCTATTTTGAAACAGTTTAGCTTCCCGATTCAGATTGTACGTAGCCCCGTGCTTTACAATCATCAGCATATTTGTAGATCCATGTATTTCCAGATGACTGAAGAGATAAGATCATAACGTTAAACAAGGTGGGTCCCAAAACAGAACCCTGTGGGACTCCACTAGTTACTTGTCCATGCCTGGACAAATGTCCCTTTATTGATGTTCTCTGAGTTCTGTTCTCAACCAAGATCCAATCCACGTAATGATATTGCAGTGTCATTTTATTTTGCATAGATGTTCTAGTAAATAATGAGTGGGGAGACCTTATCAAAGGCCTTAGCATATTCTAAAAACACCACATCCACAGGGACACCTTTATCTAATGCTGCACTCACAGGCTCAAAGAAATGAAGTAAGTTTGTTAGACAGGACCTGCCGGAAATGAACCCATGTTGTGCAATGTCAACAAGAAAAAATTACTCACCATAGTAATGTTGTTTCTTCTAATGGAGTCTTGCTGTATTCTGACTATGTGCAGTTAGCCCCAGCACTTGAACTGCTCCGGAGAGGAAAGGGTTAACTCTGTGCCAAGGCATAGAACGTTGAGCTTGAGCTCAGTTTTCAGACCTCTGTCCCACGTACTCCTGAGTGCAACCGTCAGATTCTTATGAGCACTAAGCTAACTGACTACAACCCAGAAATAGTTTCTTTAAAACATTTTCTGCCAAAAGGCAATAAACATAAATTTAGGGTCCAAAGACTCAAGTCAAGACCCCAAAAAAGAATCCAAGTAGGTAAACAAAGTGTATAACAATAAAATATAAGAACAACAGACCTCATTCAATGATGAGGCAAACAGGTACACCCCTGAGGTGCAGCACTGCACCTGCCCACCCACATCTCAAAACAACTAGTTTCCAGGAGGGGAGGCAGGGAGGGAGATCAGAATACAGCAAGATTCCTTTAGAAGAAACAACATTACTATGGTGAGTAATTTTTTTCTTCAAACACCATGAAGTCTTGCTGTATTCTGACGATATGCAGACTACCAAGCAGTACCCCCAAGGAGGAGGGATCTACAGAACCTATTTTGGGAACAGACTCTGCAGTACTGCTGTGCCAAACCTAGCATCACTTCTTGACTGGATGTCAAGAGAGTAATGCTTGGTAAATGTGTGAACAGTCTTCCAGGTGGCTGCTTTACAGATTTCTACTAATGGTATATCCCTGGCAGCTGCAACTCAAGCAGCTGTACCTCTGGTGGAGTGAGCCCTTAGGCCTAATGGAGGCTCCTTCCCCAGTTTTTCATAGCAGAACTGTATGCAAGAAACAATCCATCTGGCAATAGTTCTCTTAGTGGCAGGTTTGCCTTTACCCACCTCCCCATAAGGAAGAAACAGCTGGGAGCAGTCATTTCTATGGGGTTTGGTGGATTCTATGTAATAACTCAGAACCCTCTTTACATTGAGACTGTGTAATCTCCACTTTCCAGAGGAGGAGTGATCAGTAAAAAATACAGGCAGTGTCATAGATTGGTTCAGATGAAAATATGATACCACTTTAGGAAGGAATTTCCTATTTGTGCGAAGGACCACCTTATCCCTGTGAAATAAAATGAAATCAGGTTCCACTGATAAGGCCCGTAGCTCACTGATTCTCCTGGCAGAGGTGATAGCAACCAGGAACACAGTTTTCCAAGTCAGGTACTTGAGCTCAGCTGAGCAAAGTGGTTCGAAGGGAGGCTGCATCAGCTGTGCAATACAGATATTCAGGTACCATAGAGGAGTAGGATCCCTGAAGGGAGGGTTGATGTGAGTCAAACCTTTGAAAAATTTCTTGAAAACTGGATGGGAGGCTAGAGAAGAGACTTTCCCAGACGAAATAAAAGCAGAAATAGCTGCCAAATGCACCTGGAGGGTGGCAGGCCGAAGGCCTAAGCTATTAAGGTGCACCAAATAATCCAAAGCAGTGACAATATCAGCTGAGTCTGGCTGAATGTGCCTCTGGGAGCACCAGAACCCAAACCTCTTCCATTTAGAACTATATGTTTTTCCAGGGGAAGGCTTTCTACTAGCCTTAAGGATATCCAGAGCTGATTGAGAGAGATGCAGGCCTGCTACATATTCTAGCTCTTCAAGAGCCAGGCCTTGAGCCTGAGTGTGTGAAGATTGGGATACAGTATCCCCCCGTGAGATGAGGTGAGGAGGTTGAACTGGCTGGGAAAGCACAGAGGTACTGTCACTGATAGTGACAATAGTAGAGGATACCAAGGTTGTCTGGCCCAGTCCGGGGCTATTAGAACCGCTGTGCAAGGCTGGGATCTGATCTTGACCAGAACTCTGAATATCAGAGGAAAGGGAGGAAAAGCATAGAGAAACCTGTTGGTCCAGTCTAACAGGAGGGCATCCAGAGGAACAGACCCAGGAGAGGGGGTCTGCAGCAGAACAGAGGAAGCTGATGGTTGTCCAGGGCTGCAAAGAGATCTATCTCTGGAGTGCCCCATCTCTTGAAAATGATCTGAAGAATGAGAGGATTCAGGGCCCATTCGTGGTGACCTTGGGAAATCCTGCTGAGAGCATCTGCAAGTACATTGTCCTTCCCTGGGAGATGCACAGCAATCAGAGAAACCTGCAGGGAGTAAGCTAGAGATCATATTTTCATGGCCTCAGTGCACAAGGCCAAGGACCAAGTGCCCCCCTGCTTGTTGATGTACCACATGGTTGTGGTGTTGTCTGTCCTGATCTGCACCACTTTCCCCTGAATTATGTTCAAGAATGTCCGGAGTGCTAGAAAAACAGCCCTGAGTTCAAGAACGTTTATGTGTAGAAAAGACTCCTGAAGAGACCAAGTTCCCTGAGCAGTATGCTGATCCAGACAGGCTCCCCATCCCAGCAGGGAAGCGTCTGTGGTGAGAATCACTGTGTGAACCTGAGGAAGGGGACCTCTTGCCTCAAATTGCCCTCTTCCAGCCACCACTGGAGGGCCTGAACCAGAGTTAGAGATACTGGAACCTACTTGGAGAGAGGATCTTTTCTCTGGGACCAAAAGGCTCTCAGATAAAATTGAATATCTCTCATCTGAAACCTTGCCCCTTGTACTACTGCAGTGCAGGCTGCCATGTGGCCTAGCAACTGCAAAAATTGTCTGTCTGGTCGAGACACAGGTGGACAAAAAGAGGAAGCCAGATTGATGTGGGATTAGACCCTTGAGAGAGGAAGAAAGGCCTTGGCCTGAAATGTGTCCAGCTCCACTTCTATAAGCGTGAGAAGCTGGGTTGGTTGCAGAACAGGCTTTTCCAGATTTAGGATGAATCCTAGGGAGTCCAGAAGGTTCTGAGTGACCCCTAGAGCTGACCTGACTTGGTCTGGGGACTGGCCTACTATGAGCCAGTTGTCCAGATAAGGGAACAGTAAGATGCCTTGTTCCTGAGGAAGGCCACCACTACTGCCAGACACTTGGTGAATACCCTTGGAGCAGATGTTGGGCCAAAAAGCATTGCTCTGAACTGATAATGGCCAGAGGGCAGTTCGAATCTGAGGTACTTTCTGTGGGACTGCCTGATGGGTATGTGGAAATAGGCATCCTTGAGATCCAGGGAGGCTAGCCAGTCTCCTGGTCTCAGAGAAGAAAGAATTAATCCCAGAGTCACCATCTTGAACTTTGGCTTTAATATGTGTTTGTTTAGGTATCGTAGATCTAAGGTGGGTCACCACTCCCCTTTCTTTTTTAGGGTAAGGAAGTACCTGGAGTACAATCCCTTTCCCCTGTGAATGAGAGGTACCTTTTCCACTGCTCGCAGAAGCAGTAGGGATGAGACCTCTGCCTCCAAAGCCTGTGTTTCCTCTGGAGAGGAGGGACAAAAAGCCCTTGCTCTCAGTCTTGGGAACCTGCTGAAGCTGAGAGCAAGACCCTGGACCCACTTGTCTGAAGTGATAGACTTCCAGGCATGGAAAAAGTGAACCAGTCTGCCCCCTACAGGGATTGGGGGGGGGGCGACCCTGACTGACCCATCAGGGTGTCTGTTTGGCAGGAGGCTTAGACTGAGAAGAGGATGCCGCCCTTGTCATCCCCCTTCTGCCTCTTCCTCTAAAGAACCCCCTCTGCTGAAAAGAAGAGGAGGTCTGAGCCTGGTAAAAGGCCTTTGAAAAGGCCTGCCCCTGCCAGTCCTAAATTGCTGCCTTTGAGGGGTGGTCTGCTTTTCTTTGGCTGCAGCACTCCTATATGTGGTCCTGTATTCGCACATCTTTATCATGTAAGTTTCTGTTTGCTCCCCAAACAAGAGTTGCCGGTGACAGGAAAATCCATGGCCTTGGTCTGGGTATCCTGAGACAAACTGGTACACCTGAGCCAGGCAAATCTCCTCATGGAAACAGATGTAGCCATAACTCTAGAATGAACATCATTTGAGTCCACAGCAGCATGAAACTGGACTTTAGAAGCTTCGATGCCTTCCACAGCCACCTGCTCCTGCTTCAGCTCCTTGGCCAGCTGGGGAAGGCATTTTTAGCCAGCTCCAGAATCGTATCCCACCTAGACTTCTGGTATCTGGCTGTATATGCCATATAGTTGGAGTGCCCGAGTCCCAAAGAGGATGCCAAGTATTGTTTCTTAGCCATGGCATCCACTTTCCTGGAATCCTTATCTGGGGGGGGTGAGATGCCAGGGAAATATTAGCCTTGTCACAGGCTGCAGCTTGCACACAACATGGCTGCAATGATTGGTAAGGAATTCCATTCCAGGGCCTGACAGAGCATACCTCCTGTCCATCTTCTTATCCACAGGAGGTATGGATGTTGGAAGTTGAAATATTTTTTGGATCTGTTTCCCCAGGCACTTGTGCAGGGGGATAGACACTCTTTTGGACTCTGGGCCATCCATCATCTCAACATAGTCAGGCTCCTCCTGATCCTGTTCAACTTCTTCCACTGGGAGCTGAAGAGTGTCAACCACCTTCCTGTAAAAGAAGAAGTGGGAGGGGGACTCAGAAAGCCTGGGAGGAGAGACATTGGAAGGCCTATCTGGGGAGATGTCAGGCTCAATAGGTTCATCTAGGCCTTCGTAATCTTCATCTTCATCTCCTTCCCATTCGCCCTCATAAAATGCTTCGGGGTCATAGTCAGAAGCAGGCAAATGACTGAACCAACCTTCCCTGAGTCGGTGTCCGTTCGGTCGGAACCGGGCGAAGCGACTGCACAATAGCGATCGCTTTGGCTATCTCATCAGCAGTCGGAACATGGGGACCAGGATCTGAACCAGCCGACTTGCGTTCTCTCTTTGCAGGAACCGATTCCACAGAATCGGCTCTCCTCTTGCCCGAGGAGGTATCACTCAGGTCAGTGGGCACCCCCCGGCCCCAGGTTCAGTCGGAACCGAACCGGGCTGGCCATCCGGGTCAGAGGATTTTTTGGCCTCCCTTTCCTTCCGCCTACTTAAACGTTATTCAGCAGTGGCTTTAGGAAAGTTTTTGCAGATTTGGCAGTCTTCCTTGAGGTGGTCAAGCCCCAGACAATAAACACAGATGAGGTGGGGGTCAGCCCTGGCAAAGGCCTCCCCACACTCAGTGCAGTGCTGAAACCCAGTGGGCCCGGTTTTCTTTTTGGGTTTCTCAGACTTGCCTCAATAAAACAAAGTTACTCTTACCAGCATTCAGGCCAGGCAACTACCAAAACCTGTCGGTTCCAACCGTGTCACGGGTTGGATAAAAAAAACCCAGAAATTGTCGTTTTTTTCAGGAACCGATAAATATCGGAAACCACGTACACATTTTTTATTTTTTTTAACTCAGATAGACAGATTACTTCGGTTCCCAACCGGACCGACCGGGAAGAAACCAAACGGAAAAATAATTTCCTCACAAAAACACACTACTACCTACTAATACACTTACTGTACCGGGACAGAGATGTGAACACCAAAAATAAAGAAACAGTTTGGAAAAACCGACTGATTTTTACTGTGATCGAACCAAAGTGAAGGAGAGGATCTCCGGAGTGACTTCTCAGTTAGGCGGAGTAAAGAATCTGATGGTTACACTCAGGAGTACCTGGGACAGAGGTTTGAAAACCGAGCTCGAGCTCAACGTTCTATGCCTTGGCAAAGAGTTAACCCTTTCCTCTCCGGAGCAGTTCAAGTGCTGGGGCTAACTGCATATAGTCAGAATACAGCAAGACTTCATGTTGTTTGAATAACTGAATCCTGCAAGTGTTTTAATATCTGTTTTAGAGTAACCTTGTCATCAGTTTTCCTATTACTGATGTAAGGTTGATGGGCCTTATAATTTTTTATGTCAGCCCTAATGCCAGTTTTGTATATTGCGGTGACGTGGCTTCTCTCCATTCTTTTAATGTCTCACTTTCTGGTATAGATGTATTAAGCATTTGTGATACTTCACCCTTTTTACAGTGGTTTGCACCAAACATCCGGCACACACCCCGTAAAAAGGTCCCATGACTGATACAGAGTTAGGTCTAACTTGCAGCATGTGGTGCACGGGATCGAGAATCGTGAACACCAGCCAGGCAATGCCACAAGCCTCACGCGCCATCTGTTTGGCGCCCCTGGGGCTTGAAGCTTTCCGGCACCTTTGAGAATTGGGTACCATGACTCTTTAAAGAACGATGAAAGTGCACATACCTGCCCCCAACCCTTTTGCACAGAAGTTCCTCTCATTTAAAATGAACAACTGCTTTGGGCTCACCTTGACGATAACAAGACATAAATTGTTTGCTGTGTCACGACAGGACTACAGCATTGTGTAGACTATGCTAGTACAGAGTAGGAGGATACAGGAACAGACTGATGAAAGGCAGTATAGTGCAGTGGTTTAAGGCTCTGAGCTGCAAATCTGGAGACCTGGGTTTGAATCCCACAGCCCCCACTTGCATATACTGTGTGACCCTGAGCAAGTCACCTAACTTCCTGTGCTCCTAGATTGCACCTGTAAAAAAAGCTTTCAGCTTAGTGTGTCTCACCTGGTTAAACAATTGAATTGAAAATTGAAAACTGAGAAATTGGTGAGGGGGGGTGAGAGGGTTGAATGAATCCCGGCATCCTTTCATGCTGAGAGATAGTATGATGGTTGTGGAAGAGATTTTGTAGATAAAATTTACTAGGAAATCTTGTCTGCCATTTTTCTATGAGTCGGTGTTTATAGTCACTCCTGTGTGACTAGGGATGGAAGAACCGCTTTGGTAAGTTCAAAACTACCCAGGATCTATGCCATTTCCTGTGAAAGTACCTTATCAGAACCTTTCTTCAGGTTCTAACAAGGCTCTGATTTTTTTAAAAGTAACACTAACTTTGGACCTTAATGTACTCCCCCCAGCAGGTCTTTATCTAGTAAGAAGGCTGGTGTTGGTGGTAGAAAGACCCAAATCGAGGCCAGAGGTGCTGTGGTGCTACTCCACATTATTTATAAATACCTTTCACTTTACTGACAATAGCTTAATGTTGGACAGTGGTGGGCTAAACAGTTTTTTGTGCTTTAAAAGGTTCTGAAAGTTCTGACAAGACTCTGATAACTATCAGAACCTTTTAAAACTTTAGAACGTTTTGTGGTTCTTCCATCCCTAACTGTGACCCCCCCCCCAAAAAAAAATGTTCCCCCTGTGCTGGCTGAGCCAACAGTGATGTTTCACCAATGAGCCTTAAACAGCTGGGGGGCAGTTTGATTTAGTGGTTTGAGTAGCAGCTTGGAAATGAGGAGTTTTATGCTCATTACCTCCTCCCTCTGCTTTCCCAGGCATCCAGAAAAGTTGTTGGGAAAATTGTGAATGAAAATGGTGCTGGGCCAAACGCGTACAGGAGAAGAATATAAATAGTGAGATTTGCAGCATTGAGATGCTGTGAATGTACCCAGTGGGAGAACTGAGCGTTATGGTCCCCATATTCAAAGGGTTGCAACCCCTAAATGGGGTGCAGGCCCTTAGTGCTTACGAATGCTCAGTGGCGGAGCTAGAGGGGGGCTGGGGGGGTGGTCACCCCTCCTGGCTGCCCCAGTGTGAGTAGTGGCACCCCGCCACCAGCTTTATTCACTGTTTAGCCCATCATTCACTGAATGCCCCCCCCCCCCGGCTCCCAAACCTGGCTCCGCCACTGCTAATGCTGCATAGGATTGCTTTAAGGAGTGCTTTACAGTGGCTGCCTTTACAGTTGTCCTGACATGTGCAGATGTGTAGCTGTCACTCTGGCACTGAAAGGGTGGGGCAGTCATTTGCATGTACATATGCACATATTTGAATGGCCTGGGACCCTCTGACAGTAGTACGACAACCTCAATCATTCAATCAATCGAAATCTTTATTTTGCCAGGCGGAACATCATTGAGACAAGCTTATTTACAATATGGACCTGGGGCAAAACAATTGCCAACAGGGTTAGGACATAACAGGTTGAGTGAACGTACATAACAATTACACAGTAATAATATATACAATAATGGATGGGGAAGTGTACTTAATGAGAAATTAATGGTTGCCTGAGGTGTGGGATGCTACATAAACCGTTTATTAAAGCGTCCCACACTGAGGGCAAGCATTAATTTCAAATTTAGTACACTTCCCCATCTTTTATTATTTATAATTGCTGGGCAGCAATTTTTTCTAGACTTCATTTAGTGTTTGTGACTCCCTGACACACACACACACACACACACACACACACACACGCACACACACTCTCACACAGACAGGCACACACAACATATTTTTTTAGGTAGTTATTTATGATTCCTGGTCAATTATTGTACTTCTATTGCGATCTTACCACAGTGTAACATGTTAGAGCTCTTCCTGCTGCCACGTTGTCTTGCGTGCAGCCACAGAACGACAGGATCAACCAGATCGCGAGCGAGACTCGAAGATGTTCTGTGGCGCAGTTTTCAAACGGTAGGATCAGCCAGATCATTTTTTAGGCTAATGTGGTGGGATTTAAAAAAAAAGAAAAGAAAAAGCGATGGAGTAGAAGTCGGGTTGGTAGCTCCTCACTAAGCGAGTGAGGAGCCGCCATGTTTCGGAAACTGAAAGCCTGCCCTGGATCATACGCACAGCGAATGAGGGAGCAGGTTTCCGTGACTGACTCGGCGCGTGTTTCCCGTTATAACTCGCGAGTTACAACGGGAAATTATAACTCAGTCAGGCAATGTAAAAAATTGCTGACCTGTGATTATAACATAATAACATATAACCATCACATGTAACAAGATACTTCCACCAGAACATAGCAGTAGGTTCAACAGGAGGTAGTGCCATTTAAATACAATTGCATGGATACAGATATATGTAAGCCATGCCTGTATCCACTGCTTTTCTTTTACCATGCCTGTAACCATGCCTGTATCCACTATTTTTCTTTACTGTAACCACCTCATGATGTAACTCACAATGCCTCAAATGTTCCTTATGTCCTTGTTCATTCTTATAACTTGTATTGTTATCCCGGGTCGCCCCTGAAAAAGGGACCTTCGGGGCTCAGTGGGCCTACCCGGTCACCAAAAGTTAATAAATAAATAAATATGGATGTAAGGTAGTGAGCTAAAGTTTGTACAGTAAACGTCATTGGAGGAGTCATAGTGAGCAGGAGTGGCAGTTCCTCTAGCGTCAAAGTGTGAAGAAGATTGAGATGTAAGAGTCCTTTAATAAGTACTGTAGGCATGTCCTGGCAAGTGGGGTGGGAAGGGGAGGAGAGGGAAGGTCAGATGAGATAGGAGAGGGCTGGACATGATGGCCTAGGGAGGAAGGACTGTTTTAAGGGAGAAACATGACAGATGCCACAGGCAGTGGTTGGGGTTTAAGTCCAATATTTGAAACAAAGACAGATCGTGATGTTGGACCTTGATTTGGACAGTGACAGAAGGGAGGACTCATATGACACCTCAGGCAATGGTTGAGGTTTAAGTCCAGAATTTAAAGCAGTAACAAATCATGAAGTTAAGACCTTGACTTGAAGCAATGACAGACCTCGGAGAAGGCCCTCAGGAACAAAGATTTGAAGAGGGAAAACGTGACAGGGGAAGCAAGCCTTAAGGTTTTCTGGATCTTATTCCAGAGCGTAGGAAGAGTGAAGCTTATTGAGGCTCTACCAAAGCGCATTTTAACTTTAGGGATAGCCAGAGATAAGATGGTAAGACTTCTAAGAGAATAGGCACTAGGGATGCAGGGAGTTAGGCAGCTTGTGAGGTACTGAGGTAATTTATGAGTGATTGCTTTATATGTCCATGGAATAGCATTCTTTTGCCTTCTGAAGCTAAGAGAGCTCCAGCCTATGGAAGAATAGAGGATGCAGTGGTGCGTGTCATAAGGGGCATCCAAAATGAACCTAAGGGCTCTCTGGTATAGGGTATCAAGCTTGGAGAGCTGTGCTAGTACTATGGCCATATAGAAAGTCTGCATAGTCTAGGAGAGGCAAGAAGGTAGCTTGGACTAGGAGTTTTCTAGCCTCCTGGGTTAGTGAGTGCTTGATCCTGAAGAAAATACCGAGCCTTTGATGCAGTTTCTTAGTGAGTTCTTCAGTATGATCAATGAAGGACAATTTGTAGTCAATCCTGACCCCCAGGTACCGAACTGCACGACAAAGGGGTGCAGAGGGCATGCCTAAACACTCTGCATTCTTCATTGGATGCCAGAGGTGCAACAGAGTAGTCAGGATACAACACTCCATGATACGCATGACACACTTTTGTGCATAATAAACTGAAATAATTGCCATTGGATTACACCGCGTTTCTGTAGTATGCTGCAGCATGTCACTGGCAGAAACTCTGAAATAAAAAGTGTTCCATCCTGGCTGACTCCATTGTAAGTGATTCTTTTCTCTTTTTATACTGTAGGTGATGAGTATACAGGAAACCAAGACTGTGTAGGGGGCGCCACAGGGTTTTTTTTTTGGGGGGGGGACTCTCAATGAGGGTCCAGTTGGAGGGATTCTGGACATATAGGTGTTTCCAACTGGGCACGTGCGTATCTATGGGAGGATGCTTATGAGGGTTAGGGGAACCAAAATAGTACAGTCAGCATGAATCACTAGTTACAGCAGCCCGCGGTTAACATTCTTCATATATAGGTTCTACAAAATTAGGAATCAGAGGTTAACAGTCCGCATGAAAAGTTACTCAAAAATCATGAGCCAAGGGTTAACCCTCCTTAAAAATTCTTACGCCAAAATCAGGAGCAAGGGACTAACATTCTTTGTAAATACTTATAAAAATCAGGAACCAGGATAAATATTCCTCATGAATAATAACTCCAAAATTGTGAACCAGGGTAACTGTTTCTCATAAATGTTTACTCCAAATTCAAGAACCAGGGAAAATATTCCTCATGAATAATTACTCAAAAACAAGGTGTGAGGCATTAACATTTCTGATATATAGTTTTTCCAGAATCAGGAGCTGGGTGTTAATATTCCTCAGGAACAGTTACTCTGAAGTGAGCCAGGGGTTAATATTCCTCATGAGGTTACTCCAAAACCAGATACCAGGGCTCAATATTCCTAATGTACAGTTACTCCAAAACCAGGAGCCAGGGGCTAACATTACTCAGGAATAGTTAATCCAAAGTAAAGAACCAGGAGTTAACATTCCACAGGAGGAATTACTCAATAAAGAACTAGGGCTTAACATTGCTTAGGAAGTTACTCCACAATAATGAGTCAGGGTTTACATTACATAGGAAGAGTGACTCCAGAATAAGAAACAGGGGTTACCATTCCTCAGGAAGAGTTACCCCCCAAATAAAAACCTGAAAATAGGCATGACGTTGTCCTGTGTGCATACCAGGTCAATAAAAACTAAATAAATGATATCAGACTGTTGCGCCTGTCCCACCCACGTCTGAATCCACTCACGCACATTCCACCTTCTCTGGCAGTCCATTCCACTCACGCGTCACTCTTTCTGTGAAAATGTTACCCTGAAAGGAGTCAGAGATTAACAGTCCTCAAGAATAGTTGCTCCTGGGCTGGCCAGTGGTGCGGCAGTAGTGCTACTGCTCACCATGCCGGCAGCCTGAGATTGGGGACGATCTCAGGTTGCTGAGGGCTGACGGGGGAGGGAACAGATCATCCGATGGACTGCTCTTCTCTTCTCTCCTCTCCTGGGGAGGGAGGACTTCGAGCTCCGCTGCATGACTGCCACCAGGTGGAGGTCTGATGGTAGGATGGTTAGGGAGTATCAAGAATGGGAGGAAGATGCAGGGCTTCTGCGGCGTGTGTGTGTGCCTCTACACGCACGTGCTGACACGCGCATCCCAGCAACGAGGCAGGAGAAAATCAGGAGGAAGAACATAGGGATGGGCTTCATGAAGCCCTACTTGTGTAGCCATGGCCCGCTCTGCCATCCAGCCAGGGGCACTCCTGATATGTGTGCACAGGGCGGGATGGCTCTCCCCTCCCTGGCCATGCCACGAGGGGATCTACAGGGAAAAATTAGCCCCTGGCTGGCAGAGGTTTAGATGTGTGCAGCTCACGGGGACAGAACTGATAGCTGCCTGTCCTGCATGGGAGAATAAAACTTTTGAGGAGGAAAAAAAGAGTAGTTACTCCAAAATCTGGAGCCCGAGGTTAACATTGCTCGTGAAGACTTTCTCCGAAATGAGTCAGGGGTTAATATTACTTATACTTAGTTACTCCAGAATCAGAAACCAGGGGTTCAACTTTCTGACTTTCAACACCTTCCCTCCTCCTGCTATGCACTCATGCACTCTGCTCCATACACCATACATTCCTGCTCATGTAGCATTCCCCGATATGCCTCTGTTGGCTAAACAACTCTCTTCGAATGCCTGCTCTCACTCTGCAACTGCCTGCCTCAACCCGTCTGCCTCTCCTACACTTACCTCTCTGTCTCTCAAACTGCTCCGATGATCTCGCTTTGCTCCTCCTGCCCCTGCCCATAGTCTATCCTAGTCTAGTTCTTTCACCACACCCAAGTTTGTACCTCAACATTCCTTTACAGATTTATACCCGGTGCAACTCTAGTGCAGTTGACTGTAATTCTGTTGATTGCTGCTACTGCTGCTGCTTTGCACAAAGTTGCCTGTTGAATGTACAACTATCTGCATGTTTATTTCCTGATTTCTGTACCGTGTATTTTTGTTGCATAATCACGATCACTTTATCCACTGTATGAAATGTACTGTTAGTGTTTATCTGCATTGATTGCACTTGTTCCTCCTCCCTGCGACCCCTCCTACAGGGTCACACCTGTAAAGGAGCTTCAACTCTGTGTAACTCTCTTGGTCGTCAATTTTCAAATAAAAAAATAAATACAAGTACATAGTTCTATGTCATAATGGCGCCCACCGAAAGGCGATTCCCATTACGGCGAAGTCACAGTGCTGAAAATCAGTTTCACAGGACTCCCCAGCCACATACAGCAAACAGCACTGGGGACTTACATTTTAATGTTTTATGCAGGGTGCTGTGACCCCTGCACCCTCCTACTTAAGGATTCTCTACTCCGGGGATGCAAACGTTAAAAATAAATTTGGTTCAGGCACAACAAAACGTATGTGCCCAAACCTGAACCCAGAACCCTGTCTACCCAAGCCATGAACCCACTCACCATGCCATGGGGCCAGTTTGGCAGCCCACCATGGCACCACCCCTCAAAATCCCTCGCTGAGCGTGCTCACTCCCACCCACCCCCACGCACATGTGTAGCATCATCCTGTCTCTACAGGCATGAACTCACCCCACCCGGTCGCCCTACCTCATCGGTAGCCCCCATGACATGCGCTGCGATTGAATCGCCATTTTGTGGTTTGCTCAGTCGCAGTCGTGTATGTCACGGGCTACACAAGTACACCTCATCAATTGGTACTCTGAAATCAGGAATTAAGGGTTAACCTTCTCGCTTCAAAACAGATGAGTCGGTTATAGAGGTGAGGCACTGTGCTCCTGTGGCAGGCCGTGGGCCACGCGGTGTGGATCCATCTCCCTCATGCTCAGCCGCAGTGTTGCATTGGCTGTAAAGGCCACTACTGTTTGAGGCTGAGGGACTGGGAGGAAATTCAGAGAAAAGGATGGGTGGGATTTAACTCACCTCCCCATTAAAAGCAGTTGGCTAGCTTGAGTTTCAGCTGGTGGATGGGTAATTTACAGAAGTAACACCTGGAATTGTCTGGGGCAGTGTGTGAATATGTGTCTGTGGAGTACTGTTCGACTCCATTTGATCTCAGAGGTTATCTCTTCTGTTGGACCACACCTTTCAAGCTATACCCACGTTAGTGCTAGGACCACTTGGAAACTTTTGCTGCCCGTGACAATGTAATCAGTGCCTATATAAATGTGGGTGGCCCCATATCTCAGTTCTTTTCCCGCTGTCGACCAGCCTTGTCAGACCTGCTGATGGAAACATTTTCAAGAACCAGCCATCGCTGTTTATCATTTATTTTATACTTAGTGATTTTTTTCATCTCTGTATGATGCCAACAGGTTTGTTTCGGTATTGTAAGTGCAGAGATAAAATCTACAAGAAAGACAAACACAAAGTTTGATGCTCTCCAAATGCACTAGACGATGTCCCCTGGACTGACTCCTCCTCCTCCTCCCCCCCCCCTTCCCCCAGGTTGCCCTCCCCTCTGCCAGGTGCCTATTAGGTACTCAACTAATAATCTGTAATGTACAAACTCTTCTATTCTGTTTATTTCAACTGTATGTAAAATCTCTGTAAAACTTTGTAAGGTTATTTGTATACTGTATGTATATTGCTGTTGTATGAACCCATATGTTTGAGTCTTATAAATCTGTAACAGTGTTGTCCTCTTCTCTGATGAGGTACCTTTGTAAACGAGCCTCTGGCTCAAAGGTTTCAAATCCAATCTATAATAAATAAATAAACAATGTGTTGTTTGGGCTTATGTGACAATGTGAGGACTTGTGAGATTTGCCAGAGCCTCAATCAGGCTACAAGGAGACCCTAGTAGAACATTTTCTTCTCCTTAAAACATTAACTGCCATGGAGGAGGATCAGGGTCCAGCATCAGTGTCTCCCTCTACCTTGGCCAAGAAACGGCCACCAGAATCGATGGACCGGGACAAAGAAAGATTGACATTGAGGCTGTCATCATTATCGGGACACAAGCGCAGGCATACAGATAACGAGAGACCTTATTTGCCAGCGAGGTCCCGGTCGCCTGTAAGAGAAAGTAAGTCAGTCACATCATCGCCAGCTCCGGCAGCATTGATGACAGCCCCCAACTGTGGATGAGACACCAGGGTCAGGGCTTGGCTTAGGCACTGCCGTACCTGCTATAGATGGTACTACACCATCATCTTCAGGCCAAGGCCCGTCGTCAACCCAAGTAATTATGGCCTCTGTTCAGGGTGTCATTAACTCTCAAGCTATGCTGGCATCATTTTCAGAAATGATACAATGCATACTGTCTGGATTACCTATATAGGCCGTCCTGTTGACGGGGCCTGCAGGAACTCACCCCCATCAACACTGGCTACCAGCATATCACAGATTCCGGCCTCTCAGCCTCTACTAGTGTTGTCTGCAGACTCTGGGGTCCCCATTACTGACGGAAATGTCAACGACGAGACAGAATATGATCCTGACCTTGTGGTTTTGGAGGAGGAATATGAGGGAGAACAACATGTGATGCCTCATTCTAGTGCTACCCTCTCATCTTGCAGTGTGAACTCGGTGGTGTATAGCCTGAGGAGCCTACTTTCCAAGCCATAATGCAGCAAATGCAAGATGCCACGGGCTTTGCCGTGGAAGAAGAGTCCACAGAGAAGAACCTGATGGAATTCCTGGAGATCCCAATCTCTTCCCTCCATAATCATTATACCTCTATATCCTGCATTAGAGGATGCTACCTTTACTGCATGGTACAGACCTAACTCACTGCCTGCAGATCCTAGAAAGGCTGATAAGCAGTATCCTGCCCCATCTGCTAAGCCTTATTATGCTAACGAGACAGAAACTGACTCTCTGGTCATCATGGCTACTCACGATAGATCTAGGGCACCTAGACATTTGAGTACCATGCATTCAGATAAAGAATCTAGGCAGCTGGACATGATGGGCAAGCATACTTATGCCTCTGCCTCACTGAGCATTAGGATTACAAATTGTCAGGCCCATATGATTAAATATCAGAATAGTCTGTGGAAAGCTATCAAGGCTGCAGCTCAGGCTTTGCCGGAAGGCTCAGCCAAGACTGAGTTGATTAAAACTTTAACTTTGGGTACTGAAGTTGGAAAACATTTCCACTTAGCATATGATGTCTCAGATGCCTCTGCCAGGACTGCAGCTTCTAGCATTTGTGTGAGACGATATTCCTTACTTAGAGTGGCAGGGTTTGCCACAGATGTGCAGCAGGCTGTTTTGAATGCCCCTTTTAGAGGGACAAAGGTTTTTGGATATGATGTTGAAGAAGCCCTTACAGTCCTTCAGACATCCAGGATGATTCTGAGGTCTGTAAAATCCCTGTACCCCACTCCTGCTAGAGGGCATGGGACAGGATCCTTTTATCAGCCTGTTGCCAGAAGTGGCCATGGTTTTCGCCCACAAGGCTGAGTTATGGGAGCTGGTCCCCTTCCCCAAGTGCCCATACAAAAGCACCCAGAACAGGTGCTGATGGCAGTACCCCCACTGGCTCTGCCTGACTCGTATCTCCCCCCCACACACACACACACACTTCCATAAATGCTTCCAGGAGTGGTTGTGGTGGGAAGATTCTCCCTGCATCTGGAACACTGGAGGGAGATTACAGCAATCCTGAAGATAATTCAAGGGGGCATGCTCTGGAGCTAACAAACATGTCTCCAGATCATCCTTCATTTCTTTCCTGTTGGGGCAGACATCTGTCCCTCCTGAAGGAAGAAGTGCAGTCATTACTACAAAGACCTTCTATAGGGCTAGTTCTTCCATGGCAGAGGAACAAAGGGTTCTATTCTAGATGCTTTGTAGTCCTAAAGGGGACAGAGGATCTGCGGCTGTGCTAGATCTCTGGGTCCTCAGCTTCTACATAGAACACAAGAAATTCTGAATGGGATCCCTGCAAGCTGTCATTACCCTTCTTCAACAAGGGGATTGGCTGTGTTCTGTGGATATGAAGGGTGCTTACCTTCATATAAAGACCAGGAATGCTCACAGGAAATACCTCCGCTTTGTGCTAGAGGGGAGACATTACCAGTTCAGAGTATTGCCCTTTGGCTTGTCCTGTGTACCACAGATCTTTACCAAATACTCGGATGTAGCAGCAGCAGTCCTTTGCAAGGAAGTCCTCTAAGTGTTCTCCTGTCTGAATGACTGGCTGCTGAAAGCCAGCTCCAGGCAAGTCCTACAACATGCCCTGTCTTAGACATGTCAGTTATTCAACAACTTGGGGATCACAGTGAATGTGCCAGAGTTGGTGATAAACCCTTTCCAGAGACTGCTGTACATAGGAGCAGTCTTGGATACAGGGAAAGGATGTGCTTTCCTGCCTCAAGACAGAGCAGAAAACCTGATTGCTCAAGCACAGCTGATATACAGGAACTGCTGTAACAGTAGGAATAGTGTTATGTCTCCAGGGGCTAATGGCTGAGGCATTGTGATGCTATTGCCACTGGCCTGCTTACATATGAGAATTTCCCACCGGACACTCAGGGTTCAATGGGATCAACTGACAGCTGAGCTGGACCAAATGGTTCTCGTCATGTCTTCACTTGCAGAGTGCTGTTGTGGTGGATGGATCACGAAAACCTGTTAAAGGGTGTTCCATTCCTTGTACCAGCTCCTGTATAGATCCTTACCATGAATGCCTCAGGCTCTGGCTAGAGAGCTCATCTTGGCCCTTACCTGATCCAGGAGTTGTGGACCAAGGTAGAGCCAAGTTACACATAAAATCCATGGAGATGAAAATGATCCTATACAGTCTCTAAGCTCTTCATAAGCATCTGTGCCCTGGTCCTCTGTTAATATAGATGGCCAGTGCCAGTGTGATGTATTACATCAACAAACAAGGGGGAGTTCATTCTTACCCACTATGCAGGGAAGCGATGAGAGTATGGTATTGGGCTCTGTCTCACGGCCCACAGCTGTCAGTCGTGCATCTCCCAGGCCTCCAAAACATTTTGACAGACCTGCTAAGCATGTCACAGTCCAGAATACACAAGTGGGAACTGCTGACCTCCATGGTCGATGACCTGTCAGACTCTGGTCCGCAGTGTTCCTCACGTACAGGGCATGTGGCCGCTATATCAGCTCTACATGCCTCTATTGATGGCTGTACAGTTGCACAACTGAAAGTGTCCCGTACATTTTTGAGAGGTGTTCTCTATATGAAAGGTATTCTCTATATGAAACCTCCTAACCACAGTCCCTTCCTACCTTGGGAATTGAATTATGTTCTTGAGAAACTGATACTGGCTCCCTCTGAGCTGACCATGAGTTGTGGCCTACATTTTCTGTCATGGAGACTGCTATTTTTAGTTGCAGTCACTTCTGCTTGAAGGATCTCAGAGCTGCAGGCTGTAATGCGTGAGCCTTCATAACTGATTTTTCACAATGTTTTTTGTGTACAAACCCTACGTTTCTACCCAAGGTAGTATCTGTGTTTACACTGAATCAAACAATACACCTTCCAGTCTATTACCCTGGGCATGCCAAACTTAGGATGCACATAGGATACTGTGATACCATGTGAATCGCACCAAGGCCAGCAGAAAGTCCTCTCAGCTTTTTATTTTTTTTGCACCTGGGTAAGAGGGTGCCCCTGTCTCTAAACAGTCCCTGTCCAAATGGCTGGCACATTGTATTGCATTCCATTATAGGAAGTACAGTAAGGAATTTCCTGGTGTGATTCGTGATCAGTGCACAGGGGAAATGGCCTCTTCTGTTGCTTGTTTCAGAAATGTTCGGCTGCAGACATTTGTGCTGCAGCCACATGGAGCACTGTCTGCACCTTCACTAAACAGTATAGTCTGTACATAGTCTCTCGTAGATGAGCTGGATTGGAGCTTGCTGTGCTGCAGGGCCTGCTGTCTTGAATATATCACACTGTACCAGCCTCCCTCTACTGTTTTGGGACCACTTGGAAATCATTCCAATGGTATGGCCTAATGGAAGAGATATGCTTGAAGAAGACAGAACAGTTACATGCTTCCCATAACAGTAGATCTTCGAGAGAATCTCTTCCATTAGGCCATGCCATTCCTCCCTGCACCCCCCCCTTCTGATTCAGCGAAGGCTACATCCGATATTGTGCCTGATCCTAATTCATGCCTCATATATCCAGCCCCATGTCTCACCTTTTATATGCCTGGGCTGGTCAACCCTCCTTATTTTCTCACAGGTGGCGGTCCTCCGAGTCTAATCCCCGGCGGGTAACTAAGGATATATGGGGCCGCCCACATTTATATAGATGCTGACAATGTTTTCATGGTCAGCCCCCAGTTAGCAAAAGTTTCCATGTGGTCCTAGTGCTGATGCGGGTATAGTTCCAAAGCTATGGCCTAATGCAGGGGTTCTTAAATGGTGAGGCCCCAACCTGTTCCAGGGGAGGCTCAAGCAAGTCTGAAAAAGTACTGTATTTAATTTGGAGTTTTATATATTTTGTGTGAAGAGATGAAGCAAACTTAAAGAGGATAGTAGTAGGTGAATTTTATGTATTTATTTACTAATAGGTGACAAGGGAAGGTGAATGAGCCAAGGCTCATTTCAGGTGTACCCGGGGAAGGGTAGGGAGTGAATACATTTCAAAAGGTAACTGCAAAACAATCAAGAAATACACAATGAACAATAGTGCAAACAAATATGGACAATAAACAAATAATGAGTGGTGGTAATTGATCAGTTTGTAGACTGATGGCAGAACAGCCCAAATACAAGGGTTGAGCATAGAAGTGCTAATAGCAACAGCAGGAAAGAGCAAAGTAATCCCAGAGAAGTTGCTTAGGAGCAGGGAAGGAGGGGGGGGGAGAGGCAAAGTATGTAGGAAGGTTATTTCATATAGAGGGGAAACCGAGAAAGTAGTCTGACCCATGAAGGCACTGCAACATGGGGTAACAGTGGTTCAAGAATGAAAATAACGGAGCAAGTAGGATGGCCTGTTGAGGGGTGGGGTTACAATAAGCTGAATAATAATATTTATTTTATTTATTAGTTATTCAGATAACACCTTTGAGCACAAGCTCTTTTTCAAAGGTTCCATGTCAGTATAAGACAAAGAACTGAATGTGAGCCAAGTACTCAAAGGGGTTTCAATTTATTCATGGTGTTCTGCGCAAAGTACAGTATGGTATTTTTCTTTGGGGAGGCCCAAGATTATTTCACTTTTTGGGGGAGGCTCAAAATCTTTTCCATGGATTTGGGGGAGGCTCACTGTGACAAAGTCTGAGAACTGTTGGCCTAATGGAAGAGATTCTCTCAGAGATCTACTGTTACAGTAAGAACGTAACTGTTCTCTTCTCGTAGGTCACCATGCCCACCCAGTTCTAGTATTGCTTTTGTTTTCTTCAGGAAAAATATGAGAGTTTTACACTGTGTCTGATGTCCTTCTGGTTAGTAACAATATCAAGCTACAATCTGTACAGGACAGAAGTTATCACTTTTGGCTGATTGTAAATGGGATATCCATGTCTAATGTTCTCTGCCTCAATAAACATATTCAAAAAGAAAAGAAATAGACGAGCGTCACCCACTCTACAAAATGAACCAGGTCTACTTCAGGATTGGTGAGGATGTTATCTCTGCCACATGGGGGTGGCACCGATACATGTTCTCCAAAAATGCTGCAGATCTGTATGATATACAGCTGCTCTGTTTCTGCTCTTTATTTGCGGGTGTGCTAAATATAACTTTTCCAGCCAACGTGCTCTAGTTGTGACAGGAGTGCGGTAGCTGCAGAAGTTATCTTTAGCACGCTTGCATAACTATGTAGGCAGAGACAAGCTATATAGATACATAGCGGGCTGCCATATAGATCTATACTATTTTTGGAGACAGTGACCCCTTATCTTACATGACCCCGAGTTAACATCTGCACGAATTCAGGATTTGAGCTTTTGTAGCAGTTCTTGAAGCAAGTGCTTTAATGTCTTTGAAGCCAGTGATGGGGCTGATGTTTGTCAGCAGTTGCCTAGCTCTTTATTTTTTGTTAATTCTTTGGTAACCGGGTAGGGCCCACTGGGCACAAGTGCCTGTTTTCAGGGGCAGCCTGGGAACACTGGGGAGGTTAAGTGACTTGCTCAGAGTCACACAGTATGTAAGTGGAGGTTGTGGGAATGAAACCTTTATTTGCCGACAACGTCTGTGTTTCTGTGTAAACTCAGATCTGCTAGATGTACCGAGCTCGTTCACTGGATGTACTGCGCTCATTCTCAGCACATTACTCCTAACTTCTAGGCTCTACTGCCAGCCCTGTTTTCCTGTCTCTTTCATGGACAGCCTCAATTTCAGCATGGTGCAAATGTACATGGATGACTGCAGTTTTCCCTAGTGGAGCTTCTATAGACCTAGGACTAGATTTTCAAAGTGGTCAGGGAATAAGTCCCGTGCCACAGCCACTGCTGTGGGACGAAAGCTGTGCACCTGCACAAGTTTGTATTTTCGGCAGGTGCAGCTGTGCACGATGTTATGCCTGGTCCCACTAGGTGTAACATTTTGATGCAGCTGTGTGGGTTGTTATGCCTTGCCCTGCCAGACGTAACATTTCAGTGTAGCTGTGCTGAAAGATCAGCCACAAGCTGCCGCAAATCAGGGAGTTGGTCATAAATGAGTCCCCCTTTGAAAATACGGCATGTGCAGGAGAAACTGTGGCTCTGCAAGTGAAGCCCTGCTTGCAGCGGTTTTTCACGGCAGCTGCGCCACTTTTGGGTAGGCTGAAAATCCAGCTCCTAGTCTCCGAACAATTTCAAGTTGGTTTCTGAAAGGTTGATTCCCGGTTCCAAAAGAACAGCCTGGTTCCAGCGCCATCAAAACTGTGGTTTTCGACACCCCTCACATGTTTAACAAAAGCAACAACCCCATTTACAATCCATCCAGGTCAAGTACTTCT
This sequence comes from Neoceratodus forsteri, assembly GCA_016271365.2. Taxonomy (NCBI): domain Eukaryota; kingdom Metazoa; phylum Chordata; order Ceratodontiformes; family Ceratodontidae; genus Neoceratodus; species Neoceratodus forsteri. Next base: position 23,597,044 of record CM028132.1, on the reverse strand, counting down.
CATATTTACTCTTTAATTATCATTTTTTTTTTTATAGAAAAAAAGAAACATTTCTAGCAAATACAAATGGCAGCGTCTACTTAACTATGAAGAAAAGAGAAATATTATTAAATTAACAATGTTCTCTAAATAGGGTTATAACTTATGTTATTAATATAGTTATTTTAGGCCAAACACTTACAGCTGGTAAGTACAAACAGTATGTTCCAAGCAAAAACTGAAACTGTTTTAGCATCTTAATAGTTAACTGTAAGCTAAGTAAATTAATTTAGCATATTATGCAGTCAACACTGGATGCAGTCCAGGGAATATGCTCCTTAAGAATTAATTTAACAGTTACTTATACGTTCAGATGTCAGTGTGGCTCAGTTGGTAGCACATCCGCCTCTGGACCAGAAGGTTGTGGGTTCTCATCCCACACTGGGATTGGACTTGCACCTAAAAATCACTGGCATCCGAGTGCAGTATTGGGGGGTGCTGTACTGCTGGCATGTGCCGTCCTTCGGATGAGACGTTAAACCGAGGTCCCTTCTGCCCATCCTGGTGCTGTCCTGGTGGGTGTCCAGATGGAAGTAAAAGAACCCAGGGCACTCTTTGCTAAGAGCAGGGAATATTCCCGCGATGTCCTGGCCAACATTCCCCTTCCCATAAACCGGTTCATGCAATTATCCAGGCTGTGTGTGGGTGATGATGTGCGATATGGCCACCACCACACATTCAGTCACTTCACTACCAGTCTAGCATTGCTTGTAAAGCACTTTGGGATACTATGTATGAAAAGCGCTATATAAATGCTGATTCTTCTTCTTCAAAATCTAAAATGCCATACAGCTGCCTGCCTGGTAGTAGGGCGACAGAACTACTGCCTGCATGCTGGCAACCCGGGTTCAAGGGCAGATTGAGGTTGCATGGGGACTGGCTGGGGGAAAGAGAGCATTCCACTGACCGCTTTGCTCTCTTGAGGAGGGGGAACTGTCTCACCTCTGTTTCCCTGCCATCTGGCAGAAGCTACGTGGTAGTGTCCAGGTAGGGGAGGGCTCGGATTTGGATGCTGAAATGCGTGTGCGTGAGACACTGGTCGACCTGTGCAGCCCACTAAGCTCCCTCTCTGGAGCAGTTTGGATTGTGCTCCAAAGGTGCCTGACCAGCCCTTACAACCCCATCATAGGTGGTAATCCTTGGGGGACTTCGCTGTAGGAAAGGTAAGCCCTAGGCAAGATGGGTGACAGGACTGTGTGGACTGGGGCAGGCTGGCATAAGGAGAATAAAATCCTTGATGGGGAAAAAAGGCATACGGCTTCTATATGGGCCCATCTCGCCCGTCAGTGCAATAAGTAGATACAGAAAATTGGGGTTTGCTGGCTGGTCCAGTGGCATGAAGGGCACAGGCACCTATGCCTTACCTTCTACCACACTGGCGACCCGGGTTTGGACCAAGCCTGGGCAGCTCGGGGGTTGGCTGGGGGAAGGGAGAAGGATGGAGCATCCCACTGGATGCTTTCCTCCTGTGGGGGAAGGGTAGCCTGCTCCGCCATACTAACGCCACTTCAGTGGCATCGATCATGAGTAGCCGGTTTGGGTGGGGGACACTCCGGGCATATGACATCAGCACATCTCTAACAACGAGAGCATATCAAGCTGCCACCCCTTCAGGGCAACTGGGATTCAAGGACCAGAAAAATCAGGAAATGACTCCTGCTTGGAGGGTGACAACATCACATTTCACACGTCCTGCACCCGCCTACTGGGTGCACTGACCTGCAACTGAGTTGAACACCTCCCGGGCTTATGGGGGGGGGGACACGGGGGTGCTCTGTCATGCAGAGAAACCATGGGGCACAGCAAGGGTCAGTCAAGGAAGTCCCAGAGATGACAGGGTGATGGGGATGGGGAGAGACAGCACATAGGGGCAGGCAGAGTGACAGAGGGATAAAGCACAGTAAATTTAAAAAAAATGGGGTTTACCTGTCAGCGCAGTGGTACAGCTACCGCTCGTGAGGCTCGTGACCAGTGTGTAGAAGTGAGCCCATGTTGTCAGGGGCTGGCTAGGGAGGTAGGAAGGTCAGGTATCCCAAGGATGGCTCTTCTCCTTCAGGGAGCAGGAGGTGGGGGACAGTACATGCTGCTGCTTCATGCTCATCACCTGACAGAGCCACAGACTGGGGCAGGTCCTGACGCAGATGCTGACAGCATACCACAAACAAGCGCGTGCATCATTGAACACGAGCAGACTTTGGGGAGAAAGTGGACAAAAAAGCTTGCAAGATGCCAGCTGCACCCTCAGAGGCCCTGCAGAGCAGACCATGGCATCCACCCACCACACAGCGGTTCTAGGCAAGTGGTGGGGTAAGCCCTGGGGAAGGTAGATTACAGGGTTGGGATGCCGTCCGAAGGGGGCTGGTTGGGACAGATCAGGAGTAAAAACAGTGCACTGAAAAAAAAAGATGCATAAAGCCAGGAAAACAAGAAAAAATAAGTTTAAAGTGATATTCCTAAAGTTACATAAGCAGTTAATATCTCAGGGCCAACATAATGAATATTTTCAGTTATCTTCAGTTGAACTTTCTGTAACTTGTAGATTTGATAATCCCTTTACATTGTTTTTTTCATCAGATTTGGGATTGAATTCATTGATGAAGGTGAACATGTTAAAGGGGAAGGAAACATTGCCGGGTCACTCAGATTCTGAATCTCCATGACAAACTCTTTCAAATGAGGTATTGGGCTTACCTGTAGGTGTTTGGGGTCCTGAGGGATATCTATCTAAATCCTCTGTTAATTCTATCTACACAGCAGTCATTTCATGGAATCTTAGTTTACAGAAAGTGTTATCACTGAGGTGCAAGCTGTAGTTAAATACATACAGCTTTCCCTCAGTGACATCACTGTGGCTTGCCGATGTCCCGCAGCAGAGCAACTCACTATACACTACTGACTCCCTTATTTTGCTGTACTTTGAGTAAAGGAGGGAATATAGCAGACACGCATTTGCTTTTTTCTCATCAGACTCTTGGAGTAAGTGCCCTTTTTGGAAAAGTAGGCACCCACTGATGGTGCCTTCCGAAAGCTGCTCCCCACAAAACCCATACAGACCACTAAGGGCAGTATCTTCATCTCCCCCATAATAGCCAATGTGCTACTGCTGTAATAACCCTGTATAAATATTGTGCTGATATCATTATAATTATTATATTGCTTAATCCACTATATAATAATTACAGTTCATCTTGTGCCATGTATGAGTTAAACTTCACCACCTGTGTGCCCACCTGCCTCAACCTTGTAAACCTTAGAGAACATGAGGTGTTCTCTCAAAAGGTTACCCAAGAAACTAAAAATAAATGAGTTCAGTTATTTGTGTTTGAGAAAGAAATAATTTCATTAAAAACCCCTCCCCTCAAGATATTGCATTTTTTAAGCTACTTGTCTTATCATATTTCCAGCACTGGTATCCTATCCCCACTCTTTGTCACCTCCCAGCCCCAAACTTGCCACCTCTTCCACGTACCTAGTTGCGAGACCAGTTAGGGTCTGCAGGGGGTAAGATAGGCAGGGAACCCTTGGGCAGACTGGGGAGGGGCTAGCAGTTCTTTTCTGCCAACAATGTACTATGTTTCTGTTTCTACCCCATTTCCCCAAGGCCTACCTCACCCCTCCATGACGTGATCCTCAGATCAGTGTCCATGTCAGGAGATGCATTGGGGGGAAGGTTGTCTGTGAAGTGAGGTCCGAGAATGCCCTGGCTTCGTGTTGCATTGCACTGTGGCTTTTCCTCTTTGGTGTGCTCCCTCACCCTCTGATGAGATGGCTGCCACCAGTATAAGTTCTGCGAACGTCAGGTGGCATCCTCCCCCCACCCTATTTGGTGTCTCCAGCTGTACCTCCACCTGTGGAAATCCAGGCAGTTGTGTTCCACAAGGTCAACAACCTGCCGCCCCCTGGAAGAGGAGAGCATCCACTGGGATGTTCAGTATGTCCTCTCCCAGCATCCATTGGTATGTTCAGCATGTCTTCCAGCATTCACTGGATGTCTTCTCTCAGCATCCACTGGGATGCTTAGTATGTCTTCTCCCAGCATCCACTGGGATGTTCAGCATGTCTTCCCCCAGCATTCACTGGGATGTTCAGCATGTCTTCCCCCAGCATTCACTGGGATGTTCAGTATGTCTTCTCCCAGCATCCACTGGGATGCTTGTATGTCTTCTCCCAGCATCCACTGGGATGTTCAGCATGTCTTCCTCCAGCATTCACTGGGATGTTCAGCATGTCTTCCCCCAGCATTCACTGGGATGTTCAGTATGTCTTCTCCCAGCATTCACTGGGATGCTTGGTATGTCTTCTCCCAGCATCCACTGGGATGTTCAGCATGTCTTCCCCCAGCATTCACTGGGATGTTCAGCATGTCTTCCCCCAGCATCCACTGGGATGTTCAGCATGTCTTCCCCCAGCATTCACTGGGATGTTCAGTATGTCTTCTCCCAGCATCCACTGGATGCTTGGTATGTCTTCTCCCAGCATCCACTGGGATGTTCAGCATGTCTTCCCCAGCATTCACTGGGATGCTCAGCACATCTTCCCACAGCATCCACTGGAATGCTCAGCACATCTTCCCCAGCATCCACTGGAATGCTCAGTACATCTTCCCCCAGCATCCACTGGGATGTTCAGCATGTCTTCCCCCAGCATCCACTGGGATGTTCAGCACGTCTTCCCCAGCATCCATTGGAATGCTCAGCACATCTTCCCCCAGCATCCACTGGGATGCTCAGTACGTCTTCCTCCAACATCCACTGGGATGTTCAGCATGTCTTCCCCAGCATCCACTGGAATGCTCAGCACATCTTCCTGCAGCATCCACTGGAATGCTCAGCACATCTTCCCCCAGCATCCACTGGAATGCTCAGCACATCTTCCCCAGCATCCACTGGGATGCTCAGCATATCTTCCCCAGCATCCACTGGAATGCTCAGCACATCTTCCCCTAGCATCCACTGGGATGCTCAGTACATCTTCCCCAGCATCCACTGGAATGCTCAGCACATCTTCCCCCAGCATCCACTGGGATGCTCAGTACATCTTCCCCAGCATCCACTGGAATGCTCAGCACATCTTCCCCTAGCATCCACTGGGATGCTCAGCACATCTTCCCCAGCATCCACTGGAATGCTCAGCACATCTTCCCCAGCATCCACTGGGATGCTCAGCACATCTTCCTCCAGCATCCACTGGGATGCTCAGCACATCTTCCCCAGCAATCTCTGGAATGCTCAGCACATCTTCCCCAGCATCCACTGGGATGCTCAGCACATCTTCCCCCAGCACCCACTGGAATGCTCAGCACATCTTCCCCAGCATCCACTGGAATGCTCAGTACATCTTACCCCAGCATCCACTGGAATGCTCAGCACATCTTCCCACAGCATCCACTGGAATGCTCAGCACATCTTCCCCCAGCATCCACTGGGATGCTCAGCACATCTTCCCCAGCAATCTCTGGAATGCTCAGCACATCTTCCCCAGCATCCACTGGGATGCTCAGCACATCTTCCCCCAGCACCCACTGGAATGCTCAGCACATCTTCCCCAGCATCCACTGGAATGCTCAGTAAGTCTTCCCTAGCATCCACTGGGATGTTCAGTACATCTTCCCCTAGCATCCACTGGGATACTCAGTACATCTTCCCCCAACATCCACTGGAATGCTCAGCACATCTTCCCCAGCATCCACCGGAATGCTCAGTAAGTCTTCCCTAGCATCCACTGGGTTGCTCAGTACATCTTCCCCCAGCATCCACTGGAATGCTCAGCACATCTTCCTCAGCATCCACTGGAATGCTCAGCACATCTTCCCCTAGCATCCACGGGGATGCTCAGTACATCTTCCCCCAGCATCCACTGGAATGCTCAGCACATCTTCCCCAGCATCCACTGGAATGCTCAGTACATCTTCCCCTAGCATCCACTGGGATGCTCAGTACGTCTTCCTCCAACATCCACTGGGATGCTCAGTACATCTTCCCCCAGCATCCACTGGGATGCTCAGTACATCTTCCCCCAGCCAGCCCCTGACACCCAACACTCGTTCTCGAACACAGGTCGCTGGCGTTGTGAGCAGTAGGCAGAGGCAGAGTTGTTGGCAATTAAATAAGGGATAGAAATAATTCTTTTAGGAAAAAAAATAAACAGCTTAAGTATATCAAGAATATAACAGGAGAAACAAGTGGGTGTTGTAAATAGTATCAAATTATACAATGGGTGGAAAGAATGTCCAAACCTGATTGGCTAAGAGTATTCTCTACCCATTATTATATTCCACCGTACAGTCATGGGTAGAAAGTAGCTCCTGTCAACAGTTTTTTTTACTTCATTAGAATCCATACACCAGGTATTCCTCTCCCATCTGCCCACACTACAGATGACTTCCCTGACAGCAACCACTCAGACAGTAACAGCATCCCTTGTCCGGCAGCATCCCTTGCCCTGTGCACTCTCCTAACAGCTAACTGCTCTTCCAGCATGTTTGAAATAGTGTGCCCCACTCCCAGTCGTAGCGGGACTCAGCCACTTAGCACCAACAACATGATCACTCGCCTCACTTGGGCAGCATCGGTAGGCCTGTGCCCGCAAGTAGCGGGGCATTTTTTATGCAGTTGCTCTGATGGTATCGATAGGCCCACGCCCAATCATGGTGGGACTTTATTTACATAGCCACTTCAGCAGCATCAGTAGGTCTGTGCCCACTAGTAGCGAGACTTTACCTCACCCGCATCCAGTGGGAGTTTCTTTTAACTGCGGCTCCAGAAATATCGCTTGGTCCCTGATAGCCACAGTCAGAAGTGTGGGGTGGGTGTGAGGAGGGAAGACTCAGTAGTGGACAGTGGGACACAGATATTACAACAACACAGCCCCTATTACAAAAGTGTCACCTACTGACCACATTATAAAATAGCTCGTTTTTTTTAAATGTACACCTTTACACATGAAATAACATGATTATTAAAACAGTTCACAAATATTTTTAAATGTCTTTTTTTGCCAAAAATATGGATCCATTTCATAACTGCAATAATACATTCCAGGGCGTGTTTTTATCATAGGATATCGTCACTTGTCGGGTGGTTGAAGACACCTGGCTGCATCTCTTGCCTGACAATGCACCAAAAGTGTGATGATGTCCTATGATAAAACACACCTTTTTGTATAACTGTGAACTACATAGGAGAAATCCTGGTGACTCATTGGTTGACAGCATTCTCTATCCATGCTGACACTGAACCATAAGATCACGGATAGAAAAAAGCTCCTGCCAACAAGTTTTGTTTTTTTTTCTTTTTACTTAACTTAATGGTACTCTGTCCAAAGTACCTTTACTAGCTCTATAACAGTACCACCTACTGGCCACAGCATGAAATTACAGAACTTTTTTTTAAAGCTGTATCCCTGAACCTTAAAAAAACACTATTAAATATATATATATATATATATATATATATATTTTTTCAAACTGGATTTTTCCCCATTTTGTAGTAATACACAGATGGATCCAGTTCCTAATTGCAATAATACACTCCTGGGGGTGGTTTATTGTAGGATATTGACACTTCCCAGGCGTGAAAGACACTTGGCTTTGCCTTGTACCTAACAGTGCATGTGAGGCATGTGGCTATCCTATGATAAAACACACCCTATCATGTATTATTGCTTAATTATAAAACTGGTTGGAAAAATCCAGTAATATGATTGGTTGAGCACAGTCACATGGTATCTGGCTAGTTCAGCATAACTGGACAGGTCCACTCCAACAGCTGATTATTCATTATTTGTAATCTTTTTGGACTATTTTATTAGTGCAGTAGCACCCTCTAAGTTGTCCGATTGTGCTGAAATATACAAACATCTTGGGTGATAGAACGTGCAAGGCTTTGCTTTGTTCCTCACGGCACACTCAAAGTGTCCGAATAGTTCAGTGTTGCCAGATGCCTGGTTGTGTGTTATTGCTTACTTATACTAAAACTGAATGCTCTTAGCCAGGCAGAGAGCAGATTACCCAATGGTATGTAAATCCCTGCACTCTGATTGGCTCAGAATAATTGGCTGCTTATGAGGCTGCATGTGAGTTGTTGATGCTACAGGGGCAAACATGTAGAGAATACTGAATGAGCAACTACGCACAACTAGTATGTTCTACCACAGAGGGGCTCTGATTCCCTCTGACCTCGAGAGTGAAGCTCGAGAGGTCTATGGGAATCAGAACCCCGAGGTGGCAGAACACACTGGTTGTACATAAAATTGCTCACCCTCTATTTTTTATAGTGTATCATATTATGTGAAATGTGTGCGTGGCTGTTCTTTCACTGTCAGAATAAAACTGACTTTTGCAGTCTCTAGAGGTTTCAGAATGCTGTTGTACCACAGAAGGGTACAGTCACATTCCATGGACTTTTAACTGTAGTACAACAACATTTTGAAAAGGATAGAATTCTATACAGAACAGTGCTTCTACTATACACTGTAATACACTTCTTTAATTATTAAATGTAAATAATGTTTGGGCATGTTTCAGTATAATAATATTTGTATTTTATATTTATTTTATTCTTTGTTAACTGTGTAAGGCCCACTAGGCACAGGTGCCTGTTTTCAGGGGTGATCCATGAGCACTAAGGAGGTTAAGTGACGTGCTCAGGGTCACGTAGTATGCATGCGGGGGTTGTGGGAATCAATATAATAACATTAGGGGCTGTGCGAGGTTTTACTCAGGAAATAACTGTATCCTGGCTGATAAACACTGAGACTGTCTATAAACACATGATACCGTTAATCCTTCATATACCCTAACCGCCTTAGCATTATCATATAATCATTCCCATCACCCTTAAAAGGTTTTAAAGGGTTTGTGTTATGATGTGAACCACTGAAGCTTTAGTTCAAACTGTACACCACTACTTTGGGGAGAGGAGTTATCCATAGTCATGTACAACAACATTTAATCCAAATCAAACTGCATAAGCTTTCACACGAAGTTCAAAGCGAAAAAAAGAACAGCATCAGTAACCGGCTGTTAGAATAAGCAGTGCAGCAGCAGAAGAAAATGTTGCCTTTACACAGTGCTTTTCAAATACATCTCAAATACGTTGTATCCCAAAGCACTTTATAAACAATTCACGACTTGTAGTGGAGTGACTGGAAATGTGTAGTGGCAGCCATTTTGCTCATCAGTACCCCTCCATACGCACACACACACAAGCTTGGGACAGTTGCATGAGACAGTTTTATAGAAAGGGAGGTGTTGGCCAGGACACTGGGGAAAATTCCTTACTTTTGTGAAAAGTGCCTTGGGTTCTTTTACACCCACCATAACTGCACCAGAGATGGGCAGAAGGGACCTTGGTTTAACATCTCATCCAAAGAACTGCACACCCCAGCAGTACAGCATCTCCACAGTACTGCATTCCAGTGCCAGTGTTGATGGTATGAGCCCAAGTCCCTGTGTGGGACTAGAAACCATGACCTTATCTAGCCCAGAGGTGGATGTGCTACCAACTGAGCCACGCTGACTCAAGAGATTGGTTTACATCAAAATACGATGCCCACTTGTGACCTGATAATGGCACCATTAGTGATGGGGCATTGCCCCTTCCCCCACCAAACAAAGCGAAAAAACATTAAGAAGCACCACGTGTGATTCTCTGTATTATTATTAGCTTTTATTGACCAGGTAAGTGTACTAGACACCAATGCGCCTATTAGCAGGTACCACCCGGGAGGTTATAAGACGAGCAATACAATAATGCATGAATCATGAAACAGAACTAGAAAACAAAGAGCACACAGAGTTGGTGAATAACATTACAATCTGGGAAAGACCCACAATAATAGCAGGAATAACAGGCAGGAGTAGGAAAAAAAAGACATGATTAAAGAAAAATTAAAAGACATATAAGCTGGTAGTGCAAATAACAGACTGATGTAAAGTAACATTAGAAAACACAAGCTGTTTATGCAGTTGACTGGTGCACACACACCCCTTCCGACCCCATGCGACCTTCCAACTCTATTCCGACTTACTTTCCCCCAGTGGGTGCACATCCAGCAGGAGGCATAATGGACCCAAGAGTACAAAGGTCTTCATCCTGGCCACTGCTGAGTTTCCTGCTGCACTTGTTCCCCCGATGAGCCTTTTTTTTTGTCTGTTTGTATTTTCTCCCAGCCATGATCCGCCAGGTATATACCCTGGTCCCAGGGATGTACGCCGATCTGGCCTACTGGACCCCTGGCTCACTCCATGCTTCTACTTCTGCTGGTATCCCTCACAGCTTTTTCCCTGTGCAGGAGCCCTGGGGGAAGGCCATCCTTCCACCCCAAGGCAACTCACTATGTGAGCCAGGAACCAGTGCTGGCAGGCGTTAGGACTCAGGGGAGCCAGGAACTCAGGCCATCATATGAGCAGTGCTATGGGTTTTCTCCCAGCCTAACCTCCTTCCCCGGGCATACACTTAGCATCAGAGCCTCGGAGGCACACTGCGACATTTCTGCAGAGGAGCAAGCTCCGCTGGCACACCACAGGGATTGCTGTGGCACCGGTTGTGCTGTGCCAACCCTTCTCGACTGCTGTGCACTACCGAGCGGCAGCTGCTGCCATTAGGCCTGACGCGGTATCCCAAGCTTGCTCTCAAACTTGGGTCCCCTGCCTGGCAATGCAGTGCGCTGCCGCTGGGGCAGCCCCCCGATGTACCCTTTAACTCTCCCCCGTCCTCAATGATGTGCCACGCAGCCCCTCACTGTCCTTGTGGTCAGCCTTGCCGACCCATCCCCTGACTTGGGTGCGCTGCCACAGGAAGTGTTCTTTCCAGCCCTGACCACCTCTTCCCAAGGGACTGAGCTCAGTCCTGAACCCGGGTCCCCACCTGAAAGTGGGATGTGCTTCCTCCGGGCCGGCGCATGCGCACTGGAAGAAGCACCCCTAAACTCGAACTGCAAGAAGGTCATAGCCATTTCCATTTATTTGATTAACAATTTCAGATGGGGGGGGGGCTATGATAGAGTAAAGCAAAGATTCGTCAGTTCCCCCCGAAAACCTACAGACATCCTGTGCCCTTAAAATGGTCACCTGTCTGAGTGATAAGAACCCATCACTGAACCCTAAGGCTCTGTTTGGAGGGAGGAGTTGGAAACTATTGGGGACAATTCCTGTTAGAACTAGGAGGTAATATGGATTGTTTGGCAGAACTAATTAATGCCTTAAACTATATCAGAAATCTGAGCCGCTGCTGTATTTAGTATTTAATTTACTACGTCTATCATGAAATTGACTGCTATGAACTTGTATACTAATAGCTGGAACAGCGATTGTTTATTGTACTGTACCCAATAATAAACTTGAATTAAAAAAAAATGGATTAATGTGAGGAAAGTGAAGCATATTCTAGGTACCTGTCTGTATGTTTTCCTCTAGACACTGCTGTTTTGCATGCAGTCTGAACATAACATACTTAAACCATTTGAGATGAAGCCTAATGTTGCTGCCTTTGACCTCTTTTACATGGAATTAAGTTTAACTGTTTCCAAAGGAAAACATGAAAGGAAATGTTGAAAAAAAATTAATCCAAGCATCATTTTTCACAGTTTGCAGTTTATACCGAGAACTGGAACTCTCAGACACACTTAACCTGCATTATATTAAGGGCAAGAGATTAGATAGTTCCCCAATCAGTTCAGTTCTTCCTTGTTTTTCCAGGACATAACCTATTGAGATTTCTGGCACTTTTCCAAAAGGGTCAAGTGGGGATTTACAAGACTGTAGCAGCAAAAACACAGTTTCAGGTAATAAGAACTGATTAAACATACAGTAATTACAGCAGGGTGGGACAGATTAATGTGTGGGCTGGTGGCTTTTAAAATGCGTATGCCAAACAATTTGTGGCAATCATTTTTAAGATTCTGTTTTGCATTAATCACACTATGGGAAAAAAATCACTTTGTGGTCCACTGGCCACTAACTTTCAGAATTTAGTGGCCAAAGCAGATTTTTTGGTAGCACTTGGCTATGTGATTTGTCGCACTCTGAATTACACTTGCTAGGATTATCAGGAATCCTAGCTTGTATTTTCTTTTTATAATTTATAAGCCCAGGATAAATCAGCAGAGATGCAGCATCTGATTTGCAGTGCTGTCTTGCTTCTAACTGTTTCCACAGCTGGGTGGACTCGAGAGGTCCCTCAGTGAGAACTGGTCTCTAGTGAGGTTTGAACCTGTGAACTCCTGGTTTCCAAGCGGATGCTCTAACCACTAAACCACACTGTTACCTTAGTAGACCAACCACACTGCCTTTTTAGAAATCCACACTGCCTGGATGACTTGGTTAGAGGAATGTGTAACAGGGTTGTGAACCCATAGACTCAAGTTTGAATCCCACCAGTGCTACTTACTGTGGGACTTTGAGCAAGTCAGTTAAAAAGCAACAATTGTTCTAATTAATTAACAACCCCTCAAGCCCCCCACATGAAAGCTTACCTACACCAGACTGTCACAAACCCACTCAGTTTTAGATGCCTAAATACTTTTTGCGGAAGGGATTGATAAATTCTATAGCCACTCAGTCCCTTCCCTTCCTGGTCCGATCGAGCAAGCTCCACTTCTATGCTACAGCTTTTATGATGTAGGAGTTTGTGGGTCAAATTGAAGCCACACGAGTACTTTGTTAGTTGAACTGTGGCTTTGATTTGACCCCAGTGGCCCTCAAAAGTATAAAAAAATGAACTGTGAACTCCGCTCCCATTTTAATCAATACAATGTGCCCCTGTGCTCTACAAACTACTACATAAAAAAACTTGGGAGTGTGGGGTGGCATTTGAGTGGAGCCTGCTGTGATCAGCAGTAGAAAGGGGAAGGGATTGAGCAGTCAAGGGGAAGTTACAATCCCTTCCCCTAAAGTACTGTATATAGGCATCTAAAAATTCTTCAAAGTGGACTGTTTTAGTCAAGTGTAGGTAAGTGTTCATGTGGGGGCTTAATTAAAACATCAATACTGGTACTCATTAACCTCTTGCAATACAAGACACCACTTTCACAATTCAAGAGTGCTGTAGCACTTTAATGTATTGGTGCTTCTGGTTTTTGTTCAGTCACGAGCTGGTACTGGTGCCACTTTTTTCTTTTCTGGTTCAGTATTGTTCATACGAGCATGGTGTTTCTGGAGGTGTCTGGTTCCTACCTCCGTGAAAGCCCTGTATTATTTATTTATTTAATTAAAATTTGGTGACCAGGCTAGGCTCACTGAAGCAGAACGCATTTCCAGGTGCGACCTGGGGAAGGGGCTGCAGCAGGGAACGAAACAGCAATTACAGATAACAAGTGGGTGTGCATGAACAGTAAAAGCAAAGTGTGAGTAATGAATTCCAGACAAAGAAAAAAAAAAGAATGTTAACAGTGTACAAAGTGGGACTGCAAGTTCGGTTCTACAAAAGAATTGAACACCTCGAACTTTGGGTGTTCAGTTCTTCCGGAATGTGGCGAACTATCAGGGGAAACAAGTTGACGACTTGTTCTTCTGGTTCGCCGAGGTCCAAATTGTGCAGACCAGGTGAACCAGTTGAACCACAAACCACAGTTCACATCAAAACCGTGAAATGTGCCCAGGATGTTCCCAGGATCCACCAGAACCTCCCCCCCCCCCCAAGGAATCCCAGCAGTAATGCACCTACAAAGAGCCCCGCCCTCTTACCTCTTTCCATCCCATTCCTTAATGCCCAGTCCAGTGCTTTTCATTGGGTGAACCAGTCCACCATCAAGAGAACTCTGGCGAACCCTATGTGGTTCAACGGTCAAAGTTTGTCTGGTCAAACTTTGGGAGGTTCACACAGCCCTAGTACAAATATATATATATATATATATATAGGTTATGGGGTAGCCAGGATGAGAGAACGTAAGAATTTATTTTGCTTCCTTCGTACTGTGAATATCAGATCAGTACATTGACTCTGGATCAGATATTCCAGTATCTGACCATGTTTCTGGTTGGATACACTGGATAATGCACTATCTAATCCGATTATCCGATGTCTTGATCACACAATGCGGTACCTGAGCCTCTTGGCACATAATCTGTACATAATTACAACAGTGGTGGCTGAACCTCTGGCTATCCTGTTCAGCCAATCACTGGAAACAGGGGAGGTACCCAAAGACTGGAGGACAGCAGATGTAGTCCCCTTATACAAAAGTGGGAACAAAGAGGAAGCAGGGAACTACAGACCAGTCAGCCTCACCTCGGTAGTGGGAAAGATCATGGAAGCACTACTGAAGGAGAGATTGGTGGAACATCTGGTTGTCAATGGACTACAGGACCCAAGGCAGCATGGTTTCACCAGGGGAGGTCAGGTCAGACCAACCTCATTGAATTTTTTGACTGGGTGACTAGGGAGGTGGATCAGGGGAGGGCAGTGGACATGGCCTATCTGGACTTCAGCAAGGCCTTTGACACTGTACCACATAGAAGACTATTACACAAACTGGGGAATATGGGTGTGGGCAGGACAGTAGTGTGGTGGGTAGGTAACTGGCTGGGTGGCAGGACACAGAGGGTGGTGGTAAATGGCTGTCACTCCACAGAGGGAAGAGTGACCAGTGGGGTACCACAGGGATCAGTGCTGGGACCGGTCCTATTCAACATCTTCATCAGTGACATTGCACAGGATCTAGAAGGCAGAATTTCACTGTTCACTGATGACACAAAGCTCTGTAACAGAGTAGACACACCAGAGGGTGTAGACAGAATGAGAAGGGACCTGCAGAAACTTGAAGAATGGTCAAGGGTTTGGCAGTTGAAATTCAATGCAAGTAAGTGCAAGATAATGCATATAGAACTAAAAACCCTGGCACAGTATATCAGTTGGGGGTGAGGATATAGCATGCACCAAGCAGGAAAGGATCTTGGGGTTGTCATCTCTGATGACCTCAAAGGTAGGAAACAGTGTGACAAGGCATCAGGTAAAAGCAAATAGGATGCTGGGATGTATAGGCAGGGGCATCACCAGCAGGAAAAGGGAGGTCATAATTCCGCTATACAAGACACTAGTGAGGCCCCACCTGAGTACAGTGTACAGTTCTGGAGACCATACCTACGTAAGGACATAGACAGGGTAGAGAAGGTTCAGAGGAGGGCAACAAAGATTGTGCATGGGTTGCATCACAAGTCCCATGAAGACAGGTTGAAGGAACTGAACATGTACCCCTGGAGGAGAGGAGGAGAGAGGGGATATGATAGAGACATACAAGTATCTTACAGGGAGGAACAGGGTGCAGGAAAACACTATTTTTAGCGAAAAGATGTTTCAGGACTAGAGGGCATGGGATGAAGTTGGAGGGAGGACGATTCAGAGGAAACATGAGAAAGAATTTCTTCACAGAACGGTGGTGGACAAGTGGAACACCCTGCCAGAGGAAGTGGTGGGAGCTGAAACAATCACGGGATTTAAGAATGCATGGGATAGACATAAAGGAATTCTAGAGGTCAGGGGTAAGGGGAAATAGACTTCTAGGAAAACAAACTGAACTTACAAGCTCAAATGGGCAGACTAGGTGGGCCATAGGCCCTTATCTGCCGACACTGTCTATGTATCTATGTATCTATGTAGTACAAGTTTTAATTTATCTGCAGTCACGTTATCATTAACAGCTTTGGATCCCATTATAAAAACCGGACCATGTTAACAAAGGCAAGCTTCTCAAGTTGGTAGGCAGAAATTCCTGGTTTAAGAAACCTGAAAAGCAAAACCTTTGCAATCAGGATTAATGTTCTGCTGAGGAACAGCCAATGAAAATAAACCTTCTGATCTCAATCTTGGCATACTGTCTTCTCACTTTACGAATACAGTTTGGCAGCTTGCCAGTTAGTTTTTTTTTTTTTTTTGTCATTTCTGTGTCTAACTGCTTTGCTCAATCTGTCCCCCCTCGGAACCTGCTTCAGT
The DNA here is from genome assembly GCA_016271365.2 of Neoceratodus forsteri. Lineage (NCBI taxonomy): Eukaryota > Metazoa > Chordata > Ceratodontiformes > Ceratodontidae > Neoceratodus > Neoceratodus forsteri. Next base: position 23,581,076 of record CM028132.1, on the reverse strand, counting down.
GCTTCCACAGTAGCTCCAAGGCAAACAGCACCTCTACCATGGTTGCTACTAGCATCTGACCACCACTCCACTTCCCTAAGAGCCCTTAGGTATGCCCCCACCCAGGCAAGGCCTCTGATTTCCAATCAGGGGCCTCCTCAAGGTGGGGCACTTCTATTCTTTATCCCCACGTTATACTGAAGAAGTCAGGAACAGTGGAGAAGAAGGGGCCAGAGTCTGAGTGCTACAACAGACTGTTTCAGTGGGTTGTGCTATTGTTGTGCCTGTGTGCTGCACTGAGCAACAGCTGGAGGTGCGTCGGCCCAGATGGAGAAGGGACAGACGTAGGAGTGGTGATGAGAGATACATTACACATTATAACAAGGGTCTGAGAACTAGAACTTTCTGATTGGCTGCAAGCATTCTATCAGCCTTATGTTAATCTTTTTTTGGCGTTCATGTGGAGCCTAATCATATTTTGAACAAGATTTAACACTGTTTAAAAAACTTTGTTTTATTAAACTAGCAATAAGGCACTCCCAGGGGTTATGTTAATGGTCAGTTAATCACCCTCTAAAGGCATGTAACACTCGGCTACGCCTCATGCCACATTACACCCCTAGAGGGTGATTAACAAACCATTAACATAACCACTTGTAACCCCCCTACAAATGGGGGTTCCCGAAAAGTCTTCCTTGTGCTTGCCTAAATGCTCACTGCCAGGCTGGTGTCCTGCGTTTTAGCAGTTTAAATGTGATTGCCAGAGAGTGCCTGTATAGTCTCTGTGCACTGTCTCTTTAAGAGCTGCCTGCTTGCAGTCATAAGTAATCTGAGAGGGAGCTCTGTTGAAAGATGTAACTATTTGCTGAAAATCATTTAGAGTGATAATGGTAATGTAGTTTGTCTAACCTGCCTTCTTTGCAGCAAGGACTGTTTTGTTTATCTCCACTGTCTTGGTCCTGGACTGCCGAATTGGACCAATCAGTACTGGTGGGACCTAAAATGGAGCCGGACTGCAGGAGCTGTCTGGAGTCAAAATCTGTAAGAATTGTAGTTTTGGACTTTTGGTGCCTTTTTGCACCTGAAGGGGGAGCCTTTGTTGTGACTGACAGACAGATCAGCCAACCGAACCTTTTGGATTCTGGGGAAAGTCCTAGGTTTGCTGGCAGTTGAGTCAGATCTAAGTTGGGGGCTGAAGAGGCAACAGCTTGAGACAGTCAAGCAGCCGTCTGAGTAGCTTCTCGCGGGAGAACTCTGGAAAGGCCTCAGTTGTGACCTGCATGTCTGCCTGCTGCCCCTGAGAGGGAGAGAAGAGAATTGTTTCGGACTAAATCCAAGTTTGTGAGAACGAAGTAAGCCACTGATTTTTTACCAGGCTCATATCTGAAGAAGACTGAAGATTTTGCTGAATGCGATTGGCCTGTCAGGATTTCCAGCTGCTTTTGAATCCCCGGTTTGTGCAGAGACTTTGCAGTCGTGACCGGAGAGCGGTTTGCCTGGTACAGTAGAATTTCCTTACATGTAAATGTGCTGTGTATTGAAAGTGGGTCGTGATTTGGTTCCCCACTGTGTGAACTGTGTTCTGCTTGTTGGTACTGTAGAATCCTTTACATGTAAATGTGCTGTGTCTTGAAAGTGGGTCATGATTTGGTTCCCCACTGTGTGAACTGTGTTCTGCTTGCTGGAAGCTTTAGCCAGCCTAATCGGACTGAATCCACATTCATCTCCATTCGGCCTGGGCTTTGCCACGCTGGCCCTGCCAGACTACCCCACTGCACAGAGAAAGCCACCGATGAGAGACCTGCCTGGGGATCAGCCCCCTGCTCCACGCTTGAACAGGAACGACGCCTCGGTGAATCGTGTGGGCCCTGCTTCTCCTGGCACTCCAGATTAACCACCTGCTGTCTCGATTTTCGTCCAGCCTGTTTCCAGTCTTGCGTATTGTGAGTAATCATCAGGGTAGCTCCCTGCAACAACAGCCTAATCTAAAAGTGTGTCATCTAATTGTTTTGTTGTTTTCTTTTCATGAACTGAGCCCTCCGGCTCCAGATTACAAATAGTGTGTTGTACATGTTGTTTTCTTCCATCACAGGGCCCCAACCAGCTGCAACATTCCTGGTTAGCCCACCATTCTCCATCTGGGTACCCAGGGTGTGTGACTGTTTATGGACCCTGAAGTGCATGCATAACTGTTTGATTGATACAGCCTTTAAGCAAATTAACCTGATTACGCCCCTCCCTTGTTCAAGTCCCTTAAATAAATCAGATCTAACTCTTTTTTGCATTTACCTTGACTGTGGTTCCACTTTGTGCAAGAGTACTGTACTGCTGTTATTTGCTGTGTATAACCTTGTCTTACAGTGGGGGTCCCCAGGGCCGAGCCAGAGGAAAGCACAGGTGGTAAGTGCAAACGGTGTGGGTACTTGTGTCGTGTATCAGGGGTATTGTGAAAGTGATTATTGTGTATTGTTCCAGCCACTAGTAAGGAAAGAGGGGGGTTACAATGTCCCGGAGGGCTGTGCCCAGGTTAGCTTGACCACTACCAACCCTGACCTCTGGGTGGAGGCACACATTTCAGAACTCAGGCCCCTTAACCTGCTACTAGCCAAGCAGGCAGGGGTAGTAGCCCTTGGGATAGCGCCACCTTGGGGTCACACACTGCTCATGCCTTATTGCTTATTTACAGGAGTGACATGGTATTGTGATGACAGAAGAGACTTAGGACCCATACTGTCTCCTCTTCTGCCGCACAGCAGTGACGATACCCAATTTGAGTATCAACAACACACAACCAAGCTTAACAGCCAGAATGTTACCCCCATTCATGTTTCAAAATTCCTCATGCCATTTTCACTCAGAAATCTGTCTAGTACTGCTTTGCAAGCCTAAACAGAGCTGCTGCCACAGTCTCACTGCGTAGGCTATCCCACATGTTAATCACCCTCTGTGTAAACACACAGAATTAGTTAGTTGCCGTATTGGTCCTTGTAAGAACAGATCCAGAAACAAATGGTATGATACCTTTTGTTAGACCAGTTTAGATGTAACAAAAGAAAACAGTGCTTAAGCTTTCGGACCAACCAAGTTCTTCCTCGGAAGCTTAATGTTTCCGTTTATTCTTTCCCCCTCTCAGTTTGAGTGCATGTTTTCTAATTCTGATTGCACTTACAGACTCAAGAGTGTGTGTGTGTGTACACTCCACCCCGTCTGTTCCCTTTATTATTCAGCAAACCATGAGCACGTCCCCTATCAGCCTTCTCTTTTCTAGACCAAATAATTTAAGTATGTCCAGTCTCTACTTATGTCTTGCCTCCTAAACCAAAGGGGTTTTACTTTTTCCCATGTGCTCTCACCTGTGAAGATACAGAGGAATGTACATGCGACAGTACGCTGTTGTACCCCCCAGTGTGCCTTTCTCCACCCACAAGTACTCCTCAGATGCACTGCCTCCTGTGGTCCACCAGGTGGCACCCTTGCAGTGGGGTAAGAGTGAGCGAATGTGAAAATTTGGCAGCTTCGGTTGGGACCCCGGTCTTTGGTTCTGCCTTGGCATTTTGGCCACAGATTCTTTGGATTCTGTGTATGGGTCCCAGCAGGCTAAAACTAGGGGTAAGAGGCACCCCTCTACCGCCCCTCACCCACTCTACTCAATTCTAAGCTTTGCACCATCCCCAGTGCCTCCAGTCAGTTTAATAAAAACACTATCAGCGTTTAGCACAGTGGCAGAAGCGGTATATTTTTACCGCAAAACAAAAAGATAAATGTCTGGGGGGGGGAGAGTGACAGACTGGGGAAGGGGGTGGTAATAGGACTAGCACTAGCCACCTGGGAAGGGTAGTGGGTTCTTTTTATTTGTAACTGTCTGTGTGCCCCCCTTCCCCGCACTTCATTTTTCAGGCCCTCGCAGTGTGACAGTGTTCTACCCGCTCACGTTGGTGTCATCCACTGACTGATCCCAGTGTGTCCTGCTGGTGCCTGGGTTGGTTCTATCCCTTCCCGGGCACCCCTCCTCCCTGGCATAGGAGTATATGTGCACCTGGGACTGGGTAGTGGTTGCGCCGCCAAGGGTGTGGTGGCATGGGGGAGCACGGGGAGGTCATAACCTGGGACTGCCTTGGCGAGGCATTTTTTCTCCTCTTCTCTCCGCCCATCCCTGCCTCCCTTGCAGCACATGTCCATGTTGGCAACCTGGAGTGGGACCTGCTAGCATGTAGTCACACACCAGCAGATCTCTCTGAGCTTAGCAGGCCAGGGTAAGCAGTAGTTACTTATGTAACCCCTAGATGGCGCCATCCCAGGGGCTACTACCCCTGCCTGATTTGCCACTAACAGGTTGAGGGGCCTGGATCCGATGGCGGGTGCCTCCACCCAGAGGTCAGGGTTTGCAATAGTTAAACTAACTTGGTCACAGCCCTCTGGGACACTGCAACCCCCCTTTCTTCCCACTAGTGGCCCACACAATATATCAGAATTACCTTCACAGTATACACTTACCCCAGGACTGGTTCAGGCACTGGGACCCCCTGTAAAATAAGATACAGTGCAACAATCACAGTACAATACTTTAACATAGACAAATACCTCAGGCAGTATAACTTTGCTGAAACAAGCAGCTCTGATTTATTTAGGGGGATATAACAAGGACAGGGGGAAATCAGGTTAATTAGCTTATCACTGTACTCATCTACCTATGGCTCTGTGCACAGGCCTATCCCTACCAGTTACTGTCCCTGGGTACCCAAGCCCTAGTGGCTAGTCCAAAACATGGTAGCTGGTAGGGGCCCTTTCACACAGAGAAAAGAAAAATTAGTTAAACAGTCAGCAGTACAATAATTCCATTTGGATTCAATGTGGCAATTCAACAGGGAGCGACCCTGAATTAGTACTCACGACCTCCGAACAAGATAGGGTCCTTCAGTGTCAGCAGGGCTACTCTTGAGCTCCACGAGACTCCTCACACATTTATATGACAAACTGCAACAGGCAAAAGTCCTTTAATGGCAGCAGGAGTCACTTGAGCTACACAAGCCTCCTCACATTTATATGGTAAACAGTAACAGGCTAAAGTCCTTTAATGGCAGCAGGATTCACTTGAGCTACACAAGCCTCCTCACACATTTATATGGTAAAAAGAAAGTACTATACCAGGCAGGCTGCTTCTATCCCGATCGCAATTACTGCACAATACCCGGAGAACACACAGCAGATTCAGTTCCTGACAGACCGAGCATTCAAGCAATTTCTCCAGTCTTCTACAGGGTGAACCTGGTTTCTACTCTTCAGATATCCTTTGATTCTCTTCACAGGACGGATTCAGTCCTAACAAGCAGTTACACAAGCTGCAGACCGAACTCTGGGCCTTACACACGCTTCCCGACTAAAACTGCACCGAAAAGCACAGGGCTCCTTCCTCTTCACTGCCAGAGCTCAACTCAAACTCCAGCAGACAAAACCGGCACTTCCTTTGAGTTCCTCCCAGTTCTTGGCTGGATTGGCTGTCACTCACAATAGACTGCCCCTGTTGGTCCAAAAGGCCAAGTCCAAACTACATCTCCCAGAGTCACTGCCCATACAATCCTCTTGTGGCTGGCTCAGATTACAAGTCCAAGTTCTGATTCGTCCAAGGCACCATTTTAGAGCTACCTTAACCCACACTGATTGGTCCAGTTCAGCAGTTCAAAACTAGAATGGGGAACTAGGCAAACACAGTTCTGACTGCAAAGAAAGCAGGTTAGACAAACTGTATTTTCATTATTACTCTAAATGATTTCTGGCAAACAGTTACATCTTTCAGATAGGTTCCCTTTGCACTCCTAGTGACTGCAAAAATGGAGTGAATTGGCAGCAGCTCGAGTGGTACTCAAGCAGAGAAGCACACAGTCCCCCCATACAAACTAATTATGTCTGCAAGCAGACAGCTCTTAAAGAGACAGTACCAGAGGCTCTAAAAACACTCACTGATAAATGGCTTAAACGCCAAACACCATTCAGGCTTGGAGCATTCAAGCAAGCTCCTGGAAGTTTTTTGGGAACCCCGATTTGCAGGGGGTTACACTTAAAACTATACAGTAAAGTGGTTTGCAGTTAATCGATCCCAGATTTACTTTCCCACCCAAATAATAGTGTCATCAGTACTGTATACAGACAGCATTAGTCAGGACCCAAAGTACTCCACATTTCATTTACACACAAGGAGAGTAGGTAAGAACCAAGAAGAGGTCCCCGAGGACCACCTGTACTGAGAATAAGTGATTCAGATGTATAGCCATTTATAGACGCTACGTCTGGAAAGACAGTCACCATGTCATTACACAAGCCAAACTGAATCTGCCCCTTTTCAGCTTCGTGATTAAGATTTCATGGTCACCTTTACCAAATGTTGCAGCTCAATCATCATAAATAGAGGCAGTCCGGACAGTGTTGCTTTCTGGCTTCCAGTAACCTCCCTCGCTCGCTCCCTATCTGTCTCTCACCCTGTCTCAACTCTCTGAGCCACTCCTGCTAGCCCACTTCTCCGAAGCATGCACTTGCAGCTAGCCATCCTCCCGTTTTACAGCATCACAATGAACTTTTACATGCTTATATTTCAGTCATTTATTCAGTTTAAAGCCTTGGGTTCTGCAACTTAGACATTTTTGGAGTCTTTACTTTTTTAAGTTATGTGTAGAATATTGATTTTTTGTTGTTCCTGTATGTGCACCTGTTGTCACTTTTGTTGTTGTTGTTCCTATACATGTACCTGTTGTCACTTTTGTTGTTGTTGTTCCTGTACATGCACCTGTTGTCACTTTTGTTGTTGTTATACTGTTTTTGTCATAGTGTGACAACCTTGTCAGCCTCAGCCTGTTTTGATGAGCACTGTATGCCCTGTTGAAGTGTCTACTATTGAACCTTGGTAACCGTTAGTGACAAGGTTCCATCAGAGCTGCCATCTTTACCCTGTCAGCTTAAACCTTGTACTTCCTATAATGATGTGAAAGCTTTGTAAATAAGCTTGTGAAATCAAAGGTGTATTACCAAATGAATTAAGTAAAATAAAAAAAAAATTATTCTGTAACTCATGCATTTTGCACTATTCTTGGGTTATTTTATATTTCCATAATTTGTTATTTTTTCTGTACCTTGTGTTTTATTTTCTCCTGTAAATGCAGTGTTGTTCCACCCAAATTATTTCACATGTGAAAAAAAGTGCAAACGGCGGAATTCAAAATGGGGAAAAAAGGGTATCATACAAGTCAGGAGATAAGGGGCAATCTAACGTACAATAAAAAGTACAGGTCAGAACTTTCACTGCTATTAAGTAATGATGCTAAAAATGTATCAATTTATTCATGAGTTAAACATAAGCTTATCAACTGTTCCTGCCATTTGGTTGCATCCCCTAAGCAAGATAAGTAATTCTGAAGTTTGTAAAAGCTTCGGCTCCCTACCTAGGCCCACCCTGATAAAGCTACATAGCTTGGGGGCAGTGCTATGCTGTCATTCATCGTAGACATGTACTTGCACCCCCTTGACATATATGCATTTTGAATGCAGCTTTCACAGCTATAGAGAGAGCCAGAAAAGGGATGGCCCAGCTGAGATGGGTTCCACCAAGCCCGTTCGACATCAAAGACGTCGACCAACTCCACGGTGACAACAGATTACCAATGGCGACTGCATCGCCTGGGAATCGTGCCAACTGACCTCTTTTGCGGCAACGCAGTGGGACACATCCTGGCTGTTTTTGGAGGGGGGCAGGTTCACTTCCCCCCTCCTCCCTCCACGGGGGCACCCCCTGAAAATTAATATAATCACTTCCAGGTCGGAGGTGTATGGGGGAAGAGTGCAAAACCCCTGGGGCTGCAAGATGGCGCCGACATTGCCATCCGGTGCTCTAAACATGAGACCACACTGCCATGTATTACACAACTATTAGTGAAAAGCAGTTTTATGAAAATGGTCGAATGGGCTCAGAATATTGCAGTCAAGAGTCTAAGAATGTCTGAAATACGTTCTGTAGCAGATAAAACAAGTATGGTGAAAAACTCTCCCAGCAAGCATGAATTGCTGCTTTAGAGGGTTAACAGCACTAAAAGTTCAATGTGACGCCTTTCACAAACACAAAAACATTACTCCATGAAAATAATTTTAAAGATATGAACACTGTCAGAAAATGGACTGGAAAAAATTACATTTTAGGTTGTAACTCAGCAAGTGGCTTTGTGATAGGGTCCCACTAATGAAGTGATCTGATAGGCTGATCTGCAGTCAGAGCTTCTACGGTTATGCTCACAGCATCTCAGTACCCTGATCGGTGCTGAAAATGAAAGCCTTTCTGTTCTATTGAAGAGGACTGCCTTAATGTTAGAGGTGAGTCAAATGTGCATATGTGTGTGTGTGTGTGTGTGTGTGTGTGTGTGGAGACTATATGGAAACTAATGTCAACCAGTTGAGAGGGAGTGGGGCACAGAAAGACAGGCAAAGTAGGGGGCAGACATTTATTTTTCTTGGGTAAAATAATTGAAAGTATTTTAGTAATACGTATACAGTATGCTGATGACATTGGTACATTTTACAGGTATATGAAACAGGACAATCTCTGTAATCTTTTGAAGTAAAAAAAAGCATTTTTCTTTTCTTTGTTAAGTTACACCTTTGACTTAAAGGGATTCTATGAAGCCTCATAATCAAGTTTGACCCTTTTAGTTAGTTAGTTAGTTACCAGGAAAGTGCACTGGACAATGAGCTGTGAATTTTCAGGCGCAACCTGGGGGGATACAAACAGGATAATGTCACAGTCATACATTACAGTGAACAGAAGGTTTAAACTTCAGTGCGGTATGGTGGTGGTGGGTGGTGGGGGGTGGAAATGTCTTACAAATCAATTCTGTTTTAAAACCTCTGCATGGGCTCTAGTTTAAAAAAAAAAATGGTGTGAAATCCTGGTGTGGGAACACCCAAACAGAGACATCCCAATCAGTTGCGCTGAACACTCTCAGCATACACTTGATGCCGATACTATGTTGTTGGGCTATCACGATAATGATAAATTAGCTACGTGATTTCATCCAGTTAGAGCTCAGAACAGCAGGAGCTCGTATCCTGCGTACAGGTGTTGTCTTCTGAGGCAGCGTTAAAGGGGAGCGTCCCACTTCATAGACTGGGAGAGGAATGTTATGCTCATTTTTTAAAAATAAAAATGGAACATAAAACTTGCTAGTTTGATTGAATTCGGGCAGTCTGGACGGACTGTGAGGCTTGTTCTGTCTGTAAACATCTAGGTATGTGTCCATGTATGTTTATAAAATGGCAAGGGAAAATCCAACAACTTACTGTAACTGGCTGACAGATGTCACCTGAGAATGCCTTAAAAAGCTATAGATGCACAGTTCCACGTCAGATCTTCTTTCTAAATTCAGTGCGAAGCCGTTCTGGTATTTGCAACTTAATTACCAGTTCTCATCAAGGATATCTCTTACATCAGGCCACACCTATGGAACTATAGACACCAGGCACTAGGACCACAAAGAAACTTTTCTAGCTAGCAGTCTACAAGGGGGCTGCCCACGATGACGTCAGACACAGGTGACGTCCCTCCCATATAAATGTGGGTGGCCCCGCATCCTCCTCAGTTCTTTTCCCGCCGTCAACCTTTGCTCATTGGATCCTGTGGAGACTTTGACGCTTCAGTCAACCACTTTCTTTCATTTTATGCTTTTGTTTTCTTAGCTTATTTTCCTAAACTGTAAAAAGCAGTTTCTTTCATTTACACAAAGAACCGAATAAACTACACCGCTGCTTTTTTTTTTCTCTTTTTTTCCATCTTCTGTTCCCCCAGCCCCACCCCCAACCCGGCCTGCTGGCAGGTGGGCTCTAGCTTTCTCATGTCAGAGCTCACGTGGCGTGGCCAGGAAGGAGAGGGCCATCTCCCCCCACACACACAACCAAGCTTGCTGGAAGGGAGCCCTGGGTCGGGAGCGCGGCTGGGCATCATGCAACTTACCAGCACCCCTTCATTTTCCGTTTTCATCCCTCCCCTTCGCTGGCCATAACCATGCGTGTACCATGTCGCCTTATTCTTGGCCCCCCAACTCCAGTGCTGCCACCTGGTCTCCACCAGGAGGCAGCCAAGGAGTGGGACATTTCCCCCCTCACCAGGAGAGGAGAGCAGTCCATCGGATGCTCGATCCCCTCCTTCCCCTGCCGACTCCCGGCAACCCGAGCTTGCTTCTGAGCCCGGGTCACCGTGATGCTGCAAGGTGCGATGTCCAGCACCTCAACCCTCAGTGCCACTGTCCAGCTGACACCACCGCTTCTAAACTCCACTTTTCTTCGAACGGGCGGAAGCTTTTCCAGATGGGCTACTGGCGGTTAGGCCCACCTTCCCTGCAATGGAGAGAAGCTATGGATCTCTTTCGGGGGGGGGTTGAGAGAGTCTTAGAAATACCTCCCCCGGGTCACTGCCCCTCTCCTTGGGCTTCTCCTTGATGCCTTACCTCGCAGGATTCTCCAGTGGGGGCTCTGGGGTGCCTTTTCAGGGTCCCGCTATGGTTCGGCCCCCTGGACGGTGATGCCTTCACCTCTCCCATCCTTCCTGCCCCGTCCTGCTTTGGGCAGGTCAGGGATGGGTTCCACGTGTCTAGCCAGTCTTGTCTGGCTCTGGCCCTGGTTGGTGGTGCCCATGCCTACTCCGCTGACCTGGCCTTGGAGACGGTGATGCCTCTGCCTCTCCCATCTTGCCCACCCACCCATAGCCCTAGCAGTCAGGATCTGGTGGCTGTTCATATGGCCCAGTCCCAATGGGCCTCTTACCATTGCCAGCAGCGCACTGTGCCTCCCCCAGTGCCGTGTTGCTTCCCTTACCTCATGGGGGTTGGAGGATCCTCTCCTTCCCCCAGGCTAGTTTAGGCATAGCAAGGTTTGACTGCAGGGTTGCCTTGTGTCTCCCCCGTCACTGCTTGGCCCTCCCCTCACTTAGGGCTGGCTGTCCAAAACAGCAGGGATACAGTAGGGTTTGACTCCCACAGTCTCTCCTTGCATACTGTGTGTACGGCACCTCCCTTGCCCCAGTTCTCCCCGGACTGGGTTCCCTGGCCTAGGGAGTGGGATTGCAGCTGACTGCCAATTATCCACCCTGTCTGCCACACGCCAAGGACAGCAGCTCGTTGGAGCTGGGGTGCAGGGAACTCTTACTATTCCTTTGGATCCAGGGGACCCTCATATGCCAGGTCAGGTCCTGGGCCTCAAGTCTCATGCAGTGCTGAGCCAGCCTGGCCACTTCTTCACCCCCACCGCAGATTCCTCCTCCACAGACCCTAGCTGTGGTGGGACGTCTCAGTTGCTGGTTCTTTTCCTGCTTATCTCCTCCCCGGCCCTCCCTTGGCTATGAGTTGGTATTAGGAGATCACTTCTTCTCCTCCACTGAGTGTAGTGGAGGGTCCCCCCTTTGGCTGCTGAGGCCTTCTCTTCTTTGAACAGGGCCAGGTTCCAGTGGCCAGTAAATCCAGTGATTTGGAAGTAATTTATTTGCACAGGACAGCCTTGCTGGGATACTACATCTCACTTCCTGTGGAGTACGGCTTCTGCTTGGAACAGCTTGCCGCTGCCTAGAACCATTGGTACTTTGAGTCCAGATTGTACAATTCAACACCTTTATACACTTTTACATTTGAAGCATCCCATGTAGGACCCTCTGTGGTTACCTCTGGTATCCTAGATTGTTACAATGCGAATAAAACATATTCTGATGTTCTCTCTCCTGCAGAATCTTTCCAAGGAACTTCCTTTTTGAAGTACATTCTGCACTTAAAGGACAACTGCACTGGGATTTGTGGTGGTCCGTTATTCTATAGACCCTTCCATATAACTAAAACTTAAGGGCGGCTGTAGCAAGTCACATGAGTGTTTACCTTAAGTGTTACGGTTTAACACTGTTTCATCACATTTAAAATTTAGCCCGAAATGTAAACAACTGGAAGCAAGTCCTGCACCACAGGGCCACAGTTCAGGTCATAATATGGCACCAATGTCATGCATGCTTACATCTCTGGAGCAAGTCAGCCCCTCTTGTAATAGTAAAATGTATGGGCATAGTTTTAAAACACTGTGTATGACCTGTTACCATGCTATGTGGGAATCTGATTATATGTATCCACACTTAACTTATGCACCAGACTCTGGTTTTATCGACTGTGTGAGGCGTTCAGAACCATTGGGATTGGGCACCCTAGAATTACAGTTTGCCTCATCTTGAAGCATTACGGTAGAAACACGGTGCTCCACCAGCGTATCTAGCTATGTAGTGAAATAGCAGCCACTGCCTTATTAGGTTAGCAAACAGTAGCTGTTGTGGCCTAATCTGACTTTTAAAAAGGAGCCTGTTACATTTTTTCCTTGGCATAGTGCCACTTCTTGACAGAATTGAATTCTGGTTCTGCCCAGTCCTCCAAGACTTTATCATGCTGTGATCTCAAGGACCCAATGCTTTGACTCAGGAGACTTGGGAACCTTGGTTTCGGGGTAATGGAAGCTCTAAGCCATGCTCCCATTTTTCTCGCTTGCTTGTAGAAGATTTATCTATAAAAGGCTCTCAATTTCAGACAACGAGAAGGGAGAGTATGAGCAGTTCATTACTTTCGCCGCCATTCAACTGTCTTGATCCTCTGTCTTATCTGGAATGGCAAGAATGCTGCATCCTCTAGTATCGCTAATATGCATTACCGCTCAAGCTGGCGTTGTGTGCCGAAAGACTGAGGCTTAAAATGCAGTGTGACTTGTTTTTTGTAAAGACTTGTTCAAGGTGGATCAAGTCCAGGGATAATCTTGAATGTGGGTGAACTTAATTAAACCCAGCAGTCGTAATCTTTTCTTTTTTTTTGTTGCTAGAAATGCTGAGTTGGTGCAATGACTCAAGTGCTGGAATAAGTGATAGAGTCCGGCCAACAGGACTGCAGCAAGGCTGAATTTCTGTGTCATTCCACGGTTTCACTGGCTTATTCAAAAATACTGAGTAACTAGGTCATCCTACTAGGGACACTGACATTTTCACAAAGCTGTGGCATCACCGTGGAACCTAGGCTGCCCTGACATTCCACCAGTCAGGGACCTCCAGCCAGTTGTTCTGTGTCCGCTGAGAGAGAAAGCAGGAAGCTTTGCATCTCTACACCTCAGTGAGCTTTACAACGTTCATTACACATATACACATAGATTTTGATGGAAGATTAAGACTAATTGATGTATCCCATCTGCCTGTTTCCTGCCTAGTAACTCCGTGTCTGATCTGTTGTTGGATCAGAGTTGCAGGATTACTGGGCCTCTTGTCCTTGCAGTGCCCCAGTGTCTCCTTCCCTGGCTGTACTTCCCCACACCTTAGGTCTTACTTTCTATCTTCATATGCCTATTTCTTTTTTTTTCTTTCATGTTGTATTGATGCCCCTTTTCTCATCCAGCCCCCTTCACCCACCATCACTGGGACTTACCTGGCTTCCAATGATTCTTCAAGGATTGCCCCCCCATGGCGGGGCCAGGGGAGGGAGGTTCAACCTCCCCTCCCCCTACAACCTCATCCACAGTGGAAGCCAGGACTCATTTGGTGGTATGGGGTCTGCGAAAATCAGGGGCTTCATCTTGCCAATGGAGTCCTGAGTGTTCTCATTTTACTTCTGAGGCCAACGGCATGCCATGATATGTGCATGCACTATAAAGATGCCACATGCACTCAGCCCCTGTCCTTGGCTAGTCAGGAGATGGTCACTGCTGTGGCACCCAACCTCCGCTAGGCAACGAATGAGCAGCGACTCGCACTGTGCCCCCTCCACGAAGGAGGATAGTTGTCTTTGGACACTCAATCCTCCTTCCCCCGTTGGACCCCGAGCATCCCTGGTCTGTTTCCGAACCCAGGTTGTTGGCGTGGCGGGAGATGAGGTGCCTAGTGCTTCAGCCCACCATGCCACTGGGCCGCCATATGCCTGTTTCATCCATGTTTGAAATGTGTCACTGATATGGATTTTACCGCCGTCTTTGGTAAATCACACTACCCTCTGCATGAAAATCTGCTCCCCCCCAACCCACACATCAACTTCCACCCATGTCCACTGGCTACTGTATTTTCATTCCTTGGTAATAGATCCATACAGTCTACCTTGCTGATACCGCTAAAGAACTTGTAGATCTCAGTCATATCCCTCCTCTCTTCTGACCTCCAAAGAGAACATGTTTAGGTTCTCCATGCAGTCTTTGAATGTCTCCCGTTACCCCTGAATTATTTTTGTTGCCCTCTTTTGAACCCTGTCCAGGCAGTCTTTGTCCATTCCTGGGGGGGGGGGGGCTGTAGAACCAGTCACAGTACTCCAGGTGCAGTCTTACAATGGGCTTGCACAGGGGTAGTAGCCCCTCCTCCCCACCACTCACTCCACTATTACAGCACCTCCTGCAGTGTGTTAAAAAAATGGATTTGTCAGCCATAACACACTTACAGGAGTGAAAAAAGTGCTCTGTGTACAAACTGTTTTGTTTCTGATGACCGTTTCCACATTAAAGAGGTCAGTAGCTGAAACTACAGGTGCGCCGTTATCTATCTGTGTGGAAAGATTTCTGTCAGTAGTGTGTCACCATTTTCTAGATTATCTTGTTACATGAGGTCCGCAGTGGATTTGCTCTCCTGGCTCTTCCCCCTAGACATCATATATTTTCTGCGGTTGTTATGCTATTCGCAGATGTTATTCTGTGGCCGTGAAAATTGTTTTTTTTTTTTGTTTGCTTGTTTTTTTTAATATGCCTGCTGCTGCAGGAATGTGAATAATCTGAGTATCATTTTATTTATTTTCCCAGGTCTAAATATGTGTTCTAGTTAGATTGAGTAGGTGTCTGGGGTGGGGGGAGAGGGCAAAATGACTGGGATGTGGGGGTTCGGCTAACCGACTGAAATAGATTCGATACAGGAGGGCACTCTTCCTATTCAGGTTTTTGCTGTTTGATCCTCTGTAACGAGGCCTATCAGCTGGCCCAGTCACAAAGCAGTAGAGCTACCCCTTGCTATGCCGATGACCCAGGTTCAGGACTGGATGGTGGTTTGCTGGGATGGGAGGACTGAGTGTCCCTTGATAGCTCTCCTCCCACAGGGAGGGGGATATGCGAATCCTGCTTGTCGGCTGCCACCTATAGGAATCTGGGTAACAGCGCAGTGGAACAGTGGGAGAAGGGATCCCCACACCTTAATGCCAGGGACATCTCTGTAGAGGCAGAGGATGGGCTCCTCAGAGAACAGTGGAGGAAAAAACTCAGCTTTGTGATGGACTGGCTCCCTGCAGGCCCCACACCGATGACTGAACCTTTCCAACACAAGTTCTGTGGCAGAAAACTCACCAGAATAGGTAAATCTCAGATAAAAGCTGGAAAGTCTGGTACCAAGAAACTGCATGACACCCAAAGCTAAGGTGTGTAAAAAAACTTTATAAGAGGCACATACCACAGCCCAGATCTTCTCCCAGCGGTCACCAACGTTTCACGCCATGTATTGCGCACTTTTTAAAAAAAGCACTAAGATACATGGTGTGAAACATTGGAGACTGCTGGGAGAAGATTTGGACTCCGGCAAATGTCTCTGTTAAAGCTTTTTTGTACACCTTAGCTTTAGTTGTCGTGCTGTTTCTTGGTGCTGGACTTTTCGGCTTTTGTTGATGCTTATGCAGTGTCCCAGGAACAGGTACCTGCATGGAACTACTGTTTTAACCACAGAAATCCCAGATAAGTTGGATGATGGGGCAGCAGGGACTGGTCCAAATAGGGTCTGACCAGGGGCAAACAGGAGGACAGAATTCAGGATTGAAAGGAACTGGGGCTTATTTAGCCTTCAGTCAGTACAGTAGACCACAACATGCTGTCGGTATGTTGCACCCATGGGCTCTTTGTAATTAGATTAAGCCAATCAGTTAGGAGTAAAAAGGATTACGAACTGATTCCTTGTTTGAAATCACTAAGACACTGGTATGTCTTTAAAAAAATACTAACCTGGGCTGGCCCGGTGGCGCAGAAGGTTGAGGTACTGGATGCCACACCTCGCGCTGCGCCGGCGACCTGGGTTCGGGAACGGACTCGGGTCGGCGGGGGTTGGTTGGGGGAGGGAGGATTGAGCATCCCAACAGATGCTCTCCTCCCTTGGGGAGGGTTACCAGGGGTGCTGCATGCGCCCGACGTCCTGAGGGAACTGGTGGGTGCACCAGCTCTCGAGGGGTTGGCTGCTCCGTTCATCAGAGCTGGGGAGGGGGGACGCTGTTGGGCGCTTGAGAGAGATGTGCATTAGCACGTCGCCTCTCTGGACTGTGTCCTTTCGCCAGCGTCTCAGGGGCGGGGCAACAAGGGACACAGAAAAACCGAAACAAACTCTCAGCGGTCCTAGATGACGGCCACCCTGAGCCATTCAGACCACCACCAATTTCTCGGGACAGACCCTGATGTGCAAGGTAGGAGGAAGGAAAGGCACTCTAGTGGGGCAGATCCCGAGGGAAGATCAGGTGGTCTGAAGTGGTTGGATGGCCCGTAGTAGTGGACACCGGGGGCAGGTAGGAGGGATAAAAAGAAAGTAAAAAAAAAAAAAATACTAACCATATTACACAGCATGCCGGAAGACGGCTGAGATTGGGTAGAAGACAGGCCATTAATCAGGCCCACTACCTGCCTTGTTTCGAAGGAAAAACAAGGGGCCCCGATCCCCCCCAACACCTGCCCCTGCCCTTCTCCTTGTCATGGGAGGTGGGGAGTTGTCAGTGACTGCCTTTTTTTTTTTTTTAACTCTTATTTATCTCCAGTCCTGGAGAACTCCTTCCAGCATCCTTGGATACCCAGCCTTTATCTTCCCCATGGCTAGTCAATCAATCAATCAAAATCTTTATTTATCCAGGCGAACATCATTGAGCAGAGCTCTTTTACAAGATGGACCTGGTTAGAACAGGGTCGGGTAACATCCATCATAAAAACATATAAATACATGTAAATAAGTATATAAACACAAACACAATGGTGCAGTAATAGGGGAGTCAAATGATAAAAGGAAGACAAGGCAAGCCATAACAGAGGAGGATTCAAATACAAGGGGGCAGGTCCACCATTGAACCATGCAACTGTATATAAACCATGTTCTCTGTATAGGAGTACCAGTTAGCTCATTTACCAGGGCCAGTCACTAGTACTAGCCATGAAAATGGCTTGGAGAACCACCAGCTAATGGCAGACGGGGTACCAGGAGGGGTGTGTAATATGTAAGCGAAGGATAAACATTGTGAGAAGTGAAGTCCCAAGGATAGGTTGGTAGAACTGATGCGGCAGTGGAGGCCTACAGGGAAAGGGAAATGGGAGTTAGGACTTTTATAGTATGACTGCATGTAGGTTGTGGATGAGTGCAGTATAGAGTTGTGAAAAGAAGGCTGGAGAAAGCGGGAAGATAGACCAGTATCAAATGGGAGGACAGAGACATCAAGGTGTTACATGAAAGCATAATGACAGACCAGGGCCAAGGAGGAGACAAGCACTAGAAGTAATTTGTTCCTGGTTAAATGGTACAGGTTAGCATGATGACAATTCATGGTCATGGAAAACAATTGCACTGATCATTTCTGAGATGTGAATATAAGAGCTTGAAAGATGAGATGCCAATGGGTGACCTCAGTTTCAGTTTTTTGGGCAATTTATTCCACAAGGAGGACAGTGTAAAGCTTATAGCAGCCCTGCCAAAGCGAGAGTTAACTTTGGGAACTATCCGTAGGAGAGATCTGCAACTTCTCAGGGCGTAATTGCCTATTGGTTTTATAGGAAGACAGTCTGTAATGTATTGGGGCAGTTTTCTGGAGATGGCTGTCAGGGTCGATAAGGCTGCATTTTTATCACGCCTGAATTGAAGAGAACTCCACCCCAATGATTGATATAGGGAGCAGTGGTGAGTGGAATACGGCAGGCCTGTGATGAACCTTAAAGTTCTATGATATAATGTGTCAAGTTTGGTGAGGTAGGAAATGGGACAGTGACTGTAGAGGATGTCGGCATAATCTTATCAAGGATAGAAAGATTGATTGTACCAGCTGTACTTTGGCATCTCTAGTTAAGAAGCGGGCTATCCTAAAGAACAGGCCAAGTCTCTGTCGTAATTTTTTGAGTAATTCTTCAACGTGCTCTATAAAGGAGAGCGTATGGTGCAGCCATACTCCCAGGTATTTGAATTTAGGGACAAATTCCAACTTTTCGCCAAGAATTGTAGTAATCTGCGGCACAGGATCTAATAGGGCTGAATTTACCATTTGGGCAGAGGGAGAAAAGAGCATTGCTTTTGTTTTCTTGGTGTTAAGTAATAGTTTTTTGTTTAGGAGTTGGTGTTGCAGCAGGTTGAACTCAGATTGAAGGTCATTACATGCAGATTGTCAGTCCTTCTCCCTCATGCCACTGAGCACCACCCCTGGGTCTGAACCCTCCGGAGGTAGGGCTGCCCTATCTGACCAGAGCGTTCTATCTATAGGGCAAAGTGCCCGGCACATGAGTGGCCCTGTGGAGAGGAAAATAGCCCAGTATTGGAAGTGTGGCTGTTGGGCAGTCGAGGTGCCTTCTTCTATCCCCAGGAATGGGGTTTTCTCTCTTTTTCCTGACCCCCATGGAGTGCGGCTTATCAAGGCAATGTAATGCCGCAACTCCGCCCCAACGTTCGTAGAGTTGCTACATCCGGCACCCACGACAACCGCCAGAGGCAGCGCTTGAGAGATCACTCCCAAGCGCCTTCCCGGAAGAGAGAGCAGTCTCACGGACGCTCAATCTCTCACCCGCCAACCCCCAGCAGCCCGGGCTTGTTCCCGAACCCGGGTCACCGGCACGGCGCGAAGTGTGGCGTCCAGCACCTCAACCCTCTGCGCCACCGGGCTGGCTCTGTCAGTGACTGCTTGATAACCAAATTGTGTAACTTACGAAATAGGCCCGGGGATATGATAATGTTAGCACTAGCTGTTATACTCTCCAATCCTCTTCTTGTGTGGAGCAGTGGATTCTGACATGACACCATCTAGTCTCTGCCCCCCCTGCTGCCACGTCCCACAACATGGAGATCCATGCATGCGTGCAGTTGACAACTGCTTGTGACTGTCTTCCATGAGCCCTGCTCATAGAACACTTTGGAGTGTAGCAGGGTTTTCGTGGACCACTGCATGAATGGAGTCTAGAGTAAACAAGTGACATTGGTGGCATTCAGACCTTTGTCATCAACCTCAGAGCACTTCTTTCTAATCGCTAGACCCCACTGCTTCCCAACTCCCTGAAGAACATGTATGCACTATACTTATGAATTAAGGTTAAAGTTTAATGTCATAGAATAGAATAAGGACACAATAGAGTTTGTCTGACATAGCCTTTCATACGCACCGTGTCTCAGACACACTTTAACAAATCATAAACCTTAAGACGCACCCTGAACAATCAGATTCATTGGTTATAAAGCTTGTGGTACACTTGTGTTGTGAGTTAAACGTCTGATAAGTTATTCATGAGGCCAACATGTTCACTGATTGGCTTCTGTACTGGGCGTTAATTCCTTAGAAAAGCAGTTACGGATGGGAGCTGGACAGCATGCTCATGTTTAAAGTACATTTTTTTTGTTTGTAAATACCTTTTTTTGTGTAAAATTGGACAATTAAATTTAAAATCACAGTAAGGCCCTTGCAAGTGGGTGTGTGCAGGGCATTAATATCTGATATTGGTCTAATGGCCCTCAGTGACACTTCCTAGATGGGCATTAATGCCGTGAAAGTGCCTGTTTGTTTGGACATTTAAGCAATAAGACATGACAGGGTTTGCAGTGTGGTGGGATAATGGCACACCTCGAGTGTGTTACAAGGCACAAGGCATTGCAGAGTGCCTTCAGCTACCCAAGAAGTGCCATTATCCCACTACAAAGCACATCCTGGAGTGTCTTACTGCAAATATAAAATGGGTCCAAGATCTGTTTGGTAAGGGTGGGAGTGAAAAAATGTACAACAATAAAATAGTGCTACACATTTTAAAGATTTTTTTTTTTTACAGGTTCATCCACCCCAACAGAGTAGTCCCAGCATATTCTAGCACAGGCATGCCATCTCAGTTTCAACCATTATGCACAGCGAAATACATTGTTTTTTTTAATTAGCTCTTAAAACCCTTTATTTTCCCCAACCCACCCCCATTTGCCTGTTTCTTCACCTTTCAGCCTTCTTCTTTATATTAACGTCTCCCTTTACTTACCTAGTTCTTTTCTGTCTTTCCCACAATCAACAAATGGGAAGTTTACTATGGATTGAGGGCAAGAATTCAGATCTCTGCTCAGTTCTGCTGGCAGAATGTTCACCTCCACAGTCACACAATAGAGGGCCTCAGAATCAGGGCATCTGCTTTATCTGTAGCAGATTACACAGCAGAGGTTTCCCTGGTAAGCAAATGAGGATAGGAGAGGATTTTTCATGATCAGGAAAGAAAACCCAAGAAGGTAAAACTGTAATTATAGATCAAGGGAGTGCTCCTGACCAATCGGAGCACTCCTTTCCACTGCGCGTGAGGCACTCTTATTCTGTGAAGAGCGTCTCACGCGCAGATACCCTGGAAATTGGTACGTTCCAGGAACAGGTTTTTTTTTTTTCAAATATATTATTGATCGCTCTTGATCATTAATATAGTAATACGTTTTAATTCATGCATGTGCGTATAAGAAGAGGATTATGAGGGAAAATATGATTTAATTAGTATTTTTGAAATTTACGGTAGTTTCATTTCTAGGGCGTAGCTGAAGGCTTTTAGTGAGTAAAGGTGGCAGCCATGTCTGTGATGGCAATCAGAGACGCGTAGTTAGCATGGATTTGATTGTGAAGAAGCTGCTGGATCGTTATCTAGTGCTGTTGTGCTAACAGCACAGGTGAAGATGGCCCTCAGCCAGTCAGGTTTCACAATTTGTGAAACCCATTTTATAATACTTCTTTTTTTTTTTTTTTTTTATTTAGTTGTTTAACCAGGTATAGCACACTAAGCTGAAAGCTTTTTTACAGGAGCGACCTGGGAGCACAAGGAGGTTAAGTGACTTGCTCAGGGTCACACAGTATGCAAGTGGAAGCTGTGGGATTCAAACCCAGGTCTGGTCTGCTGGATGTCACCAGATTTCTTAAATGTCTCATGCTCGAAACTAACTGTTGCTATGTTGGGTGCGTGGTGCATTGCTTGAGCAGTTTGGCACAGGCAAATCTATTTTTCTCCATCAAAAAAACACTGGAATATGATGAGGAGAAGGGAAACTATGTGTCCTTGTTTGTGAAGGATTTATGATTAAGAGCACTGATTTGACTGGATGACTCCTTTGTGCATGATGGGTTGTCGTTTCTCCCTTTTTTCTTTAACTTTATTTAATTTTCTTTCTACAGTCACCTTGCTGTATCTTAGGTAATTCATTTCTGATGGACTGTGTCATGCAGTTTACCATGTAATGCACCTGCTTCTGTTATCCATTTTTTTTAATAAGTCTTTTTTTTTTATTTTTGCATTGATGGACTACTGAGATGAGTTTCGTGTCACTATGTGGATGTATATCTCTCTGCCTGTTTCTCAATAAATAAAAAGTTTAAAAAAAGAGAACTAATTAGAGATGTTAACTGGTATTTAATGGTAAAAAAAACTACATTTGGGAAAATAACGCTGCATTAGAAAAACTGGTGACCCCTTATAACAGCCCAAAAACAGAACCTTTTAACATAGTAACTACTATCACTACCATTCGTTATAGCATTCACTGTATCACAGCGATGCACAGATGTGTTGGATCTTCAAACAGCAGTAGTGCAAGAAACAAACTGCGTGCCCTTTGAAGGCTTGTCAGCCTGTGGTGGTAAATCTGCATTCATGTCTTTGAAATAGATTAGCAGAACTAAAATTCGGTGCCACTGAAACCTCCTTCTGCAGTCACCAAATACAGGTGCATCCTCTTGAAGATGGGAAAACGGACTTGCTTAAATATTTACTTGCTTAAAAAAAAAATATATATATATATATATGTCTATATATTTCAGTTTAAGGTGACTTTACAAAATCAAACTGCTCTTTGTTGACCGGGAATGACGGAAAATAAGAAAACTTTGTTAAGCTGATTAAATATTAATGGGTACTGGCACATCCTAGGGATTTAAGTTAATGAATTATGTTGGGCATTATGCTGAAATAAATATCGTGTCAAATTATCTGTCGTCTGTGTCTGGCTGGATACAGATACTTGCGCTAACTCGCAGTAGGTGATCCGGAGCAGTTAAAGCAGCAGCAATATTTAGTTGCCAAAAAATCTCATCGTAAAGTTTTTTTAGGAAATAATTTTTTTTTTATTCTGGTGTTTATCATGCCCCTTGTTCCACTGACCGCTGACTCTTTCCAGACTCCCATGGTACCTCTGCACTGTCCTGCTTGACCTGAGGTACCCCCCCCAGGGCAGGAACAGGGGAGGGGGATTAAACCATTGCACCACGATTCATTAGGTGGCACAGGGTACGTCTCTTTGCGGATAACACAAAAATCTGCAACAGAGCTGGCCGCCTGATGGCTTAATGGTAGTGCTTTGTGCTTTCACACTGGCATTTCGGGTTCGGGAGTGAGCCCGGGTCTGCACAGGTCAGGTGGCCAGATTGGGGAGTGCTCCCGAGGAGAGTGCGAGCCAGCTGGGGAGGGAGATGGCCTGGCCCTGGCACAGTAGCAGCCCCTCATGGTGAACCGGGGAGCTTGCTTCCTCTCAAGGGGCGGCACATGTCCAGTGTGCGTTACTGCATCTGAGGCTGCCAGAGGCTCCGCCAGACATCTGGGGTGGAGGGTGGGACCACGGGAGAAAACAGGAAAAAAACATGTGCATGGCTGCTGAGAGTGACCACCCCCACGATCCTCGCATCTCGCACCGTGCAGATCCCCACTGGCCAAGACCATGGGGGAGTGGCAGATGAGATTGGAGACTGGCAGGGGGATCGATGGCAGGAGCAGGTGGTGGTCGGGGCCAAACATCTGAAAGAAAACAAAAATCCGCAACAGGTTGGAGTCCTAGGAAGGGGTGGGGAGAATGCAGTGGGATCTGGGAAACTAGGAGTGGTCTAGGGTGTGGCAGCTGAGTTTTAATGCCAACAAGTGCAATGTGATGTGTCTGGGGTAGGGAACTTGGGGGCTGTGTATAGGATGGGGGGGTACTCAGTGTCACCAAGCAAGAGAGGGACCTTGGGGTAATCATATAAGATGATCTCAAGAAAAGCAGGGCGGTGCGACAGGGCAGTAGGCAAGGCAGTCTGGATGCTGGGGTATATAGGGAGGGATTTCTAGCAGGAGAAAGGAGGTGGTGTTGCCACTGTATCGCTCACTGCTGAGTCTCCACCCAGAGTACTGTGTACAGCTCTGAAAGCTGCACTTCACAAAAAGACATCGACAGAGTGGAAGTGGTCCAGAGGAGAGCTAAAATGGTTCATGGGTTGCACGAGAAACCATACAAGGAAAGGCTGCAGGAGTTCCGTATGTATTCCCTGGAGGAGAGGAGAGTGAGAGGAGATGTGACTGAGATAATGAGTTATGGGAGGGGAAACTGTTTCTGAGGAGGAGCAGCACCAGAACAGGGGTTTTGCAGTGAAGCTTGAGAGGGGGAAGAGGGATGCGAGGAAATACTTCTTCACAGAAAGGGTGGTGGATACCTGGAACAGTCTGCCAGAAGAGGTAGTGGGGCGATGACAGTGAGGACTTTCAAGCATGTGCGAGATAGGCACATGGGCATAGTAAGTAGAGGAAAGGGAGGAGGGAGGGACACCGGCGACCAAACGGTCCATGGCGGAGTAATAGGCAGGGGAAAATTGGGCAGACTAGATGAGTCTACCGGTTCTTTTCTGGCAACAAATTCTATGTTTCTGTGTTGGTGACTGAGTGGACCCCTGCTCTATGTGGAGCATGGGATTATGGGATAACTGTAAAAGATTCCAGATGTCTTCCAGTTGCTTGTACAATTTTGCTGTTCTACCAGAGTTGTAGCATTTTTTAAATAGTTTTTTTCCTCA
Source organism: Neoceratodus forsteri (assembly GCA_016271365.2). Taxonomy (NCBI): domain Eukaryota; kingdom Metazoa; phylum Chordata; order Ceratodontiformes; family Ceratodontidae; genus Neoceratodus; species Neoceratodus forsteri. Next base: position 23,557,065 of record CM028132.1, on the reverse strand, counting down.
AGCAAAAGAAAAAAATATCCACCTCATCTGGTTCACCAGTAGCACTGTGGACCTGACAATAGTTAGATTTAGGGGTAGGACTGAGAAAATAAAAAAAATATTGTGCACAGCACACAGCATAGGACACGCTTAGCAAAGCACCCTTAAATTGAAGCCAGAAAGAAGCTTTTTGGAAAAACATGTTTCATTGTACTGTGGCCTTAACACAACACTAGACAAATTCAGCAGCTCTTTCTAGCTGTATGTATCCCCCAGATTAGGGTTTTTTCATCTGTAAATATTTTTTTTCATCACCTTGAAAGAATTTATCCTTGTTTTTAATACTACTCCATAACTTCTGAATGGAAACAGCTAGCGCTACCATCTTACTGGCAACGTGTGCATCTGCTGCTCACTGTACGTTACTGTTCCCTGCTGACTGATGGCAGAGGCCACCACTCACCATGGCATACTGACATAGAACAAGCGGTGGAAGTGCACGCTGACCACGAGATGGTGGAGGCAGCCGTTTCCATGGGAAGTTGCAGAACAAGTATTAAAATCAAAGGGCTAGATTTACTGAACGTTTTGGGACTAAGTCCCACACTGCAACTCCATTTGCGGACTAAAATCTATGCAGTTGAGGAGATTGCTAACCAAAGCGCAGCAGTTGCGAACAATGTTACGGCTGGCCCGCGGTCATAACAGTTCTCCGCGCACCTGCAGAATTTCTCTGGCAACATCCAACCACCATAAGTCATAACGGGAGCCGGTCTTAATCCGGCTCCACCTTTGTGAATACCTGCAGCTGCGGGAAAACTGAGGTGACCTCCGGATCTGCTAGTGGCAACCCACTTGTGCTGAGTTTTTCCTGCAGCTCTGGGAATTTCCAGCATTTTGTGAATCTAGTCCAAAGTCTTTGGGGTAATTAGCAAAGTCTTGACTAGCTGAAAACACTAATGGGTCAGATAGCTGTCAGTAACCTGGGGAGGGCCATGAAATTTGTGCATGTTCCTTTCATTCATTAATCAGATTGGTTCTACAGCTGAGGGTGAAAGCACTCTTTTTGTCCCCTCTTGTGTACAATTTTCTTCTGGGTACTCATCAGCTGCTCTCCTTTAGCTATCTGCTACCGTCAGCCTTCTGGTCATACAGCGCTCCATTACTCCCATGGGAGCAGTAATGCATGTGTCACGTAAGCCACGGCTTACAAGTTTATTGGAGGGTGGGGCAGCATTCTGGACTCTGTGCATTGATTTTGGCTACTCCTGCTGTATGATATCCACCCCTGCTGGTGTTATAATATGATCGCTGTGCTCTGTTTGAATTAAATATAATGTTACATTCATAAAATTAAGTAGTATGAATATATAACATGTCTGGGTAACAAATGTGGGTATATCTGCACTGTGGGGGATGGGGTTGGCAAAGAGGCAGCAAAAGGTTCTTGTTTTCAGATATTATTTTCCTCGCAACGCCACTGGGCCATATTTATGACTCAAGGCACTTAGGGCCTTAGCCTTCTCTACAGAAAGATGGGGGCTTTCTATTGTATTCCTTCTTGATCGGAGCTGCTGCAGTCTGGTGCGGTGCCCTGGAATCCAGACGCTGTATCGGTGCTGCTCAGCAAGCCTTTTCCTGTGTGTATACAAAGACAATAGCCCTCCTCGTGTCAAAAGGGCCTTGGCAGTTTTCCAGGCTAAATGAGGTCTCCAAGGTGGACCAAGTGTCAGGACATATACCTCATTAAAAGTTCATAGTATGGGAGAGAGTGAGGCTGCATAGAAATACCATCTTATGACTTGATGCCAGAAGTACTGGTTTTAACCATGTTCTTACAGTGACCTGGTATAGTGTTGCAGGACACCCCCTATTCCAGAGTGACGCATAAGAGGAGTAAGGTAAATGTTGCCAGATTTGCACTGGTGAAAGGAAGGAAGTGAATCTGGTTTTATATAGCGCCATTCATATTACTTGTATCCCAAAATGCTTTGCAGTCCAGCAGAGGAAATGGAAAGAATGTTGCTGCTGTGTTCCATGCTCAGGGAAATTCAGAGACAGCACAGATAGATAGTACAGAGAGTCTCTTTTAATAATTAAATGTTTCCATTTTTTTATTGTTAAATATGTTTTACTGAGTTTTACATAAAAACACACAAAACCAAAAATGTTTCCATTTTGAAAATATACGTAAATATAAGAACATCTCAGATGACACGAAATAATTAAAACATAAAGGTGCAGGTAATCGATAACAGTACAGTTATTGCATAAATGATATGGCGATTGTTAGACGTATACCTAAAATCATAGACTCCTACAATTATAAACCAGAAAAAGAAGAAAAACACTGGATAAAACATAGTGTTCTGTGCACAACGTTTTTAATGAACTCTTAATAACTGTTTCCCTGGACTTCCGGTGACGTCACGCTCATGGCTGCAGCTTGAATCAGGAAGCTCCGTCAAGACCCAAGCAGATTACCTCCTAAAACTGCTCATTCATCAAAATCTTTAAATATTTGTAATCCAGGAGGTAGGAAATGCCTAAAAAGAATGACCGAGGGAAAAACAGACCTCCAGACCTATCAGATGCAGAAAGATTACGAGAGGACGGGTCGGAGAGTGAGGGCTCACAGTCCTCAACTAGCTCTCATCAAGGTGCTGCGACTAGCGATCAGATCCCTACCAACATTCTTCAGAGACAAATGGCTCAAATGCTAACTGAGCTCAGAGACTTCCACAAGGAAATGCGTTGTACCGCTATAGCGCTTCGAACTGACATAAATAAAATGGAAAAGTGCCAGGAGCTTACTGAATCTCAGGCCCAGGACACAGATCAGAGGGTAACAGAAACCGAGAGAGCTATTGTGCAGCTACATAATACAATTAAAACCCTGTAAGATAGAGTGGAGGATGCGGAGAGCAGAAACCGCAGAAACAACATTAGGATCTCGGGTCTTCCGGAGGGAGCGGAAGGCACCAATATGCTACAATTCATGCAAGCCATGCTTCGCGACTTGTTGGTCCTTCCAGAAACTATAAGCCTGGAGATTGATAGAGCCCACCGCACCCTTGTGCCCAGGCCTCCTGCAGGAACCCGCCCACAGACCAACTTAGTGCATTTTGTAAGATATCAAGATAAGGAATGCATCCTACATACGGCATGGAAAGCAGGCTCTGTGATTTACTCGGGAAATAGACTATACTTTGAAAATGACTACTCCCGGAAATAATGACTAAGCGAAAGGCATATATATACACCAATCCTACGAGCCTCAAAAGCGAAGGGAATCAGATTTAGGACCCCTTACCCAGCAAAGCTGACTGTCTGTTTTGAAGAAGGACCTCTCACTTTTTGAAATCCCGACCGAGGCACTGCAAGAGCTGAGGAGTAGGAAGATTGAGGTGCAACAACAACGAATCAACCCAAAAATAACCATCACTTCTAGGCTTTCCCAAAAAGTGTGGAACGCCGGGCAGAGAGCGGCCAGAAGACACCAGGGAGCTGAGGCGATCCGAAACATAGTGGAAGCGTTGAAGACCAAACAATCACAATCACAGTCTGGGACAGGTCCTGCAGAGGAAGGTGGATCGGAAGACTGAACCCCTTGCAAGTAGAACTTGGTTATGTTTTTTTAACTACCCCTTGGCTGAAAGGAGAGACTCTGATTAGGGAAGGGTTATAATGTTGACAGTGATACTGCTTACCCCTCCCCCCCCTTTTGTTTGAGAGTGGGGAGTGGCATCTCCCAAGGGGAGGTACTTAATGTCTACAGAGAGTAATAGTGAACACAGGGGAATTAACGGGAGTTTGTTACATAGAATGCTGTCTGTTCTGCTGACTCGGGCGCAGGCATGTTGAGCCACCACATTTTATTGGTCTCAGCTGTCGTGCCCTAAAGCTGAGTAGCCCTCCTGGGTTCATGCCCAGCCCGAAAAGTGCGACAGACCTTGAGGAAATGGTGAATGGTAGGCCCTCACTGTCAATGAGCCCGGGGGAGGGCGTGGACTTCGGGTGGGGAGGGTTGATGAGCATTTTTGGAGCTAACCCAGGACAGGGTCCTCTTTCCTGTTACCGGGACAGTCTAAAGAACGGGTTGAGCTGCACTGATGGACTGCCACTTTAGTCCCCCCCAGGGGATGGGAAGGGGAGACATTGAAACGACTGGCAGGGTGGCACGGGTTGGAGGACACATAATACAACACACTTCAGAGCTGAGCAGGCAGCGTGGGGAACGCAGAACCAGGTTGGAGGAATCTCTTCATTTCCTACAGGTGGCGCACAAGCAAGGGGACCCCTCAGTTTTACCTCAGCTCCAAGAAACTGAAGCAGAATTGGATAACTTGGCAATGCAACAAACTGAAATTGCTTTGACTTTCCTGAGACAGAGGTATTATGAGGTTGGTCCTAGGGCTACCAGATTTTTGGCATTATCAGATACGAAGACAGAGGAAGGCCTCAGTGATCACCACTCTCAGACGCTCACTAGGAAGCCAACCTCTAACCAACCTACACAACATTACAGAAGCTTTCACTGAGTACTACTTTGCTCTGTACACCCTGGAGGTTGCTCCTAGAGAGCAATTGATTCTGGAGTACCTGCAGGGGGTAACTTTACCCCGTCTCTCGGACTCCCGGGGGGAAACACTGACCTCCCCTGTTACTGAACAAGAACTTGCGGCTGCAGTAAACTCCTCAAAGACACTAAAAGCCCCGGGCCCAGATGGCTATGGGAGCGAGTTCTATAAAGTTATGAAACAGCAAATGGCTCCTGGACTCCTGACTTTGTTCAACTCGCTGTTGGAGGGTGATCCCCCCCGCCATCCTGGTCATTTGCTACCATTTCGGTCATTCCGAAACCCGGGAAAAACGCACAGTTATGCAGCTCTTATGGACCACTCTCGGTCCTGAATGCAGACTATAAGCTCTTCATGCATATCCTGGCTAAATGCCTAGCTCAAGTTATGCCTCAACTAACTGACCAGGACCAAACGGGTTTCGTGAGAAACTGCTCCACAACTGACAACATCAGGCGAACACGCCACGTCATCCATAAAACGCAGGCATCGAATACCCCCTCAATTTTAATAAGCCGTGACGCTGAAAAAGTGTTCAATAGGGTTGCTTGGCCCTTCCTGTATAAAGTTCTAGAGAAGCTAGGCATCCCCAAACCCCAATAACAGTTCTGCAGAACATCTATGCATCCCCTCAGGCATGTGTTAAGGTGGGGGGGGGGTCACCATTCCAGGTATTTCTCTCTCAGAAAAGGGACTCGACAGGGTTGCCCCCGTCCCCCCTTCTGTTTGCGGCCTACATAGAACCTCTGGCACAATACATAAGGGAAGCCCAAGACATCGGGGGGGTGACAATAGGAGACACAGAGCATCGTATAGCACTATACGATGACGATGTACAATTGTACCTCTCAAATCCTGAAGAAACTCTCCCAGCCATAAAACAAACTCTGGACAAGTTTGCCCTAGTGCTGGGGTACAAATTGAATCTAGCAAAAACAGAGATTTTAACCTTTCATTACTCCCCTTCTGCCTATATCCGTAATATGGTACCCGGCCGGTGGAACTTAACTAAATTAAAATATCTGGGGGTATTTATCTCTCAGATAAGTGAAACAGCTTATAAGGACAATTACGGCCCCTTTACGTCGCAGTTAAAGGCTGATCTGGCTGCCTGGGCTACACTGCCCTTGAGCCTCAGTAGGCGGAGAGATGAGATCCGTATGATCACCCTTCCTAGAGCCCTATATTTATTTCAGAATATTCCGACCTTTATACCTGGTAAAGTGTTCAGGACCTGGAACCACATTATTTCAAAATTTATTTGGGCTGCTTAACGACCCAGGGTTAGGTTGAAAGTGCTCTCCCTTCCACGTCAATCCGGAGGACTGTCCCGACCTGACTTGCAGTTATATTACTTTGCAGCAAATTTAACCCACTTGATGGCCAGGTAGAACAGAACGACCATCCCGCATTGGATGCAGATAGAACAGACATATATTCCTGAGAGGGAATACTTTCAATCCTTATATAACCAGGGGGCTGCTCAAGGGGCTACTACCTTTTTAAATTACTGGCTTGGGTGTAGCCGGAGAACGTGGCAGAGCATTCAAAAATCACAACGGTTGACTCCACTCCTGGCATTGATCTGCCCAATAGCGGCCCTTGGTGATTTTCTCCCAAACAGGCTAGACCACAGTTTTCAGGCATGGGAGATACGCGGCTTGAAATATTTATCACAGATCACGACTCAAGGAGTACTCTGGTCCTTCGACTCCATACAGAGGCGATTTGGCCTTTCCCATCAGAACTTCTACAGGTATTTACAGCTGTGGCATTTCTATCAAAGCTTACCTCAGGCAGTTAGAACACCAGATAAGTACCCCCTTGCTAAATGCTCAGTTCCACCTTAATATAACCCTTGAATCTCCGCACTTGGTGTCCTGGTACTACCGTACTCTGAATTCCCTGGGGGAAACATACACAGACAACATACGCCTGCAATGGCAGGATGAAATAGGCAGCCCTTTTACACATGAATCCTGGCAGATAGCCTGTGGGTACGCAACCCGAGTCACTAGCTCACATCAATGGTGGGAGTATGCTTGGAAGCATCTTATTAGATATTTCAGGACCCCGGTGGTGACAAATCACTACTGTTCCACAGGCTCGGCGGCCTGTTGGAGACACTGTGGAGGAGAAAGAGCCACCCACACTCATGTTAAGTGGTCATGCTCTCATCCCCTTTTTGAAACAATTGGAAGAACAGCTTAGGGAATTGTTTGACCCCCAATTCCAATTAACCAAAGAAATGTACCTCTTTCTTATTCTCCTGAAAGAATACAGGCGAGCAAGTACTAAATACCTTATCTATCTGTTCTTAACGGCAGCTAAGAAAGCGACTACGAGGCTGTGGTTGACTGACAAAACACCCACAATACAAGACTGGTGGGCTATTACCAAACAATTATACCAATTAGAACGAATCACTCACAATCTAAATGGCAGTGAGGAGAGTTTCACCTCTAGATCGACCTGCTGGCAAATATATTATATGTTACAAGATCCAACATTTGTCCCATAGTTGGGGGAACCGGGGGCACCCTGGACAGCAAGCTCACTTACAGGAGCAGACATGGTAGTGGGAGATGATCCACTCCCTCCATACAAGGATTAGGATTATGTAAAATCACTAGATTGTAACCCGAAAGGGAGTTTACCAGAGGATAAATCTGTAAAAGCCTGTTAGCCATTGAACATACCCAGTCACATGGAACATCTCGCATGAGCAGGACCAAGAGGGGTGGTACCAATAACAGAACTGTAAATGAATTTATTTTAAAGGTAGATTACTTAGATAAGATTTTCTCGACCCACGTGCAACCTAAGATTGAAATACATTTTATTGTTAAAGTGACTGTAACCTGATTTACTAACTGCAGTGAATTAACTGTTATTTACCTGTCGAATGTTGTTTGTGTACATGTAAATAAGTTTCTTTTACAAAATCAATAAAAATGAGAATTTCAAAAAAAAATAACTGTTTCCCTGATCGGCGGAAAGTATAGATGTTACTAACTGAAATAGGTGGTGTCAGGAAAAGCAAAAGGAGAGGAAAACGGAGAAAGAAAAGAATGGATGAAGATAGGAGTAGGAAAAAAAATGAGAGGATTAGCAGGAACAATTTTCATGCAGAGCAAAAAGACCGAAACCCATATGAACCCAACTGGTATCAGCCAGTTACAGTAAGTCGGAAGGGGGGAAGAGGAAATTTTTTAACCAGGAGAGGCACACTAAGCAGAAGCTTGTTTCCAGGTGCGACCTGGAAAGACAAGGAAGTTAAGTGACTTGCTCAGGGTCACACAGTAAGCAAGTGGGAGCTATGGGATACAAACCCATTTCACCAGGTTTGCAGTTCACAGCCCTAAACCACTACACTATACTGCCTCCATAGGAAGGCTAGAGCAGTTGCCATGACACTAGTAAAGATTGCTGCTTCCAGGCCGCTGGCACAGTGGTAGAGTACTGCTTGCTGCACCGATGACCAAATTAAGGAGCAAGTTTGGGACATCGGAGGGTCAGCTGGTTGGGGGGGGAGGATTGAGCATCCAAGGGACTGCAGTCCTCCAGGGTGCGGTGTGTGTGGAGCAGTATACAGCATTTGCCTGGCCCCTAGCAGTGGCTGGTAGACAGAGTACTAGGACCCCAGTGTGGGGAAGTAGGAATGGCAGACATCTGGCATGCAGCATACGACAGAGTACACAGCATCACCACTGACATTCTTAAACACTTGCTTCTCCAGAAAACAGGGAAACTCATCCTGGCTGGCATGATGAACACTGACACCTCGCAGGCCCTACACCAGTGAACCAGATTCGGCCCAACCGGATCCGTGATTGGCAGGTCAAGAGAGTCCCTGCCAGCCAGCCTGCCGGCACAGTGGAAGAGCTACCGCTTGCGACACCAGCAACCCAAGTTTGGGAATCAACTTGGGTCGTCAGAGGGCTGGCCGGGGGGGGATGATTGAGTGCCCTGGCTGCTCTCTTCTTCCAGGGAGGGAGGGAGGGCTGCCATTCCCGCTGCAATACTGCCACCTGGGTGACCACGGGTGGGAGTGCAGTCAGGAAGTGCCAGAAGAGGGAGGGGAGGATGTTGGTTGGGGTCTGGAGCGGCTGCATGTCTTGGCTTGCACATGTCTCCTTGAACCCCACAGAGTCTTGACATCCTCAGGGCTAGCAGGAAAAAATGGAAAAGGAATCCCACTGCCATCCCTGACGACGGGCCCCGACGCCTAGCATACGACAGAGTACACAGCATCACCACTGACATTCTTACGCACTTGCTTCTCCAGAGAACAGAGAAACTCATCCTGGCTGGCATAATGAACACTGACACCTCGCAGGCCCTACACCAGTGAACCAGATTCGGCCCAACTGGATCCTTGATTGACAGGTCAAGAGAGTCCCTGCCAGCCGGCCTGCCAGCACAGCGGAAGAGCTACCACTTGCGACACCAGCAACCGAGTTTGGGAACGAACCTGGGTCGTCAGAGGGCTGGCCGGGGGGGGATGATTGAGTGCCCAGGCTGCTCTCCTCCTCCAGGGAGGGAGGGCTGCCATTCCCACTCCAATACTGCCACCTGGGTGACCACGGGTGGGAGTGCAGTCGGGAAATGCCAGAAGAGGGAGGAAAGGACGTTGGTTGGGGTCTGGAGCAGCTGCATGTCTCGGCTTGCGCATGTCTCCTTGAACCCCACAGAGTCTTGACATCCTCAGGACTAGCAGGAAAAAATAGAAAAGGAGTCCCACTGCCATCCCTGACGATGGGCCCCGGCACCTAGCAACTGGACCAGCTTCAAGAACCCAGACAAGCCTGCCCAACACAGTATGTGTAGGCTGAGAGAGAGGCCAGTGCTCTCTCTCCTTTCCTGCTAAGGGGAAAAAACTGTGGCCTGATGAGGGATGGTCATCTGGGGGTCTTGGGAACTCAGCCAAGTCACACAGGACACCTTGGGAGTCCCTGAAGAACAGGGACAGTGGCAGCAGTGGAAGGAGACTTAAACAGAAAATATATTAAAAAAAATGTTCCCTGCCACTGTACCATTGTGGGGGGAGCAGGTTGTGAGGAAATGGGCATGTTAAGTCCAGGGAGAAGCCAGATGATAAGGCTGGGGAAGGGGCAGTATGTATGTATGAGGTTGGCCAGGATGGGGAGCAAAATTAGACTAACTTTACAAAACAAATTGCTGTCTGCAGCTCTCCCAGTCCCCTTCGGTAAGGTCCTCACAGATGCAGTTATGTGCCGCCTGATGCCACCATCCCCACCCATCTCCCAGTTGATCCACTTCATGGGTGCTCTCATTAACTGACTGCTGTGCTGCTTCTGTCCTTGGGCAGGGACAGTCAGTAACTGGTGGTGATGCCTCTCCTGGCCCCTTCCCCGCTGGGTACTCTCATTAACTGACTGCTGTGCTGTTTCTGTCCTTGGGCAGGGGACAGTCAGTAACTGGTGGTGATGCCTCTCCTGCCCCTTCCCCGCTGGGTACTCTCATTAACTGACCACCATGCTGTTCCTGGTCTGTTCTCCTTGGGTCTGTCAAGGACTTTCACTAACCGGCATCCTTGTTGGGTCCAGCGGGTACTCTGAGTAACTGGCAGCCATGCTAATCCTCTCTCACTAACAGGTGGCCATACCTCTCCTGTTCCTGGGCCCCATGAGGACTCAGAGTAACTTACGTCCATGCCACTGCTGTTTCCAGGCCCGTAGGGCACTCTTGAGTACTGGTGGCCATTCCTGTCTAACTGGCATCTGTGCCGCTGCTGCCCCTGGGCCTAGTGGGTACTCGGAGTAATTGACAGCAGCGATGCTCCTTTTCCTGGGCTTGATGGACACTTTATATAATGGGTGGCCATGCAACATGTGTCTCAGGCTTGGTAGGGACCCTTGCTAATTGGTTACCCTGCTGCTCGTGTCCTCGTGCCGGCTGTTCTAGTCCTGTCACTGCTTCCACACCTCAATGTGGACTTCCTTTTAAATACAACTTCTTTTGTTCATGCTTCGCACCTGAAACGTCAAGAGTGGAGGCAGGCAGGGTGGGTTACAGAGTGCCCTTTTGACGCACATGCCCTTGGGTTGCATAGCACCCCTCCATTAGCACAATCTGGTGGTGGCATGGTATCCTGGGCAATGTGGTTCAGCAGTCATTGCTGCCATCCTTGGGTGCCACTGCATGTACATGTTTAAGGAAGGTGGGTGGGGGAGAACATGGGATGTTAAATGCTTCTGTAACCCCCCTGCAAATGGGGGTTCCCAAAAGACTTCCAGGAGCTTGCTTGAATGCTCCAAGCCTGAATGGTGTTTGGCATTTAAGCCATTTATCAGTGAGTGTTTTAGAGCCTCTGGTACTGTCTCTTTAAGAGCTGTCTGCTTGCAGACATAATTAGTTTGTATGGGGGACTGTGTGCTTCTGAGTACCACTGAGCTGCTGCCAATTCACTTCATTTTTGCAGTCACTAGGAGTGCAAGGGAACCTATCTGAAAGATGTAACTGTTTGCCAGAAATTATTTAGAGTAATAATGAAATTACAGTTTGTCTAACCTGCTTTTTTGCAGTCAGAACTGTGTCTGCTAGTTCCCATTCTAGTTTTGAACTGCTGAACTGGACCAATCAGTGTGTGTTTAGCTCTAAAATGGTGCCTTGACGAATCAGAACTTGACTCATAATCTGAGCCAGCCACAAGAGGATTGTATGGGCAGTGACTCTGGGAGATGTAGTTTAGACTTCAGTGCCTTTTGGACCAACAGCAGCAGTCTATTGTGAGTGACAGCCAATCCAGTCAAGAACTGGGAGGAACTCAAAGAAGTGCCGGTTTTGTCGGTTGGAGTTCAGTTGAGCTTTGGCAGTGAAGAAGGAAGGAGCCCTGTGCTTTTTCAGTGTGCAGTTTTAGTCAAAAACGGGTGTAAGGCCCAGAGTTCCGGTCTGCAGCTTGTGTAACAGCTTGTTAGGACTGAACCTGTCCTGTGAAAAGAATCAAAGGATCTCTGAAGAGTAGAAACCAGCTCACCCTGTAGAAGACTGGAGGAATTGCTGAAAATTGCACTCGGTCTGTCAGGAACTGAATCTGCTGTGTGTTCTCCCGGCATTGTGCAGTAATTGCGATCGGGATACAGATGCAGCCTGCCTGGTATAGTGCTTTCTTTTATATGGATGTGTGAAGAGGTTTGTGTACCTCAAGTGAGCCCTGCTGACATTGAAGGACCCTATCTTATTTGGAGGTCGTGAGTACTAATTCAGGGTCGCTCCCTGTTGAATTGCCACATTAAATCCAAAATGGAATTACTGTACTGCTGACTGTTTAATTCTCCTTTCTCTGTGTGAAAGGGCCCCTACCAGCTGCCACGGTTTGGACTAGCTACTAGGGCTTGGGTACCCAGGGACAGTAACTATTAGGGATAGGCCTGTGCACAGAGCCATAGGTAGATTATTAGAGTGATAAGCTAATTAACCTGATTTCCTGTCCTTGTTATATCCCCTAAATAAATCAGAGCTGCTTGTTTCAGCAAAGTTATACTGCCTGAGGTATTTGTCTATGTTAAAGTACTGTACTGTGATTGTTGCACTGTATCTCATTTCACAGGAGGTCCCAGTGCGGAACCAGACCTGGGGGTAAGTGTATACTGTGAAGGTAATTCTGATATATTGTGTGGGCCACTAGTGGAAGAAAGGGGGTTGCGTGTCCCAGAGGGCTGTGACCAAGTTGTTTAACTATTGCAACCCTGACCTCTGGGTGGAGGCACCCGCCATTGGATCCAGGCCCCTCAACCTGTTAGTGGCAAATCAGGCAGGGGTAGTAGCCCCTGGGATAGCGCCATCTAGGGGTTACACTTCCTTTTTCTAGCGCCTCTGGACCAGCTTAAAAGCCTCCTTCCATCACTCTCATGTTCCTTTTCCACCTGGAAAAAACCCTGGGGATCTAGACTGAAATTGCCTGCCTGCCTTTGCTGTTACTCCTAAATCTGGCCCTGACTGGTGACCTTCAGCTCATGCCCAAAGGTGGGACCTAGGAGGCGGGACCCCATGCCTCCATGGAAAATACTTCACTTGCCCTGCAGGAAGCAGATGGAAGAGCTGGCAAGGAAGATGTGGCACAAAGGGAAAAAGCCGGCACCATCCACTACTTTGCAGTAAACATTTCTTAAAACGTGCAGCAGTTCAGTTACATATACTGAGTTCAAACGTGAAAAAAAAACAGAGTGTTGTCAACAGAGATGCTGGCTGTGGCCCCACTAGACTCCAACTTTCGTGCTGTCACTCATCATCAGGGAGAATGTGATGACAATGCCATGATTTTTTCCAGCGTTTTCTATATGACAAAAGTACAGCCCTAGTTATTAGGTAACACTTGATTTTCGGTTCTCTGAACTACATTGGAGTACACTGTAACTGCATGGTAGTCATGATGCAGTTAATGCAACATGGGTTTATAAAATGCATTGGAAATGTTCTGCTCTTTTATTGGCTAAATAAGTTCTGAGTCCCATATGTTACTCTCCCGCAAACTCACGGGTTGAAACAAGTTCAAGCTGTGGGATTCATGGGGAGAATGTGGGGTGCGCTTCATTCACTTGAGTGGGTAAAAGGTTCTTGCTTGTAAATCTGAAGTCGGGAAAATCAGCTTTGAAAAAGATGCTCCACTCAGTAGACGCTCCCTCTGGAGACATCACAAAATGTCATAGCCATTGGACGAATCACAGAGTCACAAAGTGGAAAGGGAACATGCTACCAGCCCCTCGTGGGAGAATTACGATCTGTTCCATTCCTTTGGGGGCTAATAGAACATTTTTTAAACATCTTGGTGGAGCTCCCATTGAGATAAGGGAGCTCCACGTTTCTACTTTTTAGCACCAAGAAAGGTTCTCTTTAAGTAATTACTCCTAGTCTGTAACTGTCTGTTTCACGTAATTAGCGATTAGTTGCCCTGCAGTTACAGTACCTTCAGTGTCACCGGGTGTTGTTTCCCTGTAGAAGAGCAAGTACTGAATATTCAAAGAGATGGCCTCTCCTCCATGGAGACTCTTGAATAAAATCAGTCATTCTGGATACGAGTTCATTTTAAAAATGAATCCATGAAAAACAATTTAGCTGTAATCATTGAATTTAAATCCCTGGCTGGGCTTCCCACATCTTTTATGTTAATCTTCTTAAGGACCTGAACCCTTTTAAGTATACCTGCCCATTTGTTTTTGTTTTTTTGAACAAGTTTTTTTTCACTGAATGATTTAAAAAAAGACCTACTACTGTTACCTGCATGCAGCAGAAATCAATTATAAAGAGTTTTTTGTTTAATGGGTTGGAATAGATTTCTCAGTGCCTACCATAGTATGTTGGCGTGCATTTTATGTACTCTTGCTCTGTAAAATTATTGTTTTATTTATTCACAATACAGTAAAACGCAAATTAAAGAAGGTGCCATTGAAGCTCCGAAGGATACTTAATGTCTCTTTTAAAGAAACATTAAACTGCATTTATTGTGTGCTCACCCACCCATAGTTAAGGCCACCATTAGCGTTTTCTTTTGTTTGTTTTTTGCCAACTCTCTTTCTGCACCTCAGCTGGCTCTTGGGATAGACCCTAGTGTATGTGTGTGTGTGTGTGTGTGTGTGTGTGTGTGTGTGTGTGTGTGTGTGTGTGTTTCTGTTTTTTTCTATTTTTCCCCTTCTCTTCAGCCAGCTCCCTTCTGGCTTGCTACTCCCGCTAGCCCTGTCACCTATCTCCTCTGAGGCTTACAGCCCTGCTGCCTTGTAGTGCCCCACAGATCACCTTGTGGCAGAGACTCCTGCATTCCCCAGGCCTGAGAGGAGACTAGGTATGAATGTGGTAGCAGACAGCCCAGTGGATAGTACAGAGCCTGCAGTGAAGTGCAGCATCATCATGCAATGACCTCAGTTTTTTCCACCATTTTCTGCTTTCGGGCACCCCATAGGCGAGGACTGAGTGGACACACACATGTGTATGCAGCCTAGTCAGGAGGTGCCTGCCTTCGCCTTGTGGGTTTGCTTGTGCTACCACCCAGGTTTCAGTATTGCAGCAGAGCCAGCAGACCTCCCTCACTAGAAGAGGAGAGCATTCTGTGGGATGCATCTCTCTCTCTCTCCCTAACCCCCCGGCTGACCCCTGAGCGACCCCGATCCATCTTGAACCCGGGTCCCCAGTGAGGCAGCAGGTGAGGCACCAGTACCAAGGCCCTCCTCGCCACTGGGCCGGCCCCAGACCCTATTGTTTGCTGCACTCCAGCCTCCTCACCTTCTCTTCCATAAGGATTTATTGCCATTCCAGGGACTTCATGGCCTGCCCCTAGAGTGACCCCCCCCCCAACAAGACAAGAAGACAGGATCCTGAGGGGGGACGGAGATGAAGTTGGAGAGACCTGCTATGGTTCAGTGGGTGTGTGGCCTGCTGGTGACTTGGGACGTCATGCTGAGGGGAATTTACCCCTTATGTTGCCCCCATTCCCTGAGACTGGCACTGTCACAGTCACTCATGCAGCAGGAGCATACTCAAGCATTATTTGCACATGTATTGGTGTCCATATTGTACTGTAACTGCAAGTTACTTTGTACCAAGATTTGTAACTGGGTAGCATTCCATATTGTTGTACTGTGTCTGCACTTCATTCTGTACCAAGAAATGTGACTGTTGTGCTCATTATTTTCTCCTGTACCATTCCCCCGGGTTGCACCTGGAAACAAGCCTTGGCTCAGTGTGCCTTTCCTGGTCACCAATTTTTTTCAAATAAAATAAATAAACATATAGAATTTTGTTGAGCAGTGGGGGAACCAGTCTGGCAGGTTGGACATCTTGGTTCGCTCCTTGAACCTGACACATCAGGAGTGGAGGCGGGCAGGGAGGATTACAGAGTGCCCTTTGGATGCTCATATCCTTGGCAGGTGGATTGCATAGCACCCCTCTATTAACACCATCTGGTGGCGGCATGGTAACCTGGTCAGTGTGGTTGAGCATGCGTTGCATGTACATGTTTAGGGGAGGTGGGTGGGGGAGAACATTGGAAAATGTTAAATGCTTCCTTTTTCTAGCACTCTGGACCAGTTTAAAAGCCTCCTTCCACCACTGTCATGTTCATTTTCCACCTGGGAAGACCCTGTGGGTACAGACCAAAGTCGCCTGCCTGCCTTTGCTCATTTAATGCAAATAGTGTAGCAGCAAGTTACTGAAAGCAAGAAATGTAATACACGAGAGACCTGTTAGGCGGAGGGAGTGCCTTCCCCCTGGGCCACCCGTGTGACCAAGGTGGCCACCTGAGGGAAACAGGTGCATAGAAACATAGAAGTTGACGGCAGATAAGGACCGCAAGGCCCATCCAGTCTGCCCATTTTTTCTACCTTATGAATGTGCCATCGGCCTTTGCTCTGTCAGTGGCCTATCTATTCATACTCATCTGTATTGCTCCCTTATGCCTATCCCATGCCTGTTTGAAGCCCTGCGCTGTATTCATATCCACCACTTCCTGAGGTAGGCTGTTCCATGCATCTACCACCCTTTCTGTGAAATAGAATTTCTCACATTCCCCTTAATCGGCCTCCTCTAATCTCATGCTGTGTCCTCTTGTCCTGCTATTTTTCTTATATTTAAACATGTTAGACTCTTTCACCTTGTTAATGCCCTTAAGGTGTTTAAATGTCTCGATCATATCACCTCTCTCCCTCCTTTGCTCAAGGGTATACATATTGAGCTCCGTTAATCTGGCCTCATATGTCTTCTGATGCAGTCCCTGCACCATTTTGGTTGCCCTTCTCTGGACTGCCTCAATTTGGTTAATGTCCTTGTGAAGGTGTGGCCTCCAATACTGCACTGATACTCCAGATGGGGCCTAACCAATGTCTTGTACAGGATTATTACCTCCTCTTACGACTTGTGATACCCCTACTAATACACCCTAACACCCCTCTAGCCTTAGCTACTGCTTTAGAGGTCTGCTTGATGATTTTAGGTCATCAGTGATGATGATGCCCAAGTCTCTTTCTTCCTTTGTGACTGCTAGCAACCCTCCCAGCCTATAAGTGGCTTCAGGGTTTCTCTTCCCTATGTGCATGATTTTGCACTTCTTTGCATTAAATCCCAGTTGCCACTCTTCTGACCATTTTGCTAGTTTATCCAGACTCTTCTCATTCTGCCCACCCCATCTGGATCATCTACTCTGTTGCAGATCTTGGTGTCATCTGCAAACAGACAAGCCTTACCTCCTAGTCCATCTCGTAGGTCACTAATGAAGATGTTGAATAGGACTGGCCCCAGGACTGATCCCTGAGGTACCCCACTTGTGACTTGCATCTCTTCTGACTGTATACCATTTACCACCACTCTCTGTTTTCTGCCCACAACCAGTTTGCTACCCAGTTGACCAACTTCTGACCCACCCCGAGCCTACTCTAGCTTATTTATCAATCTTCTATGTGGAACAGTGTCAAAAGCTTTGTTGAAGTCAAGGTAGGCGACATCAACTGCCCCCTTGGTCCACCACTTGGTTACGCAGTCAAAGAAATCTATGAGATTAGTTTGACAGACCTTCCTTTTGTAAACCCATGGTGTCTTGGATCCTGTGCCCTATGGATTCCAGGTGTTGCACTATCCTTTCCTTAAGGAGTGCCTCCATAATCTTGCCCACTACTGAGGTAAGACTGACTGGTCTGTAGTTCCCACCTCCTCCCTTGCTACCACTCTTGTGGAGCGGGATCACATGAGCCCTTCTCCAGTCTTCTGGGACCCTCCTGTGCTCAGAGACTCACTAAACAATTCTGCCAATGGCTCTGCTAGTTCCTCCTTTAGCTCCTTAAGTACCCTGGGATGTATGCCATCAGGTCCCATTGCCTTATCCACCCTGAGCTTAGCAAGCTCTTGTGGACCCTTTCTTTTGTGAAGGGAGTAGTGCTCACCTCCTCCCCTGTGTCCATGATGCTGAGCTGTGGGCCCTGCCCTACCTTCTCTTCAGTAAATACTGAGCAAAAGTATCTATTTGAGATAGATGCCTTTACAGGGTCCTCCTCCTCACATGCTCCCTTTCTCCATTGCTTAGCACACCCCTCTGGACTTTCTCCTTTCACTAATGTATCTATAGAAAGTCTTGTCACCTTCTTTTACTGTTCGTGCTAGTGTTTCCTCAGTTTGGGACTTTGCCTGCCTTACTGCCTTACCTGCTTCCCTTAGGGCAGTTTGGTATGCCTCCCTATCTTCATCCTGCTGTGTTCCCTTATATTTCCTGAAGGCCAGCCTTTGGCTCTGACCTTTCTGCATACTGTATTTGAGAACCAAAGTGGTTTCCTTATTCTTTGCACTTCCTTTCTGGCTAACACAATGGGATGTTGCTTCAAGTATTGTATCCTTAATGCTTGCCCACTTTGCTCCGTACCTCCTCACCTGTGTTTCTTTTGCCAGGCTAGCTTAACTCTGTTGGCCATCTTATCAAAGTCAGCTCCTCTGAAGTCCCATATTTTTGCCTTGGAATGGGATGATTTAGATGTAGTAGCCAAATTGAACCATACCATGTGATGGTCACTGGCCCCAGGTGACCTTCTACCTGGAGATCTGTGATCCCTTCTTTGTTAGTCAGTACTAGATCTAGGATAGCCCTGTCTCTTGTGGGTTGCTGTACCAGTTGTTTGAGGCCCTCCCTGCAGGAAACCACTATGAGTCTAGTTCTGGCAGATGTTCCTGCTGGTATTGACCAATCTGTATCTGGCATGTTGAAGTCTCCCATTATCAGAACCTCCCTTTAGCTGTCATGTTTTGTATATCTTCTAACAGTAATGTGTCTATGTCCTCCTCTGGTCTGGGGCCTGTAGACAACCCCAGTTCTTATGGCTGTCCCATTTCTGTTTCCAGGGTGACCCACAGTTCTTCTGGCTCCTTATGTGTATTCTGAATTTCTGTAGCTTTGATATTTTCATTAACATACAGGGCCACTCCTCCCCCTTTTGCACCTCGGTCTCTTCTGGACAATACTATAGCCAGGAACTGAAGTCTCCCAAGTGTGGTTACTGGTAAACCACGTCTCACTAATTGCTACTATGTCCAGTTTAGCCTCTGACATTATTGCCTGCAGGTCTGGGATCTTATTTCCCAGGCTGTGAGCATTTGTGTACATGATTTTCCATTGGCCAGATTTTGGTGTGTTAGTTGTTGGGTGAAGGTTGGCATTACCCCTGTGCATCGTATGGGGAGACAAACCAGGTAAAAGGGGAAGAGTTTTAACTGATGCCTGAGAGAGCCTTGGGAGAAGGAATGGTGGATGGAAGAGGGGAGCAGGTTCTAAAGTGTGGGAAGTCGACAGGAGAAGGCAGACCACCCAGCAGAGGAGTGGGGATGTGGAGTGGAGAATGTTTGATGGTCCCCTGAGCAGAGGGAGCATGAAGCGGGGGGGGGGGGGGTGCAGATAGGAGTGAGGAGAGGTATGAGGTGAGGGACCCAAACCAGTATTTGGAAAAGAAGGAGGTACAGTGCGACTGGCAACGTGAAGGTAGGGGGAGGATGGATAGGGAGGAGTAGAGGGAGTAGTGGTGCATGCGAGGTGAGGAGTTTGTAGCAAAGCGACAAAAGGCATTGCAGCAGGTGTCCAGTCTGGCTAGTGAAGTCGAGGGGGTTGTAAATGTTGTCCCACTGGTTTTATAGTATTTTCATTTTATTGTTGTACCTCTATGAGTTCATTCAGGTTCGAGGGGGTTGTCCGTTTCCCCCACATAGGCTGTATGTGGACTCCTCCTGCACTGAATGTAATAAACAACGTTCTGGGACACACATACACATGTATAATTCCCCTGTATCTTGAATTGTTTGTTTTGGGGGTGTTAATAAAGTATCCCATAATGTTGTTTATTACATCCAGTGCAGGTGGTGTCCACGTACAGGCTATGTGGTGTTGGGGAACCGGACAACCCCTTCAAACCCAAATGAACTCACGCAGGCACAACATTAAAATGAAAAGTACTGTAAAACCAGTGGGCAACATTTCTCTCAGTCTGATCACTCCATCTCTGACCGGGTTCTCAAAGGACACTTAAGAAATACAAAAGAAAAGCAGGCTTATGAGGTCAAACTTGTTTTTCTTGTCAATACATTTAATGATGGAACGAATATGTACCTTGGTTCATGACCCATTACAGAATTTAAACTGACTGACAGCTGCCTTTTTCTTGTCTCAGGTATAGCACATGGGTATTTCCTCTGCGTAATATTATTTTATATATACGTATTATACCTTTTATTCATTGCATGTATTTTGGTGTACCTTTAAACATTAACAAGGTTCTGTTTATGTATTTGATTATAGGTTGTGTCTGCTGGTTTCATTCTTTTTGATTTATACACACTTAAGTGCTTCACTCACACACACACACACACACACACACGTCCATTTTCAGGAAGGTAATTTATAGACCTTTTGCTGTCATATTCCATACATAGGGAGGATAGCATTCGTACCCAACTAGGATTTCAATGACTGTGTTTTGTCTCCAGATAATATCCAGTTATCCTTCTGTATCAACAGACCTGTTACATCCATATATAAAAGATTTGTTTTTTTACCAATTCTACCTTATATACTTAAAGTGGGTTCTTTGTATTGCCTGTCATTTTCTTTTGTATGATCTATTTTTCCACCCCCGTCCTCGCTGGTCATCCACTCCTTCGGGCTCTACCAAGTTCCCCCTGACCCCTTCTGTCCTTGCCCAGCCCTCCTCTGATTCCCAGATCGCAGCCGACCCCTGGGATATCCCAGTGTACCCCTTCACCGGGCAGGTCCCTCTTCTCCGAGGGGGAAGGCACTGGGGGGGATAGCCCCAGCATGCACTTCTAGGGCCCGGGGATGCTGCTGGGGAACAGGAGGCGCCGGGCAGGCACTGGAGGTCCTCAGGAACAGACAGCCATCATCCGGAGCGATTTTCCTGGCTTTCTTAAGGTGTGTGACGTCCGGACGTCAAGGCAAGAACTGACGTCTGCCACGCACCACCCCAAATGGCCCTGACGTGCTGCACTACCACCAGCCTCCACCAGTGGTCGCTATGGCACCAGGTCGTGATCCCGTCCCTCCCTGGAGACAGCGAGCAGTCGTGGGATGCTCAAGCTGCCTCCCCCCCCCCGGCCGGCCCTCCAATGACCCGAGCTCGTTCCCGAACCCAGGTTGCTGGCGTTGCAAGCGGAAATCCAACCGCTGCGCCAACAGGCCGGCCCCGCCTGTCGTTTTCTGATGAAGAGCTCAGTGCAGTTCGAAAGCTTAAAATTCTGTAACTGTCTTGTTGGTCCAATAAAAGATACCAAATCACCCACGGTGTTCATCTTTTTATAAGGGCCAATACAGCAACAAACAATTCTTTACATCAAAGTAACATAGTCATTTTAAGTCAGAAGGATCTCTAGGTCCATCACGTCTAGAGTCAGTTATTTTCTGTTTTCAAAAATGGCCAATACTGTTTGACAAAGTCTTAAAATCTTTTTCCGTTGTTTTCTCCCAAATTGAGGGAAAATGCATGTCTTGTACAAAAATTTGGCTTAAAATGGAGGGGTTTGCCCAAAAGGCTGCTGTAAAGTGGTTATTTTCATCAGAAGTTGACTCCCAGGTGCTGCTTGAAAAA
The DNA here is from genome assembly GCA_016271365.2 of Neoceratodus forsteri. Lineage (NCBI taxonomy): Eukaryota > Metazoa > Chordata > Ceratodontiformes > Ceratodontidae > Neoceratodus > Neoceratodus forsteri. The sequence goes on along the minus strand of CM028132.1, from coordinate 23,535,926 downwards.
AATGACAAATTTTGTTTTTTACAGGCGTTTTCAGTTGAAAATGGAAAATCATTACCCTCCCCAACACACACACACACACACATTGTAAGTAGTCAGGACCTCTCCCACTACCGGTATCTGCGCAACATGTGTTCTAGAGCAACTCGGCTAGCTAAAGCAGAGTACTTTAGATCCTGCCTCCAATCTAACCTTAATAGCCCCTCCAAATTCTGGAAGGTCATACACTCCCTCTTCTCACCCCCAGCAGCCAAGCCCTCGCCTCTCCGTAGTGTAAACAACTCCACACTCTCGGATCCTATCTCAGTCGCTGCTGAGTTTAATTTATATTTCTCCACCTCCGCTTCCTCGCTTCTTTCCTCCTTACCCCCCATGTCACCATCTCCATGGCAAAAACTACCTCAAAATGTGCAGTTATTTTCTTCTTCAGGGGAAATCTCTCTGGATGAAGCACTAAGAGCCCTGCTAACATTAAGCCCCTCAAATGGGAATTCCCCGGATGGACTAGACCCCAAACTTCTGTTCCTCTTGGCCTCTGCCATAGCCACCCCTATTGCCTACCTCCTAAATCTATCCTTCGCCACTGCATCTGTCCCTCTGTCCTGGAAGCACACCATTGTCATCCCTCTCCACAAAGGGGGCGCCTCCTCCTCCACCTCAAACTATTGGCCAGTCTCCTTCCTCCCTGCTCTGGCGAAGCTGCAAGAACACTTAGTGCTTAGCCAGCTAACCTCCTATCTCACCGACTCAAATTTCTTCACACACTAACAGTCCAGATTCAGGAAAGATCACTCCACTGCCTCCTCTTTACTAAGGCTCACTGACAGCATCCAGTCTGGAATTGATAGAGGTCCCATCACCGCTGCCATTTTCATCAATCTGGCCAAGGCCTTCGATACAGTCTCCCACACTGTTACTATCTAGCCTCTCTGACTATGGCCTCTCCACATCTGCTACAGCCTGGTTCAGTGCCTATCTTACAGACTGCACTCAATCTGTCAGGATTGCGGATGCCATAACCCCTCCCCATGTTCACCGGTGTCCCCCAAAGATCGGTGCTTGGGCCTATCCTGGTCTCTGTTTTTCTAAACAACCTGTCCCAAACTTGTTCTGCCTCCTCAATCCACATGTATGCTGACGATACTGTCCTATTTTCTTCTGGCTCCTCCCCAGCCTCTACCCTCCAGGTGGATTGTAACTAAGTCCAGCTCTGGTTCAACTCTCACCAGCTCTCTCTAAATGCTAAAAAAACTGTAACCATGACTTTTGGTACATCCCAATGACTAGCCAGGCTCCCCTCCCTCCCACTTTTCCATACCCTTGATGGGTCAGAGCTGGAGGATGTCACCTCCTTCCGGTATCTTGGAGTTTGGCTTGACCACCACCTCACCTGCACAGTCCATGCTGACTCTATACTAACAAAACTCTGCCCCAAGCTCGGAGCTTTATATCGGAACCGTTCTAGCCTCCCTTATCCGGTCCGTTGTGAGCTTATCCAGAAGATGATACTTCCCTCCTTTGATTATTGTGATATTGTTTACAGTGCTGCCCACAAGTCAGTTTTATCCAAACTGAATACCCTTTTTAATGCTTTCTGCCAGTTCGCTCTTGACGCGTCTCCTCGCACCCACTGCTGCGAGCTATACCGCTCCTTTGCTGTCCCCTTCCTTGAGAACCGCTGCCTAATACACTGTGCCAAGTTTATCTCGAAGAACTGGTTTGGTACCCTCCCAGTGTATTTGACCTCCGTACTGTCGCCCCCTCTAGCACCCACCTATGCTCTGAGGCCCCTTGACTCCCGGCTCCTGTTAGTCCTTATATCGCCGGACTCAGCTGGCCAGGCCACCTTCTCCTCACCGCTTCCCTCAACTCTGGAATCCTTCCCTCTGAAATTCGCCGCCTCTTTCCCTGTCCTCACACTATCCTATGCTCCCTTGCCAACCACTGCTCAGTAAACTGCTCCCTGGCTAACTCTCCAATCTTTCTACCTCAGACACTCCTATATTTCTTCTCCCAGTAGGCCCAATGGTGCTACTTCGCTAACCACACCCAAGTATTGCACTTGATCCCAACTTCTGAGCTAGCAAGTTTGCACTTACCCCTATCTCATTATATACCACAACCCAATACCTTCGCAGGATTTCCTCATTGTAACTGTTACTCTCGACTATTAGGGTATATGTATTAATCCACACTCACCTATTCCTGTCAAACATATGCAGCTATATTATCTCATTATATGTTTTCAAGGTATAAAGCATGACTTCCCCATGTAATTGCTACTATACTATAAGTAAGGGTAAATTGTCATCTACGCCCAACTATTTCTGTCAAATGTTTTCAACTGTCTTGTAATTGCATGTATACAGTATATGTCAGGACCTGGACTACCCTTGTCCTCTTCCCCACTGTAGCCCTCCCCCCAGGTCGCACTGGGAGATGAGCAGTTCTTGCTCAGTGTGCTTTTCCTGGTGAAACAATTTCAATAAATAAATAAATAAAGTATGCTGTGCAGACTCATAGTGGTTTACACATCCTTTTCAAGTCTGACTGCTGACAGGCTTCAATAGCATTCTCTGTTGATTTTAGATGCCTGTTGCTTGGTATCACGATATTCCTGATGTGCAAGTGTAGAAGGCAAGAGACACTGCTCCCTGACTTGATGGGACACCGGAGTTGTTAGGGCTAAATCCTGCCTATGAATTCAAAGTTGCCATAGTCCAAGATTGTAGGAGAACAGGTAATGACGTGGTACACTGTGTAAACCTATTTCTTTCTTTTTTTTTTTATACAGTACTTTCTTTTTATTTCTTTTCATAGTATATACATACATGAAAGTCATCCTTGGGTTAGAGTATAGAAACAATGACTCGTACTGTACATCGAATAACCAGGATTACATACTCATCATTCATATCGTTATATGAATATTATCTCAAAGTATGTTATAACTGAGTATCTCTACGTTTTCTTTTAGTTGTTTTGGTTGTTTATTGTGCATTCTTTTACAACCTCTGTATGTATGTTGACCCTCATCCTTTGACGTGGATCCTTTGTAAACAAGCAGTTTCTGCTCAAAGGTATTTGTAATCTGAGAATTTAATAAAATAAAATAACAATAAAAAAATAAATATCATCATCATGGCTTCTGACTGGGACATCTAGAAGTAGTCATATTACGCTTGTACTGCGCGGACTGCACTGGCTGCCGGTTCAGTGGCGGATCACCTTCAAGGTCGGATTACTGACCTACAAAGCCCTACACGAACAGCGACCACGGTATCTACAAGATCTTCTTATTCCCTACTGTCCCTCTCGCTCACTCCGATCCACCGACGAGGGATTGCTAGAGATTCCCAGGGTTTGTTTAACGACATCTGGGGCACGTGCATTTTCTTACGCTGCCCCCACTCTGTGGAATTCTCTACCTCGTCGGATACGAGGCTGCCTGACCGTCGAGAGTTTTAAATCAGAGCTAAAAACGTTTTTGTTTTTGAAAGCATTTGGAGAATGATTTTATTGTTGTTATTGTTAATAACATGTTTGTAATTTTAAGTGTTGCTCATTTGTACAGCGCTTTGGATTTCTGAAAAGCGCTTAAAAAATAAAATTTTACTTACAACCAATGAGGGCAGATTTCTTAATTGTTCGGAAGACAATTAAGTACTAAATAACCTTGCAGAAAGAAGATGGACATTCCATGCTAATAAGTCCATCCCATACTTGAGTCCTTGTGCCTAAAGCACACATAAATGTCACTAATAGCGGCGTTGTGGTGTGTGTACCACGATCATCTTTTTTTCACAGACCCTGTAGAAGCCCATAGCGGAGCCTTCCCTTGCTTACCCTCAGACAAATCCCCGACATATATCTACTTTAACTGTAATTAGGCGAACAGCAACATTTCTCACTCTTTTGATTCATAAAAACTTCCAACTTAAGTCTGTTTGGTAACTGCTAATAAGATATTCATTATATAGCTCTTCGTTTAGTTAAACTAAGGAAGAGAAGAAAAAAATAAGACCAAACAGAACTGTACTGCAGTTAACAATAACTACATTGAACTATATTGAACTATGGCACATTGAACATTATGTCGGCCATGTGGAGACTAGCTTATAAGACCAGTTAAAGATATTATCTTATAATTTTTTTTTTTTTTGCACTTTCCTTTTATCACCTCCTTACTGCCCACTCGGACTGACCAATCCCCATAATCCCTCCTATGGCGTCTGCCCCTAGAGTGCCAGACTTACTCCATTGTCTCCCTACTTTGTTCCTCTTTCCTCCGGAGAGCCTGCACAGCAGGGTCTGCCCTTGGGTAGGTGATCGGGGCTGGGATCGGTCGTCATCCTGGCCTGAGCGGGTGTTTTTCTGCTTTTCTTCCCTTGGTCCCTCCTCCCCTGAGGGTGTTGGCACAGAGGACTGACGTCCAGACAGACAGCGTGCTGACGTACACCATTGTCAAATGCCCACAACGTCCTCCCCACCTCGACTCTGGAAGAGCTGTCTGGGTGCCCTGGTACCTGTGCTTCCACCGGGCGCTGTGCATCGGGTGCCTATAGCACCCCAGGAACTCCCACCCCAGGAGGAGGACAGCATCCGCTGGGATGCTCGATCCTCCTCCTCCTCCGATCCCCAACGACTCCTGGAGTCCGTCTCCAACCCGGCTCGCCGCAGCATGAGGTGCATGCCCAGCACCTCAACCTCAGCGCCACCGGCCGCCATCTTATAATTTTTTAGTCCTCATCAGACGCATTACTTGCTTCTTGTTGTGCAAAGTCTTTTTGTATCAATGTCAGTCTTTTCTCCACTTCAGCAGGACTGGAAGAAAGGTAACTTTTACCTGCATACAGGATCCAAAGTTGTGCTGGGACCTGTAACGCGTGAGTAACCCCCAAAGCACGGAGGCCAGACCGGACTGCATCAAATGCCTTACGGTGCTGGCGAGTGAGATAGCCTAGCTCTGGAAAGCAGTGTATTCATTCACCAGTTTCTAGGGCAACCACCCCCTTACTTTTAGCTGCAGTAAGAACTTTGTCCCTAATATGCTGTCCAGTAGTAACAGCCAACATGGTACAGGGCAAGTCTTCCAAGGGCTGGCAATGTCTGGGAATAATTCGATATGCTTTCACAATATTCCCAGCAATATCAAGGCCCCAGATCCTGCATAGCAAATTTTCACATACCCCACAGTGTCCCGACCTTCCATCTGCTCAAGAACCCCTAAAATACATAGATTTGTTGAGCGAACAGCATTTTCAAGTTGTTCTATTAGAAGCCTCAGTGTCTTATTTTCGGCTAACACTCCTGTAACCACTGTAGCTGTGTTAGCTGTTTCTGCAGCTCTATCAGTAGTCACTGTAGCTTTTGCAATTTTTGTGTCCGTGGTAGCAGTATGGTTGGTTAAATTGTCAACTTTTTTATCCAAGAGTTAAATAGCTTGCAGAAGCTCTCCATTAGTTGGCTCAGAAGTGCCCGCCTCGTGGCTTGAGGCTGCTGCTCCTCCCTGATCTACTGGCCTGCTTTGCTTTAGGCTGCCATTGTCTTGGGCAGACTTGTTTTTTGGGTTTCCCATGGCCAAGATGAACACAAATTAGACCCAACTGTGCTGCTTCGAGAGCTGTATTAACAGATATTGGCCCCGATTCTAGAAGGGTGGCGCAAGTCGCCGCCAAACACAACTTGCACCACCCACAATTGTGACATTGACCCTGCACCCTATTCTAGAAAGGGCAGGATCGCCGCCTAAGTCCTGCGACATGCGGCCAGGTACACGAACTGCAGGCGTGCCTGGCGAGCATGTCGACAGTAACAATAACAGGGTGGCACGGTCAGCCCCCACCCGTGCCTCGCCCAAGTCGCCTGCCACAAATTGCATATAACAGGTAGCCCTGGTAGTCTAGTGCCCCCATCACTGTTAAACTAAGAAACATCTCCCCATTTCCCTGGTAGTCTAGCGGCCCCCCCATCAACATGAAATACATAAAGCCCTCCAATTCCCTGGTAGTCTAGTGGCCTCCCCAAACAACATTAAATAAATAAAGCCCTCAAATTCCCTGGTAGTCTAGTGCTCCCCTGACCAACATGAAATACATAGAGTCCACCGATTACCTGGTAGTCTAGTGGCGCCCCTCCGATCAACATTAAATAAATAAAGCCCTCAAATTCCCTGGTAGTCTAGTGGCCTCCCCAAACAACATTGAATAAATAAAGCCCTCAAATTCCCTGGTAGTGCAGTGCCCCCCCCCGACCAACATGAAACACATAAAGTCCACCGATTCCCTAGTAGTCTAAGCGGCCCCGAACAACATTAAATAAATAAAGCCCTCAAATTCCCTGGTAGTCTAGTGGCCCCACCCAGCCATGCCAGCTCACCCCACCTGCCCCAGTGCCGGCGACTAGCACAGCCACCTCTCACCACCACGGCCAGCTCAGCCGACTGAGTAAATTAATTTCTGAGCGTCTTTCCAGTAGCGCCTATACAGAACTCAAGTCGGCGGCTGGCCGTGGAGGTGAGAGGTGGCTGCGCAGTCGCGCTGGGGACGGGTGGGGAGCGGGTGGCTGGCACGGCTGGGTGGAGGCCACTAGACTATCAGGAATCGTGGACCTATTTATTTAATGTTGATCGGGGGCGCGACTACCAGGGAATTTGAGGGCTTTATTTATTTAATGTTATTCGGGGGTACTAGACTACCAGGAATTTGAGGGCTTTATTTATTTAATATTGTTCGGGGTCGCTAGACTACCAGGGAATTGGTGGACTTTATGTATTTCATGTTGATCGGGGGAGGGCGCTAGACTACCAGGGATTTGGGGATCTTTATTTCTTTTATACTGATTGGGGAGCCACTAGACTACCAGGGAAGGGTAATTGTTGCATATGCGCGGCGGTGACTCACGGGTGGGGATAGCAGCACCGGCCCGGGCTTGTGCCAACAGGTGGTTCTGGGGATAGAGGTATGTGGCCCAGGGCCCCACTGAGGTATGCTAGCATTGGGGTGACATGCGGCATGTCTGTAGGCGGGTTCACAGGACCCCGGGGCGGCGGCAGGTGTTACACCAGCTAAATGCTGGTGTAACTTCGCTGCTGGTTCTCCCGCGGGGTTCTTGTAGAATCCTGACAGTGGGGACTTTTGGCTGCCCTTCTAGAATGGGGAGCAACTGCTGCTGTAAACACCCTAGCACTATATACTTGGGGTTTATGGGCGCAGCCATGGCGCAGCTTCTCTTCGGCTTTCAAGTGGCCTATGTGGGCCCACTTTGTAGAAATAGCATGTCGCAACTGCTGGCCTTAAGTTGCCACATGCGCCATTCTACTAGCGCAACTGCTGTTACGCCAGGCGTACCTCTTCTAGAATCTGACCCATAGAACTGCAATGCTTTAAAACAAAATTTTCTATAGATATATTGCACTATTTGTCTTTGAGCTTTAGGAGCTCTCTCTGAGCCGTCTGTTCCCTTCAGCTGCTGTCTCTGCCCACCTGTAAACCTATTTCTGAAATAAAAAAATAAACCACGACATGGGTTAACACTGGGTGAGGAGTGGCTCAAGGGTAAGATATTTTATCATTCGTCTTACTAAAAGACATTACAACAGGGAAAGGTGAAATGTTTACATTACATTACAAATAACGCATCATAAAAAATATATAAAAAAGTACTACAAACAAGAAAATCACAAGCTACGTGTGCCAAACATTGTCAATATGTTTGGAGAAAATTCATCCTGATTAGTCTTTTATTTGTTGTACCCTTGAAAACTGGGGGTTGGGGGTGATTAAAGCAAGCAGCAGTGTATCGAAATTGGGCGAAAAAATTTTACTTTACCTTTCATCCACTATAAAAGATTACAGTCATCTTCCAGTTTTATTTGGTGGTAAATTTTTGTACTTTCACCAGCATTTGAGCATTTTATAAACCCTTTTATTTATTTTTTTCTCAAGAAAAAAGATGGCCACCTCAGTTGGTCTAGAAGTAAAATTGTGGACCTGGCAAGGGTTAGGAGGGAAACAGTATAAAAACTCATGGTGCACAGCATAGGAGGCACCAATAACAGTAGATTACAGATTTTGCAGGTATACTGCTATTCTTATTAATTGTAGCCTAAACAAAGCTTTTTGGAAAAAACATTTTTTCATTGTCATGCTGCTTTAATAAAGCGTCACTCCAATCAGAAGTTAGCAGATGAAAGACAGTTTCAGCCAACATTAGGTACATACTAATGTGAGGATTAGGAATGTTTGAGTGTTGTGAAGCAAATTATTTGTTGTTTGAAGCTCGTCTTTTTTTAGAAGCAATATAGATTAGAACAAAATGTGCTAGTCAGGCCAGAGGGGGGTTCTGGCTTGTATTTTACATGGTTTTGCATAAAATAAAGACTGCACATTGTTCATTACCGTAACAGTGTCTGTGTTATCACTGCGGTTCTTCAGGTGGTGAGTGCCCTGATTTTTCCTTTTATTAGAGTATCATTGATATTAACTGAAAACTAGCCGTAACTGAGAGGCAGAAATCATAACCTCCAGTGCTTTGACTACAAGCTGTAAACAGTTGCACCAGATTACTTTGGTACAGCACAGGTATCTATTTAGAATGATTTTGGGCCAGGAAAGGCGCACCACTCTAAACCTTGTTTGCAGGAGCAACCTGGGAGATCCAGGGAGGTTATGTGACTTGCTCAGGATCACACAGTATTGCAGGTGGCGATTGTGGGATTCAGACCTAAGTCTGCTTGGTCTCCTGGTTCACTGCTTGGTGCTCTAACCTATAGGCTATACTGCCTCTGGTGCAAGAATATTAACATCTGTCCCCTAGCCTGCCCCCCCCACTTCCTTCAACTATATATTTTATCCAGAGTCACGAGTACCCTGGTTAGTTGGGTGGGCAGGAAATCCCTATAAAATGGTAGGGGTTTGTTCAGCATAACTTTTTTCATCTCTGCTTGTGAAGGGGGAGGGGGGTGGATAGACATGATGGACCTAGAGCCCCTTCAGATCTTAAATTACTAGGTTGACATGGATTGCGGCTGTAACTCAGAAAACTGTTCTAATAAGTGGTGTAGCATGAACATTTTTTCTGAAGGAGAACTAGAGTGAATTGGCTAACTGGACTTTTGTGCGTCAGAGTGCCGTATAGAACTAGAAAAGGGGAAAAAGCAAGTACAGTGCATCCCGCTTAAGTGAATAACTGGTTTGCCAGCAAAAAATAGTCAGGCGGGTTGTTCACTAAAGCAGCAGTGCATTGTTTCGGCTTACTGTCAGTGCAGTTTTGAATGGTGCTTTGTGTCTGTAGCAGCAGAGATGTAAACAAAGAGCATTCTGTTTTACCAGGTATGGAATGCACTGTACCTTTGACAAGGTAGGTCAATGCTGCCTCACTGGTGCTCGCAACACCAACAACTTGGGTTCAGGAACAAGCCTGGATCATTGAAGGGCTAGCCGGGGGGATGGGGAGGGGAGGGATTGAGCATCCCCAGGACGCTCTCCTCCTCTGGGGAAGGAGGGGGATCCCTGCTGCTGCGTGACCACCACCTGGGAGATGGTGATGCAGGTGGCAGTACAGTCAGAGGATTTGGGACAGCTGATTGGCTGGGTGGATGTGCACGCCTTGCATGCCTCTGTCAGCCAGCATCCTGTGGGGGGACCTGCCCCAAAATGCTGCCATGCAGGACGACGACTCTGGGCGGTCCATAGACCATGCACCCTGCCGACCTAGGCTAACACTGGGAGCACCACAGAAGCTGATCCAAGAGCACCGGTCCATCCCAAGGACCTCTACCATGGGGAGGAGATACCATGAGGCCTCCCTCCTGGCAGAAGGTAAATCCTAGGAGATGGCGGGGGTGATGAGGATGGGGCAGCCTGAAGCTCAGAGGAGGACTTCACTTGGCTTGTGAAGGATAAACAGAAAAAAAAAAAGGCAAGGTAGTTGAATGCCCTGAAGCCTCTCCACAGAGGTTCCCTGCTAACAGATGGTGCTCCGTAGCCTGCTGGGTGGAGATCATTTCCTGATAACTCAAGCAGCTTCCAAGTGCTGCACCGAGCAAAGGGCATCAAAGTTATTGGACAACCTGGCAGCCAGAACAGGAGCTTGCAAAAGCTGGTCAAAGAAAAAAATAAGGCCGGGGGAAGGGGAGTGATAATTTGCTATAGGGATTTTCCACTGCATAATGGAAGTGTTACGCTTTTCTGCTGCCGACATCATTTCCAGAACACAGATGATCCAGAAAATCCCCAGCTGTGTGCAAATTGACAGTTATTGCTGCAGGACTCTCAATAATGCATGCTGTTCTGTCTGACTCGTGATAGAATTTTGCTACCCTTGCTACCAAGGGCAATACATGGCAGCTGTCGTCTCCGACCATGCAGACAGGGAAACTGAAACCCAAGATGTTTTACGTATGCACTTCAAAGGATATCACAACTTCTGTAACCACCACATTATAATCCTTTTTGGTAGTATCTGGTACGCCTCTGATTTTCTTGTACCAAGTTTTCTTTCCTAATCGTCTCCGTTCCCTTGTATTTGCATTGGCATTCCTTGCCAGTTCACAGCAGGATCTGCCACCTCTCCACGCCACTGGTAGTGGGTTCAGAGGTTGAAAAGACAGAAGTAGTACCACCAAAACCCAGCATACAGAAAATGTTATTAATTCCGTACTCTAGCCAGTAGTTACGTGTTAATTTAAAAGCATTTTTCCTTTTTATCAATTTGAAGATTTACAGTACAGTCATAGGCATGATGGGTGGAAGAGAACTCTGTCAGGCAGCTGATACGGTATATCTAGTTCTACCCCCCTTTATGCCTCATCAGCGTTGTTACATCACTCATTGTGGTATCACTAGTGGCCAGTCGGTCAGTAGGTGACGTGTCACTTTCTGGTCATTCGTGATGTCATAATCAGCAAAGTCACAACACCGATGAGTTATGAAAAGGAATAGAACCCTATCACTCAGTCTCCAGGTAGAGTACTGTTTCAGATATAACACCTAGAGCTGTACAGTAGAAAAGTGAATTAGCAAAAACGAAATACGCTTCAGATAATAAAACACAGTGGCTGGGTAATTTTCAACTTCGTATTTTCAGAGAGTGTACTAGCTTAAAGAGATTGTCCAGTTTCCAGCACCAAAAAAACAAAATTCTCAGTTATCAGCAGAACTCAGGCCCACAAAATTTGAATTTCAGTACTTTCTGGTTTAGTTACTGAAAACACTTCCATTAACTTAGGATATTGTCTCCTTAGTGTTTTATCTGTTTCTGTTGTAATCCCATTTCATATCCTTTGTGTCTGACATCACAGCTCGTTGTTAGGGACATGATTATGGAGAGATAAGCTGATCAGCGGAAGGAGGGGCGGGGAATTGTGAAATTAATAAAAATAAGAATAATGACCATTAACATACAGTTGCTATACAAATTGAAGAAGACGTGTATTTCCAACGCTCATCAGCTGCAAAGTCTCCATGTCAGTAGTACTAAGGAAGGGACCTTCTGGCATATCCTCGGAGAAGCAGAGACCCACCCTCCTTTTGTAATCCTCATGGCTGTCATTTTTAGAAAATTGGAAGCAGGGTTTAGAATAATAAGTGAGATTTCAAAAGTGTATTTTTGGCATAAAAAGATGCTGACTACATAACCCAGGCAGATGGTAACTGCCAAACAGCGCCCATCATTCTAAGCTATCAGAGAGCTATTTAAATGCATTTTCTGTGTGGGAGGGGTGTACTGTACTGAGGTACCCTGCACTCTAACTATGCATTTAATTACCTATTGACTGAGACACAGGATTTCTCTAGTGATATTTAGGGCTGAAAATTCAAGGGAGAACAGCACATTTTGTGCTTTTGGAAGCCCTCCCACTAATTTTGTCAACCCTAGGCAGGACTGTCCCACACACTTGCTTTCTGTGCACTTTTTGACTCTGATGCAAAAACGTGCACAGCAAGTAACGTGGCACCAGACTGGAGCATTCCATCCAGTTTGGGTGGTTTCATGTTTCTTGTCTGGCATGTGGGATGCGTAACTCATCCCACTCGAGACTGGTGGCAGCTGCAAAAATGGGCCTCAGCAAGGTCATCAAAGCAAAACCTTTGAGGGGACCATGCTCTCAAATCTTGCAAACACAAGCAAGCTTCACACAAGGAGCAGTCACACAATGGAATGGTGAGTGGCTCAAAAAATAAATAGTACAAAGTTAATTCAATGTCCCGCGCAGCCAGTATAGTGTTATGCTTGTGCAACTGTGTTAGTCTGGTTTTGGCCGTTCGCGCACTCTGTTCCAGAGAAATTACTACCCTGTAGGGGTGTGAAAGACAAGGAACCCTTGGAGAGGGTTCCACCCCTAGAGGTGCCACGGGACGATTCCCATGGCTAAAGGTACCGTAGGAAGGATCCTAAGGAGAGAAATGCTGCCGCTTGAGGAGGGGGAGGGGAGGATAGTAGGGGAAAGAAAAAGTGCTTCACAATGAGGCTGAGAGGAACTGCTTATGTAGCTCAGGAAGTGGGAGTGGCTGGCTACTTGGCCATCGAACTCCAGGCAAAGCCTTTCCAGTTAAATGTCCTGCACAGCCGGTATAGTGTTATGCTTGTGAAACTGTGTTAGTTTGGTTTTGGCCGTTCGCACTGTCTATTCCAGAGGAATTACCACCCTGTAGGGTTACGAAAGGCAAGGAACCCTCGGAGAGGGTTCCACCCCCTAGAGGTGCCACGGGATAATTCCTGTGGCTAAAGGTACCTTAGGAATCCCCAAAAAGAAATGTAGTACAAGCATATCCCAAAAAGAATGAGGTGACATGAAGCATATAAGCAAGCAGTAACTGTGACGTAGTAGTAGAGAAGCATAGACAGTTTGATACCGTAATGAGATACTCAGTCTGATAACGTAATGAAAGGCCCAGGTTGCGTAGCATGATACTGATGGTTTACACTGAGAATGAGGGGATCCTCTAAGGAGAGAGGGAACGGCAGGGGACACCATCCACCTCCATCCAACAGCGGAACCTACCTAAAGAAACTAGGGGACACTACTATGCTAACTAACAGTTATGACCTGAGATAACGGAGGAGAGAAAGAAACCCCTTTGAAGAGGAAATCTCTGGGGATCCAAGGCCTAGGTCACCTTCCCTCCAGGCTTGGGATATTTTATTTAGTGATGGCTTTGCAGCTGCAATTTGAAAAACCCAATTAAAGGTAGGTGGAAAATATTCCAATTTGGAGGAAGGCTCTCACTCAAACCCTCTAGCAGGAAAACCATGGAAGGTTGAGAGAAAACTCTGCAACAATGTGTGCAACCAAGGCGGGAGGAGGGGAGCAACGACTGCTGAAGCACTCACCGGGCCTACCCACCCTAAACTCAAACCAGGTGAACCAGAGGCAGTCATATGGAGAATGCGGTGAAGATGCCTCGCTAGAGAAACCACTAAAGCCAATGGATAACCATTATAGTGGAACACTAGAGCCAAAGGAGGTAACTTTTTCCACCCTTCACCGTTAGTCTTAAATTCTATACCAGGAGCTACTGTCACGTAGCAGGCAGCTAAAGCCAAGCCTGGGGCAAGGACATTCCCAGCTATGGGCCAGATGAGAAGGATCCTGCCCCAAGTTGGACACGCTTGAGATGTGGACTAAATGCAGAGTGAAACCATTGGCTGCAGGAATCCTGCTCCAGAATAGAATGGCTGGCATGCCCCCGAAATTGAATGAGAGCTGAAAAGCTGGTGAGCAGCTGAGTGAGCATGGTGTGCTGAGACTGTAATGAACATTGAGTGCTGAGAACTTGCAAGGTCGAATGCAGAATTGAGTGCAGCAGAATCCCAGAGGCTGAAGTGGAGGGGATGGTGGTAGGCATGAAGCAATGATTTGTGTAAGCAATGAGCAACAATTGCGTAAGCAAGCGTGGACCTACACATAGGTCAGTAAATGGAGTAGTAATAAGTGGACCTGCACGTAGGTCTGCATAACATAGTAGCAATGAAACAGCACTGATTCATGGGACAAGCCAGCCAGGCATGTACAAGCCAAATCAAAGTGACAAATACTCTGAGGAATTTCAGCGGTGAAGGCAGGATTTAGAACAGACATAATTAGCCACATGGGACCACGACTTCCCAAACACTTCCCAGTCCCCACCGTAGGACAAACAAGAAAGTGACAGAAGGGCCGAGAACCACATGCAGATATTAAAGCTAGTTTAATAGCCGCAGCAGTAGCTTGTAGCTAACCTCTGAGTATAACAGAGTGAATAAACATAGAAGCAAAATCTGAATGGCATACACTGAGTTGTTAAACTTGCAATAAACATAAATAAGGAGACAATACTGCTGAAAGCAGGTGTAACCAGGCAGTGCAATGAAGCTGCTGCAATGAGGCAAGTAGAATGAGCATGATTGAGCTGCACAGCTAGGTTCAGAGAAATCCGAGTCAGGTGAAAATCGAGTATGCAACATGGAGCAGCTATGGTTGAGCTGAAACACACAGATGATTGCAGTTGCATGTAGCAGTGTGAGAGTTGTGGGTAACAGAGCAAATAGTAGAAGCTCTGGAGCAATATGCTAGGAGCTTAGAAACAAAAGCCCCCCCAAAAGACAAAACCAAAGACACACAAACACAGAAAACAGAACAAAGACAGAAAAAGAACACACAGCTGAAGGCAAAATACAAACCAGAAGCAAGAAAGAAACACAGAAATCCAGCAGACAAGCAGGCGCAGCAAGGTGGGGGGGGGGGAACCCACTCAGAGGACAGACCGACAGAGCCTTCGGCTGCAAAGGAAAAGTGCCTCACAATGAGGCTGAGAGGAACTGCTTATATAGCTCAGGAAGTGGGAGTGGCTGGCTGCTTGGCCATCGAACTCCAGGCAGAGCCTTTCCAGTTGTTGTTTCTTCACATCTCCCCCCAAAGTTAGGACAACCCCCCCCCCTCGAAAAAATATGTGTCCCCCATTTGTGAGACCCGGGGGGGGGGTCCCTCTTGGAGCTGAAACCCAATTTTAAGCCCTGATATCTTGAAAGCAAACATCAATGCCTGACGGTGTAGGCTGTTATGTGATGAACGCACGCCCAGGTGCGTTGAGGCACGTGGTGTTGTTTACACCGAGTGCCTTTAGCACCTGAAAGGGCTGTTATCACATAACAACCCACAACCTAAAGTGCCTTATTGTGCTTATAACATGGATACACTAATAAAATTAAAAAAGAAAAAGTATTTTCTTTTGTTACACATAACTAGTAAAAAAAAAAAAAAAGGTAGCCCCTCCACATTTGTCAGTCGTGTCTTTCTACACATTCAATAGTTTAGTTTTTCCATAAAAAAACATTTAGGCAGTGCTACCTCTCATGACGCCAGTGACCCAAGTTCGGGACTGGGCTCGGGTCATCGGAGGGCAAGTCGGTGGGGAGAAGGCTTGAGCATCCCATGGGCTGCTGGTCTCTCCGGGGAGTGGGGGGACATGGCTCAGCGGATGACTAGCCTCTGGCGGTGGATAGAGTATCAGCGTGCTCAAACCACATGTGGGGTGGAGCACGATGGACGCTGGCTTTGCTGGACGCCAGTGCGTGTCGCATCTCGGGGCAGTCAAAAAACAACACTCAGCCCAGCACGACACCAACAAGGGGTCAGTACATTGGCCTCCACCCACCGCTCAGTGACCTGAGGATGGACCCAGCACGGCGACTAGAGGGCAGCCGTAAAAGGGGTCTAAGCCTAAGGGACCAGTATCTCACTTCGTCCCCACCTGGGGGATAAGCCAAGGCTCCATGGGGGTCCTCCAGGGCTTGTAGGGTGCGGTGGGTTAGATCAGGTGACAGTGCTGGCTGAGGGGGAGAAAAAGGAATTACAAAACAAAAAAAACCCTTTAGGCAGAGCCTATTTTCAAAGGGTATAGAGTCAGGTACAACAAAGGACTACATTAACAGTGCGTTCCAAGTGTACAGTACAGTAATAATACAATTAAAGAGCAACTGACATGATCCTGGCAGGCAACCCATTCAATGCAGTTGCCGGCTTTAGGAGCTATTCTAGCCCTAGTTCACCTTTTTTATAACTTACATAAAAAGTTATAGCCTCCGTAAAGCCCAGCTGGTAACTTCCGTGTATGGGCTGAGCGGTCACCGAGTGCTGCAGCCCCACCCCTAAAACCAGCATAATTATGATGCAAAGTAGGGAACTGGATTTCAGGCACTCAATGGAGAATGTAATAGGATTGGGGAGTAGGGCCACCTAAATGTACTTAGATTATCTTTTCTGGCAGGTTTTCATGTATAGGGATATAATATATACTACAATATATTAAAGCTGCTGACTGCAGGAGAGAGGTCTGGTGTTCTGTCACCTTAAGTGTATTTTTATCATTTTTTGAACATATAGATTTAACGCAATGTGGTCTGTTTTGAATTTTTGGGAGTTTGCGAGCACTCGGATTAGTGGTTGGAGTTATTTCAGTATTATCCTTGCAGCATATTATACACCTGGGAGCTGCCACTTCGGTATGAGGAGGTTCATGTATGCTTTTCCACAATTCCCTCTCATCTAGAGGGTTGTGGTCAAGTTATGGGTGGAACCGACCACCTTTTATTCTAGCGCTCTGTTCTGGCCCAGACAAATTTGGTTCCCTCTGCATCAGCAGTTGGCAGTGGAACCTCCTGCCCCACTCCATCTATGAGTAGTACTTTTGTTGCAGGAGCATGGCTGCTTTATGCATCCAGGTCTCTGATCCCAGCACCTCTAGGCCTGGCTCCTGAGGACATAGAACCCTCCTGCTTTGGGGTGTCCCCTGCAGTTGCAGCTGTTCTGCTGGCAGCCTGTAAGCTGTCTCCTAGTTACACCTAGTCCCAAAAATGGAAACATTTTACGTTGTGGTGTGCTGCCTATCAGATGAACCCATTAATCCCTTACAGATGCAAGCCGCTGGTATTCCTCAGCGTAAGTGCATTAGGCTGCGGTTTCAGCTTTTTATGCCTTCCTGGATGGCAAAACATTTATCCAACTTGAGGTTTCTCGCAGATTCTTTAAGAGGATTCTGTGTCTGCATCCCGAAGTCTCAGATCCATTTCTTTTGTGTGACCTTAATATGGTTCTGGTGATCCTAACTGCACCCTCTTTTGAGCCTGCAGCTATTATGAACCATGCTACCTCTCCTGGAAGACGCTATTTCTTGTGGCCATTATGTCTGTAAGATCAATTTCTGAATTGCATGCTGTGGTTACAGAGCCTTCTCATCTTTTTTTCTGCAAGTATCAGGCTACGATGTGTATCAGTCCTCATTTTCTGAAGGTCATCTCTGATCACATACCAAATCAGATTATTGCCCTTTCAGTTTACTTCTCAACTTCACGAATAGTGGGGAACATCGTCTACACATGCTGGATATCTATCAGACGCTGTACTGGTACCTTGATCATACTAAGGATTGTAGGAAATCCTTTCAACTCTTTGTGGGTTTTGTCCCCAGGGTGGTGGGCTCCCCTATTTCTATGCAGATCTCTTCCAAATAGTTGGTTGACTGCATTGCTTTCTGTTACCGGAAGCACTGTAAGCAGCTACCTGGTTCTCTTTATGCATACTTCACTCATGGCATGACTACTTCCGTGGCTTGTTTTCACAACTGTGTCATCTGCTAACATCTGTGCTGCTGCCACTGGGAGTACTGTTCACACATGCACTAAACACTACAGTCTGGACATGGTCTCTCACAGACATGCCGACTTTGGCCTTACTGTGTTGCAAGACGTCTTATCTTACGGTCATTAGATCCTTCCTGCCTCTCACAGTACTCTGCTACTTCTTGAGAATCATTTCCATGGTGTGGCTCTATGAGGGAGATGTCCTCAAGGGAGATAGAATAATTACTGTAGCAGTAGGTCTTTGAAAGATTCTCCTCCTTTAAGCCACAGCTCACCCTCCCGCCTTCCTCCTTTTTTCATTCAGCTAGTTTGTTGGCTGGCCTACTTGTTTGATGTCACAAGCCGGTTCTCCTCTGATGCCCAATTAGTGCATACTAATTCTTTAGTTTTCATATCTTCTCCTGTGTGTCTGGTTTGGCCCTGGTTGCTTTAGTCCCTGCCGGTACAGTGTTCCTCTGAGCTTGTCTCCGATGGCGAACTGAAGCATGTTGGGGCCACCCACGTTATATTGGCAGCGACAACACACGTTGACGTGGATAGCCCCAGCTAGCAAAAATTTCCAGGTGGTCTTGATGCTGACAGCTTACAGATCCATGATGTGGCTCAGTGGAGCAGAGTCTCTCAAACATCTATTGTTACAGTGACTCTTCATATTAAAAATCATACAAAAATACTTTGTCCGCTGCACCAGCGACCCAGGTTCAGGAGCGGACTCAGGTCAGCGGGGGGAGGAGGATCAAGCTTCCCAATGGATGCACTTCTCTCTTGGGGAGGGTTACCAGGGGGTGCCTTGCGCACCCGCTTCCCGAGAGGTGACGATTGAGGCACGGACCTCCGAGGGGTTCACAGCAACTCATTCACTGGAGTTGGGAGAGGGGCGCTGTCAGGCGCTTGGGAGAAAGGCGTGTCAGCATGTCGCCTTCTGGACATACGTCCCTCACGCCCGTGTCCCAGGGAGGGCTGGGGACCACAGAAAACGGAAAATGCCTCAGTGAGCCTAGATGACGGCGGCCCAACAGCCATCCAGGTCCAGAACCCACAGGCAGATTCTCCGCTGTGCAGGTGCTCCACGAGTAGGAGGAGGAGGTAAGGAGTTACCGGGCACTCTAGGGGACAGATACCATGGTAGTGGACCTAGGAGGGACATGAGCAATGCCTGAAGGAGTGGAGCACTGAGGGGAGTACAGGAGGGGGTATAAATGGGGCAAAAAGGTGCTTCAAAGTAAAAAAAACAAAAAAACAACTTTTTCAAGAAACATGTTTAATCTATAATATAAGTACAATAAGACACTTCAGGAAGTGTAATTATGATCAGTAACAACATTTTACTCTAGTGTCTTTAAATGCACTTGGTGCAAATGACTTGTGCCTAACAGCACACTGGAAGCTTGCAGTTATTGACGTATAATTACACACCCTGGTGAATTATGTTATATACTTAAAGCACACCCAGATGCGTAGTAAGGCACAACTTGCGCTGAGTGTCTTTAGCACCTGGAAGTCCATTAACCCCGGACAACCCATGACCTGGAGTGTCTTACTGTGCTCATAAAGCAGGTGAAGTGAGGAACAAAATTTAAAAAGGTAAAGAAATACAAGTCTGTTTTTCACTAAAAATAGATACTCTCCTTTGTTAAAAGTAACTAGTAAAAAGTAGTCCCTCCCCACCTGTCAGTCATCTTGCCCCTGAAAGGCTTACCCTCTGGTTAAGCTTTCTAACTATGTTGCAGCATTTTTGTCGTGTCGCAACATACTTTATTTTAATAAAGAAAAGTCCGCGACCAGAGAAGCATGGTGGACACTGGGGTTTGACGTCTGTGTAAGGTGTGACACCACTGCTCCCGCCCACATTATGTACTGCTGAAGCAAGCACTGTGGCGCCACACCTTTACAGATAATGGAGCCTCCCCCAGCGTCCGCCATACTTTCGGGGTCATGGACTTTTCTTTATTAAAATAACGTATGTTGAGGCATGAGAAAAATGCCACAACATACTTAGAAAGCTTAACCAGAGGGTAAACCTTGCAGGGGCGACAGTCTGTATTGCTGACCACTTCCCTTTAAAGCAAGATGGTTGTTAAGCTCATTTCAGCACAAGTCTCGAGAGGGCTCACACTTTCACCACTTACTCTAACTCTAAAATAAAACAACAAAAATCTACACACTAAAACAAAAAGCGGTTGGGCAACTACATGCCCAGTCAGCCTGCACTGCCACCTCGGGCTTCTGATTATATCGGATCCCCTGAGCTTCACTCTCGAGGTCTGATGTAACCAGAATCCCTCTGTGGCAGCTCAGGCTGGCTGTGCATGGTTGCCCAACCAGTATTCTCTATATTGCAGGGAATCCACTATCATAGTATTGTTATTATGCTTCATGTTTTAAACAAAATATTTTTTCTGCACCTCTCCCCAGTTAGAATGAGAAATACAGGATTTTACTCTGCCTAATGTTGCCAGATTTTCTCTTTATAGATAATTCCTGAAAAGGAAAAACATTGATTCATACATTATTTTCAGCGTACATTTAATACTACAAATTTGTTTTGTTTTCAACCCACTTAGTGACACAGCACTTTGTTTTTTGTTATTTGCTGTAACGTAGTAACAGTCTTTTAAGGTCGGAAGGGTCTGTAAGTCCTTCATGTCCATCGTTCCACTTCATAAGCAGGTATGAATAAGTACTGTACGCTGTGCAAGCAACAGCCCTGCATCCGCAGCAGTGCTGATCTTCTGTGCCACGTACTGTTTACTGTAACACATGTAGCAACAGTGTTCTGAAGAATGAAGTACACGAGGGGCTCTGATATCACTTTGTTTGCTTTACCATAAGTTATCTGTGGCGGAGCTTGGTGGGACCCTAATGTTGACGTGAGCTGACAGCCATGCAGCTGCCATTTACTCTTTGGAAATAGCCCATGGAAGTCTGGAGGAAGGAAGTCAGGGAGGACGGGGCTATTACATCCTGTACCCTTCAGAGAGGGGCGGCCTCAGTTAGCAGAGTTAAAAAAAAATATCCTTATCTTGCTATTTAAACTCCAGCTACTTGAAATGAGATAAGCCCTTGATTACAGCAGCAGTACACTGGATGTTGCCTTCAGCTGGGACAGTCCTGCTTCTAAGAAACTGTTTTAGTGTCCGCTTTGGTCACTCTTTTCCTTTTGGATCTAAGCTAGGAATTATTAAAGGACATCAGAATGGGATGCTAACATTTGTTCTCCGAAGTCACTGCTCCATCTGGTTTCCGTGATGCAGACTGTAGAAAAATCATGGCTACGCACAGTGCGGCTGAAGAGTGAGAGGGATTAGTTGGGACAGTGGGGATTAACCTGACGTTGTCCTCTCTGTGGTGGTTTGGTTTTTCTTGTTCCGTGATCCGTTAAACCCTTTTATAAGAATGGGCACTGGGTATGTTTTAATATCAGCAAATACCTCCTGCTGACTCAGAGGTAAGGCTGGCAGCTATGCACTATTTGACAGAGCCTGGCAAGTCAGGATTTGACTTGTATTAACTATTTCAGTATAAGGTAAGTTGCTTTTAGCCACCTGCTTTTGATCTTAATTCTCTTCCTGTGAGAACAACATTGCTGCCTGCTTATAAAATTTGACCTCTGCGTGACGTCATTCACTTTGATTTATAACGCTTTTGACCATTTTAGGAATGTTATAAGTGTAATAATCCACTCTGGGTGTGCATCAGTGCTGTAATAACCTCACTTCCTGGGGGGGTTGAAGGCCCTTGTCTGCACCTTGGGCCTGATGACCCTGGTCTTTTTTGCTCCTCCTCCTCCCCAGCCAGCCACTCCTTGGGTCACCTAGGACCCCTTGGCATTCTACCCCGCCGCCAGCCACCACCCACATGTCAGCCCCCAGGTAACCTGACATAACACTTTGTCAGATGGGTTCCCCCCCCAAGGGGGAAGGCGCTGGAGGGGCCAGCCAGCATGACTTGTTTGGCCCGGGTGCTGCTGGGGTAGACCGGGCTAGTCCAGGGTTTTGTGGCAGTGGGGGACCAGCAACTGTCATCTGGTCAGCCAGGGAGCCATTTCCTGGTCCCCCGGAGCGCGACATCTGGGATGTCTAGGCAAGGGCAGACGTCCGTCGTGTTCCCTACATAGTGGGACCTGATGTACTGCCATACCCTTGGCCTTCACCAGAGGTCGGTAGACACCGGGACGTGGACCCTTCCCCCAGGAGATGGCGAGCCATTGTGGGATGCTCAAGCCATGGCCCTCCAACACCCGGGTCCATTCCCGACCCATGCCTTTCAGTTATTGCAGTATTGCCACACACCTGACCATGGATGATTCCTTACTTAAAGAGGGGGAAGGTGTCCGGCCACCAGCTAAATGGAAATCATGGTTGAAATCAGCAGAACTCATTTAATTTGTAGTACTGTACATTCTAAACATTTGATTTCTTTTTTTTTTTTTTTTTGATACTTAAAGTTTATTGAGTACACAGGAAAGGTCTGAACATCACTAGCAGACATCATATTAGTTGGTATCATTGGACATGTTCAACAAGTTAGTTACAGACCCTTGTATCTGACTAATACATGTGAAGTGCCACCTAGTAGGGGTTACGTCCTGACACACAGTCTTCGCAAACATAACTCTGTTTAAGAAATAGATAATAATGCCTGTGCAGGTGTGTGTTATGAGAATTTTTCACACATCCGAGGTGTGTGATAATTCATAATCCCAGAGAGCAGCGCTCAGGAAGTTTATGAAATGATAAAAACTGGGTCTTCCTTTTTGTCATTGGAAAACCGTGGCATTATTTGCCGTAATAAAGGAGTGTTTATTACAGCAAACACGCGCGTGGTTTCCATCGCGCTGGGCATGCGCAGGCCGCACCTCTTCCTCCCGGACCACTGCCCGCCTCGTCTTTCTATGGGAGATGGTACTGCCACTCGGACTACTTGGCAGTAAGTCACTGCCACAAATTTTAACATTAAAAAAATCTCCGGTCAGAAATAAATGAATAAAAAAAAAGTTGAAATAAATAAGTAGAATGACCGCGGACTGCACACTCAAACCTAAGTGGATCGCGGCCGCACAGGAACCTCTTGTTTGTTTTATATAATTGCTGTGGCCAGAAAGGAAGACCCAGCAATTATATAAAATAAAATATGGGGTGGTGTGTGTGTAAACTTGAAGTTTACACACACCCTCGGGGTTAGTTGTATTTGTGCAAGCAAGTGTGTCGTTGAGCAACCTCCCTGCTCCCACAAATACAGTGAAGTGAGAGCATAAGGAGGAAAACACTGTAATAGCCCACTGTTGAGTTATTACGGAATTTAGTGGGTTATTACAGCGTTTTATCAGGGCTGGAAATTCAGTCATTATAGGGGGTCACTAGTTTTGTAACACTTTAACTGATAGGGGTACCATGCATGATCTTTCATATAGTGATTTTCACACTTGCCAATTTAATGCTATCATAGTGGTGAGCAAGTGGGTGACGGGGCAGGCAGCAGAGTAGCAGCATGGAGCATTCTAGCAGTAAGCTAGTGCCTGTTAGCTGTCAAGGTGAGGTAAATCCAGAAAGCTGTCATGAGGTTAGGGTACAGGGGGTGATATTTTCAGCAGCATATATCTGTTTTCTGAATGCAACTGCAGAATTCCTTCTGGAAAGTTAGCACAGAGGGTTGAGGCACTGGATACCACACCTCGAACCATGCCAGTGACCCAGGGTTGGGAACGAGCTCGTGTTGCTGGGGGTTGGCCAGGGAGGAGAGGGTTGAGCATCCGGAGGACAGCTCTCCTTTCCTGGGGAGGATGGGGGACGAGCCGCTGCAGCTCTGGTTCCTGGTGGTGACTGAGGCGTGGTGCGCGGTAGCATGGAGCGTGTGGGACGGCAGGGCAGATGTCGAATGTGCAGCGTGTGGGCGCCTGCGCTGCCACATTCTAGATGTCACCCATGCACTGCCGGCATCAAGAAGGAGAGGGGAGAAGGAAAAGAGTGAAAAAGGAATCCTCTGGTGCACATGAGACCTTGGCCTGCTGGTGCCACACCGGATGCACCAGGATTCTCCCTCACAGCTCACCTCGCCAGGAACTCCCCAGTGTGCAGGGTACGTACCCGATGGATAGAGACCTTGGCTGTATGTAGGGGGAAGGAGGTCGAGAACAGGAGCTGTGGCCAGTGGGGTGCCGAAGGTTAAAAGGCTGACAGGGAACCGTAGGTACACCCCCAGCTGAGGAGGTAGGAGTACAAATAAAAAAAAGATGACAAAATTCTGCAGTTGCATGCCATAAACTGCCTGAAATGTCTCAAATGCTTCCGGATGCAATATGTGACTAGGGTGCATACATCCAGATGTATCTGCATGGACGCAGAACACGGCCTAAATACAGACACAAAAAAATCCTGATCTAAGTCTTCTTGTGTCTCTTAAGAGGCGATGGATCTAAAACAAATTAATTTCACACCATTCTGTCCTTCCTAAGGGTATTTACATGAGAAAGGGAGCTTTGTCCCTTCCAGTTCCTCAACAGCTGAGACTCAGTCTGGAGATGGTGTTATAACATCCTGATTGTGATATCAGAGTCATTTCCAAAGCAACAGACTGTGACGTCACAAGCAGGGCATTGTGACTTCAGCTCCAGATCACAGTCTGAACTGTAACAGAAACGAAAGGGACAAAGACCTAGTTTTCATGGCTGTGTTGGTGCTGCTGTCAATTCCCACTAGGGGGCATCATTACTGGACTAATTACCTGCTTTTAGCATATTTGTTAGCTGCGAAAAAGGTAATCACGAGACACTGGATGACCTCCAAGGTTCCAACGGTGACAGAGTGGCGTCAGATAGTATTGAAAATTTATCATAGAAGCTCTCTATGGAGATACATAATCGACTTCATCAGTGTAATACAAGATGGCAACGCTGGGTGTGATATGTAGCTTCAGTGGATGCGGAATTTGTCCCTTGATTGTTTACAAAATGCGAAGATCCTGAGGGGATATGGCTACCGCTGGTGGGGGGAGGGCTCCTCTGGATCTCATGCTTAAGACTGAGAAAGTGATTAGGTATAAAATTTTTTCTCTTTTATTTGGTCACTTCTGCTCCTTCCTACCTCTGGAAGATATTGGTACATAATGTTTTTCATAGTAATCACTGTCAGACATTATTTTGTCAAGGAACCTCTACTATACAGTTCTGTGTTTTGATTCTGTTTGTCTATTTAAAAATACTGTGCTTCAACAATAAATATTCAAGTACAGAAAAAAAGACCCTGTTTTCTTGTACAGTAGATGTCTTAATAATAACTAGAAAAGAATGTGTCTGTTCTTTAACAAAACAACCACTAATATCTTTGGTCCATTTCCCAACATTTTTTTTATTCCTAGTTTATAATGCTTGAAATTATATTTCAGAAGCTGTATCTCTTGAACTGTTAGGCTTAAAAAAGTACGAGGGGTAGCAGAATCATGCTGCCAGCAAGGGTGATTTTTCCATTTTTCTCCCTCCTTTCCCCTGTAGTGCAGAGGAACTGGTGTGCAGTAACATCAGTGGTGGTACCGGGCATGCTTCTGTATGCAGCATGTTGGACATCTGCCATATCTGTGTCCCCTACATTGGGGTTACCGTGGCCTGTCCCCAAGTCACTGCTAGGGGCCAGGCTGATGCAGAACACCGATCCCACCTCCACCTGGACAAGGAGAGCAGTTCACTGGACATTCAGTCCTCCTCTCCCTGTCCTGACCCTCCAACGACCCAGGCTTGGGGAGAGAACCCTGGGCACCAGCGTTGAGAGCAAAGCTCTACCACTGCGCCAACCGGCTGGCACTAAAGTTATCCCATTTTAAAGGAATTGTCTTCTTAACCCTTAGACTGCCAACAGAATTAGAACACATTGGAGTTCTGCACTAATATGTCAGTCCGAGGCCCAGTAGGGGTTAAAATTTTAACTTTGGAACAGTTAGGTCTAGAAACACTTTTTTTGTTTTAAATGAAAATGTGGAGTCAGAGACCAGTAAGAATCAATCCTGTCGATACAGTTTGTATGTGTCGCCACTATTGTATATGTATCGATTCTGCTTCAGACTGTATCAGTACTATTTTTTGTGTTGCTATATAAGGGCTATGACAAGGCCTGACTGAAGATATGATATTTATCTTCATGGGAGGCCAGTGATAAGATATCTCACAAGTGGCAAAGCAATGAGTGCAGTATCTTAATATAATTAGTGGTGAGTAATTTTTTCTTACGGCTCACCAAGTTGATATTCGCCATAATAACCTGCAGGTTATTAAGGCGAACATCCGCTCTGTCATTCAGAAACAAGCACTGTGTCATTGCCTCGCGTCCTCTGCCTAGGCAGGTTGAACAGATTTTAAAACATGGCGGCTCCTCGCTCCGCTACTGAAACACTCCTCGGTCCTACTAAAAATACTTTTAGTTTTCACTATTTATGTGATCCATCATATTTTTACATGTAATTATAAAATTATAGCTGGTTGATCCTTCTGTTCGTTAGGGAAATGGAATAAGCTGGAATGGGGGCGATCACCAGAACAGGACCATACTTCACTGTCCATAGCTGCTAAACTGTAAGTTAAAAAACAAAAAAAGGAAAACCAAAAGGCTGAATGGGAGACACAGGCAGTGAGAGGGAGAGAGGGAGGGAGGGAGAGAGAAAGTGTGTCTGTTTGTGTGTGTGTGTGTGTGTGTGTGTGTGTGTGTGTCTGTCTCTCTTTCTCAGTAAGCTGAACTGGAGACAGAGGCAGAGAGAGGGAGCGAGTGACACAGAAGTCAGGCTGGAAAAAATTGTTCACCAGCCAATTATGTAAAGTAAAAGATGGGGAAGTGTGCATACAAGAATATAATAACCGGCTCCCCCTTTTTCCCATAGGGAAACTGTGTCGTAATTTGCCATTATAAAGGAGTGTTTGTAACGGCAAACACGTGCACGATTTCCCTTGCTGTGCGCATGCTCACGCAGCAGCGCGACCAGTCAAGACCACTCACCGCTTTCATGTCACCTGAAACAGAATCGCCAGAAGAAGTTGGCGGTAAGTTCCTTTCTTTTTTTCCCCATATATGTGAAAACGCACAAACATCTGCCGAAAGGGGGAAATAACATTTTAAAATATGGCAGATCTCGGCACTGGACTCAAATGAAACCAAACCGAGGATACACTGGAAGCTCTTTATTTTATATAATTGCTGAGGTGAAAAAGGGAAACCCAGCAATTGTGTAAAATAAAATATGGGGTGGTGTGTTTAAACTTGAAGTTTACACACACCCTCGGGGTTAGATGCTAACATAAACCCCTCAATTATGAGCATCTAACCACTTGTGTGTGTGTGTAAACTTCTCATTACACACACCACCCCATATATTATTCTATATTTAATGCACACCTTCGGTGTGGGATTCTTTAATTAACCCCTCAGGCTTCGCCCTCGGGGTTTATGTAGCACCCTGCACCTTGGGTATGCATTAAATTCTCTTATAATATGGGTTTGCTGAGCAGGAAGTTTCATTGGTCAGAAACCACCAGCTAACCATTGATTAAATGCCTGTACCAGCACAGTTAGGGTGATGCTTCCCAGTGTGGTATCCCTCAACTTGGCCAAACTCGTTATATGCCCAGCAAGGCAACCCTGAGTGGTGGCCTTTGAAAATCTTGTCTAAGTGAGCACAAGCTGTAGCAGTGTCTTCAATTCCCCTGTTGTTCTGTAACTTAAGTGCTGTGATGAAGCAACACTTCCAGCTGTACCCAATCCCATGTGGAGTGCATGACATTGCCAGTTTCTATATGCTGCTATTTCCCACTACCACAGAGAGCGACAGTCAGACACACTGATAGCATAGTCCTACTGACTGCAGCAGTACGTTTCGGTGCTGCTTCCGAGAATAAATCCTGTAGTCTCTCCTCTCGCTGTCTCTCTCTCTCTCTCTGTGTCTTCCATCTGTTGACTTGGTGTAGGTGGTGAGAGAGAGACAGAAGGTGATAACGTGTCAGTGTTCCAAGCGGGAGCTGTGACAGTGTAGCCAGAAGTGTCAGAAAGTGGCTTGTGCATGTGGCAGATAGTGACCATGTAGCACAGGACTCGGGAGAGAGTGAGCGGAGCAGTCCCCAGCAGTGTTTGTGAGTGGGAAAGAAAGAGAGAGAGAGAGAGAGAGAGCGAGAGACAGACCCCCCATGTCCCGATGATATCCGTCCCCTGTCCTCTGCTCACCGAGGGCGGCACATGTCAAAGTGTTAGTCGGTGACAGCAAGGGATGCAGAGAGAGAGAGAGAGAGAGTGAGTGAAACTTGGGCACTGATTTGTGTCCCTGTCCATGTGGGTGGTGGGTGGGCGGTGGGCGGGGAGTCACCAAACTATGCTGGCCTGCACCCCAATGGGTCGGTGAGCAAGCTCCATGACTACTGTCCCCCTGTGTGGCTGTCACAGGATGACAATGCCCTGTTTGCGTGCTCTCTCTCCCCCGGACTTTGGGGTGCATATGAAGTGCAGCACTGCTGACAGGGAGCGGGTGTCTCACTGTTGCTCATGTGTCCCTCTGTGTGGCTGTCACAGGATGACAGTGCCCTGTTTGCGTGCTCTCTGTCCCCCGTACTTTGGGGTGCTTATGAAGTGCAGCACTGCTGACAGGGAGCGGGTGTCTCACTGTTGCTCATGTGTCTCTCTGTGTGGTGTGCAAGCAGACCTCTCCTGCTCACGGGATACTCTGCATCATCGAGTGGAGTTGCAGGTGACAAGGGAATGTGGATGCACTCCTCGTGCCTGGGGCAGTCCAGTTCCACTGCTGTTTCGGAGCAGGAGAGATAGAGAGAGGTTTCGGCGCATGTGAAAGTGTTGATTTACAGACACAGTGACAGCGACCTGCTAAAGCAGGAAGTGACATGGAGTAAAGGTAATGTAAAGTCCCTTTATTGTTCCCCAACTTCTGTGTTCTGCCCTCACAAGTTGCGCTCTCTCCTGTCTCTGTCTTAATGAAAAAAAAGATATAGCAACAGACCGACACTGTTGGATGTGTTTAGGGGGGCTAGCAAACTAAGTGGCATTTGAACTGTAACGGGGTATATTATGCAAACACAAATGTCACAAATCCTGTCAGTATTGTGTTTGTGACATTTGTATATGCATAACAGAACTCAGATATGCATTCTTTCTTTGGGACTATTTTGCGAGGTGGCAGGATACAGGCCTTTTTCGCTCTTTAAACTGGGGGGGCCCTTTATGTGGTTTTTCCCCTTGTTTAAACATAACCCATGTTATAAGTGCAGTAACCCATGACAGGGTGTGGGGTTATAGGCATTTAATCCACGCCAAGGGCGCTGTGAGGACACTCAGCCTGCGGCCTCATGTCTTACAACACACCCCAGGTGTGGATTAAATGCCTATAACCCCACATCCTGTCATGGGTTATTGCTTACATATTAAACACTTCCCAATCCTTTATTCTATATATCATTGGCCTTGAATGAAGATACATATGATAGCTTCAGTCAGGCCATGTCATGTTCAGTTTATACAAACATATGTTTATATGATAAGGTAAGGGAGCAAGGTCACATAAACCATGCTGGTGGTCCAGTGAGGTACAGGTAGCAGTCAGAGAAAAGAAGGCAGCCTACAAAAAATATAAAACAACAAGAGGGGATAGGGATAAGGAAATGTACCATCTTGCATCTAGAAAAGTCACCCGTATGGTGAGGGGAGCAAAGTCCAGTAAAGAGCAGCGGCTGGCACAGGGGATACATGGAGGGGAAAAGGGGTTCTTCCGGTACATTGGGGAGTGGAGAAAAACTAAGGGCCATCTCAGCAGATTGAGATCAGAAGGAGGGTGGGTGGAAGAGGTGAGGGACCAGGCAGAGGTATTTAACGAGTACTTTGCTTCTGTGTTCACTAGGGAGGGGGATGGGATATCTACAAAGCAAGGCACGAAGGGGATAGAAGCGGCAGTGAGTGGGATCAGGGGAGCAACAGAAATGGAGCAAGAGGGAGGGAGAGGTACCCCAGGGGTGTCACATCTGGATAAGGATAAAAAGGCCAGTAAGGTGGAGGGGACGGATGATGCTATCTCCGCCAAAAGGGTGTGGTTAGCCCTCAAGGCCCTAAAGAAAGACAAATCTCCTGGGCCGGATGGCATTCATCCGAGAGTACTATGGGAATTGGCGGACATACTGGCTGCACCCCTGGCGGAGCTCTTCAACAGGTCACTTGAGACAGGGAGGGTACCTAGGGATTGGCAAGAGGCGCATGTGGTGCCAATCCATAAAGTGGGGTTGAGGGAAGTACCAGGTAACTATAGACCCATCGGTTTGACCTTGGTGGTGGGAAAATTAATGGAGAGTATACTAAAGGAACGATTGGGGGTGTACTTGGAGGAAGTGGGAGGTCTGGATAGTCGGCAACATGGGTTTGTGCCAGGTAGATCATGTCAAACCAATCTTGTGGAGTTCTACGAATGGGTAACATCAGAACTGGACAGGGGAAAGCATGTGGATGTATTATTCTTGGACTTCAGCAAGGCATTTGACTCTGTCCTCCACAATGGTGTGGTGGAGAAACTGATGGGGTTAGGAGTAGACCCTTTGACGGTCAGATGGATTGAAAACTGGCTAGCTGGACGCACCCAGAGAGTAGTGGTCTGTGGGGAGCTCTCGAACCCTAGAGAGGTTGGTAGCGGTGTACCGCAGGGTTTTCGGTCCTGGGTCCGATCCTGTTTAATGCAGCATATCGGACATCAGGAGGTATAGGGGTGAAATGAGTCTCTTCGTGGATGACTCCAAGATGGGAGCAGTAGTGAGGAGAAGAGGGAGGTTGGCCCTGCAAGGGGACCTGGACACCCTGGAAAGCTGGGCTCACACATGGAAATTAATTTCAATATCACCAAGTGCAAGGTGTTGCATCTTGGTCGGGAAACCTAAACACAGGTACACCCTGGGAAGGGGAGGCTGAGGCCTCAATAGGGAAAAGACCTAGGGTCATGGTGGATGCATGTATGAATAACTCTGAGCAGTGCAGGAGAGCGGCTAGCAAGGCAAACAGGATGTTGGGATGCATCATAAGGGGGATCACCTCTAGGAGCAAGGAAGTGATTCTGCCGCTGTACAATGGACTGGTTAGACCACACCTTGAGTACTGTGTACAGTACTGGAGACCACACTTGAAGAGGGACATACAGCTTCTGGAAAGGGTACAGAGGAGGGCAACTAAGATGATACGAGGGCTAGGGGATTTGACGTATGAGGACAGACTTGAGGAGCTCTGCCTGTTTTCATTGGAGGAGAGGAGAGACAGGGGGACATGATTGAGGTCTCTAGTACCTCAAGGAATAAATAGGGTAAACATGGAGGGATCTTTAGACTAAAGCAGGGAGGTATCACCAGAGGGCATGGTTTGAAGTTGGAAGGTGGAAGGGTGAGGGGGGAAAAGAGGAGGAGGTTTTTCACTGAGAGGGTGGTGGACCCTTGGAATGCACTGCCTGGCGAGCTGGTTCAGAGATCCACAGTGGAGGGCTTCAAGAGAGGGTGGGACAGACACAGAAAGTGGATGTATCAGATGATGGACTGTCCCGGGGGGGGGGGTGGGGATGGATGATAGGGGTTTCTGGAGCACAAAGGATGGGAGGGCCTCGGCACCCGACTAGGGATCTAGGTTCAAGCAGACTTCGATAGACCGTAAGGCCTAATCTGCTGGCAAATAGTATGTTAGTATGATTTGAGTGCAGATTTAATGGTAAATTGTCTTCAAAGCACTGATTGGCTTTTATATTAGAGCCTGGCTATAACAGTGGATTCATAACCAAACCAATCAGAATGTTTGAACTGTGGTTTGAACTGACTGGTTGAAACATAGAATTTGTCAGCAGAAAAGGACCAGAAGGCCCATCTAGTCTGCCCTGTTTCCTTGCCTATTACTACACTCTGGATCCTATTTGGTTTCAGGTGTCCCTCCCTCCTCCCTTTCCTCTACTTATTATACCCATGTGCCTGCCCCATGCATGCTTGAAGCTTCCCACTAGGGTTGCCAACAATCCCATATTTTACGGGATGCCCCGTATTTATGAGTTTTTTTCCCCATGTCCCATATAAAATTCACACAGGACACCTATTATCCCGTATTTTGTGGGTGGCTTCCAAAAGACTCAGTCTCCCATGACTCGTAGTGGCTGTGGAGCTTTGTGTACATGCACACCGCTGGACAGCCGCCACCTGACGTCGCTGGGGAGAGCAGGAGACTGCTACTACGACTCGAGCTGCTTCTGTACGCAACACAGGGAAATCAAGGAAGAGCTGCGCTGGTGCCGTGGATCATGGTCCGGACCGGGAGTGGGTTGTCGGCCAAAAATGATAAGGAGGCAGCGGGTCTGGCTGTTGTTGTTCTGCCTCTGCGGGTCGGGAGTCCCTGAGTCGGAAGTCGGGATGGGACTGGGTTGTGTGTTTGTGGTGGGTATGGGCCTGTGTTTAAGCCCTGCCTCGAGTCCTGGTGACTGCGTGCCATGCCTGCCTTGTTGTTGCTCCGACCTGATCATGACGAGGAGTTGGACCGAGCGAACAGAGACGCGGGGAGGAGAGAGCTGAGGTCTGGTTTGATGACTCTAGTCAGACAGGACAGAGGAGGACACACTGCTAAACTGGAGGAAGAGCACAAAGAGCAGAGGTCAAAAATTGTGTGAGTAACCCTACCTAATCCCAATGCCATTAGCATTTTGCTCCACACTCCACCCTACAGGTCCCTGAGTCCAACTCCAGCCAATCCATTATTTTAGCTGAAGAGTTATAGTGGTGAGACCAGGAGGGAATCGAGATTAAGTCCTGGGGTTGCGGAGCGAGGACAAATATTAAACACATACATTTTCTTTAAACTGCTAAATAGAAACAGTGTTAATAAATTAAATGGCAGCGGGTGGCCAGGAGGATGCAGCCAGAAGAAACACGGCTGCATATATATTGGTGCACTAGAGTGGCTAAGAAGTCAAGTCAAAGTCACAGAAATAAATTTAGAAATTACTTTATTAAATACTGGAAGGGAGTACTAAGTTCAGGCAGAACAGATGACATGGGGGGGGTCAGTATAGCACAAGGTACAGTGGAGCCTGAATGGTATATTCCTGATATACTTTCTGGCACCTCAAATCGCATATGTTGTTACGTTTACTACAACAATAAAGTATTATTCAGTAATAATTGATACCTTTCTGCGATATCAACCTCGGATGTGGCCGGGGAGGGGGACTAGGATGGGGAAGGGACAGGGCAATGGGTGAGTGGGGGGGGGGTGACCCTTATTTTTGAAATCCAATGTTGGTAACCCTACTCCCCATTGTTTTCTTTGTCCTCATTACCTGTTCCAGGTTGCTTCTGTTTGAGCTGCTCTCTGATTGGTAGTAAGCAGAAAGGGGCGTGTTTATGCACTGATGCTCACGCCCAGCGTCTCCCAGATTGGCTAGGCCCCAGATGCACAGGCATATGGCAGTTTAAAGCAGGCCGCTTTGGCGTTCGCGTTCTGTGACTTTCATGGTGTCTGCAGCCGGCGCTTTACTTGTTTGCTCCCTGGAGTTTGGAGCTGGCGGCAGAGGAGGGGGACAGAGGAGTGTTGTTTCTGCATGGTCGCCCCTCCAGGAGCAGTGTTGTGCGGATAAGGATCCCCATGGCTATCAGCAGCAGTGCCTTCGTCTCTCAATGAAGGCAGGTTTGAAGGCACCACGTGTTTTAATGGGTTTTGAAGACATTGCCATGCTGGGATGGTCCCAAGTGTCTTTTTAATTTTGGCGGGGGGGGGGGGGCTGCAGGCTGTGATGCTTTTATTTATTGAAATCTTTCACCAGGAAAGCACACTGAACAATAAGTTGCCGCCTCCCAGTGCGACCTGGGGGGGAAAGGGTACAAGGAGTATAACAATTGCATACATTCAAATCAAGGAATACATGTAACAATACATGAGACAGAGCAAATATCAGGGAAGTATAACAATTACACACATTAGGTTCTAGTAATACATGTAAGCAGTACACGAGGAACAGCAATGGCAGCAAGGCAGGTGTACAAGACCAACAATTTACAACAGGGCAAGTAGGAAACAATTATTTGAATATTAAGTGCAAGTTCTACGTACATAAGTGCAGCAGGAAATGTTTGATTCAGTATGAACTGGGGGGGAGTGCAGGAGAGAGGGAGTGGGTTGCATTAAGAATGCGGAAAACAGGAGCAGTTAGAGGAGAGAAAATTATGAATGGTAGTGGAGAGGGAGTGGGAGGAGAAGGCATGATGAATTTGTTGGGGAAGGGCATTCCATAATTTAGGGAAACGATCTGTGAAAGCAGTCTGGCCTGCTAGGGTAGAACAACGGGGGATCACAAATGTATGCAAGTTGAGGATCTTAAGGAATGGGCAGGAGGGGGAGAGGTGGAGAGAGAGGAGGATAGGTACGAGAGTAGAGAGCCTAGCCAGAATTTAGAGATGAGTTTGGCGCAATGGGAGAGGCACCTATTAGTACGTGAGGGGAATGACAAAGAGTGATAGAGATCACAGTGGTGAGTACGGACAGGAGAGTCCGGGGCAAAGCGCACAAGGAATTGAAAAGGAGGTCCAGTCTAGATAAGGTGGATTTGGGAGCAGCACTGTAGACTACATCACAGTAGTCAGAAATGGGGGGAATCATCTTTTGGACAATCTCACACTTGGCCGTAAGAGGAATGCTATTACGGTTCCCGTATAAAGCACCGAGCTTGGGGCGCAGTTTTTTCAGGATGGCATCGATGTGCCCAGAGAAGTCGAGGTGTTGGTCCATCCAAACCCCAAGATATCAAAAGGAGGAGGTGTCCTCAAGCATTGTCCCATCTAGGATGTGGAAGGTGGGCAGAACAGGGAGCCTAGCAAGTCTCCGCCTTGTGCTGATTATGCCTTGCGCTGATTGAGTTCAGCAACTGATGATATTAATTTAGGGTTTTTTAAGCAGGCAAGTGGTGGTGGGGGGTGTCATCCAAGATACTGAGTATAAAGAAGCTGAGTGTAGAATTTTCTGGGGACAGGCTATGTGGGAAAAGACCACATTCAGAGCCATGCGCTTGCACTGCACACTTTCAGTTTCAGCTCGAGCAGACATTCTTGTCTGTATGAGATACAGACACCACAAAATATACCAAGATGATGTACTGGTACAGTGCAAGATAATATCTCACACAATGTCTCACTTTTTATGTTGCTATATATCGTAAAACATATGTCATATCAATAAAAGTAAATGCATTTAAAAAAAATTATATCTGTATATTGCTTTTTTGAATTTTGGTGTCTAGAAACATAGAAACATAGATTTTGACGGCAGATAAGGACCGCTTGGCCCACTCAGTCTGCCCATTTTCCTACCTATTGGATAAGCTGCAGATCCTAGTTAACTAGCAGCCTACTCCTTCCTACCCCCACCCCCTAGAATTGCTTTATGACTGTCCCATGCATGCTTGAATTCCACCACTGTTTTTGACTCCACAACCTCCTCCAGAAGTCCGTTCCATGCATCCACAACCCTCTCCATGAAAAAATACTTCCTTAAATTACCTCTGAGCTGCCCCTTCTATCTTCAAATTGTGCTCCCTTGTTCTTGCACACCTCTTTTTTGAAAGATGCTACCCTCTTGGACTTTGTTGATTCCTTGAGATACTTGAAAGTTTCTATCATGTCCCTCTCCCTCCTTTCCTCGAGAGCTATACATATTCAGCTCCTAAGTCTCTCTTCATATGTCTTCCAGTGCAGACCCTGCACCATTTTAGTGCCCTCCTCTGGACAGCCCATCCTGTCTATGTCCTTGCAGAGATTGGGTCTCCAGAACTGCACGCAGTACTCAGATGGGTCTCACCAACTGTCTGTACAGAGGGATAATAACTTCCTGTTTTCTACTGGTGATGCTCTCCCTATGCATCCCAGTATCCCAGCCCTCCTTGCTGCCCTCTCACGCTGCTTGCCCACCTTTAGGTCATCTGATATGACTACCCCCAGGTCCTTTACATTTTGTTGTTGTTAGTATATCACCCCCATTGTGTACTCTTCCCTGGGTTTTGTTTCCCAGGTGCATTACCTTGCACTTCTTAGCACTGAATCTAAGCTGCCATACATTTGACCATTCCTCTAACCTTGCCAAGTCCCTTCTCATCCTTTCCACCCCACCTTGTGCATCAACTCTGTTGCAGATCTTTGTGTCATCTGCAAAGACATACCTTGTCCTTCCAGTCCCTCTGCAATATGGTTTATAAAGACATTGAAGAGGACCGGTCCTAATACTGAACCCTGCGGTACCCCACTAGTAACCCCCTTTCTTCAGAGTGGACTCCATTTACTATTACTCTCTGTGTTCTATTCTCCAGCCAATTCTTTACCCAGGCTGTCATCTTGGGACCCACTCCAGGCTGGCTAACTTGTATATTAATCTTTTGTGTGGGACTGTGTCAAATGCCTTGCTAAAGTCTAGGTAGGCCATGTCCACAGCCCCTCCCTGATCTACTACTTTGGTCACCCAGTCAAAGAAATCTATCAGATTTGTCTGGCATGACCTTCCGCTGTGAATCCATGCTGCCTTGGGTCCTGAGCCCCTCTGGCCTCTAGATACTCAACAATTCTTTCCTTCAGAAGTGATTCCATCATTTTCCCTACCACTGAGGTTAAACTAACAGGTCTGTAGTTTTCTGCTTCTGCCTTGCTCCCACTTTTGTGAAGGGGAATCACATCTGCCTTCCTCCAGTCCTTGGGTACCACCCCATCCTCCCATGATTTGTTAAAGAGGGTAGTAAGTGGTGTCAATAGTTCTACCCTTAGTTCTTTTAGAATTCTGGGATGAATCCCATCAGGCCCCATTGCTTTGTCCACCTTCAGTTTTAAGAGTTCTTTCAGAACCCTTTCTTCTGTAAATGGGCTGGTATCAACTTCTGCATCCAAAGTGTTTCTACTGTTTGTTTTAGGTACCTACCCCACTTCCTTTGTAAATACTGAGCAAAAATATTTGTTTAGTATCTCTGCCTTTTCACAGTCACCCTCTGCCCACCCTCCCTCCTCTTTATTAAGCCTCACTAGCCCTCCCTTGGTCTTTCTTCGCTCCCTGATGTACCTATAAAAGGTTTTATCCCCTTTCTTAACTGAGTTGGCTATCTTTTCCTCGGTTTGGGCCTTTGCTGTTCTGACTGCCTTCCCAGCTTCCTTTTGCTTTAACTGATACAGTTCCCTGTCCTGCTCCTTCTGTGATTCCTTGTACTTCCTGAATGCTTTCTTTTCTCTTGAACCTTCACTGCCACTTCCTTTGAGAACCATAGTGGTTTCTTATCGTTTCATTTTGTTAATTTGCTTCACACAAAGGCTTGTTACCTCTGTGATGGCAGTTTTATTATTCCCACTGTTCTTCCACCCCTCCTTCCTGCCCATTGCGAGTGCATTCCTTAGGCACTACGCCCATTTCAACAAAGTCAGCCCTCCTAAAGTCAGTACTTTTGCCTTCTGTAAACTTGACTTTATTGCTGTGTTTATTGTGAACCATACTGTTCGATGGTCGCTAGTTCCCTAGATGGCTACCCACTTCTACATCTGTGATCCTCTTCATCTCCATTTGAGAGAACCAGGTCTAAGATTGCTCCCTCTCGAGTGGGCTCCAATACTAGTTGTCTAAGACATGCCCCTTGTAGGGCATCTAGAATAACCCCACTCTTTGAAGTGGCTGCTGCAACTGCATTCCAGTTAACATTTGGCATATTCAGATCACCCATCAGCAATATCTCCCCTTTTTCTGCCATTCTAAGTATTCTTTCTATCATTTCCTTGTCCATTTCCTCCCCCTGAGAAGGGGATCTGTATACAACCCCTGTGGTACCATTGCCGGTCTCCAAATTTACCCACAGTGCTTCTTCTCCTCCCTGTTTTCCATTTTGTTCTGTTGCTTTGATTCCTTCCCTTACGTAAAGAGCTACTCCTCCTCCTCTTTTACCCTCCCTGTCCCTCCTGTAGATAGTGTATCCTGGTATGTTTATGTCCCAGTCATGGTTTTGTGTGTACCATGTTTCTGTGACTGCCACGATATC
The DNA here is from genome assembly GCA_016271365.2 of Neoceratodus forsteri. Taxonomy (NCBI): domain Eukaryota; kingdom Metazoa; phylum Chordata; order Ceratodontiformes; family Ceratodontidae; genus Neoceratodus; species Neoceratodus forsteri. The sequence continues at coordinate 23,498,279 of CM028132.1, read as the reverse complement.
CAGATGTTCCTCCTCCATCAAGGCCACTAATTCAGGAAGCTTGTTACTCAGACTACGGGCGTTGGTGCTCATTGCTCTCCATTTTTTGATGGCTTTACCTTCTTTTGCAGCATCCCCCACTGACCTGTCTACCGGTCTTTTTCTCATTTAGTACTCTGTTTTGTAGGGAGAGGTTGGGATTTTCCTGCTGCTTATCAGTGCCTCCCCCCTTGACTAGTTTAAAAGCTTGCCAATGAAGCATTTAAACCGATTGCTCAAAATACTTATTCCCTTCCTGGACAGATGCAGACCATCCTGCCAGTATAGGCTGGTGTCCCTCCAGGTGGAACCCCAGTCCCCAATGAAGCCAAACCCCTGTGCTCCACACCATTTTTTCAACCATTCATTAAACTGCATGGTGCAAAGTACCCTCGCCTCACTCATGCCATTGACAGGCAGCACCTCAGAGAAGGATATTGTGTGTGCTACTTGTCTTAGGCCCCTCCCCAATTCTACAAAGTCCTTCTGCACTGCTCTAATCTCATGATTAGCCAAGTCATTTGTCCCTAGGTGGACAATGACGCCCAGCTCAGACTCCCATGCAGTTGTTCTCGTGATCCTGAGGATGCGCTTCCTGTCTCTCCAAGCCATGGCACCAGGCAGGCACTTTACTTCAGTTTTCCCTGCTCCCCCCAGTTCTGTCCCCCTAATTATTGAGTCCCCCACCAGGAGCTGCTTCCTTTCCTTGTGGTGTCCTCTGCCTCCTTCCTGTGGGCCTCCCTTGTGACAGTTGTCCTCAGCCTCCTTAGTCTCCTCTGCGGGTGCATCCATAGGGGAGCTATGCTCCCCCAGAATGGTGTATGGATTGTGGTGTGGAACAAGTGACTGGATGTGCCTCTGTTCCACCATCCTCACCCTCCCTGATCCCACTGTGGTCCAACTGCTGTGCTTTCTTCGCAACCTCTGAGGTAGTGGTGGTAGTGGCTCTGGTGCTCCCTGGATGGGGGAGGTTCCCTTCCTACCGTCCAGTGTGGCCTGGGGAAGGTCCCCTTACTACTGTCCAGTGTGGCCTGAAGATGGGCAACTTCCTCCCTCAGGGCAGAGAGTTGTCTGCAAATAGGGTAGCATCTCAGCCTAAAAAAAGACTCCCGGAAGACTGCTGCCCCACAGCCATTACATTGCACTACTCCCCACATTTATTTTTTTTTGTGTATGTGTGTGTGTTTGATTGGTTTGTAATATAGAAATATATATATATATATATATATTATACAATGTGTATGCTTATATTGTCAGTGCAGTGTGCTAGAGAGGATATGACAGTGATATGCACCTTGTACTCTTGAGGAAATGATGTCAGAACCCCAGGTATAAAGCTATTTCCAGGGGTGGGTGGGGTGAGGGTGGGAAGAGGTTGGGCCTAAACTGTGCCCTCACAAAACAATCAGCTAAAAGCTCTGACCCACCGCTGCGATGAGTGCCTTCCTGTCAGCAAGATGCCCTACACAACAATTTGACAGAGAAAACACCCTGCTAATCAAACAGAGAAAAATCCTCACATCCAAGTCAAACACAGGTAACCTCCCCAGCCCCAAAACAGGCCTGGTGGTTTGTGCTCTGAAAGCTGTCAGCCCCAAAATAAGTCAGCTGTGCTTTAAACTCTTCCTGCATTGAAAATGTTAAGAATTGTAAGAAACAAACGTAAACCTAGATCCACCTCCCTCTGTTGCTTGAAAGACTGTCTTTTCCTGTTTCACACTGCAGGTTTTTCTATGACCACTCCTTAACCACAGTAACTTTTTTAAAAATAGTTTAACTATCACAAACTCCTACGCACCAGTAAATTATTTAAAAGTAGTTTCTGTCCCAAAATCCTAGTAGTCAATCCAGCTACCCCCAAGGGACAACCAAAATGCAGTATTCAAACACTTATGAAGTTACTTCCAATATAAGCAGAGTTTGCAAGCTCCTTTTTCAACTCCTCAGCCCTAATTTATTTAAAATAGTTTAACTGTCAGAAAATCCTAGTAGACAATCTAGCTACCTCAAGGATCTACCCAAATGCAGTATTTAAATCCTTCTGAAGTTACTAACAAGATAAACAGAGTTTGCAAGCCCCTTCTTGGTTAAACACTAAATAAATATGTGAATAAAAAGCAATTAACAAGGGTAGTTAGTTTCACCTCCCACCAAATTAAGCAAAAGTGCACGTTGTTGCAGATATCAAGTGCAATATAGAATTTCTCACACAGCTCGCAGTTGAATAAAGAAGTAGTGTCCTTCCAGGTCCAGAAAATGTGCTTTGTACTTTGTGCTTTAATTAAGTAATGTGTACTACACATTACTTAATTAAAAGCTCTGTAGTTTCCAACTTAATTTTCATTCACCTTTTATTCCCTTAATTGCACTGCAGACATTTCTTTCTCCTCTATATTAACCCCTACTCAGTAAATATTTGCAGAGCAAGGGTAAATTTGAGTGCAAAATACAAGAAGCTATGCAAAATGCATAGCAGTTAAGAGGTACAGTGATGTCAGTCATAATAAGCACATGATACTTTTTTTCTGATGCTGTGTGACACCAGTTGAAATCATTGTGGGTTTGCCATGGGACACCATTTCAAATGGCAGTACTGCCTCAATTTAGTCCTTGTCATGTTAGATGATACTGAGTACTTTACAAAACCTAATATGACAGTGATATATAGGGGATATGCAATGGTCTTGCTCAAAATATGCTGTTTATCTCTGAGTGAGAAAGGACAGGACCAAACCTCATGAGTCAGTGGCCAGAGCCATGAGGTAATGATAAATTGCAAATGTTTGCATATTCGATTTATACAACATCAGTTAACTAGTTACATAGAAATGGAGAAACATAGAATTAGATGACAGATAAGAACCCCTTGGCCCATCCAGTCTGCCCATTCCTCCCTACCTAGACTATTATCGCAGACCATACCCACCCCACCCTACGGCTCTTTCTCTCTTCTCCCCTTCCTTTCCACTATGATACCCTTGTGCTTATCCCATGCATTCTTGAACCCCACCACTGTTTTCATCCCCACCACCTCCGCTGGAAGACTATTAAGGGAATACAACACTCTTTGAAGAAGTACTTTCTCACATCACTCCTGAATCTACCCCCATCCAGCATCATAGCATGTCCCCTCGTTCTTGAGCACCTTTTCTTCTGAAAAATACTCCCCTCCTGTACCTTACTTACACCCGTGAGGTATTTAAAGGTCTCTATCATATCCCCCTCTCCCTCCTCTGTTCCGGGGTGTACATATTTAGGTCTTTTTGTCTTTCCTCGTAGGGCTTTTGATGCAGACCCTGCACCATTTTAGTTGCCCTCCTCTGGACCGCCTCTACTCTGTCTACATCCTTCCAGAGATGTGGTCTGTAGAACTGGATGGACATGGTACTCTAGGTGGGGTCTTACCAGCAATCTATACAGAGGCAACACAGAAGTCCCAGACCCATACTCCCCATATATGTAACTACATAGAGGAGAAGGACTTGGTTAAACCTCAATACCAGAGGTGTTAATGTTACTCCACATAAGCCCCTAGGTCACATATACAAATAGAGATCAGAACTGTATTGCAAAACACCTTTATTAAATGGTTTACTGAATACAGTATTTGAATGTTTGACTTATATAACTGAATATATTTTCATCATGCATACAGTACCCTGAAGGATATATACAGAGGCAACACTATCTCCCCTCTTTCTGCTGGTGATACCCCTCCCCATGCACCCCAGCATTGCATTAGCCCTCCATACTACCTTGTTACACTGCCTGGCCACCTTTAGCTCATCCAATATGACTATTGCCCGGTCGCTTTGCTGCTTGGTGGTTGTCTGTACCACTCTACCCATTTTGTACTCTGCTCTGGGTTTCTGTGCCCTGAGTGCATTATTTTGCACTTTTTTTGAATTGAAACCTAGCTGTCATACCCTTGGCTATTCCTCTAGTTTTCTCAGATCTCTGCTCATCCTTTCCACCCCATGGAGTGTACACCCTATTGCAGATTTTGGTGTCGGAAGAGGCAGACCTTCCCTTCCAACTCCTCTGCACTTAAAAAGACACTAAAGAGGACCAGTCCCAGCACTGATCCCAGAGGCACCCCACTTGTCGCCCTCCTTCCCTGGAGTGAACTTCGTTTACCACCACCCTCTGTCGCCTATCAACGAACCAATTTCTTATCCAGTTTACCACCTTTGGACCAACTCCTACGCTACCCAGCTTGCTTACTGATCTCCTATGTGGCACTGTGTCAAAAGCCTTGCTGAAATCTAGGTAGGCCACATCCACCACTCCACCCTAATCTAAATCCTTTGTCACCCAGTCAAAGAAATCTGTCAGATTTGATTGACATGACCTCCTCCCTGTGAAACCATACAGTCTCAGGTCTTGTAACCAACTAGATCCAAGATATTCCACAATCCTTTCATTCTGCAGTGATTCTATTAACTATTCCACTGTCGATGTCAGGCTGACTGGCCTATAATTGCCAACCTGTTCCCTGCTACCACTTTAGATACAGTTATAGCCTAGTTACAGTTTAGTTATAGCTGTTATGTCTGCAGTTTTTGAAGATTTAACTGTTTCTCTTTGATTTTTACTGGAGGCTTTAGTGTTGCACGAAGCAATTGTGATGTCATCCACATTGTGAAATCTGCTCTCTGATTGGTGCAGTATTCCACTGTGATGCTAAACTTCTAGGTATCAGTAATGGCAACACTTACAGCAACCTATTTTTGACCCTGTAGTTAGTGTTGTCATCAGCCAAGATGTCACCTCTTTATTGTCATTTTACTCCTCTCCTGTTTTATAAAAAATGTTTTATACAACACTGGTGGTAATATATTTTCTCTGATAATTTATAATGCCATCTAACCTCCAGAGAAACATTTATCTAGAGGGCAGGCATATCACAGTCACTTTCATTGACCTTTGCACAGGACTGAACCAATCAGAGAGCAAGTGTCATAGTGTTGATGACATCACAATAGGCTTGTGGTGCACTGAAGCCAGCAGTTCAGATCATAAAAAAACAGTAAACTCTTCACACAAATGGACTACTTAAAGGAAAGCAGCCCAAAACGTGAGCTCCCTCCCTCGGACAGCTTACCCTCCGGTTTAGCTCTGACCAGCAAGAGCGCGATTTTTGTGCACAGCAACTTGCTGTATTTACATTTTTAAAACTTGGGAACCCAGAAGTATGGAGGAGGCAGGGGGGTTTCATTTGCTGAAATGGTGCGGCGCCATACTGTTTCAGCCAATGGAGTGTCCCTGCCTCCGTCGTACTTCCAGGTTCCCGAGTTTTAAAAATGTAAATACAGCAAGTTGCGGCGCACAAAAATCCCGCTCTTGCTGGTCAGAGCTAAACCGGAGGGTAAGCTGTCCGAGGGAGGGAGCCCATGTTTTGGGCTGCTTTCCTTTAAATAGTTTTAGCTGTTCAACTGGTTTAAATCAAACATACAATGGGCTGTATTTTCCAGTGCCCCTGAATGCCAGAAGCCCCTGGGTGTGCCGTACGTATGGCGCAAGGGGCGTGTGGCATTCTCCTGGACGGTGATTAGGATTTTCTATCCCATGCACCAGGTGTCGAACATTAGACCAACTGTTTCTGATCTAGCGTGTGGCAGTCCTGGGCACCCTTTTTACGGGGCTTTTGGCACAGTCGGCTGTAAGTCGGGTATAGTGTCGTAACTGCACCCAACCTACTATAATTGGGCACAGTTGCATCAAATGTGTTTGGCGCAGCAGCACTAGAACAAGGGTTTCACGCAGGGTTCGATACAAGCCCTGCATCACCTTTTGAAAATTGGGTCCAATGACTTGAGACTCAGAATTCACAGTTCATCTTTGCTTGTGAGAGGGCAGTACTTTCATAATTTATGCATGGCGTCACTACTGGTCTGTTAGTCTTGCTCTGTAACACTTTGAGATACGTTGCATATTCTGAGTCAGGCTATTGCATATCTCCCATTTGTACAACACCAATGAAGAGAAAAAAAACAGAAGATAATAAGTGATACATTTGTACACAACCTCAAAATAATTTTTTACTTATTTAGTTTTTGGTGACCGGGAATGTGCACTAGACATGAAATTGTCCATTTTCAGGCATGGCCTGGGAGGTTACAGTATGGTAAGGGGAAGGGAAGAGGTACAGCATAAACAAGTAAGCTGAGAAGTGTCACAACGATTGCAAAATTACAAAAAAGGAATCATGATGTCTTATTGGTATTATCATAACTGATTTATTTTTTTCCCAAATATTCTTCTTTATCCCCCAGAACTGGCAAGCGGGCTCCAGCCCCCTCGCCTTGGGTGGCTCACATCTATCCCCGACCTGCTTCCCCATCACCAGGAACGCAGTCATGAGCTTCATGGAGCCTGTCAGCTCCATTTTTCCAGTTATCGCCCAACTCCATTGTGGATGCACATGCATGCATCGAGGTGCACGCACGCTGCATTACTGCAACACCGTCCCTTCGTACCATGCAACACTGCCACTGGGCCTCCACTTGGTAACAGTCATGTGGAGGGGGCAGTAGTAACGTTCCTCCCCAGGAGGGGACAGCTGCCTTGTAGCTGCTCAATCCCACCCCCACCCCATGCCAGCCGACCCCTGACGACTGGAGCCAGTTCCCAAACTCGGGTCCCGAAGGTGGCACGAGGTGTAGCATCCAACGCCTGAACCCTCGGTGCCACCGGGTGGGCATTATAATTGATATCTTGAAAGTTAGGTACAGTATAATGGAATAATGGTTCATGTCTTGGGCAGGCTAGCAGTGGACTGGAATATGGACAGTGCATGATGTCCTTATGTCAGGTGGTGATCAGCTAGACACATTCCAGGCCCTTGAGAGATAACAGTCTCCCTCAGAGGGACTTCTGGAGATACTTCCAGATCAGGAGCACCATTATAGCACACATGAAAGAGGCTAGACCATACCATGTCAGTCTGACCCCAACCCCTCTGACTGGATGGCTATGCCTTATAGGAGAAAGAGATGGGGCTATCCATAAACATATATAAATGTCACTCTCAGACCAGTCGCAGAAGTTCAAGAGTAAATTAGAATCTCAACTGAATGTACAAATATGTACAGGTCAAAGGTCCTGGTGCTAGGGAATAGCCCCTGGGGCATGTGCAGATATCACAGCAATGCTGTCCCAGTGCTAGGGAATAGCGGCTGGGGCATGTGCAGATAGTAGAGCAATGCTGTCCCAATGCTAGGGAATAGCCCCTGGGGCATGTGCAGATAGCAGAGCAATACTCATAAAAAACAAAATCCTCCATCTCGGGCATCACACCCCAGCTGCGTTGCAGGCCATAAAGCAGATCTCAGATGACACCTGCTGGAGATGTGGCTCCCAGGGTGGTAATTTAGCACACATCCTCTGGACCATTCCGCCTGTCCAGGCTTTTTGGCAAGAGGTCATCTCTGCCAGTACTCAGGTGATGAAAACTCTCTCCTCCACTCCCTTCCTTTGGCTACAGGGTACTCTGCCAAAAGGACTGCAGACTCCCCAGGAACCAGCAGCCCTGGCTATTGGCAGCCTCAGTTGAATCCAAACACCTCCTCCTTCAAAGATGGAGATGGCAAAGATCCCTTCTGTGGCCGAATGGAAAGCCTCAGTGGGGAAATTGGCAAACTTTGAACAGATGTCCCACATTACCCGGGGTACTAGAAACAAATATATTAAAATATGGGCCCCCTTTTTATTTTATTTTTTTTAATTTATTGTGCATTATGCACCCTTGCACCAACTAGCTCACATCAGCCCTACTGCTCCACCCATTCCTGTCTTCTGCCAACCCCGAGATTTACCCTGATGTCCCCCCCAGAAGGGCCACCAGAGGCCAGCCCAGCTTCTCCGGTGGAGTTTAGCTCCGGTTCTGCAGCGGGGCCCAGTCAGCGGAGCGGTGGTGGACAGTGGGCAGCATCCTGTGTAGTCAGGGTGTTTTCCTTTTTTTTTCTCCCTACCCTTTGGACATTGCGTGGGCTCTTATGCTGATACACAACATGCTTCAGGGCAACAACATCCCCCTCCCTTGATCTGCTGACTCCAGCTGCACTGCCACCTGTCTTCACCCAGGTGCCGGTAGAGCAGTGGCGTTCAGACATCATCCACCATCCTCTTCTGGCTGGCCCTCTGATGACCCGCTCTTGTTCCTTAATCCAGGTCGCCAGTGTCACGAACAGTAGCGCTACCGCTGCACCGACTGGGCCCCCTTTTTAGCTTCCCTCTGGTGTCGCCTACCTCACACCCGCCAGGCAAGGACGACCCCTACACTAGTCCCTCACCAGGCCCATCTCTTCCCTCCCTGAGGTGCTCCTCACCTCTTCCCCCATCCTGAAGTATTATCAAGGACCCAATGACTTGGTTACTTATAAGTGCCTATAAGTAGAGGCTCATTATCAGTATTGTCTCATGCTATCCATCTATGTAGTTCTCAGTGAAGATACTTGTTCGTGGAAGTTATGTACATGTCATTCTGATTGTTCTGTTTAGACTGGAATTGTGTGTTTTAGTTCCTATAAATCTAGTTATGTATGTTGTATGCATTTTGATTATGTATTGTAAAAACTAAAAATTTAAGTAAAAATGACTAACCACAAAAAAGAATAACGCCAGGGTCACAGCATTTGGATACCAAGCGAGTTCAGACTGGTGCTAGGATCTGTAGCCACTGTGGCTTCTCCAGCTCCATCCAGACCAATGCATGAGGTCTTAGGGGATTAACAGATACACAGACCTGCAGTCCTTGCAGCTGACAGCCCAATTCCTGACTAAACAGAGTTCCAGGCCCTTAGGCTTGCCGGGGGAGTTCTCAGGGTTCTGAAGAGGAAGAGGTTCTCGTGCTGGTATACGGAGCACAACTTGCCCCCCGCTTTCCTGCTCGATGAAGCGCATTCTTGACTACATCTGGTCCCTTTCCCAGTTAATGCTGTGAACGACATCCCTCAAGGTGCACCTGAAGGTTTAAAGGCCACTTCATCAAACATAATGCTGCCTCTGCTCACGGGTGTCATTTAGGGGCAGCTAGGGTTTGCGGGTGAGACCCCTATGATTTTTTTTTTTTTTTTGCAACCCCTATGCTGTCTGCTGCAACACCTAGGAACATGAAAAAGGTTTCCCTAGCATTTATTTATATAAATTTAGTGGTTGGATGAGTTTTTGCATATTATGATTCTGCTGAAATGGGACTTCGCAACCCTTATGACTGTGGTGAAATAATGCTAATGCCTCTACTTGAAAATAGAATGCTAATAGGGGATCCCCGAGTTCAGCCTTGTCAGAAAGGAAGCGGCACTGGAAGACACATTCCAGATAACAAGTACAGAATAATTATGATACTACAGTACAACACTGTGTCTTGGAAGTAAAGGGCATACAGCACATAGAGTTGGTCTCCGCTAATCAAATAGGTCTGTGTTCTGGGTTTTGTTTTCTCTAGCAGATTTCGTAACAAATATAAAATCAGATTCTGACTCATCTACTGTTAAAATAAATAAAGATATAGTTGGGGAGTCTCGGAGTGTGGCCCCAGATGTAGCTGTGGCAGTGAAGAATGTTAATCATTTCCCAGATAGACTCTTCCCACAGGAAGCTCCCAAGGTTCACAGCAGGAAATGGTCCCTACCTCAAGGGAGAATGGCGCAGCTCCCATGATGACCTTTGCAGATAAAGGGTCTGGCAGTTATTACAGACAATTGGAATCTCTAGGTACCTGCTCCTGGCCTTTTTTACAGAAAAGACCCACCAGCCTCTGCTCCTGTATGCTGTGCTGTACATAGATTCAGAAGTGAGACAAAGGAATTTGTTTCACTAAATAAATTCCTAAGTAAGCAAGCTTTGAGCAGGGGAGGGTTAACGAGTTCAAGTGTCTTAAACCAGAGTTGTAGATCATGTCTGCTTTTTTTCTTTTTTTAAATTATTGTAGCTGGGTTGGGCAATTACTTAGAACTGTATCAGCCCCCATAAAACTGGCATCAGCTGTATTCAGCCCCTCCCAACTGATGTGACTTATATTTTATGTTAATACCGCCACCAAGATCACTCTTAACGGGTTTAAGCGTGGTCTCACGTGCATTCTTTGGGTATGAGAACCGTAAACCGAAGGTGAGCAGGTCTGATATCCTAAGAATGTGAGACCACTGTTACAGTCATAAGAGCAATCTCGGCGGCGGTACTAGTATATTATTAATCAAGCTTGTTCAATAATATATTAAAAAAAAAAAAGTTTATACGGCAGCTGCGCGTGAGACACTCTTCACAGAATAAGAGTGTCTCACGTGCAGAGGTAAGGAGCACTCCAGTTGGTCAGGAGCACTCCCTTGATCTGTAGTCAGCTCCCAAATTGGCATAACTTCTGTTCAACTCCCCAGACTATCATAATTTCATAATTTATCTTCACCCCATACTGTCTTGGCTTATATTCACCTCCCAAACTGGCATAACTTGTATTCACCCCTCCCAGACTGGCATAACTTGTATTCAACCCCTCCCAGACTGGCATAACTTGTATTCACCCCCTCCCAGACTGGCATAACTTGTATTCACCCCCTCCCACAGAGGCATAACTTGTATTCACCCACTCGTACCAACAACATGTCCTGTAGTCATCTCTCAACTTAGCGTAACTTGCATTCACCTCCACCCCAGACTGTTGTAACCTGTTCCCCCCGTATACTGTCATGGCTTATAGTTACCTCCCAAACTCGCATACCTTGTATTCAGCACCCCCCCCACCGACTGGCATGACTTGTAATCACACACGCCCATACTGTCATTACTTGTATTACCATTACCCACACACACATATATAAAGTACAGTTACGTAAGAACTTACCGTAACAGTAGATCTTCGAGAGAGGCTCTTGCAGTAGGTAATTACATATAGGACTGATGCCGTCAGGCGTCAGGACCCAACGGAAAAATTTCTAGCTAGCAGTCTCTAGCAGGGGACCGCCCCCATGTCAGGTGACCGACGTTATGCAGTGTCAGTATGAAGGGGCAGTCCCCCACGCCCGCCTTCCAGTTCTTTCCCGCCAAAGGCCTGAAGGCAAGACGAGAGAGAAGCGGATATTTCCCCTCCTGGAAAAGGAGCTGAAAAAGCTTAGGGGGATGGAGGGTAGGAGGGTATTACCTACTGCAAGAGCCTCTCTCAAAGATCTACTGTTACGGTAGGTTCTTACGTAACTGTACTATCTTACTTCAAGAGGGCTCTTGCAGTAGGTAATTACATATAGGACTGACTCCCAAGCAGTCTGGAATAAGGAGAAGCAAACGGGAGGAGGAAAGCTACTCAGAAGTAGACCCTCTGGTTGTGAAAGCCTTAGGAAAGGAGGCCTTGCAAAACAGCCAGCCCGAAGCCTGCTCTGCGGCGAGAGGCAATGTCAAAACTGTAATGTTTCATAAAGGTATGGACAGAAGTCCAAGTGGCGGCTGCACAAATGTCAGCCGCTGACACATTCTTGAAACAAGCCATAGAGGCAGCGACCCCTCTGGTGGAGTGGCCTCTAACTTGACCCAACAGGGTCTTGTTGTACTTGTCATAACAGAAAGTGATACAATGAGCCAACCATTTCGATAGGCATTGCTTAGAAACAGCATTGCCTTCTCTTTTATGAGCAAAAGAGACAAACAGTTGATCAGTCTTTCTGAGATCCTTCGTCCTGTTGGTGTAGTATCTCAGAATTCGGTGAACATCCAAAGTATGCAGGAGGTACTCTCCACAATTAGAGTGCTGCATAAAAAAGGCAGGCAACTCTATGGATTGATTCAGCGTCGACTCCGGTACCATCTTAGGGAGCAACTTAGGGTCGGTACGCAGAGCCACATGTCCCTTGTGAAAAATCAAATATGGGATTTTACACATCAGGGCCTGGAGCTCGGAAATCCGTCGAGCAGAAGTAATGGCCACTAGGAAGAGAGTCTTCCAAGAAAGGAACTTTAGGTCCGCTGAGGCTGCCGGCTCGAAAGGAGGCAGAGTAAGCTTCTCTAAAATGAAAATCAGATCCCAAGGAGGGGCAGGAACCCAGATAGGGGGTCGTAAGTGAAGGACCCCTCTCAAAAAGGTCTTAGAGACCTCCAGCTGAGCAAACGTTCTGTCTGCAAAGGGGACATGATAGGCCGAAATGGCTGCCTTGTGAACCTTTAAGGATGAATGGCTGAGACCCAGATCGAAGAGGTGTCGCAGGTAATCCAGAAGTTGGCCGACAGAGCACGAGAAAGGCTCAACATCATTGGAGGCGGATAAGATGGAGTCGGATACCCGGGGGCCGGTGGGTCTGATGGAGCAGATGGCCTGGCCACCCCCCCCCCCCATCCTAGCAGGGGTCCCACTGGGCTCCATCTTGGGTTCTATCCTGTTCTCAGTTTTCCTAATTGACTTCCCCTCTGTTTGTGTCTCTTCACATATCCACATGTATGCGGACAACACGATTATTTACACCTGTGGCCCTTTGGCATTCTTGTACCTTCTCCATCCACCATCCTCACTCGTACTGGGCAAACTGCTTTCTCCCACCATCTCCCTTCCCTCTGGAATCTGTGCCCCTCTTCCCTCCGCCTCTCCCCTTTCACTCCCTGCCTTCAGATATCTGCGAAGACTTCTTCCTGTTCTTGCCTGTCCCTGTCAACCTCCCTCCTGATGTTTTCTTCCTGTCTCACCTGACCCCCTCCTGCTTAAGTCCCCTCCCTATAATCTAGGTGTGACTATCCCCATGGCCTGTTTCTGTACCCCTCTAGCACTGTCACCTTCCCTGCCTGGCACTGCACACTTTTTTTGTATTCTTCCTCGATTTGTCCACGTATTATTTGCGTAATCCATACAGTTGTTAACTTATTTCAGTGTCCACATTGCTCCTACAACTGTGATGTTACCTATGTAACCGCAGGTATACCGTTGCCGCAGTGACTCCCAGATCGCGAAGACCACCACAGTGACAGGAATCGGGCAAAATCCGCCAGTCGCTGTGGTGGTCTGTTTGGCGGGAGACTGCCCTCGCTAGTGTTTGCCCGGATCCAACTCCGACTTGAGTTAGAATCCTGGGGCCGGGGGGTGTGGGGCAGAGCCTCCCATGTGGGGGCTCATGGGCGCAGCCTCTATGGATGCAGGAGGTATCTCGACACTGCAATGCCGACAGTCGGCACTGCGGTTGTCACTGTCGGGGATGTCCCCATGTTGACTGTCGCTGCGGCATAGGTAAACCGTAACCGCAATATGACATATAATTTTATTCTCTCTCTGTACTCCCCCACCCCACCCCACCCCGTCGCACTTGAAATGAGCCTCGGCTCAGTGTGTTTTCCAGATTATTAATTTTTAAATTAATAATAATAAAATAATAATTAGTACCACACTGTGACCAGATATGGGCTAGCACATGGCATTGTACTTAGAATGCAGCGCAGTAACAAATCCATGCCATCTGTTACAGAAAAACTTAGGAATGTTGGGAGGGAACAGTGTCTGTTTATTGCAGAATCCCAGCGGAGTATTTACTAGTCAGTAACAAGCTTGGGTGGAGCAGCACTCTGCAGTAAGGGAATAGCATGCACTGCTGACCAGTGTGGATGGCTGCTGACGGACGTGCTCCGTGGAAGAAAGGGGCCCCCTGGTGCTGCATTTGTGGACTCTGACCTCCCATAAGTGAATAAAAATCGTAGCTGACTTAGGTTGCCAGTACCAAGCTCAGTCCTGCAGTTCACACAATCCCAGATGTTCTGAGGGTCAGAAGTATAGTAGGCTGCCTGCCTAAAGCCAGTTGGTAATGAGCCAAATTTAGGTCACTGCCTGTCTGGCATTCTTGGTTTCCCACACTCTAGCAATATTTATTTGACACAGGCGGGAAGGGGAGTCTGCTGCATGACTGACTGTTGCTCTCCCAGGGAAGTGCTGCCGCCGTGCAGCAGGACAGACAGAAAATGAATAATGTACAGACTTTTAAAATACACACAGGCAAAACAAACGCAGGCCAAATGAGCAACACCATGCATGAGTGGCACGTTTACATGAAGACGTCATACAGCTTCCTGAAAGAGCAGCGACCTCCAGCAGGAAAGGAGTCCCACTGGATAAATGTACTTCCATGTTCCTTGCATCGTCTGATAAAACAAAAGGAAGTTGTGATGTTGCCGTCCAGTAAAAAGCGTAGCACTTACCCACCCGGTTTTCAAAGCTCAAAGATAAGAGGTTCAAGAAAAGTGAACACAAGTTATTGTGGATCCACACCCGTGAATTCAGTAAAACAGATGAGCTATGCCCCATCTCAGAGGCTGCAATTTTTTTTTTTTTTTTTTTTTTTTTATTAATTATGAAGTTGTGATGTTTATCTGCCAAGGAACAACATCTGCATTCCATGGAGAAACAGCTGGGTACAGCTTTGTGCTGACCTTCCCTCTCAGGGCAGAGCTGTAGTGAGACTTAAGTCAGCAGGTCAGAGAATTATGGGATGGGGCCGGCCCGTCGACGCAGCGGTAGCGCTACCACTTGTGACGCTGGTGATCTGAATTCGGAAACAACCCGAGTTGTCAGGGGCTGGCTGGGTGGAGGAGGATTGAGTGTCCCAGAGAATGCTTTCCTCCTCTGCTGCTGGGGGTCTGTGCACTCCATTTCAACACTGCCACCTGGGTGACCACAGGTGGCAGTGCAAGTGGAGCTGCGATGGATGGGCAGGTGCCTCCCAACTAAGGATGTTGGCATGCTTGTGTGCAACATGCCCGGGGGGGGGCAGAGAAATATGTGAGCCACTGAACGCAGGATGACGCTGCCTCTCTCCTCTCAGATGCCACACTGCTCACTGGGCTGCTGACCACACAGCCGAGCTAAACTCCACCCAGGTCTGGGGAGCCTTGGAGGCTGCATTACGGGGGTGCAAACCGTGGGGCACTGTGAGGTCAGAGGTAAGTCCCAGGGACAGGGAATAATGTGTCTGGGGGAGAGGGTTCCTGATGGTGGCTGGTGGGATGTGAAAGATAAATCACAGTAAACTGAAAAAAGAAAGTCATGGCACAGTGGTCTTATTAACAGTTTCAGAATCATTGTCTTCTGTTTCAGTATGTCACTCTGGCACATAAGGAGGTGCTCTGCCTCAAGGTCATATTAAACTTGCCTGGGCCCATCGGTACTGGGGTAGCGCTATTGCTTGGGACACCAATGACCTGGATTACGCAGTGAGCACAGGTCATCACAGACAGCCCAGAGAAAGCAGGATTGAGCGCCTCTGGGGAGGGAGGGAGGGAGAGTTGCTGTCTTTGCCACAGTACTGCCATCTAGGAGCTCACAGGTGGCAGTGTAGTGGAGGTAAGCCGAGGGAGGGGAGGACATCAGCCGCAGTTGCGCAGCCACACTTTGTGTATGCACACTTGTAGGCTGCTAGCGCATCGGTGTCCTTGGAGAAAAATGGCATGGGAAAGCCTCAGTGTGAGCAGGATGACAGGGCACTGTTAGGTCATGACCCCATCAATCAGCCTCTCTACCAAGGATGTCCTCAGCTGAAAGGACCACACCTTACCTGGTGCAAAACAGGGTACAAGGTAAACAAAGTACTAGAGGGAAGTATTTTTCAGAAGAAAATGTGCTTAAGAACAAGGGGACATGCTATGAAGCTAGAGGGGCTAGATTCAGGAGAGATGAGAGGAAGAACTTCTTCACAGAAGGAGTGGTGGATTGCTGGAACAAGCTTCCAGTGGAGGTGTTGGGGGTGAAACAGTGGTGGAGTTCAAGAATGCATGGGATAAACACAAGGGAATCACAGTGGAAAGGAAGGGGAAGGAGAAAGAGCTGTAGATCGGGCACAGTCTGCGGTAATAGTGTAGGTAAGGAGAAACGGACAGACTGGATGGGCCAAGCAATCTTTTTCTGTCATCAAAGTCTGTGTTTCTGTGTAGGCCCTATTCACAGCAATGGTAGTGGAAAGCAATGGTATTAGTAAATGGCATGCTCACTAGTAGATTTCCACTAAAACAAGGGTACTCGTCAGGGCTGCCCCCTCCTCACTTCTCTTGCTCCCAATTTAGGGCCCCCTGCAGTGACACTTGGGCACAATTATAATATCCTGGGGGTTAGTGGTGAAGGGAGAGGACCATGATGTCTCATGTTATGTCAGTGATTTGCTCTTTCTCATCTCGAACCTTGAGACCTCTGTTTTGGCATTAGTTTCCACCTTAAATGCATATGGAGCGTTGTCAGGTTACAAAACCTATTTATCAAAATCTAAAGCAATAAGGGTTTATGCAGTAATGAATGAGAAGCTGGTCATTTCCAAGGAACTAATGACTGGTTGGCGGGATGGGTGGCCCGAAGCACAGCCAAGGGCCACCTCCCTTCCAGGTAATTGTTAATACAAGGAAATGATTAGCTTCGAGGTTGTTACTGTGATTATAAATCTAATCACAATAAAAACGTTTGTTTTTATCATTTATGTTTGCAGTAGAACCATAGAAACATAGAAGTTGACAGCAGGTGAGGACCGCAAGGCCCATCCATTCTGCCCATTTTTTCTACTTTATGAATGTGCCATCGGCCTTTACTCTGTCAATGGTCTATCTATTCATACTCATCTGTATTGCTTCCTTATGCCTGTCCCATGCCTGTTTGAAGCCCTGCAATGTATTTATATCCACCACTTACTGAGGTAGGCTGTTGCATGCACCCACCACCCTTTCTGTGAAAAAGAACTTCCTCACATTCCCCCTTAATCGGCCTCCCTCTAATCTCATGCTGTGTCCTCTTGTCTTGCTATTTTTCTTATATTTAAACATGTTAGACTCTTTCACCTTATGCCCTTAAGATGTCTGAATGTTTTGATCATATCACCTCTCTCCCGCCTTTGCTCTAGGGTATACATATTGAGCTCCGTTAATCTGTCCTCATATATTTTCTGATGCAGTCCCTACACCATTTTGGTTGCCCTTCTCTGGACTGCCTCCATTTTGTTAACATACCTCTCAGCCTCTCAGCATTAAAAATCATAGCACTGACCATCAAAAATCATAGCAAAGGGCCAGAATGTGTAGCACTTTCTTATTATAAACAATATTATGTCTACAGATAGTGGGCCCCATGTAGTTAGTGATAAGGAGTGTTTCTATCAAATTAGTTCAGTGATTTAATAGTTTGTGTACCTAGAAATAGCTCTAACATTATGAGGAACATCAGTGCACCTGTGAGGAACAAGGGTAAATTTGGGTGTGAACATCATAGCGCTATGCGGAATTCATAGCAGTTGAGAGGTATGTTTGTTAATGTCCTTGTGCAGGTGCGGCCTCCAGTACTGCACGCAGTACTCCAGATGGGGCCTAATACCTTCCTCTTACGACTTGTGATGCCCATACAAATACACCCCAACATCCCTCTAGCCTTACCTACTGCTTTAGTGGTCTGCTTGGATGATTTCGGGTCATCTGATGGTGATGATGCCTAAGTCTCTTTCTTCCCTTGTGATTGCCAGCAACTCCCCTCCCAACCTATAGGTGGCTTCAAGGTTTCTCTTCCCTATGTGCGTGATCTTGCAGTTCTTCGCGTTAAACCCCAGTTGCCACTCTTCCGAACATTTTGCCAGTTTATCCAGATCTCTTCTAATTCTACCCACCCCATCTGGATCATCAAATCAAATCAAATCACTCTTTATTTATATAAGGCGCCTTACCCTCCAGTCCATCTGCAGTGTCACTGATGAAGATATTGAGGAGGACTGGCCCCAGGACTGATCCCTGAGGTACCCCACTTGTGACTTGCATCTCTTCTGACTGTATGCCGTTTACCTCCACTCTCTGTTTTCTGCCCACCAACTAGTTTGCCACCCAGTTGACCAACTTCTGACCCAGTCTGAGCCTACCCAGCTTATTAATCAATCTTCTATGTGGAACAGCATCGAAAACTTTGCTGAAGTCAAGGTAGGTGACATCAACTGCTTCCCCTTGGTCCACCACTCTGGTTACCCAGTCAAAGAAATCTATGAGGTTAGTCTGACAGGACCTTCCTGTTGTAAACCCATGCTGTCATGGATCCTATGCTCCTATGCATTCCAGGTGTTGCATGACTCCATAATCTTGCTCACTGCTGAAGTAAGATTGACTGGTCTGTAGTTCCCTGCCTCCTCCCTGCTACCACTCTTATGGAGCGGGATCACATGAGCCCTTCTCCAGTCTTCTGGGACCTCTCCTGTACTCAGAGACTCACTAAACAGTTCTGCTAATGGCTCTGCTAGTTCCACCCTTAACTCCTTTAGTACCCTGGGATGTATGCCATCAGGCCCCATTGCCTTGTCCACCTTGAGCTTAGCGAGCTCTTGTAGGATCCTTTCTTTTTTGAAGGGACTAGTGCACACCCCCCTCCTCCCTATGTCTATGGTGCTGAGCTGTGGGCCCTGCCCTACCTTTTCCTCAGTAAATACTGAGCAGAAGTATCTATTTAGGATAGATGCTTTTCCTTGGTCCTCCTCCCCACACTCCCTCTTATCCCCTTTGATCTTAGCAATACCCCCCTCTGAACATTCTCCTTTACTAATATATTTATAGAAAGTCTTGTCACCTTCTTTTACTGTTTGTGCAAGTGTTTCCTCAGTTTGGGCCTTTGCCTGCCTTACTGCCTTCTCTGCTTCCCTTAGGGAAGTTTGGTATGCCTCCCTATCTTCATCCCACTGCATTTCCTTTTATTTCCTGAAGGCCAGCCTTTTGGCTCTGTCCTTTTCTGCTACTGTTCTTGAGAACCAAAGTGGTTTCCTTCTTCTTTTGCTCTTGCTTTTCTCTCTAACACAATGGGATGTTGCTTCAAGTATTGCATCCTTAATGCTTGCTCACTTTGCCTGTACCCTCTAACCTGTATTTCTTCTTGCCAGGGCCAATTTAACTCTGTTGGCCATCTTATCAAAGTCAGCTCCTCTGAAGTCCCATATTTTTGCCTTGGAATGGGATGATTTAGTTCTCGTGGCCAAATTGAACCATACCATGTGATGGTCACTGGCCCCCAGGTGACCTTCTACCTGGAGATCTGTGATCCTTTCCCCGTTAGTCAGTACTAGATCTAGGATAGCCCTGTCTCTCGTGGGTTGTTTTGCCAGTTGTTTGAGGCCCTCCCCCTGCAGGGAATCCACCTTGTGTCTAGTTCTGGCAGATGTTCCTGCTGGTATTGACCAATCTGTATCAGGCATGTTGAAGTCTCCCATTATCAGAACCTCCCCTTTAGCAGTCATGTTTTGTGTATCTTCTAACAGTAATGTATCTATGTCCTCCCCCTGGCCTGGAGTCCCTAGACAACCCCAGTTCGTATGGCAGTCCTATTTCCTGTTTCCAAGGTGACCCACAGTTCTTCTGGCTCCTTATGTGTATTCTGAATTTCTGTAGCTTTGATATTTTCATTGACATAGAGGACCACTCCACCTCCCCCTTTTTTGAACCTTGGTCTCTTCTGAACAGTACATAGCTGGGTACTGAAGTCTCCAAGTGTGGTTACTGGTGAACCATGTTTTGCTAATGGCTACTATGTCCAGTTTAGCCTGCATCATTGTTACCTGCAGGTCTGGGATCTTGTTTCCCAGACTGCAAGCATTTGTGTACATGATTTTCCGTTGGCCAGATTTTGGTGTGTTAGTTGGGCGAGGTCCAGCGTTTCCCCTGTGCGTCGTATGGGGAGCCAGACCTTTTTCCTTACCTGGTGATGCAAATGAACTACAAACATGCTGAACTCCTGTTTGATCACTAGCTGAGGGGGGAGGGGTGATCCTCCCATTTGACATATCGGGTGATACACCCCTCTCCCCATTTGCAAGTTTAAATATTCTGCAAAGCTGTAAAACTTCTGCCCCAATGCACTGACTCCCTCCTTAGTCGGATGCAGTCTATCGAATTTAAAGAACTTTCACTGCCAAAACTGTTGCCAGTTCCCTACAAATTTGTGTCCTTTTTCCCGGCACCAGCTCTTCAGCCACATGTTTAGCTCCCCTATCTCCCCATTCTCTGACCTTCCATCCATCTGCCCCCATCTCCCAGACTGGCAGGATCTCAGAGAAGGAGATGCCGGACAAAATGGATGACAGTTTGTCACCCAGCCTGGTCAGGTGTTCCTTGGTCTCCACAGCTGACCAACTGGTGAGATCATTAATGCCTATGTGTATACCAGGACATTGATGTTTTCTCCTGCTTCCTGCACGATTTTAGCAATGCGGTCAGTGTCTCTCCTCGCAGATGTACCTGGGAGACATCTGACCATTGTATTAACATACATAATTGCTTTTTGTATTTTTTATATTTGTTAGCTGTACAGTGAGTTGTACATTGTAGAGGTGTGTGTAATTATAACGCAAGACGGTCCTAACACTGGTTCATACCCAGCGTGCATATCCTGAATAAATATAAATAAATTTGATTTGATTAGAATAATCCTCTGCTTGTCGCATCACAACTGGTGGCTGTAGGAATGATTATGATGTTAGAGAATTATAATGTAATTTGCAGAGAAGCAGCCAGAGCAGATGTTGACTGAATGGCAGGGATCGAGTTTTCATGCAACTGTCCTTCGTAATGAAGAATAAGGGAAGGCAGATAAATGGCATAGCTGGCTCTTAAGTTTAGTTCTCTCAAAATGTTGTGCTTTTCACAGTGTAACTGATTTATTTATTTCGTTTTTGTTGACCGGGTAAGTGCACTAGACAAATTCTGCCTATTTTCAGGCACGACCCGGGGGAGGGGGATACAGATAAATGCCAACTGACCTTGAACCAGATTAAGCTGTTGGTGGTATTTTTAGTGAATGGGGGAAAATTTGCCAGGGCACTGGGGAAATTCCCCTACTCTTCCTGCAGGGGGAGTTTTGGCTTGTCTGTCCGATGGCCAGTTTGGCCCAGGACTGGAGGGAGATGGATGTTACTGTGGCTGATGTCTTGGTCTCTAACTTAGCCACTGCTACTTTGGAGATGAAGATTTTTTTCGATGCGACAGATCCCTCGGATGAGGATTTAAACACAGATATGGTTACTTAGAAAACGCAAGCTCCAGATGTCGAAGAAATAAATTCCCACGATACTGTGGTATTTACTGGTAACTCTCCCGAGGAACTGCAATGGAGACTGAAACAAGAAGAAGCTGTCTATCGAGATCATTGCCAGCAGCTCCAACAAACCTATGCAACACCAAGACCAGATACGCAGTGCACACGCCCTTTTGCTGAGCCCAGTTGGCTGTCCCGGAGTCAAGCAGTGTAGCCTCGCAACTGATCCCTACTGAACCCAGGCAAGTACAGTCATCAATTATGTACCAGTCAGATGCATTTAATCAAAATTCAGCTACTATATCTATGTTTGCAAGTTCTCGTCAAAAGGCGACACCGACTGCAGGGTGTGAGCGGTCACTCATTACGTTACCGAGGGTATCATTTACAGAAAAGCAGAAAAGGCTACAACTAAACAGATGGTGGTTGCACACGATGTAATACACAGTGATTCTTCAATGTCGGTACCAGCGCAAATGGAGACAGGTACACTTCTTTCTTCCATTGACGTACAAACGTCAGATGCCCAGAAACTGAACAATGGTGTGGTGACAACCCCAACACTGAATATGAAAATGGAGAGCTGATTTAGGGATTCAATTCAGGCTGGGCCCTAAGACTGTCCCCTGCATCATTTGGCTCTGCTAGTGCTACAGATCTCAAAGAGACCACTCCAATCTGTGTCTCCTATGACTCGCCGGCTCTTGATTGGGAATAGGGGGGAAAAAATCAAGTCCCCATGCAAGTGGATGACTCGGGGCTGAAACGTAAATCGGAGGATTCAAAAAAAGTATAGAAAATGTTGTGCTGCATAATAGGAACATTATAGATGCGGACTCACTTGGCTGCCCTCCAGATCGTATTCCTTTCAACTTTTCTCTCCCCATATCTACTACCACTGCTCTTAAACAGGCATTTGGACTTGATTCCCCTGCTGCAGGGGAATTACCATGGGCAGATTCAGCCCTACAGGGTACAGGATAGACCCGTGATGGAAAAGGGCAGTGGGTGCTAGACTCAACATGGGATGCCACTGCGTTCTCCCAATCTTCTGCATCACCAGACTGGTGACCTCCCTTGGTGGAAACAAATATACCCCACCGGTCTGACTCAAATAAGGCTAACCAGGGTCAGATTCCCTTAACAATTATGGCAAGTCAGCCATCCACAGTCATTTTAGCCATGGCACCAGAATGTCCTGCTTCAGGTACAACTCTTGCCCCTATGAAAGAGTCAATGACAGTACCGGGGTCCACTAGGCAGGAGGGATTAGCACCTCATTCTGCACAGTCAGAGGGGTCCTTTCCAGTGGGCTCACCAGACATTACCATCTCTATACCAGCTGACCGTCTGGTGCCTCCTCAAAGACCGCTGCTCTCAGACCTCTTTAAAACCAATGCTGCAGAACCTCTCCCTAGGAAGCATGCAGTTCGCCTTAAGTATAAAGGCAGTTTAGATACCCATCCAGATCGTCATTATGTGGGAAAATCATTAATAAAGGAGTCTCTGCGATTTTATCCTGCGGATGTATTTGCATTTATACACCTTTCCGGAGAGGATATCTTTGATATCAGTTTTCGATCGGGTACTCTTCTGGATGCCTTTTGGGTCAGGTATACTCAACTGAAATCTTCTCCTTCGTGGATCCCCTTTTCGGCCATTCCATTGACCAAACCTCTAACCACATCAGTGACATTATGTTCCGCAATGAGAGTGTACCTGTGGGTGACATTTACCATTGGTTGCAGCAGAAATGTGAAGTCCTGAGTACTCCCACGGCTGTCCTGGATGATGAACAATTCTGGACTGGTGGCTGGAAATTTCATGTAAAGCTACATCAAACGGAGGACGGGATCTTACACATCCCAATTGTTTTTCTGGTTGGGATCGGGGGGTCTGCTATTATTCGGGGTAACCACGAGCTTGCTATTGTTGTGGCTCACGAACCCATCTATCAAGTGTTTGTGACAAACTTCGTTGTAGCTTTTACAATGAAGTGGAACACACTAATTCTCAATGTACTAACTACTCTCGCTGCAACCTATGTGAAGAGACAGGCCATCTGTATAAGAACTGCCCATGGGCTGCAGCAAATACTATCCAGATGTTAGACCCAGAATATTTGATTAACCAAGCTCAGGCTACAGAGGATCAGGAGCGTGTTCCTCCCCAGTCACGACAGACCAAGTCCAAGCCGAGTTCCTCATCCAAGGGATCAGATCCTGGCTCTCGGAAGGTTACAGCTAAATCTCCTACCCAAGGTCAACAGACTCCTCAACACCCAGATATAGGGACTGTTCTTTCGCTTCAACCAATATGTTATGCTGACTTTCCTGAATCCAGTTAGGTCCCAGTCAGCATTCAGTTGCCACCAGCCTCACCAGTACCCATACCCTTTCCCAGAGGAGGTCTTCCTGGACACTGCTGAAAGTGGACCCCGGTGGAATCAAAGAACCCATTTGATACTAGGGACCTCCAAATGGGGTGATTCGGAACATGAAGATTTGAAGGATCAGATGGAAAGGGGCGATACCCTATCCCCACTCCTGGATAAACTATATACAGGGAAAAAGATGAAGAAAAGAAGGAAAATTTGAGTATTAACTTTTTAGTATTAACATTGCTAACACTGTAGTGGCATCTTTTAATTGTCACAGCCTTATTAATACCAAACGACGACAGGCCATTTTTCAGTTGATAGCCGATTTAAAATTAGACTGTATTTCTCTTCATGAAACGTGGATGTCTTCAGTATTCCACTTGCAGGCCTTTAAATCAGAATGGCCCTGGGGTCCGTCCTTCTGGTCATTTGGGACTCACAGAGCAGAGGGGGTAGGTTTTCTCTTTAGGGGGACTCGGTTTTCATTATTTCGAATTGTAGATTTGATCCTGGGAAGAGCTCTTCTTTTAGATGGGTATTGGGATGGGGAGCCTTGCAGATTAGTAAACATATATGCCCCTCAACTAAAAGCGGACAGAACAAAACTTTTCTCTCAAATTCAACCCTATCTATCTACCGAGAGAGTGATTTTTTTAGGAGGGGACTTCAATTGTAGTTTGTCAGTACCAAAGGGCTCACATTTATATGCTAAAGTATATTGTGACTCTCTTGCTTTCAAACAATGTGTTACATCAGCGAGTCTGATTAGTTGTAACTTCCATATTTTAACCCCCACTTATTTTACCTACAAAAGAGCACAGTATACCACAATTATTGATTACCTGTTCATTTCTCATCATTTGACAGTAGCCTCTACAACCTTATGCCCTGTCGTGTTCTCAGATCATCAGATTATTTCATACTAGGATTTCATACTAGGAAGGAGTAGACATACAGAAGGCTATTACTCATAAATGTATGTCTCCAGTACGGCTGGTACAAGAACCATCAGTTTACAAAAGATAGTGGTCAAGTTTCTGTTTGAATGTACCTTTGGTATTAGAGTGTAAAATGGAATTAGGGATAGAATTCCATAGGGGTATAATTCGTTGGGTATAGTAAGCCCTTCTTTTTGTTGTTCTAGGGAAGGTAAGTGCAAGTTGGTGAGGATGGCTTCTTAAGGTGCAGTCTCTGTTGTTATAATTCATGTTTAACTGCTGTAGTAATTCTATGTCTGAATGGATTTTATGCATTAATAGCAGATCACCTCGCCTCCTTCTCAGTTCCAATGGATACATATCCAGTTCCTGAAGCCTAGCTTCGTAATTCTTGTCCTGCACGTTAGTGACCATCTTTGTTCGTCTTCTCTGAACCCCCTCCAACCTGCCAACGTCTCTCCTTAGATACGGATTCCAAAGGGGAAAACAGTAGTCCAAGTGGGGTCTCACGTATGCCCTATAAAGTGGCATGATGCAGCCCCGGTCTCGAGTTGAAAAACTCCTTTTAATGCAACCAATTAATCTATTTGCTTTGTTTGTAATGTAATTACAATTGCTACTTGGAGTGAGCTCCGAATTTATGATTACACCTAAATCCTTGTGTTGGGCCACAGATGTTAGTATATGCCCATTTAGTGTGTATTTATCTACTGTATTAACTGTACCTAAGTGTATAATTACACATTTATCTAAGTTGAAGATCATATAGTTGTTACAGGCCCATGTCTCAATTTTACTGAGGTAATTTCTAAAAATTGCTACATCTATGGTAGTTTTAACTGGTGCAGCTATTTTAGTATCGTCAGCAAATTTTATAGAAAAACTGTTTAAGTTGGTAGTTAGAACGGATATAAAGATGTTGAACAGTAATGGTCCCAGAACTGATCCCTGGGGCACACCACTGGTAACCAAACAGGGGTCAGATAGGTGGCCTCTTATACACACTCATTGTGTCTGTTTTTTTAACCATTCCTCTACCCATTTTATGATATTGGAATTTATGCCTAAGGTTTTCATTTTATTTATTAAGAGGTTGTGGGGTACTTTATCAAAGGCTTTTTGGAAGTCCAGATAAGCAACATCCATGGGTATATTATTATCTACGTTCTTACTTATATATTCGTAAGATACCAAATTAGCAATAAGACATGATCTATTTTTTTTGAAACCATGTTGGGAACTGTCTTTTAATACTTTTGTTTCTAGTTCTTGTTCAAGTTTATTGTTTAACAGAGTTTCAAACATTTTACCAATAATGCAAGTTAAGCTAATAGGTCTGTAATGAGAGACTGCAGTTTGGTCTCCATTTTTGAAAATCGGTGTAACCACTGTTTTTTTCCGATCGGAATCTTATAACTTTTAAATGACATATTGAAAAGAATATAAAGAGGATGTATTAACCAATCCTTTGATTCCTTAAGTAGTCTGGGATGTAACATATCAGGCCCCGGAGATTTATTTATTTATTATAAATCTGGACATTCCCTGGACTTAGTCTTTCTCCTAGGGATTGATATTACTGATTTGGGGGTGGAACCAGTCGTATGGTCAGACCACTGCACCGTGGGGTTCAATTTTAATACCCCCCTGAGAAGGCCTACCCCTGTGGAGATGGCGAGATACTGCCCTTTACGGGATATTTCTCCCCAAGGCCTTGCGGCGGTTCTCGACCTCTCGTCCCCTGCGTTGGCGAGCAGTAGTCCAGAGACCTTGGTGATGGCCTATAATAGGGCCGTTACTTCAGCTCTGGATACTATTGCTCCTGTTCGTGTACACCCCCTCTCCCTTCGTCCCAAGGTGCCCTGATTTGATGAGACGTTGAGGGAGATGCGGAGACAGGGGCGAAGATTAGAACGCTGTTGGCGCAGATCCACCAGTGATACCGACTGCCTTAAATTGATGGACCATTACTCTGTCTATCAATCTGCAGTCTCCAATAAGAAGGCAGAATTCCTGTCCAGGGAGATTGCTGTTGCTAGGAACCGACCGGCTCAGCTGTTTCGAACTGTGGACAGGCTGTGCAACCCAGCCTATCTACATGTTCGGAGAGCTTTTTCGCAATTAGAGTGCGAGGAGCTCGCTCGCTTCTTCGCTAATAAGGTGGCTGACATCAGGGCGAATCTGTGTCCTGCGGCTTCTAAGGGGGATGCGGCTGAACAGCGTGAGTTCACAGTGCCTCAATTTTCGTGGTGTTCTTTCAGCAGACCTGATTTTGTGGATGTCATGAGGATTATCCGTGGTATGCGCCCTACGAGCTGTAGTTTGGATCCTGGACCAACTTCCCTAATATTGGGTTGTTGTGACATCATCGGTCCAATCCTTGTGCAAATAGTCTGGTGCTCCCTGGACTCGGGTGAGTTTCCTACCTCCCTGAAAGAGGCGGTGGTGACACCGCTCTTGAAGAAAGCTACCTTGGACCCAGACTGTTTTGCAAACTACAGACCTATCTCAAACCTACCCTTCATTGGGAAGGTGATTGAGAAAGTAGTGGCGGTCCAATTGGAGAACCATTTAGCCATCCATGACATATACGAACCCTTCCAATCCGGTTTTCGTAAACGACATAGCACCGAGACTGCGCTGTTTCGGGTGCTTAATGATCTCCTGAGAGCGAGAGACCAGAAGAGACGTTCTATTCTAGTTCTTCTTGATCTCTCTTCAGCTTTTGACACCGTGGATCACGTGGTGTTGTTATCACGCCTGAGGCAGATCTGTGGAATATCGGGAAATGTCCTTGGATGGTTCACCTCATTCCTCACTGAGAGATCACAAAGAGTTGTGTCAGGGATATTTTCCTCTAGCCCAATTTCTTTGTTGTGTGGGGTGCCTCAGGGTTCTGTGCTATCTCCCATGTTATTTGCGGTGTATATGCTGCCCCTTGGAGACATT
Source organism: Neoceratodus forsteri (assembly GCA_016271365.2). Lineage (NCBI taxonomy): Eukaryota > Metazoa > Chordata > Ceratodontiformes > Ceratodontidae > Neoceratodus > Neoceratodus forsteri. The sequence continues at coordinate 23,471,008 of CM028132.1, read as the reverse complement.
ATAAGACGGTATAAGCTGAGGTTTCATTGCTACGCAGATGATACCCAGCTATACCTGTCTTTTGCTCCTGACCAGGATGGAGCTCTCTCGGTGTTTAACAACTGCCTGAAAGAAATCTAGGATTGGATGGATTCTAGTTGGCTGAAGTTGAACTCAGAAAAGACAGAGGTTTTGTTTGTGGATCCGGGTTGTTGGATAGAGAGGTCACCTGTTGGCGCACCCTCAGGAATTTTTTCTTGGGGGTATATCACTTCCAACCTCTGAATGGGTGCGTAACCTAGGGATTATCTTGGATGACAGGCTGACTCTACAGTCACAAGTGTCAGCGGTCGTCAAGACTTCCTTTTACCATCTTAGGAATATCGCTAGAGTGAAACACCTTGTTCCGTCTGACTCGTTACCAACGTTGGTGCACGCCTTTGTGTTCTCACGCTTGCAACGCCCTGTATTTTGGGCTTTCTGAGGTTGAAATCCGCCGACTCCAGCTAGTGCAGAATGCAGCAGCACAGGTTTTGACTGGGACAAGCAGGTCTTGCCACATCTCCCCGGTGCCGCGCGCGATCTGCACTGGCTTCCTGTTAGGTGGCGGATCACCTTTAAAGTCTGTTTATTGACTTTTAAAGCCCTACATGATCAGGGTCCAGCTTATCTGAAGGATCTCCTGGTTTCTTACTGCCTGGGCCGATTACTCCGCTCAGCCGACGAGGGGTTGCTAGAGATTCCAAGAGTGAGCCTAAATTCATCTGGTTGTAGAGCTTTCCCTTATGCTGCTCCCACTCTTTGGAATTCTCTACTCCATCGGTTGCGGCAGTGCGCCTCCATGGAGGAGTTTAAGAGGGATTTAAAAACTTATTTGTATCAGTCTGCCTTTTTAGATTATTGATTGTGATGTATTATTCTGAGATTGAAGTTTTTATCTGTTGTTTTATCTGTGTTTTATTATGCTTGTACAGCGCCTTGGAAATTTAAAAGGCGCTTTAGAAATAAAATTTATTATTATTATTATTAATGTTTATTTTATTGAGTTTGGTCCTGATCTCATTTTCAGCAAATACAATATCCTTTTCATAAGAAACAGTTGAAGTAGTATCTGGTACATTTATATTTTTTATTAAAGACAGATGAAAAATAGTCATTGAATACCTTTGCCTGTTCAGAAGGATCAGTGATATCTTGTGTATCTAATGTAATCGTACCTATTGTCCTAGATTTTTGTTGTGTTTTATTAATATATGTGTAAAAACCTTTTCCTCTATCTTTCCTATATACTAGCCCCTTTTCGAATCTCTTTTTTTCACTGTTTATTTTGTTTTTGCATTTTTTTAAGACAGATCTATACTTCCATTTGTTAAAATCACCCCCATCTCGTTTCATAAGTTTGTATGCCTGTTTTTTTTTGTTTGATTAATTTTTTAATGCTAGGAGTTAACCAGGGCAGAATCTTTCCTCTAATATTGTAAACAGTTTTATTATGGACATATTTGGACTGTAACTCTAATAATTTGTTCTTAATAGAATTCCAAAGATCTTCGGGGGAGGTAGTATCTACAATATCTTCCCTGCTGTAAAGGTCTGTTTTAAGTAGTAACAGATCAGCATTGTTATAGTCCTTCACGATGGTTATACCTTTGTTACATATGATCTTGGTGCCACAAGTAAAACTTATAATATTGTGGTCATTGTTGTGTAAGGGAGGTTTGACTCTGATGTTAGATATATTATCCATATTGTCTGTTAATAATAGATCAAGGATACTATTTTTCCTGGTTGCCACATTTATTAATTGGTGGAAACCATTAGATGTGCAACAATCCAAAAAATGATTTTCCTGGATATTAGTTCCTGTATAACAATTGCAGTTTATACCAGGAAAGTTAAAATCGCCCATAAGTATTATTTCTTTATATTTGGCTTTGTTGTTAATACTACTTATAATTGCTTGGTTGCTTGTTGAGTCTGCATTCGGGGGTCTGTAGCACAGGCCAATAAGAAGTTTAGATTGTCTATCACTTAATAGTTCTACCCAAATAATTTCAATCTGATCATTTTCATATGTTTCAGGGATTGGTTTAAATTTAATATCTTTTTTAATAAAAAGTGCAATCTCTCCCCCTAACTTTCCCTTTCTAGTTCTATAATACGTAACATAGCCAGGAATGTTAATATTCCACTCGGTTGTGTCATTCCACCAGGTTTCTGTTATAGCTACAATATCATATTTATCTTTCGTTATTAGGATTTGGAGTTCGTACATTTTTACTTTGTTTAGACTCCCAGCATTAATTACTAAAAAGTACAGTTAACCCTGATTTGTTTTTCTTTAGATTATTTTTTATAGTAACATTAGTCTTGTTGGAAGTTTCATATCTATGTAAGTGTATTAGGGGCGTTTCCCATTGCCCCCGATGATTTCATTTTTTGTTTGGTGTAAGACACTATAAATATAAAAGAACCAAGTAGCCTACTGCCCCGTCTGTTTAAATGAAGTCCATCCTTCCCATATAATGCCAGGTTGTTATCAAATATTTCCCAGGTTCTTAGATACTGGATGTTGTTTGATAAACACTATCTACGTAACCAGTTGTTGTAGTTCTTCATTTGGCTATTTCTTTTATAGCTAGCCCTTGGTACAGGAAGGACTTCAGATACTACTGGGATTGCTTTGAGTTCCTGGATTGTTTTAACTGGTGTTTCCATTTCTTGAACTATGCCCCCTACCTCTTGTCTTCTGAAATTGTTTGTACCAACGTGTAATAGAACAGTTTTTGGTGTATTAATATTTTGCAAAATTCCAGGAAGTAATTGTGTGGTATCATTAATTACTGCTCCACTATAACTACAACTAGTTATGTTTGCTTTATCATCCCTTGTTGAATATCTATCCATATATTTTATGGTGGAGTCCCCCAATATGAAGAATTGATCTAGACCATCATGATTTTGTTCTGAAGAAATTTGGTTTGGAGACTGCAAATCATTTGATACATATTACAACTCTGACATTGGACGACACTCACCCAGTTACATAAACTAGGTGGAAGTTAAACACACATACTCTTTCAGCTCCCCATATACAATTAATGGTTAGATGAATGTTGCTCACTCGAGCCTTGGTATTAGACCTATATGAGGATGTTGGGGATGAAAAAAATTACTCACCATAGTAATGTTGTTTCTTCTAATGGAGTCTTACTGTATTCAGACATAATGCAGTCAGCCTCAGCACTTGAACTGCCCCGGAGAGGAAAGAGTTAACTCTACGCAGAAGCATAGAATGTTAAGCTTGAGCTCGGTTTTCAAACCTCTGTCTGTGGTACTTCTCAGTGTAACCATTAGATTCTTACGAGCACACTAACTAACATACTATAGTATGGAAATTGTTCAACATATAGCCAAAGGGCAAAATATTATTTTTGGGCCCAAAGGACTCAAGTTGAGAACCCAAGAAGGAAAGGTAGTGACAATATTTAAGTATAAAACACCAGAAAAATAATAACAACATCCACCCCACCCAAGAGGGAGGGTACAAGGTACACCCCTGAGGTGCAACACTGTACCTGCCAGCCCATTTCCCAAAAACCCAGGTTCTGAGAGAGGAGGTGGGGGGAGGTCTGAATACAGCAAGACTCCATTAGAAGAAACAACATTACTATGGTGAGTAATTTTTTCTTCAAACAACATGAAGTCTTGCTGTATTCAGACATAATGCAGACTACCAAGCAGTTCCATATGGAGGAGGGAATGTAGAACCTACTTTGGAAAGAGGCTCTGCAGTACTGCTGTGCCAAACCTAGCATCACTCCTAGCCTGGATGTCCAGGAGTAATGCTTGTAAAAGTATGTACTGTTTTCCAGGTGGCTGCTTTACAGATCTCTAACAAAGGTACATCTCTAGCCACAGCTAGAGAAGCAGCTGTACCCCTAGTCGAATGAGCCCTCAGGCCTGAAGGGGGCGTTCTACCCAACTTGTCATAACAGAATTGTATACAAGAAACAATCCACCTGACAATAGTTCTTTTAGTGGCAGGCTTACCTTCCCCCACTTCACCATAAGTGAGAAACAATTGAAGACAGTCATTTCTATGTGCCTTAGTATGCTCAATGTAGTAGCTAAGGGCCCTCTTAACATCCAGACTGTGTAACCTTCTTTCACCTGAAGAAGAATTATCAGTGAAAAACACAGGTAGAGATATAGACTGGTTCAGATGAAAATCCGATAACACTTTGGGTAAGAACCTCCTATTGGTTCTTAGGACCACTTTGTCCCTATGGAAGGAGATGAAGTCAGGTTCAACTGACAGAGCCTGTAACTCACTAATCCACCTGGCAAAAGTAATAGCTACCAGGAACACAGTTTTCCAGGTCAAGTACTTCAATTCGGCTGAAGCCAGAGGTTCAAAGGGTGGCTGCATAAGCTGAGCTATGCAGACATTAAGATCCCTAGACGGAGTGGACTCCCTAAAGGGAGGGATAATGTGAACTAGTCCTTTGAAAAACTTTCTGAAAACAGGATGAGATGCCAGGGAAGAGCCCTTCCCTGCTGAGAGGAATGCAGAGACAGCTGCTAGATGAACCTTCAGAGTGGCAGGCCTAAGGCGTAGACCATTCAGATGAACTAGATAGTCTAAGGTTGTGGAAATATCTGCAGAATCAGGCAGGATGCCTTTCTGAGAGCACCAAATACTGAACCTTTTCCATTTGGAGTTGTAAGTTTTTTTAGTGGAAGGTTTCCTGGAGACCTTCAGAATATCCAGAACTCCCTGAGAAAGATGTAGTGCTGCATATTCTAACTCTTCAAGAGCCAGGCCTTGAGATTGAGAGGCTGGAGACTGGGGTACCAGATCTGCCCCTGGGAGGAGGACAGGAGATTGTAAATCCTGGGTAGAGACAGGGGATGTGACACTGACAAGGACAGCAGTAGAGGATACTACGGCTGTCTGGCCCAATCTGGAGCCACCAGTATCACTGTGCAGGGTTGAGTCCTGATCTTGATCAGAACTCTGAACAGCAGAGGGAAGGGAAGGAAGGCGTAGAGAAACCTGCCCTTCCTTGGAAGATTGAGAAGAAACCCCAAGGAGCTGAGTAGGTCCTGGCTAGTTTGAAGAGCTGACTTGACCTGTAAAGGTGACTGACCCTCTAAGAGCCAGTCATCCAGATACGGAAAGGTGGTGATACCCTGTCTTCTGAGGTAAGCCACCACTATTGCAAGGCACTTTGTGAACACCCCTGGAGCTGATGTGAGGCCGAATGGCATAGCTCTGATTTGGTAATGGCCTGAAGGCAACTCGAATCTGAGGTATTTTTTGTGGGAGCACCTGATAGGAATATGGAAGTAGGCATCCTTGAGGTCCAGAGATGCTAGTCAATCCCCTGGCCTTAGAGAGGGAAGGATTATTCCCAGAGTTACCATTTTGAATTTGGGCTTTGAAATGTGTTTGTTTAAATACCTTAGGTCTAGGATGGGTTGCCACTCCCCTGTTTTCTTTGGGGTAAGGAAGTACCTGGAGTACAGTCCTTTTCCCCTATGCTGAGTAGGAACCTTCTCTATAGCTCTGAGAGCTAGAAGAGAGGAAACCTCTGCCTCTAGGGCAATGGTTTCTGAGAGTGATTCAGGTGAAAAAGACTTGGCCCTCTTTTTTGGAAATTTTTTGAAGCTGAGGGCCAGTCCCTGGCTTACTACTTCCAGTACCCACTTGTCTGAGGTCACTGACTTCCAGGCCTGGAAGTAGTAAGCCAGCCTGCCTCCTACTGGAAATGGGAGTTGACCCGGCTGACAAATCAGGGCGCCTGCTTGGCAGGAGCCTTAGACTGAGAGGAGGAGGGAACAGCTCTGCTCATCCCCCTCCTGCCCCTCCCGCTGAAGAACCCCCTCTGTGGGAAGGGAGACGAGGCCTGGGCTTGGTAAAAAGGCCTTTGAAAGGGCCTGCCCCTACCCCTAGACTGTGCTGAGTGGCTTGCCTTTCTTTGGCCTGTGCACTCCTGTACATGGTCCTGTGTTCATCCATTTTCTTCATGTAAGCCTCTGTCTGCTCCCCAAACAGAGAGTTACCTACTACAGGAAAATCCATAGCCTTAGTGTGGGTATCCTGTGAAAGGCTAGTACATCTGAGCCAAGCATGTCTTCTCAGAGACACAGATGTAGCCATGACTCTAGATGCCACATCATTGGAGTCCACAGCAGCATGAAATTGCATTGTGGATGCCTCAGGTCCATCAGCAGCCACCTCCTCCAGCTCCTTGGCTAGCTGGGGAGAGGCCTGTTTAGCCAGTTCCAGAACCGTATCCCATCTGGATTTCTGGTACCTGGCTGTGTAGGCCATCCCTGAGGTACCCAGAGAGAGCAAGATAACTGCTGCGACCGAGGAAGAGGATGATGCGGCTTGTGCCACCTCCTCCTCGAGGGTGATCATCTGCTCGAGTTGCTCAGCCGAGCCACCCACCGCGGTAACTGCCCAATGGGCCTCTTTCAACTTCACCAGTGGGTAGTGCTTCTTGGGGCACCCAAGCTGTAACCAGGCAGTGCGGTCTTCCAGGACGTTGGCCGAAAATGAACGGCATAACTCGCAGGCCTGCAGGTCATGGTCTAGGCCGAGGCAGTAGATGCACGTGGAGTGCGGATCCGTCCTGGACATTTTCTGCCCACAAGGGCACCACCGAAATCCAGGAGTCAATTTGTCCATCGCAGCCGCGAAGGGGAAACTTGACCGAAGTCTTGAAAATTTAAAAATAAGTTTCGGGCGAACCGAAGAATTAGGATCCAGTCTACACGCAGAGCGTTAAGGAGGGAACCTGAGCTTCCAAGCGGTAAGGAAGATCTGGCGTCATGGGGCGGAGCCGAGAGTTTTATCACCCAGGTGGGTGGGAGGATCCAGCTTGAAGACCTTCCGGCAAGATTTAAAGCGGCAAGGAACCTGCCAGACAGTGTGGATGAACAACATATACCATTCCTAGAACTCCTGTTACAGGTGAGGAACCTGTATTTTTTTTCCAGCAACATGGGAAGTTTAAATCTAGGACTCCGTATTTTCAATATTTAACTTTGAGGAAAAAATTCCAGTATTTATTATCTCTCTCTTACCCACAAAAGGGGATAGCTTCAGTTCCCAGATTGATACCATCAAATTTCGGATGCAAGCATTACAATATGATAGGGCCAGCTCAGTTCAAGTGTAACTATCATATGGGACCCAAAGACCTCCAATTTTAGACCCCTGTGAGGCCTGTAAATCTCGTAGACAGGCCTCCACCATTACTGGTCTTCAGAACATGGATGGTACCTTGCTTACCTCTACTCAGGATCTGTTTACCATTATTGCTGGTACTAATTGGGGGGGAGTAGAAAATTGTCAGGAACAGAGATCATATCTCTCATCCCTGACATAACACCCATTTACTGATCAAGAGTTAGAATCCCTTACACAATGCATTTCATATCAGGAAATATTAGAGGCCATTTGTACCCGGAAATCGGGAACAGTCCCGGGCATAGATAGCCTTCCCTTTGATTTTTATAAAACTTCTACCTCTGAGTTGGCGTACTGTTTTGAATGGACATTTGCATATTTTTTCTCTCATGATTCGGTTCTGGACCACTTCTCCAAGAATCTGGCTATTATTTTGTTCAAATCTGGAGATTTCTTATTACTACAAAACTGGAGACCAATAAGCCTGCTCAATGTAGATTTCAAAATATTAGCACACATTTTACACCTTAGGTCATGGAAATTGGCTGAACAGGTTATACACCCACTTCAGTTCTGTAATTTACCTAATCGTTCCATACATCACCCCCTGATTATTTTACAGGAACTTTGGGAACTGTTTACCAAGTAGCATAATACAGGATGGAATATTTCCCTGGATCACCAGAAAGCATTTAATGCAGTGAACCATACTTTCCTCTTTCAGGTATTAGAAGCCTATGGACTCCTTCCTTTCTTTTTAAACAAAATAAAGATGCTATACCGCGCTGCTTGTTGGAGTCCGTATATCAGAGGGGTAATTGGTTCAGAAAGGGCAGTTCAAACAGGGGTTCGCCAGGGCTGCCCCTTGAGTCCTCTACTTTTTATATTCTGTCTGAACCCCCTTATTCAATATTTAATGAATAATCCCAGCATCCGTGGGCTGACAGGTCAGGTAGAGGGAGACAAAGTCAAAATCTTGGCATATGCAGATAATACTTATTTATTTCTCCAGGATACTCACAGTATTTTAGAAGCTAGCAAGGAATTAAATTGTGATTCAATAACTTCTGGTGCAAGCTTGAACCTATCAAAATGTAGGGCTGTTTGTTTGGGCGCAGAGGCAAATCCTTCCTCAGTGGCAGGACAGTTTCCAGTTTCACCTGGCCTGGTTAAGATTTGGGGAATTACTTTTGGACCCCAAGACCTGGCAGCAGTTAATTGGCAATTAGCTTTGAAAGGCTGCGATGCTAAGTTGCAGTTTTGGAAGGGTTGGAAATTATCTAAACTAAAGAGAATCTCTATAATAGAGAAATGACTTCTTCCTAGTTTAACATATGTAGCTACCATATTTCCATTGCCAATAGCTTTGGAAACAAGTGTATATAGTGTATTTTTTAGTATGTTATGGGGTAGCTGCCTCAACCCGGTTAAACAGGGATACACATATCTGCCTAGAGAACGGGGAGGATTGGGGATGATTGACCCGGTTGCATTTTTCCATACTCTATTTTGGGTTCACTCTATAAAGGCACCGTGGACCATGACGAACACCCTAGTCCATAAATGATTCATGAATAACTGGAATACATACCTTTCTAAATGAACAGACCTCCCTCCAAAATTTTCTCCGTTATTGTGTAACCCCTAGATGGCGCTATCCCAGGGGCTACTACCCCTGCCTGATTTGCCACTAACAGGTTGAGGGGCCTGGATCCAATGGCGGGTGCCTCCACCCAGAGGTCAGGGTTTGCAATAGTTAAACTAACTTGGTCACAGCCCTCTGGGACACTGCAACCCCTTTCTTCCCACTAGTGGCCCACACAATATATCAAATTACCTTCACAGTACACTTACCCCCAGGTCTGGTTCCGGCACTGGGACCTCCTGTGAAATGAGATACAGTGCAACAATCACAGTACAGTACTTTAACATAGACAAATACCTCAGGCAGTATAACTTTGCTGAAACAAGCAGCTCTGATTTATTTAGGGGATATAACAAGGACAGGGAAATCAGGTTAATTAGCTTATCACTCTAATAATCTACCTATGGCTCTGTGCACAGGCCTATCCCTATCAGTTACTGTCCCTGGGTACCCAAGCCCTAGTGGCTAGTCAAACCGTGGCAGCTGGTAGGGGCCTTTCACACAGAGAAAAGGAGAATTAAACAGTCAGCAGTACAGTAATTTCATTTGGATTTAATGTGGCAATTCAACAGGGAGCGACCTGAATTAGTACTCACGACCTCCAAATAAGATAGGGTCCTTCAATGTCAGCAGGGCTCACTTGAGGTACACAAACCTCTTCACACATCCATATAAAGAAAGCACTATACCAGGCAGGCTGCATCTGTATCCCGATCGCAATTACTGCACAATACCGGGAGAACACAGCAGATTCAGTTCCTGACAGACCGAGTGCAATTTTCAGCAATTCTTCCAGTCTTCTACAGGGTGAGCCTGGTTTCTACTCTTCAGAGATCCTTTGATTCTTTTCACAGGACGGATTCAGTCCTAACAAGCTGTTACACAAGCTGCAGACCGGAACTCTGGGCCTTACACACGTTTTTGACTAAAACTGCACACTGAAAAGCACAGGGCTCCTTCCTTCTTCACTGCCAAAGCTCAACTGAAACTCCAACCGACAAAACTGGGCACTTCCTTTGAGTTCCTCCCAGTTCTTGACTGGATTAGCTGTCACTCACAATAGACTGCTGCTGTTGGTCCAAAGGCACTGGAAGTCTAAACTACATCTCCCAGAGTCACTGCCTATACAATCCTCTTGTGGCTGGCTCAGATTATGAGTCCAAGTTCTGATTCGTCCAAGGCACCATTTTAGAGCTAGCTTACCCCACACTGATTGGTCCAGTTCAGCAGTTCAAAACTAGAATGGGGAACTAGCAGACACAGTTCTGACTGCAAAGAAAGCAGGTTAGACAAACTGTAATTTCATTATTACTCTAAATAATTTCTGGCAAACAGTTACATCTTTCAGATAGGTTCCTTTGCACTCCTAGTGACTGCAAAATGAAGTGAATTGGCAGCAGCTTGAGTGGTACTCAATCAAAGAACACACAGTCCCCCATACAAACTAATTATGTCTGCAAGCAGACAGCTCTTAAAGAGACAGTACCAGAGGTTCTAAAACACTCACTGATAAATGGCTTAAATGCCAAACACCATTCAGGCTTGGAGCATTCAACAAGCTCCTGGAAGTCTTTAGGAACCCCCATTTGCAGGGGTTACACCCTTCCTGGCCTGGGAAAGCTTGACGTCCGCGTCAAGCAAGATACCATAAGTTTCAACTGCAACCATATACATTTGCATTAGGCTCAACATGTAATCATCAGTCAATATATCATTTTACCAAGAACACATTTCTGAAACATTGCAGTACGTCCTCTTTACACAGTATTACATACATTGTACCATAACTCAAGTTATTACCTCTTGTACATGAAACCTGAAGAGGGGCCCTTCCCTATCAGTTACCTTGGGGCTGGATGGGGCAAGGCACCATACTTAGAGGGCAACACAAGTAACTTGAGTTAGCACTGATGCTCAGTTTGGGCAATGAGCTCGGGACACATACACTCCTTTATGGACAACATTGAGAGGCAAGTCCACAGGCCTCCCAAGTGAATCATAACTGAGGTGCACCACAGGCTTTACAGCTCGACCAGTCTTTCTAGGGGAACTGTTATAGTCTCTGCACTCTGAGCCTCGTTTTCAGCATTGTCCTCACTTGTCAGGGGAGTCTCCATGGGGTAGAGAGGCTAGAACTTGGGGCACTTTCAGCTCCAGGAGTTACAGTTTCTGAGTCCACAACATTTGGCTCTGCATGAGAGCTTTTCGGACACTGGCAGTGGACTGTCAGGGCACTCAAAATACTCTTCTTGTTCGGGTGTATCACCAGTCTGCCCCAATCTATCATTTTCCTCCCTGAAAGCTCAAACAGTTCAACCATGCACAATGATTCCATTTCATCTGATCTGATGCTTTGCACTTCACTTTCTGGGAGCATTGGCTCCAGGGATGAAGCTGGGGCTTAGACAGTCCAGAAGGCCCAGCTTTGTCTCCAGTATTGACTAGGGATTGCCCAAACAATTGACTCAGTTCGTAAGAAGGATAGTATTCAAAGTCACTCTCACTTTCTTCCGATATGGACTGACAGTCATGCCCAACTGGGACTTGTGGAGGAACACTTTAACTTTGCTTCTGTAGGTGCAGACTTTCTTGATCTTTTCTTAGCAGCAGCTCTAGTCACTGGTCCAGAGGGGGCATCTTCTAGGGGCTCAGACTCAATTAAGATTTGTCAATGGGCAGTAAATGATTTCTATGCATTGTTTTACATCTTTTGAATTATTCTCAGGCCTTACTTTGTACACTGGCAGATCATCTAGTTTGCCCACTACAATGTGAGGAGATGGTGCCATCTGTCAGCAATCTTGTGCTTGCCATGCAGTCCCAGATTTCTTAGCAATACCGATCTCCTCCTGGAGTTCCTGTGCTTTCACCTTTTATCATACCTTTCTTTGTTGGCCAGATTTCTTTTGGCAGCCATGGTTTGAGCCAGTTAGTGCATGAGTTAAGCTGGGCCTTTAACTTTTGCACATACTGTAAATAGTTGTCAGCTTGAACCCCATCAGGAGAGACCCCAAAACACACATCTACTGGTAGTCGAGCTTCTCTTCCAAACATCAGGCGGTGGGGAGAATCCAGTGGCATCACTTTTGGTGCAGTTATAAGCATGTACCAGGGGTGCTAATTTGTTGACTCCATCTGAAGCTTGTCCTTTGGGTTGCAGGTGCCTAGCATATCTAACTAAAGTGCGTTGAAAGCGTCTCAGGCTGTGGGTCCCCTGGGGTGGTAGGGAGTGGTTCTGGACTTTCGCACTCCCCACAGAGAAAGCATCTCTTGATCAGGCGACTCTCAAAGTCTCTCCTTGATCAGAATGGATTCTTTGTGGAGCCCCATAGTGAACAAAAAGTTTTCTACAAGTACTTTGGCCACAGTGGATGCTTTCTGGTCTTTGGTGGGAAGCTTGGGCATATCTCGTGAAATGGTCAGTGACCACCAACACATTACTGATATTTCTTTGATCTGACTCCAAACTCAGAAAATCAATACAGACCAGCTCCATGGGTGCACTGGTGGTGATGTTAACAAGGGGCAGCCCTCTGGGGCAAAGCTTTCCTCTGTATGTCAGCGACTACAAGTTTGAATGTGTTGCTCCACATCAGCCCCCCATCTTAGGCCAATAGAATCTGGATCTCACCAAGTCAAGTGTTCTGTCTATACCAAGGTGCCCCATGTGGTTGTGCAAGGACCTCAGTACTGAGTCTCGAAAGGCAGTGGGCAGCACTAGTTGTTGTTTGTCTACTTGTCCCCCTCTGTCTACTGTTTCTCTGTATAACAGTTTATTGATCAGTTTCAACTTAGGACCTTCTTTGTATAACAGTGCAGTTCTCAAATCAGTGGGCGTAATTTGGACACATCTTTTCCTGCATAGAGGGCTTCTAAACTGCTTTGATCACTGGGATCCTGGATTGAGCCCGCTGAATACTGTCATTGTCCAGCTGAGGTAGTGCACCAATGTCTATTGCAGAAAAGTGGCAATAAGCAGCAGGTATGCAATTCTCAAGAGGGTCCCAAGCAATCCACCATGCAGTCCCTGCGTCCGTGGACATTTGTTCCTCCCTGTCAAACTTCCGGCAGAGTGCCCGAATGTGGAGGTTCTGCCAATCGGACCCAATCATTCTGGGGAACAGGCCTCGGGAGAGAGCATCAGCATCTATGTGGTTCAGACCTGCTCGGTGATGAGCATAGTCATATGTAGATAATGCAGAAAGCCACCTATGGCCAGTGGCATCCAACTAGCTGAGGTCTGCACATAGGTCAAAGATTGTCAGTTTTACTAGTATTTTAGCCCCATACAAGTACTCATGGAATTGGTCAACAATAGCCCACTTCAAAGCTAGGAACTCTAACTTATGTACAGGATAGTTCTTTTCGGATGGGGTCAGGCTTCTACTGGCAAAGGCCACTGGTCTCAGGCCATTCGTGCTCTTGGTACAACACAGCCCCCAACCCTTGCAAGCTAGCATCAGTGTGCAGGGCGTGGGTTTTCTTGGATCGGCATAGAGCCAGCACTGGAGCATGGGTAAGTTGATATATGATCTCATGAAAAGCAGTCTCACAATCAGGAGTCCAGGGCTCAAATACTTCACTGGGATGAAAATACACTCTTTCAGTCTTGAGGGACGCTGACTTTGGTATTTTTGTGGGTTGGGGATACCCTTGAGTAAGGTTAAGTAAAGGCGGATCACTCTTGAATAGTCCTTGATGAGCGCCGATAATAACCACAGAATCAGGAATCTTTGCAGGTTCTTTTAGATTTTTGGGCTGTGGCCAGGTGGTCAAGGCCTCAACTTTACTTAGGTCGGTCTCTATTCCTCGGTGGATACTATGTATCCCACATACTTTACTGATGTTTGAAAGAATTGACACTATCAATGGACAGTTTAAGGCAAAGTCCTCCAATCGAGTCCAATACCTCAAATAATCTGCTCTCATGTTCCTCCAGTGAGCTGCCAAACACAATAACATCATCTAGGTATACCAGGCACTCTAGTAAGTTCATGTCCCCACTGCGCTCCATCAATCGTTGAAAAGTGGCTGGGGCACTAGAATCCCTTGAGGCATCCTCATGAATTCAGAAGCAGCGGACAGATAAAGGCCGTCTTCTCTCACGGTCCTCTGGGGCCATCGGGATCTGGTAGTACCCATGCGGAGATCCAGCACAGAGAACCACTTGCTCTCCCGTTAGGCAGTCCAAAGCATCTGAATGCGGGCATTGTGCTGATCAGGGATAGTCCGCACGGTTAAGATGCGATAATCCACACACATCCTTACTGTTCCATTCTTTTTCCTCACTACCACAATGGGAGCATAAGGGCTTCCTGGATTCTTGTAGCCACCAACAGCTAACATCTCTTGCAGATGCAGTCTCCATCATCTATGTCCAGCAGGGTGCCAGGGCGTCGAGACCTCACAAAAAGATCGTTCGGCCATGCGCAGCCGGATATTGTGCTCAGCTCCTGCACGCATCCTACATCCCATTCCTTTAAAGAAACACCACGTGTCTCTCTGGGCAAGTTCTCACTGAATCCTCACTTTCCATTCAGCTGGCAGCGGAGTCGCGAAATCAAACAAGTCATGGAGTTACTCTGTCATTCTTCCTTGAACTCTTGCTGCTGGGTAGCACTGCAGTGTCTGCAATGCACATTAGCCAGGATGCAACCTCTGTTTACGCTAATGTCTCTTTCAGACACATTATGAACTTGGACCATTACCCTTCTGGCGCAAGCATGGGCTCTAGCTGGCAAAATACTGAAGCTTGACCAGCAGTCCCTCTGGCAATTTTCCATCGCCTGGTGCATCCAACATTAATATTTATTCTTAACATCCTTTCTGATCGGACCTCTCCTGTAAGTACACTGGGCATTTGGCGCCAGGATCAGAGACTCAAGTCCTTCTTCCATACAATTCCGACCTGGTTCCTCTGGTTCTGTTTTTCAGCACTCTCTGTGCCTCATAGGCCTTCTTAATTAAAGCGGAACTCTAAAAGCTCTACTAGTCTTTGACCCCTGTTTTTCATAACACAACTGTGCCAGTCTTCCGAATATATGAGCATTTGTTCCAATCAACAAGGACACCATCATACAGTCCAGTGGGGGACACACTAAGGCTAGGGTCTCTACTTGTTCGGCCACTCCAGCCACGGAGGTGGGAAAAGACAGCCAAATTCGGATATACCCGAATAGGGGTAGACCTTCTCACTTAACTTCCATACATGCAGTCCTTCTAATGGTTGTAAGTAGTCGTCTGACAAATGCTTCGATACAATCCTGGAACATAATTGTCACTAGGGAGCCACTGTCTAATACAGCTCTTGTAGACACTCCATTCACCTTTACAGTGGTATCCATGGAGGGACCCACTATTCTGGACCAGTCTGGAGAGGCGGTGTGGGGGCCTGGGCAACTGACCTTGCCACAAAAGGACGTGAATTAGCATTTTTGGTGCCCTCATGGGATCATGTCGTGGCACCTCTTAACCACTGATTTCTTCTCCGAGCTCTCCTTGTAGCCTATGCAACTTTGTCAGTGTCTTTGGGACTGCATTCCCTTTCATGTGCCCATCTTTCCCACAATTATAGCAAAACATACTTTCTGGAGTTTGAGCTGGTCGAGCGCCACACTGGGAGCCAGGGTGGGGGTATTACTAACTGGAAACCTGGGTGCCATCTCTGTCTGCGGTGATAAGCATTTGGAGACATCTCGTCAGTTCTCCACTCCATGGTCAAGAATTGAGTTTGGAGCTGTTATCAGCAAGATACATGGGTGGGTACCCCCACCCCCCGCAGATGCAGTCGGATATAGGTCAGGGCCATGACTTGCAGGCGTGGCCTTCATAAAGGACTGTTTTGAATTCCGATCTCTCTCAACAGTTTGCCCATTGTGGCATATCTTTTCCTTTGTCAGAGCACTCATTGACTGTCAACCTCTGCCCCTGAACTTCACTTGATGGGTCACCCTCAGTCACTCGGGTCGTAGCCACAGCTGTTGGTGCAGGTACCTCCCGAGTTCGCCTTTTCTCAACTCCTCAATTTCTCTCATTAACTCATCATAGGAGGTGGGGATTCCAGTCGATTTGCCAGGCGTAACTGGAAGCAACAGCAGTTCTGAGAAGGGGCAGACTTAAGTTCTGTCCAGTCTGGTTCGGTCCAGTTCAATCGCTGGCAAACTACCCTTTCTGAGGCATTCTTGCACAACAATTTTCCAGCAGAGACATACACAGACAACAACTCCTTGGTACTGTTGTGCATTTCTGCACTCTCCTACAGGTCCTCATCAGAATCTGGGCTCCATACACATTCTCCAAGGCCTCAAGATAGGCCTGTGCAGTCGCTTCAGGTTACTGGTCCGTTTAGCGGATCGTAGCCAGGACAGGACCTCGGAGGCTCTCACTAACCCTCTTCGCTTTCGCCTTCTGGCATTGCCATTCTAGCATTGAGGGCAGCATAGTCTATCCAGGTCTCCCAGTCATCCTCCCTTGGGGGTGGGAGGGTGCCAGAAGATCCTCAGCCTTCGGTAGAGTGGTGACTAATGGCGGGTGCAGAAATAGGGTCTGCATTGGTTCAGCCACCATTACGGGCACTGGAGCAGGAGAGGGTGTTGGGGAGGAACACACCCAGGTGACAAGAATAGTTTCTTCAAGTCCTCCACAGTTTTCCCTCTCCCAGCAACCATTCAGCAAATTTCTCCTCAAAAGTTTCAGATAGTGGTGGGGCTGATTCCCCACGGTCTTTACCGTCATAGTTATCACTCTCCAAGCAGTGAGGCTCCCTCTGGGGTAATGGTCTGTGGCACTTTGGAGCTATCTATGGGATCCTTAAACTCTACTAGGGCCAGGAAAGTGTGGGTGAGCAGATCAGCATGCCCACCCACCACCACAGGGTTTTGTAAACCTTACCACCTTGAAAAACTCCCTGCACAGTGTCCGTATTGATGCACAGGATGTCCAGGATAAGCATAGCATTTTGAGGGGTCGATCTCCTCCCCAGTACACCACTCCACCAGCCGATTGCACAGCCACTTCGGTCGGGTACCCATTTTTTTTCTTAACAGTGGTTAGTAAATATGGCCACTAGAGGACACACAATCCCAGCGGTGAGCCTCCAGATGTAACCCTAGATGGCGCCATCCCAGGGGCTACTACACCTGCCTGATTTGCCACTAACAGGTTGAGGGGCCTGGATCCAATGGCGGGTGCCTCCACCCAGAGGTCAGGCTTGCAATAGTTAAACCAATTGGTCACAGCCCTCTGGGACACTGCAACCCCTTTCTTCCCACTAGTGGCCGCACAATATATCAGAATTACCTTCACGATACACACTTACCCCAGGTTCTGGTTCCGCACTGGGACCTCCTGTGAAATGAGATACAGTGCAACAATCACAGTACAGTACTTAAACATAGACAAATACATCAGAGCAGTATAACTTTGCTGGAAACAAGCAGCTCTGATTTATTTAGGGGATATAACAAGGACAGGGGGAAATCAGGTTAATTAGCTTATCACTCTAATAATCTACCTATGGCTCTGTGCACAGGCCTATCCCTATCAGTTACCCTGGGTACCACCCAAGCCCTAGTGGCTAGCCCAAACAAAAGTGGCAGCTGGTGAGGGCCCTTTCACATAGAAAAGGAGAATTAAACAGTCAGCAGTACAGTAATTTCATTTGGATTTAATGGCAATTCAACAGGAGCGACCCTGAATTAGTATCTCACGACCCTCCAAATAAGATAGGGTCCTTCAATGTCACAGGGCTCACTTGAGGGTACAAAACCTCTTCACATCCATATAAAAGAAAGCACTATACCAGGCAGGCTGCATCTGTATCCCGATCGCACTACTGCACAATACCGGAGAACACACAGCAGATTCAGTTCCTGACAGACCGAGAAAAATTTCAAAGCAATTCTTCCAGTCTTCTACAGGGTGAGCCTGGTTTCTACTCTTCAGAGATCCTTTGATTCTTTTCTCAGGACAGATTCAGTCCTAACAAGCTGTTACACAAGCTGCAGACCGGAACTCTGGGCCTTACACATGTTTTTGACTAAAACTGCACACTGAAAAAGCACAGGGCTCCTTCCTTCTTCACTGCCAAAGCTCAACTGAAACTCCAACCCGACAAAACTGGCACTTCCTTGAGGTTCCTCCCAGTTCTTGACTGGATTAGCTGTCACTCAAACAGACTGCTGCTGTTGGTCCAAAAAGGCACTGAAGTCTAAACTACATCTCCCAGAGTCACAGCCTATACAATCCTCTTGTGGCTGGCTCAGATTATGAGTCCAAGTTCTGATTCATCCAAGGCACCATTTTAGAGCTAGCTACCCACACTGATTGGTCCAGTTCAGCAGTTCAAAACCAGAATGAGAACTAGCAGACATACAGTTCTGACTGCAAAGAGCAGGTTAGACAAACTGTAATTTCATTATTACTCTAAATAATTTCTGGCAAACAGTTACATCTTTCAGATAGTTCCCTTTGCACCCTAGTGACTGCAAAAATGAAGTGAATTGCAGCAGCATGAGTGGTACTCAATCAAAAAAAACACACAGTCCCCCATACAAACTAATTATGTCTGCAAGCAGACAGCTCTTAAAGAGACAGTACCAGAGGTTCTAAAAACACTCACTGATAAATGGCTTAAATGCCAAACACCATTCAGGCTTGGAGCATTCAAGCAAGCTCCTGGAAGTCTTTTGGGAACCCCCATTTGCAGGGGGGTTACAATTGTTTATGCCGAATTCAATGAAATCTACTATACAGAAAATGTATATGTAACCCCTAGATGGCGCTATCCCAGGGGCTACTACCCCTGCCTGATTTGCCACTAACAGGTTGAGGGGCCTGGATCCAATGGCGGGTGCCTCCACCCAGAGGTCAGGGTTTGCAATAGTTAAACTAACTTGGTCACAGCCCTCTGGGACACTGCAACCCCCTTCTTCCCACTAGTGGCCCACACAATATATCAGAATTACCTTCACAGTATACACTACCCCAGGTCTGGTTCCGCACTGGGACCTCCTGTGAAATGAGATACAGTGCAACAATCACAGTACAGTACTTTAACATAGACAAATACTCAGGCAGTATAACTTTGCTGAAACAAGCAGCTCTGATTTATTTAGGGGATATAACAAGGACAGGGGGAAATCAGGTTAATTAGCTTATCACCTAATAATTCATTTATGGCTCAGCACAGGCCTATCCTTATCAGTTACTGTCCCTGGGTACCCAAGCCCTAGTGGCTAGTCCAAACCGGCAGCTGGTAGGGGCCTCTTCACACAGAGAAAAGGAGAATTAAACAGTCAACAGTACAGTAATTCCATTTGGATTTAATGTGGCAATTCAACAGGGAGCAACCCTGAATTAGTACTCAGACCTCCAAATAAGATAGGGTCCTTCAATGTCAGCAGGGCTCACTTGAGGTCACACAAACTCTTCACACATCCATATAAAAGAAAGTACTATACCAGGCAGGCTGCATCTGTATCCCGATCGCAATTACTGCACAATACCGGGAGAACACACAGCAGATTCAGTTCCTGACAGACCGAGTGCAATTTTCAGCAATTCTTCCAGTCTTCTACAGGTGAGCCTGGTTTCTACTCTTCAGAGATCCTTTGATTCTTTCACAGGACTGATTCAGTCCTAACAAGCTGTTACACAAGCTGCAGACCGAACTCTGGGCCTTACACACGTTTGACTAAAACTGCACACTGAAAAGCACAGGGCTCCTTCCTCTTCACTGCCAAAGCTCAACTCAACTCCAACTGACGAAACCGGCACTTCTTTGAGTTCCTCCCAGTTCTTGACTGGATTGGCTGTCACTCACAATAGACTGCTGCTGTGGTCCAAAAGGCACTGAAGTCTAAACTACATCTCCTAGAGTCACTGCCCATACAATCCTCTTGTGGCTGGCTCAGATTATGAGTCCAAGTTCTGATTCGCCCAAGGCATCATTTTAGAGCTAGCTTACCCCACACTGATTGGTCCAGTTCAGCAGTTCAAAACTAGAATGGGAACTAGCAGACACAGTTCTGACTGCAAAGAAAGCAGGTTAGACAAACTGTAATTTCATTATTACTCTAAATAATTTCTGGCAAACAGTTACATCTTTCAGATAGGTTCCCTTTGCACTCCTAGTGACTGCAAAAATGAAGTGAATTAGGTAGCAGCTCGAGTGGTACTCAGAGAAGCACACAGTCCCCCATACAAACTAATTATGTCTGCAAGCAGACAGCTCTTAAAGAGACAGTACCAGAGGCTCTAAAACACTCACTGATAAATGGCTTAATGCAAACACCATTCAGGCTTGGAGCATTCAAGCAAGCTCCTGGAAGTCTTTTGGGAACCCCCATTTGCAGAGGTTACACCCTTCCTGGCGGGAAAGCTTGGCGTCCCGTCAAGCAAGTACCCCATAAGTTTCAACTGCAACCATATACATTTGCATTAGGCTCGCACATGTAATCATCAGTCAATATATCATTTTACCAAGAACACATTTCTGAAACATTTGCAACGTCACTCTTTACACAGTATTACATACATTGTACCATAACTCAAGTTGTTACCTCTTGTACATGAAACCTGAAGAGAGGCCCTTCCTATCAGTTACCTTGGGGCTGGATGGGGCAAGGCACCATACTTAGAGGGCAACACAAGTAACTTGGAGTTAGCACTGATGCTCAGTTTGGGCAATGAGCTCGGGACACATACACTCCTTTATGGACAACATTGAGAGGCAAGTCCACAGGCCTCCCAAGTGAATCATAACTGAGGTGCACCACAGGCTTTACAGCTCGACCAGTCTTTCTAGGGGAACTGTTATAGTCTCTGCACTCTGAGCCTCATTTCAGCATTGTCCTCACTTGTCAGGGGAGTCTCCATGGGGTAGAGAGGCTAGAACTTGGGGCACTTTCAGCTCCAGGAGTTACAGTTTCTGAGTCCACAACATTTGGCTCGCATGGAGAGCTTTCGGACACTGGCAGTGGACTGTCAGGGCACTCAAAATACTCTTCTTGTTCGGGTGTATCACCAGTCTGCCCTAATCTATCATTTTCCTCCCTGAAAGCTCAAACAGTTCAACCATGCACAATGATTCCATTTCATCTGATCTGATGCTTTGCACTTCACTTTCTGGGAGCATTGGCTCCGGGATGAAGTTGGGGCTTAGACAGTCCAGAAGGCCCAGCTTTGTCTCCAGTATTGACTAGGGATTGCCCAAACAATTGACCAGTTCGTAAGAAGGATAGTATTCAAAGTCACTCTCACTTTCTTCCGATATGGACTGACAGTCATGCTCAACTGGGACTTGTGGAGGGAACACTTTAACTTTGCTTCTGTAGGTGCAGACTTTCTTGATCTTTTCTTAGCAGCAGCTCTAGTCACTGGTCCAAGGGGCATCTTCTAGGGCTCAGACTCAATTAAGATTTGTCCAATGGGCAGTAAATGATTTCTATGCATTGTTTTTACATCTTTGAATTATTCTCAGGCCTTACTTTGTACACTGGCAGATCATCTAGTTTGCCCACTACAATGTGAGGGAGATGGTGCCATCTGTCAGCAATCTTGTGCTTGCCATGCAGTCCCAGATTTCTTAGCAATACCGATCTCCTCCTGGAGTTCCTGTAAGCTTTCACCTTTTATCATACCTTTCTTTGTTGGCCAGATTTCTTTTGGCAGCCATGGTTTGAGCCAGTTGGTAGCAGCATGAGTTAGCTGGGCCTTTAACTTTTGCACATACTGTAAATAGTTGTCAGCTTGAACCCCATCAGGAGAGACCCAAAACACACATCTACTGGTAGTCGGCTTTCTTCCAAACATCAGGCGGTAGGGGAGAATCCAGTGGCATCACTTTTGCAGTTATAAGCATGTACCAGGGTGCTAATTTGTTGGCTCCATCTAGGCTTGTCCTTTGGGTTGCAGGTGTGCTAGCATATCTAGCAAAGTGCGGTTGAAACGCTCAGGCTGTGGGTCCCCCTGGGGTGGTAAGGAGTGGTTCTGACTTTCGACTCCCCACAGAGAAAGCATCTCTTTGATCAGACGACTCTCAAAGTCTCTCCTTGATCAGAATGGACTTTTGTGAGCCCATAGTGAACAAAAAGTTTTTACAAGTACTTTGGCTACGTGGATGCTTTCTGGTCTTTGGTGTGTTGGGCATATCTTGAGAAATGGTCAGTGACCACCAGCACATTACTGATATTTCTTTGATCTGACTCCAAACTTAGAAAATCAATACAGACCAGCTCCATGGTGCACTGGTGGTTATGTTAACAAGGGCAGCCCCTCTGGGGCAAAGCTTTCCTCTGTAAGCAGCGACTACAAGTTCGAATGTGTTGCTCCACATCAGCCCCCATCTTAGGCCAATAGAATCTGGATCTCACCAAGTCAAGTGTTCTGTCTATACCAAGGTGCCCCATGTGGTTGTGCAAGGACCCTAATACTGAGTCTCGGAAGGCAGTGGGCAGCACTAGTTGTTGTTTGTCCACTTGTCCCCTCTGTCTACTGTTTCTCTGTATAACAGTTTATTGATCAGTTTCAACTTAGGACCTTCTTTGTATAACAGTGCAGTTCTCAAATCAGTGGAGCTAATTTGGACACATCTTTTCCTGCATAGAGGGCTTCTAGAGCTGCTTTGATCATGGGATCAGGATTGAGCCCGCTAATCACTGTCATTGTCCAGCTGAGGCAGTGCACCAATGTCTATTGCAGAAAAGTGGCAATAAGCAGCAGGTATGCAATTCTCAGAGGCTCCCAAGCAATCCACCATGCAGTCCACTGCGTCCGTGGACATTTGTTCCTCCCTGTCAAACTTCCGCAGAGTGCACCGAATGTCAGGTTCTGCCAGTCGGACCCAATCATTCTGGGGAACAGGCCTCCGGGAGAGACATCAGCATCTATGTGGTTCAGACCTGCTCGGTATTCGAGAGCATAGTCATATGTAGATAATGCAGAAAGCCACCTATGGCCAGTGGCATCCAACTTAGTTGAGGTCTGCACATAGGTCAAAGGATTATTGTCAGTTTTACTAGTATTTTAGCCCTTAATAAGTACTCATGGAATTGGTCAACATAGCCTACTTCAAAGCTAGGAACTCTAACTTATGTACAGGATAGTTCTTTTCGGATGGGTCAGGTTTACTGGCAAAGGCCACTGGTCTCAGGCCATTCTCGTGTTTCTTGGTACAACACAGCCCCAACCCTTGCAAGCTAGCATCAGTGTGCAGGACGTAAGGTTTTCTTGGATCGGCATAGGCCAGCACTGGAGCATGGGTAAGTTGATATATGATCTCATGAAAGCAGTCTCACAATCAGGAGTCCAGCGGGCCCAAATACTTCACTCGGATGAAAATACACTCTTTCAGTCTTGAGGGATGCTGACTTTTGGTATTTTTGTGGGTTGGGGATACCCTTGAGTAAGGTTAAGTAAAGGCGGATCACTCTTGAATAGTCCTTGATGAAGCTCCGATAATAACCACAGAATCCCAGGAATCTTTGCAGTTCTTTTAGATTTTTGGGCTGTGGCCAGGTGGTCAAGGCCTCAACTTTACTTGGGTCGGTCTCTATTCCTCTTGGATACTATGTGCCCACATACTTTACTGATGTTTGAAAAATTGACACTTATCAATGGACAGTTTAAGGCCAAAGTCCTCCAGTCGGTCCAATACCTTAAATAATCTGCTCTCATGTTCCTCCAGTGAGCTGCCAAACACAATAACATCATCTAGGTATACCAGGCACTCTAGTAAGTTCATGTCCCCACTGCACGCTCCATCAATCGTTGAAAAGTGGCTGGGGCACCTGAAATCCTTGAGGCATCCTCATGAATTCATAGCTACGCGGACAGATAAAGGCTGTCTTTTCACGGTCCTCTGGGGCCATCGGGATCTGATAGTACCCACTGCGGAGATCCAGCACAGAGAACCACTTGCTCCCGTTTAGGCAGTCCAAAGCATCCTGAATGCGGGCATTGTGTACTGATCAGGGATAGTCCGCCGGTTTAAGGTGCGATAATCCACACATCCTTACTGTTCCATTCTTTTCCTCACTACCACAATGGGGGAGCATAAGGGCTCTGGATTCTTGTATTACACCAGCAGCTAACATCTCTTGCAGATGCCGCTCACATCATCTATGTCAGCAGGTGCCAGGCGTCGAGACCTCTCACGAAATGGTCTTTTGTCATGCAGCCGGATATTGTGCTCAGCTCCTTGCACGCATCCTACATCCCATTCCTTAAAGAAAACACCTGGTCTCTCTGGGCAAGCTTCTCACTGATCTTCACTTTCCATTCAGCTGGCAGCGGGAGTCGCAAATCAAACAAGTCAGGCGTTACTCTGTCATTCTTCCTTGAACTCTTGCTGCTGGGTAGCACTGCAGTGTCTGCACAATGCACATTAGCCAGGATGCAACCTCTGTTTACTCGAATGTCTCTTTCAGACACATTATGAACTTGGACCATTACCCTTCTGGCATAAGCATAGGGCTCTAGCGGCAAAATACTAGGCTTGACCAGCAGTCCCTCTGGCAATTTTCCATCGCCTGGTGCATCCAACATTAATATTTTATTCTTAACATCCTTTCTGATACGGACCTCTCCCTGTAAGGTACACTGGGCATTTGGCGCCAGGATCAGAGACTCAGGATCCTTCTTCCATACAATTCGACCGTTCCTCTGGTTCTGTTTTTCAGCATCTCTCTGTGCCTCATAGGCCTTCTTAATTAAAGCCGAACTCTTAAAGCTCTACTAGTCTTTGACCCCTGTTTTTCATAACACAACTGTGCCAGCCTTCCAACATATGAGCATTTGTTCCAATCAACAAAGGACACCATCATACAGTCCAGTGGGGGACACACTAAGGCTAGGGTCTCTACTTGTTGACCACTCCAGCCAGGAGGTGGGGAAAGACAGCCAAATTCGGATATACCGGAATAGGGGTAGGCCTTCTCACTTAACCCCCATACATGCAGTCCTTCTAATGGTTGTAAGGTATGCCTGACAAATGCTTCTGATACCAATCTTGGAACATAATTGTCACTTGGGAGCCACTGTCTAATATAGTTTTGTAGACACTCCGCTCACTCTTTACAGTGGTCTCCATGGAGGGACCCACTATTCTGGACCAGTCTGGAGAGGCGTAGGGGGCCTGGGCAACTGACCTTGCCAAAAGGACGTGAATTAGCATTTTGGTGCCCTCACTGGATCATGTCGTGCACCTCTTAACCACTGATTTCTTCTCCGAAGCTCTCCTTGTAGCCTATATGCAACTTTGTCAGTGTCTTTTGGGGACTGGCATTCCCTTTCTATGTGCCCATCTTTCCCACAATTATAGCAAAACATACTTCCTGGAGTTTGAGCTGGCCGAGGCGCCACACTGGGAGCCAGGGCGGGGTATTACTAACTGGAAACCTTGGTGCCATCTCTGTCTGCGGATAAGCATTTGGAGACATCTCAGTTTCTCCACTTCCATGGTCAAGGAATCGAGTTCGAGCTGTTATCAGCAGGAGATACATGGGTGGGTACCCCCACCCCATAGCAGATGCAGTCGGATATAGGTCAGGGCCGTGCATTGCAGGCGTCCTTCACAAAGGGACTGTTTTGAATTCCGGATCTCTCTCAACAGTTCGCCTCATTGTGACATATCTTTTCCTTGTCAGAGCACTCATTGACTGCCAGCCTCTGCCCTGAACTTCACTTGATGGGTCACCCTCAGTCACTTGGGGTCGTAGCCGCAGCTATTGGTGCAGGTCCCTCCCGAGGTCGCTCTTTTCTCAGCTCTCTATTCTCTCATTAACTCATCATAGGAGGTGGGGATTCAGTCGATCTGCCAGGTGTAACTGAAGCAACAGCAGTTCTGAGAAGGGGCAGACTTAAGGATCCTGTCCAGCCTGGTTCGGTCCAGTTCAATCGCTGGCAAACTACCTTTTCTGAGGCATTCTTGCAACAATTTTTCCAGCCGAGATACATACACAGACAACAACTCCCTTGGTACTGTTGTGCATCTCTTACTCTCCACCATAGGTCCTCATCAGAATCTGGGCTCCATCACACATTCTCCAAGGCCTCAAGATAGGCCTGTGCAGTCGCTTCAGGGTTACTGGGCCGTTTAGCACGGATGGTAGCCAGGGCAGGACCTCGGAGGCTCTCACTAACCCTCTTTCGCTTTTCACCTTCCGAGCATTGCCATTCTAGTACTTGGGGCAACATAGTCTATCCAGGTCTCCCAGTCATCCTCCCTTGGGGGTGGGGAGGGTGCCAGAGAAGATCCTCAACCTTCGTAAGAGTGTGACTAATGGCAGGTGCAGAAATAGGAGTCTGCATTGGTTCAGCCACCATTACGGGCACTGGAGCAGGAGAGGTGTTGGGGAGGAACACCCCAGGTGGCAAGAATAGTTTCTTCAAGTCCTCCACAGTTTTCCCTCTCCCAGCAACCATTCAGCAAATTTCTCCTCAAAAGTTTCAGATAGTGGTGGGGCTGATTCCCCAGGTCTTTACTGTCCTTAGTTATCACTCTCCAAGCAGTGAGGGCTCCCTCTGGGGTAATGGTCTGTGGCACTTTGGAGCTATCTATGGGATCCTTAAACTCTACTAGGGCCAGGAAAGTGTGGGTGAGCAGATTAGCATGCCGACCCACCACCACAGGGTTTTGTAAACCTTCCACCTTGGAAAGTACTCCCTGCACAGTGTCCGTATTGATACCAGGGGATGTCCAGGATAAGCATAGCATTTGGGGGTCGATCTCCTCCCCAGTACACCCTCCACTGGCAGTGGCAGCCACTTCTGTCGGGTACCATTTTTCTTAACAGTGGTTCAGTAAATATGGCCACTAGAGGACACACAATCCCAGCGGTGAGCCTCAAGATGTAACCCCTAGATGGCGCTATCCCAGGGGCTACTACCCCTGCCTGATTTGCCACTAACAGGTTGAGGCCTGGATCCAATGGTGTGCCTCCACCCAGAGGTCAGGGTTTGCAATAGTTAAACTAACTTGGTCACAGCCCTCTGGGACACTGCAACCCCTTTCTTCCCACTAGTGGCCCACACAATATATCAGAATTACCTTCACAGTATACACTTACCCCAGGTCTGGTTCCGCACTGGGACCTCCTGTGAAATGAGATACAGTGCAACAATCACAGTACAGTACTTTAACATAGACAAATACCTCAGGCAGTATAACTTTGCTGAAACAAGCAGCTCTGATTTATTTAGGGGATATAACAAGGACAGGGGAAATCAGGTTAATTAGCTTATCACTCTAATAATCTACTTTATGGCTCTGTGCACAGGCCTATCCCTATCAGTTACTGTCCCTGGGTACCCAAGCCCTAGTGGCTAGTCCAAACGCGTGGCAGCTGGTAGGGCCCTTTCACACAGAGAAAAGGAGAATTAAACAGTCAACAGTACAGTAATTCCATTTGGATTTAATGTGGCAATTCAACAGGGAGCAACCCTGAATTAGTACTCACGACCTCCAAATAAGATAGGGTCCTTCAATGTCAGCAGGGCTCACTTGAGGTACAACAAACCTCTTCACACATCCATATAAAAGAAAGTACTATACCAGGCAGGCTGCATCTGTATCCCGATCGCAATTACTGCACAATACCGGAGAACACACAGCAGATTCAGTTCCTGACAGACCGAGTGCAATTTTCAGCAATTCTTCCAGTCTTCTACAGGGTGAGCCTGGTTTCTACTCTTCAGAGATCCTTTGATTCTTTCACAGGACGGTTCAGTCCCAACAAGCTGTTACACAAGCTGCAGACCGGAACTCTGGGCCTTACACACGTTTTTTGACTAAAACTGCACACTGAAAAGCACAGGGCTCCTTCCTTCTTCACTGCCAAAGCTCAACTCAACTCCAACTGACGAAACCGGCACTCTTTGAGTTCCTCCCAGTTCTTGACTGGATTGGCTGTCACTCACAATAGACTGCTGCTGTTGGTCCAAAAGGCACTGAAGTCTAAACTACATCTCCCAGAGTCACTGCCCATACAATCCTCTTGTGGCTGGCTCAGATTATGAGTCCAAGTTCTGATTCGTCCAAGGCATCATTTTAGAGCTAGCTTACCCACACTGATTGGTCCAGTTCAGCAGTTCAAAACTAGAATGGGGAACTAGCAGACACAGTTCTGACTGCAAAGAAAGCAGGTTAGACAAACTGTAATTTCATTATTACTCTAAATAATTTCTGGCAAACAGTTACATCTTTCAGATAGGTTCCCTTGCACTCCTAGTGACTGCAAAAATGAAGTGAATTGGCAGCAGCTCGAGTGGTACTCAGAGAAGCACACAGTCCCCCCATACAAACTAATTATGTCTGCAAGCAGACAGCTCTTAAAGAGACAGTACCAGAGGCTCTAAAAACACTCACTGATAAATGGCTTAAATGCCAAACACCATTCAGGCTTGGAGCATTCAAGCAAGCTCCTGGAAGTCTTTTGGGAACCCCCATTTGCAGGGGGGGTTACATATAAATGGAAAGTTTCAAAAGTTTTTTTAATGGGGCACTCTAGATTGCAGCTCTATCAATATTGTTTGGCTAGAGTTGGACCTTCAGCTCCCGAAATTAAACAATGTCAGTCTAGAGACAATGATAAAGTTTATAGAGTGTTGAATGAAGTAAGAATTCCTGAACATATGTGGGAAATACTTTGGCTCAGTACTTATGGTAGAGTGTATGTTAGGGGTAACAATAAACACAAACCAGTGGAAGAATGAACCTGCCCATATCTGGGGTGTGGTGCCCCTGAAGAGTAGATGGACCACTTTGTACTCCACTGTGTTTACTCTAGAAACCTATGGCTGCAGAATCTTACCTATGATGCTTTGGTGTTGGTCCTCGGGGTCTCTGGAGGCACCCTCCGTCGACTGCAGCTAGTGCAGAATGCAGCTGCCAGGCCGTTGACAGGTCAGTCAAAATACTGCCATGTCACTCTGGTGCTGCAGGAACTGCACTGGCTGCCAGTTTGATGGAGGGTGCTCTTCAAGGTGGGCTTGATTAAAAACTGCCGGTGATCACGCTTTCAGTGTCACTGGTCTTGTCTTGTGGAATTCGCTCCCGCTTTTGGTGAGGGAGGCCCCGTCAGTGGAGGTTTTTAAGACCCGCCTGAAATCTTATTTGTTTAATCAGGCATTCTCAGACTTTGTTTGACACTTGTGTTATCAGTCCTTTTTAAAATTAAGAGGCTTTTATATAGTATGGGATTTGTATGAGGATATATCTATTGTATTTTTGTATGTGTAAATTAAATGTTTGTGTTTTTTGTACTGCGCCCAGAGCCTCTGGGATTGGACGCTAGAAAAATAAAATTTGCCTTGCCTTGCGCGATTATAACTGTAGTTTATCAAAGTATAATGTGAATATGTTGTCTGTGGTGTTTGCAGTTCTGAAAGTTTATCTTTGGACTGCTCCAAGTCCAATGGGTGTTATGGCAGTAACAAATGCCATTTCCATTTTTCAAAACACTTTATGAAAATGAGTTGAGGACAATTAGGGCAAAAGAAGTGGTTAAGTATGGTCTGCAAGTGACTACCTCACGGTGGAAGGTTCTTTCCTTTTTCATAAAGTTTAAATGATCTTTAAGATAAGATAACTGTTTCATATTTATGGTTTTTCTTTCTTTTCATTTGAGAGTTGTCGTTTTTTTCCCTCTTATCTGGTAGGTGGGTCTCAGTCTCTACAACTTATATTGCCATTTTGTACAGTTTTGAATTACTATTTTTGTAATGAAGGAATTCTCATCTTTTTTGTTCTTTTGTATGATCACATCATTATGTGTTCCTGAATCAGTTATTTTCATTCATGTTCTGTATATTGTATTGTTTACATTAATAAAAAACACCCCTACTCTTTTCGAGAAGTGCCATGGGATCTTTAATATTCACCTGAACTGGCAGATAGGACCTTGGTTTAATGTCTCAGCCAAAATACAGCATCCTCCTCATCTCCTCATGCTGCACTGCAGTGTCAGTATTGGGATTTAACCCAAGTGCCTGGTATGGGAATAGAACCCATAGCCTTCTGATCTCCTGGCCTCAGAGGCAAGTGGGCTACCTGCTGAGCCACTGACACTGATGACATCAGGAGCCCTTTAAAGGAGATGGAAAATGTGTGCTAAAGAAATTGATACATCCAAATGATTTATATTTAACTGTACCTGAATAAACACCAGTGTGAAAAACTGTGTTTTCAGTTGCTTTCTTTTTATGGGCAACATTCTGTACATTTCTCTTCCTGGAACCAGAAATTTTGAGTTTTTACAATGAAACAGTCTGTGTACAGAATGCAAAGAATGAGCTGTTGACCTATCAGAACCATGCTCAGAGTTCTGTACACAATCAGTGGCATAGTTAAAACTCCAGATCACTGGTTCCATGAAGAGAACTGTAACAATATGATGCACGACAAAACAAAGCAATGGAAAATGAAAGCAACAGTACTAGGTAACGAGGAAGTGATTTTCAAAAAAAAATGTTTTATTGTCGTACTGTAGAGATTGTTTTCTGGTTTTGAAATCTGTGTTTTTTTTTTTTTGGGATTCGCTACCTACTTAGTTTAATTTATTGAAAATGATTTCTGTGGTGTAGATCCACAGAAAATATGTCACCTCTGTGTTTACTTCTCCCTGCCTCCTGCATGTCTGGTCACATCGGCTGTAAACTTCCTATTCTGCCCTGTGGATGTACGTTCCCAAGAACATGGAGCGTTTTAAAGCTGCCTCAACTAGCTGACTTCTTTTTTTCTGATCATGAAGAGCCCTTATGCCACTTGTGAACTTCTCTCTCATGAAACAAAGCAAAACAAAGTCTAAACTAAACTATGCTGTTAGACATTTGGGGTCTCTTTACGTTACCCCAGGATGCAGTTTATGCACTACCTTTAGTCCTATGCCTGTAATCAGGATGCTCTGCATGAAAATATAAGCACTGTATCATTAGGTTTTAAGTCCCAGTACCAAATATTACAGACCTCTGGTGCACAGGCTTAAAAAAATGTTATAGTACCAGTACCGTATTTCCCAACCCGATGTTCTGAATACAGCCTCCTGATAACATGAACTGCAGACCAAATGGTTGTGGCAGCGCTCGATCAAACGCAACACACATTGACTTCACATACCAGGGTTCTTGCTTTATACATGGAGTAAATGGTTAAAGAGAAAGTAAAATAACTTTTTAAAACAACGTTCCTTTTTTCAGCCACCAAGGAATTGCCACAGAGTGCGATATCGTACACAGTGATCAAAGCCAGTGATGGATATGGACCCCAGGATCCAAAGTTTAGAGCCGAGCACTACGTGTTGCTCCGATATCAAGAAGCACTAGAGCCGCAAAGCAAGCAAAGAAAAACCCTCTCCAGTTTGGTCCCCTTGCCAGTCCTGGCTTCTGCCGATGTGGGGAGAGACAAGTGGTGCTGCCTGGCCTTTTATTTAAAATAAGGCCCCTGTGCTGTGGCTGTCCTGCCCCTCGTACGATCGCTAGTGCTCCAGTTCCATTCCTCTCACTGGATCTGTCTTATGCCAGCGAGGGAAGAGTTCAGTGGGTCCCCAAGAGCCTTTCAGAAACACTTTCTCCTGCTTTGTTCCCTTCACTGGTCACAGCTCCTACTAGCTAGCGGAAGGAGCAGTAGCCTGGGGCTATGAAGCAACCCCCCCCCAAAAAAAAATATATTCCCGTTTGTTATCCTCACCTGTCCCGGTTCGTGCCAATGAAGGAAGAGAGTGCTGGGGCTGTGAGGCTTGTAAAGAAAAAAAAACACTCTCCAGTTTGCTGCTCCGATATTAACATTAGCAACAATGTCAGACTTTGCAAGGCGCTTCTGTAATAACAGTGAGTCGCAAAGGATAGGACCTAAAATTGTTAAATGGTGAGGCACATATGAAAAACGGGCTTGCAACACCTCCCCGCCCCAGCCAGGGAATGAAAGTTGCACTGTTGCCAACACGGGTTCGGGTACCATATAGTGAAGACAGCTCTTCTCTTGGCATAGTGCCCTGCACCTCTGCACCCGTGGGTGGCAGAAGGCCCCATGCATTTGCTGACAGATGAGCTGTTTTCTTGTGCATTTAGATCTGCAGTCACATGGAAGTTCAGGGACAGAGGGCCCTGCGCCTCCATAGCCCATTAGACAGCCCCATGAATTCTTGACATCCATCGCTGCATGGTAGATGGAGTCTTCCCTGTGCATCTGCATCTGTTCATGAGGACGCGATTCCATTATCTCAAAAAGATAGGAAATTCTTTGCAAAAAGCTTTGTTAATGCACCAGTTAGGATTCAAGGTAAGGCCACAAAAGTAAGGAAATATGGCATTAGGGTTTACATTTCTAACTCCCCCCAACCCCAAGCAGCAAAAGGAAAACACATTACATGTTTCAGTGTCCAGAGTCTTGGTGAATCAGTTGTGGGGTCTTCCTTGGGGTTGTCAGCCGTAATGCCCACCCCATTCCCTGAGCAAACAACACCAGATGTGATCTTTCTTCACACAAGACCCACAGGGCCCTGCATGAAGAAAGCTACAAGTTGTGTTGACAACATGTGGCAAGACATACTTCTCTGCGGGGGTGAGGATATAGCATGCACCAAGCAGGAAAGGGATCTTGGGGTTGTCATCTCTGATGACCTCAAGGTAGGGAAACAGTGTGACAAGGCATCAGGTAAAGCAAATAGGATGCTGGGATGTATAGGCAGGGGCATCACCAGCAGGAAAAGGGAGGTCATAATTCCGCTATACAAGACACTAGTGAGGCCCCACCTGGAGTACAGTGTACAGTTCTGGAGACCATACCTACGTAAGGACATAGACATGGTAGAGAAGGTTCAGAGGAGGGCAACAAAGATGGTGCATGGATTGCATCACAAGTCCTATGAAGACAGGTTGAAGGAACTGAACATGTACTCCCTGGAGGAGAGGAGGGAGAGAGGGATATGATAGAGACATACAAGTATCTTACAGGGAGGAACAGGTGCAGGAAAACACTATTTTTAAGCGAAAAAGATGTTTCAGGACTAGAGGGCATGGGATGAAGTTGGAGGAGGACGATTCAGAGGAAACATGAGAAAGAATTTCTTCACAGAGCGGGTGGTGGACAAGTGGAACACCCTGCCAGAGGAAGTGGTGGGGCTGAAACAATCACGGATTTAAGAATGCATGGGATAGACATAAAGGAATTCTAGAGGTCAGGGGTAAGGGGAAATAGACTTCTAGGAAAACAAACTGAACTTACAAGCTCAAATGGGCAGACTAGGTGGGCCATAGGCCTTATCTGCCGACACTGTCTATGTATCTATGTATCTGCCTTTGAAGAGTGTGTCACTATGAGGCACTGGCTTGGGGCTGTACCTTGTGCTTCAAAGGAGGCTATGGGCTGGGTGGGAGGGTGAGCATTAGGGTTGACAGTCGCGAGATGATCCCACCACTTAGTCACCAAGACTCCGAGACCCAAGACCGTAGTGTTTTTTCCTTTCGCTGCTTGGGGTGGGGGATGGGTGGTAGGGTGGGGGATTTAGGGTTGAAAACCCTAACAGTACATTTCCCTACCTTCATGGCATTAACTTGAACCCCAACTGGTGCATTAGTGAAGTTTGTTATTTTTGCGAAGAATATATTATATGGCTGTATCAATTGAATAACGTACTTACTTGTGTTACTTGTTCTTTAGCCGCAGTTGCTTTCCTCCTTCCGCTCAGAGACAGTGCTCCATCAGTGCGGGCATAGCCGGGCTGTCATATATGCCTTGCATCAGATTGGGATTGCTGGACTAAAACAGGACACTTTCAGGCTCCCAACTCCCCTGCCCCCCTTATTTTCCCTACCCTTTGTTTTTCACTTTCTGGTTGTATTGCAGATTGCTGTCTCATGTAGGTGTGTTTGTTGTACTGTTGAAACATTGGAAAACGTTCAATAAACTTTAAATAAAAAAAAAATTCTGTCCTCTTTAATGATTGTCAGGGTGCAGGCAGGTTCAAAATGTTCTTGTGAATAACATCATTAGCTCCCCGGTGCATGTTTTTACATGTGCTTCTGCCTCCCCTCATTGTGCAGAAGTGAGTAATGTAGAGTGAACCGAACACGTTGGAGCAATGTTGCTATTAATTCAGTCAATCTGCATACCTTGGAGTGCATGGATTTAACCATGTAAGTCATCCAGAGACGTTCATGACCTCAGAGCCAGTGAAACAGTGAGTGGTCAGGAAGAGTGACTACTGAGGAAGAGTTAGACACCTAAACTGATAGGAAAGGAAGTGTTCATCCCTTGGAAATCACAGTTCCATTGTGTTCTTCTTTCATCTGGGAAAAATCCAGGCACTAGTTACCGTGGGTCTGACGAAAATGCATTGTAAACAGCTTCAAAGAGAAACGATGTCTGGGAGAAGTAGGTGCTTATTTTACTTCATGAAACCTAATGAGGTGGCACTGTGTGCATGTGCGTGCATGTGAGAGTGCGCGCACGCGCGCGCTTGTGTGAACAGGTTCGTGTAATCACGTTGTCGAGGTTTGTTATACAGCTTTATGACAGCTATGCTCTTGAACAAGGATTTTTCCGTGGAATGTGTACAGTTGATGAAAAGGATAGCTCGTTACTCTGAAAGGTGAGAACTGTATGTGGTACTGTATTGCTTAGTACTTCCTACAGTAGTCTCCTGTCAGTAGTTACCCACCCTCCTCGCAGTGACAGACATTGGGTGTTGCTTTAGAAGTCTGTGGGTGTTTCATAAGGACTGAGCAACACCTTGAGTTAGTAAGTCTCATGCTGTAGCTAGCAGGCAGGGTACGGTCCCTGGCACCCTGCCAGATTGTGTGTATTTCTATCTAAATGACGAGCTTTTCTCTTATGATTTAACATCCTTTATTAAAGTGCAAGCTGTCCTTTTTTTCATCTGCTTTAAAATTGTAAGAATGGCCAGTTGTCATGTAAATAAATCCATACACATTTACAAGATCATGTCTGAATTTGCATGTTTTGACAGACTGCGGCTGCGCAGTGTCGAGATTAGAACTCTTGTATGTAAAACAGAAGATCCTGG
The DNA here is from genome assembly GCA_016271365.2 of Neoceratodus forsteri. Taxonomy (NCBI): domain Eukaryota; kingdom Metazoa; phylum Chordata; order Ceratodontiformes; family Ceratodontidae; genus Neoceratodus; species Neoceratodus forsteri. Next base: position 23,436,159 of record CM028132.1, on the reverse strand, counting down.
ACATGAATCCCAGTTACTATGGACTGAGACAGTGTGACATCCCTGTATGTCAGTCTTGCCTAGTGAACTGTAAAAACTAGAAAAAAGCAGGACCTCGCTGTAACTGAGATGTTGCCTCTCAGTTAAAGGGAAATACTTGTTGACACCCCAGACTACTGTAATATTACTGGGACATCCCAGCTGAGGAAATGGCACTGAAAACATTTTCTTCATGACATACTTTTGTTAGATTTCATGTCCTTATCCTGTTGATCATGCGACCACCTGCCCACCATCCCAGTTGCAAAGGAAATGATGTAACAGATGGCATTATGAATAACTAGAAGAAAGTTCTGAACCATTATGCAGCAGTTGAGCAGTCTCCTTTTTCTGTGTCATACCTATCCTTGGACATGCCACTCGTGGTATGGCCACTCCAGTGGCTTGCTTCCATTCCATTTCGGCAGCTGACATATGCTCTGCCACCACACGGAGTTGGATCCACACTGTCACTAAACATTACAGTTTGGATCATGTATCCTCTAGACTAGTTGGCTTTGGCTTTGCCATTATCCAAGGCCTGTCTCACGAAGCTGAGTGTCCTCCTTGCCTGGCCTTCCTCCTGCTCTACTGTGCTGAACTGCCCTGGAATCACAAAATGTGTGGGTCTATGGAGGGGGGAGAGATCCTTGAAGAATACAGTTTAGTGGCTGGTCCAGGAGGGTGGAGGGCTAAGGCATTGAGCGCCTTATCTCCTGCCACATCAGCGACCCGTGTTCAGGAATGAGCACGGGTTGTCAGGGGTCGGCAGGGTGGGAGAGGATCAAGTGCGCCTCTCCCGAGGAGGGGTGGCTAGTCATCTCAGTTGTGACTGCCACCGTGGGGGGGGGCCCAGTGGTAGTGCTGGTAGCGAGCGACTTGACAGGTGGGGCCGGGGTTCTGCGGGATGTGTGCACCTCCACAACACACGTATCAATGTGTCACCATAGCATGGGAAGGAGAGAAAACAGAAGAGTGCAAAGATAGGCTTAATGAAGTTGTGCCCACACGCATGCGACCCCATCACCCCTCAACTCCAGGGGAGGGGGATGGCCCTCCCCTCCTGGCCCTGCCAGAGTGAGGAGGGGGGGGAGACTTGTTCCCGGTGCCTGAGGGAGTGGAGTGACAATCATGAGGAGCCGGACAAAGCCGAGAAGCCTGCTGATCATCCCAGAAAGAAAAAAGCTTTACAGTATAAAAAGAATATCGTTTTGGTACTTGCCAGTAACAGTAGCTCTTCATGAGATTTTCCTGCACAGAGCCGCTGTTCTTCTACCCACGTACCTCCTTATGTATTTTCAGGTGGAATACTGTCAAAACTTGCCCCCTGCGGCACATTTGTCTTTTCATTTTCAGTGCTTCTCGATGAGGTCTCTTTTAGTGGTACTTTGATACTGCTCCACAGGATCAGAGTACTCTCAGATGGATGGCCGCACTGTCCGGACCCCGGATCCAACCCCCATCCAATTAAGCCTGTATGTCAGATCCCCGATCGGATGGGGTTGAATGTCTTGATTCAAGGGTCGGATCTTTGGATCCATCCCTTGGATAGTTCTGATCCAACCATTGGATACATCAAATCCTGTGCCCCTCCTCGAATTGGATCCATTTGAGATCTGAGGAGACCGGATCCTTGGTCGGATGCTATCCGTATCTGATTGCATCTGATATCCGGTCAAAATGGTGGTATCTGCCTGTATCTGTTCTCAGTGAATTCAGTCCGAGTACCATTAGTCACGTTGTCCCACCTCTCATATTGCACAGGGGGAAGGTATCACCAGCAGAAGGAAGGAAGGTGGTATTACCATTGTATAGATCATTGATGAGACCACACCTGGAATACTGGGTCCAGTTCTGGAGGCGGCATCTCAGAAAGACAGACAGGCTAGAGGCAGTCCAGATGAGGATAACTAAAATGATGCAGGGGTTGCATGAGAAACAATACAAGGATACACTGAGGGATTTCAACATGTACACCCTGGGAGAGAGGAGGGAGAGGGGGGAACATGATAGAGACCTATAAGTACCTCATGGGGGTGGACAGAGAATCGATGAGGAGCCTTTTTCAGTAGATCATGTAACAAAGCTAGAAGGGGGAAATTTAGAAGGGACACGAGGAATAGAGTGATGGACGCCTGGAACAGCCTGCCACCAGAGGTAGTAAGGGCAAAAACAGTGGGGGTCCTTTCACAGGGATACCGCAGTGTACAGCTGGAGACAATATCCTCTTCTCCCTCTGGTGCCCACTCCTCACCCCCTTTCTGTTTCAGGGCCATCTCCACCAAGGACACCACCAAACTCCTTAAGAGCCTCCCGAACAGGGGGCTGCCCTGGCACTGATGGTCTCTTCCCTTTGATGCTCAAGCTCATTTCCCCCGCCGTCTCCAAACCCCTCACCTTTATTTTCAGTCTGGCATTGACCACCTCAACCATGCCAGACTCCTTGACGATTGCCAAGGTGGTACCAATTTTCAAAGCAGGTAACCCCCTTTCCTCAGACAACTACAGGCCTGTCTCCCTGCTTCCCCAACTGAGCAAACTTCTGGAGAAAACTGTTCACCGCCAGCTGTCCGACCATATTGGAAAATATAACCAGCTGTGCAGTCAATAACATGGGTTCCGCAAGTTCCACAGTACCACATCTGCCTTGGCCCACTTTACTAACCATGTCCATAGGAACATGGACCTGGGGAATGCCATGGGTGCTGTATTTGTGGATCTGACCAAGGCTTTTGACCTGGTCAGTCACCCCCTCCTACATGCCACTCTCCACCAACTTGGCTGCTCCATGGAGACCTCCATGTGGTTTCGGAGCTATCTTTCCGGGTGATTTCAGTTGATGAGTATCGGCACCGCCACCTCCCCCAACCTACCCGTCACTATGGGTGTTCCACAGGGCTCCATCCTGGGCCCCCAACTGTTCTCCATCTTCATAAATTCCCTCCCCTCCGACAGCCTCATCTGCGAAGCACTACTGTACGCTGACGGTCTCATCCTCTTCCACAGTGACAAGTCCCTAACAAATATATCTTCAGTCCTGACCCATTACTACGGTTATAAATGGTTTCTATCACGTAGGCTCCTGGTCAATGAAAAAAACAAAATAAAATCAATGCTCCTTGGGTCCAAACCCTACCTGGCCAGCATCTCCAAGTCCGGCACCTCCCTCTCTGTACTTACGCCTGATGGCTCCACACTACAGAATGTTCCCAACTTTAAATACTTAGGCGTAACCCTTGACCCCCTCCCCCTCTTTCACAGAGCCTGTTAACACCATAGTATACCAAGTAAACCAGAACTCAGTGCCACCTATCAGTTAAAGCATTTCCTGTCCTCTGAGGTCCACTTAGCTATTGCCCAATGCAACCTGCTCCCCACCATGGACTGCTGCTCCCCTATATATTCCCATGTGTCCTGTAACCTTCGCACATGACTAAACTCTGTCTACAACATCTGTCGATTTGTGCTCCTGGAAGCCTACTCAACACATCACTGCAACCTTTACCAGGTGCTAGGATGGCTCCCACTCTTAGGTCAATATGACTATGCTCTCGGCTGTATCATCGACAGCTCCCTCAGAGGTGGCAATATGTCACCATACACACCCTTCCTGAAGGCCAGAGCTGCTCCCAGATGTCTCGGCATGTCCTCAGTTCCCCCATGGAGGTCCCCAAAGTCTCTACAGTCATGGGTGGCAAAGCACTGTCTGCTGCTGCTCCTTCACTCTGGAACAGACTCCCGGCATCCCTCCGCTCGACTGATACCCACAGCGCTTTCAAACTCCATCTTAAAAACTGGTTGTCGACTGAAGCCAAATGCCTGTGCTCTCCAGGGTAATCTTTCTTGCCTTGCTATTTTCCCCATCTTCCATTTCTGCCAACTCTGCTCTTCCAGTTGGTCATGCCTCAACATAACACTTTGTGTCTGCTCTCTGAACCTGTTATCCTCTGTGCAATTGCTAGTTACCTACTGGTCGGTGAGTTGTTTTGGTATGCAGTCTGCACTAGCTCAACATGTCCTATATCCCCACTGTGTCTGTCAACCTACCCTCCAATTCATTGTAATTGTATTTGTAGTTATCTAATTCATTTGTAATCTGTTTGTATCTCTACTGTGTCAAATTTTTGGCCTAGGTTGTGCCTGAAAACGGTCCTTTGGATCAGTGCACCTACCCAGTAATTAAAGGCTTGAATAAATAAATATTAAAAGAACTGATTGCATTCTGGACAGACACGAACATGGCTATGAATGATATCTGCAGCACTGTAGACACTTTACAGACAAGAGCTGATGCTGTGGACACACAACTTACCTCCGTTGACTCCCACCTAGACAGACTGGAAGCAGCTGTGCAGAACCTCTTAGAGACCCAAACCTCAGTCATTGCCAGGCAAGAGGATGCCAAAAATGGTGCGGAGGAAAAACATCTGCCTCTATGGAATCCCGGAGAACTCAGAGGGAACTACCCTAACAGTTTTTGGAGGCATTCTTTCATACAGCCCTGGATCTCGAGGATGGTTTCAAACTTAATGTAGAGCACATGTACTGTGCTTTAGGGCCCCAGCCTTCCTCACCAACCGCCAGACCCCAGTCCATTGTAGTACGCTTCAACAACTGGGTAGTTAAGGAATTTAGATTATAATCAGCATGGAGGAAAAAGAAAGTTTTCCACGGCTGATACAGAGTGTTCTTCAAGAATGACTTCTCCACGGCAGTCATGAAATGCTTCTGGGAGTATATTCCATTCCTTCAGGCTCTCCACAAACAGAATATAACATTTAAAACTCCCTACCCTGCTTTACTTACAGTCCGGCTTCCCACAGGCCAAAAGACTTTATCAAACTGCCACGGAAGTGATGAGGGACCTCACAGAGAAGGGCTTCTTCTAGAATATGATGCCCCCTCCAAGCAACTAGCTTGTGATCTTCTGGAATGCCCTGGCAGATGGTAGGACTGAGGAGTAGGAGCGGAGACACGTGGAGGGCACCATTGCTGATATCGTCATGCAGCTCCACGGCATGCGGCGGGATCCTGTACTGCATGCCACGTGAACTAGCAGTCCACGCTAAAGCTACCTTCTACAGTAATGGGTACACTGGGTGGGGGGTGAACATTAGCTCAGAGGATGGGGGAGTTGGAATGAGCATCGGTGAGGCTTCAGGACGTGGGGGGGGGTCTTGACCTGCTCTTCGAATCCAGCCACACAACAATAAAAATATCTCTCAGAGGAGCACAGGTAGCCTCAGTTTAAAGACATCCCCCATACATAAGGTGCATAGCTGGTGACAAATCTGACAGCTGCATAGTTGGCCCCTTTTACACTGGCATTCTTGGTTGGGTCTGGGGGTGGGGATGCCGGTGGCTCTGGTGGACCCCACCTTCCAGCCCCTGAGTGAAACATTGTAGCCTCTCCTGCACCTTCCGGAGTGCCAGAATACCTGCGGTTATTGCCTGCGCAATATTATCAATAATGGCAAGGGGTGGCGGGGCCAGGATTGCCTAGCTGGGGAGTTTTCCTGTCTCTTCCCAATTATTTGTAAATATGGCATAAACACAAAGGATTCACATGGAGCCTCATTGTGATGTCTCCATGAGCCGGACTCCACTCTGTTGTTCGTGGCTTCCTGCCCTGGCCCAGAGATTACCACTTCCACTTTGGCAAACTACCAGCTAGTGGTCCTGGCAAGACATGAGGGTGACAAGATTCATGGTATGAGGGACATTCACTGCACTTTCTCAGAACTGCTGCTGTCTCAATGCCCAGGAGAGACAGCAACCAAAGTCTAGGTATCTGCATGTGACATCCACAGGGCATGTTGGCTGCAGATCGGATGACACTGTTTTGGACTGCAGGGACTGTGGGATTAGGGTAGCACCTACACACGGCCCACCTCGTTGGCCTGAGACCTGGTTCCTTGTTTTTCTCTTATTGTTTTCTCACTGGTTCACCTCAGGTTTCAGTCCCTCGTTTCATTGTGTTAAGATAATGTCGCTACATTACTGTTTTTATATAGGTGTGAGATCACAGTTCCACATGTTGTTGGCTGGTGATGTCAGCAGGTAACCCCCAGCATCACTGGGAGAGGGGGCCTTTGGTAAAGGGAGCTTTGGGACCTGGTAATTTTTTTACTTGACCCCAGGCAGAGGACACAACCTGCTCAGCACAGAACAGGGACCAATAGGTCTTATCCTTTCTTTTATTTTAATTTTTTTATCCCCTGGTTTTTCGGAGCTGGCAGATGGGCTCCGTCCCCCGGCACTCGCATCCATCTGGGGTCGGTGTCCTCATCACCGGGAACACCACTGGGGCCATCGTGGAGCCTGCCAGCTCCATTGGTGTTTTCATCCCCTCCCCTGTTGCATCCGCATGTATGCGTGTGGTGGCACGCATACGTTGTGGTCCCTGCAACGCCCTCCTTTTGTGCCGTTCTCCATCTGCGCTGCCCTCAGACCTCCACCTGGGGGCAGCCATATGGTGGGAGCAACAAAGTCCCTCCCTGGAAGAGGAGAGCTGCCTCGTGGCTGCTCAGTCCAGCTCCCCACCCCCACCAACTGACCCCCAGCGACCCAGGCTCCTTCCCGAACCCAGGTTGCCATTGTAGCACAAGGTGTGGTGTCCAGTGTCTCAACCCTCAGTGCCACTGGGCCAACAAGGTCTTATCCTTTCTCACTGTGGTTGGGGTGGGAGGGGCTGCTGTAGCCCGTGATGTCTTGTCTCCACTCCTGCTACCAGCCACACACCAGCCAGCACTTTCACTGGCTCATATACCCTCTCTTACTTCTCCTGTCAGCATGGCTCTGTTGGTAGCACATCCGCCTCTGGAGCAGAAGGTCATGGGTTCTCGTCCCACACCGGGATTGGACTTGCACCCAAAAATCGCTGGCATCCAAGTGCAGTATTGGGGGGTGCTGTACTGCTGGGGTGTGCCGTCCTTCGGATGAGATGTTAAACTGAGGTCCCTTCTGCCCATCCTGGTGTTGTCCTGGTGGGTGTTCAGGTGGAAGTAAAAGAGCCCAGGGCACTCTTTGCAAAGAGTAGGGAACATTCCCGGTGTCCTGGCCAACATTCCCCTTCCCATAAACCGGTTCATGCAATTATCCAGGCTGTGTGTTGGTGATGATGTGCGATATGGCCGCCACCACATATTCAGTCACTTCACTACCAGTCTAGCATTGCTTGTAAAGCACTTTGGAATGTATGAAAAAGCGCTATATAAATGCTGATTCTTCTTCTTCTTCTTTTTTTTTTAAATTTATTATACTTTTTGCTGCCGGTCGCTCCTCCATTCAGCTTCAGCCCCAGAGCACCTGCCTCACTCCCTGATCGCCTTACCCCATACCCCCTGGCTTACCCGCGAGGGCAGGGCTTCAGCACCAAGCAGGCCCGTCTATGACAGGAGAAGGTGTCGGCGGAACCCTGCTACCAACATTGCCTCCCTGGCTTCCCCCCCAGGGTTGGGTTCAGGGCCTGGTGGTGCCACAGAGCTGTAATTGGTCGGCAGGGAGCTACAGAGGCCAAGCGCCGGGCAAGCTTCATCTACAGCAGCCAGCAATTTTTCTGAGCTGCCCCAGGGGCAGGAACGTGCCATGACGTTTAGCGCCTGCTCCGCCCTCTTAGCGTGCTGGCACTGGTCGCCTGTGGTTCCCCCGGCCACTGCCAGAGGTCCATCAGGCACCAGACACTCTACCCCTCCCTGTTCCCCGGAGAAGGAGAGCAGTCCATGGGATGCTCAATCCTTCTCCCCCGGAGCCGGCCCGGTGGCGCTGAAGGTTGAGGCACTGGACGCCACACCTCGTGCCATGCCGGCGACCCGGGTTCGGGAATGAGCCTGGGTTGCTGGGGGTCGGCAGGGGAGGGAGAGGATTGAGCATCTGGAGGACAGCTCTCCTCTCCCAGGAGGGACAGGGGTCCCAGTTCGGTGCTCTGCTGATCTCTGGCAGAGGCTGGAGATACAGCAGGCACTGGGGAGTAGACAGGAGGAGTGGGGGAGTGGCAGACATCGGATACGCCTTGACGTCAGGGCTCAGCCACTCCCAGAGAAAGCGGAGAAAATACCTCTCGGCTCCGCGGGCGGGCACGACTGCCCTTGATTTGCGGCTGCCCACCTGGCATCCTCGACCGATGCTACTGCTGTGTCGGGCGTTGGGACCCACCTCATCTCGCCCGGGGTATAATCAGGCTAGTGGCTTACTTGCTGACTGCCAGGTAGGTGTGCTGTAGGGGATGTGACTCCTTGTGCTCCGAGGAAGACCAGAGCCGAGGGGGTGCGATGGAGGCATAAACAGTAAAATAAAAAAAATTAAAAATCCTTCTCCCCCGGCTGGCCCTCCGACTCCTGGGTCTGTTCCCGAACCCGGGTCTTCGGCATCACAAGCGGAAAGCCAACCGCTGTGCCGGCAGGCCAGCTGATCTCCTCCTTCTCCTTTCTGAGAGCTTCTGCTCAGGTCTGGTGGACAGGGAAGTGGAAGGGATCGGCTGGCAATAGGTTCAGCTCCAGTTATGATCCCTTCCCTCCCAAAAAGAGGAAGCTTAAAACATCTAATTCTGCCACAGTTGGAGTAACGCTACCATGAGGTAATGGGCTATGAAGCCAAGTTACATATCTTAGAAAATTTAAACAAAGATTGGGTAAAAGACAAAATAACTTAATTTGGGCCTGGAAATTTCCAGTAACCTTGACAAACTATTAGACTTAAATAGAACCCCCTCTGCTTAAAGAAATTGAATTGGACTTTAAAAGATGAAAAAAACAACTAAACTTATCTCTATGGGAGAAGGTTAATACTGTCAAAAGGGTCACAGCACCAAAACTTTCTTATAGTTTCAGAATATTCCTGTTTTAGTAAATAAAAAAAATCCTTAAGAAATTAGACAGACTCACTAGAATCTTCCTATGGGACACTCGTCCCTTTCCTTTATGTATCACTAAACTAAGAGCACCATTCGCAAAAGGTGATCTTAATTTACTCTTTTGGGAAAGATATCAAGAAGCTTTTTATTTTTTTACCCATTATCTGTTTATGCTTCTCAGTCACGGGAGGGTGCCTCCCTTCAGCAGGCATCACCACCAACTTCCCACTGTCCACTGTCCCCCAGCTTACCTGGCAGCTAAGTACCCCCACGGATTGCCCCCCATGGCAGGGTCAAGAGGGGAGGGCCGTCCCCCCCCCCGAGGTTCACATCCAGTAGTTTTGGCACAGGCTGCAGTGATGCGACAGGTGGAGGTGTGGTATGCAGGCGTCATTCTCCTCGCCATGCTGTCCAGTTTTTCCTCCATTTTTCTCCTCTAGCCCATGGTTGTGGCATGTGGTGAATGCACGCGAGTGGTGGCATGCATGCATGCATTCCCACTTCTCCGTCCACTCGCCCGACGTTGCGTCTGCCTCCCAGTGTCTTTGCTGTGGCACCAGGACTCCACCAGGTGTCAGCCAAGGCAGGGATGACTTGCCACCTCTACCCAGGATAGGAGAGCTGCCTGGCAGCTAGCTTAGTCCTGTTCCCCACCTACAACCCACCCACCCCCACTGACCCCGGCCGGGCTGGACTATCAAGAAGTTTTCATACTGAAAAGCACTCTGCAGCGGATACGAGAACCCAATCAGAAACATGGTCACCCTTCTGTATGGCTTACTTTAGAAACACACCTTATAAAACCAAATAAATTATTCAGTTTCCTGTATCTTCCTGTTCCAAAGGCTTTAAATGACAACCCTTGTATTTGTCATTCTGTAAGATTTGTAAGAAAGGTCAACAAAACCATCATCAAGCCAGATAAGAAACCCCCCTAAAACTTATGCTCTTATGGTCCAACCCTTTGATTGCTTTGGAAGAGACCCCTTGATACAATCAGGAATGGGCAAAACTTGCTATAAAACACCTTAAAGATGTTACTAATGATGAGTTAAGGAGACTTTTTTCTTTCACAAAACTCAAGGATAATTTTAACTTACGTAAAACATCAATTTTATTGCTATTTTCAGTTAAAGGACTCCCTGAATAAAAGCGTTCTCTCACCAGATCTTTGTGTTCTGGAAAATCAGGTGTGGGATCAACTCCTTCCACATAGGCCAACTAAGAAAAAGTGTTAGTCTAATTCATAAATTTCTAACTGACAGCTGAGTCCCTTACCTCAAAGGAAATGTGGGGAATGAAATTGCACATCTCAGTTTTGCAAGATGAATGGGGTGATACTTAGACAGCATATAGAAGTGGTCGAGAAATCAAAGGCAAATTAGGGTCCAGACCGGTGGCACTGAGGGTTGAGGCGCTGGACACCACACCTCACGCTATGCTGGCGACCCAGGTTTGGGAATGAGCCCAGGTCGTCGGGGGTCAGCAGGGGAGGACAGGGATTGAGCGTCGGGGGACAGCTGTCCTAGTCCTGGGGTGGGCTGGGGACTCAACACCATGCTGTGGCTACCGCTGCGGCGACCCCTGGGGACGCCCGGAGGTACTGCATGTGATGGTGTAACTGAGGGGGGACAGTGGCGGACATCTGCACATATGTGCGCGGACGTCATTGCACGTCCGCGATCCCAAAAATGGGGAGAAACGGGGAAAATGGCAGCATGGGTCCATGGCAGCTTGATAGCCGCAGCTCCGCTGGCCAGCGATGCCTGGAGGCATGTGCCGGTACTGGTTCCTCGCTGGGTGCGGGGGCTACGGGGGGGCCCCTTTCGCAGGTGTAGTTGCGTCTGCCAGCTGGGCATGTGAGCTTCGGGGTCGGCGGCGGAGTGGAGCGGTGGCTGGATGTGGAGCAGGACTGTGGCTGCAAGGTAGAAAGTGTTAAATGATAAAAATAAAAAAGGTAAATTAGTTCAGTATAAAATCATGCATCACTACCATGTGTCCCCACAAAAAATAACTAGCATGGGTTTTATGGGAGACAGTAAATGCTGGAGCTGCCAGAAGGAGAATGTACGTATGTTTAGTCACGCACCAAGATGGTACCACTGTGGACCACTGTCAGGCAAATTTGTGAAAAAGTAACAGGGAAATCTAAACCTCTCCCCCCCCAATATTTGTTCACAGAAACATAGAAACATAGAATTTGATGGCGGATAAGGACCGCTTGGCCCACCTAGTCTGCCCATTTTCCTACCTAACAAATAAGCTGCAGATCCTAGTTAACCAACAACTTACTTCCTCCTACCCCTCACTAGGACTGCCTTATGCCTGTCCCATGCATTCTTGAATTCCCCCACTGTTCTTGACTCCACGACCTCCTCAGGGAGGCTGTTCCATGCATCCACAACCCTCTCTGTGAAAAAATACTTCCTCACATTACCTCTGAGCCGTCCCCCCTCTATCTTCAAATTGTGCCTGGGACTTTTCAGTAATAATTCTATGTTACGGAAATCCCCAATATTATAGGTTCTGTCTCAAGAGAATCCTCTCAGAAACTGGAAAAATCCCAATCCCTCTTCGCTTAAGGATTGGTATGATCACACGGAATATGTAGCCAATAATGAAAGAATTTGCTGTTTAATATAGCAAAACACCATAGTGTATTGGGTTTACGAGGAAATAACCGGACCAGGGGGCCAATAAACACTGAGGCCGAAGGCTGAGGTGTGTATTAACCCCTGGTCTGGTTATTTCTGAGGAAACCCAACACACTATAGTCCTATAGCTGTTATACTGGAAAAGTGTCTCACTGTAAGCAGAAAAGACGAGCAGACTTGGAGGTTGCCATTTAAAATTCAGTTTACTGTACTGCATGTGGAGAACAGTTGAAAGCAAACCACAGAACATTTTTCAACAGTGAAAACCTTTTTAAAGTCCAAACTTTGTTCGCAACATTCTTAGAACAGTTGATAGCAAAGTCCACATAGCTATGACCCACACCTCTGTGCGGGACACCCCTCGATTAGCAGTTTCGCACAGTGTACCTTATTTTTACTTCCTGCGCTGCTGTTCTTTACTTTCATTTTATCTGGTTGATCCTGCAGTCCCTACTCCCTCCCAGTTGCATTTTGAGTAGTGCACCTCTAGCGACACCTCCCACAATCTCCCGTGGCTTACGTCAGAGCTGTTGAGCAGTCGTGGTAGTGTGTATAGTGTTAAGCCTATGGACATAGCATTTAACAGCTCCGGTCTGCGATTTAGAGGTCTCGGGGCTGCAGCATACTGAGACCAAGTACAGCCTGGCACTCCATGTTCAGTAGAGTTATACTGTTAGTTTTTATTGACTGGCAAAGGAGGAGTAGGCAGTTCTGCCAATTTTCAGCCTCGTCCCAGGTGGGGGAAGGAATAAAGTTGGAAACCTACTGAAGTTGAACCAGAGTAAGTTGTTGGTGGTATTTTAGTGAATGGGGGGAAATTTTGCCAGGACATAGGGGAATTCCCCTACTCTTTTTGAGAAGTGCCCTGGGATCGTTAATGTCTACCTGAACAATGACCAGAACAGGCAGACAGGGCCTTAGTTTAATGTCTCATCCAAAAGACTGCACCTCAGGAGTGCAGCACCCCCGTCATGCTGCACTACAGTGTCAGTATTGGGATTTTAGCCCAAGTTCCTGATGTGGGGCTAGAACCCACAACCATCTGATCTTCCAGCCTCAGAGGTGAGTGTGCAACCTGCTGAGCCACTAACACTGATACTGCCAGTGTATTGCCATATATCCAGAGTGTTGGGCCAGAGCAAACGACCATCTTCTGAACACAGAAACATAGACCGTGTCTGCAGAAAAGGACCAGTAGTCCCGCCTAGTATCCCTTAAAGGGTCATGTTAATGTCTGGAAATACTCATGTACAATATAACAGAGCAATTCGAATTTTAATTACGTAAACATTCATTTAAAAAAAATAAAGTGTAATAATAGCATTAAGGCACTCCAGTGGTTGGGTTACCTTTGCTAATGTAACCATGCAGGCATAAGACATTTAGCTTCACCTCATGCCTCATGATTCCCATAGGATTAGATTTAGTAACCCAACCGCCTGTTGTGCCTTAAGCAAGTGGTAACATACTCCAGGGTGTATGGTTATGTAAGCAATAAGACAGGATGGGGCGTTGGTTTTGCTGCCACAACCACACGCTGAGGGGCATAATAAGGCATGAGGCCGCAGGTCGAGTGTTTTTAGCACCTGGAAATGTGGTTGTGGCAGCACAACCAACACTGTGGAGTGTTTTATTGCGCTTATAAAATGGGTTTTGTGTTACATGAGAAAATTAAAAATAATAACTTAAAAATATTTAAAAATCAGTAGGTTTGTGTGAAATAATTCCTCTGCAGATGTGCTGTCACTACAGGGTGCTAGCTGGAGCTGCACTGTGTGAGCCGCTGTGGTGTGTGTGTGTGTGTGCTTTCTCAGTGTACTGTCTCATGAAGTTACCCCCCCCCCCCGTTTTGTTCCACTTTTTTTCTTTAAATTGAAAAAAAAAAACATCATAATGTTTTACTTTGTGGACTTGAATTGGAAATGATTGGCTTCAGATGTTTTAGTTTAGTGACTGAGTGGACCCAGCGGGGTACTAGTGTACATGAAAGTGAAACCAAGCCAGCCCACCAGTGTAGTGGTAGCACTGCCACACACGACGCTGGCGACCCGGTTTCAGGAACTAGCCTGGGTTGTCAAAGGGCCATCCGGGGTAGGTGAGTAGAGTGTCCGCGCGGACGCTTTCCACCTTGGGGAGGGAGGATGTACAGACGCTGCTGCTGAACATTTCCCTGGGTGATCAGAGGGAAAGGTGCTGTTGGCTCCATTGGACAAGGGAGAGGGGATACCGGCTTCTGCTGGCACATACACACGCCTCCATGTGTGCTTGCACGAAGTCCTGTAGGAAGGAGAGAGCGCAAGGAAACACGCTGGAATGTGCAGAATCCCACTCACCTTGCTCCACGACCACTGCACAGATGAACCAAGGCCCTCCCCTGGACACTGAGCTAGAGGATGAATGGGGAAGAGGGGGACCCAGAGACCCCACACTGGGGGATAAGCTAGGGAGGAACACTGGGAGGAGATGAGTCCCGGAGAAAGCGGGTGACAGTGTGAGGCACGGGGCAGAGCTGATGGAGGGCCGTTCCGGGGGAGGAGGAAAAAGCATACTGAATAAAAATAGAACGTGAAACTAATTTTAAGGATTGCAATTACAATGGTGAAAAAAGCCTCAAAAGAGAAGGTGTGTTAACCGACCCTTGAGGTTATACTGTGATAACCAATAACCATACAGTCATGTGAGTGGATTCCACCATTCAAAGTGTAGTTATACTGTAGAAACCCCGCTGTCATTTAGCTAGATTTCACCAGTCACATTACAGGGTTTCTCATAACCATGCTGTGATCCTTAAACAGTCTGCCTGAGAATAATCACCTAACTTTTCTGAATGCTCTTTGCAGGATCCCTGGTTAGATTTCAACTTGAATACAGTTATGCAGTACACCGACCTCATGAAGGATTCAAGGGTAGAGGGAATACTTATTATTACCATCCTGTGTGCCTGTTACGATGTAAAGAACAGTTGACATGTGTTCGCACATTAGTTTATAGTACTGTATATGGTTTGCAGTTATTGTGGACAGAAATCATACAAGTCCGTTATCTTATCATGCTCCTTCTAAAGGGCTTATTGTGCACGTTCTAAATGCCTTATTACACACGTTCCATATGCTAAACATCCCCCCCAGTAGCTTGCGCCAACTCCTACCAACTTCCCTGCTTGTTTTCCTTCACCGCTCTTTAGAGTACTTTAGAGAAGTTGGAATGGCGCTTCTTTCAAAATAAAAAATGTCAGGCGTGTCTAAGTCAAGTGTAGCTCAGTCCAACAAAGTGTCCAAAATACAACAGTTCATAAATGATTAAGAAAACAAGTGGACTGCCTAAAAAACAGCACTTGGCATGAGACTGGTAAACTCCTTATAAATAAAGGTGAAGCAGTCACTGCATCTTGAACATCGCAACATCAAACTGCAAATAAAAAAAACCTCCTATTTTTGTTTTCCTCTCACAGACGACTGCTGAATCTGAACCTCAGTAGAAGATGTATTGATGGTCATTGAAAATAGTAAACATAACTAAAAACCCTATTAAACTGTCTAAACCATGCAGTGCAAGGAATAAAATATGGGCGACCATACATAACTAGCCTTGTGTTTCCATCTCAGGGTTTGAGATGCCAGCATGGACCTCTTGTGCTTCACTCTCGAGGTCCATACGCTGGTATCTCAACCCCTCAATAGAAACACAGGCTTGTTGTGTATGGGCGCCCATACCTTATTCCTCATGTATTTACTGGCTTTAATTGTTACAACTGAGGATACTGCAGACATGAAAAAAGTTTAGTAAAGATTATATTTACAAAAAAAAGACATCACCACCATGGACTAAAATGTAGAAAAGTCTAAATGAGTTAAAATTATTGATGGATAAATCAGTGTGACAAAAGTGCAACCCCCCCCCCCCACACCACCACCACCACGACCACCACCCAACCTGGTCAGTTCCAAAGCTTCATCCAGCTGGTTAACAAACCCAAAAAACAACTTGTGTATCCTGTCATTAGCCCCCGTCTCAAAATAAGCCCGACGAGCACAGTTCTACAGCAGCAGTGTGCAGCTGATCTGCATGTTATTAACTAAGCTGTTGGGATTAAGAGTCATACATAAAAGCGCTGTTTATGATTTCAAGTAATTACCGAACTCTGTAAATGCTGCCAAGACCTTGCATCTTGAGATGAAATTAATAACTGTAATGTTCTAGCTGAGGCTCAGTGCTCAGCCTCTTGTATAATCACTCTGTTAAAAATAGCCTGCAGATCCCCCCACTCACACCCACACACACCATTGTTTGATTAAAACTTAAACCCTGTGTAAAGTAAACATGGAACTGCCAGCATGGCCCCAGTGGTTCTTATACTGTGGTCGGAAGTGGTGGTGTGCCGTGTCAGTGAATAATTCATGGAATTTTGAAAGGCTGCTGTTGTCATAGTAATGACAGCTGAGTAACCCCCATCTCTCAGCTCAAGTGGCTGCTTTTGAGTGTACAGGTGTCTCATGATGACAGATAACGTCAAAGGTTCGGGGTTGAGAGTCTTTGATGCCTTTCATCAGAGAGGCAGACTGGCGTCGGCTGCAGATACTGCAGTATGCAGCGGGCATTCACAGTGTTTTAGATGGACACCAACATGGTGGGCAAACTCCAACTGTACTTCTCTTTTGGCCACCTTAAATCTCAGCAAGTGGCCAGCATGGCAACTAAAAAAAACCTGTGATTTTGAAAAAAACACAACATTTTTTTAAATGAAAACAATATTTCTTACAAGAAAAACATATACAGACTTTCTGTCACTTTTTAGGGCAGTTAAATTTGTAGATTTACATGTTATGTTTAAAGCCACAAGTAAGTTATAAAAATCTGGCCCACTCACAAGTGATGACAGATTCTACATTTTTGAGTCACTGTTGTACAGTATATTTGATACATACAACAGCAGTTTATAAGTTATAGCTTTTAAATCTGCAGTTTAAAGATTCAGCTGATTTTCTTGCTTTTCGCAGCTGGATTCAGTGCAGCACTAACATTGCGATGTCATCAGCATTATAAAACCTGCTCTCTGATTGGTTCAGAATTTCATTATGATGACAGTAACCTTAAAAATATCCACTGTGACAACAGTAACAACATATTTTTATTTTATTTATTTAAAAGTTGTTTGACCGGGACAGGCACACTGATCCGGAGTTCATTTCCAGGTGTGACCCAGGGGAGAGGGAGTAGGGAAGTTTCATTCAAACAGTTACACAATTTGTAATACAATAGAAACAGACAGTAATGGAAGAAAAAGACCAGAGGTCCATCCAGTCTGCCCAAGTTCCCTATAATCCCTGGAACCTACTGTTCCTCCAGGGTACTAGCCCTCCCCGTCCTCTCTCTAGTCTCCTCCCTGGTCCTGTCGCCTCAGCCTCAGTATAGTAAATACTGTATATTTTTGATATGTTGCTGCTACTGACGTCATTAAGACATATTTTTTTAACTTGTCATTTGTACCCCCAGTCCTGTTGTGGCTGGGTGTATATATATTATATATAGAGATAAAAAAGAATACGTATATTTTACTTGGCTGAGACTTTTTTCTCATAGGAACAACCATCAGATATTTATCCGTATCTACGAGAGCAGAATTTTATCTGAGCTTAACAGCCTTCACATTCATGCCAATTTCAGAAAGCGATATCTGCCAGAAACACATTTTGATCATTGAAACCTTGCAGGACTTTACTGTTAATGCAGACTTTTGGTTATCATTTTTTTTTTATTCCTCCTTTGAGAAAATATTAATAGATAAACGACAGAATATTGCTCTTTATTACTTTACAGTGTCTGTAATTCCAACATACTGAGTTCATAGAGCCGTCTGAATCTGCTGTGTCTGCCTTAACTATTGGGACTCTCGCCGAATAATTCTTGTTCAGTGAAACAAATATATGGCCCAAATGGCCTGAACTAGTCTTATGTCATCTTAACTCAATAAACTTGAAGTTAAAAAAATACATATTTCCCCATATCTGATAGTAATTAACTAGCACATACACTACTAATGAAACCACACTGCCTATTACAATGTAATAAACAATTTTTCAGTAATAACTATTACAAGTATAGACACAAACTTTACCTTATTACACAACTATTAATGTGTGTAGCAACACCTTATAACAACACTGTTAACATGAAAAAAAACCTTACTACAATACAACCATAATAAAACTTCTACCTGATCTGTTTAACATAGAAACATAGAAACATAGACTTTGACGGCAGATAAGGACCGCTAGGCCCATCTAGTCTGCCCATTTCCCTACCTACAGGATAGGCCGGAGATCCTAGTTAACCAACAGCCTGTATCTTCCTGCCCCCCACAAGAATTGCTTTATGTCTGTCCCATGCATTCTTGAATTCTCCCACAGTTTTAGACCCATAACTTCTCAGGAAGGCGGTTCCATGCATCCGCTTACCCTCTCTGTGAAATAATACTCTCACATTGCCCTGAACCGCCCTCCTTCTATCTTTTAAATTGTGTCCCTTGTTCTTGCAAGTCTCTTTTCTGAAAGATGCTACTCTCTTGGACTTTGTTGATTCCCTTGAGGTACTTGAAAGTTTCTATCTTGTCCCCCTCTCCCTTCTTTCCTCAAGGGTATACATATTAAGCTCCTTTAGTCTCTCCTCATATGGCTTCTCTTGCAGACCCTGCACCATTTTAGTTGCCCTCCTCTGGACTGCCTCTATCCTGTCTATGTCCTTGCGGAGATGGGGTCTCCAGAACTGGACACAGTATTCCAGATGGGGTCTCACCAACTGTCTGTACAGAGGGATAACAACTTCCTGTTTTCTGCTGCTGATGCCTCCCTATACATCCCAGTATACCCCTGGCCTCCCTACTGCCTTCTCACATTGCTTGCTAACCTTAAGGTCATCTGATATGATTACCCCAGGTCCTTTTCCTGTTTTGTTGTTGTTACTACCTCCCACCCATTGTGTGTATTCTTCCCAGGGTTCTTGTTTCCCAGGTGCATTATTTTGCACTTTTTTGCATTGAATCTAGCTGCCATATGTCTGACCATTCCTCCAACCTTGCCAAGTCCCTTTTCATCCTTTCCACGCCTCCTTGTGTATCAACCCTGTTGCAGATCTTTGTGTCATCTGCAAAAAGGCATACTTTTCCTGCCAGTCTCTCTGCAATGTCACTGATGAAGACATTAAAAAGGACTGGACCCAATACTGAACCCTGCAGTACCCCACTAGTAACCGCCCTTTCTTCAGAGTGGACTCCATTTACAATTACCTTCTGTGTCCTGTTGTCCAGCCAATGTTTTACTAGGCTACCACCCTGGGACCCACTCCCAGGCTGGTTAATTTGACTAATAATCTTTGTGTGGGACTGTGTCAAATGCCTTGCTAAAGTCTAGGTAGGCCATGTCCACAGCCCCTCCCTGGTCTACTACTTTGGTCACCCAGTCAAAGAAATCTATTAGATTAGTCTGACATGACCTTCCCGCTGAGAACCCATGCTGCCTTGGAGTTTTGTGTCCATCCTTATGTAGTGTATAAAACATCTGAAATAGCAGAGTCCTATACACTCATGATAGATTACCATCTCGGGGCCTAACAAAATACAGGTTACTCACCTGTAACAGGAGTTCTAGGAGTGGTACAGTATATGTTGTTCATCCACACTGTCTGGCAGGTTCCTTGCCGCTTTAAATCTTCCTGGAAAGTCTTCAAGCTGGCTCCTCCCACCCATGTGGGTGGTAAAACCCTCGGCTCTGCCCCATGACGCCAGATCTAGCCCGCTGGAAGCCAGGTTGCGCTTCGAAGCCGGGGAGGTCAGGTGAGTCATGTGGATGAACAACATATACCACTCCTAGAACTCCTGTTACAGGTGAGTAACCTGTATTTCTAGGGACGTGGATATGTTGTTCAATCCACACTGTCTGGCAGACTCCTAGCAGTTCTCCAGGAGGAGGGAGGCAAGGCGAGCACTCCCTACTTGGGAAATAAGGACTGGAGAACCGAGGTCCCAAAACCAGCATCCTGGCGTGACCCTAGGTCAATGTGGTAATGGGAAATAAAGGTGTGTGCTGACTTCCAGGTAGCAGCCCTGCAGATTTCCTGGATAGGGATGTCCGTAGAAGCAGCCACCGAAGCAGCGGTATGGCGGGTAGAATGAGCTCTTATCCCTTTGGGTGGCTCCATGCCCGCCAACCTATAGCAGAGATCTATGCGGGAGGTGACCCACCTGCTTATCGTCCGCTTGGCTGCAGGTTTGCCAGGTGCGGCTTCAGTGTAGGTGACAAACAGCTGGTGAACCTCTCCCTGAACTTCAGCCGTCCGCTCCTTATAATAAGTGGGTACTCTTCTAGGGTCCAAAGTATGAAGCCTATATTCGGCCTCCAAGGTGTGATTGGGGTAGAACACCAGCAGAGTCAACACCTGATTCAGGTGAAACTCCGACACCACCTTTGGAAGGAATTTTGGGTGGGGTGAAGGATAACCTCGGAGACTCGATGGAAAGCACCTGGAGCTCTCCCATCCTTCTGGCTGATGTCATAGCCACCAAGAAGGCGGTCTTCCATGACAGGTGGGAGATATTGCATCTGTGCATCAGTTCGATTGGCTTGCCCATGAGCTTAGCCAATACCAGCAGTAGATCTCACGGAGGTGGAGGTTCTCGCACCGGAGGGGATGTGTGATCAAGGTCTTTGAAAAAGCGCCCGACCACCTTCTCCTGCGCCACTGCCTGCTTGCTGACCCGCGCCCGGTAAGCAGAGATGGCTGTCAGGTGCACCTTAAGGGTCGTCGACCGAAGCCGTAGCTGAGAAAGGGACCAACAGATAGTCCAAAATGCTAGCCAATGGACAGGAAGAGAGGTCCAACCCCGCATCCTGACACCAAATGGAGAATCTCTTCCATTTAAAGGCATAGCATTTTCTGGTCGACTCCTTACAGGATGCCTCAACGACGTTGAGGACCTCGTCGGAAAGACCCAAGGTCTGGAACTCTAGCCACTCAGGAACCAAGCCGTCAGGTGCACAGATTGAAGGTCTGGATGGAGAACCTTCCCCTTGTTGACTGAGATCAGGTCCGGGCAGACTGGAAGCCACCTCGGGAGCCTGGAGCTGAGGCTGAGGAGATCTGGGTACCAGAACTGGTGAGGCCAGTCTGGGGCTACCAGAATCACCTGCGCCTTGCCCCTCTTCATCTTGAGAAGCACCTTTTGGATCAAGGGAAATGGAGGGAAGGCATAGAAGAGGCCCGGGGTCCACTGCCTCGAGAAGACATACCCCTGCAGCGAGCCCTGCTGAGGGGGGCGAGCATGAAACAACCTCAGCTTTGCATTCTCCCTGGAGGCAAACAGGTCCACCTGAGGGATGCCCCAATGGGAGAACAGGTCCTGAACTACCTCTGGCAGGAGAGACCACTCATGAGATGCAGCGCCTATCTGGCTGAGGGCATCAGCCAGACTGTTCGAGGCTCCTGCCACATGGATGGCTAGGAGATCCGCCTCCAGGCTGATCACGAGAAACCAAATGTGGAGAGCTTCCTTGCACAAAGGCAAGGAGTGTGTCCCACCCTGCCGGTTGACATAGTACATGGACGTGGTGTTGTCCATCTGAACCTGAACCACCCGACCCCGTACAAACGGAGCGAAGGCGGTGAGGGCTAGTCGAACCGCTTGAAGCTCCAGCAGGTTGATGTGGCATTGAGACTTCTGAGGGGTCCAGAGGCCGTGGGTCCGGAGCTCCCCCAGATGGGCACCCCAACCCATCAAAGAGACGTTGGTTGTAAGGATGACTGTCTGCTCGGGGCAGACAAACAGGATACCCTCCAGCAGATGAGCTGGGATGAGCCACCAGTGCAGGCCATCCCACATCTTCTGGGTCATGGTTACTGGCTGGTCCAATGGACCGGAGCGCTGTGACCATTGACAGGCCAGCCCCATTGCAGGGGGCGCATATGCCAGCAGGCCCAATGGACCATGCTGGTGGAGGCTGCCATGAGGCCCGGAAGGCACAGGAAGTCCCGGGCAGGGTGTAGTTGCCCAACCAGAAATGACTGGGCAAAGAAGGAAGGGACCTCGGCCCTGTCCTCCGGAAGCCGAGCTCTGGCTCGAAGAGAGTCGAGCTCTGCCCCGATGAACTGAATCACCTGCGATGGCACGAGTTCCAATTTGGCCTCGTTGATCAGGAGGCCAATTTGAGAGCAGACGTGGAGGGCCTGATCCCTGGACCGCTCCACCTCCAACCTGGAGGGGGCTGCTAGCAGCCAGTCGTCCAGGTAAGGGTACAACCGGACCCCTCGGTGCCGCAGAAATGCTGTCACCACTGCCATGCATTTGGTGAAGACCCTGGAAGCTGGAGAAAGGCCGAAAGGCATGGCCCGGAACTCGAAAAGAGATCCCTCTGCTCTGAAGCGGAGGAATTGCTGATGAGACGGATGGTGTGGGACGTGAAGAATACATCCTGGAGATCCAGAGAGCAAAACCACATGCCTAGTTCCAAGGATGGAATGATCTGAGCCAGAGTGACCATCCTGAAGGTGCGCGGCCTTAGGAACTTGTTCAGGTCATGCAGATCGAGAATGGGGCACCAGCCCTCCATCCGCTTTAGGACCAGGAAGTACCTGGACAGAAACCCTGGGTTTCGAGGAGGATCCGCCACCTCGCTGATTACCTCCTTTTGGAGGAGCAGAGCTGTGTCAGCTCGATGAACCGACAGGCTGCGGAACCCATAGCCCCCTGAGGGGCGATGGCTCGATAGGGAGGAATCTGCTCGCATTTCAGAGGCAGACCCCTGCCGACCACTTCCAGCACCCAACGGTCCGTGGTGATAACGGACCAGGCGGAAAGGAAGTGACGGAGCCGTCCCCCCACGGGGGGACCCAGGGGAGGAATGATGAAGTTGGAGGCGACACCCCTCAACCCGTCACTGGGCAGGCTTGGAGGAAGAGCCGGCCGAGGGGCTGCCTGGAACTTCCCTCCAGGCTTCCTACTGGAGGAAGCGGCAGACTTGGCCTTGGGGCACCAAACGTGAGCCTGCTGGCCCTGTTGCTGGTGCTGCTGGGCCGGACATGCCGCAAGGGCGGAAGGCGAAAGGGCTTACGCTGCTGCTGGCAGCCTTTGTCCTTCTGGACAGATGTGACCAAGTCCAAGGTGGCATTGGACTTCTCGATCCTCTGGAGATGGCCTTCCACCCCCGGCCTGAACAAATCGGTGCCCAGGAAGGGAAAGTCTGCCAGCTTGTGCTGGGTATCTGCCGTGAAGGTGGAAATCTGCAGCCAAGCTCTGCGGCGCATGGCTACTGCTGCCGCTACTGATCAGCCACAAGAGTCTCCAATGCCCAAAGCTATCTGGAGCTGTTGTTTGGCCACCGCCCTTCCCTGATCCCGCTCCTGCTTGACCGTCATCTGAAAGTCAGCCGGGAGATGAGGAAGCACCTCATCCAGGGAACCCATAAGGCGTGTGAAAAATGTGCCATCAGCATGGCCGAGCTAGCCTGTCGAAGGCCTAGGAAGGAGGCAGCGTAAACTTTGCGCCCCAAGTAGTCTAGCTTCTTGGACACCTTGTCGGAGAGCTTTTCCATGTCCCTAGCGTTTCCGGAGCACCAGAAGATGCTATTGGTTACCAGCCACTCAGCCGAGGGGTGCTTTGAAAAACCAGAGAGGGAACCAGTGGGGACTGCGTAATTGTGAGCCATCCTGGCCGAAGGTGCAGGATAGGATGCAGGCCACTGCCACAACTCCAGGGCTGGACCAATGATGGCTTCGGCCACAGGGAAGGCCTCCATGGGGGAATCCCCTCAGTCCAGAATCTCTGTGAGGGGGATATCTGGCCCGTTTTTGTATGGGTTCGAGCTGCATCCCAGTGGACTCTGAGATG
This sequence comes from Neoceratodus forsteri, assembly GCA_016271365.2. NCBI lineage: Eukaryota > Metazoa > Chordata > Ceratodontiformes > Ceratodontidae > Neoceratodus > Neoceratodus forsteri. The sequence goes on along the minus strand of CM028132.1, from coordinate 23,412,761 downwards.
AGCCAAAGAATTCCCAGGAACGAGGATGGGCTCTCGTCCACCGACTGACCCCTGGAAGATTCCAGGTCAAGGGGCCGGGAACACAAGGAGGAGTCATGGGACTCCAGGAGTCCGCGAACAGCTGCTGGGCGCTTGAGCCACCCTCCACTTGCCAAGGCTGATCGGGGTGAGGGTGACCGACAACCTGTGGGGCCAGCCCAGACCCGACCGAGAATCCTTGGTCGGGTCCCCAGTCTTAGGTTGCGGAGGCGGTGGTTCCACCACAATGGGTGGTGCAGCCGGTTTTGGCCGAGCGGCTCCTCGATGATAGCGAGGGGTTGCTTCAGTTGGTCGGGCGACAGCCACCTAATGGCTGGTGAAGGTGACAGAGTCAGCTTATTACTGGCTAGTAAGAGTTGCTGCCACATCATGTCCTCATAGCGCCAACGCAACTTGAGTCGAAGCCTGTCTTCCGAAGAGGACAGTGAGTACGAGCGGCGATGCTGCTTTCCGTGATGCCGGGACCGAGACCGCCAATGTCAGCAGGACCTACCCGACATGGAGGAGGACCGAGACCTTCGGGGTCGCCGATGGTGGGTCGAAGAGGGGGCGGGTGAAACCTGCTCATCCCTCTGTTCAGGGTTCTTAACTGGGGACTTCGGCACAGGAGGCATGGGGAAGTCCTCGGTTATGACCGGGGGAACGGGTGAAGAAGGGTTGTCAGCTTCTCTAATCGACAACTCGTCCAACGAGTTGAGAAAATGTTGACCGCATTGACGGGTGTCTCGGCTGGCTGACCTGACAGGGTCACTGTGAAGCCAGCAGCCTTAGCCGCAACCTCGACCGAAGTCGAGAGCAGACGCTCCGGGGAACGAGATCTCTCCCGATCCCACGAACGTCGATGGTGGGACTTACCTTTCAGTTCCTTTCTCTTCGATCTACTCGTGTGAGTCCCTGAAGGCCCTTCTCCTTTGGTGGAGAGGGACTGACAAAGCTCCTTAAAAGAAGCAGTGTAGGAGGAGCCCAAGGAGAGCGGTATAAATGCCGACCATGGAAGAAGCAGACGCCTGGGCCGCTTCTTCCTCGAGGGCAATCAACTGCTCCAGCTGCTCCATGGAGCTCGTGAGTCATGGACATCGCCTAAACGGGCTCTCCTTCGACTTCACCAGTGGAAACCATTTTCTCGCCCAGTTGGAGTTGGGCAGCGCGTCCTCTAGAACTGAAGCCGCCAAGGACTTGCGAGATCGCAGGCCTGTTGATTACAAGGAGCAAGTCCCAGCAGTAAACACACGTGGCATGTGGGTCGGTCCGAGACATCTTCTGCCTGCTAGGGCACCGATGGAAGCCGGGAGTAGATTTTGTATCCATCGCAGCCGCGAAGGAAGATGAAGACTTAAGTCTCGTAAACTTTAAAATTAGTTTCGGAAAATCCGAAGGATTAGGATCCAGGCCTACAAACGCAGAGCACTAAGGAGGGAACCTGAGCTTCCAAACGGTAAGGAAGATCTGGCGCCATGGGGCGGAGCCGAGGGTTTTACAACCTGGGTGGGTGGTGGGAGGAGCCAGCTTGAAGACCTTCCGCAAGATTTAAAGCTGCAAGGAACCTGCCAGACAATGTGGATTGAACTACATCTCCACGAACTGATATTTATTTATTTTTTTAAACTTCTTTATTTCAATGTCCACGTCATGGACAGTACATTCCAGTAGTCAGTGTGAGGCTATGATACACAATGTATGTCATTCTTACTGAGGTAACAAGAGAATTAATATACATAGTAAATACCCTTGGTACAATCCATTACTGTTAAGTGGTATAAAATTATAGAATAGTTAATTGTCCGTGGTTCACCATCGTCATTATGTATAACTGAATAAAGTTCGTACTGCCAACTCCAAGTGCCTCTAGGTTTTATTTCACTCAAAGATAAATATGCAGTGAACTTGAGATAGTGCATGAAGAAGAACATAGAACTGTTTCAACCCAGTAGAACAATAACACACAACTGGGCTGTAACATAGCAAACAGATGAAACTACTGTATACTATGTACATGAGACAGGCAGTTAGGGTGGTGGTAAATGGGGTGACATGAATTCCCTCCATCAAGCATGGGTGTGAATGCAGTGTGCCTCGGAGCCCATTCCTTGAAAGCTTACTAATACCCTTCAGCCTGCTGCGATAGAACTAATCTACCCTCTAGTTCTTTAATATATGTCATAAAGGCAGCCATACACCCATAAATTTATCCATCTGGAGTCTGAAGTCCGCTGTCAGCTTTTCCAGCCTATAAATACCTTTACTTTAGCGATCTAGTCCTCTAATCTGGGACTTGCCTGGGAGAGCCATCCTTTAGTAATGGTTTTAGCTGCTGCAGCCAATAGGATGCCCAGAAATGCTTTTTTGCGATTGGTTCATCTGCCTGGAGGTAGTCTACCTAGCACCAGGCCCTGAAATCTGAGGGTGTTGACCATCCCTGCCATTGTTTCAAATTTTGGATCCAGTTCAGTCCAGAAGGGCTGAATGGCAGGGCAGTTCGAAAATATATGATAAGGGGTCCCAACTGCTGCAGAACACCTCCAACACTGATCATTGTGACTCTTTGTATGTCATTACCTTTAAATTAGGCCTGCAAGGGGAACTTACACAGGCCATTTCAGGTCATAATTGAAAGAACCACAGCAATCCAATACACTCTAAGATTGTGGATCTAAATCGTTGGAAAGGTGCCCTCATGAATGCCAGAAGTCTAAAAAATAAGAAAGATGATCTAGTGGCTCTGATTCATCATTCTGATCTTTCATTAATTGTGATAACGGAGACATGATGGTCTCCAGAATTGAACTGGAGCAGAGCAAATAATGACTGCAGACTTTTTATGATAGAGACGGGAGATGAGGTGGTGGTGTAGCCCATTACATCAGAGAAGGGATTCAGGTTACACATATAATAGTCAAAATTAAAATTAAGTCCACCAATACTACCGAAACCCATGAAACTCTCTGGGTAAAACTTTATAGTAACAACATATAGTGCCTTACCATTCATGTCTGCTACAGGCCACCAGACGTGTCAGCTGACTACAATGGTGATATGGTCAGTGAAATTGAATGTGCATGCGAATGTCCTTATACTGGGGGACCTTAAAATAGAGGATATAAACTGGATAACACATAGTGCATCTTCTAACCAGTCCAGAATGTGTATCAGAACTGTTGATCAACTGGAGCTAAATCAACAGGTGTCCTGCCGCACTAGATGGAATAAATAGAATAAATAGATAGGTTACAGTGAATTACAAGGCTGTAATTCCATCGAGAGGTTCTGGGGACATAGATAACCTCGAGAGTGAAGCACGAGAGATTTCTATGTCCCCAGAAACTCGAGATGGAATTTTAACCAAGTAATTCACTGTAACCTATTTCTTATTTTTTGTAATGTATGGATGCGAGAAGGTGGTGAGCTCTTACCCGTTGGAGTGTTGTATAGGCTGAGGCATGGCTTGAATGAGGAATCAGGAAGCTGTTTGAAGAGGTCATCAAGAAAGTGCTGGAAACAGTTCGTAGTAAGAGTAACAGCTAAAGGCTTTCTTTTTTTTTAAGTTATTTTGATTTTCTTGGTCAGAGATGAACTATAGCCTGTTTTTGGTAACTGTTTGTGGCTTTCACAGAGCTATTATTGTTGCCGATGGAAAGTTTTGTTGTGCTTGTTTCCCATGGAGCAGTTTTTTAAATTCTTCGTGCTGACTGCTGAAGAAGCCGACTCACGGTGAGCGTGAGGTGGCAGGGTGCGCTTGCGCTTTTCTGCAGGAGTGATAATACTATCGTTCTAAAGCCTGAATGATAGTATTATTGGGAGTGGTTTATTGGGAGTGAATTATTGGGAGTGAAGTGTGCTATTATGGGGAAATGGTATTTATTACAAGGATTTTTTTGCACCGTTTTCGATAGTATTCTTTTCACGATCCATATATTACAATGGAATAATATATTTGACCTTGTGCACACTTCCCCACTCACCCTTATCAAAAACTATAATGATTACAGTGTTGTATTATTCAATATTTTTACGAAGTTTATAGTTTCAATCCAGGTATAACTGAAATTTATCAGTACCATAAATCTGGCATGGATAAAATCATTACAAAAATGAATAACATCTGTCGAGACACTATCCTACCCAGCAAAACAGTTGAAGATACGTGGCTTATTTTCAAAAATATCATCCTACACCTGAGAGAAAAACGAATTCCCAAAATTAAAACATATAATCATGAGGGCATACACCCAAATGGCTCACTGCTAAAGTGAAACAAAAATGCAGTAATTGAAAAAAAAAATAAAGCTTACAAGGACTACTTAAAAACTAGAGCTGAGGAAACCTGGCATAAGTTTAAGGAAAAACAGAAGGAGTGTAAGCATGGAATAAAAAAGTCAAAAAGACAGATGGAAGTTTTCCTTGCCATGAATGCACCAAAAAAAGCACATTTTTTTACAGCCGTGTAAGCTCCTTAAAACATATGGAATGCACTGTAGGTCCTGTCGAAAATAGCAACACTACCTTCAGCAATCCAGCAGAGATGGTATCTGCCTTCAGTATTTCTCCTCCATATATGCCACTACTCAGAACAGGCCTGATATTCATACACAGAAGTATGTCACTGATTTCTCAGTTAGTAGCCCAGATATAAAGGACAAAATTGCGATGCTAAAATACAACTCATCCCCAAGTCCAGACAGTATACCAGGCCATTATTTAAGTTATTGTCCTCTCATATCACTACTCCTCTCCAATTCATCTTTCAAGTCTTAATAAATACAGGACAAATACCAACAGAGTGGAAGTCAGCAGATGTAATCCCCATAAATAAGAAAGGAGACAACAAAATGAATGAGTCATTACAGACCAATTAACCTTAGCTTTATTACAGAAAAGATGTTAGAAACTATAATTAAGGATTTAATTCTGGAGACTACAACTAACAGTGACCCCAACCAACACGGGTTCGAAAAGGGATGTTTTTGTAGCACTAATCTCTTGTGATTTTATGAAAATACAAACAGAGTGCTGTATTCAAAAAGTCCATGTGACATCATTTACCTTGACTTCAGCAAGGCATTTGATGTTGTACCCCATTGGGCTGTTATTAAAAAAATGGTCAGCCTTGGCATCAACCCTTCCATTGTTCATTGGACATCAAACTGGTTATCAGAAAAGAACCCCAAAAGTTAAGATTAATGGCTGTGTATCATGGCACGGGGGCATTTTGCCGACGACAAAAACAGTGTGGCTTCAAATGCTGCAACAACAACAGTGCTGACCACAAACAGAGTCAGTCGCAACAACAACCGCTCACAAATAGCGTCCCCATTGAAAACAATGGGAGTACATGTTTTTCTGTGTGGGGCCTTGACCCCGCACCTCCTCATGGGGCTTTCACCCCACCCCGGACTTAAAGTAACTCTGGGGCTTCAGGATGGGGAAAACCCGGAGGGGGAAGTTTGTTTTAACAAAAAATGGCAGCAAAAGAAGTAACGGGAGACCTGGGGGAGGGGAACCAAACCATGGTCCCAGGTCTCCCGATTACGTCGTGTGCCAGTGCCCTAGCCACTCCATCACAGAAGCGGATCAACCAGGCACCCAGCACACGGTAACTTGTTCACTCCCCATAACAGCATACAACGGAGTATCGGTATTTCCCTACTGCTGTTCTAACCCTGTCACTTTACATACAGGTGCTGTCTCTACAGCACGGTTAATACAGCGATGTCTTGCACGCGCAGTATTGACCCAGTACGATGTAGCACCCATTGATGATGTTACAAATGGAGTCCCACGGGGCTCAGTTTTTGGGGCAGTAATTTTCCATATATTAATTTCAAATTTAACAACAAATATTCTTGGCTGGGCATCCAGATATGCAGATGACTGCAGACTAGGAGGCCCTTGTATCAATGCTGAGCAAATTGAAATCACCTAGTCTATGGGCTAGGGAGTGGGAGATTAAATTTAACCTAAGGAAGTGCAAAGTCACGCACCTGGGTACCAACAGCTCCTTTGCTGCTATCATTTATGTGACACTATACTTCAACCAACTACTCAAGGAAAGGATTTAGGGGTTTGGATCACTAATGATATGATTCTAGGTAATCAGTGTGAGGAAATCTCAAAAAGAGCTTTTCGAGTTCTGTGGTCCATCAAGTGTAATATTATGCCCTGTGACAGTAAGGTAATTTTCTCTCTCTACAAATTTTACATTTATTTTATTTTAGTTATTCAGAAATAACCTTTGAGCAATGTGCTCTTTAATAAATGGAAAAGGATGTGAGGTGTAGAGAGAAGTAGACCTAGCATTATACAAAGAAGCTGCAGCCATTAGAGTTAAGCTTTGTCAGGTAGCAAAGACAGTGAGGCTGCAACCATGAGAGTAGGCTTTGTCAGGTGGCAAAGGCAGTAATGCTGCAGCCATGAGGTTCAGCTTTGCTGGGTAGTAAAGGCAGAATGGGATAAGGAGGATAGATGGCAGGTCAAGGTGGCCAGAGAAGAGGGGGTGGAGCGCTAAGAGTGGATTGGGCAACCAAGTGGAAGGATAGCACCGGTAAAGGGAAGGGAGGGGAGTGGTGTGTGGTATGAGTGGAATTGGATAAGAAAAGGCCTGAGGAGGGGGCTGAGTAGGGGGAGTGCATGGAGGGTCAGGCAAGGGAATGAAGAGGGTAAAATCGACCTACGGTATAGGAGCATGTATGAGACAGGGGGAGGGAGACAGTCTACCATCGTCCGTTGCCAGCTTTGTTGAGGGTGTGTAGATGGGCAAGAAATGAGGGGGAAAGGGTCATGTGGTTGCACTCATCGACTTTGCCAGTAATTTTGGGTGCCCTTACCAAAAAAATCATATTAACTATATAGAAGAGATTCAGAGAAGGGCTACCAAATGTATTTCTTCTCTTAAGGATGAAAGCTATATTAATTGGATGCAGTCACTTAATTCAATACCTTTAACAGTCAGGCATTTTAAGAGGAGACCTTCATCTCATGTATGATATAGTGCATGACCCTTAACCTAATGTATAAACTAAACCTTGAATATAAAACTATCCCATCCAATATTAGAGGCTGCCCACTGCAGATTACAGCACATTATTCCAGACTCCAGAAAAGAAAATGCTGTTACATACAACGCATATTGAACCCATGGAGCTCATTATCAGTAGAAATATGTGTTAGTAAAGATAACGCTGAGTTTAAACTGAAACTGGTCAGATACGTTTTAACTGGCAAATTACGTGAGCATCACAATGGTTAGATGGAGCCATTCACGGGCAGACTGCCCTCTCAGCTCTTGTGCACCTCAGCATTAACCTCAGTTTAGTTTTAGAGGGGGTGAGAAAGAAGTGGCTAACAAGCTTCCTTCCACCTGAATTCTCTCTACTTGTTGGAGGCTGAAGAATGGAATACTCCCTCCCGAATCCCCCTCCAGTTTTTGGGGGGGTTAGTGTCAGGCCTGCCACAGTTTACCATGCTGTCTGGTAAGCAGGGGATAGATCTCCCTCCTGCTGCATATAGCATTGAACTAAGTGAGAGATGTGGTGCTTCAATATCTGTCTCACTCACTTGCATGCTGTATTACACAAATTAAGGGATGTGGTTCACTGTGGACATCCCTGTTCCCAGTGCCCTCCCTAAGGAAGGATGATACTTATAAATGCGTGAAGAAATCAGATCTACGTAACTTCCATGTGCATTTGAGCAAAGGGATTCATGACACCATTATGTAAAAATTGTGAAGATCTAACCAGTCCCAGACCCCACTATTGTTGAAAGGTAATGTCTGATTTAGGTGGGAGGAATTTCACACACCTATCCACTTGTGTAAAACAAGTTAAGGTACTTTTGATATTTGTCTGTTTTCACGTTTCATAATTAGTTCTTTTCATAAATGTTTCATTATTCAACAGCCATTAACTTGTTCTTGCCTACCTCCTGCTTCACAAGACAGGGAGACTCTACTGCTTCTAAAACCCATAGACAAATAAGAATAACTCCATGGGGGGGTGGGGGTGGTGGTGGAGCTAGCAGCCTGGTAGGAAGGATGCTCTTTCTTGAGGTGTACAACGTAGGTCAGAAAATTAAGTTAAAATATTTATTTCAGCCACTAAGAAAAATCTGTTACCATTGTACATTTCTTCAGCATTGCAGCACTTGCCAGGTGCATTTTGGAAGCATGAGTCACTCGAGAAATGCTCCTAAAAACAATACCTTCACACTGAGACCCTCGAAGACGCTTTCAACCACCTAGCCACCAGCCAAACGTGGTGAGTCTCCCCCAGCAATGTAGACTCTTCAGACGGCAGTAAATGCCTTGATGTAGACTGTCCATAGCATGGACAAGAAACTTGATCAATATGTTGAGCACCTGGTGAAGGTGGACAATACGGTAGAGGCTATTACAGCATAAACAGAGGAAACAAAATTGCAGGCAAGGTGTTTGTGTTAGCAGTCAAAGTTGTGAAGGAGGATGATGAAATCGCAGCTCAAACAGTTAGAAAATTTAGTTTGAATGGAAAGCATTGGAATTATAGGTATGCTGGCGGGAATGGAGGAAGAAGATGCTGGGACTTATCTAGAGCAAGGGCTTACTAAGGCTCTTGGTTTGGGTTTCCCCCAGTAATAGTCCAAGCCTACTGAATCACCTCAAGAAGGGCTGGGAACACAAAGGCCCTAGAACTTTGTAACTGAGTCCTCAGGGATGCGAGACAAGATACTCGGGGCAGCACATGAACGGGGGCGGATAACCGTGGATGATCAATGGCTACTTTTCTTTCCGGATTGCTCCTTTGCTGCACATGCTAGAAGAAAGACCTCTAAAGGGGTTACTTCTAAGCAGAATGATCTGGACGTACTATTTCAGCTGAGCTTCACAGCTTATCTGGAGTTCTTATTTCAAGATAAAATGTATTCTTTCAATTACCTAGAGGCTGCGAGCAGCCTTGTTGAAAAGATCTGCTGAAACATTGAGACTGGGGCAAGTGGAGAACACTCTACAGATGACAATAATCCCTGAACTTCATCTTGGGACTTTGTGGTGTTGTGAGTGTGTAATCTTGAGACAAAAATAACAAATTTCTGTTGGAGTGCATTGAATGGGCCTTGGGGCATTTGCCTGAAGACTTATATCTTTTGAAGACTAATTTTGATATTTTAATGGCCCAGTTGGAACAGCTCAGCTATGAAGGACCCTCTCAGTTGAGTGGTGGCCTTGATTAGATCCATTTGGGCCATTAAAGTATCAAAATTAGACTTTAAAAGAGAAGTCCTATTGAAGTTAATAGAGCACACCTCCATGCTCTCCTGACTATTGCATCACAAAATGTTCTAGCACAGGGGCGGCACTTCAAATAGGGACATGGGAGGGATTGGGTTCTCAGCTCCACGGAGGCAAAATATGATCCTGTCCCTTCCTAAAGCCTGCTATTAGAATATTTTTTTTTTAATCCAGCCTGCAAGTTGGGGGTGGAGGGGCCTAAGGATCCTTAAGGGTTCTGGGGGGAATTTAAGAAAGGGCATGAAAGGTGCTCTTTAATTATGAACAGTCACTGCAGCTGTGTAGGGGAGGTCTGCACTTGCTGGTAAATGTCCTTTGCCACAGCATGTTTCTCTTGCATAGAAAGCTTAGTACAGCAGTAGAGGTATAAGCAACCAAACAGAAGAGGGTAGTGGAACATTTTTTTTCTTTCTCACTACAGTTTATGTACAGTAGTATGACAGAAATTGTTAGATGCTATTGCTAATGATAGTGATACTATTTCAGCAAGGTTTGAAGTTCTGTATTGCTGATAACTTGATAAGTTCCAGCTGAGACTTAGAGATTTAAATACTACTTGGGAAACACTACATCAAATACATGGACTGTTAATTATGAACATCCACTACAGCTGTGAAAGGTGGTCTGCACTCACTGCTGGATGTCCTTTGCCACAGAATACATCTTCAGTATATGAAGCTTAGTACAGCAGTAAACAGGCTACCAAGCAGCGGCGGCGGTGGCGGCGGCAGCGGCGGGGGGGGGGGGTTCAATCCCCAGAGTGGAATACGTTTTTCTTTCTTACTACAGTTTATGTAGTATGAGAGAAATTTCTAGATGTCATTGTTGATGATAGTGATAGACTTTCAACTTGCTTGAAGTTATATATTGCTGATAACTTGAAAAGTTCCACCTCAGACTTTAATGTTTAAATGCAGCTTGGGAAACAGTACTTCAAATATACAGACTGTCAATTAAGAACATCCACAGGAGCTGTGTAAGGAGGGGTGTCTGCATTCCCAGTTTGTCCTTTGCCACAGCATGTGTCTCCTATACAAGAAGCTTAGTAAAGTGGTAGAGTCCCAAGCTCTCGAGCAGTAGAAGGTAGGGGGCCCTAGGCTTGATCCCCAGAGTGGAACATTTTTTTCTTTCTTACTACAATTTATGTAATATGAGAAAAATTGTTAGGTGCCGTTGCTGATGATAGTGATAGACTTTCATCAAGGTTTGAAGTTCTGTAGAGCTGATAATTTGAAAAGTTCCAGTTGAGACTTTGAGGTTTAAATGCAACTTGGGAAACACTACTTTACATAGATAGACTGTTAATAACTACAAACATCCACCGCAGCTGTGTAGGGTGATCTGCACTCATTGCTCGATGTCCTCTACCACAGAATGCTTTTCCTGTATAGGAGACTTAGTATAGCCGTAGAGCTACATGCTGTGAAGCAGTAGAAAGTCAGGGGCCTGGGTTTGATCTCCAGAATGGAACATTTTTTCTTTCTCACTACAATTTTTGTAGGGTGAGAGAAATTGTTAAACATTATTTCTGATGTTTGTGATAGACGCTTAGCATGGTTTGACATTCTATATTGCTGATAACTTGACAATTTCCAGCTCAGACTCTGAGGTTTAAATTCAATTTAGGAAGCATTTCAAACAGACAGACTGTTCATTATGAAAATTCACTGCAATTGTGGTGGTGGGTGGGATCTACACTCAGTGCTGCATGTCATACTGCAGTGTCTGTCTAGGAGGCTTGGTACAGTGGTAGCACTACAGGCTACCAAGCAGTAGAGGGTAGAGGTCACTGTGTTCGACCCCCAGAGTGGATCTTTTTTCTTTCTCACTACAATATAATACAGTTTGAGAGAATTTGTTAGTTGTCATTTCTGATTTTAATGATGGATTTTCAGCAAGTTTTGACATTCTATATTGCTGATAACTTGAAAAGTTCCAGCTCAGACTTTGAGGTTTAAATGCAACTTGGGAAACAGTATTTCAAATAGACAGACTAGACTGTTCATTATGATAATTCACTGCAACTGTGTGTGTGTGTGTGTGTGTGTGTGTGTGTGTGTGGTGGTGGTGGTGATTTCCACTCAGTGCTGGATGTTCTTTGCCACAGAATACATTTTCCCTCTTGGAAACTTGGTACAGCAGTAGAGCTACAGGCTACCAAGCAGTAGAGAGTAGGGAGCATGAGTTTGCTCTCCACAGTGTAACATCTTTTTTATAACTACAGTTGTTTGATGCTGTGTCTCAGGCCCTATCCCCCAAGTCATTTCCCTTTTCATTGCCAGGGGAAGCCTGTCAGCCTTCTTTCTAACCACATAATTATTTCATACAGACCTTCTTTGGCACGTTAAGTATCATTAGTACTTCTGTTCATGTAGGGTTTTGATTTATCCCCAAATAGGGAGAGTCCCTCAAATAGGAAGTCTATAGCCTTTGTTAATAGCCATGTTTACACACTGCGACTTCTGCAGTGCTTAACCTTGTACCAACCGCCAGTGATCATTTTAATTTGTGTCCTCAAGGCCCCTCTAAGCACTGATGCAAACCACACTGGAGAGGGACCACTAGACTGGGAGATTGATAGGTCTTTGGTGACATCAACAGTGATGCGTCAGATGATGCACAGACTTCTGACATCACCCTACAGTATGCTTACCCGAATGGAAACGGGACAAACTGCAGGGCTATACATGGGCTACGTCCAATCCAGCAGGTACAGCCCAGAACTTGAGGCCAGTGTAACTGTACAAGTGAGAAATAGCTGGGTGTGCAGAAGCATGCTGGGAGTGTCCATCGGAGTGAGCTGTTGGTCTGTCCACATGGCAGCTTACACCGGTCACTCCCAAATGCATCCCCAACTTTGCTGCAGCTGCTCAAGCAGACTAATGGTCGACTTGATTGGGTAAGTGTCCACACTGCCATGTTTGTGTAACCCCTGGGCGGCGCCACCCCCCAGTGTTACACCCCTGCCTACTACCCTGGACATAGGCTAAGGGGTTTGGGTTCGCTAACTTATAACATTTTTAAACCTTTGCACAGTGCCTCCACTCAGGGTGCTTTACATGGGTGAGATGGTGCTTGGTGTAGCCCCCTGAGCTGCTACACCACCCACGATGACCAGTTACCTTCCCCAGACATGCCCCAACACACAGTTCCCCACATTTCCACATTTTGAATTAAAGGCTCTCTCTAATAATATGCTCACATAGGATTTCAAACAACAAATAAGATATTTATTTCGGGGGGAATAAAGGAGCTAGGAAGGGGAAACAGGAGGAGTAGAGGATATCTTACCGTATTTACACATGTACAGAGATCATTTTGGATTTTGCTGGTGAACCTTCCAGCTGGGTGGCTACATATTAACAGGCAGACATAACTCACATTTTACCATTCGACTTAAGACATCCAGAGACCTCGCTATCTAGCTGCTGATAAATCAGATGTTAAACATAATTATTAATATTACCCACACTGGTACCAGTCCCAGATACAGCAGAAACCCCGCAATCTCATACCATACTGGTTAAACAGATACCACAGTCCAAGATGTTGCAGGCCTGATGGAGTTGCAGCTGGTCGAGGTGGCCGGCTATTAATTTGAGGGTGGGGGCAACTTGGAAACATATTTTTGTAAAGCAGCAAATTACTATTTACAGCCACAGCAGGGATTGCCCTGCACTTCAGCAGACAAAGCAGGGATTGCCCTGCACTCACAGACTTTTGAACATTCCAGACCAAACTATGTGGATCTTACATCCAGAACATTCAGCACAATATTTGAAAATCCCATCCAAAGCAATAAGGGTGATACTTTTGTCAAGCATCCTATATGCAATTCAGATATGGTCATATCCAGTACTTTATATACCAAAAGGCATCCATCCAGAGTAAATCGGCAACGACACTTTCATCAAGCATCCCATACTTTAGTCACAGGCAGTCACATCCAGTACATTCTATATACCAAGAACATTATCCACAACCGGAATCCTATCCAGCACGTCTAGACATTGAACGCTTATACCAAGTGCTCTCATACGAAATTCTGTGCAGACACAGGTACACTCTCCTCAAGGTATCTTAGACATTAATATGCTCTAGGGCCTCCTGTCTCATGAAGTGGCAAGTGCGTCTTGGCAGACAGCTCCACGATGGCAGGACTCTAACCCATAGCTACACATTTATATGATTCACTAAGCCCAGCATCTTGCTGCACTTGCAACTTAGCCATTTGGGCCACAGACAAGATGTATCCATTACTTGAACTAGGCAGTCTCTTATGGGGTTAGTAGCCCAGACTGATGACTTCAATACTTCACACTTAACAGCACACTTTTCTTAATGGGGCATGGAGCCCCCAAGGTTACTTGCGTAGCTTCTCCCTCGCACCAGGGGGTACGAGGGTACTCATTCATCCGTAATCAAAGGCATCGTGAAGAATTCTTCAGCTGTCTCACCGCTGAGGTACTTGGTCAGCGCTCTCACCACTGCATGATGTCATCTGGTCTGGTCAGCGTTCTCACCGCTGCTGGACATCTGATTCTTCAGTCCACATCTTTCCCCGACGTGGGAGGGGAGGCTAGTCTCTGGAGGACAGTACTGGCAACCTCCAGACTAGCTGTTGTAGAAAGTTCGATTGCTGTAACTAGTTAACTTTTAACTGAAGAAAATAACAAATGCCCTCTGAAGACTTAAAGGGATTTAATTAAGTGGCCCAGGCCTGATGGCATGGCTGGAGCCTGAGCCCCTCCCCCATGGGGGGCTCCCAGCAGACTGGAGCCTGCTCTGCTGCTCTCTCTCCAAATCTCTCTCTGAATCTCCAGACAAACTGGCAACATTGTCTCTTTATAGAGCTCCTAGCTTGACTCCTGATTGGTAGCGGGAATGGGGTGACATGTCTCCAAGTTGCTGAAGGACCTGTCAATCAGAACACTCGAGGCACAATTGGGTTGCGGAATTTGCACCTAAAATAATGTCCCTGTAAGGCCTCATAAGCACTTGGGTGCTTACCCATGAGATGCAGTGAATGTCCCACAAGTCCTGGCTTTCTATTGCTGCAATTCCAATTGGCTGTACTGCTGGCAATGGCTGCTTACCCACTGTCCCTTATAGCAGATTAGATATAGTCCTGAATAATATCCTGGTGCAGCCAGAAAGAAGTAATTATTTGCCTCAAATGCACCACAGTTCTATAGCTTAAAGGCTGTACTTGCAGTCGCTGCACAGATGAAAAACATGGCTCTTTTACTTTTCCTGTCGCTACTGCACTTTTGCAAGCTCCCCTTGCAGCAGCTGACATTCTGACACACAGAGTCCCAGATACTGGAATTGCCAGGGAAACAGTACTCATTTTAACTTTAAGCACTTTTCCCCACATGCACAGTATATTCCCAACAAGCAGCAACAGCTCCATTATTTAAAACATTTTAATTCTTTACTTTTCGGCTGGAGCTGAACATAGCTACCCTGCTGGCAGCCAGACACACTGTTATGCATTATCCAGATGACCGGGGCCCTGCACTGGCATACTCAAATGAGCCCTGGTCAGAACTCCTGTAATTCCCATCTGAGCGGTCCCCCAGCAGGCTGTCTGTGGTCACTGGGTCCCAAATAGGTGGAAGGGATCCCGGGACCCACGGCACAGTCCCCGAGGCGACCACAAAACAAGCGCTCTACATCAAAGGTGCTTGAGCGCCAACGCGACTCCCACTGCCCTGGAGGCAGCACTTTTGCAGCGGGAGCTCGCGGTCAGCAGTTTAAGCCCTGAGGGGCTGGATTTTCATTTGACTGCAAGCTGGGGCACACACGAGGGCAGACAGGACCTGGGAAGCCAGAAAAATTAGAAGCCAAGTCAGGAGAAGCCCGAGAGACAGCGGGAGAAGGACAGAACAAACCGGGCTAAGGTAAACCCAGACTGGCATTTCTAGGAACCCCCATTTGCAAGGGGGTTACATTTGCACCACAGCAGCCTGAGCATTCAGGTTGCTGAGGGTGAAAATGAAGCACTGTACATGAGCCTTTTGTGTCTGTTGACAGGCTGGTTGCCCTGAGCCAGGCAAACCTCCTCAGAGCTACTGCATGTGTTGGTTCCCTTGAGGCTGTTATTTGCATCCGCAGCCATGCGGAACTTATGCTACTTTATTTTGTTTGTTTATTCCTTGGTAACCAGCTAAGGCTGATGCGGAACTGATACTTTGTGGCTTCCAGTGCATCATTTGCAGTTTCTGTTAGATCACGGCCAATTTCCCCACCACCTTTTCGCTTAGGGCTTGCACAGTACTCCACAAGACTTTCTGGTACTGTGCCATGTATACTGTGTAGGAAACATAGAAACATAGAATTTGACAGCAGATAAGGACCGCTTCGCCCACCTAGTCTGCCCATTGCACCTTGTCTGCCCATTGCTTTAATTGCAAGGTGGACGAAGTGCACACTTATCTTATCATATAACCCAGTTTTTTGGAATCCTTTTCCGGAGGCATGGAAGCTAGTGACACTTAAGGTTTTACACAAGCAGGTGCCTGCACAACTCCCCAGTAATGATCAGGGTGGGGACAGAACAATTCTACCCCGTTTCTCTACCTGATATTTCTTTTCCATTCTTTTGTCAGTGCCCAGAGCCGAGTTGGAATGCTCCAGAATCTTGCTAGTGGCTTTTTTTTGAGGGATTTGTGAATAGATACCGTGAGCCTTTTTGATGAGATCAGTACCAGCCTATTCATAAATTCTGCCTCTTCTGTATTCTCCTCCATCTTTAGTGGAGGGGGTATCCAAAGTCTCAACCATGTGTGTTACAGAAGAGGAATATGAAATCAAATTCTCATTGAATCTGGATGGTGAAGCAGTCATACTTGGGGGGTACAGGAATAGTGGCAGGGTTTCCCAGCTTTAAATGCCTGGAAAACTTCTGCATTTTGTAATGGCCTCTGCTGAGGGCATAGCTCTCTGTTCTCCTCCTGGCTCCTGGTCCCATTCGGGGGGGGGGTGCAGTTAGATTTTTCTTTTTGGTTTTTCCTACTTGGTGTTGATGGCACAGAGCATCTGTAATTTTTTTCTTTTTGCCATTCCTAGCACCAGGGTTCCCATATCAGACACTCTGTGCTCTTTTTCTTAGCTAGATGACGGCTTGGCAGCTTTATCTGTCTCTTCGATCAGAGATTGCTGCTTTTCTATCGCCTTAGATTTGCTTTGAGGAGAGGTACTTGAAGATGCATGCTTTCCACCATCTGACTTACTTCCCTCCGTTTTTCTTTTAGGAGAGCTGATAGGTAATTCAGCAGCAGACTGTGACTCTCTGATTTGTCCCTTTTCGTTTGTGTTTTAGGGTAAAACGTTTACACAGATGACAGTTTAATTAGTCATGGTCAGGGCCAAAACACAGACCATGGTGGTCTGCCATCGCCAAGATCTTGTGACTGGATTCACAGTTGTTTTTTTTTTGCGCCTCCCACGCACTCAGCCAGCCACTTCTTCAGGCGGCCAGTGGACCCCCATCCTGCTGCATCGTTTCCAAGTGCCATCCGCAGCCCCCCCATATTGTGCCCTGGTCAACCTGACATATCTCTTCACGGGGGGGAGGGGACTCCCCTCCCTGGGACCATGGGAGGGGAGATAGGGTCAAAATCTGTATCAGGTGCGCAATGGAGGTTCGTCTCTTGAAGGCTGTTTTAGGACTTGGTGGCATGGGGAGATCCGGGCGACCATCATTCGATCAGCTGAGTGGTGATTTTCCATTTTCTCCCCAGCCCACCTACCTCCCAGACATATTGGTTTGATCGCAGTGGTGTCCTGGGGGCGGGGCCGTTAAGCGGCTTGTCAAGGCTTCATGCTGCCAAGAATGCCTTACTGAAAGCCAGCCCAAGGAGCCACCTAACAAGCAGTCCGGTACCGTCCCACCCCCGGGAGGGAGGCATTATTATTATTTGTTTTTGTTAACCAGGTAAGCACACTAGACACCAGGTGCCTATTTTCATGTGCGACCCAGGAGGTTACAATACAGAAGAGAAAAATTACGATATAGCATGTAACCCCTAGATGGCGCTATCCCAGGAGCTACTACCCCTGCCTGATTTGCCACTAACAGGTTGAGGGGCCTGGATCCAAAGGCGGGTGCCTCCACCCAGAGGTCAGGGTTTGCAATAGTTAAACTAACTTGGTCACAGCCCTCTGGGACACTGCAACCCCCCTTTCTTCCCACTAGTGGCCCACACAATATATCAGAATTACCTTCACAGTATACACTTACCCCCAGGACTGGTTCCGCACTGGGACCTCCGTGAAATAAGATACAGTGCAACAATCACAGTACAGTACTTTAACATAGACAAATACCTCAGGCAGTATAACTTTGCTGAAACAAGCAGCTCTGATTTATTTAGGGGGATATAACAAGGACAGGGGGAAATCAGGTTAATTAGCTTATCACTCTACTCATCTACCTATGGCTCTGTGCACAGGCCTATCCCTATCAGTTACTGTCCCTGGGTACTCAAACCCTAGTGGCTAGTCCAAACCGTGGCAGCTGGTAGGGGCCCTTTCACACAGAGAAAAGAAAAATTAGTTTAAACAGTCAGCAGTACAGTGATTCCATTTGGATTTAATGTGGCAATTCAACAGGGAGCGACCCCAATTAGTCTCACGACCTCCAAACAAGATAGGGTCCTTCAACTCAGCAGGGCTACTCTTGAGCTCCACGAGACTCCTCACATTTATATGGTAAAAAGAAAGTACTGTACCAGGCAGGCTGCTTCTCTATCCCGATTGCAATTACTGCACAATACCGGGAGAACACACAGCAGATTCAGTTCTGACAGATCGAGTGCAATTCAGCAATTTCTCCAGTCTTCTACAGGGTGAGCCTGGTTTCTACTCTTCAGAGATCCTTTGATTCTCTTCACAGGACGGATTCAGTCCTAACAAGCAGTTACACAAGCTGCAGACCGGAACTCTGGGCTCATACACGCTTTTTGACGAAACTGTGCACTGAAGGAGCACAGGGTTTCTTTCCTTCACTGCCAGAGCTAAACTGAAACTCCAACAGACAAAACCGAGCACTTCCTTTGGGTTCCTCCCAGTTCTTGACTGGATTGGCTGTCACTCACAATAGACTGCTGCTGTTGGTCCAAAAGGCGCCAAGTCTAAACTGCATCTCCCAGAGTCACTGCCCATACAATCCTCTTGTGGCTGGCTCAGATTATGAGTCCAAGTTCTGATTCGTCCAAGGCACCATTTTAGAGCTAGCTTACCCCACACTGATTGGTCCAGTTCAGCAGTTCAAAACTAGAATGGGAACTAGGCAAACACAGTTCTGACTGCAAAGAAAGCAGGTTAGACAAACTGTATTTTCATTATTACTCTAAATTATTTCTGGCAAACAGTTACATCTTTCAGATAGGTTCCCTTTGCACTCCTAGTGACTGCAAAAATGGAGTGAATTGGCAGCAGCTCGAGTGGTACTCAATCAAAGAAACACACAGTCCCCCCATACAAACTAATTATGTCTGCAAGCAGACAGCTCTTAAAGAGACAGTACCAGAGGCTCTAAAAACACTCACTGATAAATGGCTTAAACGCCAAACACCATTCAGGCTTGGAGCATTCAAGCAAGCTCCTGGAAGTCTTTTGGGAACCCCCATTTGCAGGGGGGTTACACCCTTCCTGGCCTGGGAAAGCTTGACGTCCGCGTCAAGCAAGTACCCCCATAAGTTTTAACTGCAACCATACACATTTGCATTAGGCTCACACATGTAATCATCAGTCAATATATCATTTTACCAAGAACACATTTCTGAAACATTGCAGTACGTCACTCTTTACACAGTATTACATATACATTGTACCATAACTCAAGTTATTACCTCTTGTACATGAAACCTGAAGAGAGGGGGCCCTTCCCTATCAGTTACCTTGGGGCTGGACGGGGCAAGGGCACCATACTTAGAGGGCAACACAAGTAACTTGGAGTTAGCACTGACGCTCGGTTTGGGCAATGAGCTCGGGGACACATACACTCCTTTATGGACAACATTGAGAGGCAAATCCACAGGCCTCCCAAGGGAATCATAACTGAGGTGCACCACAGGCTTTACAGCTCGACCAGTCTTTCTAGGGGGAACTGTTACAGTCTCTGCACTCTGAGCCTCATTGTCAGCATTGTCCTCACTTGTCAGGGGAGTCTCCCTGGGGGTAGAGAGGCTAGAACTTGGGGCACTTTCAGCTCCAGGAGTTACAGTTTCTGAGTCCACAACATTTGGCTCGCATGGAGAGCTTTCGGACACTGGCAGTGGACTGTCAGGGCACTCAAAATACTCTTCTTGTTCCAGTGTATCACCAGTCTGCCCCAATCCATCATTTTCCTCCCCTGAAAGCTCAAACAGTTCAACCATGCACAATGATTCCATTTCATCTGATCTGATGCTTTGCACCTCACTTTCTGGGAGCATTGGCTCCAGGGATGAAGCTGGGGGCTTAGACAGTCCAGAAGGCCCAGCTTCGTCTCCAGTATTGACTAGGGGATTGCCCCAAAACAATTGACTCAGTTCGTAAGAAGGATAGTATTCAAAGTCACTCACTTTCTTCTGATATGGACTGACAGTCATGCTCAACTGGGACTTGTGGAGGGGAACACTTTAACTTTGCTTCTGTAGGTGCAGGCTTTCTTGATCTTTTCTTAGCAGCAGCTCTAGTCACTGGTCCAGAGGGGGCATCTTCTGGGGGCTCAGACTCAATCAGGATTTGTCCAATGGGCAGTAAATGATTTCTATGCATTGTTTTTACATCTTTTGAATTGTTCTCAGGCCTTACTTTGTACACTGGCAGATCATCTAGTTTGCCCACTACAATGTGAGGGAGATGGTGCCATCTGTCAGCAATCTTGTGTTTGCCATGCAGTCCCAGATTTCTTAGCAATGCCCGATCTCCCTCCTGGAGTTCCTGTGCTTTCACCTTTTTATCATACCTTTCTTTGTTGGCCAGATTTCTTTTGGCAGCCATGGTTTGAGCCAGTTGGTACGCATGAGTTAGCTGGGCCTTTAACTTTTGCACATACTGTAAATAGTTGTCAGCTTGAACCCATCAGGAGAGACCCCAAAACACATCTACCGGTGGTGAGCTTCTCTTCCAAACATCAGGCGGTAGGGGAGACCAGTGGCATCACTTTTGGTGCAGTTATAAGCATGTACCAGGGTGCTAATTTGTTGGCTCCATCTAGGCTTGTCCTTTGGGTGCAGGGTGCCTAGCATATCTAGCAAAGTGCGGTTAAAGAAGCGTTCAGGCTGTGGGTCCCCTGGGGTGGTAAGGAGGTTCTGGACTTTCGCACTCCCCACAGAGAAAGCATCTCTTTGATCAGACGACTCTCAAAGTCTCTCCCTTGATCAGAATGGATTCTTTGTGGAGCCCCATAGTGAACAAAAAAGTTTTCTACCAGTACTTTGGCCACAGTGGATGCTTTCTGGTCTTTGGTGGGGAAAGCTTGGGCATATCTCGTGAAATGGTCAGTGACCACCAGCACATTACTTGATATTTCTTTGATCTGCCTCCAAACTCAGAAAATCAATACAGACCAGCTCCATGGGTGCACTGGTGGTGATGTTAACAAGGGGGCAGCCCTCTGGGGACAAAGCTTTCCTCTGTAACAGCGACTACAAGTTCGAATGTGTTGCTCCCATCAGCCCCATCTTAGGCCAATAGAATCTGGATCTCACCAAGTCAAGTGTTCTGTCTATACCAAGGTGCCCCATGTGGTTGTGCAAGGACATCAGTACTGAGTCTCAAAGGCAGTAGGCAGCACTAGTTGTTGTTTGTCTACTTGTCCCCTCTGTCTACTGTTTCTCTGTATAACAGTTTATTGATCAGTTTCAACTTAGGACCTTCTTTGTATAACAGTGCAGTTCTCAAATCAGTGGAGCGTAATTTGACACATCTTTTCCTGCATAGAGGGCTTCTAAAGCTGCTTTGATCATGGGATCGCGGGATTGAGCCCGCTGAATACTGTCATTGTCCAGCTGAGGCAGTGCACCAATGTCTATTGCAGAAAAGTGGCAATAAGCAGCAGGTCTGCAATTCTCAGAGGGTCCCAAGCAGTCCACCATGCAGTCCACTGCGTCCGTGGACATTTGTTCCTCCCTGTCAAACTTCCGGCAGAGTGCCCGAATGTCAGGTTCTGCCAATCGGACCCAATCATTCTGGGGAACAGGCCTCCGGAGAGAGCATCAGCATCTATGTGGTTCAGACCTGCTCGGTATTCAGAGCATAGTCATATGTAGATAATGCAGAAAGCCACCTATGGCCAGTGGCATCCAACTTAGCTGAGGTCTGCACACAGGTCAACGGATTATTGTCAGTTTTTACTAGTATTTTAGCCCCTATACAAGTACTCATGGAATTGGTCAACAATAGCCCACTTCAAAGCTAGGAACTCTAACTTATGTACAGGATAGTTTCTTTTCGGATGGGGTCAGGCTTCTACTGGCAAAGGCCACTGGTCTCAGGCCATTCTCGTGCTCTTGGTACAACACAGCCCCCAACCCTTGCAAACTAGCATCAGTGTGCAGGACGCAAGGTTTTCTTGGATCGGCATAGGCCAGCACTGGAGCATGGGTAAGCTGATATATGATCTCATGAAAAGCAGTCTCACAATCAGGAGTCCAGCGGGCCCCAAATACTTCACTGGGATGAAAATACACTCTTTCAGTCTTGAGGGACGCTGACTTTTGGTATTTTTTGTGGGTTGGGGATACCCTTGAGTAAGGTTAAGTAAAGGCGGATCACTCTTGAATAGTCCTTGATGAAGCGCCGATAATAACCACAGAATCCCAGGAATCTTTGCAGTTCTTTTAGATTTTTGGGCTGTGGCCAGGTGGTCAAGGCCTCAACTTTACTTGGGTCGGTCTCTATTCCCTCGGTGGATACTATGTGTCCCACATACTTTACTGATGTTTGAAAGAATTGACACTTATCAATGGACAGTTTAAGGCCAAAGTCCTCCAGTCGGTCCAATACCTTAAATAATCTGCTCTCACGTTCCTCCAGTGAGCTGCCAAACACAAT
The DNA here is from genome assembly GCA_016271365.2 of Neoceratodus forsteri. Taxonomy (NCBI): domain Eukaryota; kingdom Metazoa; phylum Chordata; order Ceratodontiformes; family Ceratodontidae; genus Neoceratodus; species Neoceratodus forsteri. The sequence goes on along the minus strand of CM028132.1, from coordinate 23,390,413 downwards.
AACATCATCTAGGTATACCAGGCACTCTAGTAAGTTCATGTCCCCCACTGCACGCTCCATCAATCGTTGAAAAGTGGCTGGGGCACCTGAAATCCCAAGGCATCCTCATGAATTCATAGAAGCCAAGCGGACAGATAAAGGCTGTCTTCTCACGGTCCTCTGGGGCCATCGGGATCTGGTAGTACCCACTGCGGAGATCCAGCACAGAGAAGCACTTGCTCCCGTTTAGGCAGTCCAAAGCATCCTGAATGCGGGGCATTGTGTACTGATCAGGGATAGTCCGCCGGTTTAAGGTGCGATAATCCACGCACATCCTTACTGTCCCATTCTTTTTCCTCACTACCACAATGGGGGAAGCATAAGGGCTTCTGGATTCTTGTATTACACCAGCAGCTAACATCTCTTGCAGATGCCGTCTCACATCATCTATATCAGCAGGTGCCAGGCGTCGAGACCTCTCACGAAATGGTCTTTCATCATGCAGCCGAATATTGTGCTCAGCTCCTTGCACGCATCCTACGTCCCATTCCTTTAAAGAAAACACCTGGTCTCTCTGGGCAAGCTTCTCACTGATCCTCACTTTCCATTCAGCTGGCAGCGGGGAGTTGCCCAAATAAAACAAGTCAGCGTTACTCTGTCATTCTTCCTTGAACTTGTGCTGTTGGGTAGCACTGCAGTGTCTGCACAATGCACATTAGCCAGGATGCAACCTCTATTTACTCGAATGTCTCTTTCAGACACATTATGAACTTGACCATTACCCTTCTGGCATAAGCATGGGCTCTAGCGGGCAAAATACTAGGCTTGACCAGCAGTCCCTCTGGCAATTTTCCATTGCCTGGTGCATCCAACATTAATATTTTATTCTTAACATCCTTTCTGATATGGACCTCTCCTGTAAGGTACACTGGGCATTTGGCGCCAGGATCAGAGACTCAGGATCCTTCTTCCATACAATTCCGACCAGTTCCTCTGGTTCTATTTTTTCAGCATCTCTCGTGCCTCATAGGCCTTCTTAATTAAAGCCGGAACTCTTAAAGCTCTACTAGTCTTTGACCCCTGTTTTCATAACACAACTGTGCCAGCCTTCGAACATATGAGCATTTGTTCCAATCAACAAAGGGACACCATCTGACAGTCCAGTGGGGGACACACTAAGGCTAGGGTCTCTACTTGTTCGCCACTCCAGCCACGGAGGTGGGGAAAGACAGCCAAATTGGATGTACCCGGAATAGGGGTAGGCCTTCTCACTTAACCCCATACATGCAGTCCTTCTAATGGTTGTAAGGGTACATCTGACAAATGCTTCTGATACCAATCTTGGAACATAATTGTCACTTGGGAGCCACTGTCTAATACAGCTCTTGCAGACACTCCATTCACCTTTACAGTGGTCTCCATGGAGGACCCACTATTCTGGACCAGTCTGGAGAGGCGGTAGTGGGGGCCTGGGCAACTGACCTCACCACAAAAGGACGTGAGTTAGCATTTTTGGTGCCCTCACTGGGATCATTTCATGCACCTCTTAACCACTGATTTGTTCTCCGAAGCTCTCCTTGTAGCCTATATGCAACTTTGTCAGTGTCTTTTGGGGACCGGCATTCCCTTTTCATGTGCCCATCCTTCCCACAGTTATAGCAAAACATACTTTCTGGAGTTTGAGCTGGCCGAGGCGCCACACTGGGAGCCAGGGCGGGGGTATTACTAACTGGAAACCTTGGGGCCATCTCTGTCTGCGGCGTGATAAGCATTTGGAGACATCGTCAGTTTCTCCACTTCCATGGTCAAGGAATCGAGTTGGAGCTGTTATCAGCAGGAGATACATGGGTGGGTATCCCCCATAGCAGATGCAGTCGGATATAGGTCGGGGCCGTACTTGCAGGCGTGGCCTTCATAAAGGGACTGTTTTTGAATTCCCGGATCTCTCTCAACAGTTAAGCCCCATTGTGGCATATCTCTTTCCTTATCAGAGCACTCATTGACTGCCAACCTCTGCCCCTGAACTTCACTTGATGGGCCACCCTCAGTCACTCGGGTCATAGCCGCAGCTATTGGTGCAGGTCCCTCCCGAGGTCGCCTTTTCTCAACTCCTCGAATTTCTCTCATTAACTCATCATAGGAGGGTGGGGATTCCAGTCGATTTGCCAGGTGTAACTGAAGCAACAGCAGTTCTGAGAAGGGGGCAGACTTAAGGATCCTGTCCAGCCTGGTTCGGTCCAGTTCAGTCGCTGGCAAACTACCCTTTCTGAGGCATTCTTGCAACAATTTTCCAGCCGAGATACATACACAGACAACAACTCCCTTGGTACTGTTGTGCATTTCTTACTCTCCACCATAGATCCTCATCAGAATCTGGGCTCCATACACATTCTCCAAGGCCTCAAGATAGGCCTGTGCAGTCACTTCAGGGTTACTGGCCGCTTTAGCACGGATGGTAGTCAGGGCAGGACCTCGGAGGCTCTCACTAACCCTCTTCTTCGCTGCTTCCGAGCATTGCCATTCTAGCACTTGGGGGCAACATAGTCTATCCAGGTCTCCCAGTCATCCTCCCTTGGGGGTGGGAGGTGCCAGAGAAGATCCTCAACCTTCGTAAGAGTCGTGACTAATGGCAGGTGCAGAAATAGGAGTCTGCATTGGTTCAGCCACCATTACGGGTACTGGAGCGGGAGAGGGTGTTGGGGGAGGAACACCCCCAGGTGGCAAGAATAGTTTCTTCAAGTCCTCCACAGTTTTCCCTTCCCCCAGCAACCATTTAGCAAATTTCTCCTCAAAAGTTTCAGACAGTGGTGGGCGCTCATTCCCCCCCGGGTCTTTACTGTACTTAGTTATTACTCTCCAGGCAGTGAGGGCTCCCTCTGGGGTAATGGTCTGTGGCACTTTGGAGCTATCTATGGGATCCTTAAACTCTACTAGGGCCAGGAAAGTGTGGGTGAGCAGATTAGCATGCCGACCCACCACCACAGGGTTTTGTAAACCTTCCACCTTGGAAAGTACTCCCTGTACAGTGTCCGTATTGATACCCAGGGGGATGTCCAGGATAAGCATAGCATTTTGGGGGTCAATCTCCTCCCCAGTACACCACTCCACCAGCCAGTGCACAACCACTTCTGTCGGGGTACCCATTTTTTCCTTAACAGTGGTTCGTAAATATGGCCACTAGAGGACACACAATCCCAGCGGTGAGCCTCCAAGATGTAACCCCTAGATGGCGCTATCCCAGGGGCTACTACCCCTGCCTGATTTGCCACTAACAGGTTGAGGGGCCTGGATCCAATGGCAGGTGCCTCTACCCAGAGGTCAGGGTTTACAATAGTTAAACTAACTTGGTCACAGCCCTCTGGGACACTGCAACCCCTCTTTCTTCCCACTAGTGGCCCACACAATATATCAGAATTACCTTCACAGTATACACTTACCCCCAGGACTGGTTCCGGCACTGGGACCTCCGGTGAAATAAGATACAGTGCAACAATCACAGTACAGTACTTTAACATAGACAAATACCTCAGGCAGTATAACTTTGCTGAAACAAGCAGCTCTGATTTATTTAGGGGGATATAACAAGGACAGGGGGAAATCAGGTTAATTAGCTTATCACTCTACTCATCTACCTATGGCTCTGTGCACAGGCCTATCCCTATCAGTTACTGTCCCTGGGTACTCAAACCCTAGTGGCTAGTCCAAACCGTGGCAGCTGGTAGGGGCCCTTTCACACAGAGAAAAGAAAAATTAGTTTAAACAGTCAGCAGTACAGTGATTCCATTTGGATTTAATGTGGCAATTCAACAGGAGCGACCCTGAATTAGTACTCACGACCTCCAAACAAGATAGGGTCCTTCAACTCCAGCAGGGCTACTCTTGAGCTCCACGAACTCCTCACACATTTATATGGTAAAAAGAAAGTACTGTACCAGGCAGGCTGCTTCTCTATCGATCAATTACTGCACAATACCGGAGAACACACAGCAGATTCAGTTCCTGACAGATCGAGTGCAATTCAACAATTTCTCCAGTCTTCTACAGGGTGAGCCTGGTTTCTACTTCAGAGATCCTTTGATTCTCTTCACAGTACGATTTAGTCCTAACAAGCAGTTACACAAGCTGCAGACCGGAACTCTGGGCCTTACACACGTTTTTGACTGAAACTGTGCACTGAAGGAGCACAGGGTTTCTTTCCCTTCACTGCCAGAGCTAAACTGAAACTCCAACAGACAAAACCGGCACTTTCTTTGAGTTCCTCCCAGTTCTTGACTGGATTGGCTGTCACTCACAATAGACTGCTGCTGTTGGTCCAAAAGGCGCCAGTCTAAACTACATCTCCCAGAGTCACTGCCCATACAGTCCTCTTGTGGCTGGCTCAGATTATGAGTCCAAGTTCTGATTGTCCAAGGCACCATTTTAGAGCTAGCTTACCCCACACTGATTGGTCCAGTTCAGCAGTTCAAAACTAGAATGGGGAACTAGGCAAACACAGTTCTGACTGCAAAGAAAGCAGGTTAGACAAACTGTATTTTCATTATTACTCTAAATTATTTCTGGCAAACAGTTACATCTTTCAGATAGGTTCCCTTTGCACTCTAGTGACTGCAAAATGGAGTGAATTGGCAGCAGCTCGAGTGGTACTCAATCAAAGAAACACACAGTCCCCCATACAAACTAATTATGTCTGCAAGCAGACAGCTCTTAAAGAGACAGTACCAGAGGCTCTAAAAACACTCACTGATAAATGGCTTAAACGCCAAACACCATTCAGGCTTGGAGCATTCAAGCAAGCTCCTGGAAGTCTTTTGGGAACCCCCATTTGCAGGGGGGTTACAAGCATATTATGAGAAACAGCACACATGGTACGATTATAGCATACTGTGAAAAACAGCAAACATGGTACATTGACACGATACATCATATTACAAACAGCAAACATGGTACATTGTCAGGGTAACACACAGGCCCAGTGTCACAGGAGGAGCCAGAGTGCAATATAGAGACATGATACAGTCAGAGTTAGAAACATGATACAAATATAGCTAGGTTTTAAATGGTGGCGAGGGCAGAGGTATATTAGCAGGAAAAACGGTAAGGGGGACATGTCAAGCACAAGGATCCGTGGAGGCATGAGAAGGCAGGAGATTTTCAGGTAACCACAAGGGGAGTGTAAACAGAGTGACTAACCGTGTGATTTTTCTGATGACAGATAAGGGGAGTGTAGGTAGTAAGCATGCCAGCAGGGTAGTTAGCTAACAAGAAGGAGGGGCGGCAAAAGGACGCGCTTAACTCACTCCCCTCCAGTCTCCTCTGTTGACATCCGGGTTCAGGGAGCGAACCCAGGTTACCAGCGTGCCAAGTGAACTCCCATCGCTCCATGCCACAGAACCAGCAAGTCAACATTTTTTAAATCCTGTAGGCCCTGTCGTTTTCTTAGGCCTTTCAGTCATACCAGTTAACTGAATATAGACAAAAAGTATTGCTGGTTCCTTAAACAACAAAATTCATAAGCCACTAAATAAACTTGTACAATAAGCAGTTCGTTTTATATTTTTAATCAGAATAACTGTTACCGCGTTTAAGCGGGAACCACAAAACCGACTTTTCTCCAGTTCCAGAGAACTGATTGTGAACCAGAGAATACCCATAAAATATCAAAAGTTAGATAAAATAACCTCTCTAACACAAGTGTCAAGAAATAAAATAGGGAAAATTATAGGATTTTTTTACAAATTAAAATAAGGGACTTAGACAGTGGACTTGTAGAGGGCTCCAAGGGGACTGTTCTCTTCATTGGAGAAAAATCTGATGTTAGAACACTAGAGGGAGCCTCAAAACACAGCACCATTCGAATAGAGAACTGATTCCACAGCACCATTCTGATCTCCGAGGCAACATCTCAGTGTGGAGATGATGCATTTCTTTGTATAGCATCACTATTGGACTCATGTTGTTAGCATGTTGCTGCTGTCTTCAGCGTACAGGAAGATTCATAGAGTACATAGAGAGATACGAGAGAGGAATTAGGAGGCTGGTGAGCAAGATGGAAAGCCTGGGGTTGAGTGGGAAAATAAGAAGCTGGGTAGAGGCCTGGCTGGCAGGAAGAACTCGGAGGGTGGTGCTAAATGGGGTGCATTCTGGAATGGAGAGGGTGAAGAGTGGAGTGTCATGGGGTCAGTTTTGGGTCCGCTTCTCTTCAACATCTACAGTACATCAGTGATATTGCGGAGGGTTTGAGAGGGAGGGTTTTCCTGTTTGCTGATGATACGAAAATATGCAATAGGGTGGACACCCCAGGGGGGTGGAAGACATGAGGAAGGACTTAAAAATGCTTGAAAAATGGTCCTGGATGTGGCAGCTGAAATTTAATGCCAAGAAGTGCGCTGTGATGCACTTGGGGAGTAGGAAAAGAAGAGCAGAGTACATCCTAGGTGGGGAGGAAATCAAAGTAACAGAACAGGAGAGGGATCTGGGATCATAGTCTCCTCGAACCCTAAGGTAGGAATCCAATGTAGCAGGGCGATGGAAAGGCGGGCGCATTACTAGCAGAAGGAGGGAGGTAATAATGCCCTTTTATAAAGCCATGGCAAGGCTGCAGCTGGAGTATGAGGGTTCAGTTCTGGAGGCCACATCTCCGCAAGGATACAGATGCACTGGAGAGGGTTCAGAGAAGGGCAACCAAGGTGGTGCAGGGTATGCAGGGAAAGTCATACGAGTAGAGGTGTAAGGAGCCAGATCTGTACACACTGGAGACAAGAAGGGAAAGGGTAGACATGACTGAAACTTATAAATATGTAAAGGGGCTCAATAAAGTGGGAGAAGAGGGTTTACTTAAGAGGAAGGGGGGGGTTAGAACTAGAGGGCATAGCCTCAGGCTGTAGGAAAAAGATACAGAGGCAATGTGAGAGGGCGTTTCTTCATGGAGAGGGTGGTGGAGTCCTGGAACAGATTACCAAATGGAGTAGTGGGGTCTAAATCGGTGGAAGAATTCAAGAGGGCATGGTACAAGCATATGAGGCTGAGTATTGGGAGGAGGGCGGGGCTGGCAGGGAGGGGGATGTGTAGGCGGAAAAAAGGGCAGATTAGATGGGCCGGTATGGTCCTTTTCTGCCGTCAAGCTTCTATGATTCTATAGAGAGTGGTTAAGCACAGGGAGGTCATGTGACATGTGCAGGGTCACGCATTGAGTAAGTGGCGGTTGTGGGATTCAAACTCGAGTGTCCAGGTTTACAGCTCTCTGCTCCGACCTCTTGGCCAGCATGCCTCCAACAACATTAATTACCCTCAAGGATGGCATTCACCACTCACAATATCAAATTATTAGCAAATAGCATTCATCTGCAGTCCTACAGTGTACTTGTCAGCTTTGCCATCTGATAAATCTCGTTCGTTGTGCCCAACTAGTCCTCCCAGGTTTGAAGGAAATTTTGGCACCGCTCTCTAGTGATACATTGCTGTGCTGCAGTGACAAAAATAGAAAATAACATACACTTTCATATTTTAATCCAGCCTATGGAAAGGCCCCAGCAAGTTGTTCACTGATAAAATTCTGTATTTCATATCCAAAAATCCTCCCTACAAAGGCAGGGCTGTAGGGTGGAGGTAGCACTACTGCTCAGTACGCTGGCGACCCGAGTTCGGAAGTGAGCTTGTGTCATTGGTGGTTGGCCAAGGAAAGAGGCCTGAGCGTCCCAAGCACAGCTCTCCTTTGGAGGGGTAGGAGGGTTACGTGGCCTGATGTGTGACTGCCACCTAGTGAATGCTTAGTGGTAGTGTGGCTGGGACTTGGCGGGATGGAGGGGACGGGATGCTGCTGGCACCAACCGCATGTGTGTTAGTGCGTGCCCAAGAGCATCATGGCAGCATTCTTGGAAGAGAGAAAAAACAAGGGAAAAATAGCATTTGGCTGGGCCCTTCCTGCCCCCCGCTTCCACTGTTGGGCTCACTCCTCCTGCCATCCAGAATGCTCCTAAGCTTCGCGTTCACTGCAGCAGCTGGATGTCTGTGGTGGAGCTGCTTCAGGAGCTGAAGGCAGGTCCTGAATCAGGGGCTGGATCTGAGGGGGCAGTGCAGTGGTGAGTTGCAGATTGCTCATGGAGTTCCAGAGTTCCAGGATGCTCAGGTGAGAGGAGCCTTGACAGAAGAGAGGTGGTGCGGACAGATGCTGAAGAAGGTCCTGGCCAGCGAGTCCAGGGAAAAAAAAAATAGAATAAAAAAACAATCCTCCCTACATCCCCAAGCAATTCTGCCTGACATTTTCCAAACGTAAAAATTACTTGTGTGGTTATTTACTCTTTCATAACTTTTTTTAAAAAGTGGCTAGAGGGTGGTGTCCAGTTGGCTCACTTAATGGTGGCACATAATGCTACCACGCTGGGGACAAAGAATTGGGAGGGAGTCTGAGGAAGTCTATAAGTGTGGTGGCCAGGTCTGGGGGTGCCACCAATGGCAGTGCTTGCCTGACCAGGAAAGGACAACAGTACCAGCGACCCCTGTGGTAGGCTGTCGTGGCTTGCTTCCATCCACAGGGGATGCTGTGCATGGGCATGGTGACATATTGCACCTTAAAAAGCAGCCAAATTGGAACATTAGCACAGTAGTAATGTTTGAGTTTTGGCGTACTGGCAAAGTCCAGCTGGCTGTTGGTGATGTCCTTTTCGTGACGGAAGAACATGCTGTTACATGTCATTCATGATTTTATTTTTTTGTGCTTTTACAGATGAGAATTCTCCAGCAAATTTCTGGGACTCTAAGAACCGGGGTGTAAATGGAACACAAAGAGGACAGATTGTGTGGCGTATTGAGCCAGGCCCTTACTTTATGGAGCGTAAGTACTGACATGTTGACATCAGTTAGTGTGTGGTGGGTGAGGGGTGGGAGTGAGGTTGGAAAGAAGACTGTTTCTTCTCTGGGTATTAATACACATTCTGCTCCGAACAACATCTACAGAAATGCAGTTGTCTTCCTAGGATTTGTGGGATTTTTAACTCTGACTCTGAAACAACTGAGGCAGTCTTTGACAATTTGAAAGACTGAGTATTAAAGGGATGCTCTCATCCCCCATGGGACAACTCTGCCTTCTTTAAACTTATGTAGGCAGGTCAGAGTATCTTGAATACAGAATTTAAATTTTGTGTTAAGGACCTCCAAATGAGTTTTTTTCAATGCATTTTCAGAGGTATAGTACAGTGCTAGAGCACTGTGCCAGCATTGTTACCACACCGGAGTATCTTCAATACAGTTAAACTAGCCATCTTTATTTCAGAGTTACCACACCAATATGGCGCCATGTGATCTTCCAGGAATCAGTCTTCACCATTGATTCACACTGCTGGGTTCTGAGCCAGAGTTGTTAGGGCCCTGTGGAAGTCAGAACTTTTCAGGAAGGCTGGCGCTGAGGCAAGATGCGCACATTCATGGCATCGCGAGGGGGAGCCTGTGGCACAGGCTTACCTCGGCATCAGCCCTGAACCGCCTCGGTTCCTTTTTTCTGTCATCGAGTGTGCTTCAGTGATGATGTCATTCACCTTCATGGAGTCAGAACTTCATGTCTGTACGAAAGCAGCATTCAGTTCTCAGTTTTTACTGCTTAAAGTTAGAATTTGATATTTTTGTGTCAGTTTAGTGAATTTACAAAAATATTTCTCTCTGTCTCTCATAGCCCTGCTGAGTCAACAGTCGACGGCTGTGGACAGTGATGGTAGGGAGCTTCCTCAGGCAAGAGCTTCCAGCAGTGGGGCCATGTCTGGTCCACTTCCCCCTTTGGTGGGGGGGGGTTCTGACAATGGGCGATCCTGTGCCTGGGAGGAAGGACAGTCCTCCAAGAAATACAAAAAGAAGTGGACCCATTCCTGATCCTGGTCGGGGTTGCAGCGCCACTGGGCCTTGAGTTATTTTTCTTCCCTTAGGAAGGGGAAGAAGTGGTACCGCTCGAGGTCATCCTCTGCAAGGTCTGCAGTGAGGTCCTCAATGTCTTAGAGCAGAAGGTCCTCACTGGCACCGTTGGCATCACCAAGGGCTTCCATTCATGGGAGGTTGAGGTTTCGGGCCCAGAGTCCTTCCATGTCTATTAGTGGGGACTCCAGTGGGTGGTTCCACTACTGGGCAGTCTTAGGATGTCCCATCCTTGAAAATCCTTACAAAAACTGGTTGTTCTGGTCAAACTTAACCAGTATCGACACTTTTTTTAACTTTCTTTTTATTGAGTTTAAAATTATTGACATTTTAAATAAATAAGGACAGAGAGCTATTAGAAGTGGTATACTTCTCACAGACATCTCTTGTGTGAGGATCCCTTACACTGCTCCCCCAGGGTGTTACAGTACTTAAGGAGAAAGAAAGAATTCAGTAAACTACATTTTAGTTACACATTTGGTCAAGAGTTAGCCATAAATGGAATTGACGTGCTCCAAAATGCCCAAGTACATAGTGTCACTGACTGCTATTTTACCATCATTGGTCACAGATAACTCAGATTTTACAACAAAAAGCCCATAGATTCATGCACTCCTCTGGCTTCCCTCCCTCTAAGAACATTGGCAAACTAATCGGTCCAAGTAGGCAGAAACTTGACAGAAGTCGCGAACTACACACTTACCTGTCTGCACATAACTGATTGGTGTCCCAAAAGGAAACAAAGTTCAGCAATTAAAGTCCAGTATACTTTAATGCAGCATTGCTTAAGATGTATTAGTATTTAAATGTGCAGTAGGGATTGGAAAATATTGTAAAATATACACACACATTAACCTGCTTGTCTGTGTGGGGAAGGACAGAGGACCGTCTAGCTACCATGTGGCCAGCGCCATTTTAATCACATTGTCATCTTGCAAGATAAGCTGCACAGCCCAAGGTATATACCCTATGTAGGCATATGGTCCACTAAGATGGGCACCGCCAGTGGCCATTAGCCTCCTAATTGCCCTCCCTCCTTTCTCTAACAGGCTGCCTCAGCAGTAGTGAACATCTGTCAAACAGGTGAGCTGTAAAGGTATTTATTAAAAGTCAAATAGAAGTTCAGGCTTCGGAATCACTTTCCCCTACAGAGGTTTCTTTAGTCCCAAAATCTAACTGAATTTTCTGCATAAGATTACTTGCCTCTTTGGGGTCATTAAAGAGAAGTGATTTTACAGAGTAGATTACTCTCAAGTGAGTGGTGTTTTGCAGAGTGTGTGTGACTCGCAGGGAGCTTAGCGTGGACTGGAGGCCATCAAAGCTCTTCCTTCAGTCCCTTTTTGCAAAGCTAAGGTCAGCATAGATGGAGACACCTCCCCACTCAACCCCCCATTTTCTATCAGTCGCTTCTTTCTGGCTTCAGCAAAGGCTCTGTCATGTTTGTGTTTTCTAGCTAGGATAATGAACAAGGTGCGGGGACCAAATACTTCCTCTGTCTGATGGTGTGGCATGATCCACCGGGCTCTGTGGACCCCCATTGAAGGATTTAATGAGAAATTGTTCCCAAGCCATTTTATTTATTTATTAGTTTTTGTTTACCAGGTAAGCACACTAGACAAGGAATGCCAATTTTCAGGTATGACGGCAAGACCACAAGGATGTTCATCCTCTAGACCTTCTGTTAGTCCCAGTACCGTTAAGTTGGTAGCCCTGGTTCGGGGGTGTCAAATCAAAACTTTTAGAACTTGCCCAGCCATGACTGTATCTGAATTTTCACTTGCCCCATTTATTACCTCGGGTCACACCTGGAAACGAGCCCTGGCTCAGTCTGCCTTTCCAGGTTACCAAAGTTTAAATAAATAAATAAATGACAATGAAATTAGCTCTCTTTTTGTACTTGCCCTTCAAGGAGATTTACTTGTCCCAGACAGGGGGCAATAAGATTTGCACTCCCCTGCCTGGTTTTATTTTCAGTTGCCTCCAACTGAAATCAGAGGAGTTTGTTCTCTGTAATGAGGCTCATGGAGACCGTGGCTGCTTTTACAGGGCTCCATGTTACTTGGGCTAATCAATTAGAGTGAACACAATTTGGGTCAGTCAGTAACAGCGAGCATCAATAGGGCAACTGCACACTACAGCATGTCACATTTAAGCTACAATATCACATCAAACTTGTAGATGTAGCTGCTGTGCAGCACCAATGGCATACCCTGCTGACTCCGCAAGAACTCCACGGACATCTCTCCATATCGATGTATTGTTACTGAGAACCTCCTCCACTAACTTCACAGATACAGCACCTGGCTCACTCCCCAGGCACCCACCCTTTTATACATGGCGGGTGACCACATGCACCTGTTGCACCTAGCAACGGCAACAGGTGCATCCCATCAACAGTGCACGTCTGTGTTTATGCAGGGGGTGCTTCACCTCCCTGCACCCTCCATGGGGAGCTATGCCCCCTGCACCCCCCCATTTCTAATGTTCTGGCACCACGCTGCACTTTGTTAGCCACGATCGCCGAGTTGGTGTTGTCGCCCAATATGTGCAGGTGCTGTAGTTTGCCGGTCACTCAAATTGCTGTCGCCCAAATTGATTAGCCCAATTGATGTGATACCCTTTTGGGGCCGAGCCTGCTGCCTTCTTATGGTATTACCAATTTTATACCAATTTAGCACCTAAAAAATAATAAAAATAACTTGGTTTTTACTGTTTGTTCAGGAGCTCATGGAAACGTATGTTGCCTGCTGAGCCACTGGCTCTGCCCCTCCAGCACTGTGTTTTTAGTGTTACTCCACCAGTATGGCATACTGTGTCATAGTGTTACCACACCAATATAGCACCCAGTGTTACTACACCAATATGATGCCCTTTGTTGTAGTATTACCACACTAAATAGGGCACTCTGTGTTTTAGTGTTACCACACCAATATGGCTCCATGTGTTGTAGTGTTAACACACCAATTTGGAGCCCTGTTTTTTCAGTATTACCACACCAGTATGGAACCATGTGTTTTAGTGTTATGACACCAATATGGCTGCCTGTGTTTTAGTGTTACCACACCAGTATGGCTCCCTGTGTTTCAGTTTTACCACACCAAGATGGCACGATATGTTTCAGTGTTACCACACCAGGATGGCACCCTGTGTTTTAGTGTTACCACACCAATGTGGGGCCACGTGTTTCAGTGTTACCACACCAGTAAAGCACTCTGTTTTCATGTTAAGCAAACTATGGTGCTGTGTCTCATAGAAACATAGACAGTGACAGCAGAGAAAGACCAATGGTCCATTCAGTCTGACTGTAACACCCTATCATTTTCCAAGACCTGTCAATATGGGGTTTTTGTCTACACTATCCACTCCCTTGCTCCTTGGCCTGCTACTACCTCCTGAGTAACTACTAAGCCCTTAACTCTGCCCCAACCGTGCTTGAAACCATTAATGATTTTGGCGCCCACCACCTCCACTGGCAGACTGTTCCATGCCTCAACTACTGTCTGTGTAAAGTAAAACTGTCTGACAGCCTTCCTGAACCTCCCCCCAAAAAGTGTCCACCTGTGTCCTCGTGTTCTAGACTCACCACTCCCGTTGAGTAATTCTCTGCCATTTTCTTGTTTGTTCCTTTCAGGAACTTGAAGGTATCTATCATATAATCCCTCTCTCCTCTGGTCTCGAGCAAGTTCATGTGCACTGCCCTATGTCGAACATCTTAGGATCTGCCCTGCTGGCACTGAATCATTTTGGATACCCTACGCTGCACTGTCTCCTGCATCTCCTTGTCTTTCCTTAGGCGAGGACTCCAGAACTGGGTGCAGTACTCCAGGTGTGGCCGCACCAGTGATTTATAGAGAGGCAGTATCACCTCTTTCCTCCAGCTGTCAACCCCTCTCCCCCCATACACCCCAGCATCCTGTTTGCCTTACTGTAGGCCTTGATACACTTGCGGGCAGTATAACCTAGAGGTTAGAGTAACAAGCTGTGAATGAGCTTGGTACATCCAGCAGACTGGGTTTGATTCTCATAACCTCCACCAGTTTACTGTGTGACCCTGAGTGTGTCACTTAACCTCCCTAGTGTCTCATGTTGCCCCTGAAACACAGGCATTAAAGCAAAAAAAGAAGATTATGGGAATTATTTATGTTGATTCCTAGGTCCCTTTCCTCAAAGGTAGTGCTCTGCTTAACCCCTCCTATCCAGTACTCTGTTTTGGGGTTCTTATTCCCTATGTGCATCACCTTGAACTTTCTGGCATTGAAGTTCAGCTGCCAAAGCTTGGACCACCCCTTCAACCTTTGCAGGTCTCTTTGCGTCTACTTCGCCTCCTTCTCGCTGTCTATCCTACCACAGAGATTAGTGTTATTTGTGAAGAGACACATCTTGCCCTGAGTTCCTTCTGCTCTGTAGCCGATGAACATACTGGAAAAGACTGGACCCAGGACTGATCCCTGTGGCACTGCACTAATGACCTCCATCTCCTTAGATTTGACTCTGTTTACCACTGCTTGCTGCTTTCTCCCTTCCAGCCAACTTCCTCCCCCATTTTACTAGGCCCTTCGAAGCACCCAGACCCTGTGGCTCTTCAGTAACCTTCTAAGAGGTACCTGACATTTGTGACTGAAGGTGTGGGACTCACGAGTGATATTTATGTACTGGAAAATCACTTCAAAGATAATATCGATGTATTGTTACTGAGATCCTGATCCACATATATGCCTAGGATACCTGCGAGCCTCAAAGGACAGTAAAGCAGGATTCACCCACGGGTCCTAAAAGAACTGAGCACAGTGCTCGTCACCCCTCTGGCAATGCCACTGAGCAAAGGCAGTCAAGGCTAAGTGGTTGAAAGTGTTCAAGTGTTGTGCAAATGGTAGTGGGCAATGCCTCAAGCCCGGTCATGTTGTCTCAAGTGTGTACAAATGGTAGCGGGCCATGCCTCAAGCCGGGTTATGTTGTCTCAAGTTTGTGCAAATGGTAGTGGGCCATGTCTGAAGCCTGGCTTGTTGTCTCAAGTGTTGTGCAAATAGTAGTGGGCCATGCCTCAAGCCCGGTCATGTTGTCTCAAGTGTGTGCAAATGGTAGTGGGCCATGCCTCTAGCCTGGTCATGTTGTCTCAAGTGTGTACAAATGGTAGTGGGCCATGCCTCAAGCCCGGTCATGTTGTCTCAAGTGTGTACAAATGGTAGTGGGCCATGCCTCAAGCCCGGTCATGTTGTCTCAAGTGTTGTGCAAATGGTAGTGGGCCATGCCTCAAGCCCAGTCTCATGTGTAAAGTCTCCAGACCAAAGAGCTCAGTCAGGCTATAGTCCAGTGTGAGAAAGCAAGTCGCAGAGAAGTTGGCCTTGTGTATGTGTGTAATTAAAGCTCCACATGATGTAACTGTTCTGAATGCAGTCTAACCTCAGAATCATATAATGTGCAACTAGGTAGATGAATGTACTGGGTGAGAAAGTAACCCGGATATGATGATCCAGATGGGGTGGGCAGACTGAGAAGATATCTGGATAAAAACTAGCAAAATGGTCGGAAGCGTGGCAACTGGGGTTTAACGCAAAGAAGTGCAAGATCATGCACATAGGGAAGAGAAACCCTGAAGCCACCTATAGGCTGGGAGAGGAGTTGCTGGCAGTCACAAGGGAAGAAAGAGACTTGGGCATCATCATCACTGATAACCTGAAATCATCCAAGCAGCAGTGGCGGCTCTACACCAAGGCCCGCCAGGGTACGTGCCCTGGTAAAAAAATGCTGTGCCCCAGTTGCTGCCCCATATGGTGCATAGCTTCCCCCATGGTAATAATATGTCAGTGCCCTGGCTGTCATCTGTTGTACTGACTGTGCCTGGTAACCCTTTACAGCAAACGCTGCTGCCAACAGACCACCTAAAGCAGTAGGTAAGGCTAGGGGATTTATGGTGTATTAGTAGGGGTATCAAAGTCAGAAGAGGAGTAATAATCCCTCTTTACAAGACACTGGTTAGGCCCCATCTGGAGTATTGCATGGCAGTACTGGAGGCCACACCTTCACAAGGACATTAACCAAATTGAGGCAGTCCAGAGAAGGGCAACAAAATGGTGCAGGGACTGCATCAGAAAACATATGAGGACAGATTAGCAGGGCTCAATATGTATACCCTAGAGCAAAAGAGGGAGAGAGGTGATATGATCGAAACATTCAAACGTCTTAAGGGCATTAACAAGGTGAAAGAGTCTAACATGTTTCAATATAAGAAAAATAGCAGGACAAAAGGACACAGCATGAGATTAGAGGGAGGCCGATCAAGGGGTAATGTGAGGAAGTTCTTTTTCACAGAAAGGGTGGTGGATACATGGAACAGCCTACCTCAGGAAGTGGTGGATATGAATACAGTGCAGGGCTTCAAACAGGCATGGGATAGGCATAAGGGAGAAATACAGATGAGTATGAATAGATAGGCTATTGACAGAGCAAAGGCCGATGGCACATTTATAAGGTAGAAAAAGAAATGGGCTGACTGGATGGGCCTTGCGGTCCTTATCTGCCATCAGCTTCTATGTTTCTATGTTACTATATGTCTTCTCAAGTGTTTGCTGCCTAGGGACAGGGTTCCACCAAGGGTCCGAGATGTTGTGTTCTGTTCTGTACAAGTTGTTCCATCCTTGCAGTCATTGTTGGGGTGTCGGTGGCTGTTAGCTTTGCCAGCATGTTGGTCCTCAAGGAGGAGCCTGCCAGCAGAAGCACTTCCAACCCAAATCAAGATGACAAAATTGTGAGTAAGGCAGGGCAGCCCCTGCAGTATGGAGCTAAGGCTTGTAAATAGTTTGGTTCAAAGAGCTTAATTGGAATACAGATTCTACCTCATGTTAATCTTTTAACAATGGGGCCCAACCTCTTAATGCTAGCCAACGTACAGCAAGTCATCTATCAGGCCTGCACCCATTTATGGACAACATTACTAAACTTCCAGGTTGTTTGGGATTGCGGGGTCCTAGCACAGGTGGGGTACTGGTACCAGTGTGGGCAATAATGTTAACATTACTGATCATTTCAGATAGTTAGTTAGTCAGGGCTCTGTCTACATCAAAAGGTTGTGGGGAAAATATTGTGATTTGCTGTATGTGTGATTTACCCAGCTGGAGGGCTTCACCAGCACCAATCAATCAAACCATTTGTAAATACATTGTGAATGCATAAACTCTACTCCAGTTCCCTTCTCCTAGCCCTCTTCCCCTAATAAATTGTTGTTTGTTTATTTGAAAATCTGGTGTCATGAGCATATTATTAGGGAGAGTCTTTAAATACAAAATGTCTGAATTGTGGGAAAATCTTTATTGGGGTATGTCTGGGGGTGGCCAGTGGTATTCGTGGGTGATATAACATCTCAGGGAGTTATACCTGTAACAGCTTACCCATGTAAAGTACCCTGAATGGAGACACTGCGCAAATGTTTATAATTGTTATCAGTTGATGAACCCAAACCCCTCAGCCTGGCTCCCACGGTAGTAGGCAAGGGGTGTAACACTGGGGATAGCGCCGCCCAGGGGCATAGTGGCAAAGATGGTTGTTTCAGACAGAGTAGTAAGGATCTAAGAGTCAGAAAAGTGGAGTGACAAAGATTACCTGAGATGTGGGGATAAGGAGAGAATAGTAAGTTGAATAAAAGAGAAAATACTCAGCTTTATTAGTTACACTTTATTCCTGCTGTACTGTGCAAATATATATATTTTTTAATGGGGAGGCCCAAGGTTTTTCCAAAATTTTGAGGGAAGCTCAAAATGTTTTCCATGGCTTGGAGGAGGCTCCATATCACAAAAGTCTGAAGACTGATGGTCTAGGGGTTGGAAGCTGGATTTCAGTGCCAAAAAGTGCAGGGTTATGTACCTGGGGCAAGGAAACCCAGGAGCTGTGTGTAATATGAGGGGAGAGGTACTTACAGTCACCAAGCAAGAAAGAGACCTTGGGGTCATCATATCTGATGACCTCAAGACAGCTGCTCAGTGTGACAAAGCAGTGGGAAAGGCCAGTAGGATGCTGGGGTGCACTGGGAGGTGGGATTTCTAGCAGGAAGAGGGTGGTGGTGCTGCCGTTGTATCGCTCACTGGTGAGGCCCCACCTGGAGTACTGTGATCCAGTTCTGGACAGGGTGGAGATGGTACAGAGCAGAGCAACCAAAATGGTGCGAGGGTTGCACAAAAAGGAATACAAGGAAAGGCTGCAGGAACTCAGCATGTACTCCCTGGAGGAGAGGAAAGTGAGAGGGGACATGATTGAGACCTACAAGTACTCCACAGGGATAAACAAGGTGCAGGTGTGGTGTCTCTTTCAGAAGAAGGAAGGCACTGGTGGCATGCAGTAAAGCTAAAGGGTGGGGGGGGTTAGGAGAGGCATGAGGAAATACTTCTTCATAGAAAGGGTGGTGGACAACTGGAGCAGCCAGCCAGAGGTAGTCAGGGTAAAGACTGTGGGGAGCTTCAAGCATGCATGGAGTAGGCACAGGGGCAAATTGGGTAGAGGAAGAGGGGAGGGAGGGACGCCAGTGACAAAATATAGCCAGAGTATCGAAATAGGCAGGGAAAAGGGGCAGACTAGATAGGCCTACCAGTCCTTTTATGCCAACAAAGTCTTTGCTTCTATTTTTCACCTGCACTAGGCCTTTGTCTTGCATTATAATTGATGTTATGCCTATGTAAACTGTGCAATTCCTTGTACTCTGTATCTTGCACCTTGCACTGTCTACACTAGTCGATTCAGCTACGTGGTGAAGTTGCATTTGCATCCACTTAGGTCAACAACCAGCAGCTTTTTTAGCCTAATCTGAGTCTTAAAAGAGAACATTTGTCCGGGAAAGTGCTACCCAGTGACAAAATTGCTACCTCCTTGAAAAAACTGTACACTCTCCCCGACTGTCAAGTGTCAGAAACCTGTTCATTTGTCATCTGAACTCTGATTTAAAGGAAAGCTACACCCTCATATCTTGTAAATTTTATTTGTTTTCATGTCAACAGACAACAGTTTTACCGTAGCTGTTGGTGATATATGTGTTTGCTTCAGTTAATTTTCACTGTTCATACTAGTCCCTGTAACCAAACTATCCTGGGGGACTTCATTTTCTGGTTATTGAAATATAGGGCTGGATTCACAAAGCTTTCAGAAGGTGCAAAACCTTCCCTAAGTCCCCAAAACTGCGATAGCTGTGGAAAAAAAGGGGAGATTGCACTAAGTGCTATTCACAGAAACCTCCGCAGCTGCAGAGAAAAAACACTCGGACTGTGGAAAAGTGCAGCTAAGGAGTCTCTGAGGAAAAAAAGTTACAAGATAAGTGAGCACAGACCCTGAAAGGCTATTCTCAGCCGGTTTTTTTTCCGCAGTTGTGGAAAAAATGTTACACAAAGTGGAATGAGGTGTAACTCTCCCTCAGGAAACTGCAGTAGTGCCTCAACAATTGGAATCTATTAAGGTGGAGGTGAGGCACAGGTAATAGCATCCCAGATAGTACAGCAGTGGCTGATGTTACAGCAACAGCAGCACACATTGCCATGCCATGGCAACAGGTAACAACCACCAGACCCAGTGCAGCCCACAATGGAGCCCCACAGGCAGTAGAGCCTGACCAGCCTACAGTGAATGCTACCCCTGCAGGCAACAGGAATGTCCCAGGGAGGGATGACCAGCGGTGACACTCAGCCACTGTGGTGCCATGGTATTGCTGGTACCTGTGGTGCTGCAGTGGTCCCAATTGAGGGACTGGTTGCAGGTCTCTTTGTGGGTGCTGTCAGCCTCATACTATGGCAGCAATGTTAATGTCTGCTGCTTCAGCTACTTGGATGTACTATTGCTGTGCCTCCTCGCCATTTCCACAGCTCTTGATTGGCAGCACTTGCGAATTCCACAACTGCTGGAATTATGACTGCAGGACTTTTGTGGAATTCGCAACACGCAACTTTTCTTTCAGAATAATGCTTAGCGTTTCCGCAGTGGTGCAAGCCTTTTTCCCGCAGCTGCAGGATTTTTGCTGTTCTTTGAGAATCCTGCCCCTAATTTTCCCTGAGAGCTGCATTAGCATATGAGAACATGATGTGTCAGCACCCTTTAAACTCCACAGTATGCCTGGCTGCTCAATTAGCATTCAACAAAACAAGCTGCAGGAAGGTGAGAAAGAAATTACTCACCATGGTGATCTTTCTTCCAAGGGGTCATTTAGCATCACTAACTTTTTTACACTTAGCTGGCTAGGTGCAACTGCCCTGGAGATGTGCCTTTAAGAGATATTTAAATTAGCTTAGGGCTAAGCCAATCAGAAGACAGAAAGGAGCGTGAGCTGAGTGAGAGCTGTTGAAGGCTTTGGAATTTTTTTTAGGAAAAACGAGGGCAACTGCCCCGAAAAAGAGTCAAGAGGATTCAAAAAACATGCAGATGTCCACAAAAAGTGGAAACAGAAACAACAGCAACAACAGCAACACAAGCTAAAAACTCATCAATAAGAAACTTCAAATTTGGTAAAAGTGAATTAAAGAGCCCTTCTCCGACAGGTTGAACCTGGGAGGAAGGGTGGGAGCTTACCGATGCTAAAGGACCCCTTGGAAGAAAGAAGATTACTGCAGTGAGTAATTTTTTCTTCTTACCCCAGGAGTCCTTTAGCATCAGTAACTTTTTTGCAGACTGCCAAGCAGTACCAAGTGGGAGGTGGGCAGAGAACCTATTTAGGAACGAGGCTCTGCAGAACTGCCCTGCCAAATTTGGCATCAGATCTGGTCTGCACATCCAAACTGTAGTGTTTCATAAAGGTGTGCACAGATTTCCAGGTAGCTACTTTGCAGACATCCAGTAGGGGAATGTCCCTTGCTGCTACAAGCAAGGCTGCAGTGCCCCTGGTGGAATGGGCCCTGAGCCCCACTGGAGGTTGGTGACCAGCTTTCTCATAGCAGAATCTAATACAAGAGACCAACCAACGAAAAATAGTTCTCTTGGTAGCTGGTCTTCCCCTGCCTACATCCCCACAGGTGAGGAACAACTGAGTGGAAGAGCCTCTGGACTGTCTAGTATGCTCTAGGTAGTGAAAGAAGGCTCTTTAGACATCCAAGCTGTGGAGCTTTTGCTCGCCAGGAGTGGATGGCTCAGTAAGGAAGACAGGCAGAGTAATGGACTGGTTCAAGTGAAACTCTGAAACCACCTTTGGCAGAAATTTCCTATTTGTCCTGAGCTCAACTTTATCATTGTGAGGGATGATGTAATTCGGCTCAGTGCACAGGGCCTGTAGCTCTGAAATCCTTCTGGCAGAGGTAATGGCTACCAGGAAGACTATCTTCCAAATTACAAACTTGATGTGGGCCATGGACATAGGCTCGAGGGGTGGATTCATGAGCCCGTCTATGCAAAGGTTCAGGCTCCAAGGAGGAACAGGCTCCCTGATTGAAGGCTGGAGGTGCAAGAGGCCTTTGAAAAACTGTTTAAAAAATGGTGTGGGGAAAAAAATGATTTTTTTCTTTCCCACCAAAAGGTAGGCCGAAATTGCTGCCAGGTGTAGCTTGAGGGAAGATGGTTTCAAGCCTGACACCCGTAAGTGTACCAGGTAGTCTAGCAGCTGAGGGTCTGAAGCTGATAGGGGTTCGACCTTTCTGCTCTTGCACCAGACGGAAAACCTTTTCCATTTGGCTGCATAAGTCTTCTTAGTGTTCAGTTTTTTTAGACACCCTCAGTATCTTAAGGACCTGTTCAAAGTACTGTGAGGATGGAAACTCTTAACTCCTCAAGAACAGGCCTTAAGGTGAAGAGAGTGTATGTCTGGGTACTGCACTTCCGTCTGAGGAAGGGTCAGCAGGGAGTGAGTTGGAGGCAGGCGAACAGGCCTGCTGCAGGACATTGAGAGAAGGAGAGGGTACCAGGCTTGCCTGGGCCAGTCTGGAGCCACTAGGATCAATGATGCAGGCTGCTGTCTGTGTTTTAGCAAAACCCTGAATATCGGGGGAAAGGAAGGAAATGCGTATAGGAACCTCCCTGACCAGTCCAGGATCAGGGCATCCAAAGGAAGTGTTCCCACATCTGGGGGCCTGCAACAGTACTGAGGAAGCTGAAAATTGAGGAGAGAGGCAAATGGATCCACGTTGGGTGTGCCCCACTGCCTGAAAACTGTGGCTAGTACTTGCTTGTTCAGCATCCATTCACTCTGGCCTTGACTGATGTGGCTTAGAGCATCCGCCAGAGTATTGAGTTTGCCTGGGAGGTGAATAGCTGAGAGGCTGACTCCCAGGGAGAATGCTAGAGACCAGAGCTTCAGAGCTTCCAGAGAATTCCTGATCTGATACCACCCTGCTTGTTTATGTAAAACATTGCGATGGTGCTGTCTGTTCAAATTTGAACCACCTGCCCTTCTATGCTGGGAGTGAAAGCTTTGAGAGCTAGTAAGACTGCTCTGAGTTCCAAAAGATTTATGTGCAACTGTGACACTCTTCGGGAGTCCAGTTGCCAGTTACTGAGGCACCATCCAAATGTTCTCCCGAGGCCAAAAGGGAGGCATCTGTGGTGATCACCTTTGTGGGAAGAGGAGCTTGAAAAGAAACCCCTGCCTGCAGATTTACAGGGTTCTGCCACCACAGCAGGAGCTGGGGGAACTGCTCTGACACAGGTATCAACTTTGAAAATGTGTTACTTCTCTGAAACCAGTGAGCTGTGAGTTAGGCTTGCAGGAGTCGCATTCTGTACCTGACCCCTGGGACTACTGCGGTCATAGAGACCATATGTCCTGGAAGTTTGAGAAAATGTCTGGCTGGTCCTGGCTGTCTCTGGATGAAAGAATCTGCCACTGAAAGGAAACTCTGAATTCTTTTCTGCTGGAGGAAAGCATATTCCTTCTGAGTATCCAGCTGGGCCCCTATGAAGGTGAGCAGCTGGGTGGGTTCTGGGTGAGATTTCTTTAGATTTACCAGGAAACCCAGAGACTCCAAAGTGCGTTCTGTGAGGGAAAGAGATTCCTTGACCTGGCAAGGAGACTTTGTTACTATGAGCCAGTCGTCCAGACAGGGGTTGAGAGCGACACCCAGTCTCCAGAGTTGTGCTGCTACCACTGCAAGACACTTGGTAAAGACTCTTGGGGCCGAGGACAGACCGAAGGGCATTGCGGCGAACTGATAGTGACCTGAAGGAAGTATGAACCTGAGAAACTTCCTGTGAGATCTCCTTATAGGTATGTGAAGGTAGGCAACCTTTAACTCTTGGGAGGCCAGCCAGTCTCCCTGCCATAAGGACTGTATGACCAGAGACAGAATGATCATTTTGAATTTTTTTTTTTCAGATATTTGTTGAAATATCTGAGATCTAAGATATGTCGCCACTCCACAGTTTTCTTTTGTGTCAGAAAAATTCTTGGAGTACAGGCCTTTGCCCTTCTCATGGGTGGGGACCCTCTCCATTGCTCGTAAAGCCAGAAGGTTTTGTACCTCCATTTCCAACAGCAGTATCTGTGTTGGGGACAGAGGTCTTGACACCTGGGTACGCTTGAGGTCTGGCAGCTGCTTGAACTGTAATGACAGACCCTTCTCCACTATCTCCAGCACCCACTTGTCCGACGTGATGAGGGACCAGTGCTGAAGATAGTGAGAGAGTCTGCCTCCAACCGGAAACGGGGAGGCGACCTGGACGCTCACATCAGGACTTAGACTGAGAGGTAGAGGGCTGGGTAGAGGTGGCTCTTCTTTGGCCCCTTATGCCCCTGCCTCTGAAAAACCCCCTGTACTGACTGAAATCAGATTGGGGATAGGGATTGTAAGGCCTGGGAACAAAGCTTCTGCCCCTACCGCCCCTGGGATGGGATTTCTGAGGGGTGGTGCGCTTAGGTTTGGACGAGTGGCTCTGCCAGGAGGCCTTGTACTCATCAACTTTTTTCATATAGTCAGTGGTTCTGTAATCAAACAACATATTTTGATCACAGGGAAAATCCATGGTCTTGTTCTGAGTGTCTGTGGTTAGACTGGTTGTTCTAAGTCAGGCAAAGCATCTTGGAAAGATGGCATGGGTCATCACCCTAGACGCTGCATCACTGTTGTCATCTGCCATGTGGAATTGGTACATTGTAGTTTCCAATGCAGTTTTTGATGCATCCACCAGCTCCTGCACCATAGAATCTGATCTGTTGTGGACAATGGCCAGGACAGATTTCCAAAAGGCTTTCTTATATTTGGCTGTGAACGACATGTACGAAGAAAGTTTGAGAAGCAGGGAAGCTGTGGCATACATTTTCTTTGCTGTAAAGTCAATTCTCTTGGAATTCTTGTCCAGGGGAGAGGGGGACAAGGAGACTCCAGCTTTCTCTCTAGCTGCCTGCTGCACTATACTCTCGTGGCTAGGGTGTGCAGACAGGAACTCGGTACCATATTTAGACAATTTATATTTTCTCTTGAGCCGTTAATCATCCCCTGATACTGAAGTGGGGTGTTGAAGCAGCTTCATGGAATTTTTTCTAAATGCATTATAGATAGGGACAGCCAGGGTCTTTGGGGTTGAAAGACCTCTCATCTCCCTATAATCTTCGTCTTCATCGACATCCTGGTTGGACTCCTGCGTAGGGAGATTCAGGGTGTCCAGCATATTTTTTATAAAAGTAAACATAGAGGAGTGATCCTCCTGGTCACCCAGAGGATCCCCGAGATAAGGGTCCAGGGACTCCTGGGACTCAAGGCCCTCAAAATCCATGTCAGGGGCATCATAAAATTGATCACCACAGGGTTCGACAAATCCCATCGCCCGACATTTCAGGCTACAAGATCTGTCATTCAGACTAGTAGATTTGCAGTCCTCACTTGTCCGCGGACAGCCAGCTCAGAGCATTTTTTCCCCCTTTGGTTTTCCTACCTGCCTGGAGTGCCTGACTACCTGTATATACAAGTGTCCACTAGGTGCCGCCACCCGTGGAGGAGTTCAGTCAGTGAGGGACGGGTCACATGTTAAACAATAATGTAGGCATGTGGGAGGCGGGAGCTGAGTGAGGGAGCTGCCAAGCAGGAGCAAGCACAGCACAGGAGCGCACAGTAGCGATAGAGTGGGATGACGTCGACCCTCCCGCCGAACCACTCAACACCCATCACAGACCAGAGCATTTTTAGAGGAACCAGGACTGACAGATGAGTGAGCGAGTTGAAACTGGGAGAGTACTCGGTCAGTCCTGGTATTGGCACAGGCGGTGGTAGGGGTGGGAGGTGGTATAGCACAGACAGGGGGGGAGAGGAGGAGGAGACAGTGTGAGAGGCTGTGAGAGCACCATTTGTGATAGAGCAGAGCTAGAGAGTGGAGCTGGAGAGAGATGTACCCGTACTAGTGTAGTCTGATTGTTTGGGATTCAAGGCAAACTAATTGAGCTACAGGAGATGAGCTGCTACCATCTTTTTTCTAATGCTGGTGGCAGGAAAAAAAAGAACAGCGAGGAGCAGAGCAAAATAAATAGGGGGGAGAAGAAGACTGTTTTTGTCTCCTGCTGCACACAGTTTTGGGGGAAGGGTTTGCTTTACCGACTTGGTAAGTCGACGACCAGATAACTGAACAACCAGGGCAAAGCAATTTGCAGGACGTCTTTTCAGCAACCAGGGCATATTAAAAAAAAAATACCATTAAATTAAACAACTAAAAAATGATTTTGAAAATAAAAAATAGCCTTTGTGAAGGCTGCTGCCTGTTGGTATTGGGAGAGCAGGAGGAGGAGGAGGAGTGAAAGGAGTGAAGGGAGGTGTCACTGTCTACCAGTCCTGAAGTATCCTGTGGCTGGCCTGTAAAAGAACTAAAAAAAAACGGCAGCTAGCTTAGTAGACAAGTACAGGACTACTAGTACAGACAGTACTAACTTGTAAAAAAGAACAGATTAAAAAAAATACATATACTGTATTACAGCAACAGTCAGGAGCCCTGCCTAACTGTGTGGGGCTGTTGTTGGGAGAAAGACGAGGAGGGTGTGAAAGGATTGAAAAAAAGGGTTGATTAATTTGTTGCCCACCCAGTATCTATCCACTGTCCAGTCCACTCCTGACCGCTGTGGTGGACTTGTGAAATGCCCCCCCCAAAAAGAAATCTAGAAGAAAAAAGAAAAAGTAAAGAAAACAAAAGAAGCCCAACGGAGCGGGGGACTGCTGGGAGCAGCAGTGGGAGCCTGCAAGGAGATTGTGTGCTGGAGTGAGCTTCAGGCTGGAGTGGGGTCGGGGTGACCTGCCCAGTGTCCTGTGGCCAGTTGGCTTGTGATTTATCACACTTATAAAATGGTGAGAAAGCTATTAAACAACAACAACAAAAAAAGATTTTACAGAAAATAAGAAGCCTATCTCTGTTGTGACTGTGTGTGGTGGGCTCTTGGGCTAGAGGTGTTGTGTGGGAAAGGGGTGAACTGCCCAGTGTCCTGTGGCTGGTTGGCTTGAAAAAGTAACATTAAAAAAAAATAATAATAATACGCTATTAAAAAAAAAAGATTTTACAGAAACTAAGACAGAACGAAGCCTAACTGTGTGACTGTGGTGGGCTCTTGGGCTAGAGTTTGAGGTGTTGTGTGGGAAAGGAAAGGGGTGAATTGCCCAGTGTCCTGTGGCTGGCTGGCTTGAAAAAGTCACATAAAGAAATAAGCTATTAAAAAAAAAATTTTTTTTACAGAAAATAAAAAAAGGGAGAACAAACTAAGCCTAACTATGTGTGTGCGGTGGGCTCTTAGACTGGAGGTGTTGTGTGGGAAAGGGGTAAACTGCCCAGTGTTCTGTCTGGCCGGCTGGCTTGAAAAAGTCATACAAAAAATAAATAAGCTATAAAAAAAAATTTTATAGAACATAAGTAAGAGAAGTCTACTGTACCAAACTGTGTGTGTGCTGTTGTGCGTGACGTGACCAGAAGTGTTCTCCCTCATCTTCCCATTACCTACCGCCAGTAGAAAACAAACACACACACACACACACACACCTCACAATGACTTGAGTACAATGTTATTATCATCACAAAAACAGCACTAAGCAGAAAACACTAGAGCAGAGCCAGACACTGAGACATTTAATATGTAGAGAAGTAAGCAACAAACTCTTATATCTCTCTAGTCAGCAGCAGCAGCAGCATCCTCAAGTTCTTCTAATACACAAACTACTAGTTCTTCCGCAGAATCAGATGACAGGAATAAAAAGTCTCGAAGTGCATCTGCATCATCTGTGGTACTTGATAGAACAGCTGATTTAAGCAGTGAGGCCTTAGCTGAGCCGGTAGCCTCTGTGTCACTTCCAAAGAAACGCAGTTTAGTGCCTGATGAGGTGGTGGTGCCAGAGAAAATAAGTAAAAACAGGAAATATGACCAAGAAGAGAGGGCCAGGCTGTTTTGGCCTCACTGGTTGACCACCTATAAATGGTTACGATACAATGAAAAAAGAGGATTGATGTACTGTATAGTGTGTGAAAAGTATCCCACTATTGCAACACCAGCATTTTCAAAAAAAAAACAAATGTGTTTGCCACATGCATTAACAATTTTAGAATTGAGTCACTACGTGCACACAAGTCCAATCCACATGCGCTATGCCAGAACCAACATGTTCTAGAAAGTGGTCAGCATGCAGTTCAGTGCGATATCCGTGAGTCACCACTTTATCAAGCCTTTGCACAGTTGGAAGAGGCCACAAAGGTGAAGATGAGACGCCCGTTTAACACAGTGTACTCCATTGCAAAAAAACTGCACCCATTTTCTGACATGGATTGGCTATGTGAATTGCAAGAGAAAAATGGGATTCATCTTGGTTTAAATTATACCAATGATAAGCGAGCCAGGGACTTTTGCAGAGCTATATCTGCTGTTCTATCCAAGAGCCGGATGCAGACTCTTAAAAATGCAAACTATGTTACAGTTCTTGCTGATGGCAGCACCGATGCTGCTATAACTGAATGGGAAAATGTCTTCCTGCGTTTTGTAAATCCTAACACAAAAGATGTATCTACAGATCTGATCCAGGCTGTGCCCTTGGAATCCTCACATGCTGTAGGTGTCTTTAATGCAATAACAACTACATTCGATTCACTACATCTTCCTATCACTGACCTGTCGAATGTGAGCAATCCGGGGCGACTTCTGATTTCTGCCAATTTTGATGGGGCAAGTGTAATGCTGGGTGAAAGGGGTGGAACAGTTGCGAAGTTACGGGAGCACTGTCCTCAGGTCTTAACCATGCACTGTGTTACACATAAGTTGGAGCTGGCAGTTCTTGATATGAAGAAAACAAACCCTTTCATATCAAAGCTTGAAAACACTCTAAAGGGCATATTTAAATTCTACCAGTACAGTCCCCCAAAAACGAGAGAGCTTCAAGAGATTGCACATGTGATAGATACTGATCTGGCACACTGTAGTGCCGTTAAACAGGTGAGATGGCTTGCCAGCAGATCACGTTCAATATAGGGAGTTCAGGTGAACCTACCTACAGTTGCTCAGCACCTGGAACAAAGTGCATCTGGTACTGATGGGTCAAAAGCAAAGGTGCTATTAAGAGAGGTACAGTCTGTATACTTTGTCACATCTCTTTATATCCTGCAAGATTTTTTGCCCATACTTAAAACTATGTCTCTGCGGTTTCAAAGAGATGACTTAATAATTCTTGAAGTACCACATCTTATAGAGACCTGTCTCCTCCAGCTGATGGAACTGAAATCAAAGTCAGGGAAATACATGAAGCCTTTCCTAGATCAATACAAACCTCAGGACAGATGTATGGATGTTGTAATTTCAAAGAAGGGAATTGAGAAGACTGTCCCCTTTACATTTAAAGGCAACTGCCCGGAAATAAAATTTGGAGCAGATATACAACTGCATACTTTAGTTAATGCAGCAATAGATTATATCAATGTAAGATTTCACAATTTCTCAGAGGTGCCCTTTGAAATGGTACACATGTCTAGATTTTAAACAATTCGATCTACCAAGAGAACAACTTGCAGAGTTTGGGACTAATGAAGTGGCTAATTCAGCAACATACTTAAATCTTTTCACAGAAGAGCAGCAGGAAAATATTAGATCAGAATATGCTGCATTTAAGGCACCGCTGAAATCTGCAGTTGACAAACCCTATCTGCAGGTGTATACAAGATTGCTGAAAGAAAAACTGCCTCAGATTGCTCACATTCTAGAGTTAGTGGAAATACTCCTGGCAATGAGTATGTCAACTGAAAAGTGTGAATGAGTGTTCTCCACTCAAAACCCGATAAAGACAAAAATAAGAACACGTCTGGCAGATGACACACTAGAGTCGCTTCTTCACATAGCAGTAGAGGGTCCTGAACTATGTGACTTCGATCCAGATCCAGCAATAAACCACTGGCTGCTGTCTGGTCTAGGCACTCGACATGTATATGGGCATTCTGCTGCTGCCGGCGCAACTGATGCTGTATCTCATGCTAGTGCTGCTGCTGGTACAACTGATGCTGTATCTCATGCTAGTGCTGCTGCTGGTACAACTGATGCTGTGTCTCATGTTAGTACTGCTGCTGCTGCTGGTACAACTGATGCTGTGTCACATGTTAGTACTGCTGCTGCTGCTGGTGCAACTGATGCTGTGTCTGATGCTAGTACTGCTGCTGCTGCTGGTACAACTGATGCTGTGTCTCATGTTAGCACTGCTGCTGCCGGTACAACTGATGCTGTGTCTCATACTAGTACTGCTGCTGCTGCTGGTACAACTAATGTTGTGTCTGATGCTAGTACTGCTGCTGCTGCTGGTACAACTGATGTTGTGTCTGATGCTAGTACTGCTGCTGCTGCTGGTACAACTGATGCTGTGTCTCATGTTAGTACTGCTGCTGCTGGTACAACTGATGCTGTGTCTCATGTTAGTACTGCTGCTGCCGGTACAACTGATGCTGTGTCTCATGTTAGTACTGCTGCTGCCGGTACAACTGATGCTGTGTCTCATGCTAGTACTGCTGCTGCTGCTGGTACAACTGATGCTGTGTCTCATGCTAGTACTGCTGCTGGTACAGCTGATGCTGTGTCTCATGTTAGTACTGCTGCTGCTGCTGGTGCAACTGATGCTGTGTCTGATGCTAGTACTGCTGCTGCTGCTGGTGCAACTGATGCTGTGTCTCATGTTAGTACTGCTGCTGCTGCTGGTACAACTGATGCTGTGTCTGATGCTAGTACTGCTGCTGCTGCTGGTACAACTGATGCTGTGTCTCATGTTAGCACTGCTGCTGCCGGTACAACTGATGCTGTGTCTCATACTAGTACTGCTGCTGCTGCTGGTACAACTGATGTTGTGTCTGATGCTAGTACTGCTGCTGCTGCTGGTACAACTGATGTTGTGTCTGATGCTAGTACTGCTGCTGCTGCTGGTACAACTGATGCTGTGTCTCATGTTAGTACTGCTGCTGCTGGTACAACTGATGTGTCTGATGCTAGTACTGCTGCTGCTGCTGGTACAACTGATGCTGTGTCTCATGTTAGTACTGCTGCTGCTGGTACAACTGATGCTGTGTCTCATGTTAGTACTGCTGCTGCCGGTACAACTGATGCTGTGTCTCATGTTAGTACTGCTGCTGCCGGTACAACTGATGCTGTGTCTCATGCTAGTACTGCTGCTGCTGCTGGTACAACTGATGCTGTGTCTCATGTTAGTACTGCTGCTGCTGCTGGTGCAACTGATGCTGTGTCTGATGCTAGTACTGCTGCTGCTGCTGGTACAACTGATGCTGTGTCTCATGTTAGTACTGCTGCTGCTGCTGGTACAACTGATGCTGTGTCTGATGCTAGTACTGCTGCTGCTGCTGGTACAACTGATGCTGTGTCTCATGTTAGTACTGCTGCTGCTGCCGGTGCAACTGATGCTGTGTCTCATGCTAGTACTGCTGCTGCTGCCGGCGCAACTGATGCTGTATCTCATGCTAGTGCTGCTGCTGCTGCTGCCGGCACAACTGATGCTGTGTCTCATGCTAGTGCTGCTGCTGCCGGGGCAACTGATGCTGTGTCTCATGCTAGGGCTGCTGCTGCTGCCGACGCAATTGATGCTGTGTCTCATGCTAGTGCTGCTGCTGCCGGCGCAATTGATGCTGTATCTCACACTTGTACCACTGCTGCTGCCGGTACAACTGATGCTGTGTCTCATGCTAGTACTGCTGCTGCTGCCGACGCAATTGATGCTGTGTCTCATGCTAGTGCTGCTGCTGCCGGCGCAATTGATGCTGTATCTCACACTTGTACCGCTGCTGCTGCCGGTACAACTGATGCTGTATCTCATGCTAGTACTGCTGCTGGTACAACTGATGATATTTCTCACGCTGGTACTGCTGCTGCTCCAACTCCATCACCAGCCTGTCCTAGCACTAGCACTACAACCAGCACACTTGATGTTGGTGACAGTTCTTCTGGTTCTGAATCTGAGTTCTCATTATCGTTGCCCTAATTATTCTCTGCTTCGTTCATTCTGGCATGTTGTGTGGGACTGGTGGATTCTGGGCTGGAGCTGACTTTGGCTCCATTTGACTCAGACTTTAAATCAACCTAACAAAAATTTAAACAACATATATCTTCATTTTTACTGTTTCATATAGCCTGTACATTTGTTACTGTTAATAATACAATGCTTTTTTAATCTCTCTTCATATGTCTTCTGGTGCAGACCCTGCACCATTTTAGTAGCCCTCCTCTGGACAGCCTCATCCTGTCTAATTCGATGGTTCCCACAAATATTTGCCCAAAAATGAAGGGAACTGTCGAAAATGAGCACCCATGATAAAATTAGGGTTTAAAACGGATAGTTGCGGTAAAAATAAAGTCAAAATAGAGCGGTTGCGCTTAAAATAAAAATTTTGCGTGGTGCTAATGGAAAGGTTAAACTTTCACTCAGCACACTATTAGAAATAAAATATGAGGAAAACTTTAGCCAGATAAGCACTAGGAGGCTGTCAACAAGGAAAGTTGAGAGACACCTCAGGGGCAATGTTGCTCAGTCCAGCAGAGAAAAAAATTCTGAAGCCATTCAACAGCTCTCACTCAGCTCCCCCCTTCCTGTGTTCTGATTGGCTTGGCCCTAAGCTCATTTAAATATCCCTTAAAGGCACACCTCCAAGGCAGTTGCACCTAGCCAGCTAAGTGCAAAAAAGTTACTGATGCTAAAGGACTCCTGGGTAAGAATACTACATTTACCTTCAGTTAGCTTTGCAAACTGCCTGAGTTGTAATGCAGATTTTTTTTCCCTTTAAATTGCATTCGATTTGCCTGTTTCCAAAGATTTTTTTCAGGATATTTGTACTTTCAGCATAGGGATACATAGTGTAAATGGGTACTGACACATCATGTTCTCATGTGCTAATGCAGCTCTCTGGGACAATAAGATTTCAGCAACCATACAATGGAACCCCCCCAGGATAGTTACAGGGGACTGGCATGAACAGTGAATGCTAACTAAAGCAAACAAGTTTATCCCCAACAGCCACAGGAAAAGTGTTGTCTGTTGACATGGAAACAAATCAAATTTACAAGATACGAGGGTGTAGTTTTCCTTTTAAGAGGACACCATTGTAAATGAGCTTGGCTCATTGGTTTTTATCTGGACTTAAACTAACTGAACTGAACGGAATATTCCATCTCAGTTGGGCTATCCTGGGTAATAAATTGTTGATGTGATTGACCTTAACGTTCACGAGGCATATGTGAGTGGTACCATTGAATGCTAAAACCCTGCTTTTGTTTATTTTCATTCTTTGGTAACTGGGTAAGGCCCACTAGGCATAAGTACCTGTTTTCAGGAGTGACCCAACCGCACTAGAGAGATTAAGTGACTTGCTCAGAGTCACACTGTATGTATGTGGAGGTTGTGGGAATCAAAACCGGGTCTACTGGATGTACCAAGCTAATTCACAGCTCGTACTCTAACCCCTAGGGTTCACTGCCTGTTGACTTACCTAGGACTGGTACAGTAACATGCCGTTGGTAGGTTCCCAACTGCATCCTGAAAAAGTGCCAGATAGAAGCATAATGCCTCACCCATAATGCACAGGTGAACATTTGATTCAGGGCTATTTTTCCCAGCACACCTTCCTGTTGCACCAGTTCTTGCTGATAATGACTGTATTTACACTGATTATGGTCTGTAGCGTTGCAGCCATTACTAATTTAAAAGGTTACTTTCACTATAAGGGGCAGGAATTATTGATTAAATGCACTTTTCATTTTCTTTCTTCAGCTGAAACAAAGATCTGCTTTAAATACTACCATGGCGTGAGCGGGGCCCTGAGAGCTACAACTCCATGTATCACAGTGAAGAATCCAGCTGTGACGGTAGGCGGAAGTTCATCTCTCTCTTTACTCTACTATAAGTCTATCTCTGTTCAGGAATATAAAGAAGGGAGAAAATAATATGGAAAAATTTGCAGCCATACCTGTATGACAGAGGATTTACTGTGGTCAGACCGAAACCATAACCCACTGACATGGTTACAGCATATGTTTGGTGAGAACACCAAATTATTGCGACGAAGGCTAGCACCGCGGGAGAACAGTCTGAGCATCCTGCATTCCCGGAATGCAAATGCTAATGGACTGTCCCGCCAATCAGCATAGTACAGCCTGTGCAGTCAAGGTGTAGTACTGCAACAAAGCTATGACATCGGACTTTGGAAAGGAGGTGTGGCATGCATGTGTGTAATTTTTATTCAGAAAAATGTTACAATCATAAGTCGTTGTT
This sequence comes from Neoceratodus forsteri, assembly GCA_016271365.2. NCBI lineage: Eukaryota > Metazoa > Chordata > Ceratodontiformes > Ceratodontidae > Neoceratodus > Neoceratodus forsteri. The sequence goes on along the minus strand of CM028132.1, from coordinate 23,356,892 downwards.
TAGATGCTTTATTCAACTGCCGAAGTACTGGCAAAGCAGTAGAATGTCTCGAAGTATGAATTTTTATTGAAGGCTGGACGGCCTGTAGTCTATAGGTGCTTTTACACTACGGTTTCTGTAAAGGAATGGCCATTACAGAAACAGTATACCATTATCTCCCTTGGTGTGTAAAGTGCATCTGTTCCGCTTCCTCAGTGAATGCTTGCCTGAACTGCGTTCCCTTCTTGGCATGGTTCGTCCCGGTGTGTTCCGTTTCATCCTGCTGTGTAAAAAGGCCATTCCGGATCTTAGCCATTTACCAGCAAGCTCCGTGGGGAAGCCTGAATGAAAATATACAAATGGAGGAGGGGGTTTGCCAACATACTTGCTGTGTGTAAAGTGAACACAGAACGGAATTGACTACAACGGTGCCACACAGGTAACGATCATTTTGTTATTGAAACCTGTGTGTAAAAGCATTTTATGTGTTTTAGAGGTGGCTGAGTGTTCCCAGGCTCCAGAGGTGTTGCCTGAAAAACAGGGCCTCTGGCCTCTGCATGGGGGCACTGTGTGTGGAACTAGCAGCAGGACATAAACTGACACCATGGGTCACATCAGAGAACTTCAAACATCCATAATTCTTGTAAGTCACCCCTTTTGATCTCTGAAAATTAAATGGGTCTATCAGAGAAAGAGAGGGAGAGAGCGAGCAGAACTGAGACACGAGGCTGCTCTGTCATTGGATGCAGAACAAGGAGGCAGGTGGTAATGAAGTGGTCATACTGTCTAGTGGGGGTGTTAGTAAAAAGAAAAGATCTGTAGGGGTAAGAACTGGTCAGCTAGTTCTTATTTGACTAAGGTAACATTGCTACTTCTTAGCTTGAGCCTCAATCAGTTTAGATTTATGTACTTGTATTTACTGTTTAAGACCTTTATTTTCATATGTTTTTTCCTGATTGCTCTGTTTAACTTTATTTACATTAAAATGTATCCTGTAAAGCTGGCCCTGTGGCGCTGAGGGTTGAGTTGCTGGATGCCACACCTGACCCTGAGTCGGGATCGACCTCAGGATGCCAGGGGTTGGCGGGGAAAGAAGAAGATCAAGCGTCTGATGGACTGCTCTCCTGTCCCGGGGAGGTGATGATTGTCATCCCGCTCCTTGGCTGCCCCTGATGGAGGCTGAAGGGCAGTGCTGGAGGTCGGGAAACACAAAAGCATGGAACATGACGTACACGTGCCTCCACACACACACACACACACACACACGGTCACGCCACGAGGGGGAGGGGGTGTACAGGGAGAAAACGGAAATAGAGGAGCTGGCAGACTCCTTGAGGCTGCGGCGTCGTGCCTGGCTCTGGCTTCCCCTGGATCTGGATTGTGCTTCGAGGTGGGGGGACAAGACGGACCTCCCCCTCCGGTCCTGCCACGGAGGGAATATCGATGGGGGAATACCGGAGGGGGCCTGGAGTTGGGGCAGCGGGGTCATGGCAGAGAACCGAGCCCCCCAAGGGGGAATCGCAGCCTGCTTGCCAGCCCCCACAATGAAAAAAGGAGTATGGAAGAAAAAAAAAAAGAAATCTATCCTGTTGCTAAACATCAGTATTTATTAAGATATAAGTGACAGTTGGTACATTGTGAGAAGGGTATTCTTGCAGACAGGTATCGGTCCTATTAAAGAGACACAGTCACAGCTAATCAGAGCAAAGTAATTTCTTCTAGTACTGGGAAGTGATAAGGTAATGAATTTTAAGCTGAACCAGCAGTGTGGCTGGATGGGGCACTGGCTGCCTCACCGCCTGCTGCACCAGCAATCCGGGTTCGGCAACAGACCAAGGCCACTTTGGGGCTGGCCAGGGAAGGGAGGATTACGTGTCCCATGGTTCATTTGCCACATAGAGGAATTTAGGTGGCAGTGATGTGGGACAGCAAGGGGGGGGACCCTCATCTGGATGCTGGGGCATCTCTGTAGAGGTGGAACATGCTCACTGTGTTGTTGCACATGCATGGACCCCAAAGGGAAAAAATGGAGCAAAACACCTCTGACCACAGTCCCTCACAGGCCTCATGCTGATGAGTGGCACCTCAGCAACGTTGGGTGGTGCAGCCGGGGGAATTGGTCCAGATGGGCGCCAGCTGGAGTGACCAAGGAGAGAAACACATAGTGGCAAAAAAACTAAGGTAAGCATAACTGACGTATATCTAAGGTTTGAGCAGTCTGCCATGACCTGATTTAAGGGGACTGGTGACTAGGCTCATGGGTCCAGGTGTCTGGGGTAGGCCAACTACACAGAGGAGTAAGTTTGGATGCCTGACACAGAATGGAGTGAACTAAGGTGGAGGTCTGTGACTGCTGGATCGAGAGGGCACTGGGAGGTTGTGTTCTCCTGGTCTGTGACAGGGATTTAAGAGAAGGGGGAGTTGAAATGAGAGCAACAGAGGGCAGGGAACTCTGCTTAAAGGTTTCAGTATCTGGTCAGTTGATCCAGCTATCACAGTTACCATGTTCAGGCAGTTAGGTGGGTGGGGGAAAGTAGTCAGTTGCAGGGGATGTCGACCACCCATTTCTAGATGGTTCTCTGTGAGATAGGGATACCAGGTATGTAGGAGGTTTGAGGTCCTTATGGCAGAGGTTGTTCACCACAGAGCTAAGGATCAATGCCTGAGTGGTAACCACATGTACCAGACTCTGAGCTGTTGTTTCATTGTTCTAGAGGCCCCCAAGGGTCCACTCTAAGAAATAGACTGTAGTGGGGTTGGTTCGGGCAGGATGACATTCCCCCGAACTACTTTCTCAGTCTGGCAGTGGAGCAGGAGGTGACATACCCAAATTCATGGGTGCAGTTGCCACTAGGCTCCATCCAGGAGTGATGAATCAGGTGGGAGGGCAGGAAGGGCAGTAAGGATATGGCAGTGACTGGAGACTCTATAGTTAGGGGGATGGGGAGGCTGGCCAGTGGCGTATCACTGGGGGGAGTATCCGTCACATGTCTTGCTGGACATTCATGAAGGTATTTCCAAGGCTGGAAAGTTTGACCAGAGTGTGTGTGTGTGTGTGTGTGTGTGCGTGGGGGGGGGGTGGAAAGCCAGATATTGTGATTACCCTGGGAACTAATGATCTCGCACTCTGCTGTAGCACTGCAGTGTAACTCAGATTAAATAAAGTTTCTCGTTTATAATTTGTATGTTATTGGATTTCCACTTTAGCCAGTTACGGTAACATTTAACAAATGTACAGAAACAATACATATAAAAACAAAAGGAAGGAAAAATTAAAAAAATCCTTGTCCAAGCTGTGAAGAAGAATCCTTTCATCTGTGGGCACTGACAGACAAAATCCATCCAATATTATTTACATCGGTAACGTCAGCTATAGAGACTGCAATCTCTGCCAATTAATTACAGTGCGATATATAACCAGTTAATGAAGACAATTGCATTTCTCAGCTCAGATGAAAATTTGGCTTGCTTTGAGTAATACTCATTCATAAGAAAAACAGAATACTATGCAATAGATAATATTGGTTATAAAGATAAAGCTGAAGTAAACACGGGGAAAAAAATATGGTAAGCAAAAATTCATCACGACAACCAGGTTTCGAGAGTCCCAGGGCAAACGAAATAGTTCAAATAATTCCAGTCTGAAAGTCGTAATTTCTTTTGGTAAGCATTCTTGCAGCGGTCACAGGAGCGTAGTCAGTTCATGCTGACAGCTCAGAAATGATCCAGTTTCCAGAGCTTCAGCGTGGTGCACCTTGGAGGTGATAAAAGACTGAAGGGTACTTTCATCGGTGAAAATATATTCACACCATGGGGGAGGAAGAATAACCGGGCTGAATAAGTGTGGTTATTCCACCCTGTTACTTACATTCTCCCTTGGAACTTGCTTATTCCCCTTAGAACCCCTGTGCCTTCTCTTGTGCTGCTGCACCCTTTCAAACCATGGCAGTTACACATATCCTGCAAATTTGCTTGCAGTCAATAGAAAACACTCATTACGTTAATGACACATCACCACTAGGATGTAACCACAACAACCCTTTAGTAAAATGTTTGACATACGGTACATTTAAAAAAACATGAGTGTAAAACCACACAGGGATTTCAACATCAGACACTGACGACAGTCCCATGTTATAAATAGGACATCCCATAGGACATCCAGCGGTGAGCTTTTTATTCTGTTATGTGATGCCAGTATTGCCAGACTAGCACACAGGACTGTACCCCCTTGTTGCTAGGCAGAATTATTGGCAATATTCCAGAATGAATAAAAAGCTTACTTTTGGACATCCTGTGGAATTTCCTCTTTTTATACTGTGGGAGGGAAGAATAACGACTAAACAAAAGTGGTTATTTAGCCCTGTTAGTCATCTACTAGGTGAATAAGTAAGCAGTAACACACAAAGGGGTGTGGGTTAGTGTGTGATAAATACACAGCTGGGAGGTAGTAAGGCATGAAGCCGCAGGCTGAGTGCGCATTCTGCCTCTAGAAGTGTATTTAACACAGACTAACCCACATCCTGGAGTGTATTATTGCACTTATAAAATGGGTATATGTTGAGAAACTGTGATATTTAAAAAAATTGTAAAATATTTTTAAAAATGGCCAATTTTATTGTAAATAGTCCCTTCGCTTCCCGGAGTTAGTAGGAGCGCTGTACTACAGTGTGTTTTACAGACCTGCTGGGTTGCTATATTAAGGTGTCAGCAAGAACAGGATTTTTTTACGGTCTTGCTGACAGCATGCCACAATCTGTAGTAGCGTGTTTTACAAAACTGTCAGTGGTCTCCTGCTGAACTATGGGTCAGGGAAATGAGTGTTCTTGCACAATCACGGTACCTTTTTTACTGCTGTATGTACTCAGGGAGAGCACAGAATGTTACTGACAGTTGATTTCTGTCTGCTTTTTCTGTGTCTGGTACTACTGAGGGAGGGTGGGAAGTTTAAAGTGAGTGGCTTGCTAAAAAAAAAATGGAGGCCAAATAATTTCTGTCAATGTGGTACAGGGATATTTTCTGTTAGGTGGTCACTGGGTGCTGGCACTATTTTTTTTCTGTTCTATACCACACAAAAAAAAGCACATGGCCAGAAAACTCTCTCAGCCGATCAGAGAGCTTTGTTTTCTCTACCCATTTTATTAACATACAGTTCTTCCTGGAGCTTACTGTCCCCTTGGTGATAGCACAGTGACGCCAGAAGTCCTCGAAGTGGTATCAGTAGGACATTCCATGGGACATTCAGGGGTTAGCTTTTTTAATCACTCTGGAATGGAGAATAATGGCTGGGTAGGGGGTTATAATGAGAATTTTACACCCCCCCCAGGTGTGGGATGCCACATAAACCTCAAGAGTGAAGCTCGAGGGGTTTATGAAGGCATTCCACACCGAAGATGTGTGTAAAATTCGAGTTTTACACACACCTGCCCAGTCTTTATTTTATATAATTGCTGGCAAGCAGTTTTTCACCACAGCGATTATATAAAATAAACACAAAGAGCCGTGGATTGCAGTCAGGTTTCAGCGCAGTCCGCGGTCTGAAGAAACTGACAGAAAAAAAGTTTCCCTTTTGTTTTCCTTTTTTTTTTTGTTTTGTTTCAGGGTCAGTGGAACAAGAGACTTCTTTTCTTTTCTTTTTTTAAAAATAAAAAATCTACTTACTGCCCACTGTGAGGGGCGGAGAAGTCTGCAGCCATATGGAATTGCTTCAGGGAACATCGCAGAGTAAAGGAAGAATGGTGACAGGCACACGCGTAGTCTGAGGGAAACCCGGCGCATGTTTGCAGTTATAACCAGCTGGTTGTAACGGCAAATTATAACTTGGTTTCCCTGCGGGGAAAAACGCTGGCCAGTAATTATAGGCTTATTCCTGCATGTCCTATGGAGTATTCCCTATCTGCAACCTACAAAGGTAGATTCTTACACATGCACATAATGCCAGCACCTTACCCACCACACAGTCTCCTCATGCATGTGCCTCTCCTCTGTTCCAGTGTACTATAAAAGCACACAGACTTTGCCTCTGACAATGCCCAGATGAGTTATTTTGTATAGCATGCCAGAAAACTCTCTCAGCCGATCAGAGAGCTTCGTTTTTCTCTACCCATTTTATTAACATACAGACCCATAGTTCAGCAGGAGACCACTGACAGCAGGAGCCCCATGACTGGGACGTAAACATACCAGGATACACTATCTACAGGAGGGACAGAGAGGGTAAAAGAGGAGGAGGAGGAGCTCTTTACATAAGGGAAGGAATAAAAACAACAGAACAAAAGGGTAAACAGGGAGGAGAAGAAGCACTGTGGGTAAATTTGGAGACAGAGCAATGGCACCACAGTCCACTGAGGGTTTATACAGACCCCTTTTCGGGAGAAATGGACAAGGAAATGATAGAAAGTATACTTAGAATGGCAGACTAAGGGAGATATTGCTGATGGGTGATCTGAATATGCCAGATGTTAACTGGAGTGCAGTTGCAGCAGCCACTTGAAGAGTGGAGTTATTTTAGATGCCTACAGGGGCATGCCTTGAACAACTAGTATTGAGCCCACTCAAGAGGGAGCAATATTAGACCTGATTCTCTCAAATGGAGATGGAGAGGGATCACAGATGTAAAGTGGGTAGCCATCTGGGAACTAGCGACCATCGAACAGTATGGTTCACAATAAACACAGCAATAGAGTCAAGCCATACAAAGGCAAAAGTACTGGACTTTAGGAGGGCTGACTTTGCCAAAATGGGTGAGTGCCTAAGGAATGCACTAGCAAATGGGCAGGAAGAACAATGGGGAATAATAAAAACTGCCATCACAGAGGTAACGAGCCTTTGTGTGAAGCAAATAGACAAAACAAAACGATGTAAGAAACCACTGTGGTTCTCAAAGGAAGTGGCAGTGAAGATTCAAGAGAAAAAGAAAGCATTCAGGAAGTACAAGGAATCGCAGAAGGAGCAGGACAGAGAACTGTATCAGTTAAAGCAAAAGGAGGCTGGGAAGGCAGTCAGAACAAAAGGCCCAAACCGAGGAAAAGATAGCCAACTCAGTTAAGAAGGGGATAAAACCTTTTATAGGTACATCAGGGAGCGAAGGAAGACCAAGGGAGGGATAGTGAGGCTTAATAAAGGGAGGAGGGTGGGCAGAGGGAGACTGTGAAAAGGCAGAGATACTAAACAAATATTTTGCTCAGTATTTACAAATGAAGAGGAGGTACATAAAACAAACAGTAGAAACACTCTGGATACAGAAGTTGATACCAGCCCATTTACAGAAGAAAGGGTTCTGAAAGAACTCTTAAAACTGAAGGTGGACAAAGCAATGGGGCCTGATGGGATTCATCCCAGAATTCTAAAAGAACTAAGGGTAGAACTAGTGACACCACTGACTACCCTTTTAACAAATCATGGGAGGATGGGGTGGTACCGAGGACTGGAGGAGGGCAGATGTGATTCCCCTCCACAAAAGTGGGAGCAAGGCAGAAGCAGGAAACTACAGACCTGTTAGTTTAACCTCAGTGGTAGGGAAAATGATGGAATCACTTCTGAAGGAAAGAATTGTCGAGTATCTAGAGGCCAGAGGGGCACAGGACCCTAGGCAGCATGGATTCACAGCGGGAAGGTCATGCCAGACAAATCTGATAGATTTCTTTGACTGGGTGACCAAAGTAGTAGATCAGGGAGGGGCTGTGGACATGGCCTACCTAGACTTTAGCAAGGCATTTGACACAGTCCCACACAAAAGATTAATATGTAACCCCTAGATGGCGCTATCCCAGGGGCTACTACCCCTGCCTGATTTGCCACTAACAGGTTGAGGGGCCTGGATCCAATGGCGGGTGCCTCCACCCAGAGGTCAGGGTTTGCAATAGTTAAACTAACTTGGTCACAGCCCTCTGGGACACTGCAACCCCCCTTTCTTCCCACTAGTGGCCCACACAATATATCAGAATTACCTTCACAGTATACACTTACCCCCAGGTCTGGTTCCGCACTGGGACCTCCTGGAAATGAGATACAGTGCAACAATCACAGTACAGTACTTTAACATAGACAAATACCTCAGGCAGTATAACTTTGCTGAAACAAGCAGCTCTGATTTATTTAGGGGATATAACAAGGACAGGAAATCAGGTTAATTAGCTTATCACTCTAATAATCTACCTATGGCTCTGTGTACAGGCCTATCCCTATCAGTTACTGTCCCTGGGTACCCAAGCCCTAGTGGCTAGTCCAAACCGTGGCAGCTGGTGGGGCCCTTTCACACAGAAAAGGAGAATTAAACAGTCAGCAGTACAGTAATTCCATTCGGTTTAATGTGGCAATTCAACAGGAGCGACCCTGAATTAGTACTCACGACCTCCAAATAAGATAGGGTCCTTCAATGTCAGCAGGGCTCACTTGAGGTACACAAACCTCTTCACACATCCATATAAAAGAAAGCACTATACCAGGCAGGCTGCATCTGTATGCCGATCGCAATTACTGCACAATACCGAGAGAACACACAGCAGATTCAGTTCCTGACAGACCGAGTGCAATTTTCAGAATTCCTCAGTCTTCTACAGGGTGAGCCTGGTTTCTACTCTTCAGAGATCCTTTGATTCTTTTCACAGGACGGTTCAGTCCTAACAAGCTGTTACACAAGCTGCAGACCGGAACTCTGGGCCTTACACGTTTTTGACTAAACTGCACACTGAAAGCACAGGGCTCCTTCCTTCTTCACTGCCAAAGCTCAACTGAAACTCCAACCGACAAACCGGGCACTTCCTTTGAGTTCCCCAGTTCTTGACTGGATTGGCTGTCACTCACAATAGACTGCTGCTGTTGGTCCAAAAGGCACTGAAGTCTAAACTACATCTCCCAGAGTCACTGCCCATACAATCCTCTTGTGGCTGGCTCAGATTATGAGTCCAAGTTCTGATTCGTCCAAGGCACCATTTTAGAGCTAGCTTACCCCACACTGATTGGTCCAGTTCAGCAGTTCAAAACTAGAATGGGAACAAGCAGACACAGTTCTGACTGCAAAGAAAGCAGGTTAGACAAACTGTAATTTCATTATTACTCTAAGTAATTTCTGGCAAACAGTTACATCTTTAAGATAGGTTCCCTTTGCACTCCTAGTGACTGCAAAAATGAAGTGAATTGGCAGCAGCTCGAGTGGTACTCAGAGAAGCACACAGTCCCCCATACAAACTAATTATGTCTGCAAGCAGACAGCTCTTAAAGAGACAGTACCAGAGGCTCTAAAACACTCACTGATAAATGGCTTAAATGCCAAACACCATTCAGGCTTGGAGCATTCAAGCAAGCTCCTGGAAGTCTTTTGGGAACCCCCATTTGCAGGGGGGTTACAAATATACAAGTTAGCCAGCCTAGGAGTGGGTCCCAAGATGACAGCCTGGGTAAAGAATTGGCTGGAGAATAGGACACAGATAGTAATAGTAAATGGAGTCCACTCAGAAGAAAGGAGGGTTACTAGTGGGGTACCGCAGGGTTCAGTATTAGGACCATACCTCTCAACCTTCTGCCTCACAAATCAGGGACAAGTCTTAAAAAAATCAGGGACAAAGGACCAAAATCAGGGACACTTCTTCAAAATTTGAGATATCCCTTCAGGAAGATGATAGAATAAAGGGCTTGGTGTAACATGCATTATCTAAGGAAGAACAAGTCTGTAACTTTAATGTTTGACATTATTTTGTGCTTATAACCCCCATAGTTTGGTCACAGAAAGACAATTTTTAGGAGGGACTGAGTAAAATTTTGAGGCAAAATCAGGGACGTCCCTGAAAATCAGGGACACTTGAGAGGTATGATTAGGACCAGTCCTCTTCAATGTCTTTATAAGCGACATTGCAGAGGGACTGGAAGGAAAAGTATGTCTCTTTGCAGATGACACAAAGATCTGCAACAGAGTTGATGCACAGGGTGGGGTGGAAAGGATGAGAAGGGACTTGGCAAGGTTAGAGGAATGGTCAAATGTATGGCAGCTTAGATTCAATGCTAAGAAGTGCAAGGTAATGCACCTGGGAAACAAAAACCCAGGGAAGAGTACACAATGGGGGTGAGATACTAACAACAACAAAAATGGAAAGGGACCTGGGGTAGTTATATCAGGTGACCTAAAGGTGGGCAAGCAATGTGAGAGGGCAGCAAGGAGGGCTGGGGGATACTGGGATGCATAGGGAGAGGCATCACCAGTAGAAAACAGGAAGTTATTATCCCTCTGTACAGACAGCTGGTGAGACCCCATCTGGAGTACTGTGTGCAGTTCTGGAGACTCAATCTCCACAAAGACATAGACAGGATGGAAGCTGTCCAGAGGAAGGCAACTAAAATGGTGCAGGGTCTGCACCGGAAGACATATGAAGAGAGACGAAGGAGCTTAATATGTATAGCCTCGAGGAAAGGAGGGAGAGGGGGGACATGATAGAAACGTTCAAGTACCTCAAGGGAATCAACAAAGTCCAAGAGGGTAGCATCTTTCAAACAAAGAGGTGTGCAAGAACAAGAGGGCACAATTTGAAGATGGGGGGTGTGTGGCTCAGAGGTAATTTAAGGAAGTATTTTTTCACAGAGAGGGTTGTGGATGCATGGAACGGCCTTCTGGAGGAGGTTGTGGAGTCAAAATCAGTGGTGGAATTCAAGCATGCATGGGACAGTCATAAGGCCATTCTAGGGGGTTGGGGTAGGAAGAAGTAGGCTGCTGGTTAACTAGGATCTGCAGCTTATCCAGCAGGTAGGGAAATGGGCAGACTGGGTGAGCCAAGCGGTCCTTATCTGCCGTCAAATTCTATGTTTCTATGTATGTTTCTAGCTCCCTAGTGCCTATGTTATGCTTTATATTATTTGGCCTGTTGAATGTTAACTTTTGTTCACTCTATATTGCCGAAACGGTACTTATGTTACTCATACTGTTTTGTTATCTCATTGAATCAATATTGTCCAGCCTTTGTTAGTTTTTAATACTGTCTTTGACATGGCGTAAACAAATTGTTATTCTGATAAGGAACCTTTGTAAATGAGCATTTCTGCTCAAAGGTGTACTTCCAAACTTTGAAATAAATAAATACGTTTCAGACATGCAGGATCTTGAAGCACAAACTGTGCCCCTATTTCCATTAGACATGATTGAAATAAAAAAACAGCAGGTTTTAGGTTGTGTTTCCTGAGAAAAGGTGGTGGGTGGGTGGGGGGATATCACTTTGTGCCCATTTACCTCAGACTCCTTTTCTGTCCAAGCCTGTTTGGTGAGGGACATTTGTTGTTCACCCGTGGCCAAGGTGGTTGTAACATTTGGTGACGGAGTTCGATAAAGACAGTCAGAATGCTTTAGTACATGAAAAGTACCCCTCAAATAAATCAGAAAACATTGCAGTGAAAGCGTCCAACAGGTGCACTGCACCAAACGCAGTTGGAAATCCCAACATTCTTACATTTTTTTCATGGGCTAAGTTCTCAAGGTGTTCAAGTTTTCTGTTAGTGACTGCAAGTTCTCTAGCCAGTACATCCTTAGTAGTCTTAACTGATAACATCTCATTATTGCATTCAGTCAGTTGCCCGGAATGTACCTAAAGCTCCTGCATGTTGCTTTCAATTTGAGCACTTGCAGTTGTTAGGGTTTCCATGAGGACATCAAACTTAGTGTTTAGTTCAGTTGTTTTCGATAATGCTGCCTTCTACATTTTAGTTCACTCATTTAGAATGCAGTAAATAGCCGTTAGAGTATTAGTCAAATCCAGTCCAATCTGTCTTTATTTGTAAAGCGCTCTTTCCAAATAGTGCTTGTTTTTTTGGGGTGGGCCAAATGCCCTATGCCCCCATCCCACTATTGGTGTCATTGTAACTGCTCCACATCCTCCAGCTTGGCGGGGTTGCTTTCACACTTGATTCCAATGTTGCTCCGTGACATGTTTGGCCCCTTGCTGGGAAACTGAGTCTGCTTCCAAATTCGGGACTGCTGGGAGACACCATTCTGCCCCTGAGTCAGACGTTAGTTGTATAGGAACAGGTTGATCATTTTTGTAGCATGCTGTCTTGTTAAGAAAGGAGTGTGGACTGGTGGACTGATGCACTGTGGTAGTGCTGCTGCTTTCAACCTGGCCAGCTGGGTTCGGAAGCGAGTCTGGATCGCCAGAGGGACAGTGGGGGATGAGGTCTCAGTGTCCCACATGATGCTCATCTCCTTGGGGTGGGAGGTTGCCTGTCTTAATACTCTAGCGCCTCCTGGGGAATTTTTTGGGGGGAGAGCATGCAGAATGGCAGAGTTGGGGGGGAGACATGCCAACCACAGCTACCTGCATGCCTGTTGCGTGCTTACACAAACATGCTGATGTCAGCGTCTCTCGGGGCGGGAGAACAAGGAGAAGGTCAGACCCAAAAGAATGACATCCTCTCTTTGGCATGCCCAGGCCCCCGTGGTGACCATCTGCTTAGACTGACGCCTGCACCGAAGTTGGTCACCAGAGGAGAGTGTCACCCCCAAAGGCCATTGCCGTGAAGGTTATGTCACAGCTGCATTAGGTAGGCCAGTGTCTGGGGTTTGGTAGCACTGACGGGGCTGGGTGATGTACAGAATATGAGGAGTTGATGACGTTGGAGTATTATGGTGATCGGGATCTGCAGGAAAAACAATTACAAAAAAAAAAAATGGAAGGAGCATGGAGCCTAATGCGGAGTAATGAGTCAGGCCCAACAGAATTCTCTAGGTTTGTTTTTTTTAAGTCTTTTTTCCTCCAGTCACTGGCTCGCAGAAACTCCCTCAGACGAGACCCCACTCGGACGGCTCCTACCGCCCCACCTGAGGCCCTCCCAACCAGGAAATTGGGTGCTGGATCTTTACTTCCCCACCCACACAGAGTCCCCGGCCAACCCCCGGCTTCCAAACCCCCCAAAGTGGGGCCACCTTTTCCTACCTGATGCTCTATCTATAATCCAGTCAGCCATGGCTCGAGAGTGGAGAAAGAGAGACCCGGGAGAGCTGGTTGGGCTGGGTCCGGCAGTGGGCATGTAGGCTGACCCCTCAAGGTCCGTCATCGTCCTCCTGCACACCGGGGCTTTTCCACTTTTCTCCCCCCCGGCAGAGTGCGGGCATGCTTCTAATGGCTGGCGTGTAGGTGGGCGCTGCACCCAGAGTGAAGGACATCCACCGACACCTTCCCTCTACATGAACCCTCGGTTGTTGTGCTCCCAGTCTCCACTAGGAGTCACTAACGCTGTAGGTGCAAGTCCCCCTTCCATCCCAGGAGAGGAGAGCTGTCCTCTGGATGCTCAAGCCTCCCCTCCCTGTCCAACCCCTGGCAGCCCGAGCTCGCTCCCGGATCCAGGTCAGTCACTGGCATGGCACGAGGTAAAGCAGATGCCTCAGTCCTCAGTGCCACCGGGCTGGCAGAATTCTCTAGGCTCTGACTGCACAGGTTAGGAGTTTGTGTTTCATACTGCATCAGACAGTCTGGCTAACATTTTACTTTTTCTGTTCAAAGCTAGGCGCTGAGAGGATGTTGAATAAGGTTTCTGACTGATGTGCCTTGTGAGACTGTATGTTGACTTCTGATTGACTCAAATATGAGGGAAACCTGCAGTTTTCCGGAAAGTGTATCAAGAAATCTGACCCTGGATTTTGTTTGCAGCAGCACTGAGAGCAGTGAAGTCACTGGGTGTGCAGTTTTTGTATTGTGATAAGGGAGGAAATGAGCTGTAATGTTAATGGTACAGTTTCCTGTCTTCCTTTCTCAGGAATAGTGAGGCTACGGAGATACTTCCATGCACTGCTTCTACTCTAAATTCTACTGCCGCAGCATGCTTCAATGAATGCTTTTGCAAAGATGCCACTCCTTCTGCACAAGGGGTAGTAATTTTGAGAAATTAGTAATTTGGAGGCAGGTTAACCTGCTGGTTAGTGCACAGAGCTGTGACCTCGGAGACTCAGGTTGGAATCCCACAACTGTCATTTCTGTTTGAACCCTGAGAAAGTCACTTAATCCCTCTGTAGATAAGTCCCAGTATATATAGTTATATCTAGTTATAAAATGGACTTCAGAATGTTCCAGAATCATAGCAACTTCATATGTCGGAACAGGCAGTTTAGCCTAGAGGTTAGAGTAATGAGCTGTGAATGAGCTTGGTACATCCAGCAGACCTGAGTTTGTTTATTTAGTTTTTGATATTTATTTAGTTTTTATTAACCGGGAAAGGAGGATTAGGCAATTCTGCCTATTTTTAGGTTTCTCCCGGGGAGGGGGAGGATATAGTTGCAGACCAGCTGTCATTGAGCCAGATTAAACTGTTGGTGGTATTTTTAGTGAATGGAGGAAATTTGGAATGGCTAGGACACCGGGGAAATTCCCTACTCTTTTCGAGAAGTGGCATAGGATCTTTAACGTCCACCTGAACAACCACCAGAACAGGCATATGGGACCTCGGTTTAACACCTCATCCAAAAAGATGGCACGTCAGGAGTGCAGCCCCCCCTCATGCTGCACTAAAGTGTCAGTATTGGGATTTATCTCAAGTTCCTGGTGTGGGGGTGGAACCCACAGCCTTCTTTTTTTTCTACATATATATATTTTATGCTCCCCGTGGAGCTGGCAGGCAGCTCGAACCCCTCCCGTGGAGGGGCTTGCTCTCCGGTCCCTGACTGTCCCGCACCCGACCCTCCTGGCAGTCCCTCACAAGTTACCCCCCCCTCGTGACAGGGCCGAGGGCGAAGGGCATTGACTCCCCCCCTCACCTGGAGACCAACATCCAGACTGTGAGGGGGCCGCGCGGGCGTTGCGGGGCCATCATGGAGTCTGCCAGCTCCGTTTTCACTTTTCTGCCCCTCCCCTTGCCGCGGTTGCTCATGCGCATGTGGCAGCACGCGCAAGCAGCGATCCGCGGAACCCTCCCTATACTAGCCTCTCCCGTCTGCACTACCTTTGGGCCTCCACCCTTGGGCAGCCTTGCAGCGGGCGTGACTGGGTCCCCTGCCTGGAAGAGGAGAGCTGCCCTACGGCTGCTCAATCCAGCTCCCGGCCTCCCCCCCCCCCACGCTGATCCCCAACATACTAGGCTCGTTCCTGAACCTGGGTTGCCAGCATGGTGTGAGGTGTGGCATCCAGCGCCTCAACCCTTAGTGCCACCGGGCTGGCTGAACCCACAGCCTTCTGATGTTCCAGCCTCTGAGGCAAGTGTGCAGCCTGCTGAACCACTGACACTGTATCATGTTTGATTCCCACAATGTCCACTTGTGTACTGTGTGACTCTAAGCAAGTCACATAACCACCCCAGTGCTCCCGGGTCACCCCTGAAAATACCTAGTGGGCATTACTCAGTTACCAAAAAGAATAATAACAAAAAAATCACATCACAAGACCATTCATTAATCCCCAGTAAATGCACGGTTTGTCACCAACCTAACATAATCTACACAGCAACAGCCTAACTACACATTTTATAAGCAAAGTAACCCACTTCAGGACTTGCATTTCTTGAGAAGTGATGAACTTACCAGGTGCACTGAAAAGCACTTGCCTTTGGCCTCGTGCCTCCCAGTTCACCTGGGGCTTTCTTTAATTCTTCAGAAATGCACGCCCTGACGAGGGTTATTACTTAAATATATCACAGGAAATCCCCATTCATTTCCTGTGATTTATCTGGCTATAGCTAGGTATTTTCTGGGATGTATCCCTGGCTACCTCTGCAGTGGCGGTTATCACTTGGAACACTGGCACAAGAACAATACATACTGGCAAAAACTATTTGGGAAGATGGAATAAAAAAACAGGATTCAAAATATTTCTGTATGTACTGTATTAGACTGGTCTTTTGTGTTTGATAGCTTGAGTTTGATTCTACTTCTGTGTAGTACTTGGGGGCTTTATATCCTAAAGGTGAAAGTCAGACTTTAGAGATAAATGATTTATTTCAGTCACTAACAAATCCTAAATAAAGATAAATAGTTTATCTCAATGTTGGGTCAGGGTGCATCATGTAAGCAGTAAGATACTTCAGGTGTTGGTTGTGCTGAGATAATCACACGCAAACAAGCATTCAGAGGCATAAGACTGCAAGCTGAGCGCCTTCGACCTCTGGAAGTATGGTTATCTCAGCAGAGCTAACACTCTGAAGGGTCTTACTGCACTCACAAACTAGACAACACTGAAATTTTGTAAACAAATTACAGGATGAAAAGAAAATTCATTTTAAAATTAAAATAAATACTAGTGAGCAT
Organism: Neoceratodus forsteri; assembly: GCA_016271365.2. Classification (NCBI taxonomy): domain Eukaryota; kingdom Metazoa; phylum Chordata; order Ceratodontiformes; family Ceratodontidae; genus Neoceratodus; species Neoceratodus forsteri. The sequence goes on along the minus strand of CM028132.1, from coordinate 23,340,706 downwards.
TTTTAATGCTCTGATTATGGGTTGTTAAAAAAGCTTTACAGCTGGGTGGTTGTGACTGCTATGTATCAGTCAAGTGGACACTGTTTGTGATATGACCACTGATTGGTGAAACGAGTTGGCTGGCATATGGAGAAGGCTTTGACAATTGAGTAGCAGCACAGAATTGCCAGCATGAGCTCCGTGTGTCAAGGAACTGGCATCAGTGAGTTGCAGTTCGTGTTTTTTTTTTATATACCCTTAAAAAACATTTTAGCACCCGTTATTCCCAGGGCAAAGAGCAGAGGCATGGGGAGTGAGAAGATATGAGGCAAGCAGCTGGACAGAGTGAATGGTGACAGTGGAGATTGGGGGGGGGGGGGAGAGAACACCAGATTTATTAAAAATGCACAATGGTAATTATAAGAAGAAAAAAAAACAACAACAAAAAATAGGCAGTGTGTATAAACCAGAATTTTACACACACCCTTGGTGTGGGATGCTTTATATACCCCTTGAGCTTTGCTCTTGGGGTTTATGCAGTGTCCCACACCTCAGGTGCGTGTAAACTTCTGGTTACACACCCACCCATGTATTATTCTCTGTATAATCCCTCTGCAGATGGATACCACTAGTGGGCGATAAGATTGTGTGTTGGTTTGGTAACCAGTGCTGGCAGAAGCTTTTATTTAGTTGGCTGTGTCCCCTTCCCCACATACTTAAACCAGTGGCATTGTGAGTGTGTGTGTTTGTGTTTCCTGATTAATGTGGCAGCGATGGTAAATGCAATGGAAACAGAGCATGATGTGCCTGCTCCTGGGTTGTGTTTGTGGTGGTGAATTGATGGTTTGTGTTCCGGTATTGACTGGAATTGCTGCTGTCAAGTTGAGAATGGAGCCGGTGGATAGTAGCGGACAGCCACTACACTAGTGCAGTTCAGTGATTCTGTTTGTTATCTAAAAAAAAGAAAGATTTACAAATACAAACGCAGTGTGATTGGGCAGGAATGAGTGGACGGTTGGGTGAGAGAGTGGGGAAAGGAACACTGGATGAGAGTGAATAACTGAGGGAGTGGGTGGGGTGGGGTGGACAATAAGACTTATTTTCCAAGACTTTTCCGAGGTCCTCCCTGTGTGGAATGGGGGAACTGGAATGACAGAGTAAGGAAAGAAGAGTCTGAGGAGTTTAATGGGTTGTTGAAGGAATGCTGTCAGGAGGAGGGGTACCACTGTGTGGGGGACTGTAGGAGCTTCTGGGACAGGAGGCTCTTCAAGGGTGATGCTGTGCACTCGTGGAGTCTTGTAAATATCCAGGCATGCTTAGAAAAAGTCAAGTGAAATATTTTATTCTGGCACCATGGGCCTGCCTTCTGATGAAGGCCTGATAGTATTCTTTGACTGGGTAATGAAGGTTGTGGATAAGGACCATGCAGTGGATTTACTCTGCTTCGATTTCAGCAAGGCTTGCAACTCGATTCCTAACAGATGGTTGCTGAACAAGCTAGGGGATCTGGGTACAGCAAAGGACACAGATGGATCAGAAACTGGTTGGACGGGAGACATCAGAAGGTTGTGGTTATCAGAATCAAATCAGAAGAGAGGGAGGTCACCAGTGGGGCGCCACAAGGATCAAACCTGGGTCCACTCCTTTTCAACATGTTCATCAGTGACATGGGAGAAAGAATCCAGGGCAAGGTGTGTCTGTTCACAAATGACACTAAGCTGTGTGGCTGGGTAGACCACAAGGAAGGGGTTAGGGAGATCAAAGGTCAAAGGTTTGGCAGTTGAAATTCAGTGCCAAAAAGTGCAAGGTGATGCACATAGGGAACAAGAACCCGAGGACAGTGTACTGGATGGGGGGGGGGATAAGCTGTGCATGACCTCTGTGGAAAGAGACCATGGGGGTCAACATTGGTGACTCCCTAAATAATCAAACCAGTGTAACAAGACCTACAGTAAGGCAAACAGGAGGCTGGCTGGCACGTGTATGAAGGGGTACTGACAGCAGAAGGAAGAAGGCATTATTATCATAAAGCTCACTGGCGAGGCCCCAGCTGGAATACCGTGCCCAGTTCTAGAGTCCTCACCTAAGGAAAGCTAAGGAGAGGCTAGAGATAGCGCAGTGTAGAGTGACAAAAATGATTCAGGGCCAGCAGGGCAGATCTGACGAGGACTGGCTCAAGAACTGAATGTGAACTCACTGGAGGCAGACGAGAGAAGGGAGCCATGACAGAGACCTTCAAGTTCCTGAAAGGAATGAACAAGGTAAACTATGAGGAACTCTTTAGCATAAGTAGCAGATCAGAAACATGGGGTCACGAGTGGAAACTGTCAGGGGGAGATTCACTAGGGGCGTGAGAAAGGTTTATTTCACAGAAAGGGTGGTGGAGCCATCACAGTATGTGCTCATTGACATCTCAGTCGGTGGCTAGCTGTGGTGGAGAGCGGAGGGCTATGTTGGTTACTGGGTCAGGGATGGGACGAGGGGGAGCAAGGTGATGGGGCACACCCTGCCAGGGTGGGGGGTCCACCAGACACCAGGGACAGGTGTATATTGTTTTATACAGGCAGATCGGGGACAGGGAGGAGGGTCCTTTAGACCACCAGGGAACGGTTTCTGTGTAATATACAGGGGATCATGATGGGGCGGGGCTACACCATACACCAGGGAAACGGTGTCTGTCTTTCCAGCAGGAGATCGGATGGGGAGGATACCACTGGACACCAAGGAATACTGTAGTAACCATCGGGCATGGGTGCAGGTGGGGGTGGGACCACTGGACACCAGGGAACATCTCTTTTATATATTGGACCGGTGATTATATTGGGCTGGCAGTCAGCGGGGGGGCACTAGACATCAGGAAAACTCAATTTTATACATTGGGCTGGCGAGCGATGGGGTTGAGGGGACTACCAGACACCAGGGAAAGTTTGTTTTATGTACTGAGCCAGCGATCGGCGGGGGGGACCGACCACTGAACACCAGGAAAGTCTGTTAGTTCGGGCTGGCAATCGGTGGGTGGGGGGACACTAGACACCAAGGAAAGTCTATTTTATTTATCGGACCATTGATCAGTAGGGAGGGGGACCATTACACACCAGGGAAATTCTGTTTTATATGTCGGGTTGGTGATTGGCGGGGAGTACCACTAGACACCAGGGAAAGTGTATTAGTTATATCAGGCCAGCGATCGGTGGGGGCACCATAGGATGCCAGGGACTACTGTGTTGGGGGTTGGTGGGGTGCTGCACATCCTCCATGAACCCAATATTCAGGTTCCTGCCCCTTCATTTGCACTGCACCCCCCCCCCGACTATTGCCCGGGCGCAAACCCAGTTTGCCCGTGCTAACTGGGCTTCTGAATAAGGGAAATCTGCGCAAAGCCCATATTTACAATCATTCTGTTTCCGTTTCCTTTTTGACTCTATACACAAATAATTTATCTGTTTTTATCACCAGTGTAATAAGTATTATTTTTCAACATTCCCATTTGTTTCTCTGTTGTAATATTCTGTGACTTTGTTTCCTCTTTTTTATTTGTTAGAATGGTTTCCAATTGTTTAACCAGGTGAGACACACTAAGCTGAAAGCTTGTTTACAGGTGCAATCTGGGAGCACAGGGAAGTTAAGTGACTTGCTCAGGGTCACACAGTATGTAAGTGGGGGTTGTGGGATTCAAACCCAGGTCTTCAGATTTGTAGCTCAGAGCCTTAATCCACTACGCTATACTGCCTCACTATTAATAATCCAGTTCCTTAATCTAATAAGAGTATATTTTCTTTTCTTGTTTTTTTATGTCTTATCTTATATGATATAATGTAAGCCCTTAAAGTAGCTTTAAAAGGATCCCATACTTCAGTCACCCTGAGAGAATCATTTTAATTAAAATGACAAAATTATTGTACAGTGACTGATACATGGGATGAAAAAAATGGTGTCCCTAAGTAGGACACTGTTACATCTCCATTGCTGGGTTCTGTTTCTATCTTTTGCTGGAATAATTAAAATCCTCAGTATTGCATGATCTGATTTATGTATATTAAATATTTCTGCTTCTGTTATGTTTTGGTATATGGCATATGGCAAAGGAACAAAGGATATAATCCAGTCTAGATGATGTTCCTGTGGGATTAGAATAAAATGTGTATTGTTTTAATTTTAAATTTTTTCTGTCTCCATGCATCTACCAAATTTAAATCTGTTATAAAGTCATTTAACATTGTAGTTGTTTTCTTGTCTAAACTCGTTGGGGGGAGGGGGTTGATTTATCCATTTCAAATCTAAATAAGCATTGAAACCCCCACCTATGATTAATTATAGCCCCGTGTCCTAAATTTATCATGCCCACTAATATTTTTGCCAAAAAATTCTGGTACTTTATAAAACATGCCTAGACATGGAGTAGTGATACACCTTAGGTTCTTGCAACACTGAAATTCCATATCCCCCTTCCCCTTTTTTCTTTGCAATATTATTACGCTACGCCGCGCCCACTTGGAAAGGCATGCTTACGGACATGCCTTAAGGAGATTCGGTATTTGATCCTATAAGTATAGGTATCTCATAAAGCTTTCCATCTTTAGTTTTAGTCATCCTTTGTAACAATTTGAGTTTTCTCACACTAAATGAAATTCAAGAGACTGCATCTTTGAACGGGGTTCACCAGAGGGAACTCCTCTGCAACAAGTCACTTCCTCCTGTTACTCTGCTGCCATCTTTTTTTCATCTGTTGACTTTTGGCCCTTGTCTGTCTGCAAACCCAGATTGGGTTCCTGGGCAAGTGAGGACGCAGTAGTATGAGGAGGCGTTTCATGAGACAGTAGAAGGCAGGCACCAGGCACACCATGGACCTGTTGCCTCTGGAGCAGCTCTCTGTATCTGCAGAAAAGAAGGCTGCTGGGACAGAAACAGTGGTGGGTTGCGGACTGAGGGGGTGCTGTGGGCACAGCAGAGGAGGATGAGCAGCAAGCCTTCATTGTGCATGAGGTGATTTGAGTGCACCTGCTGTACATGTGATCCCTCGAACCATGGGCTGCCCTGGAATTTAAGCAACGAACCTGCTGTTCCCCTCTCTCCTTCCCTCAGGCAACCAGATACAAAATAGTAGAAACCAAGCAGCCCGCGATTGGAATCTGAAATACTGTGCCATCCCTACCAATCCTTCACCTGCTGAAAACGTTTCAGGGACAGATAATTACGTCTGGCAGGAACACTGTAACCTGGAGACATGTTACCTATCATAATCCTGTACTGTACTCTGCCCCATACTGGGTCATACTATACTTTTCCACCATTTCTCTAACTCCTGGTCAGCAGATCAGTATCGATGTCAGAGAGCCCATAAGGGTGTGCGTAGCATATTTTAATTCAGCTGTCATATTCAAAATCCTCCTAAGGTGACAAAATGGAGTAACTGTGTAATTCTTCTATAATTCACTCTTCAGTCTCCTGCATGTCACTGCTCGAATCTATTCCTTGCGCCATCTCACAGTTCCAACCTTGCTATCTCTGTTGTGTGTATACGTATTTCCATATGTGCCCCCAACCCCACCCTGTAGCAGGGTGCTCAGGTCTGCACTTCCTTTGAGATAACAGATGGTGAGGTGCAGGTAGTTGGTGAGGCATGGCCTCCGAGTGCCCTGGCTATCTATCATCCTGCTGCATGCTGAGTCCCCTCCCCCACCATAGTAGGATGTGACATGAGGCTGCAGGTCACACTAACACAGCACGTCTAGGTTCTCCCTCCCAACCAGCTCTGCCTGCTGCACTGCTACCTGATGTTACCCGGGTGGCGGTACTGCAGCGACGTTGGCTACCCGCTCTCCCCAGAGAATGAGAGCATCCTCAAGGATGCTTAGTCCTCCTCCGCTGGCCCTCTGTCAACCCCGGCTTGCTACCGAACTGGGGTAACTAGTCACGAGCAGCACCACTATAGCTGTGCTGACAGGCTGACTATATCATCTCTGCTGTGTTAGAGGTGTGTAACTATTTGAACACTAAACTCCTCAGTTCAAGTTTCCACATACAGAAGGGGTAAAAGATTCTCAAGAACTCCTTCACATCACAATAATCATTGTATAATATTGCCTCCCACCCTGACCCCACATCTCTACAGGAATCCCTGCAGCACACGTTCAACCAAGCCGGAAAGTGGTTCCTTGAACACCAGCTGTTCATTAACCTAAAAACCCCAAATCTATGCTTTTAGCATCATCAGAATAAGGCCAGAAATGCCCCGGTATTCTCCCCAAAATGCTCACCCTCTCGAGCAGGTGTCATCCACAAGTACCTGGGCATCACCTTTGACTCAGCTCCTCAGCCATAAACTCTTGGAATATCCTTCTCTGTCGCCACAGAGATTGCCTCCCCCAAACCGCTCTCCGACTGGCCATCAACTCCTCTGTCCTGTCCCTAATGGACTACGGCCTACCTATCTACGATGCGGCCGACAATACCACCCTCACCAAAATCCAGACCTCAATAAACAAGGCCTGCAGGCTCCTGACTGGTGCATCCCTTCGCACCCATACTTGCCTGCTCTGTTCCACCGCCAACCTGCTCACCTTGGAGGAGCGCCTGTGCTACCAAACCTGCTTACTTGCCAAAAAATCCCTGCTAGGACTCTTCCCCCCAAGGGTCACCATGTCCCTGTGGCTTGCATCCTCATCTGTTGCCACCTGTAGCTCAGTTAAGGCCACCTTTCTGGTGCCCCGTACCAAGACCTCCCTACCCCAAAGGTCCTTCCACTACTGCGCCCCCACATGGTTCAACTCCCTCCTGCTCTCTGTCACTAAGTCTACCAAAACTGGTCCCTTTAGAGTTGCTCTCCAAAACCACCTCTTTGGCGCCCAAAACTGTAGTTGCCCTTAATCAACCTAATGTTGGGGTCCCTCCCCATTTCTGGCCCATAGCCTTGACAATGTCCGTTGGACTGCCCCCTTTTTTCTTTCTTTCCTCACCCCTGTTCCCCCACCCCCCTTCCACTTCAGTATTTCCCGCACGACTCAGGGTTGTGACTTCTACTATTGTTATACTTATACATTGCTATTTACTGCACGTACTTTATCCCGTAAACCACTGTTATATTGTGTTCTTTTTGTTATCTGTATTGCACCTGTATGTTACCACTGTTGTATCTCACACTGTAACCATGTCTACCCTCCCTGTGACGAGGTGCCTTTGTAAATGAGTCCCTGACTCAAAGGTTGTAAATCCGACTTTCAAAATAAATAAATATATATGATATTTTGGAAGCTTATGCATAGTTGATGACAAAGTGGATCGTCGATTCTACTTTCAATTAAGGGGGATTAGTAAATTAGAAAAAAACATGTTCTATTTAACTTGGAAGAGTTTAACCAGTATTACAGGGCCCATAAGTCCGGAATCTCAGATTAGCAACAGTTTAGGTTTTCATAAACCAGACTGGAGTCCCTGTCGATCCAAGTTACGTTTTCCTGACATTTCGACTTGACAGGCTTCAATTGGATAGACAGGCTGCATGGTTCAGTTGGCTGGAGTGCCCGATGGGCATTGTGTAGAAAACATCAAATGGAGCAAGCCATAGTCCTCGCAGTTCTTAAAGCTCTGGAGGCTAATCAGATGGGTAAACCTTTTGAAAGAGCCTAGTATATCAAACATGCAAGACCATATTCAAGCTGACATGTTACCACTTTTTTTAGGAGGGAAACTTCTCTGACATCACTGGCAGACCAAAGCTTTTGAGTATATCAGGGCCATACTGTACCTGACACAATGACAGGTGATTTTCTAGTTTGAGACTGAAGGTAAAATCAGAAGGATCCAGTCTCGGTTGCAGAGGGCTTTGGCACAAAATGAGGGGCATTACACAGCACAAGCTCATAGTTAAAAGGAAGGTGCCCCCTCCTTGTGACTTAGTCACAATTCTGTCGTGTTAGCCGGATGTTAGTAGTCACTGGTCCCGCTGTACCTCTGAGGCTATGTACAGATTGCTTGACCTGTACTTAGCCTCAGGAGTACAGCAGGTCCGGTGACCAGCATTTCAGAGATTTAGAAATCTCAAGGATGGATACAAGCTTATAGAATCTTGTGAGGCTGCCCCATTTGCTGACAACAGACACAGGAGATTCAGTGGTACTACTAGAGTATTGTTAACAACATGTTGGGATTGTGTTGGGGGTTTGGGACTGTAAGTATATTGGGGCAGACTCACATTTAAGTGTGGGGCTTTTACTGCTGGATGTTCCCCCTTTCCTCAACCATTGCAGGGAGAACGTTCTAACTCATAGGGGTCAAAGCAGTGTCCAGCGAATGTCACTCATGATTTGAGCAAGAATAACGTTGTCTCCTCTGATGACCGTAGTGGGTAGGTGCGATGGGCATAAGGACACAGTGGGTATCGGAGCGTGGGAGCAGTGCTTGTAGAGCTTTATAAGTTAAGAATGCCTCAGTTAGTTTACCCCCTTACAGGAATCCATTGCTGCTCATGAAACACAGGTGTTGCATCTTCTAAAATCCTGACAAAATTCAAAGTCCTGGCAGGCACATTTTGCACTGTCTGGAGACAGTGGACCTAACATTTGCAGGAAGCGCACATGGAGAGTGGCACAGTCATCCAGGCCCAAAGTAGTGGTAGCAGTAAAATATGTTTATTTAAGGTACAGTCGGTTTAGCTGTGGCTCATTTTCAGTTCCTGTGAGCTGTGGTGGAAACAGTGGGAAACCTGGGAGGAACTCAGTTCTGTATGTGAAATTAAAAGTCTGACTCAGTTCTAGAAGCAGTGTGGGGGAATGACTGCTCCTTTGTAAAATGGACCCCTTAACATGCATAAAACTGATTAAAAAGTGTAAAAATACAACGTATATTGAGAAAAAGTGTCCCAGACCCATTAGGTATGCTTGATCCTACATCAGGTGGTCAGTTCCCCAGTGAATTTGTTCCATTTCTAACATTGTCTGTGAGCAGTTACAAGAAGAGTTTCCAGGATTACAACCTTACTTTACAGATCACTGTTGAAGGAATTCACAAAATGTGTAGCATTAGGATTAACTGTGTTCACAACCATTTGAGCGACTTAGGAAACAGGGCTTCAATGCAGACAGGGTGGTGATTTACTAGTATCAGGCCGTTCCTCCTTGCAAAGAGTATTCCTAGATGTTGGGCCCACATGTGAGAAGGTGTATTTCTATCCATGGTACTTTTGGCCATGAAGAGGGACACTGCAGGGTATTTGAGGACCTCTTGCCTGACTTTGGTGCCTTTAAGTGTATTGAGACCGTGAGATACTGTATTTGCAGCGTTTTACCTCGGGCGCATTTTTTCATGAGGTGGATGAGGTTCGGGTAGCGTCTGTCAGCCAGAGATGACCAGGTAAGCTTTTTTATTTAATTTACATTTTGTAGGTTATTTTCCTGTTTTTTGTTCCCGACCCCATTTTCGGACCCGAGCGCGCATGTGTGGAGGCATGCGCATGCCGCGTTCCGAGACCTCCCATCTTGCTGCCTCCTCCTGCCTATGCTGCAACCAAGCCTCCACCAGATGGCAGCAGAACTACGGTGGGGCAACGACCTCCCCCTGGAGGGGAGAGTTGCCATAAGGCTGCTCAATCCTGCTCCCCCCCATGCTGGCACCTCAATGATCCAAGGTCATTCCTGAACCCATGTCACCGGCGGAGCACAAGGTAAGGAGTCCAGCACCTCAGCCCTCAGCGCCACCGGGCTGGCTGCCAGGTAAGCTTTTGAGATAGAGTGCAATCAGTTTATTTCTTTATTTATCACATTTTGGTAACCGGGTGAGCCCATTTAGACCAGCAGTCCCTTTTTCAGGGGTGACCCAGAATTAGTTACATACAGTGCAAACAAGAAGTTCATGACATTTCAGACTACATAATACAGAAGAGAATACATCAAGGAAGTCATGAGAAAAAAAAAACATGCTTATGCACAGGAAAATTAGTTACAAACATCATATACACTTTAGCAGCAGCAGGATAGGTGAGATTCATATGCCAGCATGCAAGTCATAGGTACGCCTTTAACCTAAAATAGCGATCCCCATTAGGGTTCAGCGATAGCAGCTACAAAGACAGCATTCCAAGATATAGACCTTTAGCCCTGCCTTAGTTCCAGTGGTAGTGGGCAGAGTATGTGAAAGACCTTTTTCCTAGGTTAATCAGTACCCTAGGGATCTCCAGCAAGCTGGTATTTGATGAGCATCATGGATTTTGGGGCCAATAGACCTTATTGGTGGGGAGGAGCATAGATCTTGGTGAGTTTGAAGGTGTGGCATAGGAGAGGTTGAAGGAGCCTGTATTCCAGTGTAGGCCAGTTCAGATCAGAGAGTACATCACAGTGATGCCTCCTGGGTGGCAAACTCGATGCGAATCGACTGATCTTGTTGTATAGGACATTCAGTTTGAGGACTTCAGCCTCCCGGAGGAATTGTAATACAGGGGCACCGTAGACCAGGGAAGGGAGCAAGGTACTACTTACAGTTGTCCTCTTCGAGTCAGCGGTCAGTGATTTTTCCCAGTCTGTATAGTAGACCCAGTTTCTGATGCATAACCTTGGTGATGTGATCGACGTGTGGCTTGAAAGTCAAGTCTTAGTCAAGGTATACACTGAGGTACTTCACCATGTCTACTACATTGATCTAAGCCCCCGTCATTGTAAAAAGCGGAAGTAGATTTTGTCTGTCTACTCCCAAGCACCTTGGACCACATAAGACCGCTTTGGTTTTCTTGTCATTCAGGACCAACAAGTTGGCAGCAAACCAGTTTTCAAGTATATACAGGCTATGAGCGAGTTTTCCTGCAAGTGAGCAGGAATCAGTGTCACTCCTGTAGATCAGTGTCATCAGCATTGGAGAGCATTTTCACATCACTGCAGTGATTGCTGATGTCATTAATAAGCAGTGAGAATAGTAGGGGACCTAGAGTGGAGCCCTGGGGGACTCCATCCATGACCCCAACGCAGCTGGAAAGTGCCACTTTCCATTTAACCTTTTGTGATCTGCTAACTAGGTAGCTTGAAAATTGAAAACCAGGACAGTGAGTGTTTATCCAGACCTAACACCTCCAGCTTACCCAGGAGTAATCCGTGGTTGACCAAGTCGAAGGCCTTGGTCAGGTCTATGAATATGCTTTTGTCGATATCCCTTTGTCCATTGCACCCACGGCATCACTTGTTAGTTTAATAAGCACCGTGTCTGTCCCATGACACTTCCTAAAACCATGTTGTTGATCAGCAAGAAGATGATGTCGTTCAAGATAGTCCTGCAGCTGGTTGAAGATAAATCTCTCCTGAATCTTATTCTTAGCCAAAGGACAGAGGACTGATATAGGCCTGTAGTTCTCAATATTGGCCCTTGCTCCACCTTTGTGTGTAGGGACCACTACAGTCACCTTCCATTTAGAAGGGACAACCCCCTCCGTAACAGACCTGTTGACAAGCAAGGTCCCTGGTAGAGCAATAGCTGTTGCAGCAATTTTTAGTAGTCTTGGCTCGAGTTGGTCATATCCAGGGGAAGAGTCAGATTTCAATTGGTTCAGTAGGGCGAACACTTTAGATTTCCTGACCAGTCGTAGGTAGAATTGGGGCCGTGAGGTAACTTCGTCGACTGGGCCCTGTGCTGTGGTTGGCTGGTTGTATTTGTATTTGTCCAGATTTGTGAAAAAGCTGTTGAAGGATTCCACCACCATTGCAGCATTATCAGTGGCTTGGCCGTTGGTTAAGATTGCCCCTTCCGATGGGTTTGTGTTACCTTTTAGTAGGGAGTTTGTGTGATTCCAAAACTTCTTTGGGTCGCCTAGGTGCTTGTTTTGGAGACTCCGCAGGTACTGAGTTTTTGCCACCTTGGCCCCTCTTTTGCATTTGTTTCTTAGCTCTCTGTATTTGTCCCAGTCAGATCGTAGGTTTGTCGATTTGAAGTGCCCCCAGGCCTTGTCCCTTAGGATCATTAGTTTCTTTAGTTTATTGTTGAGCCACTTGTGACATTTTCCCTTCACCCTAACCTTTCTAAAGGGGGCAAGCCGGTTGGCTGTGGATACGAAGACATTAATGAAGTAGTCGAGAGCTTCCCTCAGGCTGGAGAGCTCTTGAATAGGGCGCCAGTTGATGTTTTTAAGTTCAGCAATGAAGGATTCAGGTAGGAAGTTGGTATAGTCCCTTGTAGTGAATACTCGTGGTGGAAGATTACGGGTCCTATTTGACCATATGCAAAATATAGGCGAATGGTCGCTGAGAGCGTCAGAGAAGATACCGGCTGCCTGTATCCTCGCGGGGTTGGAAACTAGGGCCCAGTCAAGCAGCGTATGGTTCCCAGACTTAGTGTTGATCCTAGTGAACTCTGTTATTACTTGCGTGAGGTTTGCATCTAGGAGAATGGCTTGCAGCTTGTTACCTGGAGGTAACACCCAGTTTTGGTTAAAGTCACCAAGGATCACCATTTCCCCCGGTGAGTGTTGTGCCAAAACCTGGGTGAGGGACTCGAGCGCAGAGGCAGCGTCCCATGGGGGCATGCAGACATAGCCCACATAGAGTAGTCTACTGTCGCCTAGCAGCAGTCTGACAAATAGCGACTCATTCACAGAGGAGTCCAGTTGAGGGATGTCAACAGGAGTGGCACTCAGCTTTCTGTTAACATGTATGAGGACACCACCTCCTTTTTTACCGAGTCTGTCCTTCCTACATGCACTGAAACCCAGCAGATCCACTTCATGTGGTAGTACCTGAAGCTTGAGCCAGGTTTCTGTAATAGCGATCACATCCGGGTTGTAGATGGCCACCCAGCTGTCAAGCTTTTGCATTTTTGGCCTCAAGACTATTAATGTTCATGTGAACCAATTTTAGCCTGTTGGTTTGAGCCCAGCCCAGGTCAGTCAGTAGTGTGATGGTGGAATTTAGGGGGACAGTATCAGGGTTGGGCTAAATATCCCTTCCTAAGATCAGTTTTCATTTAGCCAGGCACGTTAGTAGTTTGGTTGGGTAAAGGGAGTGACACATCTTCTTTTGTAGCAATTACCCCATTGGGCCAGTGATGGGTATTATTTGGGGCATTTAGTGTTAAACAGGCCAAACAGTCATATGATATATTGAGCTTCTACAGAAACAACTAGTCAGGAGTCAGCAATCATGGATTTTACTTTCTCCGTAATCTGCTGGTTTTACTGTTACAGAGCAAGAGAGCACACGAGTGCTTTCATTGAAGAGCAGGTGGACATTCGTGGAGGAGGGTGGGTTGTGCCAATCATCTTCTCATAAGAACTGGGTGTTGGGGGGGATGAGGGGGGAATATTGTGTTGCCAGAATGGGAGGGGAGCATTTAACAGTAATTGTTTAAGCACAGACGAGCGCTACAGTAAAAAAGACAGTGTCTGGTCATGGAGACGGGTGGGATGTGGCAGTCGCCCATTGTTGGATTTATTTTTTTGTCAAATACATTTAAGCAGTGACGGCCAGGTGGCGCTGAGGTTAGCGCTGGGCGCCACACCTCAGCCTCACGCCCGGCGACCCGGACACCGAGGCGGACTCGGGTAGCCGAGGTCGGCAGGGGAGGAGGATCGGCGTCCCAGCGGATCTCTCCTCCCTCAGGGGTGGGAACCAAACGCGTCCCGCGTTCTGCATCACCTCACAGCCGGTGAAGCACCGGCCTCATGAGGGGATGGAGGTGCCCGCTCGCCGGAGTCTGGGAGGGGGACGCTGGCAGCGACAGGCTTGGCATGTGTCAGCACGCCGCCACTCGGGACGTATGTCCTAGCGCATGACGTCTCAGAGGGCAGGGGAAATCAGGGGAGAAAACGGAAAAACCCCTCTCGGCAGCCCTAGATGATAGCCTCTCGGTACCATCCGGACCACTGAAAAAGAGGGACAGACCCCACTGTGCAGGGAGGGAGAAGGAGGCACTCTAGGGGCAGATCCCACCGGAGGTGGAATGGAGGGTTGAGAGGAAGGAAGGAAGGAGTGGGCCCCGAGAGCAGAGAAGGAGGCAAAAAGAGATGAAGAAAAAAAAAAAAAAAAAATACATTTAAGCAGTAAGGCGCGATGGCAGTGCATTATTGTGAGGTATGGCCCTCCTCGGGTGGGTTGAAGCAAAAGGCAAAGCTGAGTGCTTCCACCAACTGAGAAAGGCTGTCAGCCCACCATATCACACCCCCTGGAGTCAACTGGATCTTTTTTTGTTTTAAACACATTTTTTTGAGATACTTTCAGCCAGGGGCTTGTACTGAGGTAATGGCCCTGCTTAAAATACCTCTTGGACAATCAGGGGGCAGCATTATTTCTACCCATTTCAATAATACAAGTGATCCCAGTGTGGGTGCTGGGGGGATAGGGGTATTGGGATTCTCACAGAGAATATGGGGACATGGGGGATTGTATTTATTGAGATTTGGACTGGGTGGAGGGTGGGGGCTGTTACTTTTGTTTTGTTTTTTTTAATTTAAATAATACAATTTCCTGAATTTGAATAGGAGACAAATGGCCCCCTATTCCATAGGGGCTCCCGAATATTGGGAGTGCCCACTATTCATGGTATTTGAGAAATACTGATCAGCCCCTGCCCACCCCTAGTGACAGGAGCCAGACAGCATACACTGTCTGACAAAGTGACACGTGAATAGGAGTTGGCCCAGGTACAATGAGTCCAGAAGGGTGCATCCTGGCAAGGCTGTGGAGATAGTAGCACTGTGACTGCAGATTCCTGGCTCTCCATTGGGTTTGAGTCATTAAGATCAGCACTAACGTGGTGTAGCAGTACCACTGGATTTGGGCTTCATAATAGGTGGGGTGCTGTTTCAGTGGTGTCACTAGTGTTCATAACCAGCTCCAAGTCTGGGTTCATGGCCTCCGAACTCCTGTTTAGATTTCACGCTCTTATTCCTTGAGGCAGGGCTTGTGCTCTGACAGTGGACGACCTAATCAATACAAGTTTGAAGAGCGATGAACCAGCAGCCTATGATTTTTTTAATTTATATTTTATTGCATTTCAATTAACGTCAGGTGACTATGTGCTTTTGTAAAACTGTGCGGGTGGAGAGGGTGAAGCGGGGCGTATGAGAGTTCCTTGTGGATTGTTGGATACAAGCTTGATTTGTCCGAATTTGCTGCTTACTTATTGAAGTCTTTTTATACATGGATCTTTTATGAACACAATGAATTAAAGTGATTTGCACCCTACAGAAATCGTGGTGAGTGCTCTCTTTTACTTTTCGGACAAAAGCTGGTAAGGAACTGTTTCAGCATACTGCTAGCTTGGCCTTTTGAGTGGTGCCGGTCTCTGTAACTCAGTCGGTCACTCCTTTCACTGTATCACGTTTTTGACGTGGCCGACCATTCTTTGGTGCAGCGGTACTCTTGCTAATAAAAACAATTTCAGTTAATACAGTTTATACAATAACTGTCATAAAAAGCATTCATTTACATCTAATGTACTGTTGCATACAGGTTTTTTTGATATTAACATTCTAAAGCCCCTTAATCTTGTAAATGAGGAGTAGTGGGGAATTACCTTACCTTCGTCTTCATAATTCGAAAAGCTCATATTAATGTGAGCTATTTTTTTTTTCGCAATTTTTGTTCATGGTATTTTAAAGAATACAACATAGGCACACATTATAAGCATATATGCATGCCAGATACAGCAGCACAACTATTAATCAATACAGCTCACTAAAATTCAGTCAGTGTAACACAGTGTCTGCTGTAGTCTGTTTGTGTCCCCAGTGGAGCTAAAACACAATTTGATAAGTAACAACAGCAGGTAATACACATTCAGAACCACACTGCAGTCAGCGTTATTATGGAGGCTCAAATTCAGATTAAAAACACTGTACAAGAGAAAAAAACTTGCTATACAAGCAGCCTCTTAGAGCTCCCATATGGTATGCCATCTCTATGGCAACACCGAACCCCCCACAGCGAAACCCCGACCATGCATATATCGGCAGCGGTGGAGATTTCACTTTGATGGACTTTGCGGCGATGGGGGTTATATACCTAATTCCACTGTCTGTGCGACGTGGAGTTAAGATATCTAAAGTAGGAGGGGTGCAAGGGGCACAGCCCCCCGCATGGAGGGGTGCGGGGTGGCACAACCCCTGCCCATTGGGCATCACAGTGTTGCGGGCATGTATCAGTGTTAGTGGTGTCGACAGGTTTCCGACGCTGTTGAGGATGTCACTGTGGGGGATGTCACACCAGCATTGTAGATCCCTCCAATATACCTAATACAGTTTAAGAGAAAGAGCCACTGATTTACGAATTTTGCATGTGATTGTGCCCCAGCATAACACAGCAAAATGCCAAGCAAACTGGAAAAAACAAAAAGGTTCTAAACAGTTCCAGCTGAAGGATTAAACTTTCCTTTGAACTGTACAGATAGGCAAGAATACCTACGGCCTTGTTAGCTGGTGCACTTGGATCCCCTCAGGATATGCCAGCCATTACCAGCCTAGAACACGTTCAGAACTGGTTCTTACTGTCAGAGCCTCCCAGCCACTTGTACCATGGCTATAGAAAAAGGATTTTACTCTGCTCTAACATGATCATAGATACATAGATACATAGACAGTGTCGGCAGATAAGGGCCTATGGCCCACCCAGTCTGCCCATTTGAGCTTGTAAGTTCAGTTTGTTTTCCTTGAAGTCTGTTTTACCTTGGTCGGTTCGGCCCCCCAAACCTCCACATGTGACAGCGAGATCCGCCTCCAGCTTGCGCTGATGGTATGAAAGCACTATGCAGTAGGCACCATCTTGGAAATACTTGCTGAGGTGAAAAATTAAACTTTGAGAAACCATCCCTAAGGTACAGAAGCCAAAACATTATAATAGGCTGTACAACAAACTGAACAAGCTGAAACTTTACTTATTGAAGCAGCTATAGAACCTCCAGATTACCTCCAAAATTCCTGGCAACCTATCATCCCTCCCCCCAACAGTTTACCACATTAACAAAAATCTCATAGTGGTACACATTCATTTATTTATGTACATATGTATGTACGTGTGTACACATTTATGTATGTATGTATGTATGTCCTTGGTAACTGGGTGAGCAAACTGATCCAGAGGACCATTTTCAGTCATGACCTGGGCCCCCGGGGTGGCAAACACAACGAACATCAACACGATACAGAGATATAATTAGAACAAACAGGACTGCCAAATACACTTGGTATGAGGTCAGATTACATAGAACAAGTATTTCAGAGAAATCAGTACATACTGGTGTAGTGACATACATTAAGTGGCTATGCAATATAAAAGGCATAACATGGTGATTATGGTAAACATGAGTAAGAGAAAGAGAAACACACTAGATAACTCTGTTACACTAGTTTGGAAGGTCAGGGTTCATCTCGTTGATTCCCGGCGGTGACGGTAAATGCCACAGTTTACAGGATACTCTATGTTTACATTATTTAGCAGTCATTGTCTGATCCCTCACTAGTCATACTCATATCCAAGGATAAGTTGTGATCCAGGAGTTTGGCAGCAAAGTCACCCTTAGCCTTCGGATCAGTAACAGTGTAATGTTTATCTTTAAGAGAGGATTGCAGTCTGGCAGGAAAGGCAATGCGATAAACTGTTGCAGCTTTTTTCAGTTTGGCTGCCACCCCATCAAAAGCTTTCCTTCGGAGTCTAGTGGCATGCAAGCAGTCTGGTAAAAAACAGCACTGTAGACTCACCCAGCATTGCTGGACCATTGTCTTTGGCACCTTGAAATATCGTATCCCTGATGTTGGATGCAGAGGTGGCAAATAAGATCATGTGTAGACCTTCTCCAGCCCCAACCATGCAGCACAAACAGATTTGATACGCTTTCTGAATTAGGATTGCAAATCCCAACCCTTCTGCATCTTTCAAGGAATGTTTGCAAGTTTCCTTCTTCTGTAGCCTTGGCAATGCCAAGTAGCCTGACATTGGATACCCTTGAGGCATGTTCTGGCTGCTCCAGATGAGTCCAGACTGACGCTTGTCTTTTACTACCGTGACGGTGGCGGCCAACGCTTGGCTCGCCACTCTCTCTGCCTCTTCCACTATATAGCCATAGTGTCTGGTTTTTTTTCCCCTCCCACTCCTCAGATGACCACCATCCACCTGGACCCCCCAGCCCCCTCACCCTGATGTCCACTGGGACTTACAGCCGGCCAGTACTCCCAGGTCTTGACCCCAAGGTGGGGTCAGCAGGGTCCACCAATCAGCCACTGTAAACTGGATCCAGTAGTTGGACCAACAAGCCAAGCTAGTTGGGTGTGGAGCTTGCGAGTGTCCGAGTGCCATCCTGATGAGCATTTTCCATTTTGTTCCCCCAAAAGGCACGGCGTGCAATGATGCCATGATATATGACCCATGCACCTGCGTACCATGTGTTGGCATCTGTCCACCCCCTGTTCATTCTGTAGCGCCCTTGAGCGCCTTTCCCCTAGCTTACCACTAGTGGTCAGGCATATGGTAGTGTTACCGCTGCACTGGCTGGCTGGCATAGTGTCCATTTTTTTGCTCCACCAAAACCATTAATTCAATGTACTGGCCTAGCTTTTATCAAGTCTCTGGATCATCTGGGTTAGTGGAGTCATTGTACTTTGAAGTGACTCAAGACTTGCCTGGTCTTCCACATTTTTTGCTGGTTGCAGCCCTCCCGACTCTTTGAAGGGCCCAGATCCTACTTGCTCTTGCTTCACCAATCCTCTCTGGTGATCCATTGCATTTAAGATTTGTAATATTGTCCTGTAAGATTATCCTACACTAGAGAAGACAATTTTACCATTTTAAAACTAAAAAGAATCTGTTTTTAGCATTTTATAAGTACTTAAACACAGAGCTCATGCAGAACATGCCCTTTGCACTTGACCGCTCGTTCCACACCATCAGTGCTAGCCATTTTAAGAGCACTGATATGAGACTGACTGACCTTTTGTTGCTAGCATTCTCCCTACTGCCGCTTTTGTGCAGAGGGACCACATTGGCCCTCCTCCAGTCCTTTGGAACTTATCCCCATCTCCACTGATGTACTAAAAAGTGCTGCCAGGGGGCAGTCTGCACTGTGAATAGTTCTGTTAGGATGCTTGGATGTATCCCATCTAAACCCACCCCATTACTCTCCTTTAAGGCTTCCAATCCCTTCCGGACCTTCTCCACTGAGAATGAACTTGTGTCCACTTCCCTGTCCCTGGTGCCTTTTTTGCACTTTTTTACCCTTTTGTTTACTTACTGTGCTTTACGGTGCTTAGTGCAGCATGCTGGTCTGTCCCCACCTGTACCGTGAAGACCAAGCAGAAGTAATTGTTTAGTATTTCTGCTTTCTCTTGATCTTCCTCTGTGCAGTCTCACCCCTGCCCTCCTGATTCTCACAATCCCTCCCCTTGTCTTCCTCTTTCCCCCACATACCTGAAAAAGATATTGTCCCTTTTTTGGCCTGCTTAGTTACCCTCTCCTCTGTTCCTGCTGTAGCTGCCCTCATCCTCCTTCCCGCCTCCCATTGTTTTGCCAGATATACCTCTCTGTCTTTATCCCTCTGGGTCTCCTTGTACTTTCTAAATGCTGTTTTCTTCTCCTCCTTTTTGAATTAAAATCTTTATTATTTCCAGTAGCAAAAAAACAAAATACATACACAGACTTATATATAATGCAATCTTCATGTAAAACAATAAAACAGTTACGTTTTCTTCTCCTTCACTGCCTTTGCCACCTCCTTAGAGAACCGTAGAGTCCCCTTCCCGCGCTCACTTGCTTCAAACAGCATGCTGTTGCCTTGGCTATTCCCTTCTTAATCCTTCTCCATTGAGTCTCCACTCCTCTCTGCCTTCCCACCTTCAAGGCATTCTCTGAAGCAGGTTCCCATGTCTTTAAAATCTGCCCTCCTGGAGTCCAGAACTATCGTCTTAATGTTTTTTCCTGTCCAATCTGTACGTCAGACCACACAGTACTCTGATCACATGTACACAGGGGACTACCCACTGTGACATCAGCAACGCTGTCTCTGTTTGTAAGTATCAAGTACAGCACTACCACATCCCTAATGGGTTCCAAAGCCGGCCGACTGAGAAATGCCCCTTGTATGGAGTGGAGGATGGCCCTGCCTTTTTTTTGTCATATAGGTTTTTATTCTCCGTGCACATCTCAGGCAACGGATTCTGCCCTGTCCCTGTCTCCTCCGTCTGGCTACTGTCTCCCTGGTCCTGCAGACCCCCATTGCAGCACGGATTTACACGTGGTGGGGCCAGGAAGGGAGGGTCATCCTCCCTCCCTCCTGGATATCCTGTGTCCATATTGGGGGTCCAGTGAGCCGGCGACACAGTGGGGTGAAAGCAGACAGGCAGGGCTTCATTTAGCCCGAGACCGCCGTTTTCCTCCGCTTTTCTTCCCATACCACGGCGACCGTAAGTGCATGTGTGTGGAGGTGCGTACGTGCTACTTAACCACATCCCTATATTTGCTCTGCTCAAAACTCTGGTGCTGCCACCCGGCCTCCACTAGATAGCAGCCAAGGAGTGAGACAGCAGATCCCCCCATCCGGGAGAGGAGAGCTGTCCGTCGGACACTCGATCCTCTCCCTCTGCCACCAACCCATGGCACCCTGAGTTTGTTCCTGAACTTGGGCTGCCGGCGTGGTGAGAGATAAGGAGCACAGCTCTCTATGCCACTGAGTCGGACAATGGACCCGCCTCTTTTTTTTTTAAATTCAAGTTTATTAACAGCAAGCAGGTACATCATATTTATACATTCAGTTAAAATCCATTCATGTCTCATATTAGAAAACAGTTATTCTCTTATTCTGTACAGTTTGTCTCAGTAGTTTCAATCCATCAGAAGTTACTATATTATCTTTATCCATAGCAGCTAAGGACTCTCTTTATTTCAGTTCTAATAATTTCATCTTCATCTCTTTCAAATTTAGATCAAATCACAGCCCGCTCCTCCTGCTCCAGTGGCCCTGCCTCTTGATGTAGCTGTGACCAGAATACCTTAGTTTATATCCGCCAGATTAAAGTCCCCCATAATCAAAACTTCCCTCTTGCTGTCCATTTTGCTAATGGCTTCCCCCAGGCCTCTGACTAAATCCTCCCCATGTCGGAGGCCTGTACACCACACCCATGCAAATAACAGCCCTGAACCCCATCTCTAGGCTGATCTATAGTACCTTCAACCCCATAGTACCTCCAGCACTTAGAGTGGGAGGCCACTACTCTCCCACCCAGGGATCTGTGCAGGCTGCTCTCCCAGAGTTCTCTGCTGGCCTGGAACGAGGGAGTCAGGATCAATAATCAATCCAAGGGGCTGGCCCAGTGGCATAGAGGGCTGAGGTGTTATGCAGCTCACCTGCCGCTATGCTGACGACCCGGGTTCGGAAATGGTCCAGGGTCACTAGGGGGCTGGTCAGGGGAAGGATGACCGAGCATCCCATGACTGTTGTCCTCTGGGGATGGGGAACAGTGTGTATCACTGCATGACTGCCACCTAGCTGTGGCTGGGTGCCTGGCATTGCTGCGGTGACACACCTGGTCAGCAAGGTGCGGACGCCGAGCTATCCCTGAGTCTTCACGCAGGGAGTGTGCGCACCGTGGCATGCATGCTGGTTCTGGGAGAAAGGGGAAACAAAAATGTAGAAAACACTTCTGGTGGCAGGATGAGTGCTGCATCCCACAGGTGCCTCACCAACTATCAAGGCACCCCTGCTGGTATACGAGGTGAAAGGTTAGTCTAGGGTAGGGTGGGTGGCAGGACAGGGGGTTGCTGCCGGAGTGACAGGGCAGAAAAACACAAGCTGGAAAAATAACAATCAATCCCAGGCCTCTCGTTGAGGAAATACATCACACTACCAGGCAGTCCCACTGGGCCAGACCACCTATTAGGGATTTACAAAAAAAAAAAAAGCATTAATTTCTGTTTTTTCTTGTCTTAACTGTGTGACACATTATTTATTGCTTCTCTTTTGTTTCCCACAGATGGGTGCAGAAGGTGTGGATGAAGGTGCCTCTGCAATGCAACACTGCAGAAAACTCATCAGTTTTACTTTATCAGGTAAGGATTTTCAGTTGATAGTCACTAAGACCTTTATGATCTGAAAAACTTCATTTTTTTTCCTGAAGTCTCTCTTTAGTGGAGGAAGTACTTTCCAGGTAGCCACTGGATTTATCTATGTTTCATTAAGTTTTTTATAGTCTCTTCATCCTGTTCTCCGTCTGCCATTGGCAGCGACTTTCTGTCCCAACCCAGCCATCTAACCACATGTTCCTCTGTGGTTCCCACCATACTGGAGTCGTTGGTTTGGGGGGCTCCCCCCAAACCCTCGGTTTGTCCAGATCTGGTGAGGAGGAGAGAGCGGGCTGGCCAGGACCTTCAAGGGGCAGTCATCAACCATCATACTGATGTTGGGATATTTGTGGTGCACTCTCATTGTACCGCATTTCGGCTTGTTCAGTGAGGTGTCTCCCTTTCCTGTGATGTGCCCCCTTTCACTCCACAGCACCCCTGCAGAGAAGACGCACAATGTTGGTAGTTCTCTGGCCCAGCTACTGGGTCCACTGTGGGAGTGGCCAAGGGGATGTCCCCTCAGCAGGCTGAGGAGCACTGCCAGTGGCAGCCGACTCTAGCTTACGTCCGAACCTTGGTCAGCCACATGGGAGCAGGTAGCACGGCCACTGGACCAGTCAGCTTACCCTATCTACTGGAGTTCTTGTCGCAGGAACACGCTTGAAGTTCAGTGTCTGTTAACTAGCAATAAATACATGACCATGAAGGTTCCTTTTCAGGCTACAAGTTCCAGCAAGGTGGCATCTACAGAATCATCAGAAAGGTCCTGCAGCCAAATAGGTCTGTGGAAGCAAGACCATTTCACTAATACTTGGCAAGTGTTTGTTCTCCGGACCCCCAAAAAACTCATTATTTGGTCAAAAGTGGGTTCATAAGACACTTTCCACCTCAGCAGGCAGCCAGAGCTAGTCCTATGGTCATCCATCCTTTGGTCACCTCCTGTCTCCATCCCCTCCCTGTTCTTAATATCTTGTGTCCTGCCAGCCGCCCCCCACCTGATGCCTTCTTTAAGGCATACCCCCCTCCCTTCCAAACTCAACTTTCCCACCCCATGATATGGGGGCAGCTAGGGCCCACACACATTTCATACCCACTCCATGATGGGGAGGAAGCAAAGTGGCCTCACTGTTAATACCTGACAATTGCCCCCCCCATTGCAGAGGTAAGTCAGGGAGGGAACTGAAAGAGTAACTGGGATGTTTCTTCCTCTTCCCACCCCACCTTCATCATGAATAAGGAAGAGAAAACTATTTGTCGGTTTCCTTAGACTTTGTGAATCAGTGGAGGGGTCTTCCTTGGGGTTCTCAACCTTAATGCCCACTCCATTCCCTGAGCAAACAATATCACACACGATCGCCTGCGGGCCCTGCATGAAGAAAGCTGCAGCAAGTTGTGTTGGCAACATATCGTGAGACATACTTCTCTACCTTTAAAAAGTGTATCACTATGAGGCACTGGCTTGCGTCTCTACCTTGTGTTTTGGACAGAAAACTATGTGCTGTGGGAAGGGATGAGCATTAGGGTTGACAACCCCAAGGAAGACCCCACCACTGATTTGTGAAGACTCCGGAGTCCTAAAACCCTAATGTTTTTCCCTTTTGTTGCTTGGGAGGTGGGGGGTTGGGTGTTATGGTTGGAAACCCTAAAGCCACATTTCCTACTTTTGTGGCATTGAGTTACCTTAACTGGTGCATTAACAAAGGTTTTTGCAAAGAATATGGCCTTATATAGCACAAGGCATTTAGTTATCTGATGTGGGAGCTCTCCTAACCATCTGAGTTCTGTCTGTGTTCCAGGGTAAGCTCATCAGTATGCTAACTAGATTTGCCTCACCCTTCCAGTATTGTGAACAAGGCTTCTAAATGACCAGACTTTTTTAGGTAGGCAGACATAGCATTATGGAGGTTGTGTGCTATCATTTCCAGCCTAGGGCATTCCACTGCGACCGATAGCCATTCTTTGTATGTTGGTGCCCTTGTATCCAACCATAGGCATAGGATCTGCCTTTTGGCTGTGTTTGCTATCAGGGAAAAACCATGCTACCTACTGAGAGCTACCCTAGAGTGGCCTACGTTACTGGCCACAAATATATCTGGTTCAAACTGGTTTTCTCATCCAGGGAGTGGGTTGAATTTTGACTTGGTTTCTCGTGAATATGTTTGCATTTATGGGTATTGCCTTAGTAGGTGAATCAATGTACCCTCACTTATAGCAGTTGGATATTGGGATTTTCTTCATTTTATGAAGTTTCTTTAGGGTATATTGCATGTTACTAAGGATTTTGAATTGCTGTATCTTCAGTTCTATTAGGGCTGTGGATAGTGTTGCTTGGATAGCGCTTTTGTGGATCCTACCGCAGTGTGTCAGATAGTGCTGGTATCCTGACTTGGATCCTACCAGATATCCTGCCAAAGACAGATGCAGGATCCAGTGTCAGATAGTGATGGATCCTGGTTAGGATCCAGGTATCCTAGTTAGGATCCACGGATCCTAGGGCAGATAGTTAGGATCCAGGGCCAGATAGTGATAGATCCAGGTTAGGATCCGATGGCTGGATCCACAGGCAGATAGTGGAAGTATCCGGCAGATCCACTATCCTGCCACAAAGGGCAGGTATCTGTGGATCCGTATTTGGCCGGATCCATCTGAGCAACACTAGTTGTAGACTGTCTTGAGAAGGCCCACAGTTTCCCTCAGTCCCAGCTGGTGTTGTCTATGTTAAGTTCCCTGCTCTACCACTCTTTCATCTTGTTTGTGTAACCCCCTTGCAAATGGGGGTTCTTAATGTGCCCTATGCCTGGTTGGTAATCGGCATAAAGACGTCGGAATGGGGGTCCGTGGAGTACTTTTTTAAGGCCTCCGTAGACTGTCCCTTTAAGGGCTGCCTGTTGCAGTCGGGATTAGTTAAAATGGGAGGGGGGTTGAGTGTGGTCATGCTCGACTCCCGCCCGGGCTGCAGAGTAAGCGCTCCCTTCTGCCACCGCTAGTAGTGCGGGGGGAACCCTAATAGGGGATGTGAATGGTTGCCTGAAATAACATGTAGAAGTGATGATAATATAGTTGTTCTAACCTGCCTTGCTTTGCAGCACAGAGAGTTTCGATTGCTTCCTCCATTTGGTCCCGAACTGTGAATTGGACCAATCAGTACCTCAGAACCCCACAGAGTTGACTGACCAATAGAAGAGCTGTTTGTTTTTGGGAAAGGTATTATGGGCCATGGCGCTTTTTTCACCCCAGTGAGAGGCAGAGGAAGTGACTGGCAGGTTCAACCAGCCAATTGGATCGGGTCGAGCCCGAGTGGAGAGGAGTGCCCCAAGCTGTGGAGAGCCAGATGCGTTGTGGTTGGTGAAGGGAGAGGAGCTGTGTGCTTCTGCGCTGAAGGGTGTTCACGCGGGAAGCGCGTGAAGGCCTGAAGCGGCCGTTTGTGTTTTTGGCTCCAGCGGGCGGTCAGAGGAGGCTGTGCTCTGTACAGCTACCCACCAGGCTCGACCTGAAGGAGGACTGGAGAAAATTGCTGAATTGCGCTCGGTCCAAAGACAAGTGGAAGCTGCCGTTGCAGTATCTCAGTGACTGTGAGTTTGTGGGAGCATTGGAAGCAGCTGCCTGGTGTGGTACCCCTCTGTTGCTGTTTACCATATAAATGTGTGAGGAGGCTCGAGGAGCTCAGGTTAAATCCTGCTGCCATTAAAGGACTTTGTCGGTTGCTGTTTACCATATAAATGTGTGAGGAGGCTCGAGGAGCTCAGGAGTAGCCCTGCTGACGTTGAAGGACCCTATCTTGTCTGGAGGTCGTGAGTACTAATTCGGGGTAGCTCTCTGTTGAATTGCCACATTGGATCCAAATGGAATTACTGTTTTGCTGACTGTTTAACTAACTTCTTCTTTTCTCTGTGTGAAAGGGCCCCTACCAGCTGCCACGGTTTGGACTAGCCACTAGGGCTTGGGTACCCAGGGACAGTAACTGGTAGGGATAGGCATGTACACAGAGCCCTAGGTAGATAAGTTTAGTGATAAGCTGATTAACTTGATTCCCCCCGTCCTTGTTGTTCCCCCCTGAATAAATCAGATTGTTTTTGTACAGCTACATCCTGGCTGTTGTGTACATTAATGGTGAACTTCTGCTTGGTGATTGCAACATAACTGTGCCTTACTTTACGGGGGGTCCCCAAAGGGGACTGGATTATATTTTCTGTGGGGTAAGTGTACTGGTGAACAGAATTGTTGGTACCCAGTGTGAGTCACTAGTGGGACAAAAGGGGGGTCCCAGTAGCTCAGAGGGCTGTAACCGTGGTAGTCTTAACTGTGCTAACCCCGACCTCTGGGTGGAGGCACCCATCAACGGATCTGGGCCCCTCAACCTGCCTCTGGGGGCAGACAGGGGTAGTAGCCCTAAGGGTAGCGCCCTCTGGGGGTTACATCTGCTTTCCCATGTATCATCGATACCCGTGCGTTGTACCATACTGACACTGATGCTGTGGACTGTAGCAAAGTTAGGATTGAATTTTCCCTCTTTGACCTCTGTGATGCTGGGTGTTGGGTTCCCCAATGATGACACACAGCCTGCTTTAGTTGGTTGTATTTATATGTGTCCGTGGGTTTTAGGGAGTGCTTTTGTTGCACTACTGGGAAAGGGGTAAATCCTTGTTGATTTACAATGTCTTGTACCACTTTTAAGCTGGCTTTTTCCCAGTGTTGCCATCTGATCTTTGAGCCTGCTACTAGAATATTGCCGTTGCTCCATAATGGTTATTCCAACAACTTGTTGAGCATAGTATTAGTTTTCATTACGTATAGGATGGTGTAAGGGGAACGTTGCACAACAGGGCTGTGCTTCTACTGAGGGGTTTATCTTGATGACATAATGATCTTGTAAGCAAAGCTCAGTAGGTCCTTGTCGTCATGATAAACCCCCGAGGTAGATGCCTAGCTCTGCTGTGCGCTGTTCCCTGTACACTTTTCTATATAGTGTATGGTGTTAAACTACCTGGAGTACAGAAATACAGAGGAAAGAAAAAGTTAACATACAGATGGTATGTCTCTCCCTCTCTAGCTGATCCATGACTCTACAACACTTGACGCCGTCTGACCTATGAGCGGCGCTGATGGGGATACCCGCATTGTGACGTAGCTAGTACAGCAGAACAAAAAGTCATTCTGCTTTAGTAGCTACATCACTACTGCAGCAGAACAACTTTTTTAAGTATACGGACTTCCATACACAAGAACGCCTCACCATACACTACAGTATTCTTTGTGTCTTTCAGGGATAGATGGTTCATTGAATTTGGGGGCGGTCAATAGATGAGTGCAAGTAGTAATGTATCTTTATACCCATAGTGATAGCATTACTTCCATCAATAACTCTCTCGGCAACTCATTTGCCAGGCTGCAAGCCTGACTCTCTCAAGAAAAAATAGTTCTAAATCTACCAAAAACACAGTCCATGCTGTTTGGGTCCAAGTAAAAACTCTCTAAGCTCTCCTCTCTGTTTAGTATTGACACTGGAAACTGTTCCCCTTTTGAAATGACCCTCTCTTTTAAGTACCCTTGAGTACACCTCGACCCCTCCTGCTCTTTTGAAACTCACCTTCGGCACTCCATTTCCTCAGTTCACAAAAAACTGGGATCTCTCTACAGAGTACTGGGATCTCTCGACAGAGTACTGGGATCTCTCTACAGAGTCCGCCACTTCTTGGCTTCTGACACCAAAGTTAAAATTGCCCAGGCTAATCTTCTCCCCATGCTTGAATATAGCTCGGTAGTCATCAATTCTGCTGGCATATCCACTCTACCAAAAACAGAAAGCTCTTTTTTATTATAACCAAATTTGCCTCCGGCTGCAGCCGCAATACTCACCATTGCACAGTGCTCAACAACCTAAATTGTCTAACTCCGGAACTCCGAACAAACCTCGCTTTTGCCTCCCTCATCAATAAAACTCTACATACTGACAACCCACCTTACCTAGCCAGGCAGATCCCTTTTGTGAATCTTCCAACATCCCGATTTTCCTCCCACAACAATATCACCGTCCTGCTGTTTTGCACCAGTATGGGCCAGCGGTCCTTCTCCTACTGTGCTGCCTCCATACAGAACTCAATACCTCCTCCCATAAGAAAAGCTACCTCTCCTCGTGCCTTTGCAAATCTTCTGAAATCCTCCTCCTCCTCCTCTGTCACATGCTAATGTTCCCATTACCCCCCATTTCCTCCACATTCTATCCTTTCACCTTGTACCACCTGTATTCCTTTTATGTTCCTCTCCCAATTTAGAAACCAACTTCAAATACACTTGTGTCACCCTTTTGCACTTATTTCATGTGTATATTGCAATATATATATTGTTATTCCTTCACCTGTCACACACGGTATCTTGTTATTGCATCATGTAAATGCTGTTCCGTATATATTGTCCTGTACATATTGCTATCGTGTGCTGTTTTTGTATCATTATGTCTGTATACTTTATTTGTGCATTTGCACCTAGGTTGTGCCTGAAAAAGGCTTCTTCCACCAGTGTACTCACCCGGTCACCAAAGTTAAATAAATAAATAAATGTATTAGCCACCTCACGCAGTCCTCTTTCCATAGCAAGCCGTTCTGTGGTGTGCCGAAGCAGCTCTTGGTCTTCCTTGCTGTTCAGCAAAAAGGAGGCATTTCTAAATTGTAGAGCAAGCAAAGAATTCAGCATTGGGTTTTGTGGCAAATGTTAAAAAGATATACATTTATTGAAATATAAAAAAAAGTACAGCCTACCACAGCCCAAAGATCCCCCATAATCCATCACTAAGACCTCTAAAACGCGCCAAGTAAAACCGGCCTGGTGGCACTGAGGGCTGAGGTGCTGGATACCTTACCTCACGCTATGCCGACGACCCGTGTTCGGGAGCGAGCACAGGCCACTGGGCGTTGGCAGGGGAGGAGAAGGATCGAGCATCTGATGGACTGCTCTCCTTCTCTGGGGAGGGGGTCTCCAGCTGTCAGCACTCCACTGGCCCCTGGTCGCGGCTGGGTGGCAGTGCGCCGACATTGCAAGAAGGGGAGGAGATGGGGCAGACACCTGAAGGAGCGCGTGCGGACACGTGTGCACTCTCTCCGTCAGCGTCACTGCACGCCTCATCTCCTAGGGGAGAAAAGTAGAAAACAGGTCCTGGCCACGCGGCATGAAGCTGTCCCTTGCAGGCGCTGCCTCCCAAGAAGGCAACTCCCTGGCTGGATCCAAGTTGGGTGAGTCGAGACACCATAGGCCCCTCCACCTTGCCACGAAGGGTAAGTCGTGGGAGCTTAAGAGAGAGGGTCTGATCTTTTGGGGGACGGCGCTGGGTGGACAGCAGATAGAGGCAAGGAGTGCCAGCCAGGACCAAGGAAAGAAATACCAGATTAAAAAAAAAAAGTGCCAAGTATGGGGTGAAACATTAGTGATGGACTATAGAGAATCTTTGGGCTATGGTAGGCTGTACATGTTTTTAGTATGTGTCAATAAATTTATCTTTTGAACATTTGCCATGGAGCCTGGTAGCGGATTCTTTGCTGCTGTATGTTCTGGTTTATCCATGGCATAGGCACTGTGAGGAGCTGCCCTTTTGTGTTTTGGTTTCTAAATTATGTAGCCTAGTAACAGAGGGTGACATCTGGCACCTTAAGGCCCCCCATCCTCTGTTAGCCTAGCCAGTCTCTTCAGGCATCTTTCAGCCATTTGAGAGGTACTTCAGCGTACAGCATTGATACTGTGAGGAGGATTCTGGGGAGGATATTCATCTGGATTGAAGAGATTCTATATCCCATGGACAGTGGAAGGGTGTTCCATCTACTGAGCTCGTCCTTGATTTCTGCTGTAATTCGTTTCATGTTGACTCCTAAGTATTTTACTCCCTCTGGCTTCCACTGCATCCCTGAGCTAGTTATTTGATTTCTTGTGCATTTGGTGTTCCAAATAAATACTTCCGATTTGTTGATGTTTAGTCTGTATCCCACGAAGGCCCCAAATTGCTGTATTATCTGCAGCACCTGTTTTAAAGACATTTCTAGTTTACCGATTGACAACAGCACATCATCCGCATAGGCTAATAATTTGTGCATGGTTCCTCCCACTTCCTTCCCTTCGATGCTTGAATCCATCCATATTTTGTGCAGTAGTGGCTCTAGTTCCAGGTTAAACAGAGTCAGTGACAGGGAGCAGTTCTGTCACGTACCTCTCTGCATTTGAAACTCTGGAGAAAGGGGTTAGGTACAGAATCCCGACATGATAAGTCCTGCCAGACAAAAGCCCAATACCAAATTCCCAACTGTCAAATAACCAACAAATACTTAATATCAACTGGACGTAATCCCGAAATCTCATCAGTGGCACAGATCGGGCACAACAGAACTTTCACTTGTATGCCTAAATGTAGTTAATCTATTGTACTTGTGCAGTTTCATAAAAAAATAAATAAATCAGTGTAAACTTGCAGATAGTGCAAGACACTTGGCGGTATGTAGGGAGTGGGCTGACAGGAAACCAAGTGAAGCCTGTGCGGCAAACTGTGTCAGACTCCAAACTCTCTGGCAATACAGTTAGAAAGCGCTGCACCTGGTGGTGTTAGTTTTCAGTGTCATTCTGACTGGACACAGCAGATCTTGTAATTATGCAGTTGTGTATTTATTTAGGCGCTGGGCATAAGCAGAGCAGTGAAATCGGCACCCTATGCAGCTGTAGGTAATCAGTGCACAACATGACCCTGCTTTTGGAGTGGAATGTTTTTCTATTAGATTTTAAGGAAATAAAACGTTTTTAAAGATCTGTTTTTTTTTTTTTGGTGGACCTCATGGGATTTTAACAATGTATGAATAAAGTAAGTTTTTTTAAATATTATTTTATTTTTTTCCCTGTGGACTATGCTGAACTGCACTGTAGATGCACAACTACATCACTAAGGTGGACAATACTGGGTTTCAGTGCCGGGGTTGGTGGGGGGAGGGAGGAGTCTGGCACACTTGCTTCCCTGTCAGCCTACTCCCGCTGACAATAATGACTGGTGGTATACTCACACTAATTGACTAATTAATTGGTACCCACACCAGTGCCTGTCAAAAAGAAACAAAAACATGTCCCTACCACTCCTCCTGCAAATGGAAAGAGCAGGCAGTTGATCTGAGACAAATGCCCCCGACAGAGGACTAGTCAAAGATGTGGCAGTTTCTAACCATCACTTTATACAGGTGTGTGTGTGTGTGTGTGTGTGCGCATGGTAACCTACTGCCCCTCCTTGTCTGCTGCTCCCCTGTCTACTCCCAAGTGTCCTCCACACCACAGTCACGTCTTCACACCACATATAATTCCATCTGTCGAATTGTCCTTCTAGCTCCCTACTCTCCCCATCACTGCACACTCTACCAGTCCCTAGGGTGGCTCCCTCTACAGGGTCATTTCGACTATGCCATGGAGTGCTTGGTGGAAAGTTTGCTCAGGAACTACCACCTGCCCCCCCTACTCATCCCTTCTGACAGGTAGGGTGGTCACAAGGACTCTTAGGGTATCCTCTGTCCCTCCGCTGGAAGTACTGCACATCTCTACTGCCATGGGTAGTAAAGCGTCCTCCATCTCTACACCCACCCTGTGGAGTAGACTCCCGTTATCTGTCCGCTCACCCCTCCCAACCTGTCTTTCAAAAAAAACCTAAAAGACTGGTTCCTGACTTGCCACTTGTCAGTGCTCTCCACGATAACCATATGGCCTTCAAACTACCCATTGCTTTATAACGTGACGGTCTCGCTGCTTGCCCTTCCTCCCTGCTGCTCCCTTTCTCACCTCTGTCATCTTGTGCCCTTGCCTCCATTACCGTACTTTACCTTGCACTTTCTGCTATCCAACCCTGCTTTCATCTCGAAGCATTTCCATGAAAAATGTGATTGTCTGAACCTGCACAATTTTTATTTTTTGCTGTTTCAGGTACCTGCTGTTAATCTGTAATTGCATTTTGCGATCACATGTAACTACTGCCTGTATTTTGCACTGTTGCTTGTTGTTACCAATGTATGTGGCCTAGTGTTATCATTGTTTCTATGACAACTTTTTTTTTTTTACTGTACATTCTGTTCACTCACCTCTTACTGAGGTTGTTTACCCTGTACTCCTGTATATACTGTATGTTGAGTTCATGTTACCGCCACCTTGTGGCCTGGGTCATAACCAAAAGTGGTCCTTTGGATCAGCTCACTTACACGGTTACCAAAGACATGAATCAATAAATCAATAAATCAATTCCACTGTGTATGATGAACTGTCCTCACACTCCTAATTGTGACTCTGTTTTCCACTACAAATTACTCTTTGAAAGTTCTGCCTAGTGCAAAAAATATCAGGTACTTCAGAAAGTAACTTGTATCTTGTACTGGAGGCTGCAGCTTCACTCCACTTTTCATGATTGCCACCTTGCATGCTCTGAGGGTGAGGAAAGGTCAGATTTAAGCTGAGTAGTTCTGTGAATACAACGACAACGCAAAAACGAATAGCTACCACGGAGGTCATAATGATACATTACAAATGACCAGGTTGCTAATCCCCAACCCTCTCAAAAAAAAAAAAAGAGAGAGAACCCGAGTTATACTGCAAAATATGATTATCACCCACACTGGTAGACTGGCTGTTCCACTAATCAAAAACCTGACTCTCATGCATTCAGCCAACCTTGGTCCAGATTGACTGGTTCACTGCTAATTTTTTTTTAGTTTTTGTTGACGAGGAAAGGAGGGCTTGGCAGTTCTGCCTGTTTTCATCCTGGGGGATACAGGTAGTAACCAACTGAAATTGAACCAGGCTAGGCTGTTGGTGGTATTTTTAGTGAATGGGAGAAATGTGGCCAAGACACCAGGGACCTTCCCTAGCTGTTTTCTAAGAAGTGCCATGGGATCTTTAACATTCCTCCACCTGAACAACTACTAGAACAGGCAGGCGGGACCTCGGTTTAACATCTCATCTGAAAGACAGCACCTCAGGA
Organism: Neoceratodus forsteri; assembly: GCA_016271365.2. Taxonomy (NCBI): domain Eukaryota; kingdom Metazoa; phylum Chordata; order Ceratodontiformes; family Ceratodontidae; genus Neoceratodus; species Neoceratodus forsteri. Next base: position 23,307,739 of record CM028132.1, on the reverse strand, counting down.
GTGCACCCCCCCCATGCTGTATTACAGTGTCAGTACTGGGATTTAACCCAAGTGCCAGGTGTGGGGCTAGAACCCACAACCTCAGAGGTGAGAGTGCAGCCTGCTGAGCCACTATCACTGCGTAATGATTTGTATTGGCAAACTGAGCTGCAGTAATAAAGTTAATTATTGCCTGGGCCCTTGAGATTCTGCGGACTCTGATCACGCCCCAAAACTTGTGTCCTGCAGCAGAGTGTATGCTGTGCTACAGAGGTTCAATATTTTTGATGATGTTTCCTTAAAACATATCATCTTTCCATAGTACCAGCCTCTTTTCCACTGTTTTCTGCTCCCCTTCATTCTTGGCATCTGATGTCATGATGACTTCACATGCTATCTTGGGCAATGGCTGGATTGTATTTTGCTGAAGAAATTAATGATCCCCACCACAGAAATAAACAAACCCTGCTGCAGAAGCACAGGAGCCTTGCCACAGAAGTCCGGACTAAAGTGCTGTGGAGAACTAGAGGCCCCGAGTATTGCCCTCCCCCATTAAAACAATGCAATATCTGATTACAGTCGTACAGTGCGTTTGTAGAGCACTGCAAACTGGCTACACGCAGCTACAGTTGCAGCAAAATGCATTTCCAGATATTTCACAATATTTCTAAACAGATTTTCTCTGGTTTCCCTACAGGTGTGCTGCAGGGAGGCAGGGAATTTCTCTAATGATCTCACAGAAATATCAGGAATTATACAATGGCAAAGAAATTTCCTGGACTCTGATTGGTCAGTGTGTCCCTGACACAGTGATGTTATTACACAATAACATCACTGTATTGATTTGTTTTTGGATATGGATTTTTTTTTCAGAAACAAAAATATATTGCCACACTAAAAATCTACTAAAATCTTTTTTAAATATTTTTTTTTATTTTGTATAACATCGAGCCATTGTATAATTGCAATAAGGCACTCCAAGGTGTGTGTTATCGTGCAATAACATTACTCCTGGGGTGGTGAAAGCACTCGGCTTCACCTCGTGCTTCAACCCACCCCAGGAGTGACGTTATTACATGATAACACACACCTTGGAGTGCCTTATTGCCTAAATATCTGACCATGGCAACTACTGCAACTGTAGATGAGGAGTAAATCCCTTCACTGCACAAGTTCACTGCTGTTGGATAGCACCTTCTCTTGCTATTGCACATCCATTTTTTTAAATTTTGTATAGATTAGAAACATAGACAATGATGGCAGAAAAACCCACTGTTCTATCTAGTCTGCCCAGAGTTCTCTGTCTGCCCGGGACGTATTGTCCATGCAGGGTTTTACCCGTCCTCATCCACTGCTCCTGCTGCCCTCCCTACTGCTACTGACCTGAGCAACCACAAATCCTTCATGCTGTCCCAGCCGTGCTTGAAACCATTAATGGTTTTGGCGCCCACCACCTCCTCTGGCAGACGGTTCCATGGCTCCGCCACCCTTTCCGTAAAACAGACTTCCTCACATCCCTCTTAAATCTCTGCCTGCAAGTTTCCACTCATGACTCCGGGCTCTTGACTCTACACTCCAGCTGACTAGTTCCCAGCCATTCACCCTGTTAATTCCTTTCAGGAACTTGAAGGGAATAAACAAGGTGAACTGCGGGAACTATTTAGCATGAGTATACAATAATAGTCGTAATTGTGGCTACTGTGTAACCTATGGACATGGGTTCTCGAGTGTGGTCACGTGGTGCCATGTGTATGTAAATCCCACTGTTGAGATCACTCTTACAGTTATAAGGGTGGTCTCTTGTGCATTCTTAGGGTATGAGACCCATGATCTGAAATTGAGCGGTTCTGATACCCCCAGGGAGTCAGTGAGACAACTCTTTTTAACCGTAAGAGTGGTCTGGGCGGTGGTATTAATTATATTATTGTTCATGATTGATCAATAATATATTGAAATTTTTAAAAACTTCCCCTGGACATACTCATTTCCAGTGCAGCTGCACGTGAGACATTCCTCATAGAATAAGAGTGTCTCATATGCAGAAGAAAGGAGCACTATGATTGGCCGTGAGTGCTCCCTCAATCTATAATTTAAATCTCAGATCCTAGCTGTATAACTTTAGAACACAGGCCTTCTCTCCTGCATCACATACAAGCTTTAAGATGCCATGACGAATATTTTTTCATGGCTGGTGCCGTTTTGCATGGAGGGATACAGCTAACTTGTGCAGTGTAGAAACTGCAAATTAATTTGAAATTGTGACAAGCATGGCCTGGTATTAACTCCTCTGTAATGAAAAGTATTATTGCAGCAAACAGCCTTTTTTATTTGGCAAATTTGTTTTCAGTGCAAATTCTAACTACGCACTGTGTTGTGACACATTAATTAATGCTTGTCTGTCTTCCATCTGTGAACGTGTACTGTTGGAGCTAAATTGTAAATGGCGTCAGAAAGCACACACACTCTCTCAAAGTAACATGGTACTTACATGTGCTATCAAACAGCCTGATCATTTCCTCTTGAAAGGGCATGCCACATTCTTTGAACTCATTCAGTTCTGAGGTAGGAGGACTGTAAGCACGCTTTGATTCAGTGACAACCTGGATGAAAGCCAAATAATATGAAAATTATTAAAAAGAAAATGGAGGAAAAGAGAAAAAAGTGTGACAAAAAACAGAAACAACATAGATTTGAGGTCTGTGGCATGGATGTTTTCATGGTTACTACTGCAGTATTATCGGGAGGGGGGGGGCATGGTATCAGATGACTTAAAATGGAAACATCAAGTAGATTGAGGGACCAGAGGGAGGTACCAGCTGCACCTCTGACAGTCCTATTTAACAACTAACTGGAAGCAGGAGTGGTTCCAGAGGACTGGGAGAGGGAAGATGCAGTCCCACTTCACAAAACGTAGCAGGGAGGAGGCTGGTAGCCATAGGCCAGTCAGCTTGCCATCAGTGGTGGGACAGTTAATGGAATCGCTGCCGAAGGAAAGGTCAGATTGTGAAATATCATGAATCCAGTAGGTTATAAGACCTGAGGCAGCATGGATTTGGGGGCAGTGTGTGTGTGTGTGTGTGTGTGTGTGTGTGTGTGTGTGTGTGATGTCAAATGAATCTGATAGATTTTGTTTGACTGGGTGACCAAGGAATTAGATTATGGTGGAGTGGTGGACGTGGCCTACCTAGACTTCAGGAAGGCCTTTGCCACTGTTCTACACAGGAGACTCCTCCAAAAGCTGGGCAGCAGCTTAGGGGTGGGTCCAGAGGTGGTAAACTGGGTAAAAAATTGGTTAGGCTACAGGCGACAGAGGGTGGTAGTAAGTGGTGATCACTCCAAAGAAAGGGTGACCAGTGGGGTGCCCCAGGGATCGGTACTGGGACCGGTCCTCTTTAATGTACTTAGCAGTGATGTTGCAAAGGAGCCGGAAGGGAAGGTCTTTGCAGTATGACACCAACATCTGCAATAGGGTGGCCGCTTCAGGGGGTGGGTGCAAAGAATCAGCAGAGACCTGAGAAAACTCAGGAAGTGGTCAAGGGTATGGCAGCTGAGTTTCAATGTGAAAAAGTACAAAATAATGCACTTAGAGAATAGAAACCCAGGGACAGAGTACAAAATGGGTGGAGTGGTATTGATGACTACCAGGCAGGAAAGAGTTCCATGCTGATCTATCCATAAAATGTCCACAGGCATGAAGCGTGATGACGTAATTGGTTCAAAACAACACTGAGGATAGTACAAAATGTCTGTGGATCCCTATATTTCATACACTCGATTTCCATCTGCGATTTCTTTGTCTTTATCGACATTTAACTTGTGCATTAAGCGCAGGCCCGTCAGTGCAGTGTCAGGGTTGCTGCTCACAGCACCGGCGACCCGGGATCGAGAATGAGCCTGGGTCATTGGGGACCTGCTGGGGGGGGGGGAGGAGAGGATTGAGCATCCCAGTGGAAGCTCTTGTCGGGGTTGGGGAGCCATGTCCCGCAGCACAACTGCCACCTGTAGAGATACGGGAGGCAGAGTGCTCAGGACATAGGGAGGTAGGGAGGCCGCACTGCCTATCATGAGAGTGTGCCGATGCACGCTCCTATCAGGGACCTACTCCGAAATGCTGACATCCCTGCAGGGCCAGAAGAATAACAGAAAGAAGGGGGAAACTAAATAAACATAAATCCCCCTCTCATAGCTCCTTGAAGGTCAGTATACATGACCAGAGGGGTGCAGAAAAAAAAAAGGAATAATAAAAAAAACTATGCATTAGAGTCTAACGAGGGTCGTGTTAATTTAACAGTGGCTTTGATTTGCAATTAATGGTCCTAAAAAGTATAAAACTGTAGATAAAAAGACACTGCCAGTGATTCCTTTGGAACAGTGACATTGGAAAACAGCTCAGGGGCTTCCGGTGACATCACAGATGGGCTAACAGGGTAGAATTACAATTCCCCGCACCAAAGACAGACACCATTGACATCCACGCTATAACTGCCATACATTACAGAAAAGTTACAGTTGACTACCAGTCTGTACTTGGTCTCGTTGTAGCACCAAGACCTCTAAGTGGCAAACCGGAGCTGTTAATAGCTTCTTCCATAGGTTTACATTATACACGCTCCTGCGACTGCTTCCTGGCTCTGATGTCAGCCGCAGGCGATTGTGGGATGCGCTGCTAGAAGCGCTATGTTCAAAATGCCAGTGGAAGAGAGAGCTGGATCAACCACATAAAACAGAATTGCTTTACTGGCAGGTCCCAAAAGTTTTGTAACTCTGGGTGAAAATGCTAATCGGGAGTGCCCCAAACAAAGGTGTGGGGCATAGGGACATGGATGTTTCCCTTTAATTGCTTGATTGATAATCCCTGTCCGTTAGACTTCATCTGCTGTGGCTGCTTGCCATGACAGCCTGGTGCCGGTTCCTCCAGCCAGACACATTACTGCAGTGTCAGCACACTCAGTGCCGGCAGTTTGTAGATAGTATTATTTACCGCTCTAACTCCAGACTGCTGTGGATCAATGGGTAAGTTATGTATGCCCTCGTGGGCAGTGTTGCAGAATTTGTAATTAGGTCAATTGGGTATTGAACTCTTGCCTGGTAGTGTTCCACGATCACCAGGCGGAAGATGGATGTAGTGCACCACCAAGCTGGCACACTTAATGGTACCATTTGGGCCCATTTAGATGTCCCTGATGTCTTATGTCAGGGACAGGGAGAGTCAGGGACACATGATGATGCGTTTGTGGTTTATTTGAAAGAAGCAGCCACTGTCGTCTGCACCTGACACAGCAGTCCCCAGCGTTAGTCATCACGATCTGTTGTTGTGGAAATTGATCATGATGTCAACTGTAGAGCAGCAGCCAGAGCAAGTAGAGCGGGGGAGTGATCCTGCTTTCGGTGTTCCCTTCTGCAGGTAGTCAGCAGTTGGTATGTTTCTGTCCTCACCTACTAGCTGGCACAGGATAAAACATTTTGAGAGAAGTCTTCGGACATGCTTCTTCCCAGACTCCCTCACTCTTTTCATCCTGTCCTAACTGGTAGACAGCACTCTGCTCTGCAAGGGGTCTTTTCTCCCTATCATGTGACTTTTCTTCAGATTTCTGGACTTCACCTCTTCAATTGCTGCTGTCCTTGATTCATCAAGCAACAGCAGCAAGGGAGGAGTGCTTTCATTGGTGTTTCTTAAAATTCAAAGAACTCATTCTGCATAGAGACATAGAATTTGTTGGGGAAAAAAGGACTTGCTGGCCCATCCAGTTTGCCCTATTTTCTCCTGCCTATTCTGACAGCTCAGACCGTAGTTGGTCACTGGTGTCCCTCCCGCCTCCCTTTCCTATACTTATTTCTGTGTGCCTTCCTGCGCATGCTTGAAGCGCTCCACTGTTTTTGGCCCTGCCAACTCCTCTGGCAGGCTGGTCCAGGCATCCACTACCCTTTCGGTAAAGAAGTGTTTCCTCACATCCCTCTTAAATGCTCCCCCCCCGGCATCATTGTGTGCCCCCATGTGCTGATGCTTTTTCTCCATAGAAAGAGACTCCCCATCTGCACTTTGTTCACCTCTGTGAGGTACTTACAGCTCTCAGTCATGTTCCCTCTCACTCTCTTCTTCTCCAGGGAGTACTTGTTGAGATCCTACAGCCTCTCCTCATGTGGTTTCTCATACAACCACTACACCATTCTGGTAGCCCTCCTCTGGACTGCTTCTGTCCTGTCAGTGTCCTTGCGGAGATGCGACCTCCTGAACTGGGCACAGTACTCTAGGTGGGATCTCACTACTGAGTGATACAGTGGCAACACCAGCACCCACCGCCCCCCCAGCACCCACCACCCCCTCCTCCCGCTAGAAATCCCCCTACCTATGCACCTCAGCATCCTACTAGCCTTGCCTTCTGCCTTGTCACCCTGCCCAGACACCTTGAGATCATCAGATATAATTACCCCGGGGGGGGGTCTGCAGTGCCTTCTAGGGCTGCAATAGCCCACATATCAATTTTGGTCCCTTGCAGGTCCAACTTTCTGCCCATCCCCTACCATGGTTGTCAGCATGGCTCAGTTGGTAGCACATCCGCCTCTGGACCAGAAGGTTGTGGGTTCTCGTCCCACACCGGGATTGGACTTTCACCTAAAAATCGCTGGCATCCGAGTGCAGTATTGGGAGGTGCTGTACTGCTGGGGTGTGCCGTCCTTCGGATGAGACATTAAACCGAAGTCCCTTCTACCCATCCTGGTGTTGTCCTGGTGGGTGTCCAGGTGGAAGTAAAAGAAGCCAGGGCACTCTTCGCAAAAAGAGTAGGGAACATTCCCGGTGTCCTGGCCAACATTCCCCTTCCCATAAACCGGTTCATGCAATTATCCAGGCTGTGTGAGGGTGATGATGTGCGATATGGCCGCCACCACACATTCAGTCACTTCACTACCAGTCTAGCATTGCTTGTAAAGCGCTTTGGATGTATGAAAAGCACTATATAAATGCTGATTCTTCTTCTTCTTCTACCAGGAGAAGGAAGGATCTGGGGCTTTTAAGCTAAAGGAATGTTGTAAATGTTACCAGAGGCTCGTCACGAAATGTGACTAGTTAAAAAGAAAACATGGAATCTAAACAAAGACAAGATAATGTAAAATAAAAGTTGAAAATGCATCTAGATAGATACATTGCATCCCACCAGGATGTAGTTTAGTGTCTCGGGTTACTGCATGGCAAAAGGGATTCACAGCCATTGAAATTGCTTTGTTTCCTGCAGTAACTCTGCTGTAGAAAGCTGCAGTATTACATTATATCCTGGTAGGCTACACTGTAGATAAATGTTTTTGTTTTTTTTTAAGTACTTTCCCAGAGCTCAGGGCGCTGTACTGTTTAAAATGAACTTGCAACAACACAAAACCTTATAAATATATGTAACCACCCAGTCCCCTGGGGTTACTAGAATCCCATCAGCTTAGCCCTAGGAAGGTAGAGAGCTCATTAGGAGCTCTGGGGAGAAGACATCATTGTTTACTCAGCTTGCCTGGACAGAGAATGGATTATGTCATTTAGAATTCTCGCAGCAGCATAAGCCACTTTGGAACCAGCTGCTCGGGGAAGTTTTAGAATGTTCAGACAGTAGTGCAGTCAGTCTGTAGTTAGCAGTGGAACAGAGAGGAGCTCTGCAGTGAGGCTGCTGCTAGTCAGTCCAGTGGCTGACTGGGTGAAGGGCCTCGGTCGATTTTCTCACCCTAGTTTGGAGAACAGCATCAGTGCCATGTGAAGTGGTGGAGACCTGTTTGAATAGACTGTGTTTCAGTGGTGCCAAGGGACAGTCCCCTGAAGATCCCAATGTGGTTCAGCTGCCAGGAGAAAAAGTGTGCAGTTTGGATCTGTGCAAAGCTACCTGGAAGGAAAGAGCTTTTTTCCTTCAAGTTCTCCATGTCTGTAAAAAAAAGCAACCGGGCTATAAGTACAGATTCATGGGACTGTAGGTTGGGGTTGGTCTGAGGTGTGTGTGCCCTAGATAAGGCTAAATCACACTGGTCAGGACCCCTGTTTCACCACAACAATGTACTGAATGTTTAAAGTTTCGGATACCCTTTAGCATTTAGTGGGAAATAAAGGATCCAGTTTGGTGTAACCCAAAAGGAAGGGCAGAAACTGAGCATGGGGTAGGATTGGGCGTAACCCCAGTTTGATTCCCCGGTCAGGGCTAACTGATTCATGTATGGGCACCAGTTTAAAGGGGGAATGTTAACGGATGTCATTGCTCCAGGATAAATGTTTTTCTTAAAGTGTGTGGCAACTCCCACAAGAATTACACTTTGCTAGGGAGTTGGTAATGTGTGTACTAAAGTGTGTGGCAACTCCCACAAGAAATGCACTTTTGTTGGAAGGAAAAGTCCAGATATTCCTAGTCTAGAGGGATGGACAGTTCGAATTATGTGTGGTAAAAAGTTTTGTGAAATTGCTCTAACAAGTGTTCTGGAAGAAAAAGTTTGTTTCTGTGCCTGTACAGTACCAAATCTTGGGGGCTCACTCTGTCTGCAGTTTGCCAACTTGTCAGAATAAAGCCATACTTCACAATCCCAACTCCTGTGTGGACATCAGATCTCTGCTTCCAGCGTAGTCTGTTATTGGGGCCCCTGTTATGATAGTTTTAGACCTACTATATGCCTGGCACCTTTCCCCAGAATCCAGAATAAATATAAATGTTATTTTGTACTCTAAACTCCCGACCCCTGTAGACTGCCGAGCTGGTAATCACCTCAACGCTAGGGGTGTGCCTTTTTATTAATGCCATCTGGTGGCCTGTTTGCCCTGTTTGTGGCACAGATGAGGGGGGCCCGGTTGCCAGACGCTGCTGGCAGTTGGGGCATGGCTTGCATATAGACTACTGGTAACTCATGCAGATGGAAGTATAGCTGATCGAAAAACATGTATATTACATGTTGAGTCTTTCTTTAATCACCAAATGCCTGGGTAAAAGTCCGTCTAAGAAATATATTTTTTCAAAGTTTCCCGACATGCCAGGAACCCTTTAATGCTTTTTCTTTCTGTTTGCAGCCCACCTGCCAATGCGGCGCTCTGTTGTTGTTGTTTTTGGCTCACCTTTTGTGTGTAAGTGATTTTGACCGTGTTGCACCGTGGGTCAATTTTCCCATCCTCACAGCACATCTGAATATCATACTTTCATCAGACATTCAAACTTGCTTCTCGTTTGTGTCTTTCCAAGATATCAGGGCAGTTGGGCTGAAGAAAGGAATGTTCTTTAATCCTGATCCATATCTTAAGATGTCCATCCAGCCTGGGAAAAAAAGTACTTTCCCGACATTCGCTCACCATGGGCAGGAAAGGAGGTCCACGATCATCGCTAACACAATCAACCCTGTATGGCATGGTGAGGTAAGACAGACTTGTAAGCATTTACATCCACCAGCAGATAAAAAAGACAGATGATCAGTTACTATGTGTTGACTTAAACCAGAGTAAATGTGGCCTCACCCAGGTTTCACACAAAATCGCATGTCTCTTACGTCTAACAAAGTGCCACCTTTATTCCATGCTGTTTGTGCTTGTATTTGTGCAAACAAAATCCTACTCAGGTTCCATGGCGGGGTGTCTGCTTGGGACTGGAGAGTTGAAGAATGTTCTTGAACCCTGGTCTTCGACTGGACTTGTGAACCACTACTACAAACTAAATAATTGTCAAGTAATGAGGAAAATCTTCCAAACTGAAGAAAAGCATTAAGAGTATTAGTGGTTCTATTGGAAAGTGGCTGAAAAGGACAATTATCCCCCCATTCCTCTTTGTATGGTCTCTGCCTAACCTTGTTCTTTTCTTATTTTTATACCCCTTTATTGTAGAGAACTGCTAACATGAGCCCTACTGTCTGCGGTACCAATGACTCGAGGTTGGGAGCAACCTTGGAAGTCAGAAGGTCAGCCGGGGGAGGATGATAGATCGTCACAAGGACTACACTCCTCTTCCGGGGAGGGGTGGGACCAGTGACCAGCGTTAGCCTGGCACCTAGCAGTTGCTGGAGGTCAGCACACTGACACTGTACAAAGAGCAATCAACCACAAGAACGCAGAGTTTCTGTCCGGGGAGATTACTGCAGGGAAGAACAGACCAGCACAGCTCTTTCGGACTGTGGACAGACTACTTCATCCAGTCTGTCTACAGCCAAAAAGGGCATTTTCAACCACACTATGTGAGGAGCTTACTCTGTTCTTCTCTGACAAGGTGTCCTCTGTTCGGTCTGGGAGCTCTCCAGTGGGGCATAATTTACCCAGCAGTAGGAGGCCTGGTAAGAATGGGGGCACTCCGATTGTCTGGGAGGAGTTTCTGCCAGTGGAGGTGACTGAGGTCATCGAGGTGATTTCAAAGCTGTGGCCCACCTTTTGTGAACTGGACCCTGGCCTGACACATCTCTTAGTAGGATGCACCACGGCTATTAGTCCTGTGTTCGCCAGGATAGTCCAGTCTTCACTTTCGGAGGGACTCTTTCCCGATAACTTGAGGGAGGCATTGGTGAGGCCCCTCTTGAAAAAAACATCTCTTGACCCTGGTGAATGATAGACCTATCTCCAAGCTCCCCTTTTTTTAGGGAAGGTTGTTGAGAAAATGGTGACTCTGCAGCTCGAGGCACACCTCGCGGCCTTTGACATCTATGAGCCATTCCAGTCTGGGTTCAGGGCTAGGCATAGCACTGAGACAGTGTTAGTTCGGGTATAAAATGACCTCCTCAGGGTGAGGGATAGAGGAGATCAGTCAGTTTTCATTTTCCTCGATCTCTTATCAGCATTTGACACCATGGACCACATCGTGCTGCTGGATCACCTTAGAGAGTATTGTGGACTCGCTGGATCTGTCATCAACTGGTTTGAGTCCTATCTCCTTGACAGGAGGCAGCGGGTAGTGATGGGGAATTTCTCCTCCTCCTCCCGAAGCCCCTGTCATGTGGCGTTCCTCAGGGTTTGATCCGATCACCAGTGTTGTTCGCAGTGTACATGCTGCCCCGGGGAGCTCATTAGATGTTACAGTGTGGGTTTTCACTGTTACGCAGATAATACCCAGCTGTATATGTCGTTTGCTCCCAGAGCAAATAGCGCTGTCGAAGTGCTAAATAACTGCCTGGCTGAGATCCAGGACTGGATGTCCTTTAACTTGCTGAGGCTTAACCCTGACAAAACGGAGGTGCTGGTGATTGAACCTGTTCATGGGCGTTGATGGGGATGCATCTGGGGTGGCAGCAGGGTTGGTCCTGGGGTCTATCCATTTGATGGCATCTTCCTGGGTGTGAAATCTGGGTGTCATCCTTGATGATAGACTGACACTTGATGCACAGGTGTTGTCTGTTGTCAAAAGTGGTTTTTACCACTTAAGGAATGTCGACCGGATTAAACCCTTAATTCCACCAGAAGATCTGCTCTCACTGCTGCATGCCTTTGTGTTGTCCTGGCTGGACTGCTGCAATGCCCTATACTTCGGGGTTAGTGGAGTGCTCCTCTACTGACTGCAGCTAGTGCAGAATGCAGCGACCAGGTTGGTGATGGGCCTGTCCAGGTCTTGTCATGTAACCTTGGTCCTACGAGGTCTGCATTGGCTGCCTGTCAGGTGGAGGATCATCTTCAAGGTGGGCTTGCTCACCTATAAGGCCCTATATGATTTGGACCCTGGCTACCTGTCTGACCTCCTTACTCCTGCCATCCCTGTACGCTCCCTCTGTTCCTCCACTGAGGGCCTCCTAGTGGTTCTGAGGGCCAGGTAAAAAACCTCTGGTGATCGCTCGTTCGAGGTGGCTGGCCCGATCCTCTGGAACTCGCTCCCCAGACCATTGAGGGAGGCCCCATCGGTGGAGGCATTTAAGAGGGGTATGAGGACTCACCTGTGTAAGAAAGCATATCCTGAAAACTGATGGTTTTTAATTATGACTTATTTATTATTTTAGTTAATTAGTTTTTAATTTATTAGTTTATTGTATTTTATACCTTGTATATTTATATGTCGTTTATCTTGTTCACTCTATGCATTTTTCTGTAAGGCATCCAGAGCCCCTGGGATTGGGTGCCATATAAATAAACACTTACTTACTTAAAGTATTTTAGTTATTTCTTGATAACTTCAGGGTGACTGCTGTTTTCAGCAGAGAAATAAATCTGGCATTAGAAAGCGGGGAGGAGCGTGACCACATAGCAGAATTTAAACTTCTTTCTAAAGTCCCATAATTAGCATAAAGTTCCAAATCTCCAGGGCTGCTTATTCCAGAAGAATGATTGCACTTTGTGAATACACTGGTGGACTCCTGGGGTTAGAATGCTATTTTAGTGAGAAAGTAGTTAATTCCTGCTCTGGGAGTTAGAGCACAGGTGTGGGGAAACTGGAGACTAGGTTGAATTCTTATCAGTGCCCTTTACTTTCTGTGTGACCTTGAACAAGTTCCTGAAGCTCCCAGCAATGCAGCCTTCCCTGCCATAAAATAGGGTAGAAGGAGGATGGCATGGTAAACTAGACAAGGAATTCCAGTTGGGTATATCCTGGGTAAATAGGTAAAATAAAAACCCTTGCAGGAGGCTCTGACAGGGCAGCAATGAGATGAGATGAGCTATCTGGATGTCTCTCTATAATCAAAGCAGAAAACCATTGGTGCTCTTCAGGAGAGGATGAGAGTGGTACCACTGAAGGGCGATGGTCCACATGTATTGCTGTGGGTCAGTATTTGCGTGAGGCGCGCTTTCTGCATTTGCACTGATTTCACCCACATTGGCCCCTTAGGGGTGAAGTTAAAATGCAAAGATTGTGTGAGATTGATGAAATGCCTTTTTCCACATTGACCCCCCTACCACCCAAGCTGGGGTCCCCACAAACACACCTTTTCCTCCAGGTATGAGGGTGAGTGATCAGCCTTCTCAGCAGATGTCAATGATGGCCCATGCCCAGATGTGTGTATGTTGGGGGGGGAGATTAATTAAGCAGTAACACCCCAAACAGTGTCTGACCATAGTCATGCTGAAATAAATGAAAGACTTCACTGTGTTGTGAGGCATGAGATGAAGCTGAATGTGTTCAACCACCCAAGAAGTCTGTCTATTTATACGTGAACAAACACCATGGAGAGTGTTAATGCACTTCTAAAATAGTCCTAAAAACAATGACTAATCATCTGCAAGAGACAAGCTGTTGGATTATTCTAAAATAACCGGAAACTGTGTGATAGTTCTCAGCCAATCAGATTGCCAGATTTTTGCAACCTGTTTCATAATGCTAAATAGCCTACTCTTTCACTCCTCAGGAGCCAAACATCATACTTTTGAAAACTGTCTGGCCTCTTGTGAGTCCAGGGTGGGATACCTGAATCAGTGAACCACATTCCACTGCCGCAACACAACTAGACAGACCCTGGCGTTTGTCTTCCTACTATGTCTACTTCTGCAGCAGATGATATAGAAACCATCTGCAATCCACTCAGTGTTAACTCATAATTCTATACTGTAATTTCTAATATTTATGTCAAGGGATATACCTGGAAAGACATACTAAGCTGGTAACAGCTCGTTTCCAGATGTGTCCTAGGGCTGGTAAACTCCCAAAATGTGATTCAAGACTAGGAGAATTAAGGATGTTAATTAAGCAGTAAGGCATAACAGGGTGTGTGCTATTGTAGGATAATAGCCCATCTTAGGAAGTGAGGCACGAGGCAATGCAGAGGGCCTCACGTACCCAAGAAGTGCCATTACCCCCACAACTATGCACACCTTGGAGTACCTTATTGCAATTATAAAATGGTTCTTCCAATTTTTATTTGAAAAACTGAGTAATGAGTTGTAAGTGTGGGGAGCTATGGAAATGCCCTGCACTTGAAGCTCATAGGTGTTGGACGTCTCAAGAATCTGTTTTTCCCTTGTATAATATTGTTGTTCTGTAAGGTTTTGGGCCTGTGGTGAATGTGCCTTTTACTGTGAAATGCAGAACCTCCAATCCTTTTTTGAAGGGTTATCAGATCGCTGTACCCTCTGCAGTGTGTATATTACCTGACAAAGAAAGCCATGCTGAAACTGAAACTAACGTGATATTAAATATGGTGTCTTTCTCCTCTACAGCGATACTCTTTTGTTGCCCTCCTCACAGATGTTTTGGAAATCGAGGTGAAGGACAAATTTGCCAAGAGTCGTCCCATCATCAGGCGCTTTCTGGGAAAACTGATCATACCTGTTCAAAGACTACTGGAAAGACATGCCATAGGGTAAATACGTTTTGTGAGGCCACCTTATGCCACTCAAACTGACTAACCTGTTTTTATATTTGTTATCCAGTTATCCCCTTCCTTATACCAGTGACTTCTCAATCCGACTGATGACCCTAGCATTACCCAGTGGTGGATGCCAGATGGACTGAAGGAATAACAAGGCAGACCCAGAAACACATAGGTAGCCATGTTACAGTTTCTGACCTGAACAGGTGCAATCTACTGACACTGTTGCTGTAGTTACACATAGTGATACTCGAATATGTTTTGGTCCGCCCTAGTAGGATCTGACATATAGCACATTTATAAAATGGGGAAGGGATGTTGGCTATTCTGATTGGTCATTAGCGGAGAACTAGAAACCCATGTAAAATACACAGCCCCATTTTATAAGCACAATAAGCCACTCAGGATGTGCATTAGACAGTTCAAACAGATGGCTAGGAGACTGAATGCATTCAGCCTATGGCCTCGTGCCTCACTGTGCCCCCTAGCTGTGCATTAGAACTGTCTAACGTACACCCCATTGCTTTTTATTGCTTACTTATCTGACTCTGGATCTGAGGTACTCTCCGACTCCATTCAGATTTTTGATCCAGGGTCAGATAGTGGAATAGGAGGTTAGATAGTGGTATCCAAAGTCAGATGTCTGCCTCCAATCCCTTGGCTCCACAGTCGGATAGTGGGATCTGAGGTTGGATGCCTGCCTTCGATCCCTTGGATTCCAGACAGTGACACTGGATAATTTGTATCCTGTTGGAGCCAAGATAATAGGATCCAGTAGATGGATACCAATGTTATTTGATGCCATCCGGTATCTAAATATTTGGTATCCGATGGTATCCAATTCCTTCAGATACTATGAGAGCCACAGTAGTTACAAAGCCTGAGAAGCCTGAGAGAACACCAGTGAAATTCTCAATCCAACTCCTACCAGAAATTTACATCAAGAGTTTAGGTCCTGGTGATGTACCAGATAAACTGTCAGGTCAGCTAGGCAGCCAAGCTTCCCACACTCAGTTTCTTTCTCAAACAGAAATGCATGTAGCTCGAAGGCTGACAACACAGCTAATAGAACACCATTTCTATTGGTGTTCAGTGGAATGTTACTCTTTTGGGGGCCTAAGTTCAATTCCCAGTAGGTGACAGATCACAATATTTCTTTTTAAGGACAATTTGTGTTTCAAAGACTTACAGTAACAGTGGCTAACACTGCACAGTAATAATAATAATACATTTTTTGCTCCTCCCAGGCCCCCTGCAGCCCCACTCTTTTGGGCTCTCTCACGATCGCCCCCTCTGCCTGCTGGTCCTGACCCTCACTGCTGTACCTACTGCCAGGCATCCCCACATCTCTTACAACTGGGGGCAGGTTAAGGGGAAAATGTGCCTCTAACACTGGGGTTGTCATTCGAAGGGGCAGGCATGTCGGGTGGTGTGTGTGTGTGGAGGTCTTACTGGAGGCCATCGTCCAGCACTGTGGGGCAGCCATTTCCATTTTCTCCCTTTCATTCACCCTCCTACACGAGGGCCACATGTCTGCGGCATTCTGGGAAGGACACACAGCAGCATGTGGTTGCCCACGCCACCAAGTGCACCTCTGCTGGCCCACCACGAGGAGCCACTCGAGTAGAGTGCAAGCCGTACCCTGCCTCCTGGGGAGGAGATCATCTGCGCGGACACTCTTCACCCTCCTCGCTGGTGTCCACTCCGGTTGCCCTGGGTGCAGGTCATGAAACTGGGTCACCAGCATGCCGAGCAGGCAGCCCACCACTCAGCGCCAAAGAGCCATCTCTAATAATAAAACTAACGACTGCAATAATGATACCCCCATTCATCCCGATATAGGAGCCCACTGAGATCAAAGAGCTAGTAGCTCCTACAGTAAGAGACGGACAATGCTATTTTTTAACTAGCCAGTTGTTACTTTAGAAATAAAAAGTATTTGACTTTTTCTTTTGCTCAATAAACATTCCTTTTACCTGATTAATATGTATTTATTATTACTGTAATGGACTCTTCCCTTTCCCCTTTTTCTACCCCCATACCTGTCCCTTCCTCATTCCTTTAACCCTGGTTCCAGCTCTACATTCTCCATACCGTATCACTGTATATCTTTTTATATTAGGTTTTATTTGTGTTCGGTGCACCTGATATGTATATTTCTTTACTTTTATGAAAAATTGTGTCCTACCCAAAACTAGCTGTATCTTCTGTTCCAAACATATACTACTGTCAATGCTACCTGCTGATACTTTGTATATACTGTATTACTGTATCTCAGTTTATTTGTAGTATTACTATTTTCTTGTGTGTTGCATCCCATGTATATTGTCCCTTGTTCCTTGTTAACAAACCCAGGTCCACCTCGAAAATGAGCTTGCTCAACGGTGATCGCCTGGTTAAATAAAGACTTTGATTGACTGTGTATATTAAAAGCTAAAATGTGCAGAAGGAGTTTAATGAGAAACAGGTCTCATTTATAGTATGTCCCACATCATATTATTAGACTAAAACTGTAGTCTACACCGTACAAAACTATTACAGATAAAGTAGAAATAAATTAAAGCAAAAGAGTGCATTCTTGACAGTTAATTCATTTTTGCCTTATTTTGAGTGGAATAAAGAAAAAAAGTTCGTTTAAAATTCACAATCAATCCAGTAACAAACCTCAAAAGAAAATCAAACCTTCCCGGAAAAGAATAAAAAATTAAAAACAAAATCAAAAGCACTGAAGAAACATCTGTATTTTAAATACCTGATAGTATTAGGCGTGATATTACAATTTCCTCTGACTGGAGTCTGGCATCAGAGTTGTACTGTGTGCGGTGATCTGAATTTAGATACTCGGATCATCTGTAGTTACTCTCAGACCATAGGCTAATTGCAGTTTGTAGGCCCAGATTTTTTTGTCCAGGGTGGAGAATGAGGTATCAAGGGGTATTATCCCTGCACATTATCTATGGACTATTCTGGGAAAAGTATCCATTATCTGGGTCTATCTGATCAGATGCAGACAGCCGAGTTATCTGTGTGTACAGATCCGGAGTGCCTAATGCATTCTCTGAGCTGTCTCATTGTAGTGGGCCTTGTGACTTGGACTGCAAGATAGAAGGCTTGTAATTAAACCAAGATAGCCAGGCTGACCATTGGTGCAGTACGGTTGCCAATCATGATGCACGAACAAGCCTTGGATGTTGTGGCTGATGGGGGTGGGGGCTGGAAAGTTCCTCTCTCCTCCTTTGGGGAGGGAGGGTGTCAGACTTGGTACGGTGGTGCAGTTGAAGCAGTTTGTCAGAGGGGGCCGCCATCTGGCCACATGCACGTGTATGCCTAAGTAACTGTGTGCTCACTTGGAGCCCCTTGCTCCTGGCATCTCGAGAGAGTTGGGAGAAAGTGAAGCAGGAACCCCACTGGAGGTACAGCAGCTTGATCTGGTGCATTGCAAGTTAGGAGCCCTATTGAACATGCAGGTTTAATGCATACAGACAGTGCAGTGAAGCTGGAAGGGGGAAGACTGAGAGATGTGGGGAAGTACTTCTTCACTGAAAGAGTGGTAGATGCCTGGAACAGTCTTCTAGTGGAAGAGGTGGTGGGGGAGTACACAGTGGTGGGCTTTAAGCATGCATGGGATACGCACAAGAGAATCTTAGTTGGGAACCAGGGGCAGGGGGGTGGGCAGAGATCACGAAGAGTCTACGTGGTGCCTGGAAAGGATAGGCAGGGAAAATGGGCAGACTGGGTGGGACAAGCTACCCTTATCTGCCATCAAAATCTGTGTTTCAGTACAAAACACTGCAAAGGTATCTTACACAGCCTATAAAATTACCATAGGCAGAAGTTGCTATGAAATGGAGTTTTTTTCATACGCAGCATATAAGCATAGTAGAAGAAGAGAAAAACAGCTACCCCACTGTCCAATCTGCCTTCTTATACTGATTGCCTAAACAACTACAAATAAATGGCCCCCACAAAATTGTCTAAACAGAAAAAATCTGGGGCACCTCCCACTCATTGTGTCCCCAACCCACATACACACACTGGAACAGATTTTCGAAGGTCCGCTGTTGCCACGAGCTGTAGGTGCGTCAGATCTATGGCGTACCAGGCTTGCGGCCAAAACCAGGGTTTTCCATCCCATGCTTTGTATTGATGCCCATCGATCACTTTTCTCTGGTCTAATGTGCATCAGTGCTGGGGCCTCCTGCTAGCAGCTTGTGGCTGAACCTTTCCACAAACCGCCATAAGGAAGGTCCAAATATAGCAACTTGATCAGAGGTTATACACTCCAATGCCGCTATGGCGGTTGGCCTTGGCGCAGCTGCAGTGTAGCAAGGGTGTAACGCAGACCCTGCATCAGCCTTTGAAAATCCAGTCTATCTCTGTGTCTTTCACAAAATACAGAGAGACAAGGGTGAGCATGGTGTTACAAAATGCCATAATACACAGTTGTGGTGTCAGAACCATGTATTATAGCATTTAAAGAATGCAGGTTTATGTTGATATAGGGGGTCACCAGTAATTATCTTATTATAATAAATGTTGACCCCCTATAATGACTGGATATCCACTCCTGATAAAATGCCGTAACAACCCGCTGAATTCCATAATAACTCGACAGCGGGTTATTACGGCATTCTCTTCCTCACGCTCTCATGTCGCTGAAGTGCAAAAGAAAGCACACTGTATTTGTGTGACTGTGGTGGCTACTCAGAGACACACTCACTCACACAAATACAGTTTTTGTCATGTCAAAACCTTGCACCAGTAATTACAAAAAATAATTCCTGTGCAAGGTTTGTCTTATGAAGATTTTTCAGACACCCTCAGTGTGTGATAATCTCATAAACCCCTTGACCTTCACTCTCGGGGTTTATGGATTATCACACACCTCAGATATGTGAAAAATCATCATAACATACACCTGCACATGCATTATTCTCTATGTATATCAATTGAGTTTGATGGAGTGATTTATAATAAGTTTTGTATTCTGTTTTTTACTTTAAAGAAATGAGTCTAATACTCCTCCCTATATGGGAAGTGGAATGGAATGAACCACTTTAACGTTTCTGGACTAGACAACATCTGTACAAAAAATAAGAGATGGTAAAGTTCTGAGTTCTGACTGTGTTCCATTGACTTTACTATTTCTTTTTTTTTTTTCATTATAATCAGCATTTGCAGAAGATGATTTCCCAAACTGTAACGTTGAGGCCATGTAATGAGCCCCAGTGAGGAACGGTAAACTAAAAATGTGAAATGTAAATATGGAGCACAGAAAATAATGTATATATTATACCGTCTTATCACTGGAAACCTGACTTGTACCTGTGTAACCAGTTGTACATAATGAAAGCTAATTATAAGATGGCAAGACAATTCCTGAGCTCTGATTGGCCAGTGCTGACTTCCACAGTGATGTTATCCCAGTATAACACATGCCTATCCAAACAGCAACTAAAAATGTATTTTTCATCTTTTTCTTTTCTTTTTTTTTTTTGGTTTTGTTTACAAGCAAGCCCATTTTATAATTTCAGTAATGCAATCCAGCACATGTGTTGTGGGGATAATGCCACTTCTCAGGTGTTAGATGCACTTGGCCAGCAGCCTTGTGCCCAACCACCCGAGGTGGCATGACATTATCCTAGCATGACACTTTTTCTGTCGTGCATTATTGCTTCAGTAATTTATGTAAAATTTGCTGCTGCCCACTGCTGTTTTAAATACAGTCCTAGGACCCTCTTGAAAACTAGGTAAGGCACCTAAATGAGATTATTCTGGTGCTGAAAATTTCAATTAAATCAATCAATAAACTATTTTTTTGTTTTACAGAGAACAGATTCTTAACTATAATTTGTGCCGAAGGCTTCCAACAGACCATGTGAGCGGGAGTCTCCAGTTTAAAGTAGAAATCACATCATCCGTCCACGAAGGTGAGAATTAGCAGTGAGCAGATGTTAGAATGCTGCAGATCCAGATCCTCGGAACTCCGGATTTCATTTAGTTATGCCTTACAGACGGCCTTTCACGTCAGGATAAAATTACAAAAATAATACCGAAACCAAAAACCTTTTTACATTTTTTGTTCTGTGTTTCTTCCCACTGCTGCTAATCACGGAAGACACTGATATTTAAGTACAAGGTTTCTCCTTCGTAAATCTCCTTTACCTAGTCCCATAGCAAGCAGGAGCAGCATAAGCCACTACGATATCTTAACTTGCTCTCACGGAAATGGCGGGTGTCATAATTGAAACAGTGTTGCGATGTCATTGCATGTTCTGGCAGTGGAAAGTAGCTGGACTGTGACACAGAACACGTTTGTTAAAAACATAAAAAAATATATAATGTACTTGGGATTCGAGGGAAGGGAGTTAGAAAACAAAATAAATGACCACTGGATTGCTGTTTAAATTCAATAATTTTTTCCTCATTATATGAGCATTTTCATTGTCCTACTATATGTACCGCAGGGGTTTCTTCAGGCTCAGATGTGCTGACCATCCACAAATTGAGAAATAAGTGATTTAAAGACTGAAGTCCACACTGGAAGTTTATTCATGTATAGAGTAGTTGCTTATTTATATTTTGGAAGAACTTTTTTTTTGCTTTTTATTTGTTGCAACTAGTAATGTTTCTCCTCTGGTCCCAAGCAGCCATTCGGACGCCAGTTCCCCAGCCTGTCTCCCCCGATTTTTCTCCAGGACTTACCTGTGTTTGCTTATAAGCATGTTCCATGTTACAGATGTGAGGCACTTGGTTCACATGAGTGAGAACATGGGCTTTCCAGCACTCAAGCAGCCCCCCCCCCCACCAGTCAGCCAATGAGTGCTGGTTGTGTAGGCAGTCACCTGACCTGCAAACTAGCTGCAAGGTACTGTAGTAGTAATTATAAATTTAATTAATTATTCATAAGCCTAGTGAGGCTTCTGATTGGCTACTGGATCAATCATTAACATCTGAGAAATGACAGAGTCAGCTGCCAAATGATGCTGTGTGGCACGCACGGCTCATGCCACACAGTTAAAACAAACAAACAAAAAAAAAACAATAAGCTAAAGTTATTCTTGCAGTTAGACTTACAGTTGCAATAATAACCTTGAAGCCGGTCATTTCCTTGGATTAATGACTGGCAGGAGGGAGGTGCCTCTTGGCGCACCCATCCTGTCAACTGGTCATTAATCCCTTGGAAATGACTGGCTTCTCACTTGTTATTGCTTAAAGAGCAGGTTTTTAGTATAAACAGTCCCCCTCCAAGATATGCCATAGCTTATTCTCCGGTTTAGATAGTCCACCCAAAAGTTTCATTTTTTGCAAGGTATATTTAATTAAATTTAACTCGGAAAACAATTCCGTGGGGCTGGTTTGTAAAACGTGAACATTCCTCGGCCCACAGTCGCGACCTCATGCTTTCACGTTTTGTGACCTCAGTACAAGAACGGCATGGGGGCGCGATCCATAGGCTACAGTGGGGCAGAGTTTTACAAGTTGTTTTAATACTTTTAAGCGCCAAATTCAAGAAAGGAAGGCCACCACTCAACAAAATCCTTGTTAGTTGAGTGGTGGCTGTCCTTTTTCGCAAAAAATTGTTGCCCTAAAATTAGTTCTGTAACATGTTGCCTCTAACTTCAAATATTCAGCAGACATTATATTGTAGGAATTCGAAAATACAGGCTATGTAAAATACAGATGCAAAAAAATTACATATTGCAGTATTAATAAGTAAAATATCAGTACGTTAACAAGTGAAGGAAGCTCAGCAAGCAACAGATTTGCACACCCACCATAAAAATAAAAACACACAAATTTTGAGTTAACCTGTTCCTTGGGCAGAACAACACTGGTGAGGATTTTATGCCTCCTTATGTAGCCATGCACGTAAAAGTCTGAAGTGGCAGCAAGGCTCATGAACCTTGAGGTTCGGCAGAATTTCGTGCACGCCATTTATCCAGTATACAGGAAGGATGAGTAACACGTGGAGGTCCTAATATTTTGTACCGGCTATTCAATAACTTCTGAGGCTCTTTGACCACTTCTGATTGGTCTGGTTGCTAACAACCCAGTTATATAATTAGGCATATTGGTTCCTATTCACTATCGTGGGTGGGGGTACACGCGAAAGGCATGTAACCCCCTTCGTAGCTCTGCACTCTCAGGAGATCCGCATGTCGGACATATTCCCAAACACCAGCCAATGCGCGGCTCCCATCTGCAGCCCCCCCCCCCGGTGCAAAGGTTCACGGGGGCAGACAGGTGCAGAGCTGCGGACCCAGGCAGGCAGTCAATCAGCTGCCCAACCTGGGTCCCTCAGTGGATCACCTGCACCTGTGGAACGCCATGTTTGCAGCAGGCACTTATTGCACCACCAGCATGGGAGAGGGGTGTCCTGCAGATGTCCACCCAAGCCCACCCAGAGTGCTCTGATGGCTGTGGCGGCCTCTGTGGGGGTCCAATGTCCCCTGTCATCCCCGTCATGACATGCGTCGGCATCCCGAGGGGGGCACGTAACATTTACAGCTGCCTGCAGAAGGCATAGCTGTTGCCGCCTCACACTGCACTCCACAATTCTGTGAATTGCACAGAGTAGGCGCTAGCATGGCCCAGTACACTTTGAAATTTCTGGCATTTGGCGAGGGGACTCAGATCTAATGGGGGGGATGTGTCTCCATCATACATGCTGCACAGGGAGTGCAGTGTGCGTAGGCTGGTGCAGGCAGGCGCGGGGTGGGCTATGCACCGGGGTTATGCGGTGCTTAGCCACTCCACACCTATAGTGAATAGAGCCAATTCTGAATAATACATTTATGTGCAAAATGCAGTAGATGTAACCTCCTACAATCCTGTAACTGTGATCAGTTTAAATAGTTATATAATACACAATGGTGCCTATTATGGGGTGCACCTGTGGAAACTGCTTAATGGGGGCCAAATGCAGAAACAATTGGGGTCCATTGCTCCCCTTAAAGAACTCATTATGATAGACTACACAGTGGCCTAGTACGTAGTCACGCACCTCCCATGCAGAGAACTGGGTGTCCCAGTCCTGACCCTGGGTATCATAATCAAGCAGCACAAAGGCAATTGTGCCATTAGAAGGATGCACTCTGTCACCAAGTGGGGCACTGCATCTTCCATCTCTGTGTGACTAGCCCTGGTAGCCTGGGGAGAAGTTGCTTAGATATAGAACCCCTTC
The DNA here is from genome assembly GCA_016271365.2 of Neoceratodus forsteri. Taxonomy (NCBI): domain Eukaryota; kingdom Metazoa; phylum Chordata; order Ceratodontiformes; family Ceratodontidae; genus Neoceratodus; species Neoceratodus forsteri. Next base: position 23,284,362 of record CM028132.1, on the reverse strand, counting down.
TAAAAAGCTCCTCTCACTGTTTTGTTACGAGAGATGACTTGGCACTGGCTTGTGAAGACACCCCAACGTACATCTCTGCCTAGTTTGCTGTCATGCTTGGGTGCCTTCCACTGTGTCATCCCAATCATGGGCTGGATTATGCCATGTGGTCTGGTTGTCTGGAAAGACCCTATGAGAAGTGTACATCAGTAAGAATGGGGTTGAGTAGGTTGGAGTGATCAGCTGGGCACATAAGAGGAAAAATGTGTAGAATTAAAGAAGAAATGACTAAAGTACATTTAATAATTAAACAGCAAGGCACAAGATGTGCATTATCATGGGATATTTTCCTTCTCAGGGACCATGTTAAGCAGGAGGCCAGAGGCCAAGTGACTTCAACCACTGGGAAGGGATGATATTCAATGATACTGCACACCTCAGAGTGTATTATTGTGATTATGAAATGGGTCAACTGCTTGTTGGTTCGGAGCATGAACAGCATTTTTCACTCTGGGATTATACGCTGAGTTATCATCCCGGTGGAATGTGATCTCAGCCAATCAGATTTGATTATTAAAGGAAAGTTGTCTAAAACAGGGGCTCCTGCCCCCCAAAAGCTTAACCCCCTGTTTAGCTTTTTACAGTAAGAGCAGTGTTTTTCTCACGCCACAACTTTCTGTATTTTAATTCTGAAAAGACCGAGACCCGGAAGTATGGTAGATGCGGAGAGGCTCCGTTTGCTGAAAAGGTGTGGCGCCTCACCGCTTGCTTCAATACTTTTGTTTTGAAACAAGCGGTGCAGTGCCACACCTTTACAGCAAATGGAGCCTCCCCTGCGTCCGCCATACTTCCGGATCTCGGACTTTTCGGAATTAAAATACAGTAAGTTGTGGCATGAGAAAAACGCCACTCTTACTGTAAAAAGCTAAACTGGGAGGCGGGAGGGGAAGCTTTTCAGGTGTGGGAGCCCCTATTTTAGACAGCTTTCCTTTAATCAGGTTTGAGGATTTTGACTCTCCGTTTCATAGTGTACTATAATACCAGTGAGAGCTGTGGTACAACTATAAAGGGCTCTTCCGAGAAATTTGTGTTGTCATTTAACCATTTATCTTGAAAAGGAACCTCAGGACTAGAAACAAACTGAGAGCTCTACTCCTGTTTAAAACAAATTTTGAATTTATTTCTGATTTTGTGAGCCGCCCATCAACATATGCCACAGTTTCATGAATGCTTCCACTCTGTAAAGACAAAGGGCTTCCCTATGGGCAGAGAAGTCAGCCGTGGCATCCAAGTCTAAGATATTGTTGCCCAGTCTTCACTTAAAGGAAGGCATTGCAGCCTCACTAGCCTTGTAACCATACAAGGAACATGCCATGAAGTGATTAGTATTAAATTAGCTTATTTGACAATGACTGCTAAGCCTTGAGAAAGTGGAATGGTCTACAGAACTTTGGTGTATGTTGATTGGCAGCTTAAAAAATTAAAACTAAGTTCAGAATTTGTTTTAAACAGCAGTAGAGGTCTCAGTTTGCTTCTAGTCCAGTCTTAATCTGTGCTGTAGAAACACCTCTGTAAATATGTACCTGTATAATGTGTGTGTATGTGTGTGTGTGTGTGTGTATATATATATATATATACACACAATTTTCCTCGATAGGGTACTGGCATCTGCAGATCACTCCACTTTCTTTAATTTTATTATCTGATGTATGCTCCTCCTTGTGGGTTCCACAGGCTGCTGCGGCTGTCCAAGGAGAGCTCAACTCAGCCCTTCAGAGCGTCATTTAGCCTGTGGCATCCCCCACCTTTTTCCTCCAGTTTTTCTCCCCTTCTATCGCGTTGCCCCTGGCAACTTTGCAAGCATGCATGTGTGTGGAGGCGAGCATGCACACTGAGAACCTGGTGACAACCCCTTCTCCCCACCCAGTGCCACTTCTCTTGTATTACACTTCTCTTGTCTACTAACTGGTGCAGTGTATCGTACTCACACTTGTGACCTTTACAGACAAGCAAACTGGCTTCAACTCCAGGCTCGCACTGAATATCAAGCCTGCCTTCTGGCTAAGAAGGCAGCTCTTGGTCTCCTACCACCAGGTTCCCTTCAGCTTTTCAGTCCCTTCCGGGGCATTCGTAACACATGAATTTCTGTGAGCCAAATGTTTACTGTCCCTTGCTGCCGAACCTCGCTCCGACAGCGATCCATTGCAGTTAGAGCGGCTAATTTATTTAAATCCCTTCCTCCTGAGATTGCGATGACTGCAACCTTGGGACCATTTAAGCGGTAGCTGCATCAATTCCTAGTTTCCAGAGCATTTTGTGACTGCTATACCTAATCTTTGCAGACAGATAAATGCACTGGGACCTCCCTCTTTTACCATTCGCCCCTGTATAGCCCTACCCTGTTGCTGCACTATTCCACATACAGTACTTCCTTCCTTCATCCCTTTCCCGTCCTCATTCCTGCCCTCTTTTCATCCTACCTCATCCCCCCTTCCTCTACGCCTCCACTCCAACTCCCCCCTTCCCTCTGTGTCCTCCCTTGTTCTCTCCATCTACCCCCCATGGGTCTTTTCCTGCATAAGCTACATTGTAGCAGTTCCCTCCTTGCTTTTATTTTACTTCTTCCACCCCCGCAGTTCACCCCCTATCCTTCTCTCCTTGTAATCCCTTCCACCCCTCTTCAGACAAGGCCACTGGCTGCACTTGACACAATATTTATCTTGCCATACTTTTCTTTTGTTAATGTAATATTACTTTCCTCATGTTGTACTACTTACTGAAACCACTGTAAATTGTTATTCTTGTGACTTAATGTGGAACCTCTGTAAAAGAGCCCTTGGCTCAAAGGTCTTTCCGATTTGTTAAATAAATAAAATAAAAAAATAAATTCTACTTGTGCTGCCACCAAGTCACCACTCAGTGGCAGCTAAGAGCTGAGGAGAAGTTACCTCCCCCACCCCCCACCCCCAGGAGAGGAGAGCTGCCTGTCGGCTGCTCATCCAGCTCCCTCTCTTCCCTTAGGCAGCTCCAGGTAGCCTGAGCTCGCTCACGAACACAGGTCACCAGTGTGGTGCGAGGTGTGGCATCTGGTGCCTCAACCCTCAGAACCACCAGGGCAGCCCATCACCCCACTTTCTTGGTGTGAAAAGGAACCTTACCATTTCATTTTAGCATCCCTATTATCTTCAAATACTAACACCCACAAGTAAGGCTTGCAGTTAGAACAGCATTACAGATGGTGGAATCATCCGAAGAAAACCAACACTTAGCAGAGTCAGAAGAGATACTTAGCTAAGAAGTTAAGAACAGAAGGGGTCTTGAAAATAAAATTCAAAAACTTGATCATTTGGAATGTCTAACAAAAAAAAATCTCAGCAGGCATAATGTTTGGTACTGTATATTCCTGAGTAACAGTAGATATTTCAGCTAGTTGTTGAATGTATGTCTGGCAATTTTTGACTTATTATGTTTCACTGCAGATGCTTCTCCAGATACGGTTGACACGCTGCTCCGAGTGAACAATGTAAATGGTGATCTGGGCAGTCCATCAGATGATGAAGACCTGCCAGGTACAATAGCAGAACATCATGAATCTCATCCTGCTTGCTCCAATGGACCAGTGCAAGAAGAAAGTACTGGCAGCTGCAGTGGGACCCCGCAGCACACCACCGGGAGTAGTGTCACACTTGTGACAGAGCCGGAGGAACCCGCATCCACCGCGGGAAGGATATCACCTCCTATTTGCCAAATGTGCCGCCAGGACTCGTTAAATGACTATCTTGATGCAATTGGAAACAGTGGGGCACCGAAAGCTGGCTCATCTGGAACTAGTGAACGTTCACGTGGTGCATCACCCAAGCTGAGGAGCAGTTTCCCTACAGATACCAGACTTAATGCTATGCTTCACATAGACTCAGATGAGGAGGACCATGACTTGCGTCAAGCCTTAGCCCTCCAGCCTTCTCTAGAGGAGGGGGGCCTTGTTATGCTGAATGGTGCTGCTGGCAGTGCCGTCTGTGACTTTCTGAACCATCAGGAAAGCAAGGGGGATTTGGAAATAGGTGCTACAGAACATTTTGAGTCAATGGCTTCTGATGCCACCCCCTCTCAGATTTCTGATGCTCACCAAAGGGGTCTGCATCAACTCCTCAGCAGCCTGCCATCAACACAGTTGGTAGAGGACAATGAGGAGGAGCAGGATGTCCAAGAGTCTTTCAGTGCTAGGGAAACTGAGGTCCTTCCTCAGTGTACCTGCCAGGAGAATGAACAGGAGGCACTTACCTCTGGAGAAGCTGCTGAAACCCAGACAGAGGCTGGTAGTGGAGGTGAAAGAACTTTGACTCAAACGGAATCAGTTGATCAAACCTCTGAACCTTCACAGGTGTCCTCGGAGAATGAACAGAGTGACCCAGGTCACACAGAAAGTGTCAGCGACACCAGCACAAGGCCAGAGGGGGAAAGTGACATGGAAGGGGCTGATAGCTCCTGCAACGGTAGTGCAACGACGCGGCTTTCTTCTGTCGATACAAGGTACTCGTCTTTCGAAAGCACCAGGTTTTCAGAGACCCCTGCGTTCTCTTCTCAAGATGAAGAAGATGGAGCCTGTGCTATGGAGTCGGGATCTGTGTTTCACTCAGAAAGGTGGGATTCAGAGTGTACTGCCAGTCCTACACCTGAACCTCAAGCGGCGAGTGGGAGTGAGGAGGGGGAGCAAGCTGAAGTGACAGTGGAAAGTGAAGGAGCTGGAACTGAAACCGAGGAAATCTGGCAGCGGCGGGGGAGCCTACAAGTAGCAGAGACGAGCCATCAGTCACAGCAGGAGGGAGCATCTGAAGCTGCTCAGGCAGCCCCAGAAGAAACAAGCCAGCTGGCATCCCAGGCTGAAGAAAGCAGTTCAGGTAGGTATTTGGGTCCTTTGTAAAAGCAAATTGTAAATGATGTAGAAACATGATTGCCAGGTCTTGGCTGTCAAAGTTAGCAATTCCAGTACAGAGAGATACTTTGTTTCTTTTTTTTTCCTCACTTAAGTTTTATTGATTTCTAAATATAACATGCAGGATATCATTAAATGAATAACACATTTTCTACAAACATAGGAATTCTAATCAAATAAGATGGACAAACGATTTAAAAATATAAATTTTACAAATAGATAATAAGCAACACAGTATTTTTTTTTTTTATCAGTACTTTTTCCTCCTCCAATACAGGCTTTTCTGTGGTTTTGACTCTCCAGCCCTGTGTAGCGGGTCAATATGTCGTATGCTTAATAGCGTACAACATGAGTGCTAAACCAAAACAGTGTTGTAAATGAGAGCGAGAGGGTGCAATACCGCATATACTTCTGTGCGTGGTACTGCACCCTCTCGCTGTCCCAGGCAGAGGATAAGAACTGTGCCAGGGTGGGCTTTTATCGAGCAGCTGCTGTGGCTCTACGGGACGAGCCACTGGCAGCAGGGGATGCAGGCAGAGCATTTGGGACCGGGTATGATTCCCGGTCCCGGATGCAAGAAATTTTTTTTTTGTTTTTTTTGTACTTTGTGCAATTTGTAACGCCCCGGAGTTAAGAATCCTTATTGGGAGATTCAGGGACTCAGACTTATGCTGCATGCAAGAAAGCGTGTTGTATTGGCAGTGCAGTTTATGCGCAGCATAATGTCTTGCAACATTTTGACTGCGTGCCATCCCCGACATCTGGCTCGTCAGGGTCTTCATTTCATCTTATTTTTTATACATGTTGGTAATGAGTAATATGCCTTTTTCACAAGTGACAAGTACATATTTAAAATAGATTCAAAACAAATAGGGAATATAAAATGCAATTTGGACAACATGACACAAATACAGTATAAAAACAAACAAACGTTCAGTGACGTGTAGATATTTCTGTTAAATGTCCATGTTTTTACCCTGACTTGGACATTATTCAGTCTAGAACAAATGACAACTTCATTTGGTGGTGAACTGTAGACAGTAGATGCTTTAAACAATAGTAATCCTGACCAATGTATTTTTTGAACAGGGGAGTTTTGAATACCCTTTTTATTTTGAGATATGGTGCATTGCGAGTTAAGGGCCCGACTGAACAAAATAAAAACAGTTTGAGGCAGTTGTTCCTAGATGTTTTTGTGGACCATGACACCCATACGTAAATTACATGTATCTTGACTTACCTCAATCCAGCTGTTCCTCAATGGATAACCCCCATGGCAGGGGTTGGCAAGCGTTCCCCACACTGCCGACACACGGATGCCATGCGCTGGAGACGGTCCTGCCACTGGTGTGGAGCCTGTGATGGTTGGACCCTCTCGTTCTACCTGCTCTGTATTTCACCCTTGTTTTTTTCTCCAATGTGGGGCACAGCAGGTGTACAGTGTTGCACAAGACACTGCTGCATGTGATCCCGCATGAAGGATGTCAGAGACTGCTGCTCCTTCTCTCTCTCTCTCTCTCTCTCTCCCGTGTTGTTTGAAGCTGTCTTGCTACCAGCAGCTGCTCTTGAACAGGCATGTACCAGACTTCACATCCTTCCCACCACAAAAAAGGAGAGCAGTCCAATGGAAGATCGATCCTTCTCCACCAGCAGACCCTCTGATATTCTGAGTTCGCTCCTGAACTCAGGTCATCAATGCCACAAGCGGTAGCCTCACTGCTGTGGCAGTGGGCCGACCAAACAACACAGTATTTGAAATTCATAACACATTTGAATCAAGGAAAAATAAGAGGAATGCATCAATACACCTAATAAATATAATAATAATAATAATAAAATGTATTTAATAAAGCGCCTTTCAAAATTCCAAGGCGCTGTACAGAATTAATTCAGATAAAACATATACAAATACATATCATATAAAATCACAATAAAACTGGAACTGCCTTTCCCCATAAAAAAATTTTTTAGTGCCTGCTTAAAACTCCCCACCATCCTGCATTCCCGGAGCTGACGGGGCAGAGAGTTCCAGAGGGTAGGTGCCGCAAATCCAAAGGCACGTGCACTAGATGACTTCAAATTAACCCTCAGAATCTCCAGCAACCCCTCGTCAGCCGAGCGGAGCTGTCGCACAGGAGTGTAAGGAACCAGGAGTTCTTTCAAGTAATCTAGCATTCAGATAGCAAAGAAACCTCATAGCAGCTAGATTTAGAAAGATTTATTTATTTTTATGTATTTGGTTTTTGATTACCGGATAGCTGCACCAGCCTATTTTCAAGAACGACCCGGGAGAGTATAGTTACAACCAGTCGTGAAACACAATACAGTAAGGAGGATAAAAACATTAAAATGTTAAGGGTACCTAGAATACAATACACTAGCAGTAGAAATATTCAAAACAGTACAAGGCTCCAGGTAGCAAGGAGATATCAGAATAACAGCTGCAAAAATGAAATTAACAGAGGGTGCAGTGACACAAACAATTAAAACAAAGCATAAGTGCGACAGGAAAAAGCAGCTACAGCCAAACGCAAATTCGGACATCATTAGTGTGATGGTTATGGAGGCAAAAACAGTTACAAGAGTCGGAGACAACAAGATGGTGGTATTGCTCCCTTTTGAAACAGACATGGGAGGGGGAGAGCCGGAGGGCAACCAGGAGGCAGTTCCAATAACGGGGGGGGGGGGCGAAGTGTGAGAAGGGCGGAAGTCCCATGTTGGTCATACACTTGGGGGCAGCTAGTAAAGACTGATCACCCGAGTGGAGGGGTTAAGCCAGGTCAGCGGCTGTGAGCATTAAGGCTGAGGAGGCGGGAACCCCATTTCTAATAATTTTGTTGGTAAGGGCACCCAGAACAAAAGAGCAGCATGCCTCGGGGGATAGCCAGTTTAGCCCAGAGTAGAGCTGGCAGTGGTGGTTAAGACGGTGTGTGGCCAGAGCGAAACGATAGATGCTGTTAAGGGTAGTATCCCATATGTGGAGGATTGCTTTGGAGGCTCATGAGTAGGTAACCGAGCCATAAGTAAGGCTGGGAAGAAGGATGCCCTGTGCAATTGCAGTTCAGGCAGAGGGTGTGAGGACATTCTTGGTTCTACAAGCCAGATCAAGCTTGGTGTTGATGGCTTTACAAGTATTAGAAATGTGCTAAACAAAATCAAGCGAAGGGTCAAGGGTTATCTCAAGGTATTTGAAACCATTTACATTTTCAAGGAGGGAACTGTCAAGACTAGCGAGTTATCCAGTGCACTTTTTCAATCTGGAGGCTGAGCCGAGTAACACTGATTGTGATTTACTAGCACTGAGTAGTAGTTTGTTTTGTGAGAGCCAGGAATTAATCCTACGCAGATCAGAGGTTAGGTTGGAGTTAATATCAGCCAGGTTTTTGGAACTATAATACAGCACAAGGTCATCAGCATAGAGCAGAGAAGAGCAAGATACAAGGTTTAGAGAAAGATCATTGATAGAGGTAGTGAAAAGAAGAGGACCCAGGATAGATCTTTGGGGGGACAGCGATGTTTTTATTTATTTATCAAGTCTAGGATTACAAATACCTTTGAGCCATGGCTCTTTTACAAAGGTTCCACATCAGAGAAATACAAATTATGGGGAACATCAAGACAGACATTACAACAATGTGGACATTGCAAACAGAGTACAGATTAATACAATTCAAGGGTAGCATTGTAACAAGGCAGCCAGCGGCATTTGTCAGAGAAAATAGACAACAGATAAGAAGTGCCAGAGTCATAGGGACAGGGAAGAGGGGAGGGGGGATGTTTATTGTGGAGTGGTTAGAAACAGTTGAATTAAACATAACAAACTGTTGTCTATTATTGAGGTAGTTGTCATACCAGGAAACCCCATCAGAGAAGATACCCAGGGATAGCATTTTGGACTTCAGTAGAGTGGTCAGCTAGATCAAAGGCCTTAGTAATGTCAGTGAACACAGCCCCAAGGAATAGACCTCTGTTCATGGCAACTTTTTTGTTATTTGCAAATCGGAGCAGAGCTGTGGTGGTACTGTGGTCCTTTCTAAAGTCATTTTGGATATGAGAGACTAGGACTGTGAGCTAGGAGATAGTTAATGGTTTGGACTGAAACAAGCTCCTCCAGTATTTTACATAGGACTGAAAGGATTGCTATGGGATGATAATTAGTGACAGATTTGGGGTCCCCTTTCTTGAAGACAAGAACAATTTTAGCAACCTTCCAGATGTCGCAAACAACTCCAGTGCACAGGGACAGATTATAAATTCTAACCAGATAGGGAGCTATGTAAGGGGAGGCCATTCTTAGCAACCTGGGCTCGGGGCCATCGAAACCTACACTACTGCAGAGAGAGACAGATGGAGTCCAGTAGATGACTCACTTCCAGGTTAGCTACTGCACATACGGTGGCATCCCCCAGGATGAAATGCATTTTTAACGCACTCTGCAGTATGCTACAGCAGACCTACTGAATAAAGCAATGTAATTTCAAAGGCAATTAGTCCCCTTTATCATGCAGGAAACTGTGGCATTTACTTCATCCTGGCACTGTCACATTTTCCTGAATGACAAAGGGGGCTAATTACCACTGAACTATACATTGCTTTATTCAGTAGGTCTTCTGCAGAGTGCTGCAAAATGCTGCAGAACTGCGTTTCATCCTGGGGATGCCACTGTAGGCAGAAACGGGGTAGATGCAGGAACGTCCAAAGGGATGAGGAGAGTGAATGCTGGGAGTGTGGGGTAGGACAAGCATATTTGGATTGTTCAGGGAAGCGGTGGTTGAAAGCATTGGCAATAGTGACAAGGTTATCAATCAATCAATCAATCAATCAAAATCTTTATTTATTCAGGCGGACATCATTGAGCGAAGCTCATTTACAAGATGGACCTGATAGGTCAAGATCAAAATAAGGTACAGTAGCATACATAAACAAATACAGAGAAAGAGACAAAGACTTAAATATAAATAAACAGCTACAGTAATAAAAAAAAACGTATATACAAGCAAGGTAGCTAATGATTTTGGACCACAAAACAAAATAATTCAGACAGGTTTGACCCAGATGACTGTAAGGTATTGGGATTGTGGAATTGGTCAGGTTGTGTTGTAATTGGGTAGATACTTAAGCAAGTAGAAATGGGGGGATAAAAAAGAAAGGGAATGGCAATGGATTTTAGGGTATATTGTAGCTAAGTTTAGAAAAAGTATATAAACTGTGATAGAAAGAAAAAAAATTGGGGGTAAAGGGTAAGAGGGGACTAGGCTTAGTGAAAGCAGTTGCATATCTCAGGAAAGAGACTCATGAAGAGCTTTTTAAAGGATGCTATAGGGATGAAGGTGTTACACCTTATATATGCTATAGGGATGAAGGTTATTACAGTGAATGCCATCAGGCAGCTTATTAACAAAATGGGTTACTGGTGTGGTTAATCACTCAAATCCCTAGCTCAAAAATACCAACTGTCTCAATCTCTGATCCAACCAGACTTTATCTTGTTTTAGGCAGTCGCACTTTAATTGACTGGATCCTGATGAACAGAAAGGACAGGATCATTGGGGCTAGTATCTTGCAAATGCTATTAGTGACCACTCCCCTGTCTACTGCATCTGGCAAGCTCGTGCTCCTTCCTGTCCCTCTAAAGAAATCACACTTCAGGACTGCTCTAAGCTTGAATCCACTGCCTTCCTCGCTGACCTGTCTTGGATTGATTAGATGCCACTTTATAGCATGAATAATGTAAATGAGGTCCTAGATCCATGATTATATCCTATATCCAATGCTCATATTCCATAAAAAGTACCATGATTATAATCCCATGATACATCATGTTATAGCCCATGACTGTATCCAGTGCAATTCCTTTATGTACCAATATTGCATCCTATGGCATACCGTGATTGTATCCAGTGATATCCCATGATATCCTGTACCATGAATGTATCCCGTGATTTACCATGACTATATCCCATGATATACCACGCCATTTTGTGTGTTTTTGCTCAAGTGTGTAAGGAAAATGTTCAGATTACATAGGAAGTTGCAAATGGTTCGTAGGAAGATGTAATATTGGGACCCAGTCAGATTTATACAGTCACAGGGGATGGGTACTTCTGACAACAAGAGTGTATTTGTGATGATACACAAATAGCAACATCTCAGCCTTGAGGTGTTGCCTCAGAGACAGAACTTTGGAATGTTAAAGGAAGCTAATTATGGCTTGTGTCATTTTTACTTAACCTGGGAACTGACTGTTTTAGCAAGTAAATATACAGAAGAGCAGGCTGGCAAGAGGAGGAGAAGTTTGTGCCCCACAAGAGGCTGCCGTTTGGGTGGGGAGAAAGCAGTCTTCTGATGCAGCACTGCCCTCAGGTGTCTCATGGATTCTCAATGACATTCAGAGGATCATAGGAATTGGAGCATTTGTCTTTACCTGAGGGTGGGAGGGGATCGGGAGCAAATGTGAAAAGAGGACAGGATTCGCCATCAGATGATGTGCCCGTCAGCTGAGCTTACCTAAGACATCCAGTCACCTGTGCCTCTATCCCCTTCCCCTGCTGAATAGCTGCCCCCTTCCTTGAGAGCATCTTGATAAAGGGATGTGGAGAGAGTGGGTAAACATCTGGGGTGGGGGTTCCCTCACAGCAGGGGTGTCAGAATCAGAGTCCAGACCACCCAGAAGATGCAGGGAGAGGACTGTGGAATTAATTAGTGGAGGTTTGTGTGATTATGATCATAGGGAGGGAGGGAGGAGGAGGAGGAAGAAAGAGGAAGGAAGGGAGGGAGGGAAGGAGGAGAAGGAGAGAAGGGAAGGGGAAAGAAGGAAGGAATGAAGGAAGGAAGGACTTGTTGAAACTGATGTGCAAACTGATCTGTTGTAAAACAAATTAATACAACAATAAAGACACTCAAAGGGGTCGTCTAAAGGAAAACAGTCATTAAAGTAACACTCCCACCCCTGAAAGCTGTACTCCCGATTAAGCTTTTTGCATAGGAAAGACAATTTTAATTTCTCAATAATTTTGTAAAGTCTGAGATCTCCAAACATGGCTGACGCTGTGCAGTTCCTTTTCTTCTAATGGTGCGACGCTGCACCGCTTACCCTAATATATAATGTACTGGGGTGAGCGGTGCGGCGCACCACCGTTAGATGAAATGGAACTGTGCAGCATGCGCCATGTTTGGAGATCGAGGACTCATAAAATTAAAATTAAGTAAACAGCAGAAAAAACTGTCTTTCCTGGCGAAAGCTAATTGGGGTACAACTTTGGGGTGGGGTGGGAGCATTACTTTAATGACTGTTTTCTTTAACAGCCCCAAGATGTGTGTACAATATAAAAAGGTGAAATGACCCAACCTTACTTCACACAGAAATCTGAGAAGTTCCTCCACTTCCCAAAGTTCTTTGCATAGTTTTCCGCAACGTGAAGTGGGCATTTCGTTGAGCAAAAACTCTATGTAGTGGGCACTTATTAACCCCCCCACTCATCTCCTTCCCACCCAGTCACCAACCAGTGTCGCATGTTTCCCAGGATAGATTCTCCAGTGAAAAGCAGCAGCAAATGCACAGTATTACAGTACAGAACTGATAAACGTATGTGGTATGCCACCCGCAAAATGTATCCCGGCAACAGTTTACATCTTTAATAGCTGGAAAATATTATTTTGTTTTGCCAATATGAGGAGGCCTTTTTTATAGGTTCTGTAAGGGGGTTCGCAGTAGGGCTGCTCGTATGTCCTGATATCCGATACATCAATTAGATATTGGATTTTGAACTGTCCTGGTTATAAATCTGATATCTGGCTGTGAAGCTGCATAAATCCCTAACCAGATTTCAGCATAAATTTAGGATTTAAAATTTTAATTAAAGCCAATGGGCCCGATTCGAGGTCGCGTTACGCATGGTGCAAGGAGATTTACGCCAAACCCTATGGCGCAAATTGCATCTTGCGCCATGCGTTACACAAGTTGCGATTACAAGATATAGCTTGCGCCATGTCACATGCAGCTTGTGCCAAAGGTGGGCTATGCCATCCACTACGCCCGCAACCCGCTGCAGCTTGGTGCAAGGGTGGGTTATGGCTATACCTGGCCCCTATTCCAAAAGGGCATCTGCCATAATCAACTTATGCAATTACAAGTCCTGCAATGGCGCTGCGGGTTAGACCAATATGGAAGTGGTCTAAAGGGTATCCGTCCAGGAAAAGTGACGGATACCCCCCGCAGCGCCGCGTATGGCACATTGCCCTGCCCCACGGCCCCTCCCAGTACAGTGATACCCCCCCCTGAAATTTGGGGAGCCACCCGGGCCTGTCTTGCACCGTGTCCCCCCATGTACCTGTACCACCTGGCCAACCCCCTCCCCAAGACCCCAGGGGACTATGGGAGTGTTACAGGATGAGGGGCTCCGGGGGGCAGTTAAATGCGGTCTGCGACTTGCAGTATCCAGGTCCATTGCTCCATTCCTGTGGCATAACCCTGTGGCTGCTGCAAGTCACAGGTCATAGGTGCCGGGGACCCTGCCTGTCCTGGAATAGGGTGCAGGGTCCCCGGCATAGCAGCATATGGGGTAACTCACACATGCCTGCGAGTTGTGCCATGCATTCTGGAATTGGGATCCATATGTGAAAAGCTGGCTTTGTGGCATCAAGTGATGGGGCATCGCTCCGGCACACTGCCAATTCAGGTTCATGCCACAAGCCTGGATGTCAGGAGCAGAGCCAGGGAGAGAATCAGAGTGTCCCTCAGACATTTCCCTTCTGGAGGGTGGCCCATGGCGATTCCACCACTGCAGTTCGACAGAAAACTTGTCGACTGCAAGTACAGTGACAGGTGTTATGCCGACAGTCGACAGACAGCCCGTCACAGGAAAGAGTCTTTTAGCCCCACCACCCCATGCGAGAGCTCTGCCCCAGTATATTATCACAATAAACTCCCAAGTCGGTTGATTCAGGCAGGGGTTGCAGGTCCGGAGAAGCAGTGCCGGGGTGCCGCAGGTACATTACAGTGACATGGTCGGTTTGTCACTGTAATGTACCTTCGCTGTAAATATTTCACTGCAGTGTTGGCATACCACCCATGGCATTCTGCTATTGGAGTGGCTCCTGATGGTGGCCTAGCAAAGGCGTTCTTGGTGGCGTGGGTGACTACACACTGCCGAATGCCCCTGTCCCAGGATGCCGCCATGGACACACACATGTGGGATGTGGGTGGGCCCACAGAAAATGGAAAATCACCACCTCAGACAACTGGATGATGGCCACCATGTCCCACCATGCCACCGTCCCCCCAGGTGCACCACTTCTGTCCCCTGCACCTGTCATTCTGGAGGGATCAGAGCCTCTTATTCCTGTCCTCCATGCCCTCCCCTTCGGGGGAGGGAGGGAGGGAGGGTCCCCTGGCATGGATAAACTGGAACTCTCCTGTTGCAGATACAGTGTGGGAATCAGGTGATGGGAGCTGGCAGCGGAGGGGTGAGACTGGTGGGCAAGAGGTATAATGTGCAGCCTGAAGGAGTGGCAGACTGAGGGTCAAGGGTAGGTGGGGGGAAACCAATATATGGAGGCTTTTATTTTTTACTACGTTATGTAAGAGAGGTTCACAGTAGGGTTGCGCATTAGGTCCTGCTATCCAATCTGTCAGCTGGATATTGGATTTTGGACTCTCCTAGTCTGAAATCCAATATCCAACTGTGAGACTGCATAAATCTCTAACCCCCCCCCCCACACACCGACATGTGCAAGTTGTCAACCCACCCTAAAATTAATAATAACCCCCTGCCCAAATCACCCTGTAACCCCCGATATGTATCTTGGATTTCAGCTAAAATTTAGGATTTCCAACTTTGATTAAAGCTACTAAAAATCCTAAATCCTAAATGTTAGGATACCACATCAGATATGGATTTGGAAATCTGATCAAGTTTGGCATCTGTGTGAAAAAAACAAAATGCCCCACCTGTGTAGGCCTCCCACACACTCTGCATTTAACTCTGCATCCAAATCACCCTCCAAGCCCTGCGTCCCTCCTCCCTCTCACAAGCCTGCGACGTGTGCAAATGTAACTTTAAATAATGCTCCTATAATAAACACAGCAGGGTCCTCAGAAATAAAAACGCTGCCACCTGGTCCCCACCTCCCTGGCACAAGTCCCGACACCCAGTTTAATACAGTACCCTTCACCTGAGGCACTCACTAGCCTCTGCTTCCCTCTTTCCCCCATAGCACCCAGATTATTTACCAAAAGTCAGTTCGGTTAGTTTGCACAGTGATGCAGAGGGTTGAGGCGCTGGACATGACACCTTCTTTAACGCCGGTGACCTGGGTTCGATTATGCACCTGTGTCATTGGGGGCCGGCCAGTGCTTTCCTCCTTTCCTCTTTCGGGGACAGAGGGCAGTCAGCTTTGGCACTATACTGCCACCTGGATGATCACAGGTGGTAGTGTGCTTGAAGAAACTCACTGGGCAGGGGGGACGCCAGCAGTGACATGCTTCATGCTTTGTGTGCAAGCTTGCGCAACACCCCGACTCCAGAATCCTATGGGAAGTCCAACGCCGGAGGGGAAAAAAACGGGCAGAGCAGAATGAGGGATCTGACCCCTTGAAGGCCCTGCACTGACGTCAGGACCCTCTCACTGGAAGCCAGATCCATACTTTAGGGAGATGGGGGGGACCTTCCGACCCTGCCACAGGGGGAAAGCTGTGGAGGAAGACAAGTGATCAAGCTATGTTCCTGAGATGTATGGTGACGGGGCTGGGGGGAGGATCTGGATGTGGGCCTGCGTAGGAGGAGCAGTAAAGTAATTAACTTCAGAAAAAAGTCAGTCGGGTCTAGACATCGGTCCTGCAGTGAAGCGGCTTGCACTGTGCTTCGGGCTAGGAGGTATGAACGAACGTGACATCCTCCTATGGTAATACCTGATTGGCTGCTGCCAGCTGTTCCACTGCAGGACCGATTTCCTGATCCGACTCACTTTTGCTAAATGATTTGGGTGCTGTGGGCTGGGGAGGGAGGGAAGTGGGGGCCCATGGGTGCGTTGGGTGGGGGGTACTATATTAAATTGGGACTTGTGCCAGGGTGGGGTGGGGGCCAGGCGGCACCCGGATTTTATTCCTGAGGAGTCCTGCTGTGTTTATTATAGGAACATTATTGAAAGTTGCATCTACTCACATCAGGGACTGCGAGGAGGAGGGAGGTGGGGGTTATTAATTGCAGAGTGGGTGTGATGGGCCTGCAAGGGTGGGTGAGTTTTGTTTTTCACATTGATGCCATATCAGATCAGATTTCTGAATCTATATCTGATCTGGTATCCTATCGTCTTGGATTTTTGGCAACCTTATCCAAAAATTTGAAATCCTAAATTTTTGCTGAGATATCTGTTTAGCAAGTGGATATCTGAGCAACCCTAGTTCACAATGTGCCTTAAGAATTATTGACAAAAC
Organism: Neoceratodus forsteri; assembly: GCA_016271365.2. NCBI lineage: Eukaryota > Metazoa > Chordata > Ceratodontiformes > Ceratodontidae > Neoceratodus > Neoceratodus forsteri. The sequence continues at coordinate 23,268,016 of CM028132.1, read as the reverse complement.
TGTTCTGTCACAGTCTTTACGTGAAGCTGGTAGAAATGTGATTTGAACTGGGCTTATTGTGATTTCATTCCCTCTGACTAGGTACTCAGACCAATGGCCACCAGCCACTGAGATCACTTCCTTCAGTGCGGCAGGATGTCAGCCGATATCAGCGGGTTGATGAAGCCCTCCCACCAAGTGAGTGCAGGATTGATTTGATCAGCATTTGTGATTTACAAGTGGTACTGTTTAAGGCTTCTTATTCTAACGTGTCTCTTTCTTTTCTCCATGTAGATGATTTTCCTTCTGACAAATGCCCCCTATCTGGCTTCTACCGGTGACCTCCCAACCTGAATGACCCTAACTTGTTCTGTGGGTCTTCTGTGACATCCCCTGCAGCAGGGCCATAGGGGAGCTTCCTCTCCCCTTCAAAGCAAGATCTTTTGTGGGGGGACAAGCAGGGTTGTGGCTTCTGGGAGTGCCATCTCCAACATGCTGGTAGAAGCCATGCTTTTCCTACAGTAACCCTTGATCCTTATTTCCTCCCTCCTCCCTCGATGTTGCGCAGATGCAGGTTGAGTGTGCCCTTATCAACTGCTCCAGTATCAGTTTACCAAACAAAATGATCCGGGTTTGTTTATGAGTCAAGTCAAACTGATCCAGGATTTGTTTTCTATCTGGCCTGATTAAGGACCAGTTTTTTATTTTTTAATTTTTTATTTATTCGATATATTGGAATTACAAACCTTTGAGTCAGAGACTCATTTCCAAAGGCTCCACGTCAAATCAACAGTGACATTCATAGACAGACTAACAACCATACAGATATGAAGGTGTTTTGATACAGTCAGCGCAGTTTTTATGATTACAGGCATGATGTTGAGTCCTATACAGAGGGGTAGCTAAGAGTATATTTGAATGTAGTGAACAGTTGAGTCATATACAGCGAGGGAACTGAGAGAATAATAAGTGAGAACAGTACAGTGGATATGCTGGGTACAAAGAGGATAAGCAGTCTTAAGACAGACTTTGTCAGTGCAATCGGCCTAGCGAGCTGGGCTGCAGATGAAGATGAAGATGGGCAGGGCAACAGGCCGTATGTGTGTGTTTACTAGATGCACTGATCCAGGATCTGTTAACAATCAAATTGAACAAATACAGAAACTGTTAAATTATCCAGGATCAATGTATGAGAGACAAACTAATCCAGGATGTTTACCCCTATGTCGAACTGATCTAGGATGCATTTATTAAACTCCCTGATCCTGGATCAGTTTACAAGCAGATTTGAACTGATCCAGGGTCTGCTTCCTAGCGGAACTGTTACAGGATCAGTTTATAGCTAAGCCAGACTAATCCGTAATCTATTTCCCTGTTGAACTGATCCAGGATCCATTTCCCAGCTAAACTGATCCAGGAGTTTATCAAACACATATCTAGGATCAGTTTACCAGGCACACTGATTCAGGATCAGTTTACCAGCCAAACCAAACTAATCCATGATCTTTTTCCCAGCTCAAGTAATTAAGGATCAGTTTCCCAGCTAAACTGATCCAGGATCTGCTTCCCATCTGAACTGTTCCAGGGTGTGTTAGCCAGCTGAACTGATCCAGGAACTGTTGCTTAGTTAAACTGATCCAGGGTCTGTTTCCCAGCCAGCAGCTGTTGTGGGCACGCCATGTCTGCAGCTGTCTTTCACAGTCTGAATCTTGCCTCATGTTGATCCCTTATGGAGAAGCGTGCTCTCTGGTCCCCCTTCAGGAGGTGCTGTTGCTGCATAACACCCCACCAGCCATGCTGAGTCTGGGACCCTCTGCCATTAGAAGTGCTCTTCGTTGCTGGGCTCCCAATTGCTAGTGCCCTGTGCCCTCTCCCAAGCCTCGGATGCCGGCAGTAGTAGCATGATGTGCTGTGGCTGAGCCATTGCCAGCTACCTAACTTATCTCTTTTCTTCCCCTTCTCCTCAGCTGGCCCCATTTGGCCTTGCTACTCATGCTGTCATCCACCATCTCTGGAACTTACAGCCCCTCTGCCTTGCAGTGCCCCACGGATTCCCCCCACTCACCATAGCGCAGACTAGGCAATGGGTGCTGCAGTGGGCAGCGCAGTAGGTGGTGCAGAATCTGCACAGGAGTGTGGCATCATCCTGCAATGGCCTTGGCTTTTCCCCACCCTTTTCTCCCTTCCCCTCGAGTGCCCCATGGGTGAGGACTGAGCGGACACATGTGTGCATCACAGTCAGGGGATGCCCGCCCTCCATCTTTGGCTTCGCTTGCACTGCCATACATGGTCATCCAGGTGCCAGTATCACAGCAGAGCTCACAGACCTCTCTCACTGGAGGAGGAGAGTGTATTGTGGGACACTCAGTCCTCCCTCCCCCCACCGATGACCCTGAGCAGGCCTAGTCCTTTCCTGAACCCGGGTTGCCGGCGTGGCGAAAGGTAAGGCCCAACCACCTCAGCCCTCCATGCCACTGGCCTGGAATTTAACTTATCTCTTTACTGGAAATTCTGCTTTGCATCACAGTTTCTTCTTAATGTAATGCCACAGTACTGAAAGTGTGAGGTTAATTCCCCCCCCCCCCCTTAGTAATGGAGATGGCCATCGTAATTGAACACAGTGTCTTAAACAGACAATTTCTCTTGTACCTGTGTCAAAGGGGGACAGCATTCGCTACATGATAAGTATTCCAAAGCAAAACCCCACCTTTTGCTGGTGGGCTGAACCGTGCAGATATTTTTTTGCAGAAATGTACTAACCAGTTAATGACGACTGCCATTTACAGGCCTCCCTCAGGTTGCTCGTTTTCTTTTTTCTTTTTTTTTTTTGCTTTGAAAGCACCACCTTTCATGTTTTTGGCACAAATAGCAAAAGCAAACGTCAGAATGCTGACGTTCCTAAGGAGTGTTTATTATTCGGCATTTAAAACCTTTTCTTAAAACAGCACTTCCTGTTACAGTAAAAATGTTGTACTAATACTTTTTCTTACTCCATTTTAAATTGCCCTTTCTCTTCCATTCCATGTAGGATGCCTAGTTTTGTCTTGTGTTGAGTTTGTGTTACATTTGTTCTGTTTTTTTTTCCTTTATTATATGTCTTTATTATATGCTGTTGTTTGTATTGTGACCTGGTACCTTTGAAAATGGACATTTTTTTGCTTAAAGGTATTTCTTAACTGTGCTCAATTCTGGAGTCCCCACCTGAAAAAGGACAGGGACAGGTTAGAGACAATACTGCGCAGCTTGACTATGATGATTCAGGGACAGGAGGGCAGAATCTGTGAGGATCAGCTAAAGGTGCTGAACGTGTGTTCACTCGAAGTCAGATGAGGGAGGGGAGACATGACAGAAACTGTCAGGTTCCTGAAAGAAATAAACAGGGTGAACTGTGAAGAGCTATTTACCAGGAGCAGAGAAGCTAGGGCATGGAGTCACTAGTGGAGGTTAATGGGGAAGGTTTAAAAAGGATATAAGAAAATATTATTTTACAGAAAGAGTGGTTGAGCCATGGAGTGGCAGAGGTAGTGGGTGTCAAAAATGTAGACGGCTTCAAACACGGCTAGGATAGAGCCAAGGGTGTAGTAGTTACTCAGAGAGACGAGGGAGGCAGAAACCCAGAGAACAACAAGGAGAAGAGGATCAGCGAAATTCCCACAGGAATAGCAGATCCCGCGGTATGACAGGATAACATGAGTAGACTAGATGGACAATCAGTCTTTTTTTCTGCTGTCGGTGTCTGTTTCTGTTTCTAATAAAAATATAGAAAAATATGACATAATTAATGGCAAGTATAATTTAAATGGTTCCCACAAGGTTTTTATTAATGTTTTCAGATTTATCTGAACATGCGTATTTTATTTTTAATTTTTTAATGGATATTTTCTATGCCCCCTTTTGACTCCGGTGACCGACTCCCTTGGGAATCTCAAGACACCTACCTGGTTCTCTGCAGCAGCTTGCATGCTTTGTCCCCTTCATGGAGCTACGGTTTACCCCCTGTGGCAGGGTCAGGGGGTTGGCCGGGCACCCCGAGACACACAGGTTTTTCAGGCGACATGTGGCGTGGCTACTGCCGCTCTGGTCCCAGGAGCACCGGGATTCCATCGCCTATGAACACCAGGGCAATTTTCCTGTTTTTTTGGTTTTTTTCTAGTGATGTCCCCACTGGGTGACAGCATGCAAGGGCCCAAGTACATGCACACATAGTGGCGTATTGGTGTGCAAGCTGAATCTCACTCAGACCGTAACCTGCCTGCCTTCACTGCTTTGCCACCCGTGGTCACCTAGGTGGCAGTTTTGCAGCGGTGGCAGCGACCCTCCTTCCCCTGGAGGAGGTGAGTGTCCTCTGGGATGCTCTAACCCCCCCCACAGCCGGCCCCTGATGATCCAGGCTAACTTCCAAACCTGGGTTGCTGGCGTCATGGGTGGTAGCACTACTGCTGAGCCATCATGCATATTTTATATCACTTTCCTTGTGACTAAGATGAACTGGCACGCTCTCTGACCTCATGGGTTTCTGGGGACATCAGGGCTCACTCCTGGCTGCAAAACGGAGCTGAAACATAGTGAAAATAAAAGAAACTGTAGCATCATATAAATGGATTTGGGAACAAAGATGAACAGCAGGAATTAACCTCCGGGTATATAAAAAAAGGATTTACCACAAACCGCTGCTTCAAGTAAATCTTTATGAAAAATGCTAGAACCAGCTGTTTTATTGCAGTCTTGAATATTGCGCTGTCCGCCTTTCAGTGCTGTTTTGTTTTGCATCCCTGTTTAGATTGGGAAGCCCGGATCGATAGCCATGGTAGGATTTTCTATGTGGATCATGTGAACCGAACAACAACGTGGCAGCGGCCCACAGCTCCTGCTGCCCCACAAATCCTCCAGAGGTCCAACTCCATACAGCAGATGGAGCAGCTGAACAGGAGGTAAGAGCTGTCGAACTCTCTGTTTGCAAACCTTTTAATGTGAATTAAAGTTTTATTCTTCTTATTCTCATTGTTATTGATAAAATATTATAATGATTAATAATAATAATAATACTATGAGGATTATTAGTAATTCACTCTTTTTTTATTCAAACTCAGGATTGCAACTGTAGCTTCAGTGACTCCCAGTTAGAGCGAGGGAGCATTGGACGCTCTCAGAATGGTGTCTGATCAGTGGTCTATGGCAGAATAGACTGGGGGGTGGTCCTATAACTAGTATTGAATGTTCTCTGAGAGGTACCCAACTATCAAGGGGAAGGTTTTTTGAAGGGAGGCTCCCCTGTTTCCAGCTGCATTAGCACTGTACTGCAGCCACTCGCACTATAATAAGAATTATCAGATCCTTCATACCCATTGGGTCTTGAGGGTTTTACCCTCTCCCAGAATTCCCATCCAAATACAGTCTGCATTTAAGTAACTTGGCAGTGTATTACCAACTCCTTAGCAAACCGAAGAGACAATTTATTTTAAAGAGCTAGTGGAACCAAAACAGACAGACAGGAAAATGATACGAATTTTAAGAAGTAGACAGTTGTAACTTTTTATATTTAAAGCGTTTTTCTTTTCTTTTGCTGATCAGAACGTTTTCTATGTGACGATATTGTGATGGATGTGTGGACATCTCTCCACCTGACAGCTGACATACTGTATCTATCTCTGTTCCCTACTGTTGGTCTATTGACCAAAAATCCATTCAAAAATAGAATTTTTACAACTTTTTCGTATCTGTTTTTTATGTATGATCTGGGTGTTAATAGAATTTATTCTTCCAAAACAACTGACATTAGTTTCTGATGAAGGACTCGATGTAATCTGAAAGCTCAAGCACCTGTTTCCTTTTGTAACATCTCTGTTGGTCCAATAAAAAGTATCAGATCATCTCTTTTTTTCTGGATATTTTATCACAAGGACCAATACAGCAACAAACTTAATTTTCTTTTTTACAGTACTGCACTTCAAGGACATTCGTTGCATGGCAGCGCTAAGGTTGAGGTTGGCATCCAGAAGCAGTCCCAGAGGCCATACCATAGTATAGTGTGCCAGGCCTGGAGGGTCACTTCTCAGAGTGGTTGTGCTGGGAAGAGTGACTTGCTCAGAGTTGCACAGTCAGTGAACAAGAAATGGATGTGGGATTCAAATTCAAGTCTTTCCAGGTTCACAACTCTGTGCTTCAACCACTAGGAACATCCGCTTCCCTAAAAAGAGCACTTCCTGGTTTTAAAGTGGTTACACACAAACAAATAGTAAAGAGCAGCTGACGCCTTCAGGAGAACTTTAACAAATCATAATATTTAGATATAGTTCAGCTTGTATTTCACATTAGTTCTGTATTTCTCCTCCTCATTGTTTATTACTGAGGTTATTTGCATAAACACAGGATCTTTGCTCCTGAAGAGTTCATCTATTCCTGTTGCTTTCTCCCTTCCTGAAGTCATAATGCACTGCTTGTGACATCACAGTTACTCGCATGGCAACAGACTGTGATGTCACAACAGGGGATTATGACTTGAAGTAGGGAGTAAGCTATAGAGGCAGATGAACTCTAATGGATACAGATCATGTATCTATGCACATTTCCTCATTAATAAATAATAGGGGTAGAAATCTATAGACTATATATGGAATCAAAGCTGAATTGCACTTAATTACAATGTGTTTCAAACTTTTCATTGAGGCGTCAGCAGCTCTTTAAGCTGATCCTTTTTTGTCAGTGACTACTGGTGTCAGCTTTTATTATTGGTAACTGTGTGCATATGTTTGAAATATGGTTTAGAAGTGTGAAGGAAGGGGTCGGCAGGGGGAGGGAGGATTGAGCGTCCAACGGATGCTCTCCTCCCTCAGGGGTGGGAACCAAGAACGCTTTCGCGTTCTGCATCACCGTCGCAGCCGGTGGAAGCACCGACAATGAGGGGATGGAGGCGACTCTGTTCACCGGAGCTGGGGAGGGGGGACGTTGGCGGCGCATGAGGGCTTGGCGTGCGTCAGCACGCCGCCACTCGGGACGTATGTCCTAGCGCACGGCGTCTCAGAGGGCAGGGAAATCAGGGGAGAAAACAGAAAAACCCTCTCGGCAGCCCTAGATGATAGCCTCTCGGGTACCATCCGGACCACCAAAAAGGGGGGACAGACCCCACTGTGCAGGGAGGAAGAAGGAGGCACTCTAGGGGCAGATACCACCGGAGGTGGAATGGAAGGGATGAGAGGAAGGAAGGAGTGGGCTCCGAGAGTAGGGAAGGAGATAAAAGAAATAAAGTAAAAAAAAAAAAAGAAGTGTGAAGGAAATAAGTGCTCTAGCTGGGATCTGAACCCTGGCCTGCTCGCAATACATTTTTGTTGCACTGCTAGCTGTGTTATCAGGACAGCTGGAAACCTGGGGATCCCAGTGGCACTCATCCTACATGCATTTCTTTTTCACTTCTAAATTGTATTTCAAAAATATGCACACCACACTCTTTGTAAATAAAAATATAATTCTAATTTGTGTCTCCAGGGTGTGTTCAAATTCCACCTAGGGCACTTATTTCTTAGTCACTTCCAAATACTATTGTTTTAGTGGTTCAATTTCCAACCAAGGGGGCCAAAAACAAGGTTACTAGGGGACTTGCTGGTCACCTGGATGTCCCAGGCTGCCCTGAGTGAGGTGGTTGCATTGGGAGGAAGTCTAGGCAGAGGTAGTTGCTGCATGGTAGCTTGCTTTGGCCAGGGAGGGTTGATGATGAGAAGTGGCACCACAGCAACACCTGCGGCTGGGTGAGGAAGTGTGCTCCCGACACAGGGAACGTGCTGCATGTGAGGCCAGCGGAGGCTGCGCTTACATCAGAGAGGTGGGATGGACAAGAAAAAGGAAGAAAAACCCTTGGCAGTCTAGATGGTGGCTTCCCCTGGGTTTTAGTACCGGCTGGCACTGGATCATGCTGTTTATGGTGGACAAAGCATGTGGGGGTGGACGGCCCCCCCCCCGGAGCCCTTGCCACGGAGGTCAGAGCTGTGGGGGGTAGCTGGTGGGTTACCAGGTCCTGAGAGTCCAGGAGACACAGGCCCAAAAAGGGTACATAGAATATCCCTAGGACCAGGGTACATCCCTAAATGATGGATGTGGTAGGTAGAAAAAAAAATCTCTGGAAAAAAAAAAGAGACTTGCTCATCCATCTTGTCAGTTTGGTACCTGCCTTCAGGCCAGAAGTCCGACACTAGTCGCAGAGTGTTTGATCGACAGTATCCGGGGGTCAGCCATGGTCAGTGTGGGAGCTGGTGTCACACTCAGAGGGGTGAGAGGTAGCATGAACAGTACCTTCCTTCTGACTGCATCTGAGATAGGCCTGTTAGAACAGGGGTTGGATGGCCAACAGGAATTGCACTTTGCATGCCACTCTTCAAAATCTGTACCTACAGTCCAAGGTAGCATTTCTTGGCAATAAAGTTGTCGCACAGTCTTAAATGACATCACCCATCTATAAGGCACTGATGCGTTGGGTTGATGCCCTTGTAGACTGTGAAGTGGCTTCTTATCTTTTCGAGAAGCTGCTTCACAATTCAGATGCAAACTGTATATGTAATGTGTAGAGTGGAGGGCCTTTTACACATCTAGTCCTAGGAACGCTGCAGCTTTAGACCAAAGATTAAACTGTAGTCACCTGTCTGGTGTCACCATAGGTACCAGAGCATCCGTCGGACAATGACTAATGAGAGGCATGAAGACCAAATGAGTGTCATTGATGGAGCAGCAGAAGATAGTGACTTCCACCCGTCAACCTCAGGTAACTCCAGCCTGGTATTGCTTATGAGAGCTTGATCAATATCTTTACAGAACCACACAATTTGGTATGGTGTGGAGCTTTAATATTCTTGCACCATCAGGTGAAATATGTTGGGTAATGTCAGTTCCTGTTGGTCAGCACTAGTCACCATCACAAAACCATTATTAACAGTGTAGTATGGTTAGCAGTATGCAGACTAAAGTGAACCCTAAAACAGAAGCAGCACAGAGGCTGAATGACCTTCTTACTCACAGAGGGCGGCACCTGAAGTTTGGGGGAAGTTATGGAAGAGTGGTGTTTATGGTAGTGAGATGGAACAAGACCACTGGTGGATCGAGTCCCTTCCCCACTTATGCTAACAGTAAAAAACCTGAAATACTGTTGACCCCTAAGAATTTATCCCATGCGCTCTGTCTGCATGCCTCAACTTTTCTGATAGCCTGTTCCAAACCCCTTTTGGAGCACGTGCATTTTGCAACACACCATCCTAAATTCAAGACGGCAAATGAGATTTCAAAAGCCAAAATTTTCATAAATTATTAAAATATTCTGTTTAATAATCGGGGGCTCTACCTCCCCAGCCACCTAAAAGTGATTACTATAATTCAACCAACTGTATGATACAAACCTAATTAATAAAATACAATTATGTTGCACACAGAATCTTGTAGCTAAATCTGGGCTGCCACATTGGGGTGCAGCGTAGGGCAACTGAACCCATCCTTAACCCTCTGAGTGAAATAAAAAAGGTTCCTCACATCCTTTTGAACACTCCTCTACTCAGCTGTAAAGAGTGACTACTCTTATCATGCGTCCCTACACATGCTGTTTATGTGCAGTATTTTTATAAAATCTGTTGACCACAAAAAGCACACAGAGGCAGGTCCACTGCTGCAGAGATCGCACCACCAATGGTGATACTGCTGACCCTGCTTACAAAAGCAGAAATGTGTGTAGAGGGGTGGCAGTTTTTCATACACCCATGACATTTGATGATTTATTATACGCATACCCTGCAGCCAGAGTTTCCTTGATGTAGTAACTAATTAGCTAATTGGTGAGAAATAAAATTGGGTTGCTAACAAACCCTGTTGGTCATCTGGTGTTTTCAGTCCCTATCTGGTGTACTCAATCCCTTATCATTCAGAAGCATTAAAAGGATAGCCATCTCCGTTGGCACTGAGTGGTGAGAAACAGCTGTGGCACACTGGTTACCTGAATTCAGGCAACAAGTCAGAGATGTCAGGAGAGCAGGAGCCAGGGAGGGCAAAAAAAAGCATGCATCTACTGGCGGGAGAGAGGAGATGTGTACTGCTCATAGAGCGGCACCTGACCTTAGCTGGTGAGAATGACCACACATTGGCAGGCCCTGCCACCAGGATGTCTTTGTGGGTATGCTGCAGATGGGAGGTCACGGAGGTTGGGTGGGGAGAGCAGGGAAAAGGCCATCTGGACAGTCTTGGGAGACTGCCTTTATGTGCTCGCTCCCCCATGCCATCAAGCCCTCATCGAAGGCATTTATGCTACCCATTCCCCGGTTTCCGAGTATTGGCTTCAGCGCCATGCTTCTCCCTCTCTTCCAGTGGCTGCAGATAGAACTGACTCAGGTACTGGAGAGACAGCACTGGGAGACAGTCGGTGGTGAGAGTGAGTTTGGCAGGCAGGAGAGAGGCATAGTGTGAGTGCCTGAAAATGTGAGGCTCCTTGTGAGTGCCTGAAAATGTGAGGCTCCTGGGGGCAGAAAAGTGAGCAAAAAGGCATTAAAAGATTAATTGTATTGAAAAAAATGAGATATTGTTCTGGGATGCAGTCTAAACTTTACAGTCAGTAAAATGCATGTTATTCTTCAACTGTGATCACTGTGTTTACTGATATTTAATAAACATATATATATATATATATATATATACTGTATATAATATATATATATATATATATATATGAATATCAACCCTCTTTGGATTAGGACAGAGGGTCATAGGTGTTCTAAACTGCTTTTATAATGCCTTGGTTCCTGCAGACTTCCGAAGAGAGATGCCGCTGCCGCAGTCTACGTCCAGGTCTCGACTCAATGTATTGCTGCAGTCTCCTGCTGTGAAATTCCTCACGAGTCCCGAGTTCTTCACAGTGCTGCATTCAAACCCTGTAAGTGTTCCCTGGCATGGGCATGAGGCCATTCTACAGCCAGCAGTATTTATTTATTCATTTACAGTTATAAATACTGAGATAGAAACATGAAAAAGGACAGAGAACAACCTGGACAGTCCATCCCATCTGTCCCAAGATCCTCTACTGGGGGATGCTCTAGTCTCCGTTCTCCCTCTCAGTCACCCTTTCCCATCTCTCACCTTGAGATAGTTTTGTTTTGGTTTATAACATGGGTAAGAACATTTTAGCCTCCTGACTGGCTAAAGGACAAGAACAAGAGTGTAATTATGTGACCATAGTTACACTCCAGTACTTGTGTAGCCTGTGTGCCATGTTCAGCTACAATATCAGCATGCCTAAACTGGAACTGTGTTTTTGTTTCTAGGATCGTGAATATATTGTTCATCCACACTTATTGGCATGTCCCCTTTCTCTTTAAGGATCGTCGGAAGTCTTCAAGCTGGCTCCTCCACCCACCTGGGTGATATAACCCTCGGCTCTGCCCCATGACGCCAGATCTTCGCTTCTGCTGGAAGATTCAGGTTGCCTCCTTCGTGCTCCCGCATTTTGTAGGCCCTGGCTTCTTAACCTTCGGTTATTTCGAAACTTTGTCTAGTTCGCATTAGTGACCGCGACTTCTCCGCTTCGATTATGGAAGACAAGTCTTCTCCTGGATTTTGCGGTGTTAAATGCGGCCAGAAAATATTAACCCGATCCCACACGCGTGTGTTTACTGCTTGGGTGGCAGCCATGACACCTTGAAGTGCGACCTCTGTCTTGCATTTCACCCTAACGTCCTCCACGACCATCTTGCATGCCTCAAGTTGGGGAGGCTGAAAAAATGGAACCCTCTGGTTTAACCAAAGGAGGCTCAGTGGGCAGTTTCCGTGGCTGCAGGATCCGCTGAACAATTGAAACATATGTAAGCCTTCGAGGAGGAAGTGGCATGGGCCGCAGAATCTTCCTCTCTGAGCTTCTTTGTTCCACTCGACCTGGGCTCTACCTTCTCGGGTTCTTTCCGAGAGTTGTGACAGTCTCTCCCAACTAAGGGAGAGGGTCCTGTGGGCACGCACTCCTCTCTGTCCCATAAGCGGGAAAAGGACCTGGGGTTGTCTTTGTCTCGGTAAAGATGTTCTTGGGATCAGGGGAGAGCACTCAGTCACAGGAACTGGCAGTCTCGACTTCGGTCGAAATTGCCTCTTTGGCCGCTGGCTTCTTGGCCTTGCCGTCTGGCCAGTCGACTGAAGTGTCGATCAACGAGGTCTAAATAGTCATCGACCCCGATCGACACATTGTCGTCGACTCCGGTCGACGATTCTCTCAATCGGACTCCTGTCCTTTCTTTCCCTGATGAGGAGACCCAGCCAGCTGGGAACTCCGTCTAGGAAGTGGTCCCTGACCCCGGGAAATCACCGGTCCCTCCGGTGTCTCCTGAGTGACCAAATTGGCCCATCCAATCTCGGTCGAGGACCCCCTCAACCGAGAGGCCGAGGAAGAGCCACAAGTGCTCAAAAAAAGAGGCAACGCCATCGGTCATCCTCTTCGGATGAGGAGATGCTTGGGTGGAAGCTCCGGCGCTACGAGGACCTCATGTGGCAACAGCTGATTTTGTCTGGGCACAAGCCGACCCTGGCTCCTTCCCCGGCCACTACTTGGCTTTCACCTCCCAGGCCAAAGTCGACTCCTTCGGAGCCAATTAAGTTGGTTCCCCTGCCCACGGAGCCGGCGAAACCTACGGTTCGGCCGATACCGGTCTCTCCACCGATCGTGGTGGAACCACCGCCCAAACAGCCTGTGGGAGGGGCTCCTCCCGGCGTCTTTCGGTCACAGTCACCCTGGACTGCCCTCGGCGGGTCAAAGGTGACCTAGACAGTTGACCATTGTATCTGGATTCCTCGGATTCGGATGAGATCGGCCTACATTCTTATCCTGGGGATGACGAATCGACTGGTGGGATAGAGATGGAGGAAGGTCCTTCGTCTTTTCAGGGCATTCTTTGCCTCATCTCTGAGTCTACAGGGATGCCCCTGGAACCTATCCAGAAAAAGGCAGAGTACCCTCTCACGGACATCCTCATCCTCAAGAGAGAGAATACCCTGACAGAGGCCTTTCCTGTGGCCGAGGCCATAGTTGACCTGGCTCTAGAACTTTGGCAGCACCCTGCCTCTTGTCCAGCTCCATCTGCCTGCATGGCCCACAAGTATGCGGTGCCCATGAGGTCCTTTGTGGGGTTCATAGAGCACCCTTCGGCCGAGAGCTTGGTGACCGCCTCTGTGTTCAGGTGTACTAGCAGTTCTGCCGACACTGACTGACCTCCTGAGAAGGAATCCAAAAACTTGGATCATTCAGCTCGAAAGGTCTATGCGGCCTCATCTTTAGGCCTCCGTCAGGCAAGTTCAGCCGTTATCATGGCACTCTTCTCCCATGCCCTCTTGGGGTCTTTGGATGAAGTCATCGCACACCTCCCCGCGGACATGCAGACCATGGTCAAGCAAGTCTGGGATTCGGACCGGGCTGTTGCCAAACAGCAGCTTCAGACAGCCCTGGACATTGGGAATTCTTGTGCCTGCTTGACTACAGCCGCAGTTGCCTCTCGCCACAGGACTTGGCTGAGACTCTCCTCTTTCCTGGCAGATACTCAGCACAAACTAGCTGATGTGCCTTCCTGAACACCGACCTTTTTGGCCCAGGTGTGGCTGGTCACCTTCAGTGTACTGAGCAGTCCAATACCACCCTGGACGCTACTTCTGCTAAAGGTTCTTTGATTAAGAAGCAGCAGAAGAAGAAACCTTTTTGGCACTCTTCCCCTGTGGCCCAGCAACCCTCCTTTCAAGGAGGGCAGCAGCAACAGTAGCAGCAGGCTCAAGCTTGGCACCCCCGGCCTGAGCCCTGCCAGGTCCGTAAAGGAGGCCGAGGTTCAGGTCCTGGATCCTCCTCCTCCTCCAAGCCTGCTCAGTGATGGGGTGGGGGCTGCCACCCCCTCTCCCGTCATGCCAGCTCTGGGTCCTCCCGTGGGAGGGCAGCAGCAACAGCAGCAGCAGGCTCAAGCTTGGCACCCCCGACCCAAGCCCGGGCCCTCCCAGGTCCGTAAAGGAGGCCGAGGTTCAGATCCTGGATCCTATTCCTCCTCCAAGCCTGCTCAGTGATGTGGCGGGGGCTGCAACCCCCTCTCCCATCATGCCAGCTCTGGGTCATCCCGTGTGGGGCCAGCTCCGCCACTTCCTTTCCGCCTGGTCCACTATCATCACGGACAGGTGGGTTTTGAGGTGGTCGGTCAGGGACTGCCTCTGGAATTCGAGCAGTAACCTCCAAGCCGAGCCTGCGCCCCTCGGGAGGAAAGAGTATGTGTCCATACTCAGTCAGCTCTCCGACACGACATCGCTCAGCTCCTCCACAAGGAGACAGTAACTCCAGTGGCGGATTCTCCAGCAGACCCAGGCTTTGTCTCCAGGTACTTCCCTTCCTGGTGCCCAAGCGGAAGGGGGGCAGGTGCCCCATTCTAGATCTGCATGACTTGAATCAGTATCTCAGGTCACACATCTTTCGGATGGTCACTCTGTCCCAGATCATACCATCCTTGGAGCGAAACATGTGGTTCTGTTCACTGGATCTGCAGGATGCATTCTTTCACATCCCAATCCGTCCGTCTCATTGGTGGGTCCTCCACTTTAGAGCCGAAGGGACCCTATACAAGTTCTGAGCCAAGCCGTTCAGCCTGTCATCGGCCCCATGGGTCTTCACCAAATACACCACAGTGGTGGCAGCCCATCTCAGGCATTGGGGGGTCAGAATTTACCCCACCTCGATGATTGGCTCTTAGCAGGTCCCACCCAGCAGGAGGTGGAGAGGTCCAGGGACCTGGCCCTCCAGATCTGCTCCCAGCTCGGCCTGTTGATCAACAAGACCAAGTCGGAACTCGTGCCTTGTCAGGTGATGTGCTTCATCGGGGCAGAGCTCGACTCTCGTCAAGCCAGAGCTTGGCTCCCGCTGGACAGGGCGGAGGTTCTCTCCTCCTTTGCCCAATCATTTCTGATTGGGCAATTGCGCCCTGCCCGGGACTTTCTACGCCTTCTGGGTTACATGGTGGCATGCACCTCCATGGTCTGTTGGGCACATTGGCACATGTGCCCCCCTCCAATGAGAGCTATCCGCCCAATGGACTCAGCGCCACAGTCATTTCGACCAGCTGATCACTGTAACCCAGAAGATGCGGGACACTCTCCAATGGTGGACCGCCCCAGACCGGTTGCAGGAAGGAATCCCATTTGTCCACCCTGAGCCGACTGCCGTCCTCATGACCAATGCCTCTCTGTCATGGGCTGGGGAGCCCACATGGGGGACAAAGGGGCCCATGTGTTCTTGACCCCTGAGGAGTCCCGATGCCACATTAACCTGTTGGAGCTCAGAGCAGTCAGACTGGCACTGTCTGCTTTCGCTCCTTAGCTCCGGGGTCAAGTGGTTCAAGTCCAGACGGAAATACCACGACCATGTACTACCTTAACAAACAGGGCGGCATGCACTCCCGTCTGCTTTGCAGGGAGGCACTCCACATCTGGATCCTCGTCAGCCGTCTGGAGGTGGATCTCCTTGCCATGCATGTGGCAGGAGCCTCGAACCATCTGGTGGATGCTCTTAGCTGCTTAGGTGAGACATCCCACGAGTGGTCTCTCCATCCAGAGGTAGCTTACAGCCTGTTCTCCCACTGGGGCAAACCGATGGTGGACCTGTTTGCCTCCAGGGAAAACACTAAGCTGAGGCTGTTTCATGCCCCCCCCCCCAGCAGGGCTCGCTGCAGGGGGATGCCTTCTTGAAGCCATGGACCCCAGGCGTCTTCTACGCCTTCCCTCCATTTCCCTTGATCCACAAGGTGCTCCTCAAGGTGAGGAGGGATAAGGCGAAGGTGATTCTGGTAGCCCCAGACTGGCTGCGCCAGTTCTGGTATCCAGATCTCCTCAGCCTCAGCTGCAGGCCCCCAGAGCGGCTTCCAGCATGCCCGGACCTGATCTCTCTCAATCAGGGGAAGGTATACCATCTGGACCTTTAATCCCTGTGCCTCACAACCTGATTCCTGAGCAGCTAGAGTTCCAGGTGTTGGGTCTTTCCAAGGATGTCCTCACTGTGGTGGAGGCATCCAGAAAGGAATCGACCAAGAAATGTTATGCCTTCAAATGGAAAATATTTTTCCATTTGGTGTCAGGGCAAGGGCCTGGACCCTCTGTCCTGTCCGGTGGCTAGCATTCTCGACTGCTTTTGGTCTCTGTCCAAAGGGGGTCTTCGGTCATCAACCCTTAGGGTGCATCTGGCAGCCATCTCTGCTTACCGGGCGTGGGCTGGTCAGCCAATGTTGGCGCAGGAGACAGTGGTCGGGTGCCTTTTCAAAGGCCTGGATTGCATATCCCCTCCAGTGCGTGAACCTCCACCTTCGTGGGATCTACTGCTGGTATTGGCAAAGCTCATGGCAAGCCATTTGAACCAATGCACAAGTGTGCGTTGTCACACTTGTCATGGAAGATGGCCTTCCTGGTGACTCTCACATCTGCCAGAAGGACAGGGGAGCTCCAGGTGCTTTCGGTGGACTCCCCTTATCTGGGCTTCCACAGGGACAAGGTTGTCCTATGCCCCCACCCGAAATTCCTTCGGAAGGTGGTGTCAGAGTGTCACCTTAAATAGGTGTTAACTCTGCCAGTATACTACCCTAATTACACCTCGGAGGCTGAATACAGGCTCCATACCCTGGACCTGAGACAAGTCCTCTCCTGTTATAAGAAGAGGACAGTGGAAATTTGGGAAGAGGTTCACCAGCTGTTTATCACCTATGCTGAAGCCACTTCTGGCGAACCTGCAGCAAAACGGACTATTGCAAGGTGGATTACATCTTGCATAAGTGTGTGCTATGAGTTGGCGGGCATGGAGCCTCCCAGAGGGATAAGAGTTCATTCTACCCGCCACACCGCTGCATCCGTGGCTGCTTCCAGGGACATCCCTATCCAGAAAATCTGTCGGGCTGCTACCCGGAAGTCAGCAAACACCTTCATTACCCATTACCACATCGACCTTGAGTCACGCCAGGATGCTGGTTTTGGGGCCTCAATTCTCCAATCTCTATTTCCCAATTGAGTATTTTGTGGGGGGGGGGGGGTGCCCTACCTCCCTCCTCCTGGAGAACTGCTAGGAGTCTTCCAATAAGTGTGGATGAACAACATATCCATGATCCTGGAAAAACAGGTTACTCACCTGTAACAGTAGTTCTAGGAGTGGTATATGTTGTTCATCCCATATTACCTGACCTTCCGGCTGTGAATGCACAAACCTGGCTTCCAGTGGGCTAAAATCTGGCGTCATGGGGCGGAGCTGAGGGTTATATCACCGGGTGGGTGGGAGGGCCAGCTTGAAGACTTCCGGTGATCCTTAAAGGGAAAGGGGACATGCCAATAAGTGTGGATGAACAACACATACCACTCCAAAACTACTGTTACAGGTGAGTAACCTGTTTTTTCTGCACGTAATTCATAAGGAAAACAATATTTCGTTATTAAATCATAAAAAAAACTTATTAAAATACATTTTTAAGTAGAATGCTTTTTATAGGCACAATAAGACACATGAAGGATGTGTGATTATCAATAATTCAAGTTTCCTCTCGTGTGTTTAAAGGTACTCAGCGCAAGCGCCTTGTGCCTAACAAAACGCTCGAAATGTGCGATTACTGACCCGTAATTACACACCTTGGACCTTGGTGTGTTTTATTGCATGTGTATCACCTAGCTTCCTATGCAAGAGGATCCATGGGAAAGTACAGTATTTAGCAGTATTAAGTACAAAGTAACAGTGGTGCACAGTTTACAATAGTTTACAAACACCTTTTCCACATGCCCTAAGATAAGGGCTTGATTATTTGTTTATTTTTATTATTATTATTGAAACAAAAGCCTCAGACCGCAAGGAAAAAGATACAGGGGAAATGTGAGAGGGCGTTTATTCACGGAGGGGGTGGTGGAGCCCTGGAACAGACTACCAGACGGAGTGGTGGGGGCTAAATTGGTGGAAGAATTCAAGAGGGCATGGGACTAGCATATGGAGCTGAGTATTGGGGGGATGGCAGGGGCTGGCAGGGAGGGAAAAAAGGACAGACTAGATGGGCCAGTATGGTCCTTTTCTGCCATTAAGCTTCTATGATTCTATGAAAAGATTGCCACAAGTCATGATGCGGGTCTCTATATTCTTCCTCTCTTGGTAGGCTGGGTTTCCAAGAAGTCTGTTTGAAATGGTTGATGTCTGCAAAATTCCACTGCTGTTTCAGTGAGACAGTTTCAGTCGTAAAAAGATAAAAACAAGTTGTGCTGCATTACTGTATCCATACTTGTTTTGGGGGGCACAAAAAGCAAAACAGACTTGTAACATTGGCCATAAAGATTACTTTTGTTTTCACTTTTTATTTGCAGTTCTAGCTAAAAAATGAAGGTGGGGGAGATAGAAGGAAGGATAGGGATGGGTTCAGAAATGTATATGTAGTTTTGAAAGTTGTGCCCGTTAGAGTTATACCTGCATTACAGCTGAGCTCTCATGTGACTCTCTACATTCTAGTGGCTTTGCCACAGCTGGCATCTTAGGGGCTTGTTATTCGGTACCTGTCAGTTCCATCGAAGGACAGGTTTAGTAATATTTTAGTGCAGTCGCTTAGTTTGTGCCCAAGGCCAAAAATGTTTTAAATGCATAAAAGTAAGTCCATTGTAACCACCGAGAACTGCCAACGAACACCTGACATCATCTCTTCATTTTTCAACTCTGCCACACAGCTTGTAGGAGGGGGCCACTTTAATTTAAGACAGTATCCCCAGCAGGAGAGGGGTGGTGTTGCCACTGTATCGCTCGCTGGTGAGACCCCATCTGGAGTATTGTGTCCAGTTCTTGAGTCCAAATCTCAGAAAGGACATAGACAGGGTAGAGGCAGTCCAGAGGAGAGCAACTAAAATGGTGCAAGACTTTCACCAGAAGTCCTACAAGGAGAAACAGGGATCAGAAAAAGCACATCCTGGAAGAGAGGAGAGGTAGAGGAGGCATGGTAGAGACCTACAAGTACCTCATGGGGGTGAATAGGGTGCAGGAAGGGTGTCTCTTTCAAAGGTGGAAGAGCAGCAGGACCAGAAGGCATAGACTGCCAGTGGAAGTGGTGGAGGCAAAAACAGTGGGGGGTTTTAAGCATGCATGGGATGGACATAAGGGAATATTACTGAATAGGCAGGGAGGAGGGAGGGTCGCCAGAGTCCAATTAGGGTCTGTGGTGCAGACTAGGCAGGGCCCTTTTTTGAATTGTTTCTTTTTTGTAGCCTCTCTCTTGTAGCCTTTTTTCAAGTTCATTAGCCCTTAATTTATAGTCATTTTCATTACTGCAGTTATGCTTTGTTCTTTTTTTTTATTTTATCTTTTTCCCCCTGGCAGGACCCTGTCTTTTCCATCAGCCCTGGTCACAGCCCCCCAGAAACCTCCACCACCATCTATGGCTGCCGAGGTCCCTCAGTCACCCCCCGGCTTGCCCCCCGGAAGGCGGGGCCGCAGCCACCTTCTTCGGTGACCAGGGAACCAATGTCTGGTCGGGGACCTGCAGCGACGGTGGTGCAGTGAGGTCTTCCAGGGAGGGCGTCCTGTGTACGGTGGTCCTCACCCGCCTCGATTTTTCCACAGTTTTTTCTTATGGAGGCGGGGACGTGCAATGACGCCAGCGTCTGCCCCGCCTCCCAGAACTGTACTCATTGGTCGCCTGAGATCCCCCGGCCTCCGCCAGGAGTCCTCAGTGTGCCGATCACCTCCCCCACCCTCCCCCCAGAGAAGGAGAGCAGTCCATAGGACGCTCCATCCTTCTCCCCCCGGCCGGCCCTCCGATGATCTGGGTCCGTTCCTGAAACCGGGTCGCCAGTGTCGCAAGCGGAAATCCCACCGCTGTGCCAACGGCCCGGCGTCATTTACGCTTTGTTCTGATGAATTGCCCCTTGGGTGTAGCCCTAATGGTGAGTCTAGAGGGGTTGCTGCTAGCCAGGAGAAGGATATCTCTATTGGTGGGCTTTCTAAAAAGATCTGTAGAGAACCCACCTGCACCATCTTTACTGATAATTAAATCTAGGAAACTGATCTGTGTTTTACTAAAATTCATACTGAATTTTAAATTGCAATTACTGCTCTCCAGAAACTTAACAAAATCTACCAGCTCTTACTCTGTCCCTGCAGCAGGACAGCTGGGAGGAAACTACAGCAGACCTGAGAATTTTGTCCATTAGAGAGCCAAGGGCAGAATCACAGCAAGCATGTAGGGATGTCCTCAGTAATGAAGAATGATAGATACGTAATAGTAATGACGTATAAGCCGTATTGTGTCTAAATATTATATTTGAAAATGTTTTTCTGAGTTCTGGAAACCTGCTTTAATATTGCAGTTTGTGTGAAGGTGCCCCTGGTTATTTGTCAGTGATTGTTTTAAGTCTTGGCCCTCATTTGTGAGTCACTGAGTGGAGAGGCGTGGTTTGCCAGTCTCTCTGTTTCTATGTTTCTTGTGCATTCACCAGTGTCAGTTAATTTAATAACATGGTAACTCGCATTTTAATGTCTCGTAAGCAGGTTCATGCTACTGACCTCAGATATCATTTTTGTCCCCCGACAGAGTGCCTATCGAATGTTTACAAACAACACGTGTCTGAAACACATGGTTACCAAAGTCCGCCGGGACACCCTCCATTTTGACCGCTACCAGCACAACCGGGATCTGGTGGCGTTTCTGAATATCTTCGCCAACAAGCAGTTAGACCTCCCGAGGGGTTGGGAGATGAAGCACGATCAACAGGGCAAGGTAAGGAAGGCTGGAGAACTAATCGACTAATGACATAGCAGTTGTGTACATAAATCCTGATGATGAAGCTCCTATGTACGTAAATGAAATTTACATACACAGTAACTCAAATATTAGGATTTATATAATGGATATTTTGTCCACACCTATTGCATAAATATATGTACACGTACCTACAGGTATGTACACAGACACACGTACATATATACATATATTACAGTAACTGCTAGGAAAGCGTAATATACAAGGGGATAATGCTGTTGGGGGGACAAATGAGCTAAAAAAAACTCGAGCCCAATGGGCCAGTGGATTTATGAGCTTTTTAGCCACCTGAGATAGCATTATTTCTTGAGTACGCAGCACTTTCCCAGCATTTATTTTATATAATACATTTGGTTAGCCAAAAAAGGGCTTGATTTTAAAGTTTTTTTCAGAGATTGTAGAAGGTTTTCAGTAGTTAAGGCATTAAACTTGTTAAATATTAATGCCTTGCTGATAGTTTCTATGGTTGCTTATTAAAAAGAATTGGAGGTCGAGCCTCTCATAGTTGTTGTCATTGTTGCTGTTTATGAAAATGTAGTGTTTCAGCTAGTCGTGTGGTGTGGAAGGCTTCTATCAGCTTTTGCATGTTTGATGTTGTCTGTGTTCTCAACTTTGGAAGTTGTTTGCCGGAGGTTAGTGGCGTCTTTCTGCCAACTTTTTTTTGTGGTAACGTAGATTTGTTCTGCTGCATCTGAAGATATGGCTTGTTAGTTTTTCAAGTATATATTTCATACTGGTTTTGAAACTTTGTTTAAAGCTGAAGAAAAGCCACTGTAGTGCAGTAAGAGTGTATCAACCTTCAGCTAATGTGCTGTTTTGGAAGTTGTTTAAAGAGACTCACTAGTCATCCCCACAGGGTCAGAGACACAGGCACTTCCTAGTTTGACGATCCACCCCCATGAAGCCCTGTCCTGGAGGCACCTTTATGATCTTTTTTTACATTATAATGGCCATTTGGTAATGAAACGGGGGCACTGGTCGACTAACGAGGGTCTCATTAGTCGACCAGTGCCCACGTTTTATTACCAAATGGCCATTATAATATAAAAAAATGATCATAAAGGTGCCCCCATGGACTATAATGGAGCGCATCCCCGCACTATCCCTGTGATCATGTCATAAAGTTGGCTGAGCGCAGGGCAGCACGGGGGTGGATCTTCGAACTGAGAAGCGCCTGTGTCCCTTGTGGGGATGATTTTACGAGTGATTTTACTTCTATACTAATGGATATTTAGATCAGAAGCATTTCCTGGAGGTAAGGCACTGAACTGTGTGGTGTACATCTACATCCGTTTAGCTTGGTGAGTCTCTTTGAAGGTGGAGGAGAGGAATTAAAACCCCCAAAATCATTGATTATATGTACGTTGATGGGGTGGTTTGTGTATTGAAATGTTTGGGAAAGCTGCAATAAAATAGGCAAGCTGTTATTATACAAGCCTGTTGATCATCTAACAAATGCTGGGGGGCATAAGAGTGGAAGCCATTTTTAGTATAAATTCAAACAACATGAAGTCTTACTGTATTCAGACATAATGCAGTTAGCCCCAGCACTTGAACTGCCCCTGAGAGGAAAGAGTTAACTCCATGCAGAATGGAACGTTGAGCTCGAGCTCGGTTTTCAAACCTCTGTCTGAGGTACTTACCAGTGCAACCGTCAGATTCTTTATTCCGCCTAACACTGAAGTCGCTCCGGAGATTCCTCTGCTTAGTTCGGTAAAAGTAAAGCATTTGGTTTAAAACTTGTTCTTTATTGGGGTTTTTTTCAGATTTCCAGCCTCTGTCTATGGTACAGGCAGTGTGGTAGATAGGTAGTGACTGTATTTTATTTTAAATAACTTGCAGAAATTGTTGGTTTCTTCGGTTTCTTCCCATTCGGTCCGGTTAGGAACCGACCTTGTATTTCCTTCTAATTTTAAATTTGTTAATTTAGAGTGGTGTTCCGGTACTGATCAGTTTCAAAAGAACCGTTTTTTTTCTCGGTTCTTTTCCAAACCCGTGACATGGTGGTTACCGATCGGTTGGTATTACCTAGCTTGAACACTTCTATAGGCTAATTTTGGTAGGTTGGCCATGTCTGAGAAACCCAAAAAGAAAACTGGTCCCACTGGGTTTCAACACTATACTGAGTGTGGGGAGGTCTTTGCCAAGGCCAACCTCCACCTCATCTGTGTTTATTGTCTGGGGTTTGACCACCTCCAGTCAGACTGCCAAATTTGCAAAAACGTTCCTAAAACCACTCTAGAAAAAAGACAGAGTAGGTTGAAGGAAAGGGAGGCCGAGAAGTCCGTAGACCCGGATGGCCAGCCCGGTTTGGTTACGGCCGAACCTGAGGAGGTGCCTACTGACCTAGGCGATACCTCCTCGGGCCAAAGGAGAGCCGACTGTGAGGGGTCGGTTCCGTCAAAAAAGAAACGGAAGTCTGCCATTTTGGATCCAGTACTGCTTACTCCAACCACGGATGAGATAGCCAAAGTGATTAGCATTGTCCAATCGCTTCGTTCCATTCCATCTGAACCGATGCTGCCGGTTAGTCGGTCAGTTCGGTCAGAACCGGCTCCTTTGGATTACGATCCGGATGCTTTCTATGAGGAGTGGGAGGGAGACGAAGACTATCCCGACGATGACGACGGTGGGGGTCTGGATGTGCCCATTGAACCGGACATCTCCCCAGACAGACCCTCTGATGACTCCCCTCCCAGGCTTTCTGAGTCCCCTTCTCACTTTTTGTTTTACAAGAAGGTGGCGGAAACCCTCCAGCTCTCTTTGGTTGAAGCTGCTGAAGAGGAAGAAGAAGAGCCTGATTTTGTGGAGATGATGGACATCCCAGAGTCCAAAAGGTTGTCTATTCCCCTTCACATGTCCTTGGGGAAACAGACACAAAAGATTCTACAGACTCCTAACTCTTTACCTCCTGTAGATAAAAGAATGGACAGGAGATACATGTTATCAGGCTCAGCTGCGGAGTTCCTTTATTCACTCACATAGCAGCCATGTTGGGGTAGTGCAGGCTGCAGCCTGTGACAGGGCAAACATTCCTTTGGCTTCACACCCACCAGACAAGGACTCCAGGAAAGTCGATGGCATGGCCAAGAAACTATACTTGGCATCCTCTTTGGGACTCAGGCAGGCAAATTATATGGCCTACACAGCCAGGTACCAGAAGTCCGGGTGGGATATGGTTCTGGAACTGGCTAAAAAGGCCTCCCCCCAGCTAGCCGAAGAGCTGAAGCAGGTGGCTGTGGATGGAACTGAGGCATCCAATGTACAATTTCATGCTGCTGTCGACTCCAATGATGTGGCATCCAGAATCATGGCTACATCAGTGTCTCTCAGAAGGCATGCTTGGCTGAGATGTACTAGCCTGTCACAGGACACCCAGTCTAAGGCTATGGATTTTCCTGTAGTTGGTAACTCTCTGTTTGGGGGAGCAGACAGAGTCTTACATGAAGAAAATGGATGAATATAGAACCACTTACAGGAGTGCACAGGCCAAGGAAAGGCAAGCCACTCCTCAGAGTATTGGACTTTAGGAGGGCTGACTTTGCGAAAATGAGAGAGTGCCTCAGAAAAGCACTAGCAAACAGGCAAGAAGGAGGGGTGGAGGAACAATGGGGAGTAATCAAAACAGCCATCACAGAGGCAACAAGCCTTTGTGTAAAACAAATCAATAAAACACAACGAAGGAAAAAACTGCTATGGTTCTCAAAAGAGGTGGCAGGGAAGGTTAAGGAGAAAAGGATAGCATTCAGGAAATATAAGGAAACACAGAAGGAGCAGGACAGAGAACGTTATCAGTTAAAGCAGAAAGAGACTGGGAAGGCAGTCAGAAGAGCAAAGACCCAAACCGAGGAAAGGATAGCCAACTCTGTTGAGAAGGGGGATAAGACCTTTATAGGTACATTAGGGAGCAAGAAGGACCAAAGGAGGGATACTGAGGCTCAAAGGGAGGGAATGTGGATAGAGGGTGACAGTGAAAAGCAGGGATACTGAATGAATATTTCTGCTCAGTATTCACAAAGGAAGAGGAGGGGGAGGTACTTAACCCAAACAAGAGAAACACTCTGAAGACGGGGGTCGATACCAGTCCATTTACAGAAGAAAGGGTTCTGAAAGAACTAATAAAATTGAAGGTGGACAAAGCAGTGGGGCCTGATGGGATTCACCCAAGAATTCTAAAAGAACCAAGGGTAGAACTAATGACACTGCTGACTACTCTCTTTAACAAATCATGGGAGGATGGGATGGTACCTGAGGACTGGAGGAGGGTGGATGTGATTCCTCTTCACAAAAGTGGGAGCAGGACAGAGGCAGGAAACTACAGACCAGTTAGTTTGTCCTCAGTGGTAGGGAAAATGATGGAATCACTTCTGAAGGAAAGAATTGTTGAGTACCTAGAGGCCAGTGGGGCACAGGACCCAAGGCAGCATGGATTCACGGTGGGAAGGTCATGTCAGACGAATCTAATAGATTTCTTTGACTGGGTGACCAAAGTAGTAGACCAGGGAGGGGCTGTGGACATGGATTACCTAGATTTTAGCAAGGCATTTGATACAGTCCCACACAAAAGATTAATATACAGGTTGGCCAGCCTTGGAGTGGGTCCCAAGGTGGTAGCCTGGATAAAAAATTGGCTAGACAACAGGACGCAAAGGGTAGTAGTAAATGGAGTCCACAGTGAAGAAAGGAGGATTACTAGTGGGGTACTGCAGGGTTCAGTACTGGGACCGGTCCTTTTTAATGTCTTTATAAGTGACATTGCAGAGGAACTGGAAGGAAACGTATGCCTCTTTGCAGACGACACAAAGACCTGCAACAGGGTTGATACACCAGATGGAGTGGAAAGGATGAGAAGGGACTTGGCAAGGTTGGAGGAACAGTCAAATGTATGGCAGCTCAGATTCAATGCAAAGAACTGCAAGGTAATGCACCTGGGAAACAGTGTTAAAGAAAAATCTGTTATTGTTGGGGCAGAGCATATTAAAATCAATGCTTTTACAAATAAAAATGTTATAGTTTTCTATTTCCCAAGCCTCTTAGGTTTGTCTAGCCTCACCCCAAAGAAATCTTAGACGTGCTCCTGGCTCACTTGAGACTGTACAAAAACTTTCAAAAGTGCATGTCTCCAGTTGACTATAGAATGGGGGCTGAGAGTGTCTTTATCTGCCTAACTCTGTTCATTGCACTGTGGGTGGTGGTGACAGTGTGGTGAGATGCATGATGATGTCAGCTATTGTATGCGCCAGAGCTAGGACTGCTTGATTGAACATTTGCTGTTAAATATCCTCTCTCTGTTTGGTGTGTGTGTGTGGGGGGGCAGAAAGAGAGGCCATGGTACAAAACAATGGGGGTCACTGTCTGTGATGGGTGGCACTGCATTCTTTTTTCTGCTGGGGGAGCTGGAAGCAGTATGGGAGCAGGAAAAATGTGCAATAATCGGAGTATTTCTTGGATTTGCTTGCATTGTTTCCTGTATAAGTGATCTAAATTTACCATTATAGTTAAGGGCTAGTGCAACTATCTGCGGACTAGTGCAATTTTGAATCAACTTGCCCTGCTGGCTAGTGCAAAAAAAAGGTTAAGGTTGACCCCTGCATCAACTTCCTCTGTTTTGCTGCAGACCTCCAGTCCTGGGGACAGTTCCCGATGCCATGATTTCGTTACCCGGTGAGACCCTGCATTGAGTTTATTAGCCTCTGGACAGCTTCCAGACACAGACAGGATGGGAAGCTGTCCAGAGGAGGGCATTCAAATGGTGCAGGGTCTGCACCGGAAGACATATGAAGAGAGACTTAAGGAGCTTAATATGTATAGCCTCAAGGAAAGGAGGGAGAGGGGGACATGATAGAAACTTCAAGTACCTCAAGGAATCAACAAAGTCTAAGAGGGTAGCATCTTTCAAAAAAGAGTGTGTGCAAGAACAAGGGGCACAATTTGAAGATGGGGCGGCTCAGAGGTAATTTAAGGAAGTATTTTTTCACAGAGAGGGTTGTGGATGCATGGAACGGCCTTCCGGAGGAGGTTGTGGAGTCAAAAACAGTGGTGGAATTCAAGCATGCATGGGACAGTCACAAGGCAATTCTAGGGGGTGGGGGCAGGAAGAAGCAGGCTGCTGGTTAACTAGGATCTGCATCCATTAGGTAGGGAAATGGGCAGACTGGGTGGGCCAAGCGTTCCTTATCTGCCGTCAAATTCTATGTTTCTATGCCCTCATTCTGAACTGCAAGGGCAGGTTTCTCTATGCCTTCCCTCCTTTCCCTCTCCTGTTCAGAGTTCTGATCAAATATGAGAAATCAACCCTGCACAGTGATACTGGTGGCTCCAGATTGGGCCAGACAACCCTGGTATCCTCTACTGCTGTCCTTGGCTGTCTCACATCCCCTGTCTCTTCCCAGGAGATACAATCTTCTCTCCTCCTCCCTGGGGCGGATCTGGTACCCTAGTCTCCAGTCTCTCAACCTCAAGGCCTGGCTCTTGAAGAGTTAGAATATGCAGCTCTACATCTCTCTCAGGGAGCTCTAGATATTCTGAAGGTCTCCAGGGAACCTTCCACTAGAAAAACTTACAATTCCAAATGGAAGAGGTTCAGTATTTGGTGTTCTCAGAAAGGTGTGCCTGATTCTGCAGGCATTTCCACAACCTTAGATTATCTAGCTCATCTGAATAGTCTAGGCCTTAGGCCTGCCACTCTGAAGATTCATCTAGCAGCTGTCTCTGCATTCCTTTCAGCAGGGAAGGGCTCTTCCCTGGCATCTCATCCTGTTTTCAGGAAGTTTTTCAAAGGCCTAGTTCACATTAACCCTCCCTTTAGGGAGCCTACTCCGCCTTGGGATCTTAATGTCTACATTGCTCAGTTTATGCAGCCACCCTTTGAGCCTATGGCTTCGGCTGAATTGAAGTACTTGACCTGGAAAACTGTGTTCCTGGTAGCTATTACTTCTGCCAGGTGGATTAGTGAATTACAGGCCCTGTCAGTTGAACCTGACTTCATCTCCTTCCATAGGGATAAAGTGGTCCTAAGAACTAATAGAAGGTTCTTGCTTAAAATGGTATTGGATTTTCACCTAAACCAGTCTATGTCTCTTCCTGTATTTTTCACTGACCATTCTTCCCCAGGGAAAAGAAGATTTACACAGTTTGGATATTAAAAGGGCACTTAGCTACTACATAGAGTCATATAGCATACTAAGGCATACAGAAATGACTGTCTTCAATTGTTCCTCACTTATGGTGAAGTGGGAAAAGGTAAGTCTGCCACTAAGAGAACTATTGCCAGGTGGATTGTTTCCTGTATACAATTTTGTTATGACAAATTGGGTAGAACACCCCCTTCAAGCCTGAGGGCTCACTCAACTAGTGGTACAGCTGCTACTCTAGCTGTGGCCAGAGATATACCCTTGTTAGAGATCTGTAAAGCAGCCACCTGGAAAACAGTACATACATTCACCAAGCATTACTCTCTGGACATCCAGGCTAGGAGTGATGCTAGGTTTGGCACAGCGGTTCTGCAGAGTCTGTTCCCAAAGTAGGTTCTGCATTCCCTCCTCCATAGGGAACTGCTTGGTAGTCTGCATTTGTCTGAATACAGCAAGACTTCATGTTGTTTGAAGAAAAAATTACTCGCCATAGTAATGTTGTTTCTTCTAATGGAGTCTTGCTGTATTCAGACCTCCACCGCCTCCCCTCTCAGAATCTGTTTTTGGGAAGTGGGTTGGCAGGCACAGTGTTGCACCTCAGGGGTGTACCTTGTACCCTCCCTCTTGGTGGGGTAACTGTTATGTTTTTCCTTCTTGTGTTGCGTAGTTTGAATTGTCACTACCTTATTTCTTCTTGGGTTCTCGACTTGAGTCTTTTTTGGACCCCAAAAAGTATTTTGCCTTTTGGCTATGTGTTCAAACAATTTCCACATTTTAGTGTTAAGTTAGAATCTGATGGTTGTATTGGTAAGTACCACAGACAGAGGTTTGAAAACCGAGCTCGAGCTCAACGGTCCATGCTTCTGCATGGAGTTAACTCTTTCCTCTCCGGGGCAGTTCCAAGTGCTGGGGCTAACTGCATTATGTCTGAATACAGCAAGACTCCATTAGAAGAAACAACATTACTATGGTGAGTAATTTTTTTTTTAAGCAGTGCAGTGTCAGACAGTTAAAGATGCTATTGGAGGAAATGTGCTTTAGAAGACTGTTTTAAAGACTATCTGCTACTTATGCTCTGGTCTTAGTCCTCACTCAATTTGAGACTGGTACCATACACAGCTGCTATTAATCTTGCTATCTTTGTCTTTCAGGCATTTTTTGTAGATCACAATTCACGTACCACATCATTCATTGACCCCCGCCTTCCCCTACAGAGCAGTAGGCCGACAAGTGCGCTCATGCACCGACAGCATTTAACACGGCAGCGAAGTCACGGCGCCGGCGAGGTAAGTAAATCCTCTCCTGCAGCACCAGTAAATGTTACGGTATTATTGTTCTGGCTGACCCAACCTTCTGACCAAGGACACATTCTTACCCAAAAATGGCACTAAGAGGGGCTGAGGGTGCCTCTTTAATTCCATCTTTGGTGAGAACACATTGTCCTGTTGAATGCTAGTTTTTTATATCATTTTGGGAATTAGACACATCTGAGCAGGGAGAGGGTGAGCAAAAGCCCCACTCCACTGTTACTTCATAACCAGCGTTTGCAGTTTTGGATGTTTACCAGCGTGAGAGCTTATTGATCTCATGTTTATTTATTTACTTGATTATCCACCATCAACAAAAACAAAAAAAACTACGAAAATGAGACATGGTACAACAAACAGAGTATAATACCTGGGTAGATTTGTGTAACCAGAATTTTATACACACCTGATGAGTATGATGCTATATAAACCACTAGAGCAAAGCTCACACAGTTTGTAAAAATCACACACCAAGAGTGTGCATATTATTTTGGATTACAATCACCAACCCATGTTTTATTTTTTATCATTTTTGGTCCCACTGCTGAAATAAATCTGTCACCTGTCACTTGGGGGCTGTCTAGTTGAGGACTGTCGCATCGGTTGGCAGGTGGACAGCACATGCAGAGGATGGGGTCTACTGTCGCCTGCCTGCTCAGAGCAAGAATGCATGAGTCTGTGAGTTAGTGAGTGAGTGAGGGAAATATCGTGGGCCTTGCACCCCCTCCTGCCAAGTCTGTGCTACGCACTTTGAGAGCTGCATGTCTGATTGACAGCACTGAGTTACACATGGCTAGTTGTAATGGATAATTACAACACTTTTTTTATGTATTAAAAGTGGTGACCAGTAATTATATACTATTTATACAACAGGTACAAATATAAATTGTGCTAGAAAAATGTTTTACTTTGGCAGGCAACTTACAAGATTAACATGTTGGGTTTGTCACAATCATTAACTTGAAGGTTAGATAGATAGATCACAGTGGACTACCGAACCAATAAGAGAGCAGCTTTTACAATGTTGTTGACATCACAGGTAGCCCTCTGCAGCACTGTAGGCAGCAGTTCAAATCAAAGGGAAGCAGTTCAGTAGTCACAAACAAATGCCTTTTAAAGTTATAGCTAGTAAGCTAATACTGTATAAACCAAAAATGCGGTGGCCTGACTCAACGTATACAGTTCATCATCACTTGTGAAGGGTCGGGACTTTCATAATTTAGTTGTGGCTTGACTGCTGGTGAGTTAAAGTTTTGCAAGGATAAAAGGGCACATTTTGAGGGTATACCGGTGCCATAGCGACGCCCCGACTGCGAAGACCATCACAGCGACAGGATTTAGGCAAAATGCGTAGCCACTGTGATGGTCTCAGGCTACTGAGACCGCCTCACAGGGTGTCTGGCCACCCCCGGTCAACTCTGAGTTGAGTTACAATCCTGAGACCGGGGGTGTGGAGCCTGTCCCAGATGGAGGGTTGGGGGCGCGGTCCTGTTAAATACTAGGCATCCCTGACACCGCATTGTTGACACCGGCACTGCGGCTGTCTCTGTCAGGGATGTCTCCATGGGAGGTGTTGCTGCAGCAAGGTAAAACCCATTTTGAGTCAGGCGATTGCCTGTTCCCTATTTCTTAGACCAGTTTTCCGGTATCCAGGCAGACTTTTTTTAACTATTTACCCTGTTCACTCCTCAGGCCATTCCTACCCCTGCTTTTATCAGCCTGGATGGAGAGGTGATGTTGAGTGGTCATGCACCACACCAGTGTCTCCCAAGTACACCTGAGGAGGTGATAGAACAGTAGCAGCCTTACACCTTCCTACCTGGAACTTGAGTGCACTGCCATCCCAGTACACCTGGAGCTTCACCGACCCAGTTGCAGGAAGTTGTTGAATTTATTTTGTTGTTTTTTTTGCAGCTACTGCTGTTTATGCTGCTTGTAGCAGTGGTTGGCCCCCATCTGTGCAGCCACCCCAGCCTCATCACCCTGACATTCCCCAGGACTTACCTTCACCTCCCATTAGTTCCCCCCCAGAGTTATCCCCTGGCAGGGGTGGCGGAGACTCCCCCAGTCTCCACTGCAGAACAGATCTGCTAAACGTGGAGGTGGTGCCTAAGTGGCCAGGTGTAGGGCCTACAGGCAGCCGCTGCCAGCCGGGCTGGTTTTGCTTTCCTTTCTGTATCCCATAGAATGTCAGTGGCGAGGTTGCACAAGCATGCTATGAGATGTGGCACCTGTCGACATCTTCCACCCTTGAGCTGCTCCCAACTGCAGTGCCATCTGTAGTCACCCAGGTGGCAGTATAGCAGCAGAGTCAGCTGTCCTCCCTCCCCGGAGAATGCGAGCATCCCCTGGGATGTTCGCTGTTCCTTCCCCGGGTCGGCCCTTGACCACACAAGTTTATTCCCGAACTCGGTTCGCCGGCATCGCGAATAGTAGCATTGCTACTGCCCCAACAGACTGGCCTCAAGACAAAACATTTTTTGAGACACAACTGCCTCAGTGGGTCAGCCCCCAGACAGATATTTTTAAGACATAAAACATACGATTTATTTATTAGCTTTTATTGACCAGGTGAGTACACTAGACACCAGGTGTGCCTGTTTTCATGCATGACCCAGGAGGTTACAGGAGAGGTAATACAATACAGAAAAATAGAAGAGTTACTCAGTCACAATTCAGCTTATATTTCATTAATGCTCTGTATTCATCTCCCCTTATATTATATTACTGAGGACATTTGCATGGAAACCAGATCTCCGTGTTTCAAGTCTACATCTCATTTTTTTTTTCACTGCATTTCTCTCCACTGAAGCGCTAACCCTTTTGTTTATTACATCATCATCGTAATTTCTACAGCAGCAGCAGCTTGTGATGTCACAGACGGAGATGTATGACTTCGGTGGCGGGACAAGCGGGAGGATGAGATGAAGTCTGGGACTTGGAGATCCCATTTTCATGCAGCTGTCCTTGGTGCCAAAGAGTGAGGGGTGTCTAGATACTGAAATTTAGTTAAATAAAATGCAAACTGAATTATATCTGGATATCACATTTTAAGCAGTTTACCTGCATCCTGAACAGTCACTGTAAAATGATTTTCAAAACAGATCCCCAGCTCCAAGGTTTAACTGCAGTGTTGTGTAAGAAGTGATGCAAGTCCATAATCAGTGAAAGCTGCCATTGTGGATAACCAAGCAAGCAAATAAATACATTTAAACTTGTATTAAAAGAAAGTAAAAAGAAAATCTGGAAGGGATGGCCTGTCAACATAGCGGTTGGGTTACTGCTTGCAATGCCAGTGACCCAGGTGTGGGGACTAGCTCAGGTCGTCAAAGAGCCAGGCAGGGAGAAGGATTGAGGGTCACACAGGACACTTATCTTTTCCAGGAGAGGCCGGGGTCACTGCTTCCACAGCAGTCCTGCCACCTGGGTGAGTGTTAGGCAGAGTGGGAGGGAGGACGTCAGCTGGGTGCACATCCAGTGCAGTATTGTGTACCCTCGCACTGCATCCCTAGCGTGCCATGGTCCTGCAGGACTGAGAAAAACAGGGAACATTTTCCCAGCATTTGTGAGGCTGGATCCCATTTTATTGGGCCAACACCACCACCTGTGATACCATATGATGATACTATAGACTCGTGGGTAAATCCTCATACCCTGTTCCTGCCTGGGGGTACAGCCACGGCTCCATGGAGGATGGAACTCACAGGGGAGTCGGGTGTACATAGTGTGCACATGAGGGAGGCTGGGTGCTGGAGATAGGATGAGAGCATAAAGAGAAAATTAAAAAAAAAAAAGAAAATCTGGTAGAGAGGGATATGGCATCTGGGAAAATAAATAGGCCCTAGACACTCGGACAGTAAGCCAGAGCACACAGGTCCAGACAAAAAGTTCAGTCAGGTTCTACCACAAGTGTTCCTAGCAGTAGCCATAATTAGGTCTGTACCTTTGTCATGGTAGTCCTGGGGTCCCATGTGTCATGACAACACCATGTTTTGTGGCATTTTCCATGTCAGCACCATGATCTGCAGCATTTTGTATGATGCCACCATGCTTTGTAGCATTGTGCATGACAACGCTATATTCGGTAGCATTTTGTATGACACCACCATGCTGTGTGGCATTTTGCATTATAGCACCATGCTGTGTGGCATTTTGCATGACAGCACCATGATCTATGGCATTTTGCATTATAGTATCATGCTGTGTGGCATTTTGCATGACAGCACCATGATCTGTGGCATTTTGCATGACACCACCATGGTCTGTGGCATTTTGCATGACAACACCATGCTTTGTGGCATTTTGCATGACACTGTCGTGCTCTGTGGCATTTTGCATGATAATGCTATATTCTATACCATTTTGCATGACAACACCATGATTTGTGGCCTTTTGCATGACAGTGCTATATTCTGACGCATTTTGCACTACAGCACCATTCTTTGTGACATTTTGCATGACAACACCATGATCTGTGGCATTTTGCATGGCAAAGCTATATTTTGTAGCATTTTGCTGACACCACCATGATTTGTGGCAGTTTGCATGACAACACCATGATCTATGGCATTTTCAATGTCAGCACCGTGATTTGTGGCATTTTGCATGAAACCACCATGCTTTGTCGCATTTGCATGACACCACTATGATCTGTGGCATTTTGCATGACAACACCATGATTTGCAGCATTTTGCATGACAATGTTATAGTCTTTTTTTTTTTTTTTATAGGTTTTTATGGGTTTTTCCTTTGTAGGTAATATTGTCCCACTTCCCCACCCGAGGCCCCGGTACATGGCTGTTTGTGCGTGTGGAGGCACACACGCACACTGTGGCACCAGCTCAGCCCCTTCCACCCTCCTGTCCTTGCGATCCCCTCTGCCTGTGCTATCCCACTAGACCTCCACCAGGTGGGAGCAGAACTATGGGCGGGTGACAACCCACCACCCATTGGAGAGGAGAGCAGCCTGCTGAGTCCGCTTAATTCTGCTCCTCCTCCTCACGCCGGCACCCTGATGACCCGAGGTCATTCTCAAACCTGGGTCACCGGCATAACCCAACAATGCTATATTCTGTAGTATTTTGCATGACAGCACCGTGAGTTGTGGCATTGCAACAACATGACTTTTGGCATTTCCATAACAGCACCACCTCCATGAAAATCCAGCTGTGTTTTTCATTTGCCATGACAGTTCCGTGATTTTGTGCCTCACTTCCTTGACACCAGCTGGCTGCAGTATGGGATTCCGGTATTCATCTGCAGACCATGTTCTCCGAGCTGGCAGCACAGGGCTGTTCCTCCCACTGCTAGACCAGCCCAAAAACGATATGTAGATGCATAGAGTTTGACAGCAGCAGAAGACCCAGTGGCCTTTCGCATCTACACTTCAGTGGGAGAAACAAGCACTATGACAGAAGAGCTGCAACCTAAAAATTAAATTCCGATACAGAGCATCTCCCATGGGGGAAGGCTACGCTAAAAAATGCAAGGGAGGCAAAGTACTGAAATCCCTAGGGCTGGTTGTTCAATACTAGAATGTGAGGATGAACAGCAAAACACAGCAGTGCTTCGGAACCCACAGATCCTTCTTCAATCCTTAGTTAGAAACGTGCCCATCATTATAAAGCTGTATCAATTAAAGGA
Organism: Neoceratodus forsteri; assembly: GCA_016271365.2. Lineage (NCBI taxonomy): Eukaryota > Metazoa > Chordata > Ceratodontiformes > Ceratodontidae > Neoceratodus > Neoceratodus forsteri. The sequence continues at coordinate 23,233,177 of CM028132.1, read as the reverse complement.
AAGCAGTCATTATTGGAAGATCCCCCCCCCAAAGCTTTACCCCCGATTAGGCTCTTAGTAGAGAAAAAGTTTTCGTCATTTTACTTACTCTATTTTAATTTTAAAAGTCTGGTATTACAAAACATAGTGGATGCTGCGCAGTACCATTTCGTCTGAAGGTGCGGTGCCGCACCGCTTGCCTCAGTACAAATGTATTGAGGTGAGCTGTGCCGCACCGCACTTTTGATAAGAAATGTTTATCATCAATAAACAATACCAGCTCACTATGTGTCTGAGGAGGGGGTTATTGTTAGACAGGGCAACCTCTTTCTCCCACCTTGCCAGAAAAAGCTGGGCATACGATGGGGCTAGTGCAGCCCCCATTGCAGTAGAGTAACATGCTGTAATGTCACATAAGGCAGTATCTTTGAATATACTGTACCTGTTGGTGTGTGTAAAAGTACTTAATAGACTCTGACACGTCCCCCTTTCTGTTCTGGCTGCCAGTGTGTACATGTTGAGGCTTCCAAGCCTCTCCTCTTACAGTTTCCTCTGTTGCCCTTAGAACATTTTTGTTGCTCCCCTCTGGGCAGATTCTAGGGAGTCCTTGTCCTTCTTAAGATATGGATTTCAGAATTACAAACAGTACTACAGATGTGGCCTCACCAGGCATCTGCACAGGGACAATATTACATCCCTCCTTCTAGTGGAGGACACTTTTCCTTTGCATCCCAGAATCCTGTTAGCTTTTCCAGTTTGCTTTGTTGCATTGGGCAGTAGATTTGAAAAAGTTGTTAAATGGGGTGGTGTGCCAGCTTGTCGATGCAGTGGTAATGCTACCCCTCGTGACACCGACGTCCCGATTTCGGGAACAAGCTTGGGTTGTTGGCCAGTCGGGGGGGGTGGAGATTCAGCATCCTAGAGGACTCGTGCCTCCTTCAGGGGAGGGAGGGTTCTGTCCTCCACCACAACACTGCCACTTGGGTGACCACAGGTGGTAGTATGGCTGGCAGGCGGATGAGAAGGGTGGGGATGTTGCTGATGTCGGTAGACAGACAGGCGCACAGCTGTGTGCAGGCTTGCATTAGCATCCATGCAGGCAATGTCACCAGGGGAGGAAACTAAGGAAGAATGGCCCGGACTGCCACGATGATGGCCCACGGGAGCTCCCCGGGCCTCCATCTTTCACTGGATTGTGGTGCCTACCTGATGAAACAGAGAATTTTGGGGGACTGCTCCACCCTGACCCTGCCAGGTGGGTGACCACTACCGGGGAGGTTTGGGGGGGTTCCTCGCGGGGCTTAAGGATTTCGTAGGGGGCTGGAGAGAGACAGGGGGAATAAACAGAAATTATAAGTCTAATTAATTATTCATGAGCTTAACTAACTCATCCATTGGCTGACGTGCCGGGTTGAAATCTCATAGAAATGCCCAGCACGGGAGACGTACAGCTGTTCCATGTTTACCGCTGAACGACTGAACTGCTAATTTCTCACAGAAAACCAAAAAAAAAAGGCAGCAGTTTGTCAGTATTTTACAACAAAAGACTTACTAAAAAAACGTCAAAATACAACGGCACGATACCTTGCCAAACACTGAAAAACCACGAGCAGGCATCACATGGCGGTCCCACCGTGCTGCACAAAAACAATAAAGGGAAAAAAAGCATCAAAAAGGTTATTACTGCGATTAGACTTATAATTGTAATAACAACCTCAGAGCTGGTAATTTCGTATCGATAAACAACCTGCTGGTTGGGGTTGACCCTCCCCCCCAGCCAGTCATTAATCTCCAAGAAATGACTGGATCTTCAGTCATTATTGCTTAACTGAAAAAAAATGGGGTGAAGTCGCTGTTTCCTTTCTTGAAGGGCACATCCTCAGTACCGATATTTTCCGTTCTGTTTCCCTCACAGGGTAAAGTTTTTCTGTTAATTCTGGTGTCTGTGGTTTCCCCCAATGACATGTGCAGAGTGTGATAGACTCCTCCCCCCTTAGTACTGTATATAACCTAAAATGTGAGAAATTTCTTAGGCAGGAATGCCAACTTTTAGGGATCTTTGCAGGTGCTCATTGCCAGTGCATAGTATTTTTCTTGTGACTAGGTTCTCTAGTAATCCTTTGTTGCAGGCTTCTCTTGAAAAAATTAGGGTGCTTATGTCAGCTTTGAGGGTGCTTGAACACCCAAGCACCCATGGAGTTGGCTCCTATGTTCTTAGGTTAAAGGTAGAGCCCAGCCAGTGTAACATTCCTGCAACTGATGTTCCCAATCATCAGGAGCTGCACTTGGAAGAAGAAATGGGGACTCCATTGTGTTGTGTAATCCTTGTTTTCTTGTGTAAATTTAGCAGTTGGTAAGTTAGTCTTGACATGTTGTTTCACTGTTTTGACAGGTGGGGGATGAAGCTCGCCATTCAGCACCGCCAATTGTTCCCAGACCTTCCAGCACCTTAAATACAGTTGCTAGAAACCAGTATCTGGACCTGGTACCTGTGGGTATGTTAGCACTCCAGTATCTGTTCTCTCATTTTGTCAGCCTTTTGTCAATGTCGTCCACTAAATGCTGTGAGCTGATTGGTCAAAAACAAGACTTACCAGTTAGTAAATATCTGGAAAATGCTCCAGTAAACATCTTGGTTGCCATGGTCACTACACCTAGACCATAGCAACTGCTAAAACAGTTTTGACTGTTTGACAGATTAAACATGAAAAACTTTTATCGTGGCTGTAAGTCACTCATAATCTGGCATTTCTAGGTGGATAGTGCCCACTGGAAGGCTTAGACCCTTTTCTCCTCCTCTCTCTCACAGGGCATTATTCTCTTAGAAATTCCTTCAAGCTCAGGCATTTATTGTTTAAAGCAGCAATATTTGTTAGTTGGCAAAAAACTTCATCATATTTTAGCAACAATGTATTTCTGGCATGTTTAGATTCATTAACAGGGTATTTTTAATTCCCTCAGATATTTTTAACCCTTGCATGGCCACGGACTGATATATCAGTCCAAAATTCCTATATGTTCTAATTCTGTTGGCAGCCTAAGGGTTAAAATAGTGTTTATTGCTGATTTTCTAATTAATGAATCACGTCATTGTAGATGGCCGCCACTCGCAATTTTTTTAAATCTCTTCTGTTGAGGTTAATTTTGAACGTACGGCCTTGATTCATACTGTGGATCTATTAGGATGTTTTAGGATGGTGTTACCACATTTTTCTGATGTAAACAGCGTGACAATGCACTAGGATGTTTTAATGTTTTTCATGGCGGGCACGGCACAGGAGCGGGAACATTTAAAACGTCAAAATCCTGTATCTTAGTTCAGAAATTAAAGAAATCAAAATAAAATTGGGTATGTAGATGTTTTGCCAGAAAGAAATCAGTGCTTACTTCTGTCCTTTCTCGGGGGCAAGGCGTTCTGCTGTTGCCATATGGCAGCACAGACAGGAGCATACATAAGGAGGGACTGCTGCTGGAAGTCTGGCACCTGTGCTTGCCACATGACGCATACGTGCGTGTACCACTGCATGCGCGCCCCTGGGAGAAAAACAGAAAAAGACTGGGCTGCTACATGCCCGCACCCCTCACAGGCAGTCACATGTCTGACACAGCTGGCAGCACGCCACATTGTGGTCCTGTGCAAGTGGTGGATAATCAGTATATCCATGAGAAGGTTGGTGAAGGGGCTGGGGGGTGACATTGGGCTGACCCAGGAGGAAAAATTAAAAAAAAGGGGGTAGTACCATCCTAATACATCTAAAGTATGACTGTAATATGTACATTCAACATGTAATCTAAATGGAAGAAATTTTCAAACACTGTGAGTGTCGGCCATCTTTAGTGACTTGAGTCATTAATTATAAAAACAGATATCAAAGCTGTTTTAAAATATTTGAGAAACTTAAAATACTCAGAGGATGAATCTAAGGATGTCAGAGATGTATTTTTAATGAAAAAAAGAAATATATTTTGCCAACTAACAGATACTACTGCCTTATTGTCCAGTTGCATCTCCTGCTACTGTGTTGTCTTTTTCATGATATTCAGATAATGAGTTGAGCCTATAAAAACTGTATATCATGTGTACCCTATTACTCCTGAGCGGTATACCAGTTTACATAGTTGTCACACCTTGCCTGTACTTCCAAACATTTTCCTCTGCAAAGGTGAAAATGTGCAGCTATACATTCCATTTATTGCATCCACTTCAGCTTTTCTGTCCCTGCTGGGATTGATGTGACACCTCTAGATAGCCAGTGTGAGGTAATAGACCCTTTATAACAGCTAAACACATTATGGAAAACAATTTTCAGTCCGGTCTGCCGGCACAGCGGTAGTACTACCGCCTGTAGAGCCAGCAGCCTGGGTTCAGGAATGAGCCTGGGTTGCTGGAAGGTCAGCCGTGGAAGGATGGTTCAGTATCCCATGGATGCTCGTCTCGTCGGGCAAGGGATGGATCCTGGTCTTTGCCGCAATACTGCCACCTGGGTAACCGCAGCTGGCAGTGCAGGCGGGAGCCAGAGCATGGGGAGGGGGCGTTATCACTCTAACATCTCAACATCAGACACACCATCTCCATAATGCGCAGGGTAAAAAATGTGAAACTCCCCGTCTCAGCGGGATACTGTCCACCACTCTGCTGCAAGGCCCTGCACCACTGACTGAGGCTATCGCCCCCCCTTCCCTGACACCGCAACTCTGTCCAAGAGTAAGGATGGCCCCCGGGCACCCGTTCCCATGGGGGATTATCCACAGCGGCATAAGGAGCAGGTGAGTCCCAGGGATGGCAGGTGATGGAGACTGGCAGGGGGCTGAAGGCTGTTAGTCGGAGTTCAGGGGAGAAAGTACAATGAATTATAAAAGGGAAACTTACTGGGAAGCCCCAATCATAGTGTTTGAAGTCCTAGAGTATGGGCAGTCTCTAACCATTCAGCTAAAAAGTAATTTCCCTCTAGCGTTTGAAGTCCTAGAGTATGGGCAGTCTCTAACCATTCAGCTAAAAAGTAATTTCCCTCTAGCTGGTAGGGTAAGACTTTAGGAGGTGTGCGAGCACCTTTTCTCTAATATTCAGCAACGAGTATTCATACTGTGGACCCACCAATACTGTAAAATATGTAATTGTTGCTTAGGTTAATTTCGCACTACCAGCTTGATGCATTAATGAGCACATATTTATTTATGCAGTCTGACCTTGCCTGTGCTTTCCTTTTTTCTTTTGTTAAATTTATTGCACTTTTCTCCTCACAGGTCATGAGGCCCCATCGATTCTGCCCCCTCACCCACCTTCTCTGGGAATTACCTGCCTTTCCTACAGAGGCTTGCCCTCTATTGTGGGGCTGCCTGGAAGGGCCTGGTTTCCCTCCGATGGAAACTCAGCCAGTGTGGTTGGAGAAGAGTGCTGTGGTCAGTGGTGGGGGCTCTACAGTGTGGAACAGACATCCTCCTGCCACATCTGTCACTGTTGTTCCCCTTCTCTTGCCCCGATCCCCAATGGGACACTGAAAGAGCTCTCACAACAGTGTGCACAAATGTGCATGTATGCACGTCGGAGCACATCATCATCCCTCCACTCATTTTTGCAGCTCTGCTTGCATTGCCATCTGTGGTCAACCAGGTGGCAGTAACAGAGTGGAGTCCATCTACCCTCCCTCCCTCCCCAAGGTAGAGTGTGTGCTCTAGGATGCTCAGCTCACCTTCCCCAGGTGGCCTTCCAATGACTCAGGCTCATTATCGAACCCAGGTCATCGGTGTCATGAGCGGTAGTGCTACCATTGTGCCATGTTTTCCTGTTTTTAACCATGGAGCTCCACATAAAATTGGACAGAACTTGCACACTGCTCGAAAGTATGAACATTTTGTAAGTGTTAATTAATCATTGCTTACTTGCATGTTCTAGCCCACTGGAAAAATTTAAGTTAATTCCCATAAACTGGAAAAAATGAAAGTTTATCCTCCTAAACTGGAACAGTGAAAGTTAATCGCCCCTGTACTGGAAAAATAAAAGTTAAAGAGCTACTGACGCTTCAAAGAAAACATTAAAAAAACCTTAATAATTAGGAACAATTCTGCCTACATTCCATTTTTATTTTGTATATTTCTCCTCCCCATTATTTAATACTGCGGAAATTTGCATGAATACTGATCTTAATCCCTTAAGAATTCCTTTTAGAGTCCATCTGCCTCTATAGCTTACTCCCTATTTCAGGTTATAATCCTCTGCTGTGACATCACAGTCTGCTGTCATGGGAGTAACTGTGATGTCACAAGTAGTGTTCTGTGAGTTCAGGTATGAGAAAACAGCAGAAATAGGTGAACTCTTCAAAGATCCTGTTTTAATACAGATGACCTCAGTAATAAATAATGGGGAGGAGGACTACAGCGGTAATGGGAAATACAAACTGAACTGTGTCTAAATATTAGGTTTTGTTAAAGTTCTCCTGAATGTCACCAAGCTGTTTAAAAATCTTCTTGAAGTGGAAAATTGAAAGTTAACCCCCCACCCACCCACTGAACTGGAAAATGGAAGTTAATTCCCCTTGAACTGAAAAAAATGAGTTGATCCCCATGAATTGGGAAAATGAAAATTAAGCCCCCTAAACTGGAAAAATTAGTTACCCCCCCAACTGGAAAAATGAAAGTTAATCCCCTTGAACTGGAAAAAATAAAAGTTAATCCCCATGAACTGGAAAAATGAAAATGAATCCCCCTAAACTGGGAAAATGAAAGTTAATCCCCATTAACTGGAAAAATGAAAATGAATTTCCCTGAACTGGAAAAATGAAAGTTATTATCCTTGAACTGGACAAATGAAAGTTAACCCCCCTGAAATGGAAAAATGAAAGTTAATCCCCATTAACTGGAAAAATGAAAGTTAATCCCTGTCATCGAGGCACAGGTCAGGAAGCATAGAGAAAACCCAGAAGCAGTTGTAAAATTCCACAAAACTGTTTATTTGTAGTTGCAGTAACATAAAATAAACCTGTTCAGAATAACTATATACAGAAGCAAAATAAACTCTCTTGTAAAATAAATCTCCCTTACAGCTCAGCTTAGCTGTTTTTAAAAGTCTTTTTCAACCCCCATCCTTTGCAAGCATCCTGTCCTTTGTAAATTTCAGGAGCTGCTAGAACATTGAGAACTTCCTGAGGTCCCCACAGCAACTGCAAACACTCAGGCATTTGCACCGCAATAAGCTCTAGCTTTTTACAGTTATCTCAAATTATAAATATATACATTTCAACAGTAACACAATTTTCTAAATAAAAGTGATCCCAATATCAGCTACATTTCCATACATTTATTCTCATATTCTTATATTACCAGATGTAGATAAGCAAGGCAAGAAAACAGACAGCAAGAGACAACAGAGAGACAGTGAGAGGCAAAGGATTGCGAGACTGTTCGGGTTCATCAAGTCGAAGTCTCGTGGAAGATTTGGCTGTGCAACCAGACAGAGGAGAGAGAAAAGGAAAGACTACAGATCCTTGCATTTACACACTTTCTCCAACAAATGGGACAGGGTTCTATTCTACCCTGTCACAATCCCCCCGAAGTGGAAAAATGAAGGTTAAGCCCCTTGAACTGGAAAAATGAAAGGTAATCCCCAGTAACTGGAAACATTAAAATTAATCCCCCTTGAACTGGAAAAATGAAAGTTAATCCCCATTAAGTGGAAAAATGAAACTTAATCCCCTTGAACTGGAAAAATGAAAGTTAATGCCTCTGAACTGGAAAATGAAAATTAATCCACTGAGGCTGCAGATGAACACTGTACAGTCTAACTCCTGAAACTGCCCCTCAATCCGACCTAATCCTCAGAGCGAAACCACATCCTCTCACAAACTGAACCTGATCTCTAGCACTCAGCTTCTTTCTCTCCCCCAGTTTTTTATAGTCTTTTTTTATTTATTTTTGTTATTTACTGTACCTTTCCTTTCTGTCCTGACCAGTGTACAATCAGCCCTGCCTCACACCTAGCCCTGTCACCCACTGCGTCTTGGACTTACCTCTCCCATGTTCCTCCCTGGCTTACTTCACAGGGCAGGGCTACTGGGGGGGACCCAACCCCCAGCAGAGTTATAGTCCATGTGCGCCCCCCCAACCACTGCCACCCCCTACTGGGGAGAACTCGTGCAGCAGGGATCAGACATCCACCCACCCTGTGGGATGCCCTGCCCACCTCCCCCGCCAGTCTCCCAGAGTCTTGGGCTTATTCCTGAACCTGGGTGACAAGCGTTGTGAGTGGCACCCTGCCACTGTGCCGACTGTCCAGCCTTCTTAAGTGTGTGTCTGTTTCTGTGTGTGTGTGTGTGCTTATGCACATGTGACTAGGTAGGTGAATGGGTGTGTATGTGTGTGCGCGTGTGTGTGTGTCTATACACATGATTGGGTAGGTGAATGTGTGTGTGTGTGTGTGTGTGTCTATATACATGTGACTGGGTAGGTGAATGTGTGTGTCTACACATGTAAATGGGAAGGGTGTATGTGTATGTCTACACATGTAAATGGGAAGGGTGTGTGTGTGTGTCTATACACATGTGAATGTGTGTGTACCTGCTCTGTTCCCCAAACGGAACAGTTGTGACTCAGGTGGAGGCTCAACCCCAGCCTCATGTTTTGCTTTCTCTGTGCAGTTGCTTGACTTAACTTTCCCAAGGGCTCTTGAAAGAGACCAGATCTCATAAACAATTACAGTATATACTCGCGTACAAGTCGGTCCGCCTATAAGTCAGAGTATGGACTTAAATGTGGTAAATCACAACTTTGCCATGACCTGCCTATATGTCAGGTCCTGATTTTTAAAAAGCTGCAGTCTTCGCAAAAAAAAAAAAAAACAACCCAGAGAATAACAGAGCTGAATTTAAAGTAGAAAACTGGTATTTTTATTTCTAAAAAGACATTTTATGTTTTAGCATTTTATCACAGTCTCAAATTAAAAACTAATTTTAGTAAGGTGCAGGTTTTAAAAAAAGAGAGCAAGCACACAGTCATTACTCGGCTAACACGAGCTTCGGGGGGGCGGTACCAGTTCATGAAATAAAGTGCGTTGAAGTCTGGAAAATTTTAAATCCCAAAAACTCCTCACCCTCCTCGTCATCCGATTGAAACAGCATGTGGAGTTGTAGCTCTGACAGCGGGATATCATCGTATACATTGTCGATTTCACCTGACTCAGGTATGGGTAAATCATCGGCTTGTTCAGTGGCTGAGGCACTGCTTTCATCAACGAGGTCCGCAAACAGCATTTGATCTTCTGTCCCATCCGTTAAATTGGAAATGCCACATGTTTTAAACAATTTCTCTATGGCTGTGCTTGGGACAGCGTCCCATGCCTCCCGTACCCAGTTACACACCAGTCTGTAATTAGGCTTTTTCATATTACCCCCCAGGGTGAATTCCTTGCTGCCATTAACCATCCACTCTCTCCAAAGCTCCCTCATATTATTTTTAAATGGCCTGTTCAGATTTGCGTCGAGAGGTTGAAGGAGCGATGTACAGCCTCCTGGTATTACAGCTTGTCGGGCGCAGTGAGGGCGTACATTTTGTTTTAGTGAGTCCACCAAATGACCACGGAACATGTCCCAAATAAGAAGGCTTTTTCTGTTCAGTAGTGCACCACGTCTTCTTGCCCAAACCTCAGTTAATCCATTTATTTACCAGTACTTTGTCCATCCAGCCCTTAGGATGTGCTTCCACAAGGACATTAGAAGGCATCTTTTCTTTAGGAAGTGTTTTTCTTTTAAAAATGATCATTGGCTTTAATTTGGTTTCATCTGCTAGGCAAGCAAGCACTACAGTAAAACTGGATGTTTCCCCTCCGCAAGTGCGAACTGTGACTGTCCTTTCGCCTTTAAAGTGAACTGTGCCGTTTGATGGAAGATCAAAGCTGACTGGTGTCTTGCCCATGTTGCCGATTTATATTAGGGGGTAGTAGTATAGTTTATTTTCTTTTATAATAAATTCGTGAAAGCTGTCAACCTTTTGTTGCACGTCTGCAGGTAGTTTCTGTGCTGTGTGTGTCCTCTGCCACAGTGTGAGACAGTGTCTTCTCATAAATCTGGTACACCACCCCGGAGATGCCCTGAAGTTGCCAGCACCTCCTTGCTTCTTTGATATTGCAAGTGCTTGAAGCCGGATAGCCATTCTGGTTACACTGTAACCTTGCTGCCTTAGTTCGCTGACCCAGGATCTCAGTTGTTCTTCTATAGGTGATACAGGAGAAGGATTTATGCATGTGCGTTTTACATTTCTGTCGACACACAACAGTGAATCTTTTTTTTCAGTTTCATGACACAAGCAGCAAAGTTCACGTTTATTCTGATCAGTCACAGTTTTTAACAAGCGCTATATCTCGCCTATAAGTCAGCTAGTGAAACATGTTAATTTCAATGCCGAAAAATCTGACTTATCCGCGAGTATATATGGTAAGGCTTAAACTAATGGCTATAATGGCGGTAAAGTCTACTTTTTTCTTTTGTGAAATGATCAGAAAGAGAGCTGGCTGCAGTAGCTGATTTCTGTTACCTTGAACCTTTTTATTAATGATTTTGTTTAATATTGTTGGGGAAAAGTAATTTCAGAGTTTCCCTCCAAGCTTGTATCAAAACATAATTGACTCTGAACTTATTTCAAATGCATGTTGCAAAATATGTGTACTGCGTTTACCTGCGTTACTTTGTCGTCTTTGCTTTAGCTGAAATCAAATTAAAAATGTAAGAAAAACTGCTGTTGTGAATGTTTCTGTTTGCTAAGGACCAGTCCCCTGAACTGATGTTTAAATGATGTAAAACAGAGATGAAACACAGATGATAAATGATCTAGTATCCGAAACTTGGCAGGCCTGGTGCTGGCATATTGCTGGAGCATTTAATAAAGGTTTAGACATTTTTGCAACTAAATTTTGATTCAGACGTGCATCATTCCATGGCGGTGAGTGCCCAAAATATTTTTTGTGGTTTACAATACAGATAAACTGGGCTAGAGTGCGGTGGGGCAGGCAGTAAATATGTTTAAATGTGGTAGGGCCACTAATTTTACATTTTCAAAAATTGGAAGTTCTGTTTGGCCCAGTCTGAAAATCTGTTTTTGCCTGAACCTGAGGGCAAATCAGCATGTTTGCGCTAAAATCTGGCACAACATTTGAGTAAAAGAAGGGTACCAAGTAGGATTTCTGCAAAATTTGGCACCAAGTGCAGTTCTCTCTATGAAAAATTAGTGCAAACGGTGAGGGGTGCAAATAATTGGTACAGAGGGTGGGAGGGTGTCTTTTGCTTTTTCTAATTTTTGTGGAACATGACGGACCCTACTGCTGCCTCATTAACAGTCTTGAGAAGGACAGTTCTACAGAGGGTTATGGTGCACTTGCAGATGTAGTATCTCACTCGCTCACAACTATTTTTGTTTCATGCTTCCAGCTTACAATGATAAAATTGTTGCGTTCCTACGTCAACCCAACATTTTTGAAATTCTACAAGAGCGGCAGCCAGAACTTGCTAGAAATCATGCACTCAGGTAATAAGTTATCGTTGACTCAGCTGCCAGTTACTTAGGGCACTGGGCTTGAAAGATGTGGGTTTTTTTACATTTTATTATTAACTGATTTTTAAAAATTGTATTTGAAATCATGGTTCTGTCCTTCATTCATTTAAAAGAAAGCTTTGAGTGCAATATTCACAATGTTTCTGTGAGCAATTTGGTTGCTACGACAAGTTTTTAAACGCACATCCTTTAGCTGAAGAATGGATGTCCAGAGTCTCTAGGGTCATTACTAGGATATGCTACTAATATTGTAAATTATTTATTTCATTTTATTTTTTTTCTACGGAAAGTTGTGCTGGAGTTTTTCTTGGACCAATCCAGTGTTCTCTGCTGTTGCCTCAATATATACTAGTTCCTTAGTCTCTGTTCCTTTGCCTGGACAGGGAGAAGATCCAGTTTATCCGAACTGAGGGGACAACAGGACTGGGACGGCTATCTAGCGACGCTGACCTTGTTATTTTATTAAGGTAGGAATCTTTTATCCTCGATAATAAATGAGGCATTTTTTTTTTGCAAAATATTTTTATTAAAAGCTTTTTTGTTATAAAGATTAACATATCAACATTAACATTTCATTTTTCATTCCATGGAAGTATGATATTCTAATCCAACAAACAACACTAACAAACAAATAACCTCCATTATGGGTCTGAGTCCATTACCATTAAGCACTTGAAAACAGAAAATAAGTGATAATGAGATAATGATTAACATAAGTGGCTAAAATCAGAACTACATTATTTTATATTAGATTAAATTACTCGTGGGTCTATTTATCGTATCAGGTCATATAATTTCTTACACATGGAGTGAGTATTTGGTTGTAGCTCTGATCTTTTCACTTGGGCTAGTATAGTTTTTTTTCTAAACACTAATCTCACCATACATTAGAGTCCCTCTCTGAGTGCCTGTGTCTCCCCTTGTGTTAGCGAATTCACAAATGGTCCCCAGTCCTGCAAAAATCTCTCCTCTCTGTCCCTGATCAGGTAGGACAAACATTCTGACGCCAACGTCTGGATAGCTAATGCTTTCCATTACTGCTTTGTTAGTGTCGCAGCTGAGACCTAAGTATTCAGTATGCAGTGCCTGGCCAATGCCAACATAACACGAGCCCACTTGGGCAAGAGGTCCCATCCCTCCTCTCCCCTGTCCTCAACGCGAAACAACAGGGGCAGGGGGTCCACTGGCAGCCTCCTACCCAATAGAGCCTCCACCTCCAATGCCACATGTCTCCAGAATTTCTGCAGCACTGGACATGACCAAAAATGGTGGATGTAGGTACTCAGGTCAGTCAGGCACCTGCCACAAATAGGGGAGATCCCAGAACTGAATTTGTTCACCATGTTTGTTTACATTCCTTGATTAATCCCCACTGCATCTTTCCTGGACTTGGGAACACCCCAACAAAGTCCAGTCATTATGATGCAAAGGGAGCAGAGACGACTGTTGCACCATGAGTGGCTGCACTGTTTGGGCGTATTGCTGATCTTCAGGAAGTATGCAAGAGGAGTAGATCAAAGAACTGAAATAAAACAAGTTTGGGCATAATTATTTAATTAGCATGCATTTCAGGTCTACTTAGAAAGGAAGCAGATAAAACAACCAGTAATATCAGTGAATTCTGGAGCAGGCAAGCAATCATTAAATGCAAGGTTTTAACTAGAGATGATATGCAGACATGACTGAGAACAAGGAGACACAATTTGAAGATAATGGGGGGGACGGCTCAGGGGCAATGTGAGGAAGTATTTTTTCACAGAGAGGGTGGTGGACGCATGGAACAGCCTTCCTGAGGAAGTTGTGGGGTCTAAAACTGTGGGAGAATTCAAGAATGCATGGGACAGACACAAGGCAATTTTTGTGGGGGGTAGGAAGAAATAGTCTGTTGGTTAAATAGGATCTGCAGCTTATCCTCTAGGTAGGGAAATGGGCAGACTAGGTTGGCCAAGCGGTCCTTATCTGCCGTCAAAGTCTATGTTTCCATGTTTCTATCACGGGGGGGGCAGTATAGTCTATGTTGGAATTTATAGGAGGAATCCTGATACCTATTACAAATTAGTATACCCCTATGAAGCTATAGCATCATAAGCCAATTCTCCTCCTGAATTACCCATCCCAGGTCCTGCTCCCATTGGGCTTTAGTTTTTGGGTATAGTCTGGATAAGACCTTCTGCCCAGTAGTGCTGCCCATCCAATCAAGCTTCTCGCACCCCTCCCTGACACTAAAACTAGGTGCTCCACGTGGGACAGAGGCAAGTCTGAGGCCAGAGCCCTTCCAAGCTTGTTAATGTAGGCTCTCACCTGTAAAAAAACGGCAATGATGTGCAGCTGGAAGTCTCAAGCCCCTCCTGATTTCTTCAAATACCCGCAGTTGATCCCTCACATACAGATCCCCAAGAAATTTGGCACCCCCTGCTTCCCACCGCTGAAACCCTCCATGTCCCATTCCCGCAACAAAAAATGGGTTACCGGCTACAGGGAGCAGCAGGGTTTCTTATGTTGTGCCCCCACTAATTTCCGGATCTGCTCCCAGCCCCAGATTACTGAGTCAATCAAGGGGTTGCTGTCTGCCAACCAGTTATACATTTTACAGCTCTCCGCTGCCAGATATTCTGAAAGTCTCCCTGAGCCAGACATCTCTTCCAAATCTATCCATCCCGCAGCCAGAGGTCTATGCACCCAGTCAATAACATACCATATCGTGTAGCTAGATAATAATTTTTGAGATCAGGAAAGTTCAGTGCTCTCTTCGACTTATCCACCTGAAGGTGCTTCAGGCTTGCCAGACTCGCTTACCCCTCCAAAGAAAGCCCGAGAAGGCACTCTCAATTCTTTTATAGTCTGCCCTGGTGAAACCCACATGTATCCTCTGCATGATGTAAAGCACCTTCGGCAAGATATTCATCTTACTCAAATTGATACGCCCAAGCCAAGATATTGGCAATTCCCTCCACAAGCGAAGCTCCTCCTCTAGTTTTGAGATGAGGGGGGGTATAATTGAGCCGGTAAAACAAGCCCAGATCCCTGCCCACCTGAATGCCCAGGTAGCAAAAGGAGGTCGATACTCTCTGCAGTCCTCAGGTTCCACTTCTACTCTCAGGACCCACCTCCCCCAAAATCATGATTTTAGATTTTGTAAGATTAATTGTATACCCTGAGAAAGCTGCTAATTGCTTTATGAAATTCAGCAATGGTGGGATTGATCTAGATGGCTCCGTGACATAGAGGAGCATGTTAGGCATATAGGGTGACTTTATGATGTCTTCCTGATCTACCCAGCACTCCCTTAATAGTTGTGTCCCCTCGGATGCTCACAGCTAACGGCTCTATGGCCAGAGCGAACAACAATGAAGAGAGGGGGCATCCCTGCCTCGTTCTTCTAAACAAGGAGAATCACTTTGTAAGTGAACCATTCACCAGTACTCTAGCCACAGGGGGCATATATAGCTCCCAGACCATCCCCACAAAGTCATCCCCCAGACCAAACCGGGCCAACACCTCCATGAGTTATTCCCACTCTATGCGGTCAAAAGCCTTCTCGGCATCCATGGACAGCACCATAGTGCTCCCCGGGCACTGAGAGGCCAAACTGATAACAGTAAGCAACTTACACATGTTATGGTAGGAATATCTACCACAGATAAATCCGGTCTGATCTGGGTGGACAAGCCCTGGCAGGAACCAGTCCAGGTGCCCAGCCAAGATTTTTGCCAGGATCTTTACATCACAATTCAACAATGATATTAGCCTGTAGGAGGAGCACTCCTGTATGTCCTTCCCCAGCTTTAGCACCAGAAAATGATCGCCTCATTAAAAGAGGCAGGGAGCACTCCCTTCCCACTGACTTCCCAGAACACCTCCAACAGCGGGTCCACCAACTGACCCTGTATAGTCTTATAGAACTTAGAGGGGAAAGCCATCTGGCCCACTTGCTTTTCCTTTTTTTAACCCTTGTATGGTGACTGTAACCTCTTCCTTGGTGATCCCCCCCCCCAAGCTTTTCCCTTGGCTCTGCATTAAGTTGAGGCAGCTCAATTCTGTTGAGAAATGTTTTGGCAAGCCCCAGGGTACCGCTACACTCCGCTTAGTATAGCTGCTGAAAGAAGTGCCGAAACCTATTCTTTATCAATTTTTTATCCTGAACCTTTTTTATCCTGAACCATTTCTCCCTATAAGTCTTAATACTAAATATGTGTGAGTGTACCCTCCTCCCTTTAACTGGTTGAACCAACAGGGGCCTTGGCTTATTGCCCCATTCATAAAATTTGTTTTTAGCAAAGAACCAAGCAGTTTGGGCCTCCCCTAGCACGAAGGCATTAAGTGCTTCATGAGCCACCGTTAGCTGCATCGGTTTTTCCTCAGTAGACTTATGGGCCAGGGACCTCTCCAGTGACTTCACTACTCTACTCAGTTCCTCTCTCTTGTTCCACCAGCTTTTTTATACCATGCCACAAAATTAATAACTGCTCCCCGGAGGAAGGCATCCTAACAAACCCTCGCCGGAGCTACCGATCCAGCATTAGTCTCCTGATATTCTCTCCAGCTCTCTTTGAGGTATTCCAAAAAATCTTTATTATTCAATAGGTATCTGGGGAATTTTCACAGTGCTGGGTCCTCCCTCTCCCCCCTAAATCCACAGAATAGAGAGACCATTGCATGATGTGAGATGTGTATAGGACTGTGTTGAACAACGTGAACTCTGTGCGACCACTCCCGAGGGATGTGCACATAGTCTGTGCGGGACCAGGTTCTGTGGGGGTTGGAGTAGAAGGTAAACTCTTTTTGCTCCAAGGTTAGCCGACCTCCAACTATGGATTAAGTCTAGTTCAGCCATACCTTCCAGTCAGCGCTGGATCCCCCTAGACTGTCGTCCCCGTCCCTCAGAGTGGTCCAGGACCGGATTCATCATGGTATTAAAATCCTCACCCATAATTAACCCTCTAAATTGCTCTTTAACTAGGATATCCAACATTTTCTGGTAAAAAGTGGGGTCAAACTGGGCAGGTGCATATACTCTAGCCACAGTCACTGCTTCCTCAAACAAAATTCCTTCTACAAAATTTGTCTCCCCTCTGCAGGGTCCGATACCACACAGGTGACCTCAAGTGGCAGATGCTTATTAATTAGTACCGCCACACCTCTCTTATGCGAGTTGAAAGAGGAGGCATAACATGCCCCCACCCAACCCCAAGCAGTTTTTGATGTTCACTTAGTGTAAGGTGAGTCTCCTGCAATAAGGCGATCTGGACATCCTGCTTTCGCAGGGCTGTGAGCAAGCTTGTACACTTAATTGGGGACAAAAAGCCCCTCACATTCCAGGATACCACTTTTACATCACATCCAGCACCCATAGTGGGGATCCAGTAATGTACTTTTCACACAGCCCTGCCAGAATGTGGCATTACTAAACATAAGCTGAAATTGCCACTTTATAATGTGATTATCTTCATTTTTTACAGACCCATCATACCCACTACAACTCCAAGATAGAATAGTAAAACTCTAAACAACACATAAAACACATTAACACGAACAAAGCACTTTGAACTTCCCCCAAACCAAGTGCAGCAGTCTCCTGAACAGTCCTCCGCACTCCCCCCCTCAGCCCCAGGATCCCAGTCATCCTATGAGATCCTGCCATTCAAGTAAGAACAGCTACTCCCCCCACACAGTAAACATGTACCCGCACCCCCACTCCCAACTTCTCATTAACCTGTCAATAATGATAAAACTTCCACACCTGCATATCCCAAAATTACTTTGGGAGTCTCTCCTAGGGCAGCAATGAGCCCCCACCTCTCTCTTCTCTACTCTCTATACCAGTCAGAGGGGTTCGCCGAAGCATGTTCCCCACATCCCTGAAAATCAAGCGCTAAAGGCGCTGCAGGAACAGGGGCCCCGCAACCACAGATTTGACTCCCTCACCCTCCCCACCACCTCGCATTGCTGAAGCTGTTAGCCGCCAGCTTTGTAGAACATAATATACAGACTCTCACCATGAGTATTCCTCAACCTAATAATTGAAATCCCACCCCTTCCTTGGGATCGCAGCACGAGAGGCTGCACGCTCAGGTGGCTGTTGTTTCCCAACCCACAGTCAGCGCTATGGCCGCACCTGTACCCCACAACCCCATACTCCCCATTCAATATATTAATCCTTCCCCCCGCTCCCCCACCGCGGCCATCAGTTCCCCCGCAAGCACATCAATTTCCTAATCCCCTTTTCTTCAACACCTGGGTAAATACAATGAACCGTCCATCCATCAATTGCCCGGGCAGAGTAGTACAGGGGGCGGGCAGTGCAAGCTACAACATCAACGGAGCTGCCCAGGGTTTACCTATAGCACTTCGATAGTGCTAGCGCCGGCATCTCCTACCACAACAGCTACAATGCCAACTGTCGGCATTGTAGCTACGGGATGTCGGCTTTCAGAATGGGGGGGCTCTGCCCCCCCCCAATCTCTAGGATTCTAACTCCGAGTCAGAATTGGACCAGGGACGGAGCACCCAGCGAGGCAGTCCCGATCGCTGCATGGACCACCACAGTGACGGGCGGAGTTTGCCCGATTTCTGCACTGTGGTGGTCTTCACGGTCGAGGAATCACTGCAGTGATGGTACACGGCTGCTCCAGCCCCCCGCCTACCTTATCTCCAGGCTTTTTCGCTCAGCAGGCGGATCCTCCATCGCCACAAGCAAAAGTCCAGTCCAGGTTGAGAGCACAGGCAGGGAACCGCCAAAGCCCCCGCCATCCCTCCTCACAGAGTACCAGCAGATCAGACAGGAGAGCTCACATCTTAGATGCCCCTGCGGTACTCCTACAGATTAGTTCGGTAGTCCCAGTGTAATGTCCAGTGTCATGCTGGGAAGGAAGACGAGGAAGGGAGAAGGCAAACAGAGAAAAAAAAAGTGTGGGGGGGGCACCAATCCCAGCGAGCGGCACCACACCGCCCTGGGGTACAGGAACACATCAGAATCGGGTTAAATCCTAATTCACCAGGCCACACGACCCGACAGGCAGTTTATTTGCAGCCCAGGCCATTTCAACCAACTTTTTTCTTCAATTCTGCCACAAACACCATCGCCTTTTCTGGCTCCCAAAAGGAGTAAGTAGCTCCTTAGTGTTTTATTTTAAGGATGGCAGGATACGTGAGGTAATTCTCCACCCTGAGCTCTCGTAGCTGGGTCATCACTTGGTTGAACACTGCATTTTTGAGAAGATGGTTGGCGTAATCCTGCAACAGATACAGTCAGGCCCCCTCATATATGAGATCCTGCCTACTCCGGTAGGCAGCTAAAACCATCCCCCGGTCCTGAAAGTTGTGGAATCTAAAGATTATCTGGTACGGTGGTTGGTCAAATGGGTTCTGGGGACGACCGCTCTATGTGCCCACTCAAGTTTTATTCTGCCCCAGTTTGGCTTTGGGCCCAGTAGCATCGATAGAGTCACGGTACAGAATTCTAGAGCATTCTTCTCTTCTCTGCCCTCCGGTAGCCCTCTGAGTCTGAGATTGAGCCGCCGATGATAATTTTCTTGGTAGTCAAACAGATCTTTGAACTCAGCTAGCTCTTTCTCCAAGGGCCAGGACTTTCCCGGGTAGTGGGTCCACAACATACTCTAGGCGGGAGATACGTTCTTCTGCCTCTGTTATTCTTGTTGCTTGTGCTGCAGATTGTTCAACCAAAACTTGCAGACAGGCATCCAGCTTTTCCTCAAATTTGTCCAATCTCGAGTCCAAGGCTGCCAGTTACTGTTCAGTGACTTCTTGGCCTAAAGTTGACATCTCCACGGCTGAAAGAGAGATTGGGCCTGATGCTGTAGGCTGTGGAGCCGCTGGCTGTTTCTTCGCACTTTTATTTGTAGTTTTCTGCGATTTCCTCATACTGTGGGTTAAATATTCATCCATAGTCAATTCTGCAACCAGCCTGGACAGAAACACGTACTTAGGTGGCAGGATGTTGTGGGTTTTTGTCAGATTTGCAGTTGGTATGTGGGAGCTATGGGAAAACACGTCTTTACGCTAAGCAGCTCATGAGCGCCCCCATGAGGCATCTTTAATAAAATATTCATTGAAGTCCAGTGAGAGAGAAAGACTGGTTCCACTGTTTGGGTTAACTGACAGTGGCTAGGGTTCTAATGATGGGGAAATAAATTCCAACAGTAATGCCGACTATTGTTCTGTACCATTGTCAATACTGTCTTGGTCCTGCTTGTGACAGAGATGAACATTTATTTATTTAGTTTTTGTTGACTGGGAAAAGCAGGCTAGAAAATGCTGCTTATTTTCACAGTGTCCCGGGGGGGGGTGGATACAGATGGAAACCAACTGAGACTGAACCAAATTAAGTTGTTAGTGCTATTTCACTGAATGGGGTGGAAATTTGGACAGGACACTGCAGAAATCCCCCACTTTTCTTGATAAAGAAATTCCTGGATTATTGGATTAATGAGGTGGTTACAATACAACTGCATTTTTGGCTGTGAGAGGTGTCATACTTAAAATATATGCAGAAGAGAATAGTGTTTGTGATAGTGCTGAATAAGATCCTGTCCCGTTTGTTATGCAGAAAGAGTTAAAAGCAAGGATCTGTTCTTTCTTCTCCTTTTCTGTTTCTTGTCTGTCTGATTGCATGATCAAATTTTCTTGTGAGACCTAGGAACTGATCACTCTGACAGTCTCATGATTCTCCCCCTCCCGCTATCTCCCTGCCTTCATTTGCTGTTTCTTGCTGTTGCTGTATTTTCTTCTCCTTGCTTATCTGTAGTTATAAAAATATATGTGGATCTTTATGTGAAATTGGATTATATGGTTTGAAAATGTATATCATTATATTGTTGGAATAATTGCAGAAAGCTATTTGGAACTCAAGGGGTTAACCTTGAGATGCAGTTTGACCTCTACAAGCTCATTTGCAGAGTTGTCAACCGGAAATCAGTTCTGGGACACAATGTTCAATTTTGTTGCACCTGTAAGGAAAGAAACTGACCGAGTTTTGGGACATTGTGTGAAAACAGGACATGTATCTTAACGAGCTCGGGATGCAGAAGTTAATTGCCAGAAAAATAAATTATACTGTATATACAGAGAGCAGTCTTTTGTTGGAGAGAGAAAGACTGAAATTTAGAATTAGAAATACCCTCAGATGAAGGAATTTGTTTTATTTGAACTGCCCATATAAGTGCTATCATGTACAATTTTATTTTTTTATTTTATTGTAATTGATCAAAATAAAATGTTACTTGCAAATGTTATAACTGCTCTTGGTTTTCCTATGCTTCTTGACCTGTGCCTCAATAACAGTGTTATTTAAGCCTTTCTTCTTGGGTTGAAGAGTGTTCGTATCTGTGTATACTTATAACCTCGCTTTGTTAAGTTTCTAGCTTGTATGTTTAGTTTTATTTTGTGTATTATATTTTGTTACCCAATACTCTTCTTACGAAATGCCACAGGGTCTTTAGTGCCCACTTGAACAAACACCAGAAAAGGCAGACAAAACCTCAGTTTAACATTTCATCGAGCCAACCTGCCAATGCAGTGGTAGCTCTACTGCACATGGCGCCAGTGATGTGAGTTCAGGCATGAATTTGGGTTATCGGAGGGCTAGCTGGCGGAGGAGCATCGAGCATCCATAGGACTGCTCTCCTCCTCCAGAGAGGGAGGGCTGCTGCGTCTGAAGTAGTACTGATCCGTGTTGGTGGTTGGGGGGATTGGGTATCCAGGGATAGCATTCAGGGGTGGAGGAGTGGCGGCTGCCAATGTCCTGTGTGCAGGTACGCACATGGGCACGTCTGGGTGGCACTGAACGTCTTCCCTCCTGCGGAACATATAAAATGATGAGGAAAATGTGTCTAGCCAGCATGACAGAACCAAACCCTCGAAGGCCCTGAGCCCGGCACTGTTGTGCACCTCCAGTTTGAGGGCCCTGTTCGTGGCACCAAGGTGGGGGCTGCCAACCATGGGGGGGGCGGAGGTGAGCTGCTGGGAAGACTGGAATTGGATGGTATAAGTACATTTGGGGCTATTGTGTGGATCCCTTACGATGCAGCCAGTCTGGGGTGAAAAAAGAACACTAACAAAAAAAAAAATGAGAAGGAAGGTGCACCTTGATAGTGCAGCATTACACTAGTACTGCACACAGGGGGCCAGCATTTATGGCAGGAGTCCAGTTCCAGTGTGGGATTGGAACCCACGACCTTCTGGCCCGGAGGTGTATATGCCACCAACTTAGACACACACAGAGGGGTTAAGGATATGGAGGATAAGGCACTAGCTCAGGGCCACATAGTAAGTAAATGGCTGTTGTAGGATTTCAGCCAGTCTCCAGGTTCACAGCTCCGTCCTCTACACACTAACTAAAATGGCCTACATAATGTTCCCAGCAATGATGCTCCTTGTCCAGTATGAGTGAGTGCAGCTGTACACCAGTGGAGAAAGCAGCAAAGAGACATAAAGGCACTGCCAAAGAGGAAAAGGAAGAATCCAGCATAAACCAACGTAAATAACTGGTCAAAGCTGCTCTGGCACTTCACTCAAGGCTGACACTCGCCTTTGTCTGACACCTCAGCATTTACCTGCAAAATTTTAGTAACAAAAAGAAAAACTTTGGCTGGACACAGGAATCAGTAAATAAAAGTCTGTACATCAAATTCGATGTTGGAATTTATTTTTATTGCCAAACTGGCACAAAAGAACCCAGTGCAAGACAAGTATACAGACTAAGTGCCTATTACACTGTGGGGACTACCGCAGCGCATCGCCTCACCAGCCTTCATCAGGGGGTGGAGACAAGTGTGAATGGCAGCCATTAAATGGTCACATATTGATGACATCATTCGTAACATTTAATTATGGCATCAAATCCTATTGGTTAATTCAAAAATACTAGTGATTATGTCTGTGAATAAATGTTGACCATAAACCCATACGGTTAGTAAAAATACAGAAACTGCACATAGCATCATTGTGCTCAGTGAAGAAAATGGCAAGTGACCAGCTTAATCAAAGAAATTAATTCCAGCTCGGGACCCCAGATAAATTAAGGTTAATGGTCACAGCCAAACAGATCGCAAAAACCATACCAGTGCCCATTCTAAAATAACTGTCTGGGGATCTCCCTTCATATGAATTCCAGAACATCACAGGGAAAATCAGTCCATGTCTGGAAGATGTAGGAGACTGAGAAGCAGAATGGTATTGAATCTTAGAGTTGTAAGATCTAGGGAAAAAAAGTGAGAAAACACAAAACAGATGACTGGGATATATTACAAAATGAATACAAGCAGTAAATACCAAAGTCACTGTACTACAATTCTCAAAATAGCACGTTTACATAAAACTAGACAGTATCCCTGTGGGGTCTCTGAATATTTTTTGTGAGTTGGGGTGGGTCCAATTTCCAATACAGAAGAAACAAACCTTATGATGATAATCTAAACATTCTTCAAAAAAAGGTTTCAAATTGCATTTTTTGTTCAGGTCACCTGGATTAACTGTTTTTAGTTTAAAGATCTGGGAACTTTGTCTTCTCAAAAGAAGGTTGAGACTGTTACCACCTCATCTTGGTGGTTTAACAGCTTCTAATCCCATGTATTTTTGATGTTTTACGTTTGAGTCTGGCACTTCATGAAAATGTCTGACTACTGGAGTATCCAGGTTTTTGTTTGTGCTAGATCTAACGTGTTCCTGAATTATTTCTTTTAACATGCATATGGTTCTGCCTATGTAACACAAGTTACATGTGCACCACAAGGTGTACACCACAGATCTGGTGTAGCATGATGTGAAGTCCCTAATTTCAGTCTTCTGAGAAGTATTCGGGCAGGCAGAATATTTGACCTGATTCAAATTCTGACAAATGTTGCATTTGTGGCATTTAAAATGGCCAAGAGGAGACCTTTGCAGTCCACTGGTCCTTGAAGTCTGTGCTGTGGCAAACTGACTGTAGACTAAGCTTATCCTTAATATGTGGACGTTTTCCGAAATGTATTCTAGGTTTATCACCACATACTGCTTCCACGCTGTTGTCACTTCAGAGAATTGGCCAGTTGTGCCAGATATTACTAGTTCTTCAAATCCAAAAGGAAAGGCTCACACTCTCCCGTGGAAGTCCAGTGCAGGCTAGAGGGTTTGCTAACCCGTTGTAGAACAGAGAAGTCCAGAATAGCCTGCACTCACTAGGTTCCATTTTGCTAAAAAAGCAGTCCAGATGACACACCTGTGTGACATCAAACTTCCAAAAAGATTTATTGAAATGATTCAGACACAACGGTTATGCTGGAGTGAGTAATGTAGTCACCAACACCTCCAACAGGTCCCCCAGTACTTCACTCACGCACCAGGGCACCTGGTGGCAGTGTTGGTGACTACATTACTCACTCCAGCAAAACCATCGCATTTGAATCTTTTCAGTAACTTTTTTGGGAAGTTTTGACAACGTCACACCTGTTACATGATTGTAGGCTGTGGAGAAGGTGACTGGATCTGTTCGTCTTTGCTTATTTTAAATTATTGTTTTTCAGTTGCAACAGGTCCGCTCTATTTCTGGGTCTAACTTTTAAGTAAGCATTGTCAGGTAAAGTATCCTGATACTCCCTTGCATGAAACCGCTTTTTGAGTTCTGATGCGTGCATGTCAAAAGTCTTCAAACCTGTAAGTGGGAGCTCTTACGTAACTGTACTTTTCTCATAATTCTCAGAAACTGACTATGTGGTACTGACTTCTTCAAAGATGTAGGATGAGAGCGGTCAAATCTCAATAATAAGTTAGTTGAGGTCCTTTTTCTGAACCCCTTCGTTTTGACCCTTCCTCTGGTGACATCCCCCGTAAGTGTGATATCTAGGAAGTCTACAGAATATGAGTTGACATTTGCAATGAACTTTTAAGTTTTGATCATTCTTATTGAACCAATCAACAAACTGCCATGCCAGTCCAAAAGCATTGTGGTGTAGGACAAAATTCAACATCTGCGGCATTATACACACCATACGCCATTCTGATGGTACAACAGCATGCTGCCACTTCCTTGAAAAAGGTGCACTGCATTCCACCATTCCAACTGACTTTAATGTCAAGATGTTGAGTTTTGTCCTCTACCACAATGCTTTTGAATATAACTAAACCCATTATTTACAGGTTTTTGGGATAGTAGTGGCTGCCTGTATGGCACCTGCATATGCCAGTCTTTTTCTGGGTCTCTAGGAGGAAAGAATAATTTACAACAACGAGGTTAACCCATTTTTGGACAACCTGATACGCTGCTATTATTATATTGATGATTTCATATGTGTTTGGGATGGAACAGAGGAGAAGGCATGGCAGTTTGTTGATTGGCTCAATAATAATGAGCAAAACTTAATGTTCACTGCAAATGTCAGCTCATATTCTGTAAGCTTCCTGGATATCACACTTATGGGGGGATGTCACCAGCGAACTACCAGTCAAAACAGGTTCCACCACTTGACATCATCGGGGATGTCCTCGACAGCCCTGACAGCAACGGGAACAATGCCGACTGTCGGCATTGCTCCCATTGGGAAACTGTCTTTTTCTGTAGGGGGGCTTCACCCCCACATCTCTAAATATACAACTCTGAGTCAGAGTTGAATCAGGGATGGGGTGGAACACCCAGAGAGTGAGTGGCGCTGTGCAGCGAGTCACCACAGCGACCTGGCGAGATTTGTTGCTGTGGTGTACTCCGCTGTAAACTTGTCGAGATTATAACAGTACACTACCAAAACAAAGGGGTTCAAGAAAAAGACCTCAACTAACTCATTATTGAGATTTGATAGCTCTCACCCTGACTTTGAAGAGGTTGGTATCATATAGTCAGTTTCTTAAAATCAGGAGAAATTGTACAGATTTGGAGGACTTTGACATGTAAGCATCAGAATTCAAAAAGCAGTTTCAGGCAAAGGGGTACCAGGATACATTACTTGACAATGCCTGCTTAGAAGTTAGGGGCAAAAATAGAAGGGACCTGTCTCAACCCAAAAACAGTAATTTCAAGAAAATGTAGACAACTGTTCCAGTCACCTTCTCCAGAGGGTACAATCATGTGGCCGATTCTTTAATTGATGACAGGATGGGAGCAGTATGTGGTAATAAACTCAGAATATCTTTTAGAAAACGTCCACGTAATAAGGATAAGCTAGTCTACAGTCAGTTTGCCACCACACAGACCTCAAGGACTAGTTGACTACAAAGGCCTCCTCTTGGACATTTTAAATGCCACAAATGCAAAATTTGCCAGTATTTGAATCAGGCCAAATATTTTGCCTGCCTGAATACTTCTCAGAAGACTGAAATTAGGGACTTCATATCATGCTGCACCAGATCTGTGGTGTACATCTTATGGTGCACGTGTAACTTGTGTTACACTGGCAGAACCATATTCATGTTAAAAGAAAGAATTCAGGAACACGTTAGATCTAGCACAAACAAATAGCTGGATACTCCAGCAGGTAGACACTTTCATGAAGTGCCAAACTCGGACCCAAAACATCAAAAATTAATGGGATTAGAGGCTGTTAATCCACCAAGATGAGGTGGTAACCATCTCAACCTTCTTTTGAGAAGACAACATTTCCAGATTTTTAAACTAAAAACAGTTAATCCAGGTGGCCTGAACAAAATTGCAATTTGAAACCTTTTTCTGAATAATGTTTAGATTACCATCATAAGATTTGTTTCTTCTGTAATAGAAATTGGACCCCCCCAACCTGCAAAAAAAAAAAAAAAACCCAGAGAAACACCCCCAAGGGATATTGTCTAGTGTTATGTAAAAGTGCTATTTTGTGAATTGTTGTATAATGACTTTGGTTATTTACTACTTATATTAATTTTATAATATATACTAACCATTGTTTTGTGTTTTCTTTTTCCTAGATCTTACAACTCTAAGATTCGATACCATTCTGCCTCTGTCTCAGTCTCCCACATCTTCCAGACATGGACCTGATCCTGCTGATCAAGGATGTCCTGGAATTCATATGCAGGGAGATCCCGTGACAGTTATTTAGAATGGGCAGAGGTATGGTTTTGCTACCTGTTTGGCTGTGACCATTAACCTTAATTTATCTGGGGTCCCGAACTGGAATTAATTTCTTTGGTTAAGCTGGTCACTTGCCATTTCCTTTGCTGAGCACAATGATGCTATGTGCAGTTTCTGTATTTTTACTAAGTGTATGGGTTTATGGTCAGCATTTATTCACGGACACAATCACTAGTATTTTTGAATTAACCAATAGGATTAATGCCATAATGAAATGTTATGAATGATGTCATCAATATGTGACCATTTAAGGTCTGCCATTCACACTTGTCTCCACCCCCTGATGAAGGCTGGTGAGGTGAAGTGCTGGGGTAGTCTCCACAGTGTAATAGGCACTTAGTATGTACACATGTTTTGCATTGGGTTCTTTTGCATCAGTTTGGCAATAAAAATAAGTTCCTGCATCAAATTTGGTGTACAGAATTTTATTTACTGATTCCTGTGTGTAGCCGAGGTTTTTCTTTTTGTTTGTTATGAAGGGGTTAACCACACATTTGGCAGCACCACTCTGTTGTAATCACTTTAGCACAGCTGCTTTGCTTTGCCTGAACTAAATTTTAGTAACACTTGTAAAGTTTCTAAATAGCGCACAGCTAGAGAGTGCATTTTGTTTACACACACTCCATTGTATATTAACCCTTATATAACTGTCTGTGGAAAGGTTGTATGGTGCACAGTGCAGCAGACTGCATTCGGATAGGAGCCTTACAATGCAAGAGGGGGCTGACTGAAAGGATTTAAAGGGGAAAGGGTGCATGTTGGCGAGGGGCTCATTGTCAATCATTTGCATTGGTTGCTGCAGTTTGCACATCGCTGCTGGTCAAGCTTACTGTTTTGCTTTCCCCCTTCCCCTTTCCAGTTTATTTGAAGAAGAGATCATGTCATATGTGCCTCCGCATGCCTTACTTCATCCCAGCTATTGCCAGTCTCCGCGGGGCTCCCCTGTCTCCTCACCTCAGAACTCTCCAGGTAAGTTTTAATGTGTTTTACCCTTCTGTATAGCCAGTACAATAGTCTCCTTAAAATATAACAGAATCAGTGGTTGACTGACATAGAAAAAGAAAGCCAACTAGTTACAGCACTTGGAGACACTCAGAGACATTAACCTTTGACAAAGACTTTTTAGAAGTTGAAGTGCTGGGGTTGAGTGGCAGTCAACTTCGGTTTATAAATTTCACAAAGCGTTTCATTTGCTAAACACTTTTTTATAATAAATGCTTTAAATTTGCAATTAGCAACAGCTTGTTCCTTCGCTTTTGGGAAGTGTGGATGTTTCAGAGTGTCTCCGAGTGCTGCAGTTAGTTGGCTTCTGTTCTTTATAAGGGGTAGGTAACCCCCCTTTGTTGCAAGCACCGGCTTTGCACCAAGGATTGCAGTTTTACAGCACGGGACCCTGACATAGAAAAGGAGGCTTCAGAGGGGCTATGATTCCAGCCAGGTGAACTCCATATCTGAACAGAGTGCGGGGGTGCAAAGGCGGTGCAAAAAGTCAAACAGTGCCACTCTCCATTTAATTGCTGGTCAGTGTGTGGTGGATTTCCTTCAGAATTTTGAACTCTGCCTGTGCAGTGTTGGTGGTTCATGTACTTGATAAAATAAGCAGTTTGACTAAACACGCATAGGTCGGTTAAGAGGAGTGCCATCCTGCAACACAAAAAGTCCAGGTTAGAATCGGGGGCCAGATAGCTGCTTGAGATGCTGTGTAGATTTCGAAAGCCTCATCACAAATAGTCTATCCACATGTATGTCCCAAAGGCTGCTTTTCATTTAGGCAATGCCTGTAGTCAGTATAAAATACTGTAATGACCATTAATTATCTGCTAAATGTGATGTTTGCTGCTGTAATAATTCCGTAAAATTTGAGTTAAAAAGAAATACAGTTGGCTCCCCTTATGCCATCCTCGGTTTTGACGGGTAGTCGGCTTTAGCAGGTAAAATGTATTTGCCAACTGTATTGAAGATACAGTAAAACTACTGTATATATCAATCTATAGCAGTCTCCTGTTTTGGGCAGTTTCTGTCTGAATCCCTGAAATTATTTGCACCAGACAATGTTTTTTGCTGCTCCCCACCTAGTACAGTGATATTTCACACACACACACACACACACACACACACACACAGACACACACACACACACCCATTGTGTACTGTAGCAGGGGTTGTAGCAGGGATCATGAAAACAGCGGGAGTGTGCAAGAGAGTGAGCAACAGTTATCAGCACTCCAGCAATAGATTCTAAATGATTGCAAACACCGGGACTGCAGTAAAACAGGTGTAAGAGATCCCAGTTTTTGAAAACAGCTTTTTCGGTTTCAAAGTGTGTTAAAACGTTTTAAATTGTGTGGAACGGTGAGGGTAGGTTGATAGAGATTAGTGAGGTTGTTCAACAGTTAAATAGTAAAATGGGTTACTTGTCTGTAAAACTAACACTAACTGTTAGCGCTCCTTCCAACGTCTGTGCTACCTTGCCATACACAAACTCTCAATATCGCTATTGAAGCAAACTGCTACTGTTAGCAGTCCTTCCAACATCTCTACTTGTAACTTGTTTTGTGTTTTACTAAATTTTACTTACTTCGTCCACTCGCTATATTGGGCAAAATTGGTTTACACAGATAAGCCCAATATACGCGGCTTTGACTGTATGTGGTTTTAACTAGGAGGAGCATTCTACCATGGTATTAAACCCTAGCTCTCATCTGGAGTTCTGCATCCAGTTCTGGTTGTTGCACATCAGGAATATACACCAGAGTTGGAAGAGATACTAAACATGGCTACTAACTGGATCAAAGCCGGGACCCAATTTTCAAAGGCCCAAAAATCATGTCCTTGCACAGGAAAAGTTGAGCAATTGGGGGGTCATTGCACACCCGCAGTTCCTGCCACAATCAAGTAACCTTGCAGCTTGTGGATATTTCCCTGTGCAGATGCTATACCTGGCATGAAGCAGACAGAAAAGGGACATGAGGGAACCTGTAGAGAAACTGCTGCAAATTACAGTTTCTCTGCAGGTCACCAGTCTTAGCTTTTCCTAGCTGGCGTGTTGTACACCAGATGTAGTCTCTTCCCCTTACCCGACCCTTTGAAAACCGAGCCCCATGTAGCTACCAAAAAGGCTTAAAACTCTGATAGCTTCAACAGTTATGCTTTTAACTTAAGTGTTTTCTTTCTTTTTTCTTTCTACAGTTATTGGTCTATGAAATGTTTCAGATAATGCTGTTCTTATGTCACTGTGTCTTTCAAAAAGCCTCTGTCTCCAACTGACCGCACAATTGCAGTTTCTGTGACACAACCTGTTGTCATGGTGAGCACTATGGTGTCATAAACAAAGACACAACGACGTTAAAATACACAACTGGGCTTACTTTCTAAAAGTGATGTTCATTACCCAAGGGGGTATAACAAATAGCTGTTTCCATCACATTTTAATTGCAAAAAAAGGAAGAATTACTGTTACCCAGACAATCGTGGGAATACAGAATAAACTCCCTGAAGACACTGTGAATTGTCAGGCTAGGGATAAACTCAAAACTAAGTTGGGTCTTTATATGTACGAGGGCAGCCTTGAAAGGTACTACTGCTTAGGTGTGGGGAGGGGGCAGTTAGGTGGGTTTCATAGCCTTCTACCTCAACAGACCTTAGTAAAGGTCAGTTGTGGACGGTCAGTTTTTTTTTTGCAGATCTTTTTGACTAGCTTACTGAGATGTGTTATGGACACTAGAAAAAAAATTAAAATGAAATGCATGCTCTAGAAAACTGCAGTAGCTGAGAAATAACGGGGATGATGACTGTGTGAAGACAGTGTAAATGAGCCAGGCATGTTCACACTCGAAAGAAATACCTGCAGGCTATGGAAGGATATGATAACATTCTATAAAATCATGAAAGTGTACTCCCAAGTCAATAAAGTGGATTTTTTTTTTACAATTTATTTATACCATAGAGGATATGCAACACTTCTGTAGCTGTGTAGACAGGAGCATTGGGAGAGATGGGGAGTTGCTGAAGGTCACACAGTAAGCATTTGACTTTGGTGGGAATGCAGCCATAGCCTGCAAAAGCAACAGAGGATTTGAGTTAGCTAGACTGGAAATGTAGATTTTTTTTGTACTACAATGGAGACCCCTTTGTAAACACATTGTCATATAAAAAAAAAATGGTTCCGTTGCTATTTACCTGTTCTTGTACAGTATATGAACCAAAAAATGTAAGACATTTATAATATAGTAGACGTGCTTTATTAGTACATCGATACTATAAACATGCTTATATAATAGCATTAGAGTGGAACTGGATCATTAGAATATTAATATAGTACACTTACTCTATATTTTTGATAAAGTAAAAGAGATCAATTCTCTATAGACTGTAATTCCAAAACACTGAAGACATCACCAGCTGAACTGCCAGCTACCTTTCTTGGCATCTGTAACTTGGAATGTTTCCTCCCAAAGCAGGCTTCTCCTAACTGGTTACTATCTGGCACAACAATTTCAATAGTTAACTTTATTATCTAGTTGTTTCCCTTGGCCTTGCCTCGGTCCACCATCCAGCTGGTGATGTTACAGCCCTGTTGGACACTAGCCACTGGTCTTCATGCTATGCAACTAGACCTCTCTCTCCAGTGGTGGGGTCGAGGGGGGGGAGTCCAATGCCCCCCCCACAGCATATCTGGGGTTTTCCATTATGTGCACCTTTCCACCTCCCATGAGGCCACAGATAGTCTTGATAGCCTCATGCACCATAGCGTCAGCAGCAGCAACCGACCACCTGTGAGAGATCCCACTCTCTGACCCACCACAAGAAGCCACTCCAGTGCAGGCTGAGTCACCTATTTCCTCCCGGCTGAGATGCACTGCCTGAGTCAGTGGTTTTCCCAGTGATGGCTGTGCTTACTGGATATCCTGTCAGCGCACTTGTATGATAGCATTCAACTCCTGTGCTCCGTCTTCATGATTGGTTTCCTAATAACTATGCAGTCAGCTTCTTTCCTAGCTATTGTCAGACCACTGGAGGTATATTACTTTTTTTATTGTCTACGTTTAGGTACCCAGCGTGCCAATGCTCGAGCGCCAGCTCCTTATAAGAGGGACTTTGAAGCAAAGCTTAGGAACTTCTACAGAAAACTTGAAACAAAAGGATATGGGCAAGGTCCGGGCAAATTAAAGTGAGTGCCAGTTGGTTCTGTTGACTCCAGATATACAGCATTCTTGTCCTAAAATGGCTTATGAAAAATGTCAAACCTAGCCTCTATATATATATATATATATATATATATATATATATATATATATATACACACACACACACACACACGTGTGTGTGTTATGTGCATATAATCATGTGATGTGTATATATTTATAAAATGAGTAAGAAAAATCAGTGAAAACCCAGTCTCCTGATTGGTTGAAACACACCACCTAACAGTGCACTATTCCACAGCAACCGCATGCCTGCCGTTCTTTTCATCCCGGTCATATACCTGCCATTCTTTTTATCCCTTAGAACCTTCTGGATATTTTATGACAGATACTCCACTACAGGACAAGCTGTCATGTTCTGATATATATGCGTCTTGGGTGGTTGAACACACTTGGCCTGCACCCTTCCAAGGCGTGCGTATATCAGAGCATGGACACATGCCTGTAGTGGATTATCTATTACATATACACAAATATATAAATATACACTTATTTTATACAGATATATTACTTTTTCCATACCATGGGTCAAAATGGCCACCAAAGTTACTGTTCTTCAGTTGGATATACCAGGTTACCTGAGGTGCTTGTGCATACTCACATATGGAAGGTCCGGTATTTTTTATGCCAGAGTTTATTATACAGGGCAAAATTATACAAGGCAATTTTATAAGGGACTGCAGCTTTGTGCCTCAGTAGAAACAGGAGGAATGCCTACATCTCCCGGGAAACGCACACTGTGTTGAGTGTTGCTGCCTGCATAATCATTGCACACAACCAGTTTTCTGACAAAAAACAAATGTTTTATTTTTCCATCAAAGCTGATACACATCATAGTAACCAAGTTATTTTATCGAAAACAGAACATTTTGGCACACTGGTCTCCTACTGTTGATAGTGTGTGCTTCCAATAGGTAATTACAAAAAGGACCAAGATGGTGGCCGCAATTACTGCATAATGATTGGTTGAACCAGGCCACCTGATGGGTCTATATGTACTTACAAGCACATGATGCTGGATTTTCTATGGCAGACGTTTTAATACAAGGTCATTTTGTAAGTCTAAAACAGTCCGGGAGTTGCATTCATTAGGGGAGATAAAGCCATTCTGGTGTGTGATGAGGAGCACTCAGCCTTTGACCTTATGCTTCAGCACTTGCAGAATAGTGCCAGTTTCTCCCACCGAGCTCACTCCCTGTCGTGTGTTATTGCCCACATAATTATTTAATCTGGTGATGCCGTTAGAGCACTTTGACAGCCCCCAGTGAATCTGTGTTTTATAAATGTAATTAATGTTGCAAAATAAGAGGTTTGAGATTGGGTAATAACCAGGCTTGAACAAGTTAACATTGTACGCATACTCACTCATGGAAAATTGTGTATGTGTGCATATACCGTAGTTCTGGGCTAATTAACGTGCCCTAAATTCAAAACAAATGCAGTCTCTCTCTTATTGACCTCCGGCATCAGGCAGTGCCTGCCTAAATTCCAGTCTTGTCTGGTCCTCAAAACCCTGGACAGCGCTCCTCCAGAGTAGGTGTGTGCAAAGAATGTTAACTTCACTATGTAGAGCATTATGCGAAGTGAATACTTTGCGATTCCCATCCCCCTCACACTGTCCTACGTCCCACATCATACTACCACATCAAAAATGGTATAATGAGTAAAAGGAAAAAAAAAATACTTAAAAAATAAAACATTACAAATGACTGATTGAGATGACATGATCAAGACCTGCAAGTGTCTCATGGGGTTGAACAGGGCACAGGAGGGGGCATCTTCTTCAAATGAGGAAGAGAACCAGAACCAGAGTGCATGCGATGAAGCTGGAGTGGGGATGCGACTCCCTAGAAAAGGATGCCGTCCAGAGCCCCTTCTTGTAGTGTAGTGAAAGAACATTATAAAAGTGCATAAGGTGCGTAGATGTGGAAACGCATGCTGGCAGAGCCAATGAGCAGCTGCTGGGACTACCATTTTGTGTCACCAGTGGCAGTTTATTGTAAATGCTGCTTACTGGCTCTGCCAATATGCTTTTCCACGTCTATGCACCTTATGCACTTTACTATTTTGCTACACTGCGTGAAGAAGCTCTGAGTGTCCTTTTCTGGGGAGTAGCAGTGTGAAGCCCATATTGGCATGTAAGTGGAAATAACAATCAGTGCAGGTCCAAACAAGCAGAGGGAGCAAGGTCTTTGTTTTTCTACTGGACATTCTGACCTGCTGTAGCACCCCCCCACCCCCGTTCCTTGAGTGCTGCGTTGTTTCTCTTCGTTATGGGGAAGGGCTGCCCACTTCTGCACCCTGAAGAGTTTCTACAGAACGTAACAGTCACAGATATGGAAAACAAGCATTCACCCACTCCACTATGCATTGGTGGTCAGCAAGCAGGAGAGGGCAGCTCACAGTTCAGTACATAGCGCATACTGATATTGGGGAAAGCTTTTTTTTTGTTGTTAAACAATTAGGCTACTTAGCAGTGGTGGAAAGTGAATTAAATGCCCCATCAGACATATAATACAATCAGAGTGAGCATACTGAAGAAGAAGTTTGCTGGAAGAGCAGTACATGGGATCCATATAAGAGAAGATATTTCCAAACTGTTTTTTTTTTTTTGACCATCTCTGTAAACCATACCATCACGGAGTGCCTCGGTCCCAGTGCAAGGCATCATGGGTATGCAAATCAGTGTGCAAGTTAGGCTGACAGGACTTCATCAGAAAGGACATTTCCCTTTAAACGGGCTTATAAAATGGCAAGGATAAATCCAGGGACCTCACTGGACGAAAGCCATCACATGACCGTGCATTAAAATATTAATGATTCACAGTGAGGATCCAGATCTCATTATGAAGACTGGAAAACTTTATTACCTACAATGAGCCATTTTATAAGTGCAATTAACCACTCTGAGGTGTGCATTAAAGGATTAATGATGCACTTTCCATGGGTGTAAGGACACTTTGCCTTCAACCTTTTTGTCTACTATGCCTCTGGGGCTTGCATCATTAATCCCTTAATGCACATCCCATCCTGGCTTGTTGCTTACTTGTACTGTACATCTGATCAAGGATTCGCTGAGAACGGAACTGTGTTATGTCCTGTTAGAACTTAACAGTGCAACG
This sequence comes from Neoceratodus forsteri, assembly GCA_016271365.2. NCBI lineage: Eukaryota > Metazoa > Chordata > Ceratodontiformes > Ceratodontidae > Neoceratodus > Neoceratodus forsteri. The sequence continues at coordinate 23,198,288 of CM028132.1, read as the reverse complement.
TATTCATTGTCTTAGCCAAATACCAAGTCAGACCCAAAGAATAAGGCATTTAGAACACTTGGAGTTAGCATGCTGAGGAGGCAGTTTGTAAGACGCGTGGGAGGAGAGACCAAAGTGTTTGTTTTTTGTGTATCCCACCAAACCACACATGCACTACTTAAGAGTCTACCTGAGTGCTGCACCACAGCGTTTTAATGTCAGCATGTCATCTTATGTCAGTCGGTCAGATTGTCCCCAACTGCGAGGTGCTCCTTTCTTGCCGTTGATAATGTGGAGTGTGGGTATCTGTTTTCACATTTGGTATACTGGGGCCCCCAGACTTTTTGCTTGTTACAGATACGTCAGAGGGACATTATGGTGACCTGTAAGGGCTCAGTGTCAGGAAACACTGAACTCATGTGCCTTGTCAAAAAGTGTTTTTTCAAAAGGCTGTCCCTATCCATCAGCCCCAGAATAACTTTGTGTTCTTTTTTCAGCCCTGTGTAAACGTTGTTCAGTCTTCTTTATGTGATTTACTTTGTTGTATGTATTCAGTTTTCCAATATTTCTTTCATGGCAGGTTAATAATCAGAAGAGATCACTTGCTAGAAGATGCCTTTAATCAGATCATGGGGTATTCAAGAAAAGATCTGCAGAGAAGTAAACTGTATGTCACCTTTGTGGGGGAGGAAGGGTGAGTAAACAGAGAAACTACATAGAATGCATCCAGGCGTGTGAAGGTTTTTGTCTACTCCTTCCTTGGGAGTGCAGAGGCTTTTCCTGCAAGCGAAGTCTGTGCCAGGTCCTGTTACTCAACTGAAAGAGGCACATGGGTTTCATACATCACCAATGTAGAAAACTCATGATGTCTTGGTAAAGTACAGTACAAACCTTTCTGGTAATGAACTGATAGACCTCTTGCTTCATCTTTAGGTTGGATTACAGCGGGCCATCAAGAGAATTTTTTTTCCTGGTCTCCAGAGAGCTCTTCAACCCTTATTATGGCCTATTTGAATATTCAGCAAATGACACTTACACGGTGCAGATAAGTCCCATGTCGGCCTTTGTGGACAACCATCATGACTGGTAAGAATGTATACAATGGCAGTTTAAATAAAATGTCAGTCGTACCAAGGTTGTTTTTGCTTGTCAGGGACCTACCTATCCTTTTGATCAGGTCCGCCTATACAAGTACCTTGGGGCTGCCTTTGACTCAGCCCTCACTTTCCACGATCACATTGATACTCTAGCCTCAGCTACAAATGCTCGGCTAGGTATCCTTTACCGCTACAAGCACTGCCTCCCCACTGATGCCCTCCGACTAGCAGTCACCTCTTCACTAATGTCCCTTGTGGACTATGGCCTGCCAGTCTATGGTGCCGCAGACACGACCGCCCTCAATAAAATCCGACTCACCTTGAATAAGGCCTGTAGGTTAATTACGGGAGCCCCTAGGCTAACTCATACCTGCCAGCTATATGACATGGCTAGGCTGCTTAACGTGGACGAACGGCTCAGATACCAAACCTGCCTCATGAAAAAAAACCTCCTTGGACTATCCCCACCTGGGCTGACTGCCTCTATCCACCATGCACAACCCCTAGTCCAAACTCGTTCCTCCTCCAAGGCCACCCTGCTAGTCCCTAGGTCCAGGACCACACATGGACAAAGGTCCTTCTGTTACAGAGCTCCTTCCTGGTACAGTACTCTCCCCACCTCCATCTCTGATACCCCTACATTCTTCCGCTTCAAAACCACACTTCAGAGTCAGCTATTTACCTTGCGAAGCTGTACTTGTCTCTAGGTGTTCCAGCTCACTATGCCCTGACAAAACTCCCTGAGTGGCTCCTCACCCAAACAAATCACCAACCATGTCCCAAGCTCTCTGAATTTTCTACCTATAGCAGCCTCTGCCCAAGACTACATGTCTGCATTACCTATGTAGTCTCTGATCAAGACTACGTGTCTGCTTTACCAATGTATGCTTTACTCTGTCAATCTGTTTTCCAAATAACTGTAATTGCTTGTGAATACCAAACCTGTAACACACATTTTGTAACAAACTACTCCTTGTGTCTACCATAGCTGTAACCACAATGATGTAAAAAAGCTGTAACCGCAGTGATGTAAAAAGCTGTAACCACAATGATGTAACTAAATGTTGTACTGTATTTGTCCTCTTTGTGATGAGGTACCTTTGGAAACGAGCCTCTGGCTCAAAGGTCTTAAACTGATGTACAAATAAATAAATAAATAAAATATATCACAAAAGTTTCACTCTAGGTGGATAACAGAGAGAATACTGGATGGGCAGCTTTGCACAACCAATGTGTTTTGCCACAGAGGGGTTCTGATTCCCTCTGACCTCGAGCGCGAAGCTTAAGACGTCTGTGAGAATCAGAACCCTGAGGTGGCAGAACACGCTAGTTGTGCATCAAGTTGCTTGTCCTGTAGTTTTTATTGTGTATAGCATTAAGTGAAATTAGCGTGTGTCAGTTCTTTCACTTTCAGAACGAAACTGACTTGTTCGGTCTCTAGAGGTTTCAGAATGCTGTTGTACCACTGAAGGGTACAGTCACATTCCATAACCTTTGAACTGTGGTTCAACAGCATTTTGACAGGGATGGAATTCTGTACAGAACAAAGCTCTACTATGCTTTGTAAAGCAAATATTCTCACTGTAGATCCTCCCGAATAGAAGACTGACATCAGCTCATTCCAAGACTTGATTGTACTCAGAAGGTTCTTTTCATAGAACTTTGACTGTGACCATGGCATTACATAAATCAGATATGGCATGGGTATAATAGGGGGTGTCTGGTAAGAGATTACTCTCCTGATGCACTTAAAAGTTTTGCGCAGTGGCTTGTATAACACTGAAAAAATGCCCAACAAAGACATTTGTGTCTGCAGTGATTTTGAAGGGATTTTGTGAGTCCAATGGTATCAATTTGCAAACAAGTGCTAAACTTTGTGATAGGCTAATAAAAACGTGCCTGGTAAATTCACTTGTGAGCTGTGACCTGTTATATCACTTATGGCTTCACCATTCATGATGTCGTGGGACCATGGACCACTCGTAAAATATCAGGTATATTTTTATTAGGCTCTTAACATATCCTACACATGTGCATGTGTGTGTGTGTGTATTTTTTTTTCATTGCAAAAACTGCATTAATGCATGAGTTAGGGTTCAACTTACGGCAACAAAGGGGAAATGTAGCGTTAAGGTTTCCAACCCTAACTCTTCACCCCCAAGCAGCAAGAGGACAAGACCACACAAGCAACTACAGACAGCCATCTTCAGGTAAGACAAAAATCATACAGCTAGTAGCACTGATGTGCTACCTTCGTGGATTTGTATCTGTGGCTGCAAAAGCACATGCCCCACAGGGATATGTGCTTATGCAGTCACACCTGTGTTTATATGTCATATAGTGTTTTCTGCAGACAGAAGTTTCTATGAGGCCTGTGCCTCTGCAGACAGAGGTACTCATGCATGCTATTTGAGGTACCTTGCTAGACAGTATGATCCAATATTACATGGTTTTCTGTATGCAGCTGTGTAACTGAAAACCTGCAAGCCCCTTGAATAATTTCTAGATCTGCCGCTGAAACCATAACACCCACATTACAATAGTATTTCTGTCTGCATAGTGCCTTCTGGAGTCAGAAGTCAGTGTACATGTCTTACAACTGTGGGTGAAGAGATGCAGGCTCCTACTTCAGTTGCTTTATGCTGAACAATAACTGATGATTTAACACTGTTTTTTCAAATGAATTTTACTTTCTTTTTGAGATAGTGGAATTGTAGCCTCGTTTACACTGGTCCCTTTGAGACCTGCATGAACAGATGCTTCCGTGTGGCTACAGATGCAGAGGTGTACGGCCCTTTGGGCTGTGCACCAAATGTGAGTCCATCAAGCTATAAAGGTGCAGGATTCTCTGGGCCCTGCACATCTGTGCATCTATAGATACAGACATACAGGGCCCAGAGGGCCCTGCACCAACTGAAGAGTCCATCTGGGCGCAGACCTGCACTTCTGTAACAAGTGAGGAGTCTAACTAGCTGTGGAAAGGCCCTGTACTTCCATGACCTTCAGCTGTACTCAGAAACTCTCAAAACATAAACCCAAGTTTCTCCACTCCTCCATCCTCGATGGCACTACCCTAGACTCTGTCCCTTCCTACAAATACCTGGGCATCTGGCTTGACAGCCACCTGGACTTCTCCACTCACATAAGCCACATTCATTCCAAATTCCACCCAAAACTTGGAGCGATGTTCAGGAACAAAGATGCCTTCTCCCTTCCAGTCCACTGGGAGCTTCTCATAAAAAAACAATTCTCCCTGTATTCCGATTATGCTGATGTTGTCTGCAGCTCCACCCCTTCCTCAGCCTTTTGTAGGTTTGACACTCTCTTCAGTGCTTTCTGCTGCTTTGCCTCAAATGCCCCCGACCCATCATTGCACTCTCTACTCTTCCCTTTCTCTTCATTCCCTCTCTTCACAGCGCCAGCTTCATGTCTCCACACTCATCTTTAAATACTGGTTTTGGACTCTTTACCACTCTGTCCCCCTCTCCTCCAGCCTTGTTCCGGTTCCAAACCAGAGATCCCTGCACTTTCTCCTTCCCACACTCCCACTCTAATTCGAGGCTGGCTGCCTTCTGTTACCGTCTCCTTCACATCTGGAACTCACTTCCCATCTCCCTTTGGCTATCCCCCTCTCTACCCACCCTAAAACATGCTCTTTCCTAATCCCTCCACACCTGTTCCATCTGCACTCTGTCCTCCTGATACCTTATCCTCTTACTCTTCCCGCTTCATCCTCTCCTCTCCCACCCTCTCATCACCTCTTTTCCTATTTAACCTTTACTCCCTTTTCCCCACGTTTCCTACCTCCCCCTCCTCTTTCACCTCCCAAATGTCCCCACTCCCCTCTTAGCTCTCCCTCTCCACTTGTACTCTCCTTGAAATAACCCCCCATCCTACACCTCCAAGGTCCTGTATTGCACAGCTTTAACTTACCCACTGCATCTCACGAACAATACCTACTAATGTGCTGCCACTACAACTGTATATCCTGTATATCTCATGAGATCTCATGAAAGAACAATGGTGGTTCTTATGGTTCTTCCATAACTTCTTTGTATGAGCCAAGTGGCTGCGAAGTGTTGAAGCCACGCCCCTAAAAACAGCTTAATGATGATGCTAGGTGGGGAATGAGGCTGCAGGTGCTCTATGGAGACTATAATAGGATCAGAGAGGAGGCCGCCTAAATGTACTTAGATTATCTCTGCTGGCAGGTATTCGTGTATGGGACTAGTATATCGTATATGTTATAGCCCCATACATATATACCTGCCAGCAAAGACGTGGTTTTTGAGCAGTTTAATTTTACATTATCTTATTAATCCTGCTACCCCCATGCCCAAGGTTTCAGACAAAGGACAGTTGGAGACATATTCCAGTATACTCCGTGGCTGACATCATGCCAGGGATCACCTGCAAGTGATTCAGTTCGGTCCTCTTATTATCCAAGCTGTTAATACTGTTTTTATATGTCATATTGCCAGCAGTCAGTCCCCATGCCCTACCAAGACTACTTTACGTACAGCTTGCTTGTCCCATGGCAAATCTAAGGGGTACTAGTTGGTCTTCCGAACTAAACAGGTGGTCCACTCTCCAAGACGGCACACTGTCAAGAGCTCCCTGTACCAGGATCAGTCTCACGTTGCCAGCACATGCCCTGAAAGGACAGTGTCATGTGTCTGTTCATTATCAGTTTACCCAGATATGCACATAAGCCCCATGTGCTCTCTGTGGAGTCTCCATATTTGGTCTTTCATTAAAACAAGGTTGCCCTATGCAACTGTGCAAACTTCCTGCTTGCTCCACTCAACTGTTGTCTTTCTCTTGTTTTTCAGGTTCCGCTTCAGTGGTCGTATACTTGGTCTAGCACTAATTCATCAGTATTTGTTAGATGCCTTCTTTACGCGACCATTTTATAAGGGCCTCCTCAGAATGTGAGTACCGACAGTTGCTTATAAAATAGATAGGGGAAATACTGTTTTCTGATTAGTCAGAGTCCATGCACTGGGACCAGTGGTGTAGACAGAAAAATAAAATTTGTTAAGCCACAGTCCTTTAATGCCCCTTTGCAACCCCCCCCCCCCTTTCTAAACATGTGCATATTTGTTAACCGGACCTCTTATACACAACATTGTGTGTCTCAGTAACTGCATAATAAGAGCATAAAATATGGCAGTACTATATATTAATATTTATAGTGAGCTGTGTCTCTTACTGGAGTAGAAGGTTATCTCGTGATGTTTTGAGCAAGAGGAAACTGAGCGGTTCTGTCAGCCCAAAACAGCACGAGATAACTTTCTTATCCAGTGAGAGACACCCTTTATAGATATTATTATATTATGAAGCAGTAGAACTGCCCCCAGCCCAGAACAGTACCAGTTTTGCTGACAATCTCTGTTTTATCTGTACGCTTTTTGCTGGTCTACCCCGCTATTTGCTATGGTGGTGGTAGTTTCCATGAGTGGTCATTACTTTCTGTCTGTTTAACCAAAAAACTTCCCAATCAAGCTATCAGCGCAGTATCTAAAATGATGACTCATTCAGCCACAGAAGTGATCGAGAAGTGTAAACAAATAGAAAATCACTGTATTTAGCAACAAAAGTTCCCGAGGAACTGTCAGAGCATTTCTTTAAACAAGCAGTTTTTCACCCACTGAAGTGATCTAGAAATCGTTAGTTAAACTGACTGCCATTTTCTGGTTAAACTGACTGCTCATTTTGTACAATGGCTGACAATTTCACTTACCTTGTGCGGCTAAATTCGATTTATAGATCACTTCTGTGGGTGGAGAACTGCTCATTTAAGGAAACAGTCTTTAGTGGCTAAATACAGTGAATTTCTATTTGCTTATACTTTTCAATCACTTCTGTAGCTGAGCAAGTCGTCATTTTAGACAGTGTGCTAACAGCTTCTCGGGAAGTATTGTGGCTAAATAGAAGAGGGTAAAAAGCTGTAACCCCAAAATCCTTGGAAAAAATATTTGTGCTTAATTTCTATTTGCAAAAGGCCACCATCCCATGTTCAACTCTTAATGGAAATAAAAGTTGACAGGCAGGAATTCAAAGTGAGAGTCCAAATCCTAACAGTAAAATGGAAACTGATTGTATCTTGTCTAATACAACGCATTAAACTATTTTTTGTCCCATTCTGAACAGACACAACAGAACCATGTACTGTAACTATCAGACCTGTCAGAATAGCTGTATGGACTGGACCCCTTAACACAGAACTGACTGCCATCCAGATTACTGTAGTGGCTGATCCTGCTGCAGGAACAAAGTGACAAGTGAGAGTCACTGCAGCGGGAATCAGCTGTGCGGAGGAGCAGGAGATAGCAACTGTATGCTTAATGGGCTCTATGCACGAATGTGCAGAGTGGCTATGCACCACGCATCGGCGGCGCATAGCCACTCTGCACCCATTGCACCCCCCTCACGGGATGCACAAAATGGGGCATTTCTCTTTCTTTGGCCTCTCTCTCTCTCTCTCTGAAGATGTCTTTCTCTTTCCTCAGCCTCTCGCTGTTGCTGCTTTCCCTTTCCTTAGCCTCTCACTGGCGCTGCTTTTCCTGCAACTCCATCTTGAACTTCCTCTGCTTGAATGCCAGCTCCAGTTTCCTCAACTCCAGCTGCAGCCTGATCCCTTCCAGCACCAGCCCTGTGTTGACCCTCCCCTGGCACTGTGACTCTGGGTTCCCTCTGGTCTCACTGTCTTCCTCCCTGGGACTGGACACTGCGAAGTCCCTAGGCTCCCTCACACCCAAGGTTTGGTTCCTTTCAGTCACTGGCTGTGACTCGAGGTTCTGGGCAGCCGCTAGCTCATTGGCTGCCATGAGAACCTCCACGAGGTGCTTTTTCCTTCGCCCCTCGTACTGGACCCCTGTTTCCTGACACAACTGCCTTAGGTGGTCTGCAGTGCATTCATTATAGTTGTAAGCTGTCTTCTTCCCTAACTATTATTACACTAGTTTACACCAAAAAAAGAAAACAGGAAACTTTATACTGTAACCAAATTATCTTTTCCAAATCTCTGTCTTGATTCTGTGTGGATTGCTTTCAGTTTATCAATCTGATACACTGGGCTTGAATCCAGCTGTTATGCCTGTGCCACTAGTACGTCTTGAATCACAACACTATGCAATAAAATCTCTCGGATCCCACCGCTGTGCACCAGATCTGTCACAAACCCACTCCTGAGGGTCAGGTCCACTGAGCTCACAGTGCCCACCCCTAAGTACAATCTGTGACCGGGAGGGGAGGACAGGGCTACCCTCCTCGCGTCCTTTTAGACTGCTCGCTGAGGTCACGACTGCACCTCTGCCACGAGAACCCAGGACATCCCTCTAAACTCTGGATAAGGGCACAATACCAGTCTCGAGTCTTGTAGCCAAATATGAACCTCCCATTGGCTATTACACAAATAGGGAAGACCCAGGCATCACACTCTTTTTGTGGGTAGCAGTGTAAAACCTGATTTGGCCTTCTCCCTACAGAACATGCAACAGCCTGGTTCAAAATCCCTGCAGACTCTGGTATTCTCCCTATCCTTCCAGATCCCTTACAGACCCCTTTCTCAGTTTGGTTGCTGATGGTGACAAACCCCTTAGCAATAACAGTTTGTCACAGTTTATTAATACTGTCCCCCAATTCACACACAATTATAGAAATCTCAGTCAGAGAGATTTTCTTTAGAAAAACAAATGTTTTTATTAAAATACTTAAATGTTAATCATGCAAATACAACTAAAAAAACACTGCTTTGGTCACAGAATGCAGAAATAAAAAAATGGAAAAATATACATGAAAACGCACTATACTGTTAGCTAAAGTCTGCCTGAAATTCGTAGCAACTTAAAAGTCCAGAACAATGAATGAAAGTTCAGTTTCGTTAGTCTTGGCAGCAGTTTTGTTTCCTTGTTTGTCAGGCGAAGTCCACATGAAAGTGTGTTGGCAGTCACTGGGTCTCAACAGTTTGGCTTCTTGTGTGCCAGGTGAGGTCCAAATGAAAAGTGTGTCCAAATGCCCTGAGCTGGGGCTTTAAACCTTCTGTAAGTTACAGTGTCATCAGTTATCCCAATTCTAAAAAAAATGGTCTATTTCCCCAGAGCAACTACTCCGTTTGGACAGGAGATGTCACTGTTACCCTGTTTCCAAAATCCCAACACAGTTTTCAAACTGCCTGGTGATGTCACCCAGCCTTACATTTATAACACCTGTAATCAGGATCTCACACAGGTCTGGTAGGAAGGATGTTCCTGTTTTTTTCTTTCATCTCATCAAAGGCAATACTATCAGTTTCCTTGGATCACAGCAGCCTGCTTTTGAAGTGAAAAAGGGCTAGCTCCTGAACATTTTATTTACCTTTGTTTCTCTTGGTTAGTTAACTATGGGAAATACCCTTTGATAAGCTATCCCCAAACCTTTGACAATAACTTGTCAGTTTCCTGGCAAGCAAGCTGACCTTCAGGTCAAAGGAAGGTCAAACCTCTTTTAACAGAAATCCAGTCTCTCTCTCTCTCCCTCCCTATGTGCCTTTGTATTAATGCTGGCATTTCTTGGGGCATGTACATCTATACAAAGAACACATACAAATGTGTGTGTATATATATATAACACACACACACACACACACACACAAAACAGAATTATATCTACAGATAAGGACTGGCAGTTGGGTAGCTCGCCACATGGACTGCTGTTAAAAATAGGAGACGTTTTATAGTTTTAAAAATAATAAATATAACAGTGTATTACATAGCTGGTATAGCATAGTAAACTGCTATGCAAAATGGGGGGTAATGCTAACCATTTCCAGAAACGAGTAGCAGTAGACTGCTGACCATATTTTGAGTGAGTCCATGGCACAGTAGACAAAATTAGTTAAACTATACATATAATGTTACATTTTGCTAACCATTCAGTGCTAAGTGTGAGTCTCATTCACATATTTGTGACTGTCTAGTACAGTATGCCCTGTAAGCCCGTTGGTCCACAGTGTGGACCAATGGGCTTATAGCTCATACTGTAAGCTGTCATTTGGTGGGCAGACGGGCGGTATGCGGGCGGGTTGCAGCTGCCCGCCGATGTGATAAGGGGAGCTGGGTGAGCAGGGGTCCTGTGTGGGTGGGGGGATGCCACCTGGCCCACCAGGGATTACGTTATATAGGGCTTACCTGCGATCGGGGTTATGGGCGGGGGGGGGTACCACTAGACTACCAGGGATGTGTTTTAATTATTATAACCAGCGATCGCAGCTACGGGGGGGTACCACTACACTATCAGGGACCATATGGGTGCTTGTGGACAGTGTTCTGGGTGGGCGGGTGGCCACCCACGGCTGGAGGTTGCTGTGTGCACCCTGCAATACAGCAGACCGCCTGTGGGTGGCCAGCATTTGAGCCGTTGTTTTGGGGCTCAACTTTGTGCCCCGATATGCGGCGCATCTAGGGGTTGTGCCAGTAGATGCGCCACACATCTTAGGCTGATTATCGGGATGTGCCGCATTTGCTTGGGCATGCCCCCCCCTTCAGTTGCGCCGCATACATTGACATCATGCCCCGGCACATTGGACTTGCGCTGCGCAAGTCCCCCTTTTAAATATTGCTCGGGGTGCATTACCGGGGTTGCGCCAGGCACAACCCCTTTGAATATCTCACCCCGATGTACAAAAACAGCCGAGAATACTGATGAACACCTGGTCAAAGCCATATTATAAGGAGCGCTCCTTTTATTATTTCAGATGTGCAAAAAAGTACTTAAGCGGATTCAAATAGTGGAAAGAAGGGTATTATACACGTCAAGAGATAAGGGGCAATCTAAAATAAAATAAAAAAGCATAGGCCAAAATTTTCACCACATCCATGCACTGCTGCTGGAAAGCAGTGGAAAGCTTAGATTTCAACATGTGTCTGCAGGTAATAATCCACTTGTATTGCTCTTTTTACAGTTTAGAACAGTGCAGAAAGATTTCTGGCAGAATCACAAGTCTGCTTCCAAAAAAGCTGGGTAAAATTTTGTAGTGAATTACACAGAATTCTGCCATGTGAATTATGGTACAATTTTTTAAAATCAACTGTGGGTTTTAAATGTAAACTACATTATTGTTTGTTAAATTGCAGAAACGTGTTCTGTGAAAAAGCTGCGGAAACTGTGGCAGTTCACTGTTTTCTGCAGTATTTTGCATCCGTTGATAAAATTCTGCATTTTCCATGATTTTCTTTCAGCAGAAAAGGTCTATTCCACCTCAGGCAGAATTCTGCGGATATTTGCAGTTGCATATAACACTAATACAGTTCTTTATGAAAAGAAAGACAATACTTGTGAACTGTATTCTAAATGAACATTTTATATTTCAATTTTGTAGACCCTGTGATCTGAGTGACCTGGAATACCTTGACGAGGAGTTCCATCAGAGTCTCCAGTGGATGAAAGACAACGACATTAGTGATATTCTGGATCTCACTTTCACTGTCAATGAAGAAGTCTTCGGCCAAGTATGCAGGAGCAGTTTTAAACAATTTTATCAACGAGTATTGGAAAAGAAACTACTCTCCTGGCTGTTTGAAATCAATATGCTTTTTTTTTTGTATTATTAAATTCAGGGGCGTACACTGCAGCCCAGTGCAGTTACAGATGGTAGTAGTGGCTGTCACTGCTTCCCCAGGGTGGACAGATGCCATTGATGTCTCTTATTTTTAACAGATCGTGATGGCAATTTGGAGATTAATAAGGACTACCAATCCTTGAAGGCGTTGTTAGTCGATCAGTGGCCGTTATTAATCTGCAAGTCGCCATCACAATATAACAAAAAGTAAGGAAGAATCAGTCCCATTTATTTCAGTGGGGCTCACTCCTGTGCTGTCCCTTGCTCCGCATCACTACTTGCTTGAGTGTGTGGGCGTTTAGCTGAATCAAGATGTGGAAGGCATCGGTTGGTCACCTTGTTGGGGCCAAACTATGATCCCTTACCACTTAAAAAAGGCTAAAAACATTAAAGATTAACACAGAGGGACTCTTGCAGACCTAAGGTACCATATACCAAAAGTGGTACCATAGGCCAAAAAGGGTACTGAATCACTTTAAGCAGTAAGACCTGGCAGAGAGATCCTCATTACTATTATAAACCTCCTAACATGTTTTGTAAAGTACAGCAAAACTATAGAAAACCTTATTTTAATTTAAAAACAAGTTGCATCACTGCATGTGTGTTGTGGGTCCCGCATTCTGTTTACACTAGCAGTTTATTACCAATGGAATAAAGAGTGCGAGTGGACCAATGAGAATGTGGGACGCCTTGCTGAACATTCCATGACATTTGTAATCACTGTTTAAATACGATTCATTTCTGTTTAGATTGTTCCTTCATCCATTGGATCTAGTTTCTTTGTTATGTAGACATTTGGTACTGCTGGCCCGGTAGCACTGTGGTAGTGCCACCACTCACTTTGCCAGTGACATGAGTTCAGGAACGCACTCAGGTCACTTGGGCCCAGTACACACTGGCAATCCATTTTTAGAAAAAAATTTTCTATATAGATTTTTCTCCTCCTGTACATCGCGGTGCCTGACTCAGTCTTGTCCCTACCTCCCTCATCCGTCTACTGTCCTCTGGTCTCGTGGAGCCCCATTCCCCCACGGATTGCCCCTTGTGGCAGGGCCGTGAAGGGGAGGGCTGTCCTTCCCCACCCAGTGATCCTGCATCCAGACAGGGGGTCCAGCGGACTGGTGACAGAGTGGGACAAGGGCAGGCAGGCAGGGCTTCATGAAGACCGCGACCGCCATTTTCCTCTGTATGTTTCCCCCTGCCACAGTGGCTGCAAGTGCGTGTGCGTGGAGGTGCGCACGCTGTATGTAACTGCAGCCCTGTACTACGCTGCTCAGCTTTGGCACTGCTACCCGGCGTCCACCAGATGGCTGCCATGGAGCGAGCCAGTGAATTCCCCCGCCCCAGAGGAGGAGAGCAGTCTATCGGACACTCAATCCTCTCTCTCCCCACCTACCCCTGGCAACTTGGGCCTGTTCTTGAACATGGTCACTGGCATGGCAGGAGGTAAGGCACTGAATGCCTCAGCCCTCCACACCACTGTGCTGGCGTGTAAGGCCCACTTGCATATATAAACAAACAATTTAAGTGGGCACTCCTAGTCTAACAGGAAAGGGGGATTCTTTCCATAGTGAGAGTTCCAGCTGTTCCCTAACATACCACTAGCTGCTTAATCTGGTTCAATATCAGTCAGTTTACATCTGTATCTCCACTCCACTCCACCATGGACGAGGCCAAAGATGGGCAGAAGTGTCTGTCCCTCCTATCCAGGTCAACAGAAACAAATGAATAAATACTAACTTCTGTCAGGCAGCTGCCCATGGAGGGGATGTGCAAGAAATACCGGTACACATCTTCACCATACGTCCTGCAACTATTAGATTACCTGGGAAAAATCTAAGAATGCAGGGCCCCCCAGCCTTTTATGGGTACAAAACTAATACTGGGCAGCGTTGATATGACCCCTCCCAATCCATGATGGGTTTGGGAACTATCCCCTAGCTCTACATGTCTTAAGTTCCTTCGCAAGCCTTTATTACAGTCTACCTAGGGTCATTCAGTGACATTAGGCCAACAGTGTCCCAGCCCCCTCCCAGCCATGTGCCCTACCCTACTTGCTTCAAATTGTACTCTGTGTGTTCTTTGATTTCCTGTACTCTCCCGGGGTCATACCTGAAAATAGTCATGTGTTTGTCTAGTGTACTTACCTGGTTAACAAAAGCTAAATAAATACTAGATCAGCTAATTAGCACTAATTCTGACAGCTACTGAGTGGTCACTGAAACAAGACTGGGGAATCAACTGAACAACAAGGAACTGTGCATAATGTCCCCCCCCCCAACTATCAGAAGTCAAGGGGAGCACAACAACGTATATTTTGGGGCCCATAAGGGGCATAGGTAGAGTTGAATTAGGAAGGGGGTGCATGTCTTAAAAGATTATTCAAGCTGGGGGAGGAGGTGGCCTGACTTAAGTTCAGTGATTTTACGATATTCACCCCTGCCCCATGAATTTGGGGCTGGGGGCACATTCATTCCTAATATTTGTTTTGTGTCACAGAAGCCACCAGGCACTTGAGGTATAGAGGAGACTGGGTTGTAAAGACCGCGATGAGCAGGGGATGGACTGGCAGGATATAGGATTTTTTTGCTAATATTTACCCCAGAATAATTAGAAGGAGGGTGAGGCCATGAGAAAACCAGGGTAGCTTCAGCAGTCTGGGGAGGATCAAAGTTTTTATCTCTTTGATTCACCAGTTATACCCATTAGCACCATATGGCGCCAGAACCATCCATTACTTAAGCTGACCCAAAATGGCGGCACCGGATTGAATGAGTTAACCAAAAACCAAGTAATGAGTACCTGACTACACATGATCATGGTGTTATTTGCTGCTAGGCACTTGCACACCCCTAACCAGCAGCTTTAACAACAAATCCTCGTGATAGATGTGCTCAATCCAGACTAGTAGCTTCAGTCACATTTATAGTTCTGTGGAATGATTCGGTGTCTGTTTCAGCTGTTCAGTATGTTTCTTTGTATGAATCAGATTACAGAGCGGGAGCTAAAGCCAGGGGGCGCCAATGTACCAGTTACAGAGAAGAACAAGAAGGAATACATTGAGAAAATGGTGAAATGGAGAATTGAGAGGGGAGTCGTGCAGCAGACAGAGAGTCTAGTACGAGGCTTCTACGAGGTAATACATTTTAGTTGGTGTATTTTCTTTTGTTACATTTCTCCTCAATTTGAAGCTGAGAATATGTGTGTGTTGGGGGGGGGGGGATGTTTCCAACCCACTGAGTGACCAATCAGCTCTTAGCATTTATTATTTTTTGTAATAGATTGCATTTTGCACCAAGCCGTTACCTTTGCTTCATTCGGGTCATAACATTGGCAACTTGCCAGCCCCATCAGAACCCCCCAGTCAGAGCGGGTGAAACCCAAAAGTGCTAGCAACTCTCATACCTGCAGTTTGGGGGATGCAGATTTCTCAGGTTTTCTTCCCTGTTCTGCAATCCTTCCTCCGTCATCTAGGCATTGAGCCATGCAGCAGCAGGCCTTGAAAGTATGCAGCGCCGTCCTGTAGAGGAGACAGACTTCTTGTCCCACCACAAGGGTTGCTGTGACAGTGGAGCTGGCACCTTCCCCGGCTAAGGGCACCACCATGTGACAGTGACACCCTGGCCACCGGACCTAGTTCCCCGAGTCTGCTCTTAAACCTGGTTCAGCAGCATAAGAGTGCAAACCCATTACATTCTGGGTCATCAGGTATTTCTCCCAGCATCTATTTTAATTCATATTTTATGCCTCCGCACTGGCTTCCAGCAGAACAACTCGGCACATGCCCAGCCCCCACCTACCTGCCTTCAGTCCATCCCCTCAGAGCCTCGGTTAACCCCCCCCCCCGGGTGGGGTATGAGTTTGAGGGATATACCCTGAGCATGCTTAGCCTCGGACAACGGATAAGGCTGCAGGGACTGACCTGGATATACAGTGGTTCTTGGAATCCAGCTCTGGGGCCACTTTATGCATTTCCTTGTTCCCCTCGATCCCCCAGGAGAAGTTTGTTCACGAGGGGGACCAGTGTGCTTACGGAAGCATTGCATGCAGAGTATGTGTCCCCGGCAGATGTCTTCCCCTCCCATTTGGCACCCTCAGCTGCATTGTCAAAGAGAAAACCTCAGTATACAAGCAATGGGCTAAAGGATATGAAAAACAGGTTTTGGCTATAACGGGATCCAGAGAGAAAGAAAAATTACAGCACTACCCACCAACAGAAAACACAAGCACAAGCAAATATAGGTGTAAATACACAGAATATTTATTGCCAAATGTGCAAAACAACTTCTTACCAGGAGACATTCAGTGGGACCCACTACCCCCAACCAGTTTCGTAAAAGAGCAGAAGGAGGGGAGAAGGTGGAGTTTTGAGAGTTTTTGAGCGGAGCCAAAGGTCATTGAAACAGTTTTTTTTTCTGTGTGTGCTGACTTTCAGTTGGTTCTCTTGGAACCAGATTAGGACCTGAGAGAAGTCCCCCTGGAATTGGGATTGAACCATGGAGGTAGAGGGGGGCCTGAGGCATAAAGGATGGTGTCACCTGTGTAGAGGTGACTATGTGAGGAGGTGCACGCAGAGGGGAGGTCATTTAAGAAAACAGAGAAACGGATAGGACCAAGGACAGAGCCTTGGGGGATGCCTGCTTGGATGGGGATGGAGAGGACGTCCCCAGCGAGGACACGCTGGGTATGCCCAGAGAGGTAGGACTTGAACCAGCCCACAGCAGGGGAGGAGAAACCAGCAGAGTGACGTTTAGAGAGGAGGAGGGGGTGAGAAACAGGGTCAAAAGCTTTAGCAAGATCGATAAATGTGGAGGTGATGAGCCCACAATCCATGCTCGTCAGAACGGTGTCAGTGACTCGTAGCAAAGAAGACACAGTGGAATGTTTTTTTCTGAATCCAGACTGGAAAGGAGAGAAGAAGTTGGATGAGGAGAGGAAACTGGAGAGCCTAGTGAGGACAAGGGATACCTGTAGCTTGGCTGTAGAGGGAAGGAGAGACATGGGGTGACAGTTACCAGGCGAGGTGTGATCACCTCCTTTGTGCAGAGGGATCACTCTGACTGATTTCCTGGTCTGGGGACAGTGCCTAGGGAGAAGGAGAGTTTTAACAAGTGGGATGGGGGAGGGCTGTGGCAGGGGCAGAGATTCTGAGCAGTTGAGGCTGTCAGGGCTGGATTTATGAGGGTTCAGTGACATGAGCACATGGAGGACTTCCTGGGCAGTGACCGGGGATAGCTGAAAGCCCTCAGAAGAGAGAGTGGTAGTGCGGGGAAGTGTGGGAATTTGGGGGTTGGTAGGGCGGGCACAAGTGGTGAACAAGGAGTTAAGGATCGAGGTGATGACAGTGGAGGTGTCTGAGATGAGCCTATCGTTGATGAGTAGGGAACAGGGGAATGGCTTGGATGGGGAATTAAGGAGGGAGTTAATGGTTTCCAGAAGTTAGTAGGAGAGGCATGCTTTTGTTGTAGGGAGGATTTGCAATAAAGTGCTTTTGTGGCTCTTATGGCTTTAGTACAGGCATTCCTCAGCAAGCAGTGGTGACAGTAGTCAGCAGGGGAGAGGGAGGACTTGTACTGTGACCAAGCACGGTCCTGGGATCTGCAGAGTTTGACAGCATCAGCAGTGATGCAGGGGTGGTGGTAGCATTTGACTCTGCTGTGTTGGAGAGGGGCATGGGTGTTCCAGGCAGTAGTCAGATGGTGGCAGAAGATGGAGAGTGCTAAGTCTATGTATGGGGCAGAATAGATGGGGGACCAATCTGATGTAGAGAGGTCAACAAGGAAGGCTGTAGTATTCAGCGATTGTAATGATCTAAACCATTGGTAGGTTGGGGGGGGAGCTTGTGTGGCTTGCGAATGCAGTAGGTCATGTAATGCTCACTGGAGGCACCTGGGAAGGTACTAGCAGCAGAGATGTGCTGGGGATGAAAGAGGGCGGTACCTGGAGGCCGACTGAGTACTGGACATGGAGCCATATTCTATGTCATTGGGGTGATGGAGTAAAATGGGTGTAAATTGCTTGTTACATTGTATCGCTACCCACTAGCACCATATACAAAGCTGGCTAAGGAGTCCCCCCTGTGACAGTGGTACAGCCCAAACTGAAACTTCAGCTGTTAGTGTCTGCACCTGCTAAGAGGCTGGCTTGTGTTTGCACATGGTGCAGGGTCGTGCTGTTAGTCAGTTGCTCATGTTTGTGAATGGGCAACCAGTTTGGAAGAATCCTCCTGCCCCCCCCCGGTTTGCATTTAGCCTCCCTGTGGCTCATTGGTTTGTGTTCCTTGGTGGGCATATAGTCAGAATCCTTGGTTATACAGTGGACCCCCACCCACCCACTCCCTGAAATATAGTCTGTCCCTGGTGTCAAGTGGTGATTCCCCTTTCCTTACCCCTTTGCTCTTGGTGGGCCAGTGGTGCTCATTCAAACTCTGTCTGTCCTGTTTGTTGTGACTGGTCACAGCACTGCACCCCTGTTAAATTATGGGAGGCTCAGGGGTTCCTATGACTGTGAAGGGCCCTTTGACTACTTGCATGGTGGCAACCACCCCCTCGCCCAAACTGTTGTAAACAGTTTTCCTGCAGCTCAGAAAGGTTCACGACCCCCATAGACCATAGTTCAACAGGGCGCCACTGAGAGTGACCGAAGATGGGGGTTACATTGTCAGAGAGGGTGTTAGTGCTCAACGGTCGAAGATAAATTAGGTCTGGTAGGAATAAAAATCTTTTTAAAATTATTAATCGAGGGAGTGCTCCTGACCAATTGGACTGCCCCTTTCCTCTGCACATAAGACACACTTATTCTGTGAAGAGTGTGCCACGCAGAGCTGCCCTGGAAATGGACATGTTCGGGGCAGGTTTTTATTTTTTTTTTATTTTAATATATTGTTAATTGATCTCTAGCAATGATATAAATTAAGACTGCTGACTAGGTCTCACATTTTTAGGGTATCAGAACTGCTCCTCTTCAAATTTCCTCTTCTCATACCCTAAGAATGCACCTTACAACCATAAGAGTGGTCTGGGCAGCGGTATTAACATACAGAAAAAGATACAATACCACAGGTAACGTAACCTTTATGTCGGGCCTTCAAGCTTTTTAATTCCTTCACAGGTGGTGGATGCTCGGCTGGTGTCAGTATTTGATGCAAGGGAACTGGAGCTGGTAATTGCAGGAACAGCAGAAATTGACTTGAGTGACTGGAGGAACAACACAGAGTACAGAGGAGGTGAAGTTGTGTCCCCCACAAAAAATACATTGGTGTGACTCCTCAGATTTCTCAATGACTTACCTGTTTCACTTGAGGTGGTGCACAATGACATCTTTGTTTTACTTGTTCATGAAGAAGGAAGAACGTAACTTGATCTCCATTGGTTAGACTGCCATTATGTCATTACATGGTCATCTGAAGGTGTGAGTCTGATCTGAATGCAAGCCTTGGACAAGATGCAACAGATAAGAAGGGATGGCTAATGAACCTATGCAATTTGAAAATGAACTAAGGATAGTGGATACTAATGTACTGGATAAAAACAGTCATTTGCTGGTTCATTGGTGCAGCGGTAGAGCTACTGTTCACGATGCTGCTGATCCGGGTTCAGGAACGAGCCTGGATTGTTGGAGGGCCAGCTGGGGGGAAGCTGGTAGGGTGTCCCAGAGGATGCTGTCCTCGGGGTCCGGAGGGGGTTCTGCTTTACCGTCACCTGGGTGACCATGGGTGGTGGTGCAGGGGATCTGTGGCTTACAGGAAGGGCCTTGGGAGCACAGTCTTGGATTGGCTATTTCGGGGCTTCCCGGCAGCTTATCCCATTGCACGTTCCCAGCAGTCGGAGCGGGACATCCCGAACAAGGAAAAATGTAGGTGCAGGTTCGGGCAGATGGGGCCTCTGCCGGTGCACCACATCCACCACCAGATCCACGCCACCATCCATGGGGGACACCACTGGTCTTCACCTCCGCCATGGGTGGCCAAATGTCTACGGGGTAGAAGTTCTGAAGTAGCTGAAGGCATATCTGGCTCTGTGGAGTAAGCCGTTGGGGGGGGGGGGTTAGCACAGTGATGTGTTGCAGATGGGCTGGTGCCCCCAATGGGTGGCTGGCAGGATCTCGGACGGTGGTCCCAATGGGTGGCTGGCATGATCTCGGCTGGATGGTATACAGGCGTTGGCAGCAGGTGGAAGGACATCCTGATCTGGCCTGAAGCCAAGGGGGATAAACAAAGTTTAAAAAAAAAATATCAAAAACCAGAGTCATTCTCCCACCCATGTAAATATTAGGAGGACCACCGTTCATGACTAAACAGTTGGCTTGCAAAACGTTGATCCTCAGGTGGCCATGTAAGGGATAACACACTCCACGATGTGCAGTTAAAAGTGAATAATGCACACCAAGAGTGGCTGTTAGGCACTGTGCTATGCCTCAAGCTGCAATCACCTGAGAAGTACATTATTCCCTTATGGCTGCACACCCTGGAGTGTGTTATCTCACTTACAAAATCGGCTCTTATTTGTTAAAAAAATACAGAGGTCTGGAGAGGTGTGTGGTTGTCGGAAAATAACAAGTGGTCATACGACGTATTTTGACCAGTGAGTTTACAGGACGTTCATGGTCCTTTTATAAGTAATGAAATAAGCAGGGGATGACACATGATAGGTAGTGCAGTTATAGGGGAATAATGCACACTTCAGCTGGTTGTTAGGCATGAGGTGTAGCCAAGTGCTACAACTACCCAAAAAGTAATTTTTTCTGTTATGACTGCACACCCTGGAGTGTGTTATCCCTCTTATAAAAAGGGCTTTTATTTGTTAAAAGTATACATAGTTCGGTTCCCTGGGATATGAGCGATGATTTTTAAGTCACTACAATAAGAGCGAGTGTACATCACCAACTACAACGACGACGATGCACACTGCGCCGAAATCATAAACAGTGATGGGCAGCAACAGTCTATTTAGGGACAACATAACATACCATGTTTTTATGTGGGGGGCTGTGCCCCAGTACCCCCATTTTAATAATAATCAGCTCTGAGGGGGGGCTGACAATGGGGTACAGGGGAAATAGTTGGAAGGGGGCCACACATTTCATGAGCTCGGGGAACGCGATTCATAAAAAATAAAACAAAAAAAACATAAGTACAGCAACACAACAACAAAAACAGTATTCCTTCCCACATGGATCTGAACCCAGGTCCTGCAGCACCAGAGGCAGTCACTGCCTCCACTGCACCACACAGCCATCTTGGAACTGCCTGGCCAATCACCCTCCCATATCCTCATACAAGAGAACTCCCTAGCAGAGCCGTTGCATGCAACCCATCGCTGTTTTCTCCTGTAATCCTAGCTGTTATCACCTTTTGCTATGCTGCTGCACTCACTCATCTTACAGGCACTCAATTTGAGTCACCCATATCACTGGATACCCGTAGTTCAGGTGAGTTGTCAGAAAATAATCAGTAGTCATGTGACCTGATTCATACAGTGAGGTTTAAGGATTTTCATGGCCCATTTGAAATACTTAAATTTCAAACTATTGCTTTCTGTAAAATAGGGACATCTCAGAAGCAGTGTGGGGTCAGGTCTGGTCAGTAGTTGGAAGGGAGACCTCCAGTTAGCAGGTGCTGCAGGAAGTGGTGATGGTAGCACTGCAGGGGGAACTCTCCTTTTGATTAAAAGTAACCATACCAAAGCCCCAGTGTGATGTTTGGGGGACAGTCTGCTGTTGCAGGTGCCATCTGTTGGATGCGACATTAAACCAGTGTACCTTGTGCCTGTTTTGGTGGTTGTTCAGGTGGACGTTAAAGTTCCCATGGTACTTCTTTTTGCAGCTACTGTTAATGCTAACTGTAGCACTGGTCATTCCCCATCTGTGCGGCCACTGCAGTCCCATCACTCTGGCATCTCCCAGGACTTACCATCACCTCCAAAGTTCCCCCAGAGCTTGACCCCCTCTGGCGGGGGCAACAGAGACACCCCAAACTCTGCCACAGAATGGATCCAGTATGTGTGGAGGCGGCACCTGAGTACCCATGAGTGGGGCCTGCAAATGGCTGGCATCATCCTGCCGGCTGGGGTCTTTCCAATTTATGTCCCTTACCCTAGGATGTCAACAGCAAGAGTGGACAAGCACGTGCTCATGCTAGTGTGTGTGTGGTACCAGCTGATGTCCTCCTTCACCACGAGCCACTCACGACTGCACTGCCACCTGTGGTCACTCAGGTGCCAGTATTGCAGTGGGGCAGCTGCCCTACTGGGAGGAAAGTGTCCCCTGGGATGTTTGATCCACCCCACCCCCAACCCGCCAACTCGAGCTCGTTCCCAAACTTGGGTCACCGGCATTGTGAGAGTAATGCTACTGCTGTGCCAACGGGCTGGCTTGTCTCATGGCACTTCTCGAAAAAAAGTAAGAATATTTCCTTGATTTCCGGGCCATATTCCCCCCATTCACTAAGGCCACCAATAGCGTATCCTGGTTTGATTCCAGTCAGTTTGCATCTGTATTCCACCTCCCCAGGACCTAGCTACAAACAGGAGGTATTTCCTTTTTCTTTTTTTTAATTATTAACTGTGCTTTTTGCCTCCTTCTTTCTGGAACGGGCCCCCATCGGCTCACCCCTGCCCCCATTGCTGTCACCCACCTTATTCTGGGACATCCTCCACCCGGAGATCCTCTCTGGCTTACCCCCAGGGTGGGGTCTCTGAGTCCCCCGCTTCCCTCTTGATCCTTTGAGCTTGGTGTCCGGGGGAGGGCCTCAGTTCAGCTGAACAGTGGGAACGGACAGAAGAGAGCTGCATCCTGCACATTCCTGTGATTTTCCGTTTCTCCCCACCTTTGTGCATGCACCGGTGTTGTTCAGTGTCTTCATCAGTAACAGTGGGGATAACATTAAGGGCAGAATATCTGTGGGAGGATCGACACAGCCAAAGGGATACAGGACCTACAGGATGATTTGAAAAAGTCTGAGATGTGGTCCAGGTTCTGGCTGCTTGGCTTCAGTGCCAAGAAATGCTAAGTTATGCAGACTGGAGCCAAGAATCCTAGGACGGAGTACTACCTGTGAGGGGTCCAGGTATCTCCAGCGGAAGAGTAGAAGGACCTGGGAGTGATAATCAGTAGTGACCTGAAGCACTCCACCCAGTGCAAGAAAGCAGCAGCAAGGGCAAACAAGATGCTGGGATATATAGCTAGAGGGATGAGCAGTAGGAGAGAGGAGGTTATCCTGCCCTTGTACAGGTCACTGGTGCCACACCTCAAAAAGGACATTAACCTGCCAGAGAAGATCCAGAGAAGAGCTATAAAGATGACTGGGGGTCATCAGGGTAAGGCACACAAGGAGAGGTTGAGGGCACTGAACATGTGCTCCCTGGAGGACAGAAAAGAGGGGGGACATAACTGAGACCTTCAAGTACTCGAAAGGAATAAACAGGGTGGATAAGGAGAGTCTCTTCAAGCTATGTGGTGGCCATAACACAAGGGGTGACAGTCTTAAGCTAGGTGGATAAAAGCAAAGCCCTGGCTCTGCATAAAGCTTTGGTTGTGTGTAGGTATATATGCTATGAGGTGGATGTTGTACCAGTGGAACTGTGCCAATTTTTTGTTTTATTTTAGTGTTCTGTTTCTGCCCCCTCTCTCTTTCTTTCTGTGGTCTGGCTGCCGTCTGAGTCCTCCGACACTTCCCCCAGCCTTCGCCTGCTTTCAGTGTCTGGTCTGGTCCCCACTGAGCCTTGGATCCCCCCCCCCCGACAAGGCAGGGTACGGGATGGGGGTAGATACTTCCAAGTGAGCTATGTGTCAGGAATAGGACTGGCTGGTGGGGGCATACACCAGGGTCTCTTATGGGAGTCAGATCCAGGGCCATTTTCCTGTGTTTTTGTTCCCTTGTCTCTCTGGAAGGCAGCAGCGCATGTGGGGACAGATGCATGTGCACATGCAGTGTGTGTACAGTGTGGGTCCCTGACCAATGCTTCCCCCCTCCTACTTGCTGCCCTCAACTGCACTGCCACCTGTGGTCGTCCAGGTGGCAGTATCGCAGCAAGGGTGGTGCCCTCCCTCCGCGGAGGAGGACAGCATCCTCCAGCCGGCTCCCGATGATTCATTCCCGAACCCAGGTCACTGACATCACGAGCAGTAGCGCTACTGCTGCGCTGAGGGGCCCGATCTATATTGTACAGAAGTTTTAATTCCTATATTCCATGATAAACATTCCATCTGTTAAATGTGGAGAAAGACCGAGAGAAAAGAAAACGAGTGCAGAAGGGAGGCAGTAATATAAAGAGGGTGAGGAGTGGGAAACCACGGTTATATGGGAAGAGGCAGACTTTAAAATGCAAATTAGGAAACTAATGTGTTTTGTTACAAACAATTACTGTCACATGTTTTTCATGGTCTTTACTGTTTTGAGCCTCCATCCTCCCCCGCCCCCTTACTTTCATAGGGACTATGTTTTGTCTTTAGAAGCACATTTCACAGAAAGGTTTTAATTGCTGCTTTTTAAAATAATTTCTTATTGTTTTTATTTATTTCAAATCATATATATTTAAAAAAAAAATGTTAATTTCAAGAAGACTTCTGACTCGGTGAAGTGGGGGTACCTACACTTGTTCATGGATGAATGGGTTTTGGCCTGCTATTCGATGGCTGGACCCAGATTTTATAAACTTCACCAGTGGCAAAGAGCTTGACCAACTCCAACCTGTCCTGCCCCTTCTCAGTTCATGGGGGGGGGACACCAAGGTTGTCCCCTCTCCATACTCTTTATTTTGGCTACTGAGCCTCTAGCAGCCACAAGCCATCAACACCCAGACCTGGGAGGCATTGAAGTGGGCAGACAGGACTTCCGTACTTTGCCTTACATGGATGACTGCCTAGTGTTGCTGAGAGACATCCATTGTAGTATCCTAGCCCTTTTGAACCTCTTCTCAGAACTCAAAACGAGCCACAGCTAAAAACAGAGATTTTGCTTTTAAATCCATTGTGCTTTCTCTGGCGTTCTCCAGCACTGGGTTGCAGTGGTCTCTAAAGGGTGTTGCGTACCAGGGGATTTGGATACACCATGATCCTGTGAAGATGGTCATGAACGACCTATCACCCTTGGTGAAAAAACTACAGGAGGACTGTGACAGGTGGAAGCATCTCTGCCTATCACTGGTTGGGACTCAGAACATTTTCAGCAATAAAAATTACTGCGGCCCCTAAACTGATGCACTGCATAGCTCACCTGCCTGTAGAGATACCAACTCCCTGGTGTGCCAGGATGGAGAAACTGATCATTGACTTTCTTTGGGGGAAGGGAGGAGGTAAGCCCATAGATATAGCAAGTTTACATTTAGAGCCCACTGGTGCTGAGTGGGTGCTTCCTGCCTTGGTTCTATGCTTATTATACAGCTTTTAGGGGCGTGCAGACCCTGCAGTGTATCTCTGCCACTTTGGACAACTCCCCCCAGTGGCTGGAAATAGAAAAGGACCTCCTTTAATCCTTTAAGTTTAATGCATCTCTCAGCTGTTCTGTACTCAGCTCCTGTGAGACTGTTAAAGGCGACAGGAAATTTGTGCTGATCAGCAGCTGTTTATTAAGTCACTGTTCTCAGAAATGATATGCATTCCCGAAAGTGTCCATAGTTAACTGTACCTGAATAAAAAGTGATAGGCAAAACTGTATTTTGCATTGTTTTGTTTTTATGGGCAGCATTCTGCTGCAGTTCTCTTCATGGAACCAATAATTTGGAGTGTTTACTATGTCATGGTTTGTGCAGAGAATGTTAATTATGAGCTGTTGACCTATCAGAAGTATGCTTAGAGTTCTGTACACAGACTGTGACATAGTTAAAACTCCAAATGATTGGTTCCATGAGGAGAACTGTAACAGAATGCTGCCCATAAAAAGAAAACAATGCAAAATACTGTTTTTCCTATCACTTTTTATTCAGATTCAGTTAAATATGGATACTTCAGGTGAATGCATATCATTTCTGAGAAAAAGAACTTTACAAACAGCTGCATATTAGAAACGATGTCCTGTCCTCTTTAAGGAAAAGTCCCACTTGCCTCCCTTGCTGAGGGCATGGAGGAAACTAGAGCACTGGATGCAAACACCTCTCATTCCCAAATCACGTATCTCCTCCTTGCTCCAGTCCCCAGATTTGGGTAGGGGGCATACTTTACACTGACAGCTGTGGGGAGACAGGAGATCTCCAAAGTACTAGCCATATTTCAGTCCTCACAGTCTCTTCAAGACATGTTTGAGGACCTCAGACAAAGATATAGACTTAACTGCTGGGGATGTTTTGGAAGCATCTGCAGATATGCAGTGCTTTAGGTACACTAATGAGAAAACTGCCTTCTCAGATTCCCAGTGCTCCTCCTCAGGTTCTGGGGGCATGGTGTACGTCCCGTTAAAGGAAAGCAGGTAAAGTATATAAATCCATTATTGGTAATATGTCAGACCCATCTGATAATGAAGAGTGACACCAACTATGGACCCTTGCTGTAAGTCCTGTCCAGATACCAGGAGTTTGCTCATTCAAAATAAAATCATGCCTGACTGGTATCGGACTCCTGTCCATCTTAAGTACTTTGAACTGATGTTGCATGATAAATGGTGAAGATGTCATCTTCCAGGGGCAGACTTAATGCGTGTCCTTTGGCCATACACAAATCTAACCCTTTACTGGCAAAGTATTCATAAGTGCTGCTCCAGTATCTTACACCCGACACTCCCAGTGTATCCCACCTGTATCTTTCAAGTAGTTCTCCTCCTCCTCTTCTCACATTAAAGTGGGCACAGCTGCACTGGTTTTTACTGGTGAGCATGGAAACCAAACGATGGACACTGCAGAGTTGGAAGACAGATAAAGGGCTAGATTTTCAAAGCACTTGGAGACTAGGTCCCACTCCATAGCCGTCAAAGTGGGACGAAAGCTTCACACCTGCGGAGGTTTGTATTTTCAGCCAGTACTGCTGTAGGAAACATGTTATGCCTACTTCCCCCCAGGCGTAACATTCCCACGTAGTTGTGCAGCAAAATGGCCACAGGCTGCCATAAATCATGGAGCCGGCTGTAAACCAGATCCACCTTTGAGAATACCACGGCTGTGGGAAAAGCTGTGGCTCTGCAAGTGGAGACTGACTTGTGCCAGTTTTTTCCCGTAACTTTGGGAATTTCAGGGGGCTTTGAAAATCCAGCCCTAAGTCTCCTGTCACCCAGTGGCCATCAGCCATTCATACATTGGCGAGTTTGGCCAGAATTTCACACTTTGCCAGTAAGACAATGGCAGTATACCAGGCTGTGTGGGTTGCCTTTCAGATTTCCCAGCATGCACTCTGTGTTCCACAACAGGGACCACCTCTCATGGTTATATTCAAATGACCTGGGAGCTGTAAACTCCCCCCCCCTTTCCTTTTATCAGGACGTTCTGTAATTGTACCCTATTAGGGAAGGCATTTTGCAGTTATATAATATCCTGGAACAAACACATCATCTGTAAAGTCATTTCTTTGTATATTGCATACCCCATGTAAAAGTATAATATATGCCTTTCGGGTATGTCATTTTATATTAATGTACAATAATGTGATGTCTTTGTCACTGCTTGTTTGAGATACATTGTACCTGTTGTATATTTTAATTTCAACTAATAAAAATAATTATCTGAAAAAAGAAAATTATAAGTGCAGCAGGGCACTCCAGAGTTTGCAGTTATGGTGAGATAATTGCACTGTTCAGTTGTGCTTAATGGCAGTTGGCTGCACCTCATGCCTAAGAACGCACCTGAGATGTGCAATTATCTCACTTTAAAGTACAGCACGTCACATCATCTTATTGCTTACATATAACATGCCACACAATTAAACTTGTCATAGCAAGTTTGCTGGCACACGGCACATGTCTAGAGGCTGTCAGTTTAGTTCATATTCGACCTCTTACAACCCTGCATCTTTTGCATAGAAAGTGCAGGGTGTAGAAAAAAAGTTTGGGGAGTCAACAGCTGGGAGGGGCTTGCATCCCTCTGTTGACCTTAAAGAGCCAGCACACCCCATCACAATTATATGATCAGCCGCTGAGGCTGTTGCCATACATTGCAAATATAAATCTAAGCACCAAAATGCCTGTTAAACTGAAGCAAGCAGCTTTAAATGTGATTGTACTGTCTTGTTGACAGTTAGTAATAATGGTTTAGTACTGTTGCATACAAGTAGTTCATGTCCTGTTCAAATATAGTAAGAATAATATAGTTGAGACTGAAAAATATTTCTAGAAACTACTTTTTCAATGTACATTTTTCACTCTTTTCAGTACTTTTTAAATTTACCATTGTTTTTCCATTCCTGTAGGTTACCACGACAACCATATAGTGATTCGGTGGTTCTGGGCGGCTGTAGAAAGGTTTAACAATGAACAGAGGCTAAGGCTGCTACAGGTAAGAATCATGTCCTGTTTCCCATGGTACTTATTCTTCAGTGAGGTTTCTTTTACTTATTATGCACCTTTTGTCACACCTTCCCAGGCCCCCTACCTGGCTTCTCAAGGGTGTAGCTGATACTCTAGTTCCCCAACAGTTTAACCCCTGTGGAAGAAGTAGAGGGGCCCCCTCCAAATCTCACCACAGGTTGTGGATCCAGATACTGGAGGAGGGTCGTGTCACTGGTGCGGGGCCAGCGGGAGGACGGAGTGTCATCCTGCCCTGACAGGGGCCATTTTCCACTTTCTCTGTTCCAGGACGCAGGTAGCAAGTGTGGGCATGCACACACACAGGCAGGCATGCGTAGTGTGGCACCAGCCTGTGTCAACCCTTTCCAAAGCCACTCTGGTTGCACTGCCACCAGTGGTCACTCAGCTGGCTGAGAAGCAGTGGAGCTGGCTCTGCTCCTTCCCCAGAGCAGAACAGCGTTCCCTGGAATGTTCAGTTCTTCTCCCCCCCTCCCCCGGCTGACCCCCGATGAACTAGACTTGTTCCCAAACCTGAGTTGCTGGCACCATGAGCGGTAGCCCTACTACTGTACCGACAGGCAGGCTCAACCTCAAAAGATTTCATGTAGCTAAGAGATGGTGACCATGTTGGATCCCCTTGGGAAGGTCCTTGCAAAACATCCCACAGCTCATAGCAGGGTCTCTGAAATACCTCTTGACTGATGGTGTGGAGACTGTGAAATGCTGGTAACAACACATGGAGACACTAAGGGCTGGATTTTCAAAGCCCCTGAAATTCCTGCAACTACAGAAAAACAACTGACACAAATGGGTCTCCATTCACAGAGCTGCAGTTTTTCCCGCAGCCGTAATATTCTGAAAAGTAGAGCTGAACTACAACTGGCTCCATGATTTATAGCTGCTTGCAGACATTTTTTCAGTGCGGCTGCACAGAAATATTACACCTGGTGGAGCAGGCGTAACATCCCCTGCAGCTGCACCCGCTGAAAATACAATGGGGAGGCAGTAGCGCAGTGGTTTAAGGCTCTGAGCTGCAAACCTGGAGACCTGGGTTTGAAGCCCACAGCCCCACTTGCATACTGTGTGACCCTGAGCAAGTCACAACTTCCCTGTGCTCCCAGGTTGCACCTGTAAACAAGCTTTCAGCTTAGTGTGTCTCTCCAGGTTAAACAATTGGAAATCTGTGCAGGTGTGGAGATTTCGTCCCGCAGCGGTGTCTGTAGCATGGGATTTAGTCCCAGAACGATTGAAAATCTAGCCCCAAGTGTACTGGAGCTCTCAAATTCTGAAAGTCCATGGAAAGATCTTTCAAACAAGGCACTGAGCCTACATGTAGGTGTCAGCAGTCCTGAGGTATTAATATTGAAGTTGGGATCAACTTAACAGCTTACAGCTTGCCCTGTAGTGACATCACTTTATCATAATTCCATAAATTGGCTGTTGCCTTGACTTAAATGAATAGTTATTTGGCTATGACTGTCTCAGGGCCTCTTTCACCTACACAGATATGCCAAAAACCTTCTTTGAAAGACCTTTTCACAGGCTTTCAGAATTTGAGAAACTTCGTACACTCACCTTCCACTTTATATAAAGAGAAATGGAGAACTTGTCAGATTACAGCGTTTCCCTCTTCTGCTGAATTAGTATATAACTTAGCAGTTAGGAGGCAGTATAGCGCAGTGGTTTAAAGCTCTGAGCTGCAAACCTGGAGACCTGGGTTTGAATCCCACAGCCCCCACTTACATACCATGTGACCCTGAGCAAGTCAGTTAACTTCCTTGTACTCCCAGGTCGCACCTGTAAACAAGCTTTCAGCTTAGTGTGCTACTCCTGGTTAAAAAAAAGAAAATCCAGTTGACGGAATAGTTTGGGATACTTTTTGTATGATGGGCATTATATAAACTCAAACTGTATCTGTAACAAGCAAGTTGCTGCTGCTCTAGCCCTGTGCCCTTTCCTACTCCAACTGGCAGTCTTGTACTTACTGGTACGTCAGATAGCCAATAGGCTACCTCTGCTCCTTTTCCATTCAGCTGTTTGGCCAGTCATCATCACCTGGCGTGGGACCCCTAGACTCATCTGCTGCTCCCCGGCTGTCGGGCTAGCTGGGATCCACACAGTGCAGAGCCTGAAAGTCCCAAGGGCTGTCACATATTGAGATGGGGAGGGGACATGGTTTTTACCCTGGTTTTCTCCCCACTAACTCTCCAGAGCTTCAGCAACATAGTTACACCTGCGCGTGGATGCCCACATGCACGCCGGAACCAGTGACCCTGTTCCACCTACCAAGCCTAGGGGCAGCCCCCCCATTTGCACAATGCTACCACCAAGTCTCCACTCAGTGAAAGCCGAGAGCCAGGAAGGCTTGCCTCCCTGATCCGGGAGATGAGAGCTGCCAAGTGGCTGCTTGATCCTTCTCCCAGCCCCCACCCCGGTCCGACCCTCAACAGCCTGAGCTCGTTCCCGAACCCGGGTTTCCAGCATGGGAGAGGTAAGGCTCTCAAGGCACTTCAGCCCTCTGGGCCAGCATGTTTTAACCTTGTTTGAGAATGTGGAGCCAAGCCTTTGCCCCTTGTACTGCGACCTGCTTGCTTCCGATGTGCTCAAGTGACTGCTCCCTCTCTTGAGTCACTGGGAGCAGTTGACTGTTCAGCTTTAGCACCCTGAAATTGTAAGTTGCCCATCAAATGAAGTAGATCTCTTTTTCCAGTGTCATCTGTAGAAATTCAGAGCTTTCTCGACTGAGGTTTTGTATTAAAATCAAAAGAGGTTTATCTGGAGAATTAAGTGGTGCATGGTTAACACATGTCATGTTGTTAAATATGAAGGGCTCTTGCTTCGGAGTACAAAATGTGTATATACACTGCTTACACACAAATACCGAAAAAGTTTTTTCCAGACCTCTCTTAGCTGATCCAGCCTTTTGCTGTTTCAGAGTTTCCCAACCTACTTCCACTTACCTCTGTATTTGATGTATATTTATCTCCCTCCCCTTTTCAGATGATTAATAAAAGATCTGTCTTCAAGGGCGGAGCTCTTGCAGCAGGGAATACCATTAGGACTGAAGTCGGCAGACATTCAGTACCCCACGGAAAACTTGTAGCTAGCAGTCTGAGGCAGGGGGCTGCCCCCGACATCAGCTATGCCCGATGTGAGATGTGGTATAATATGGACGGTCCCCTGGCACCATCTCAGTTCTTTTCTCGCTGTTGACCTGTGTAGTTCGGCTCTTTGGATGCCTTCCTTAGCAGTCGACAGCCATCGAACATCAGAAGTGTGTTAATTCTTCAAGATCCTTTTTTCAACACCTCGTTTATGTCATCGCCCTTCCCACCGCGGCAAAAGTCAGAGTGTGCGTCCGGGAAGCAGATCCTGCCAAAAGATGGCCATGCGGCCTGGCTCTTCTGCCTAGGCCCGGAACACTAGCCTGACGCCTGCACACATTGTCAAAAGTTCACCAGAAGACGTGTGCCAGGAGGGCCCATGCACTCAAGACTTTCCTGCTAGGAAAGAAGCTTATGGTCATGCAATGAGGATCAGGAGCCAGCTCATCCTCTCCTGCCAGGGATTCCCCACCCAAAAATAGGTCATCTGGGGGGAAGCATCACCACGAGGATAAGGATCGGGCCAAGTCTGAATCCCGCCCTAAGTCAACAGCCAAGCAGGCCTCATCTTCCAATGCCCGGCCCCTCAGACCCGGCACCAGCCCCTGCGGTCATCCCAGTAGCAGACATCAGGAGTCTGTTCACTACATGGTGGAATACAGCTAAAGGAGATCTTCTGTATAGACCCCCAGACACTGTCCCTTCTCCACCACCCATGGGTCCCCCGCCCACCCCAGGGCATTGGGGGGGTGAGGATGAGCACCCATGTCCAGACCCTAAGGGGAAGAGAACACACGTCTAAGTCCACTCCCGCCTCCTCTCAGGGCAAACATCGGGAGTCAGCCTCATTGGGACACCATCACTCGTTCCTGGCTCACTGACCTCTAAAACCCTCATGGTCGACCCAGGAAAGCCTATCCAGGGCTCAGGACAGGCCCAGTTCTTCTGATAAATGCAAGCGATCAGAAGAACCCCAGGTAGGCAGGAGGCCGCCTGGGCTCGGACGCCTCCCCCTCCAACTAAGGTGCACTCTCCTCCAGACCAGCGCAAGCCTAGCCGGTCGCCTACTCTGTCGACCCACTCCCCAGCGCCTGACATGGGGCAGTTGCCGGATGAAGACCAGCTGTTCGCCCCTCCTTCAAGGGACCAGACACCTGACAAAGCCACCCCGAACGCCAGACCTACAGACAAAGGCACTGCCAGTCATCGGCCTACTGATGCCGGGATCCCGGACCTGACGCCTGCTGAGTCAGAGCCCCAGACGCCCGCACCTAAAGACCCAACGCCCAGCCCCTCAGACCCGGCACCAGCCCCTGCGGTCATCCCAGTAGCAGACATCGGGAGTCTGTTCACTACATGGTGGAATACAGCTAAAGGGGATCTTCTGTATAGACCCCCAGACACTGTCCCTTGTCCATCACCCATGGGTCCTCCGCCCACCTCAGGGCATTGGGGGGGTGAGGGTTAGCACCCATGTCCAGACCCTAAGGGGAAGAGAAGTAAATGACCCTCATCTCCATCTTCCCCTCCTGTCATGTCTTCCTCGGATGAAGGCAACATGGATTCAGAGCCTTACTCAGTCAAGGAATTCTGTCTTCCCTCCCCAGGACCTAAATATTCCCACGCCCCCGATGACCCCTCATTTTGGACATTATGAAGCACATCCAGGCTATATCTGAGTGGGAGACTGAGGATCTGGACCCAGAGCGCAAGTGCCTGGCCAAGTTCCTCGGAGAGAAGGAACCCAAACCTTTGGTGATTCCACTGTTCGTGGAACCATTTCAGGACGTAACATGCCTCAACTGGCGTATGCTGTCCCCCATTCTGGCAGTCCCTAGAAAGGCAGACAGACTTTATAAGCCTCCAAAGTCCGAACCTTTTCTGGCCGAACAACCAGAGGCCAATTCATTGGTCCTCACGGCTGCCCACGACAGAGAGTCTCAGCCAAAGCATTTGAGTTCCCAACCTCCGGATCCCGTCTCTAAAAAGTTAGATGGTTGGGGCCGAAAAGTCTTCTCCTCAGCCACTGGGGCCATCAGGTCTTTGAACTTCATGGCCCATATGATTACCTACCAGCAGTCATTGTGGAAGAAGACAATGGAACTCGTTGAAGCTGTGCCAGACTCTGACTCGAAACAAGAAATTCTAACGTGTGCCCAGTCAGGTTTAGATGTAGACAAACGCCCTCAGGTGTTCTTACGACGCTCTGGATATGGCCTCTAGAGCAGCCGCCTTGGGGGTCTGTATGAGACGGCAGTCTTGGTTTAGGCTCACGGACTTCGAGCCGGACCTACAAGAGTCCATTCTGGATTCCCCTTTTCAGGGTCCCATTCTGTTTTGCCTGGAAGTTAAACAAATTATTAAGAAACTTCAGGAGTCAGGAAAAGCAGTGGCTGACATGCACTGCATGTATAAATCCCAGCCTCAGGAACCCCGCCAACGCCCTTTTTGCAAAAGACAAGGGCAAGGACAGGGGAGTAAATAGTCCCACAGTAAGGGGTTCAAGAGGCGGGGTCACCCTGCCCCTCAAGGTTCCCAGGGCCCCAAGCAGCCCAAAACTCCCAGGGGCCCCTCCACCCCCTCAGCATGGCTCCCTCTGCCCCCCTCCTCCCTTCAGGGACAGGCAGAGTGCGGTTTGTGCTTTACCCACTCAGATGGTTCAGTATCACTGTGGACCAATGGGTACTGGATACCATTCGAAAAGGGTACACAATAGAGTTCATCTCTGTCCCGCCGAACAAGCCCCCTCCCCCCTTGTCCACCAGAAGAAAAAATTACTCACCATAGTAATGTTGTTTCTTCTAATGGAGTCTTGCTGTATTCTGACTATATGCAGTTAGCCCCAGCACTTGAACTGCCCTGGAGAATAAAGAGTTAACTCTATGCAAAGGCATAGAATGTTGAGCTCGAGCTCGTTTTTCAAACCTCTGTCTGTGGTACTCTGAAGTGTAACCGTCAGATTCTTATGAGCACTAAACTAACTAACTCAAAGGAAGAAGTTGTTTCCAAAATCTTGAGCCAAATGACAAAACAAAGCTTTAGGGTCAGAAGACTCAAGTCGAGAACACCCAAAAAGAACACAACAGGTAGTGGTTTATCAAAAACTTAATAACAAACAGAAACTCCCTAAGAGATGGAGGCATGACCAGTACACCTCTGGGGTGCAGCACTGTGCCTGCCCCACCACATCCCAAACTGCTAGGTTCCAGGAGGGGAGGCAGGGAGGGAGGTCAGAATACAGCAAGACTCCATTAGAAGAAACAACATTATTATGGTGAGTAATTTTTTTCTTCAAACCACATGAAGTCTTGCTGTATTCTGACTGTATGCAGACTACCAAGCAGTACCCCCTTGGAGGATGGATTTAGAGAACCTATTTTGGGATCAGGCTGTGCAGCACAGCCGTGTCAAACCTAGCATCACTTCGTGACAGAATGTTCAAAGAGTAATGCTCGGTAAAGGTGTAAACAGATTTCCAGGTAGCTGCTTTACATATCTCCACTAATGGTATATCTCTAGTTGCTGCGATAGAAGCATCTGTACCTCTGGTAGAGTGAGCCCTCAGGTCTGAGGGAGGCTCCTTCCCAAGTTTGGAATAGCAGAATTGAATGCAAGAGACAATCCACCTGGCAATAGACCTCTTGGTAGCAGGCTTGCCCTTTCCCACCTCACCATAAGTGAGAAATAATTGAGAACAATCCTTCCTATGGGCTTTAATATGCTCAATATAGTAACCGAGAGCCCTTTTCACATCTAGACTGTGTAGCCTCCTCTCTCCAGAGGAAGAATGATCAGTGAAAAAGACAGGCAGAGACATAGACTGGTTCAGATGAAAGTCTGACACCACCTTGGGAAGGAACTTTCTATTGGTATGAAGAACCACCTTATCCCTATGAAAGGAAATGAAATCGGGTTCCACTGATAAGGCCTGTAGTTCACTGATCCTCCTAGCTGAGGTAATGGCTACCAGAAATACAGTTTTCCAAGTCAGGTATTTCAGCTTGGCTGCAGATAAAGGTTCAAAAGGGGGCTGCATGAGCTGTGCAATACAGATGTTCGGATCCCAAGAAGGAGTGGGCTCCCTGAAGGGAGGATTGACATGGACCAAGCCTTTGAAGAACTTCTTGAACACTGGATGAGAAGCTAGGGAAGATGCCTTACCAGCTGAAAGAAAAGCAGACACAGCTGCCAAGTGTACTTTAAGAGTAGTAGGCCGGAGGCCTAAACTGTTAAGATGCACCAAATAGTCCAGAACAGTGGCAGTGTCAGCCAGCTCTGGCTTAATATGCCTACTGGAACACCAGAAACCAAACCTCTTCCATTTGGAGTTGTACGTCTTCCTAGTGGCAGGTTTCCTGCTAACTTTAAAAATATCCAAGACTGATTGGGACAGATGCAAACTTGCACATTCTAACTCTTCAAGAGCCAGGCCTTGAGCCTGAGAGTCTGAAGGTTGGGGTATAGAATCCTCCCCTTAGAGGAGGTGAGGAGACTGTACTGCCTGGGAAGACACATGGGCAGTGTTACTGACAGTGACAACAGAAGAGGATACTAAGCCTGTCTGGCCCAGTCTGGAGCCACCAGAATCACCTTGCAAGGCCAGGACCTGATCTTCAACAGGACCCTGAATATCAGAGAAAAAGGAGGAAATGCATACAGAAACTTGTTCGTCCAGTCTAGTAGAAGAGCATCCTGAGGAACCGAACCCAATAGGGGTGGTCTGCAGCAATACAGAGGGAGTTGATGATTATCTGGGGCTGCAAAGAGATCTATCTCTGGGGTGCCCCATCTCCTGAAAATGGCTTGAAGAATGACAGGACTAGGGTTTGCAGCATCTCAGTCTCTGAGCTTTGCCGGGGATCAGCTTCGGCTACCGCCGCAGATCAGACCGACAAACCCACTGTTGTGTGTTTCCTTTTCCGGGCTCGTTTGCGCCCCGGTCATGACGAGGGTTTCCCATTTTGTTGTCAGATAAATAAACAACCCGACAAACTGCAGATATTTAAGTAAATGCTCAGAAATGTAAAGTTTAGTAGCCTTTATTTATCGTATAGTAAGGAGCCGAGGTTGAGTGTGACCGTTCTGCTCGATCACCACAGTGCCCCCAATCACTTTAAACTTTTAATTTTTTTTTTTGTGCATGAGGGTTTCTAACTCATTATAATGCAAGTCATCCAATGAGAATGCTCCGTTTCTGACTTTTGGTTTATTTATTTTTAAATTGTTTTACCAGGTAAATATACAGAGAAGTAGAAATCTCATTAACAGATGTGACCTGGGGGCAGGTGAGACAGAAAAAAACATGGAAGGAGTAACCATAAATTAAAGAAAAAAATCACTAAATGGCAAATAATGACGACAGTTCTGGCAATACAGTATATATAAAGGTTTGTTTCTAAGTACAAAATAAAAGTTGTGTAGTTTACTTGTTATTTTTTTTTTGTGATGCTAGTTTGTTACAGGCACATCTAGTATTCCGTATGAAGGATTTGCGTCACTGCGGGGGAGCAATGGACCAAGAAGATTCTGTGTGGAAAAATGGGGCAAAATCACAGCACTTCCCAGGTATGACTGTTGATGGTGTAATTCTTGAAGTCTTGTGAAATTTAGGGACTCTCACTTTGTCAAAGATAAAGTGAAGTAAAACTTATCATTTAGCCCCCCTCCCATGGTAATTTTGTTTATGCCGTGGCTCTTAGGCTGGGCATCTGCGTCATCTGTCAAATAAATAAAGCTAAAGTCTGATTAGCTATAAATAAATGTAAAAAAAAATCTTTTTGCAAAACAGAAAGAGCTAAAGATAGGCAGTTAGCCATTTGGCAGGGAAACCAAGTTAAAAAAAAAAAAGCTACTCACTTTGTTCTGTTGCAGTGCATTGTGGGATATGTATGCAAATGACCACAGACAAGCTTAATGAGGACAGGAAAGAATTTCTAATTTGGAGCTGTTTTTTTGACATATAGATTTTTATTGCCCATCCAGCCACCTGTTTGTGGGGATATACCTTGATCAGGCCAAAGAAACCTCGGCCATCATGGAGATGTCACTGGGCGTTTTTCTCCCAGCTTTCTTTGCCACTTGCTCCACCCAGTGGCATGAGTAGTGTGGCTGTTTCGGCACAATGCAACCACAAGCTCCCAGGCTCTTGCAGATGTCGCTCTGGTGCCACAGCCCACCACCATCCCTCTTCAGAGGGCGCACACTGCCTCCATTCCCGCTGTTCTTTCTCAGTGGTGCTTCACGAGTTCGCTTCAGAACCGGGTCACCTGCACCGCAGCGTGACACATTGCCGCCGGGCGTTTGGGGCAGTCCTTTTTGGAGCTGTTTTTAATGTCCCTATTTTCAGCAGACATAATATTCTTAACCCCCAGATGATACAAATGTAATTATACCTGAATAAATGTTGATGCGAAAAACCGTGGGCCTCATACGTAATCGTAAGGGAATATCGCTAAGGTGTCACAGGTACCACTTATAGACAGTCCTCTGTCTTGCGTACTAGGTGGCAAGCTTTCCCTGTGCATCACTTAATGCATTGTGATAGTGCGAGGAGGGGGGGTTGCCAAATAATTGACCTGCATGAAAAGCTCAAGGAGGAGAGACAGAAGGACCTCAGTATGTACACCCAGGAGGACAGGAGGGAGAGAGGGGGATATTATAGAGACTTTCAAATACCTCGTAAGTATAAATAAGGTACATGAGGGAAGCATTTTTGCAGAGAAAAAGATGCTCAAGAACAAGGGGTCCTGCCATAAAGCCGGTGGGTGGGGGTAGACTCAGGGGAGATGTAAGGAAGTACTTCTTCACAGAAAGAGTGGTGGATGCCTGGAACAGCCTCCCAGCGGAGGTGGTGGGGGAAAAAACTGTATTGGGGTTTAACAATGAATGGGATAAGCATAAGGGAACCTTAGGGGTAAGGCAAGGGGGAGTAGAGCTGGAGATCAGGCAGGGTCTGTGGTAATACAGTAGGTTGGGGGAAAAATGGGCAGACTAGGTGGGCCAAGCGGTCCTCATCTGCCATCAGATTCTACGTTTCTATGTTTCTGCCTGCAGGGCCTTGCTCAGAGCTTGCTGACCCTCATAAACCCCATCACAGACTTTTGTGAAACCGCTGCAAAACACAGAAAGAGGTGCATTCCAAGGTATGAATTTGTAGAAGAAAGCCACCTGGTGGCTCGGCAACAGATTGTCTTGCTGCCATGCATGTGACCAGTGTTCAGGAGCAGATGTCACCTGCAGCACTAGGGGCTGACCGGGCTGTACGCAGCGCACCTCAGCCGGAAGAAGGCTGGGGGTGGGATCTGGTGCACTAGTGACCTCTGTAGGTGGGCAAGGGTACTTACTCTTCCAGCAGGGGTTTGCTGGGTCTGCGAGGTCATCAGAGCATTGCTCATGCAAGGGGAGGAAGGAGCATGTAAGGGGAATAAAAAAAAGGTGAATCTCCAAAATAAAAAAATAAAAAAACTGCCATCTACAAGACAGCTCATAGATACTGAACAGGGTACATCCCTGAAAACCATGTATCCCTGGTTAGACGACAGGGGTGAGGGGAGAAGGAAAAAAAGATCTATAGAAAATGTCTCCAGCACAGCGCACAGTAAGCTAGTTGCAAATAAATGCTGTTTTAATATGTGCCAACTCCATTCACATGCCTACAGTACGTATAGTAGAAAAGAACTTGGTGCAAATAGCAAAAAAAAGATGCTGTAGTGCTGGGAGGATTTCCAGATATTTGCAAACTTTTCTGGAGCCTCTCACATTGGCATCACCCGAAGCCCCAGTGCTTTGCTCTAAACAAACCATCATCAGGAGTCTTTTTGCAAACCCTCTGCCTGTAAAACTGCAGGCAGAACATAAGGGTGTTGCAAAACAGCTACAGGGTGTTGAAAAGCCAGTGGGTGCACAGATTATTATGAAACTCGGACTAGATGTGAGCCATGAGGGAAACCACAGGGGGTCCGGAGGGGGGGTTACATTCTCCCCACTAAACCCTAGCAAGTCTTCGAATAATAGTCTGGCCCTTTCTGCAGCTTCTACAGAAAGAGGTTGATCAACGTTAGCCCAGGTCGGCATCCAGCAAAGGCAAAAGACTACAAACAGGCATTCATGCATGTTTGTAAGCCTGGAAAGGTCAGCTAGATCACTGGTAAACTATAAGGAGCAGACAGAGGACCACTGGACCACCAGAGAAGCACTATGAATAGAGGAAATGTTACATAAGCAACAGCAGGGTGAAGGTTGCACCCAGTATACTATGGTTACATGTGTTGGAGTCACGGGGTGAAGCAGAGTGGCTTCAGTCACCCTAAAGAATGGTATATTGAGCACAAAGCACAATCTCTGGATTGCTTGTAGTGTGTATCAAATGGGAATTGTTATTTACAGGAAAGGTAAGAAAAAGTGACAAAGGGAAACAGAGACTACAGTTGGAAACTTGAATACAGTGGTATTGTATTATACTGTATGTTTGTACAATTCTGTTTAATAGGTTACTAATATGACTGTATATTATTTGTCAGGTACGACTGAAAAAGGGCACGCATTGCCCAGATCACCTCCTGGTATCACTTCCTAGTAAAACAAAATAAGCGGATTTTTCTTCCTGTTACTGGGGTTGGGGGTGTTTGAAACAGTGGCTGAACTGAAGTGCTTTTAAAGGGTTCCTTGAAACTTTCAAGGAACCTCAGGGGAAAGTGTGTGGTTGTACAAGATCAAACAACTGTTCTCAACCAGTCAGATTGCAGGATTCGATGACGGTTACCCTAAAGCGAGCCTAAAGGTGAGAGTTGGAAGGATATGTGAATTCATTCACCGCTGGTCCCTATGTGTGTTATTCATAGCACTGTGCCACGTGCAGTACTAAACGGGTGCAACTAACTGATGTTAGGCAAAAAATGGAAATTACATACTTACCATACTTATTGATCTTCTTGGACAGTCTCCATCACTCATTCACACTAGTGGGATAGCGCTGGAGGCGCTAGGACCAAGCGGGAGCCTAATATTTTCAGAAGGGTCGGCACCGAGACAGGACCACACATGCGTGGCACCGCAAGACTAGCTCACGCCTGTGTAGGCTATCTCGGCATCGACTCTCCAACCGCCTCAGGACTTTTTCAACTGAGGAGGTGCAGCGTAACTAATGAGAATAACTTATCTTGAGTTTCTGGGCCTGAGAAGGCCCAGATGGCCTTTGCAAGAAAGGTCAAAGAACAATGTCTTCACAGTCTGAACCATAGGACCATGAAGACCAGAAAAGAAAAAGAGTGAACCCAGGGGATGGTGAGAGTGCGTGAGAATGAGTGATGGAGACTGTCCAAGATGATCAATAGTTACGGTAAGTACATAATTTCCATATCTTCCTGGATTAAGTCTCCATCACTCATTCACACTAGTGGGAGAGTACCAAGCTAAAACCAACAACCCTGAGTAGGGTGGTAGGAGATAGGGTTCACTCAGAAAGGACAGACGAGGACTGTTCTGCTAATAAAAAGAGCTGTCTTGTAAAGAACATCTAGAACATAGTGCTTACAAGATAAGGGCTCGACTTGTAACTTACCACTTTGCAGACGACTGCAGTGGGCACAAAATGAAAGTCTGCCAGAAAACCGTAACCACTCTAAGAGAGCGACAAGAACCTGGCCTCACAATTAGGTCTAGGACCAAAATTAATAGTGTCAAAGACATGTACTAATGTAACGTAAAGGGAC
Organism: Neoceratodus forsteri; assembly: GCA_016271365.2. Classification (NCBI taxonomy): domain Eukaryota; kingdom Metazoa; phylum Chordata; order Ceratodontiformes; family Ceratodontidae; genus Neoceratodus; species Neoceratodus forsteri. The sequence continues at coordinate 23,157,375 of CM028132.1, read as the reverse complement.
CTCAGGAACTGAAGGAGTCGGAGGTAAAGTCTACTGGTTCAGGATAGACCGGAAAGTGCAGATGGAAACCCCCACTGTCAAGTATGGTTGACCTGTAAACAACAGGTCCAGGAGCACTTGAACCCCTTACTTGGTGAGCAGAGGGGGTCCAGGTGGGGTTAGCCCATCAAGAAGAATAGTCTCCATTTAGTCACTGGAACCCTCCTGATGGAAGTCCAAGCATGACTTAGAAGCCTCTTGTGGTGGTCTAGTAGAACCAGATCCTACCCACTGCATATTCCAAAAAGGAACCATCCTGCCCTCGTATGTACAACTGCAGTAGCAGTCGCTGAACTCAGAGAAGAAAGGAAAAATGTACAGGAGGACGTGCACTGCGGAAAAAAACATTCCGACAGAAAAAACGGGCTGGATTTTTAAGGTAAATAGAGGCAGATGTGCATCGAGGAAGGGCACAGCAGGACCAAGTTAGGGCTAACCCATTTGTTGAAAGTGACTGAATAGCGTCAGTGACTCAATGCGGTGAGGCACTACTCACTCTGGCCTCCCTGAAGGGAGTAGGAAAGGATTCTAGTTTGTTTGTTGAAAAACAAACATCATCGGACTCGGGTCGTCGGGGGTCGGCCGGGGGAGGGAGGATTGAGCGTCCCAACGGATGCTCCTCAGGGTGGTTACTAAGAGCGATCGCGCTTGCACTCTTTCCATAGCCGGTGGAAGCACCGGCAGAGGGAAGGGTGGGCGGCTCCGCTTGTCGGAGTCGGGAGGGGGATGCTCGCGCATGAGGGTCTGCATGCGTAAGCACGCTACCACTGGGACGACGCCCCAGCGCAAGGCGCCCTGGGGAGCGGGACGCAGGAGAAATCGAAACACTCCGCAGCCCTAGATGAAGTCCGCCTAAGTCCGCCCGACCACCGATAGGGACAGACCCGATGTGCAAAAAAGAGAGGAGGCTGGGCACTCTAGGGCAGATCTCTGAAGGTAGGTACCGGGGACATGGAGCGGACGGAAGGAGGGGTACCGGAGGTAAGGAGGATAAAGATGAAAATAAAAAAAAAAAAAAAAAAAAAAAAAAAAAGAAAACAAACATCACAACTCCATCACACCCTTGTGAGGATAGCTTAGAGGACTGGCACGGAACCAGTGCACCGAACCAAGGTGTGAATATTTGAGAAGCTACCTCAGAAAAAAGACTTACTTGACCTTCAGTCAATAAGGAGTACATTGCCTGTTAGGTTAAAGCAAGCAAGGAAGTAGGAACCTGAGTTCCGACTCGGTGGAGAGTCGCTTCTGTTGCTGCGAGGCTTTGCTCAAGAGAAGAAAGTCTGATAAAAAGAAAGGGGAATTAACAGACTGGGCAGTCACCTAGGTCTAGGAAATGTCTCTGAATGAGAGAAATCTCTCTTGGAGAAAGAGATGACCCATACCGTCGCTGGATCGGACTCCTTCCTAGGGGAAGAAGTCAGGTACTCTTTACCGTACTCTGGAGATGAGTGCCTCAGGGGCTGAGGCAGAACCTGACCAGATCCAAAAAGGGGGTATCGGGTAATTTCGACTAGGCCCTGTGCTGTGATAAAAAAATTATTTATTTTTTTTAGTCTGAGCCTAACAAGGCTTTCAGGCTGCTATTTCGCAAGGATTGTCTTGATACAAAACGACAAAGATGTTCTCCATCTGAGGGCAGAATGAGCCTGAGCGTCCATACTAAAATCATGACCGGACTAATAATCACAGCTGGAGAGATGTTAACCACCTGTGCTGAAGAAGCCACCGAAGGGGCAATATCACAAGGGGGCCGTATACCTCTATCAAAGGGGCGGAAAAGCCTGAGCAGCTCCGAACCATTAAATTAGAATGTTCCACAGAATGTAATTGTCTTGACGACTGAAAAAGTCTAGACGCAGAAGTGTATGGTCCACGGACACAGTCTGAAATACTATAGTGGACCCCATTACTGAGGAACTATTGAAAAGATCTTCCATCACAGACTCTGATGATAGAGAGGACATGCCCTTCAGTATATAAAGTGAGTCATCCGCTGTATTACTGACCAGAAGGACAGGGAAAGACCCATCTAGATGCACTTGTACCCCAGAAGGACCTCTAAGGGAGGTCTAGGTCAGAGCCACTAGAGACTCCACCATCAGGAAGGATGTCGAGGAGCTTGGTACCACGTAAGGAGCAGAGAAAGTGCTGAGCGGAATGAGAGATTCCGCAGGCAGAGCAGTACAGCAGAGTTCCATCAGCAGAAAACCGCTGGATGACACAAGATCCCACATGGACTGCCATTCACTAAGATGTGTGGAAAAATAATCTGCAGAACAGGACTTCATTCTGTGGAAAACATTCCGCCACAAGTTCTGTGGAGAAGAAGTCCGAAAAGGAAAAATGTGTCACTAGTTCTGCCAGACAATACCCACTAGCATTCCTGTGGCACCAGCATCACTCGTGGCACAGGAGGGTACCAAGCAGTGCCTGTGCCAACCTGGGCGATACCCGAGGGCACCTGCGGCAGTACCTGCAGGCAGCCTTGGCACCCATGCAGCAATGGCACCCAAGGGCACCCCTGACACCCATGGTACTATGGCGCCAATGGCACCATGGTACCCATGACACCCATGGCAAGAATGGCACCCGAGGACACCAGTGGCCCCCATTGCACCCAAGAGTACCAGTGGCACCCATGGGCACCCGTGGTGCCACCCATGGATGCTCAGCACCACCTAGACACCTGCAGCACCACTGATGGCACAGATAACCAACGGCAGCAACAACAGTACCCACGACGCCGCACAGAGCGATGGCGCTAACCCACGGTGCCAACTAAGGCACGGCGCTGACCAAGACACCAAGGCACGGCGCCGACCAAGGCACCGAGCCACAGCTCCAAGGCATGGCACCGACCAAGGCACTGAACCACAGTGCCAAAGGAAAATGCCAGTGGAAATCCTGAAAAGAAGATGAGAAGGAAAAGGGTGGTGCCTGTGTCGGCCCCTGCATGGAAAAGGGAGAGGGGGGTAGGCACGAGGGGTCGACACAATGGCAAAGGCACCAAGAGGGCACCTCACCCATCGTGATCCAATCGACCTGGCTCCGGTCCAACGGCTCCGAGGTCCGGAGGCCCCGAAATCAGGAACAGAGCCAGGAGAACTGGAAAAATCAAACCCCCTGCTCCACAGGAGCGGCCCAGAGGTGAAACTGCCCACCAGAGCTCCAACGAGGACAGAGATGGAGTTCAGAGTCGAGAATGCAGCTGTTAGGAGAGAGGCTAAGGGGAACCCACCATGTTGGTTCAGGTCCATCGCCCCTCCCGATGAACAATCCTCGTGTAGACGTACCAACAGGCAACCTCGAGCAGCACCGATTCTTCTTCCCCCAACGAGGAAGAAAAGCTTGAGGTTAAGCAGAGCTGGATCCCCGGAACTGCTAGATTTGTGCTTCGGTGGACTGTCCCCCCCCCAAGCACAGGACTGTCCGTAGTCGGACCCCCCATTGTTAATTAAGGGCGGCGGACCGGACACAGCCCCTCTGCCATAAAAACTTTCAAACGAAGTCCTCCTACTGTCACCGCTACCGTCTAAGGACGACTCCATTGATGGCAGGACAGAATTTCTTTTTGTTCTTCTTCATAATCTTCTTTTCTTGTTCGTAAAATAAGAAAGTACTATTAAAGTATTAAACGCTAAAAGCTGCTGTCGTATAGACGAAAACTTAGACTCCGGCAGACGAGCGACATCGACATCCAAGAGCACTTCGGCAGTAGGGAGAAAAGGAACTGAGGTGGTTGGAGGGTCAACGCCGAGATAGCCTACACAGGCGTGAGCTAGTCTCACGGTGCCATGCATGCGTGGTCCTGTCTCGGCGCCAACCCTTCTGAAAACTTTAAGCTCCCACTTGGTCCTAGTGCCTACGGTGCTATCCCACTAGTGTGTGAATGAGTGATGGGAGACTTAGTCCAGGAAGATCCCCATTTGCACCCACTAAGATTTGGTGGCCCCATGTAACATGGACTTTCTGTTTTGGATAGCACTTCATGTTTTGGATGGCTTTTTTTGCACTTTTGTGAGATAGATTAATATTTATATACTCAGCACGACAGTGTAATGAAGCACCAACTTACTGCAGTGAACTGGCTTGGGGAAGCCTTTTTAGGGGTATGTAGTACTGCATTGCAATACCGAGAAGTGGGTGCACTGATTCATTTTTGTGTGTTATTGTTTAACAACAGCACAACTGCGATACGACAGAGTGGCTTTACTTGCGCTCTTTTCCTAATTTATTTTATTGTTGGCTGAACATGCTCCTTATATCCGTATTTAACTCTGTTGACTACTAAACTCATCTTGCAGGGATTTCCAGCTACCCCTGTCATCTAACTGCTAATAACTTGCACCCCCTCTCGGGGTCGACAAATATCAAAATGAAGTACTTGCCCATGGACAAGTGGCTGGACTGAAACTAGTAGTCCCTGTGCTCAAGGTGGTAGTCCAGTTAGAACTGATAGATAAACCCCCTCACTTCACTTTCTTTTTTTTTAACCAGGTATTTTATTTTAGTTTCCTTTCTGTTTGAGTTTTAGAACCCCGGCAGGCCCATGAGTTGATCCTAACCAGCAGCACACAGCATGAGCTGAGCACAACTGTAGTTCAACTTCACACAGTTTCTTTTTGCCCCCTCTGCCTCTGTATGACAAACTGTTTTCTTATTTTCTTAATTTGTTTCCTTTTCCAGCAGTACTGTCTGTCGGCCAGTAATACAGGTATCAGTACTAGAGCGTACCACGCCTGCTGCTGCCTCGGCCTCCACTCCCTCCATGCCCCACTGTTGTGGTGGCATAGGCTACTCCTTCGCCACTCGGCTCTAGTCACACTCTCCACGACACTGCACAGGACATGGGGGCATGCCATCACATGACGGCAGGAACAGCTAATGTACGGGACCACAATTCACGCCCCGCACAGTGCAGTCTCTCCTCTTGCCTCTTAGCTTTTCTTTCATCAGTGACTGTGCCTGCAGTTCCTGGAAAAAAAAATGTTAGTTTCATCTCCAGGATGTCTGCCCGCACCCTACTGGCAAGGCAAAGAACTGCAACAAAAGGTTTAAAAAGACTTTTACAATGAAGGTTGTCCATAGGACAACTGTCAGGCTAGTTGATGCCTGTCTGTGTCAGTTTGCTGATAGCCTGGGAAGTTGGGCTATCAGATTTGTCGACCCCTCTCCCACCCCGACTAATTATCAACAGCTTTTACTGGCTGCTCCCTCCTCTTCTTTTTCATTTTTCCCTTTCAGTCGCTTGTACTCCTCTCCTACCTCCCTCTCCTTTCCCTCTGTCTTACTCCCCCATGCTCTTTGTTACAGGTTTAACGCAGTTCTCCTGTAAAGGGGAAATAATTCTGCATCTTTGCACTGTGTGGGGCTGGTAAGAAAGTTCAACATTGTTAGATTAGAGAAATTTTAATATAACTCTCTTTTATTAAAAGGCACTATTAATCTGGTGATTCTGCACCCGGAGGAGTTCCTGAGGACAGAGACAGTCGTGGGGTCATTGTTAGCACATTATTGGTGGTCTTATCAACATACCAGTTAGCACCTCAGGCATCCGCTATAGACGGATACCCTAATCTGCTGTAAGCAGCATTATTTACATTAGAGTCTATTGACTGTCTTTTGGCAAATGAAATCTGTCCACTAAAGTGGGTGTCTGGCTAAAGTGCATCCGACTTAAGTGGGTTGGACTGTACCATAATTGGGCCCCATCCTTTGTACATACAGTGCAGTTTGGTGGAATGATGTCTTTTGAAGTACATGTTGATTATCACACCCTGTAGTCTATCATACTTAATGTGTAGAATAGAATCCTGTCTATGGTTCCTTACTCTTTCTTTAATTGTATACTGTTTATACTTCCCCTGCCGACAGCTCCCTTCAGTCTGTCTCCCCCATCCTCATTAACTGCTTTTCCAGGACTTACCAAATTACTGTGTGCCATCCATTGATGTTTATTTGTTCAACCGCCCTCTTAGAGGACTTCCTGCCTGTCTTCCTTGATACTGGCTACTGTAATTGTAACTGGACAAGATACTGTCTACAGTATGTGTCCCAACTGATTTCAGAAGCAGGCATCTTTCTGCTTTACTGGCCGCAGACAACAAGAGTATTTTTAGAGTTCTCCAAATACGCCGTTACATTCATTGAATGCGAGCGGTGCTAGCTTCCCATATCCCCACCACCACCGATTATCCGTTACTTTCTAACGTTCTTCAAAATTGGAGTTGCCCAACACATGGGTTCCCATATGTAGAAACCACTCTAGTATTCCACAAGAGACTCCTGCATGGAGATTGCACTTAAATGGGAAGCTGAACCGGACCTCCCAGTTCTGCAGGAGACTGGGCAGAAGACCTGCCTAGCATACTTGAAGGTGACCAGACCCCATGCCTGACGGGAGTGAAGCTGCAAAGAGCTTATCAGATATTTTAGAACGCCAGTGATCTCTGTGCACTATGCAGTAAGCCACACACCGGTATATTGTAGAAACTGGACCACCCATATACATGTGATGTGGGCATGCCCAGTACTGGCTCAGTTTTTCCGGGACCTGAACCTGGAACTCACAGAACATTATGGGAGTTCTTTCCTCATAGCACCTGAAGTGTTCCTGCTTCTGCAGTACCCCCAGGATACGGGGATAGAAGTGACAGAGTTCTGATGGGCATCTTAATTACTGCAGGCAAGAAGCTTATCACCAGGCTATGGCCACTTCCCCAGTCCCATGCTATCCAAGTTTAGCACCAGTTGATAGGGCAGATCTATCTGATAGGGCTGGTCTGCCTTATGGAAAAACTCAGTTACAACTGCTTAGACAGGCACTCCTCAAAATATAATGACTGGCCCTTGCATGCCATGGTTAAATACCTATGTTTTGTGCCCTACTCCATAAAATCTAGGCAAAGGCAGGGGTGGTAGTCATTAGTAAAATTTATACCTCCCTTTCCTCTCCCCCCTTTTTTTCCCCTTCCTAAAATAGTCCCTCCACTGTTCATATAGCTTACCTGGGCTGTAGATTATATAACACTCTGGTGCCCTGCCCCACGAGTGACACCCCCCTCATAACTCCCTCCTGGCAACCGCAGGATGTGGAATAAACAAAAAGGACTCCTAACAAGTACCGCTATGCATTTTGTAAGGTTGACAGTAAGGCTTCCTCTCGAGCTGTACCAAAGAAAGAAAGATCTGTTTCCTAAAGTAGTGGTTGTTTAAGAAAAAGTTCCTGAAATCTGTTGATAACCTGAAAAAATAATTAACTATGTACACCTGTAATGAAATGCATACATTGTTTGTAACCTTTACTGCAGACCACAGACAAAAAAAGTTAATAAAACTATATTAACAAAGAAGGAAGGCAGAGATTACTGGGCCAAGGACAGACCCTTGGGGGATGTCTGAGTTGATAGTGATTGGGGGAAGGTGGGGATATGGACTCGCAAATCCGGACAACTTGAGATCTGCCCTCAAGGTAGGGGTGGAACCAACCAAATGAGGTGTCAGTGAAGCCTGCTGTCTTGAGCTTGTCCAGGAGGAGGGGGTGGGCTGCAGTATTGAAGGCTTTGGCCAAGTGGACAAAAAAGGCAAAGGCGACCAGGCCTTGATCCATGCCAGATAAAATGGAGTCAGTAAGCTGGAGTGGAGGTGGAATGGGACTTCTGGAAGCCAGACTGGAAAGGAGTGAAGGAGGAGGATGAATCAAGAAAGGGGGAGAGCTGAAATAGTACAAGATGTTCTTGTATCTTAGCCAGAGTGGGGAGCATGGAGATTGAGTAATAGTTTACCAGGAGAGGTGGAATCACTCCCTTTGGAAAGGGGATGACTGTAGCCTTTTTCCAGGTATCCGGGACGGAGGCTAAGGAGAAGGAAAGGTTAGGAATGGAGGTTATAGGTAATGCAGTGGCATGGGCAGAGAGATGCAGGGGTTTGGGGTCAAGACCATCAGGGCTTACACCCTTGTGGAGGTTTAGAATGAAGATGACCTTGAGGAATGAAGTGGGAGTGGTGGGAAAGAAGGAGAATGTGTGGAATGGGGTGGTAGGTGGAGGAGGAGGATGAGGAGGGAGCAGGGGGCCAGGTGGTGAAGAAAAAGCTGAGGCGACAGAAGTGGGGTCAGAAACAGGATTGTCACCCACCTTGAGGACTGGTGGAGGGGACTGGGTTTGGGGGAGAAGAGGGTGTGGTTAAGCTTCCAGAAGTTGGAGGGGTGATTAAGGTTGTTCTGGAGCGTGGATGCGAAGTATATAGTCCCGGCAAGCCTGGTAGCTCTGGTACATGCATTATGAAGGGTTTGGTAATTGATTAGGTCAGCAAGGGAGCCGGAGGACTTGCAGGTCTGCCAGGCAAGGTCACGTGCACTGAGACAGGCCAGCAACTCTGCTGAAATCCATGGGAGGTGGGAACCTTAGACCCTGTTTTTTCTAAGGGGCACTCCAAAAAATTCCACCGCACTTGTGCAAAAAATAAATAATAGTTCTTCACACTGCAAGCACCCAAATGTGAATTTATTCACTATATGTGAAAAAATAAAGGCAGTAGCTCACAGTGAAGTCAAGGAAAAGTGCAAAAGGAGTTTCTGGCCACTTGGCCTGGCACTTCAACTCAAAACAGAGTCTTCATCAGGAGGCATCACATTTGGGTACTTACAGTGTGAAGGACTATTTGGTTTTCCTCAAGTGCGGTGGAATTTTTTGGAGTGTACATATGTGTGAGTGGGACTGGTAGCACCATATCACCTGCACTGGCCTAGCACTGCTGGAATCATGATTGCACAGCCGTTGGATCCTGTTTTTCCAAGGGGGGGGTATGGAGATCCTAGGCACACATGAATTTGGTGTAAAAATGTTGAAGCGTAGTATTTATGTTGCTGGTTGTAGAGATGGTCAACCAATCAGAAGTCACAATGGCGTGCAGGAAAGTCTCTCACCTAAAAGACTGGATCGGAATTAATTTAGGGGGCTGCTTTTGGGACGGTGAATCTTGCACAGGCAGTGGACCATATTGCGATCACTGAGGGCATCAGGGAGGGTTCCAGCATTCATGATACAGTGGAGGTGGAAGGTGAGAACCCAGACCAAAAGGCAGCGATTGAGGGATCTGTGATTGTGTCAGACTGAGTCTGTGATCAGTTGGGTAAGTTGGAGGGACTTTATGTTTTAGCGCAGTTTATTTAGGAAGGGAAAGAGCCAACTGAGATTAAAATCACCAAGGGCGAGATCTCCCCAGAGGAGCTATGGTAGGAGATAGTGAAGAAAAGCTTGGTAAATTGAAGGTGGGAACATTACAAGACAGCAGTAGGCACCAGCTGCAGATATAGGGACAGAGAAGTGAGGGAGGACTTGAGGAGGAGCAGCTCGAGGAGCAGCTCACAGGCAGAGGGTGAGGTGATGGAGAGCACAGGCTCAAACTGGATGCTAGAGGAGCAGTAGATCACAACTCCACCACCCCCTTAGCATGGTTCTACCGGATGACTGTGTACCCAGGATAACAACAGTGGTGTCTGTACCTGGGATAACAACAGTGGTGTCAGGAAACTTATGAGAGCCAAGGCTCTGAGATCACCAGCACATCAGGCACGAGATTAACCATGAATGATTGCAACTGGTCAGTCTTGTGGAGGAGGCTTTGGATATTGACATGGATCACCCTCAGTCCTTTGGGTAGATGAGAGGGAGATGACTGGGTAGGGTTGGGATTGAGCTCAGTATCACCTGCTACTATAAGCAACAAGGAGCTTGAGGGAACCTATGAGTCACTTATGGGCAGGGAGGGGGCATGTGGGGAGGAGGAGAAGAGGGGTAAGAAGGAAGAATGCACCTGAGAGTGAAGCCAAGGAGAATGGAGGAGACTGCACCTAAGATGCCGGGGAAAGGGATAAGGTGGGGAGGGGAGGCTGAAGGTTGGGAGGGGGAGGAAGATGGAGTACGGAAGGCAAGGATAACCAGTGGGGGGGAGAGGTGAGGGAAAATAGAGGGGGGAGCGATAGGATTGAAGCATCATATTGGAGGGACAGCAAGCAGTTAATGTCCTGTTACTTTGTCAGTTAAGGTGGTGGAAAAGTAAGCTTCACCCTGGAAGGGAGGAAGTCCATTTAATGGGAGACGGCGAAAATGGTTCATTCAGGAGGGGAGGAAGCCTAAAATTAAAAAATTGGATCTGTAACTTTCCCCAGATGTAGAGAACACTAAATTTATACTGGAGGGTGTGTGTGTGTACCAAAAGTAAACATGGGGGGCAGGCTTTACCCAGATATGGGGAAGCCTAAATTAAACAAGCAAGGAGAGCAGACCGCATGCAGATAACTAAGAAGGTGGCAGAGGATGGCAGCATATCGTACAATGGGCTTCTGCTATACAGTGAGGGCAGCACAGGTGGGAGACAGTAGATATCTCTTAAGAACATTCCTCCACTTTAAACCTAGGTAGCAACAGAACAAACATAGAACAGGGTTCAGTACAATCACAGAGCACAGTATGGACTTGTTAACCAGTCCTCAGCCACCTACATAGATCTGTGTAATCATATGTGGAAGGTGCTGTCAACCAGTCAGGTTTCAGCATTCTTCTAGCCTTTTCCAAAGTGATTAAAATACATTTTAAAGAAAACAGCAAGCTATTGTTTGTACCATGTCAGCTGTTAGAAAAAGCAGACGTAAAAAAAACAATTTTTGGAAATATTTGGAGAAAGGACCATTTGTAGTTGAATCTGCTGCGGGCAAGGTGATAGACAGTATGAAGGTAAAGAAGAAACTTACGTACGATACCTTTCACTAGGGTAGTATTACTATGGTTTACAGCTACTCTGTCAGAGGGGTTGAAGAAGGGAGTGCTGCGATGGAATTTAGAACCAAGTGACTGTTGCTATGGGAATGATATATGCATGGAATTTTTACGGGCCTATAAACCCTCAGTGCTTACATCACACTTTATAATCTTTCAGTACTGATGTCAACACTGAACAGTTAGGGACGGAAACTACTGTATTTTAACACAGCGGTAAATGTTTACCATCTATTATAAATGATTTAACAAAAATAAATGTATTGTGGATCAGTTACGAGAAATGAAAGGTGTCACGTTTTTATCTGCTCTGTCCCTTAAAACAGCTGTGAAGTTTATTAGCTGCCGTGTCAGTTTTGTTAACGCAGTCATGCCTGTCATCATAACCAAGAGATTTACTAGAGTTGAACCCGCTTAGAACAGACTACTCTGTGCATACCCTTTATTTCCGTTACAAGTGGGTGTCCGACACTGCCAAAAGTCAGTTTACAGTTCAGTTCTGCTGCGCATTTTAACCCTTGCTTAGGCCACACTCACAGTCATACCCACCCATGCTCACACAACACATTACACAGCATTACAATACGCTGTACTATGCAAGTCAGTCTATTTTAAATTTCTTAGATTAGAACTGCAGTAGAGTTCAGCTTTACACCCTGTATGCCCTCCCGCTCATATGTTCACAAACCCGCCTGATTCCAGATGAAAAGCACAGTAAGTCTTACTTATGTGCCTTGATCTCGATTGTCACTTGGAGGCAGCTGCCGAAAGCCATGCTGTGGAAAGGACCAGAACCGGGAACCTAGAAGTGGGAAGCTAACAGGGGCTGTTCTCATCAAGGGATGAAGACTGGGACCACACACTACATCATCCGGGACTGGGAACTGAGATTTATTTATTTCAATTCTAGGATTACAATTACCTTTGAGCCCAGGGCTCTTTTACAAAGGTTCCACGTCAAGACGTAGGTATCACATGACAATAGACAAAATTGTTACACAAATAAGGGTAAAGGATATCAAATTAATTTCGAACAGACAGAGAGAGGTAAAAGTGGAAAGGAAGAGGACAATAGGGGGAGGGGGTGGTAGAAGGAAATAGGAGGGGCAAAGACAGGAGGTAAGAAAATGAGAGGAGAGGAGAGGTGAGGGGGTAGGTAAGGATAAGGGGGGGGGGGTGAAGCAGCCAGGAAGGTGGCATTGTCAGGAGCCAGAAGCAGTTACATGGAGGCAGCCACCGAAAAGCTGTTGTGCTCCCAGGCACCAAACGTCATCTCTTTTTCTCTTTCAGTGTGTGCATCAAACTGTTTGGGGCTCGTTAGCAACTGGTCAGGCCATTGTGTGAGTTATGGTGGCGTCTCTGAGGCACTTGATGAGAGTACAACTGATTTTGCACTATTAATACATGTATAACGTGAGGATGGCGCTGTTCTTTTCTGTACTTGGTCTGGTTTATGGTTCAGGCATGTCAGAAACAGTGCAGCCCCTTGTGTTTTCTCAGTCATTAGCACATTGCTGGAGGAGTTCCTGAGGACAAGGATGGTCCTGGGGGTCATTATTAGAACATCATTGGTGGCCTTAGCAACATACCAGTTAACACCTTAGGCATCCACTATAGACTGATGCCCTAATCTTCTATAAGCAGCATTATTTACATTAGCGTCTATTGGAATGTCTTTTGGCAAATTAAATCTGTCTGCTAAAAGTGGGTGTCTGGCTTAAGTGGGTTGGACTGTACTATAATTGGTCCCCGACCTCTGTACATCCAGTGCAGCTTGGTGGAATGGTGCCTCCTGAAGTACATATTGGTTATCACACGCTGTTGTTCATAATAGTTCTGTGTAGAATAGAATCCGGTCTCTAAATCCCTTGCTCTTTTTTTTATTATATACTGTTGATACTTCCCTGGCCAAAAGGCCCCTTCAGTCCCTCTCTTCTGTCTGTTAACCGCTTCCCCAGAACTTACCGGAGCACTGTGTGCCCTCCTTGGGCTCCAGGGCGGGGTTGCTGGAGTGGACAGTACTTGCAATGGAGACCAAATCCGGCATGTCAGTCTTCTGCCTGGTCAGTTGTACAGAGCGTGCATGGATCGGACTCCATTCTGCTGGAGGCTGTTCTCCCGTTTTCTCCCTCCCTGTGACCCTAGTATTAACATGTGACGCAAGCTCACAATGGGGGAGAGTGAGTGAGTGTGTGTGCGTATGTGAGACGGAGCACATGCAGCTCCATCTTTATTGGCCTACACCACTAGTGGGCCCTAAGGTGGCACTAGCCCAGCAGGAAGACCCTGGGCTTGTTCCTTACCCGAGTTGCTGGTGCCACAGTCCGCAGTGCTGTCACTGCCCAACAAGCCTACCCAGATTCCGTGTCTTCCAGAGGTCAACCCTCCTAGACCTTAAAGCAGCAGTATTTCTTAGTCGACAAAACATTTACTCTGATACTTTTTTTTTTTATCAAAGATGTATTTCTGACATCCTTAGATTCAAAATCAGTGTATTTTTAATTTCCTGAGCCAGCTGTTATAACTAATTTTGTAATTAATAATTCAAGTCATTAAAGATGGCCATCACTTGCAATTTTTAAATATCTCTTCCACTGAGAGTACTTTCTGAATGAATGTCCTAGAATCATACTGTGGCTGCAACAGGTTGGTACTACCACATGTTTCTACTGGTGATCTGCCCAGAACCGCATCCAAACATTTTAAATTTTATCATGGTAGGCATGGCAAGGATGCTGGAACTGTTTATAATGTAAAAGTCCCGGATCTCAGTTCAGGAATAAAAGAAAATGACAATAAAAATGGTGTAATACTGTAATAACTGGTGACCCCATTATCACACCGATTGTCAGTGTGATGAAACATCATAATAACCGGGTATGACATCATACCCAGTTATTACGGCATTTGGAGTGCTTGAGCTTCACTTTCCTTGTTGGGAAACTCGGTGTTTGTGCTCATCTCCCCGCACCAGTTATTATAAAAAATAAACCATAAGCGACCGTGTGATATGAAGTTTTTTTACACACCATTGGCATGTAATGACAACATAAACTTCTCAAGCTTCGCTCTCAAGGTCTGTGGGTCATCACACACCTCAGGTATGTAAAAAAAACGTCATAGGCACCCTGTCATATATGTATTATTCTCTCTGTTTTTGCCAGGGGAAAAAAACATTGTTGAGAAAAACTGCATGGTAACTAACAAATACTTATGTTTTAATCGACCAGCCAGCTAAACTCCTAAAGGGAACAGCAACCTGTTTTTTATAGATCACTGAAAAGCTGGGCAGCTGTGTAATCTGTTCGATTTTTATAGTGTACAGGGGCCTGGACTGAAATCTCTGCAGCTCAGGAGATTTGTATTTTCAGCCGTCTGCATGTGTGGAAGAAGTTACACCTGGTCCCACCGGCCGTCACATTCTTCTGCAGCAGCGGGGAAAAACAGCCACAAGCTGCTGTAAATCGTGAATCTGGTCGTAAACTGTGCCTACTTGAGAATACTAGACCATGGGGAAATTATGTCAAGTGGCAAACCACTTGCACCGAGTTTTTCCCACAGCTACAGGATTTTCAAGAGCTTTGAAAATCCAGTTCCAGATGTTTGTTTCAAAATTGTCTTTTTTTCCCCCCTTCTTTTTTAGGGTTCTTTGCTGCTATTGCTTTTCCCCCCAAGCAGATATTCTTTTTTTCTATGTTTTTTTCTCATTGTAGCTACAGGTGGGCTGTCAGCCCTGTCTCTGCCTAACCAAACCAGCAACCAACCTCCCTTGGGACCCCCTCCCGACAAGATTTCCCCCTCGAGGCAGGCCAGGAGGGGGAGGTCCCCCCAAGACCGCATCCAGAAGCAGAGGTCACCATCCCTGGTGGTGGGAGCCACAGGCAGGTGGGTGGGGCTTCATGAAGTCTGTGCCACCTTTCCCCTGTTCTCCCATGTGCCCCTACCACAGAGTGGATGAAAAGAATGTGTTGTTTGGAGGCACGCATGTCCTATGTCAGACCTCCGGCTCCCTCCCTCCCTTCTGCATCACCTACGCTTGCACTGCCACCAAGCCTCCACCTGGTGGCAGTCAGCTAGGGGGCAGTGAACTTCCCCCAGGAGAGGACAGCAGTCCCCTGGATGCTCGATTCTCCTCCCCCCTCCATCCCCGGCCACCCCCCAGTAACGTGAGTCCACTTCCGAACCCGGATCACCGGTTTGGCAGGTGGCAGCACTGCCAGCAAGTCACCAGCTGGCTCAGATATTCTTCTTTAATTACTTGATCAGTTCCTGACTTGGTGACATCAGTAGAATGAAGGTCCGCCCTGCTGTGAAAGTTTCACCAGGCTCTGGAACCGATACTGACACCTTATTATATCACATATTCCGTTATCTAGTGGCACCCCTCACCCACCAGTCCCTGTACCAGCAGAAGATTTCCCTGGGATCTAGTGGCCCCCCTCACACCATGGGCACCGACCAACCCACCCTGCAGGCCCCCCTTACCTTAATCACCACTGCCACGAGAGCCCATACAGTGATTGGCACAGCCCTCCTCTCACCACCTTGGCCAGCCACTGTATGAGATGACGGGGAGTGTGCATCCCTTGTACTGTGAAGGGGATGTGTATAAGTATGGGGGGATAGGGATCGATGGGTGGGGGGGTGCCACTAGACACCAGGGAATAAGTGATATAAAATGGGGTCAGTGATTGGAGGGCAGGGGGGACCACTGGATACCGGGGAGTTGTTTTATTCTACCAGGGCCGGTGATCATAGAGCACAGGGTGACCACTGGACACCAGGAATTACTTGTTTTAATACGGGGCCGATGATCAGAGGACAGGGGGACCACTGGACAGCAGGGAAATTTGTTTCATTATACAGGATGGCAGTTGGAGGGTGGAGGTGGGTCCACTGGACACCAGGGAAACTTTTATTTCAATGGGGATGGGTGTGTGCTTCCCCAGCCATCAATGTGGCTGTTGTCTGCAGTGGCTCTGTTGACCACTAGGGTTGCCCAGAGTAAATCAGGTTTCTTACCACAGGTTCTTTATGTCGCACAAACACAACCCATCCACTTAAAGCAATCACAACTTTGTGTCTGGAATAAAATAATATCATGTTTTACGTGGACAGGGTTCCAACCTAGAATAAAGCTTACCACTCTGCAGCTCCTGAAAGCTAAAGGAGGCATAACTTTCCCACACCTGATCCAATACCACGCAGCCATGCGACTTAGAACAGCTCTATACTGGCTTTCCCCTAAGTATAAGGCTCTCTGGAAAGTTATTGAAATGACAGAGAAGGAGGAGTTATCCCCAGCTGCTTGGGGAATGCTACAACCTTGCCCTACACCGCATATTCTGCAAAGGGGGAACCACTTTATGGCTACCTCCTTAGCAGTCCAGCATACTACGTTAACACAGCCTGCACTTTCGCTGTTTCATTACTTACAGTATTGATCCGCTTGACCCAGAATACCCTTTTCTTCCTTGCCACAGTAGATAACTTCTACCAGCGGATGGGGAGATTAGGTTTTTATTTTCCAACACAAACTATGCAGGGCTCAGACCTGGCAGACTTCCAAGCTCTTGTAAATAAATATTGGAGACCAGCTGATCATCTTAGATATGCACAGGTTAAGAGTTAACAGCAGGCTGGGCTCAGCAAGGGACAGAATAATCCTTTTTTATCTCTGTAGTCCTTCGCACCATAGAGGGAGCACCTTTGGACTCCCTTATCTCCTAATTATACCGTGCTCTGATGGTTGTGGCAAGCATGTCTACAGACTATCTTTTACCTAGGTGGCAAACTGCCCTTGGTATTGAAATGTCTAGCAATAAATGGATTGGTACCTTACTTGCATCATACACCTACCTCCTCCCGTATATGGAAAGAGTATTCTGGGAAATGCTTCACCATATATTTTTATGCTCCTGTCCAACAAGCAGAGTTTGATCCACAGATTGGTCCCTCATGCTGAGAAGCGGGGAGTAGCATCATATGCCCATATAGTTTGGTTTTACCCAAAGGTACGAGCATTCTGGGAGGCATTGTGACAAGAACTGAAGGAAAATTTTAGCCCCTCCTTCCATCTGACCTCACAACAGATTTTTTCCCTGGATATGTCAGAAGGTCATAGACTGCCACAGACCTAGAAACTACTATCTGTTTGTATCCTGTGTAGCTCCCCCCCCCCGGTGTCTAAGGGTATGATGTTGTCGGTTCTTAGGGTGGGGGGCACCCACAGCAGCAGAAACACTTTCCAAGGTGGCCTTCGTTTACCCAGGCCATAGCTGGAACCAGGGTACTGCTTGTTAGCTCCTGCATTGTTGGTGTAACCCCTAGGTGGCGCTATCCCAAGGACTGCTACCCCTGCCTGTATGGCTAGTGACAGGTTAAGGGGCCTAGATCCAATGGTGGGTGCCTCCACACAGAGGTCAGGGTTGGTAGTGGTTAAACTAACTCGGGTACAGCCCTCTGGGACACTGTGACCCCCCCCTTTGTTCCCACTAGTGACCCACACAGTATGTTGGAGTTACCTCCTCAATACCCCACATATGCACACTTCTTACACATACAGTAACCACTTACTCTCAGGACTGATTCTTGCAACACGTCTCTGACGACCCCCTGTAAAACAAGGTTAGATAATACACACAGCCACAATGCAATGCTTATTTCACATGTACTGACACCACAGACAGAACATAGTTCAATAACAACAAATCTAATTTATTAGAGGGGGCATGTAAGGAGAGCGATCAGGTTGATTTGGTTTGAAAATATTCGATCTACAGTACTGTGTATACATATAGGGTCCAAAATGTCACACTCTGGGCACCCTGGATGGGGCTAGCCAGGTCCGTTGCCTGGGGTTGGCCAGCTGGTGTAGCTGGATGGGGCCCTGTGGGAGGAAAATATATGCACAACACACAGTTGTAATCCGGAGCCGGATGGCTCAGTTCACAGAAAGAAAACACACAGAAATCAGTTGACACACTTTGATTAAATGAAAGGTGCAGGGAGATTCCCTGATTTGTACTCACGATACCCCAAGTAGAGTACCTGAAGGAAATGATTGTTCTAGATTGCCAGAAAACAGGGCATGGAGATGAGGCCCTTGTGACAGAGCCCACTGCTTTGAATAGCAGGCGGATTCAGTCCGATTAAATTTTAGTTCAACTTCCAGCTTCAGCTCATAACTCACAGTAACAGGGAAATGGAATCGTGATTCCCCACAAGCACTAGACACATTCATATGTAAAGGAAATTACTATACCAGTTAGCTGCTTCTCGATCTCGATCGCAAACACTGCAAATTACCTGGGAGCACACATAGCATCAGCAGTCCCCGACAGGCCGATCGCACTTCAGCAAACCTTCGGTCTTCTACGGGCAAGCCTGGTTCTGCACACTTCTGCTTTCTCTTCCGAATCCGGGTTCAGCCTGACTCACTCACTCCAACGACTGCAGGCCGACTACAGGGCCTCCCACGTGCTTCCTGCGCAAACTATACGCCGCAGCAAACAGAGCTCCTTCTCCTTACTCAGTCAACTCGCATCTGATCCTCCCAACAATAGTTCAGGGCATTTCCTTTGGCTTCATACCATTTCTGTTGGTGGATTTGGCTGTCAATCACAGCAGGGCTCCCTCTGTTGGTGCAAAAAGGCGCCAAGGTCCAAACTACAATTCCCAGAGGCACCTGCCATATACTCCCATTTGGTACTAGCAGGCTTCAGGTGAGAGTCCATTTTAGGGCTCCCCTAACCCAATTGGCCCAGCTCAACAGTTCAGGTCCAAAATAGAGGGGCAGAACACACAGAGTTCCAGCTGCAAGAAAGGCAGGTTAGACAACTACATTTTCATTAACACTCTAACTGATTTCTGGCAAACAGTTACATCTTTCAGTTAGGCTCCCTCTGTGCTCTTAGCGACTGCAGAAACGGAGCGATTAGACAACAGCTCGGGTGGGAGTCGAGCATTAAACACACAGTTCCCCCATTCAAACTAAATTAGCCTGCAAGCAGGCAGCTCTTAAAGAGATAGTACCAGAGGATCTAAAAGCACTCACAGTTAAGCGGCTTAAACACCGAACACCATTCAGGCTGGGAGCACTTAGCCAGCTCCTAGAAGACTTTTGGGAACCCCCATTTGCAAGAGGGTTATACCGATCTAGAGGGGACAAACACTCGTTAGCAGCAGAACAGTTCAAATAAACAGAGCCACTCCAGTAATCAAGGAACAGAGGGATCCCTTTTTAATAACTTGATTAGCACACAAAACCCCATGGAGCAGTTAATGAAAGCAGTGGTAGGAAAACCACACATTTGTTCAGGACCCTGATGGTCACAATGGAACTTTACAGTAGGGAGGTCACGCTGAGTCCATTATGGAGAGTCCAGTTACCACGGGGCGTTAATCCGACGACCCCGAAACTACCGGGCAGCTAAGTTCATCTTACCAAACAGTCCAAACCTCTACTGAACTCTGCAGAAGAAAATTCACAGGTAACTCACTCGCTCATTCTCAGATCCCAGCTGCTGTGTTACCTGACTGCTCAAACTCAAGGTCAAGTCCACAGTCACATTTTCACTTGACCAAAATTAACTCGTCACCTGGAACCCCTTGCCTCCCAATTCGGGGAGGCATTCCCTCTGGTCCTTCTGTACATTCTCTCTTCAACGGGGCATATAAACGGCCTCTTAGATCGGGGCCCGCTGCCACATGGTCCCATGGGTCTGCGGTTCGATTCCCGCACACTGCTAAACTCACTTCCTCGACTCTGGGCTCTCTTTTCTCCCTCTCTACACTCCAGGCCTTTGAGCTGGTTTAGCCGGCCCATCCTCCGTTGTCTCTGTCACTGGCCTCTTGGGACAGACCTATAGAATGGTATTTTTCAACTGCATTTGTGGCTTCATCCCATCCCAATCCCAACACCGTAGCTTAGATGGAGCAGCCACTGCCACATCAGCACAAGGCTGGTATGCTCCGCACTCTTTCCCTGAAGGACTACCTGCCGCTTAAGCGGGCAATCACCCCGCTCAATCCCTGTCCACGTACCACTCTCTCTAGCCCTCCTCACATTCCCGCGCAGCCTCTTAAATCCCCAGGAATGCTCCTCCCTATCCTGCCTGACTGACAGTACCAGGACGCCAAAATGGTTAACTGTTTTGAGCGGGGCAGGGACAGAAAGTCCCCGAAGCAATTAGTTTAAAGGGTGCCCATCCCAGAGCACTAGAAAGATGATGCCATACCCCACAGGGATGTTAAACCTGTTGGGTAAAACAAAATAATGAAGCTGTGGTTGGCAGAGGAACCTCTTCCAGTACAATTCTGGTAGAGATTAATGACAGATATGTATACAATACAGAAACTTACAGCTTTTGTGAGGCACGGCATTCCTGAACTGGAGATGCTGTGACGCAGATAGGTGCTGTATATGTTAGCTAAGCAAGGTGATTTTGTTCCACAGACTATATATCCTGCATACGTGTCACCTGTAATGATGTACTCAGCTTTTTACACTTGTCCAGAACTGTGCTTTTTGTGTCATCTAGTAGCACCACAGCATATTTGTTGTATGTTTTTGAAAATTTAATAAACTCAAATTTAAAATAAACAAAAAATTCCTTACCTTTATGAGCGTTCATAAGTCACTTTTTGAATTTTAATAATTTCCCCTTAAGAAGGAAGAGATCATAACCCTCCCCGAAGCTAGCTGTACAGTCCCTTCCATTTCCCAGATCACTGGCCCAGACCTTTTGTATGTAGGGAGCGTGCAGGGCCGTGCTCCATACAGCTCTAAGGAGCGTCTTTTTTTAATGTCTTATTAGATTTTAAATGGACTTTTGCTAACAGGACTCAACTAACAAGGCTGTTGTGAGTTGATCTGTGGCTTAATTTTTTTATTTCCTGAAGTCCATTTGAAATCTAAAAGAAAAAAACATTAAAAAAGATTGGGTTGTACAGAGCACGCCCCCACACTCCCCTATACAAACATTACTAAATGCCTGGAGGGGATCATGCAGCCAGCCACTCAGAGGCAAATAATGATCCTATCCCTTCCTAAGGGGCAGTTATTCAAAATGTGACTGAGAGAAACTCGCCATACAGATAAGAAAGCCTCCGGGGTTTTTTTTTAGCACCAAAACAGTAAAAAACAAGGTTTGATTACTTTAAAGAGCTCGTAGTGCCAAAAGCAGCAGACAGAACATTTTAAAAGTAGTTATTACCTTTTATTTTTATAAGTATTTTTCTATTTTCTACAGCTAATTAGAAGTTGTTTTTACCTGCTATAATTGCTTAGCTTTCTTGGCTCTTCTTGATCGTTTGTGATGTCTCTGTTAGTGAGGGAGACCATGCACATGAGCTACAATAAGGAGAACAACTAAATATGTGAGCCTCAAGGTGGTGTGCTCTTTTTATGTGTCACACCAAGTACTGTCATATAGAAATAACTCTAATTAGTAAAAAGGGGGCAAAATTACTTCGATACTGTTCCACAGTTGATTACTTGTAAAGTTAATATCAAGAGCCAGTCCTGTAGTGTTGAGACACTGGATGCACACCTCACCCATGCCCATGAACCGAATTCGAAGCGGATTCCGGGTTGCTCCGGGGTAGACATGATCTCACATCCAAGGGACTGCTCCCCTCTTAAGATTTGCTTGCCTGGTCTCTTACTGCCATCTGGCAGAGGCCTGATGATAATGTAGACTAGGGCGGGATGGAAGGGAGGAACTGTGGCTTTTTGATGCGTGCCTGCACATGCATACTTTGTGACAGCCACAATGGGTAAACTGGGTGAAAAGCAGAAACAGAGCTTGGGCTTAATGACGCCCTGCACACCCATCCGCCAACCAGCACTGTCACCTCGGACCACCTCAGTCCAAACTGGATACCTCTCTTGGGGTGGGGGCAGGATAACACTCCCTCCCCTGGCCTCAAAACGGTAAGGAATCTGTGGGGGTGCCCAACCAGAAGGCAGGGTTCTGGGGCAGCAGGCGCCAGTCCATGGGGATGGGAACAGGGCTGAACCATCCCAGTCATCTGGGGCTGATCTGTGGATGTAACGGAAGCATTGCCATCTGGGATGCTGGTGACCCAGCTTCAAGACTGAGCCTGGGATGTCAAGGGACTAGTCGGGGTGGGAGGAGGATTTGAGCATCTCACAAAATGTCATTCTCCTCTATAGATGGGAGGGGAGCAGTCTCCAGTGCTGTACTGCTACACGGCTGACCGCAGGTGGCAGTGCAACTGGAGACACTTGCGGGATGGAGGACACAGAATGATTCCAGGGTGCTTCCTTGCATAGTGTGCACATGAGTGCCATGGAATCTTTGCCTTCCGTGTCCTGGGCGGGAAGGAAACCATCGTGTAGAAGCCCCAGAGTGCCGCAGAATAGCACTACCACTCACGAGCCTTGTAGATCCCGAGCAGCCATCAGCCTCTCATGCTTCGTGGATCTGCACGGGGGGCCCTGCCTCCACCCTTCAAATGAAGTGCACCTTGGAGAGCGCTGCTGCCTCTGGAACCCCCTGGAGACTGGGTAAGTGGCGGAGATGGGAGAAGACGGGTTGGGAAGTGGTCGAGTAGAGGAGGGCAGCATCGATGATGGGGAATAAAGAAAATATATTTATAGAAAGTTAGTATTAATTTCAAGCAGCGTAATAGGACTTTAAAGAGGAATTAGGCAAGAAGCACCAGCTTCAAAAACAAAAGGGTCCACACTGTGAGGCTGAGGAAGGGTTGAATCTAGAAGACAGCAGATACGATTTTTGTTACACAGAGGATGAATAAAATGTATAGAATTAACTGCCCGAATCGCGGTCTAAGCCAGCTGTCTCTGTTTGTTTTGTGAAAGTCTGGTAAGTTTTTAGAGGAGGAAGAAGGAACTGGTGGATAAAATTATTAGCCATTTCTCTCATTCATGTGAAGAAGTTGACACAATATTTGCATTAGCAGATTGGGGCGTAACTTTATGGACTCTGTGTCCTTCTTCCATCCATCCAAATTCCAGTGCTCCTATCTCATTACTGCAGAATGCCATAATCTCGAATCAGAGACGCATTAGGTGATAACACAGCATGTGGGCCACTTATAAACATTTATGTTTCTATAAAGAGGTGTGTAGTGCATATATAATTGTTTGTTAAGTTTAGCCACCAGTCTGCAGTCACTGCCAGAATCTATAATACTGGTGGGCCCATCGGTGCAGTGGTAGTGCTGCCACTCAGGATGCCAGTGATCCGAGTTTGGGAATGAGCTTGTCATTGCAGGCCGGGGGAGGAGGATCGAGCATGGATGCTCCCCTCCTCTGGAGAGGGGGGTAGCTGCCTTTGCTGCAAGACTGCCACTTGGGTGACAATGGGTGGAAATGCAGCTGAGGGCACTGGAGAGGGGAGACGCAAGTCAAAGGCTGGTGTACTATGCATGTTTAGCATGCGCATCCTGCATGGCCCCCCTAGCATGCATATATCTCGGGCTGGGGAAGAAACACAACGGGGGGGGACCCACCCTGGCTGGACTAGCTGACTCTGACCATAGCTCGCAGGCTCTGCACCATCAACTGCAGCTCTATTCCACCAACATTGGCCTGAGTTACCTCAAGAGGACTGAGAACCCCCTAGGACCCTGATGAAAGAGCCTCGTCTTTGGGGGTAAGGCATGAGGGTGAACACTGGAGATGGGTATGTCCCAGGCAAAATGGGTGACGATGCTTGGGTTGGGGTTTGGGGGAGGGACGAAAGAAGTAGGCTAGAGGAGGGGGGGCTTTTTCTGTCAGAATCAGAAATGTTTCTAAGTCAAGCACAATTGCCCTTAAGCAATCTGTGGAGTATTTTTACAAAAGGGTAGAAAAATAAAACCAGTCATTTGGCAAGTGTCAGGGTCAGTGGCTCAGCAGGTTGCACACTCACCTCTGAAGCTGGAAGATCAGAAGGCTGTGGGTTCTATCCCCACACCAGGCACTTGGGTTAAATCCCAATACTGACACTGTAGTGCAGCATGAGGAGGGTGCTGCCTTTTGGATGAGATGTTAAACCGAGGGCCTGCCTGCCTGTTCAGGTGGACGTTAAAGATCCTACGGCACTTCTCAAAAAGATTAGGGGAATTTCCCCAGTGTCCTGGCCAAATTTCCCCCATTCATTAAAAAATACCACCAACAGCTTAATCTGGTTTAATTTAAGTTGGTTACCATCTGTATTCCCATCCACTGGGTCATCCCTGAAAAAGAGACTTCTAGTCTCAGTGGGCCTACCCGGTCAACAAAATTCAATAAATAAGTGAAAGCACAGAGATCCTTCTTAGTGCAGCTGCGAATCTTCTCCTCGGTGGGCACGAATATAAACTGTGGCTTCAGTTTAATGTTTGTGTTAAAAATCTGCATACAGTGGCAGCTCCCTTGCAGTGGTAGTTCTGCCACTTGTGACGCTGGCGACCTAGGTTCAGAAATGAGCTTGGCTTGTCAGAGGGTTGGCCAGAGGGAGACAGGAGGAGCATCTGTAAGACTGCTGTCCTCCAGGGGGTGGGCTGTGGAGCCTGGTGTAATGTAAGTGTGACTCCCAGCGGAGGGTGGGAGTAGATGTCTGCAAACATCTGCAGGAGCGCGCGTGCCCAGCACTGATGTAATTTCACGTCCGCGTCTCCTGGGGCAACCTAAGCAAAATAACCCCTGTAGCAGCCACACAGTGACGCCAGGGCCCTTGCAAGCGCTGCTTCTTTGGGGGATGTTGGGACAGACTGGATTAGCATCTCAGTTCTCCCCCTTGGGGTTGGAGGGCCCCACTGTGGGGGGCAAGCCACGGTCTCCGGGATTACCCCGGTAGATCCCCGTAGCTGGCACCAGGACAGAGGCAAAACTGGCCAAAATGGGGTAAATCCTCTGCCTTCTTCAGGCGAATAAACAGAGTTAAAAAAAATATATTCTTCATACACTGTGAGAAAAAATATCAGGCAAAAACAGGCACACTTGGAAGAAACCACAAAACACAGTGAGACAGCCCTAAAAAAAAAGTGAGAAATGACAAACTGCATTTTACTCGGACTTAGATATATGTGTCCAGCATTTAAAACTGTGCAGTTAAATAACATAAGCTATGGGTAGTTGTGCATCACTCGTTAAATCCCTTAAGCTTCATCTTTGAGGGTTTAAGTGGCATCACATGTGTTATTATGTAAAAAACTCATAATGCACATCTTCCCATACATTATTCTACATTTAGGTAGTAGGTAAAAGTTTGTTCATATCAAAAATATGAATGGGGATAAAACTCATTTGAACCAAAACTCTTTTACAATGAGGTCCCAGTTTGCACATTTCATAGGAACAGTTACGCATCATAAAGCAATTTTGGCATACCATAATTATATATCTATAAATAATAATAAACTTCATTGAGCACCACAAAGTCGATTATACAAGGCAATAAAATATCACATTATGTATGTACAGTAATATAAAAAAAATTTAAAAAAGGATTACATGATAATTTCTTATTCCTCATAGTATAGTATATTTAAATTACCTGCCGGGTCAAGTTGTCACATACACAACCGCGGATGGAATAACGCGCAGGACATATCGCGTAGTGCACTAGCGCGATAGGGTACAAAACCCTGCAAGACACATGTTGCATGCGCAGTTTTTGTACCCTATCATGCGTGGGTGGGGAGGAGGACTTACGTGAAGGTGAATACCTCCGCTCAGGAGGTGGTCCACCGAGCTGCTGCTGTGGCTTAGTGGGATGAGCCGCGAGTGCAGGGGATCACTGTGTGTCTCTAGACCGGGGCTCGATTCCTAGTTCCAGACTTTTGCTAAACTGCATGATGCATTTTTTTTTTTTGCTCCCCCGTGTTGAACCACCCCGGAGTTGATTATATTAATGGGGGGGGAGAGGGGGTTCAGGGGGGTGCAGCCCCCATAACGGAGGGTGCGGGGGCAGAGTCCCTCGCAGAAAAGAAAGATACCACCTGTTGCTTTCACCGAAATGTTTTGGCAGTTTATCCAAGTGGCAGCAATGTATCCGCTGAATTTAGAGCGCGGTACATTGCTGTGATCTTATGTCGTAGAAAATAATGATCCTGTGCCTTTAAATTATAGCTGACAGCATCATAATCAGACAGAAGTTGTACATGGGGGATCCATTCAGTTTTTTTTCCCCTTCCATCCCTGGTCCCAATAGCATTACCCCAGTCCCATCATTGACCCATCTCATGTACTTAGAGGACGACCACCACTCACGCACAGCCATGTTTGGTGGGTGGCCTGCCACGTAGGGTCCTGCGGTGCCTACAGGGGATACAATGTGAGCCAGGGCCATTTCCTCTGGGTTTTGTCCCTGGGGAGCAACGCAAGGCAGCCAAATATGTGTTGGCACATTTGCATGCTGCAACAACAGATTCCTTCCCCCATGTCTGCTTGTCCTGCCAGTGCTGCCTCCCAGCCTCTGCCAAATGGCAGGACTCAGCAACCCTCCCCCCCCCAAAAAAAAGGGAGGAAAGCTGTCCTTGGGATACTTAATTCTCCTTCTCCCAACTAGCTCCCAGGCAACCCTGCTCCATTCCTGAACCTGTGTCTCTGGTGCAGCAGGCAGTAAGGCAGCCAGCACCTCCGCCCACCACATCGCTAGGCAAACTTCAAGTCAGTATGCCTTTTTTTAACTGTGTGTAACAGTTGTTATTTAGGACATGGATATACCTGTCTTGAGATTTTTAGATCAGACATTCTTTCATGTTGCTGCCATTTTACAATTATTTTTTAAATCTTAGATCTTTCTCCTCTTGTATGTGATAATAAGTGAAACGCACAGTGAAACACACCCACGCACAGCTGGCGGGGGGGGGGAAGGGGACTAGTGCTTGTGCAGTGCGTGTACAGAGCAAATTTCTGACGCCACTCCTCACAGGGATAAGCAGTTAAATTCCTAGTTCCAGTAACGCATCCATCCGGCTATGTAGTGCAGTAGCACCTGCTACCCACATTAACCAGCGAAAAAGAAGCTGTTATTTTAATCTGAGTTGTAAAAGGGAATATTTTACAGTTTTTCTGGGGAAAGTGCTACCCCAGGACAAAACAGTTGCCTTCTTTAAAAAATTCTGCATCTGCCTTTGCTGACTTCTGAAAGGAAAATATATTTCTCTCACATCTGTTTTCACCCAGTGGGAACTGCATTACATCTGACAGTATCAGAGCTCCAGCTGCCTGGGTCCAAGTCTGCTTCTCCCGTGGCACCTTTCAGTCGATCATCCTCCTTCATATATACCCTGGAAATTCTCCCCAGCAGCATGACATGCCTTCTTCATTTACCTTCGCCATCCGGTGCCACAGACGGAGCATGAGTGGGTCCATCCAGCATCATCCTGCCTGCCCCACTGCAGTTTTGTTCCCTTTAAGTCCCTCCTACCTCCATCAGCATGCACCGCCCCGCTCACTCAGTGCCTTGGGTGTGAGGAGGACATCATGTGGTCACCCATAACATCCTGCGTAACTCCCCTTCCCTCCAGTGGAGGCGCTAATGCGGCAGGGTGAGTGAAACCATCCTTTTGGAGTTTGAGCAAGTTGCCTTTACAAAGATTGCAATGGCCAGATGGGGGCAGTCAGGTCCAAGACTTACACGCGGGTTTTCTGAATGGTAGAATAGTGCCGTACCTTTAACATCACTGGGACAAGCTAAAGAAAAGAGCTTTCTGTTAATTTTTGGGGCTTAAGAATTTTCATAAAAGTGCGCTATTGAGAATTCCTGCACATCAGATGGAAAGTGGCTAACGTGGTCAACATGATAAACAGTGGGTCACCGTGCTCGTTCCCGAAGGCTCAGAAAGGCATGCCTAACCATGGTTTTGTGCAGATGACCAAGAGGGTTACTGTCAGGATGTTCTGTACCTTTTCTGCAAGAAACAAGTAAACCAGAGCCCCCCACCAGGAGATGAGTTGCTAAGACCTAGCCAGGGTTGCTGTGGCCACCATGGGCACAAAAGGGGAGCCCAGGAAAAACTAGGTTGATTCTGAGAGAGAGAGAGAGAGAGAGAGAGAGGAGAGAGAGAGGAGAGAGAGAGAATCCTCGTAGAGTTCTTTCAGGTTTACTGCGGGAGACCTACCCAGTTATGGGTGTGGCGGTAGAAGCCTTTTGTCTGGGATGTGGCACAGGAATCCCATTTGGTTTAGTCTCTGGGAGGGAAGAGAACACCACAGGGAGGTAATGGGTTTGTAGTGCAGGTTTCACCTCAAGGGGGTTCACCCATATGGCTGCACCATTAGCTTAGCAGTTTAGTTTCCAGCATTAAGCAGAGGTCAGAGGCTTCAGTAGGGAACTGAAACCTGGCAAAATCCAGGTATGTAAGTCTCTTCCTAAATCCCAGGTGACCAGAATCAGGTTATAACCGAGCGGTACAGAGATGTATGTTTGGAGATGGTGAGTTGGATACCTAGATGTTAAAAAGTGCCGGCTGTCACAGGTTTGCCTTACTTATAAAACTATTCTAGGTCTGACCTGTTGCCAAAGGCCAACACTAGGCTGGAGTTGCCTTGAGGCTTGTGTTCAGGGTCCTGGGAGGGTGAGATGCCTGCGAAGTACAGCACATCCCCAAGTTGCAGGGTAGCCATGCAGCAGATATGGATTCTGAGGTTAATAAGGAACCCGAGGGGCTAACCCTCATAGTAATGTTAGAAGCCTATCCCCATACAGCATTGACAACCAGATGCCCAGAGGGTGAGTGAATGTGTGAGGCAAAAATATGGGAAGGTACTGGGTGCCACGTAATGGTACTCCAGAAATTGGTTCACATAGTTACCTACAGCTGTGGGTGTACAGGACAGAGTAATAGAATCTGAGCTGTGAGATAAAAGAGGCCGCAAATCCCTGAACGTGTAAGGACTGAAATGTGTTTGTGTGATTAAGTCTACTGTCTGGAGAGAAAAGTGTCACTACCAGAAGCTGTTGCAAAATAGGTATAGAGTGATTCAAGCTGAGTATCGGGGCTTGGGTCTCATGAGGCTGCAAGAACTGCAGTCTCTATCGAGTGTTGCGATTTTTTAGTTTCCCTGTCTAGATGCACAGATAAGGAAAGGATTTTGTGTCAGCCCAGAGATGAGGTTCAGAAGGTATGTCTGTTGTCACTACTGAAGCTGCAGGAGTAGCCTCTAGTGGGAGTGCTGACTCTATGGTCCAAGGCTAGCCATACTCTTTATGGTAAGAGAGACTGCATACCATCTGCATAGTTATCATACTCAAAAGGTCTGTGTTTGCAACTTGTAAATAAACTGGTTCTTGTTTCACTGCAACTTGAAGTCTAACCTTGAAGACCTTCCTTAAAACTTATCTTTTTAAGCTGGCCTACCCTACTGAAGCTTACTCTTAAACTAAGTTTAGTTATTTAATTTTACTGTTTGAATATATTATTTGGCACCTATTTTAATTGTATGTTTGATGCTTTTATGAATTCTTATTTATTAACTCATATTGTTTGATTTTGTGGTGCTCTGAGCCCTGGAGATAAGGGCACCATATCAAATAAAGTTGCTTTGTCTTGCATTGTGTGCCCTGTTTAGTTAAGCCTAATGCTGCAAAAGGAGATCCAGTGGTGCTAAGGGATGCTGTGAAGATCTGAAGGGAAGGTGAAAACGATTGAAAAATTAAGTTTAAATACAGTCACCATAAGTGCCCAGTCAGGTAAAAGACTTTGTAGCCATCTAACTTACTACAGGGACCCCCTACCCCCAAGGGTACAGCCAAGCACTGCTGTAAGTATAGTATTTTTCTCAAGGGGCAGCACTTCTGGGTCATTCCTACGAAAGGAGCCACTTCAGGTGGGAGCACCTCTGGGTCAGTCCTACTAAAGGAGTCACCTTAGGTGGGGCACCTCTGGGTCAGTCCTATGAAAGGAGCCACCTTGGGTGGGGGCACCTCTGGATCAGTCCTAAGAAAGGAGTCACCTCGAGTGGGGCACCACAAGGTCAGTCCTATGAAAAGAGCCACCTCAGATGGTGGCACTGTTGGGTCAGTCCTGTGAAAGGGGCCATCCCAACTGGAGGACTGCTGGGTCAGTCCTATGAAAGGAGCCACCTCGGGTGGGGACACTGCTGGAACAGTTCTACGAAAGGAGCCACCTCAGATTGGGCCACAGCAGGGCCAGCTACATCAGTCCTACGAAAAGCCACTTCAGGTGGAGGCACTGCCAAGTCCTATGAAAGTAGCCACCTTGGGTGGAGGCACCGCTGGGTCAGTCCTATGGAAGGAAGACCTACTGCATCTATGTAACACCCAAAGGACTGAACAGCTAAACCCTGCTTAATGACTAGCGTGCCATGGTTTAGTGCCACCCCAGAGGGAGTTAGAGGGGCTATATGCACAAGGGGACATGCATGGTTATATTTCAGAAAATGTCTAGGTGTTGACGATATGCTTGTATATACCTGAGGGGCATTATTTCACATTAATATGTTTCTGATGGCATATCTGAGTCTTCAGTTTACTGTCTCTCGCAGAATTTCTAGAGGACCTAGTAGAAACGTCCAAGATTATATGGTTATATGATTGCACTCATCTTTAGTAACTCAAAAAGATATACTGTTGGTAAGATAGCCTAGAGGTTGGAATAATGAGCTGTGAATGAGCTTGTTACATCCAGCAGACCTGTGTTTGAGTCCCACAACCTCTCCTTGTATACTGTGTGACTCTGAGCAAGTCACTTAACCACCTCAGTGCTCCATGTATATGGTGCTGTATTTCAGTTGATGTTCACCATATCAGAGTGTATGGTTTGTACCATGAAGTTAGTTCTGCTGTCCCTGTTGTCTCATAAGGTCAGGAGCAGTTTCTTCTATATACGAACATCCGAAAAGCCAGCAGAAGAAGGCCTGTGAGTCTGTCGTGTCTGCTCGGTATCTGATGCAGGGTTCTCAGCTTACACCAGTGATCCTGTCCCCTTTTGTGTGCTAGTTAATGTAATAGCAGAAGAGATGTTAAACTATGTGTTTTCAAATGCAGCTGAGAATTTTCATGAAAACTGTGCATCGGCAGTTATTTAATGAATCTCATCTTTAATTATTTCAGATCTAACAACAAAATTCTAACGTAGACTCAAAGCCGGGGTGAAGTGGGAAGGGCATCTTCAGTGACTGTAGAAAAAGTGTGCTCAAAATAAAACATTTTCACTGTAGCCTGAGCTGCTGCTGTAAATTGCATTGCCAAAGTCACGAGTAAGGCCATCATAGCCTGAAACCTTGTCAAGTTTAAGACACAATCTTCCTGTTCATAACTTCACTTCCTGGTGTTTACAGGAATCTGTTTATCAGTAATTTGTAAAGCCCGTTTATCTCGCTATTCAAACCTACAGCAAGTCCTTCCTTGGGACTTTGTTCTCTGATTGCTAGATCCTGGTTCTCAGACTACCTGAGCCTGCAGTTCCCAAAAAAGAACACGTAATATACACACATACATGAATACACATAGATAAACAAAGTTATATTTTTTCTGTACCATTCTTTGCATCGTTGTGTTGTTTATATTTCTGTGAGGAAGCAGTGCATTATGACCTCAGAAAGCAACCAGAATAGATGACCTCATGGTTTTAGACAAGGATTTAGAGGAAGAGTATGAGAGAGAACAATGTGTTGCACCTTGCTCTAGTTCTACCCTCTCACCCTGCAGTGAGGACTCGGTGGTCTGTACCATGAGGTCTCCTGTGGTGGAGCAGATGCAAACTGTCATGGCCTTTGCTGTGGATGAGGAAGATTCCACAAAAAGAAATCTGATCAAATTTTTGGCAGTCCGTTGTTACACCCTCCATCATAATTCCACCTAGATATCCCGCATTAGAGCAGGGCCGGCCTTAATCATTCTGGGCCCCTGTGCAGCCCCCTGCCGGGCCCCCCACTCCATTTTCCTGTGGGCCCCCCTCCCACACATCCAACATTTACACCTCACTCTCCTGTCCTGTATTAATAAAACAGTAGCAGGCCTACTAGTTTAACCAGCATCGTTTAATTAGTGCCATTGACTGCATTGAATTATTTGACTTCACAATTGGAAATGAATCTGACTGAGCCTGGAGCCAGAACTTAAGTAAGTGTGGTACTACTGCCGATTTCATTTCTGTAAGGACAGGGACATCATCACTGGACACTCACAGCTCAGATACTCTGATTTGCAGGCAAGTTAAACAATTTAACTTTTCTGGAGGTGTGAGACAGAATAGAGAGGATTATCATAGGAGGCAGTATAGTGCAGTGGTTTAAGGTTCTAAGCTGCAAACCTGGAGATCTCGGTTTGAACCCCACTTGCATACTCTGTGACCCTGAGCAAGTCACTTAACTTCCTTGTGCTTCCCAGATTGCACCTGTAAACAAGCTTTCAGCTTAGTGTGTCTCTCCTGGTAAAAAAATAAATAAAATCACGGGACACCTATAAGGTTGCCACCTGTCAGGTTTTTTACCTGGTGATCAGGTTTTCAGGGTCCCTATCAGGAAATCCGATTTTGTTCTGTGCTGGTCAGGTTTTTCAGCCATTGTGAGCAGCGGTCAACCTTCATTTTTTTTTGCACTAGCCAGCAAGGCAAGTTGATTC
Source organism: Neoceratodus forsteri (assembly GCA_016271365.2). NCBI lineage: Eukaryota > Metazoa > Chordata > Ceratodontiformes > Ceratodontidae > Neoceratodus > Neoceratodus forsteri. The sequence goes on along the minus strand of CM028132.1, from coordinate 23,125,010 downwards.
AAAATTGCACTAGCTCACAGATGGTTGCACTAGCCCTTAATAATAATGGTAAATTTTGATCACTTATACAGGAAACAATGCAAGCCAAGAAATACTCTGATTATTGCACATTTATCCTGCTTCCACATTGCTTCCAGCTCCCCAGCAGAAAAAAAGACTGCAATGCCATCACACACAGTGAGCCCCCCCCCATTGATTTGTACCACAGCCTCCTCTCTTCCTCTTCTCTTTCTGCACACACACACACACACACACAAACTAGTGGATATCACAACAGCAAATGTTCAATCAAGCAGTCCTAGCTCTGCACACACACAATAGCTGACATCATCATGCACGTCACCACACTGTCACCACCACCCACAGGGTAATGAACAGAGTCAGGCAGAGCAGGACACTGTCAGCCCCCATCCTGTAGTCAACTGGAGACCTGCACGTCTGGAAGTTTTTGTGCTGTCTCAAGTGAGCCAGGAGTACATCTAAGATTTATTTGGGGTGGGGGCTACACAAACCTAAGGGGCTTGGGGAAATAGAAAACTATGATATTTTTATTTTTAAAAGCATTGATTTTAATATGCTCTGCACCAACAATAACAGATTTTTCTTTAACATTGTCTTTTCATCAGCGCAGGGGAAACAGTACACAGGCATAATGCTGTACTATCTCTATTTCTATATAGCAGTGGCTCTCAAATGGTGAGGCCAGCCTCCCAAGGGAAGCGCCAGATTGTTCCAAGGGAGGCCCAGTCAAGTCTGAGAATGTACGGTATTTAAATTTTAAGTTTTGGCTGTTTTGTGTGAAAGGATAAAACAAATTAAATATGGATAATTGCAGGTGAATTTCTTGACTTATGCACCAATATTTGACCAGGAAGTCCCCATTGAGACAAAGCTTGTTTATAGGCGTGCATATGTAAATTAATGCCTGAGGAAGGCATGCTGAGTCAAAGCTCATTTCTATAACAAGAGATTTCAGCTGTATTGGTCCTTGCAAAACAGGAGAAGATGGAAGGTTTGATACCTTTTATTGGACCAACAAGTGTCTTGTACAAAGATGGAATTATACACAAGCTTTCGGGGCCACACAGGTTCCTTCAGAGTCATATAAGGTCAGGTCAAGACCTGAAGAAGGGACCTGTGTGGCCCCGAAAGCTTGTGTGTAATTCCATCTTTGTACAGGATACTTGTTGGTCCAATAAAAGGTGTCAAACCTTCCATCTTCTCAAGGCTCATATTTGCAATAGGTATTTATATGCAAATTAGTAACTTGGAAAGGCACACTAAGTCAAGGCTCATTTATGTGGTAGGTATTTATATGTAAATTAGTGACTGGGAAAGGCACAGAGATCCGATGCATGTTTTCAGGTATGACCTGAGGTAAGGGTACAGGAAGTTGCTTAACAACAGGGTAAGGGAGGGAGAGATGAAATGGCTAGATTTGGCTGTTCCAGATAGAGAGGAAACAGAGTAACAAGGGCCCAAGAGTCAGAAAAAAGGAGTGACAAGTATAACCTGGGGTGCCAGGTCAGGGGTGGAGAGCAATACATTGAATAAAAAGAGAATATACTCAGTCAAGTGTATCAGTTTCACTTTATTCCTGGTGTACTGTGCAAAGTAGGAGTTATTTTTTTCTGTGGGGAGGCCCAAGAATTTTTTTTTCAAGTTTGAGGGAGGCTCGAAATCTTTTTCATGGCTTGGGGGAGGCTCAGTATCAGAAAATGTGAGAACTAATGCTATATAGCATGATCTATGTACCCCAGGAATGCCTATTTTAAGCTTTCAAATTAAGTATTTTATTAAAGTTTATTTTTGTACCATACATGATCCAAAGTTTTGTTTTTAGGATGAAAGGACATGCTGGGTGGGATAAGGGTGGCACTGTATGGATAGTGATGGCTGGCATGGTCCATTTAGAAGAGCTGGGGACCCCCCACACTTGCTAGTAATGGCAGTTATGGATCTGTGGATGGTCATTTCAGAGGCTGGTCTGCAGTGGTATCCAGGGAAAGAACAGAGTTAAGAGATCTGAAAGGGAGAGGAAGTTATGATGAGGCTGGGAGAAAAAGCCACCACCTGCAGGGCTGACCCTGTATACCTCTTCGCATTTTGTCACTGACATATTGGATGCAGACACTTAAAATGTAGGGAAATGAGGTGCACTGGTCTTAATAATATGGGACACATTTTTAGACAGAGACACATTCAGAAAACTGGAAGCTAGTGACTTAACAGCACTCTGCCCTTGATCACACCCTGCACACTAGCTGAAAGTCCTAACAGTGGAGTGATATTGACTCACATAGAAACATAGAATTTGACGTCAGATAAGGACCGCTTGGCCCACCTAGTCTGCCCATTTCCCTACCTAATGGATAAGCTGCAGATCCTAGTTAACCAACAGCCTACTTCCTCCTACCCCCCACTAGAACTGCCTTATGTCTGTCCCATGCATTCTTGAATTCACCCGCTGTTTTTGACTCTACGACCTCCTCACGAAGGCTGTTCCATGTATCCACAACACTCTCTGTAAAGAAATACTTCCTCACATTACCTCTGAGCCATCCCCCGTCTATCTTCAAAATAATACCCCCTTGTTTTTGCACATCTCTTTTTCTGAAAGATGCTACCCTCTTGGACTTTGTTGATTCCTTGAGGTATTTGAAAGTTTCTATCATGTCCCCTTCTCCCTCCTTTCCTCGAGGCTATACATCTTTAGTTCCTTTAGTCTTTCTTCATATGTCTTCTGATGCAGACCCTGCATCATTTTGGTTGCCCTCCTCTGGACAGCCTCCACTCTGTCTGTGTATTTGCGGAGATGGGGTTTCCAGAACTGTACACAGTACTCCAGATGTGGTCTTACTAACTGTCTGTAAAGAGGGCCAACAACTTCCTGTTGTCTACTGGTGATGCCTCTCCCTGTGCATCCCAGTATACCCCCAGCCCTCCTTACTGCCTTCTCACATTGCTGGCCCACCTTTAGGTCGTCTGATATGACTACTCCCAGGTCCCTTTCCATTTTTGTTGTTGTCAGTATCTTACCCCCCATTGTATACTCTTCCCCTGGGTTTTTGTTTCCCAGGTGCATTACTTTGCACTTCTTTGCATTGAATCTAAGCTGCCATACATTTGACCATTCCTCCAACCTTGCCAAGTCCCTTTTCATCCTTTCCACCCCACCTTGTGTATCAACCCTGTTGCAGATCTTTGTGTCATCTGCAAAGAGACATACTTTCCTTCCAGTCCCTCTGCAATGTCACTTATAAAGACATTAAAAAGGACCAGCCCCAGTACTGAACCCTGCGGTACACCACTAGTAACCCTCCTTTCTTCAATGTGGACTCCATTTACTATTACCCACTGTGTCCTGTTGTCCAGCCAGTGTTTTACCCAGGCTACCACCCTGGGGCCCACTCCCAGGCTGGCTAATTTGTTTATTAATCTTTTGTGCGGGACTGTGTCAGATGCCTTGCTAAAGTCTAGGTAGGCCATGTCCACAGCCCCTCCCTGGTCTACTGCTTTGGTCACCCACTCAAAGAAATCAATTAGATTTGTCTGACATGACCTTCCCGCTATGAATCCATGCTGTCTTGGGTCCTGTGCCCCACTGGCCTCTAGGTACTCAACAGTTCTTTCCTTCAGAAGTGATTCCATCATTTTCCCTACCACTGAGGTCAAACTGACAGGTCTGTAGTTTCCTGCCTCTGTCTTGCTCCCTCTTTTGTGAAGGGGAATCACATCCGCCCTCCTCCAGTCCTCAGGTACCACACCATCCTCCCATGATTTATTAAAAAGGGTAGTCAGTGGTGTTACTAGTTCTTCCCTTAGTTCTTTTAGAATTCTGGGGTGAATCCCATCAGGCCCCGTTGCTTTATCCATCTTCAGTTTTAAGAGTTCTTTCAGAACCCTTTCTTCTGTGAAAGGACTAATATCAACCCCCCTATCCAGAGTGCTTCTATTGACCAGATTAGATATTTCACCCTGCTTTTCCATTGTGAATACTGAGCAGAAGTATTCGTTCAGTATCCCTGCCTTTTCACTGTCGCTCTCTGCCCAACCACCTTCCTCTTTGTTCAGCCTCAGTATCCCTGCCTTAGTCTTTCTTCGCTCCCTAATGTACCTATAAAAGGTTTTATCCCCCTTCTTAACTGAGTTGGCTATCTTTTCCTCGATTTGAGCCTTTGCTATTCTGACTGCCTTACCCGCTTCCTTCTGCTTTAACTGGTACAGTTCTCTGTCCTGCTCCTTCTGTGTTTCCTTATACTTCTGAATGCTATCTTTTTCTCTCTTAACTTCCCCGTTACTTCTTTTGAGAACCGTAGTGTTTTTTTCTTTCGTTTTGATTTATTTGCTTCACACGAAGACTTGTTGCCTCTGTGATGGCGGTTTTGATGTTTCCCCATTGTTGCTCCACCCCTCCTTCTTGCCTGTTTGCTAGTGCTTTTCTGAGGCTCTCTCCCATTTTGACAAAATCAGCCCTCCCGAAGTCCAGTACCTTCACTTTTGTGTGGCTTGAATCTACAGCAAAGTTTATTGTGAACCACACTGTTTGGTGATCACTTGTTCCCAGATGGCTACCCACTTCAAGATCAGAGATCCTCTCTCCGTCCCCATTTGAGAGTACCAGGTCTAAGATTGCTCTCTCCCGAGTGGGTTCCAAAACTAGCTGTCTGAGGCATGTCACCTGTAGGGCATTGAGAATGGCTCTGCTCTTGGATGTGGCTGCAGCAAAGGTGCTCCAGTCAACATCTGGCATATTCAGGTCCCCATCAGCAATATCTCCTTTCTCTGCCATCCCAAGGATGCCTTCTATATTGCCATCTTTCAGATGAGACATTAAACTGAGGTCCCATCTGCCTGGATTGGTGGTAGTTCAGGTGGATGTTAAAGATCCCATGGCACTTATCAAAAGAGTAGAGAATTTCCCGTGTCCTGGCCAAATTTCCCTCATTCACTAAAAATACCACCAACAGCTTAATCTGGTTCAAGGTCAGTTGGCATTCATCTGTATCCCCCTCCCCCGGGTCGTGCCTGAAAATAGGCAGGATTTGTCTAGTGCACTTACCCGGTCAACAAAAGCTAAATAAATAAAAAAAATAAATAATTTCCTTGTCCATTTCCTCCCCCTGAGATGGGGGTCTGTATACAACCCCTGTGCAGATTGTGGAGCCATTTCCAGTCTCCCGGGTGACCCACAGTGCCTCCTCTCCTCCCTGTTTACCCTTTAGTTCTGTTCCTTTGATCGTTTCCCTTACATAGAGAGCTACTCCTCCTCCTCTTCTTCCCTCCCTGTCCCTCCTGTAGATTGTGTACCCTGGTATGTTGACATCCCAGTCATGGTTCTCTGTGTACCATGTTTCTGTGACTGCCACAATATCCAGGCATCCCTCTTCCATCAAGGCCACCATTTCAGGGAGCTTTTTACCTAGACTACGGGCATTGGTACTCATTACCCTCCATTTTTTATGGCTTTATTTCTTTTTGCCCCATCCCTGACCCTACTGCCTTTGTCTTTTTCTCCATTTACCCCTGCCCTTCTCCCTATGGACTGCCTTATCTTGGTGTTTACCTCACTAATTACCCTGATTTTTATTTTGGGGGGCTAGGATTTCCCTTCTCCTCTTCAGTGCCTCTCCCCTTGGCTAGTTTAAATGCTTGCCATTGAAGCATTTAAACCTATCCCCTAGGATTCTGGTTCCCCTCCAGGATAGATGCAGACCATCACACTTGTATAGGTCTGCATCCCTCCAGGTGGAGCCCAATCCCCAATGAAGCCAAATCCCTGAGCTCTGCACCAGCTTTTCAACCAGTCATTGAATCCCATGGTGCAGAGTGCCCTAGCCTTATCCATGCCATAGACAGGTAGCACTTCCGAGAGTCTTCTGTGGGATCCACCTCTTTTTTTTTAAACTTTATGTTTATTATTTTTTTAAGAACTCCGACATACAGTTCAAAATTCCAAGCAATCAGGTGTTATACATAAATAAAACCCCATGAGGGCGCCACTCCTCTTAATATACACATATCTACTTTCTGTTGCTTTTTGATACATCTTTGGGGGTACTACCATAACATTTATAATCCCACTGTAATTATTATAAGCTGCTAATTAGCCCATGAGCTGCATGGTAGTAATAACCCTTTATAGACCATATATAGTGCCCAGCAAAAGGCCTTACCCTTGGTAAGGTCAAACAATACCATGCTTATTCTAAGTTTATGCATTTATTGCAATCCCTAAGAAAAGTGTAGTAGAAACAATTGCAAGGTTTATAACATATATAAAATATTTTCCTGCAGAAAGAAATCCTCCTTAGAAAAAATGTGGAGCATTTAAGCTATGAATGTATATACACTACATGACATTCTGAAAAGCATTCGGTCAGCTAATCAGGCATGATTGCCCACTTAAATTTAAGCTATATTTTAAATCTCAAACAGGGCAGAAGGAGTAACTGAAAACTTACCCTGTTAAGGTAAGAGCAACCAAGACCCCAATGAAAAAAAAAAGAACAACCAGCCTCCTTACCCCAACGAACTTACATCCCTCTTAAGACAGTAAGAAGGAAAAAATATAAACATCAAGTCCCCCCTTTTAATCTCAGGTTTCTTCATTATCTTCAGACAAAGCATCGCCAATATCTTCATCTCGGGGCCTCGTAGTAACATGCTTGTGAGTCCATTTCAAAGCACCCTCAAGGTCATTAAACAAGAAGACCTTCCCTTCAAAGGCGATCCACAGACAAGCTGGGAAAATCATCCCATGGGGAACAGAAGCCTCTCATAGAACTGCTCTCACCCCGTCAAATCGTTTCCTTTTCTGTCTCGTCACATACCCGATATCCGGAAAAAGACGAGTGGTATGCCCTTTTTGCAAAAGAGGACCCTTTCTCCATGCCATTGCCAATAAAGAGTCTCGAGTACCTGGGCCATCCGTTACCACCATTACTGCTCGAGAAGCTTCAGAGTTGTCAGGATGTCCTCTCTGTGCTATGCGGTAGGCTTTTTGGAGGTACTGAATTTTCGACGTTGCCTCTGATCTCAGTTGTTGCCCAAGCCACTCTCACAAACAGAAGCAGGTGGTCCCCTTCACATCCTCAGGCAACCCTAGGATTCCGATATTAGGGACACGAATCTGATTTTCTAGGGTTTCGATGCGGGACTGCCAGCGAGTAGATTCTTTGATTAGGGAAGACACTGCCCCCATCGCCGCATCTGCTCGCTTGGTAGATTCCACTGAGGCTAACTGGATAGTGTCCACTGAGGTCTCTAGGACTACCACCCGATTACTAAAGCCATCTAATTTATCTGATAGATTCGTGACTGATTCAATCAGTCGATTAAGCTTGGAGCCGATGGTTTGTAGAGTTTCTTCACTAGCTTCCTCTGCCTGATCTTCCACGCAGCCTTGTCCTGAGCACGTGGTAGAAGCCGTTGATGTAGTTTTGGCTTTAGCTCCATGTCCCTGCTGCTGATCCTGTTGAGGGTTTCCCATATTGATTAGATTTCGTTAGGAAAGTACCCCCAATCAACAAGGGATCGAAAAATTAAATTTAAGCTGGTAATTTATCTTAGTTTCCCCCCAGGATCCACCTCTTGAGCTGTTAACCACAGCAGGCCATCTGGGCCATTGAGTGAGATTAGCATGAGGACTAGGGCCTGCTAAAGTAGACTTTTTTAACTTCATTAACAGCCATGAAAACCTGCACTAGTCAAGACGGACAAGTAGAGAGTTAGCTGCATTAGCCCTGGACAATTTGCACTAGTGTTTGGGCTAGTAAAACAATGTTAAGATCGACCCCTGATTTTGAGTGCTAACATACTTTTGAAACAGATTTTGTCATATCATTCATTGTTCCAGCTACATGTCCAGGTTATGAACAAGTTTTCTTGTCAATATAGCCCTTTGTTTGTGAAAGCAGTCAGCCTGAGAGGTGTAAAGTATGGCCATTAACACCATTAGCACTTGCTTAACCTCCCCCTCTTACCTCTCCTCCTGGCCACTCCCTTGCCTCTATTACCCCTACCTCCCCCTCACCTAGTGCTTTAATTATGTGATGTGTAATCTTACCTTGTAGTCTCATGATGTGTGACCTGTTCTTAATTATGTACCATGTTGTCCCAAGTGTGTAAGTATGTAATTTCCTGTACTCTCGTGGGTCGTACCTGAAAATAGGCAAATTGCTTGTCTAGTGTACTTACCTGGTTAACTAAAGCTAAATAAATAAATAAATAACCTAATCTTTTCCACTGCAGCTAAGCTGCCCAATCTTTTGTAACTATAGCAGAGCCAGTTGTCTTCCACTTTGATTTGCTGGTAAACATTTTCATCTATAACAAAATGTTGGCATTTTTAAATGTTTTAAATTATTTTTGCTTCCTCAAGAAAAAAGTATGGGCTGCCAAGGTGCAGGGGCACAGTTTGCACCCAGCTACGGCCGGCCCTGCATTAGAGGATGCTACCTTTGCTACATGGCACAGATCAAACTCACTGCCTGCAATGCCCAGGAAGGCTGAAAGCGTATCCAATCCAGTCTGCTAAGCCTTATTAAGCTAACCAGCCAGAAATGACTCTGTAGCCATCATGACTGCTCACGATAGGTCCAGAGCACCGAAACACAGGAGTTCTTTGTGTCCTGATAAATAATCTAGGCGGCTGGATGTGATGGGCAAGCATATTTATTTATTTCATTTTTATTGACCGGGTAAGTGCACTAGACAACAACACTGTCTGTTTTCAGGCACGGCCTGGGAGAGTTACAGAAAAAAACAGCATATTATAACGGGAGTTCTAAACAGCATACAGCACAGAAAACAGTGGGGTACACGATAAACACATGGTATACAATGAATATACAGAGAGAGTACAAGGAATTGAACAGGCTGTATGCCTCTGCCTCACTGGGTCTTATGACTGCAGACTACCAGGCCCATATAATAAAATATCAGAACAGCTTATGGAAAGCTGCAAAGCCTGTACCCCAGGCTTTGCTTGATGGCTCTGCCAAGAGTGAGTTACTTCAGACATCAAACCCGGGTGCTGAGGTTGGCAAACATTTGCTACGCTCAGCTTATGATGTCTCTGATGCTTCTGCCAGGGCTTCAGCTTCTGGCATTTGTATGACTGTATTCTTGGCTCAAAGGTGCTGGCTTTGCCAGTGAGTTGTAGCAAGCAGTTTTGAATGCCACCTCCAGAGGGAAAAAGAGAAAAAATTACTCACCGCAGTAATCTTCTTTCTTCCATGGGGCCCTTTAGCATCAGTAACTTTTTGCACGTAGCTGGCTAGGTGCAATTGCCTCGGAGGTGTGCCTTTAAGAGATTGTTTAATGAGCATAGGGCCAGCCAATCAAAAGACAGGAGGGGGTGTGAACTGAGTAAGAACTGTTGACTGCTTCAGAATTTTTTCAAGGAAAAACGAGGGCAAATGCCCCGAAAAAGAATTAACAGGATTCAAAAAACATGCAAATGTCCAAAAGTGGAAATAGAAACAGCAACACGAGGTAAAAACTCATCAATAACAAACGCCAAATTTGGTAAAAGGTGACGTAAGAGCCCTTCTCTGACAGGTGAACCGGGGAGGAAGAGTGGGAGCTTACTGATGCTAAAGGACCCCATGGAAGAAAGATTACTGCGGTGAGTAATTTTTTCTTCTTACCCCAGGAGTTCTTTAGCATCAGTAACTTTTTGCAGACTACCAAGCAGTACCAAGTGGGAGGCGGGCAGAGAACCTACTTAGGAAAGAGGCTCTGCAGAACTGCGCTGCCAAATTTGGCATCAGATCTGGTCTGCACATCCAAACTGTAGTGTTTCACAAAGGTGTGCACAGATTTCCAGGTAGCTGCTTTGCAGACATCCAGTAGGGGAATGTCCCTTGATGCTGCAAGCGAGGCTGCAATGCCCCTGGCGGAATGGGCCCTGAGCCCCACTGGAGGTTGTTGACCTGCTGTCTCATAGCAGAATCTAATACAAGAGACCAACCAATGAGAAATAGTTCTCTTGGTAGCTGGTCTTTCTCTTCTTACATCCCCGAAGGTGAGGAACAACTGAGTGGAAGAGCCTCTGGACTGTCTAGTATGCTCTAGGTAGTGAAAGATGGCTCTTTTGACATCCAAGCTGTGGAGCTTTTGCTCGCCAGGAGTGGATGGCTCAGTAAAGAAGACAGGCAGAGTAATGGACTAGTTCAAGTGAAACTCTGAAACCACCTTTGGCAGAAATTTCCTATTTGTTTAGTTTAGTTTATTGGTCTAGGAATTAATACCTTTGAGCCAGGGCTCTTTTACAAAGGTTCCACGTCACATAGAACATCAAACAAACAAAAACATTACATGTATTAACAGAAAGGAAAAAGTTACATAATAAATTTGTCCTGAGTTCAACTTTATCGTTTTGAGGGGATGATGTAATTCGGCTCAGTGCACAGGTCCTGTAGCTCTGAAATCCTCCTGGTAGACGTAATGGCTACCAGGAAGATGGTCTTCCAAGTTACAAACTTGATGTGGGCCGTGGACATAGACTCGAAAGGTGGATTCATGAGCTCATCTGTGCAGAAGTTCAGGCTCCAAGGAGGAACAGACTCCCTGGTTGGAGGCTGGAGGTGCAAGAGGCCTTTGAAAAACTGTTTAAAAATGTAATGGGGAAAAAACTAATTTCTTCTTTCCCACCCGAAAGGTAGGCTGAAATTGCCGCCAGGTGTAGCTTGAGTGAAGATGGTTTCAAGCCTGACGCCTGTAGGTGTACCAGGTGGTCTAGCAGCTGAGGGTCTGAAGCTGATAGGGGTTCGACCTTTTCACTTCTGCACCAGAGGGAAAACCTTTTCCATTTGGCTGCATAAGTCTTCCTAGTGTTCAGTTTTTTAGCCATCCTCAGTATCTTAAGGACCTGTTCAGAGTACTGTGAGGATGGAAACTCTAACTCCTCAAGAACCAGGCTTTGAGGTGAAGAGAGTGTACGTCTGGGTACTGCACTCCCGTCTGAGGAAGGGTCAGCAGGGAGCGAGTTGGAGGCAGGGAAATGGGCCTGTTGCAGGACATTGAAAGAAGGAGAGGGTACCAGGCTTGCCTGGGCCAGTCCAAAGCCACTAGGATCATGGATGCAGGCTGCTGCCTGAGTTTCAGCAAAAACCTGAATATCAGGGGAAATGGAGGAAATGCATATAGGAACCTCCCTGACCAGTCCAGGATCAGGGCATCCAGAGGAAGTGTTCCTGGAACTGGGGGCCTGCAACAATACTGAGGAAGCTGCAAATTGAGAGACAAGGCAAACAGATCCACATCTGGTGTGCCCCACTGCCTGAACACTGTGGCTAGTACTTGCTTGTTCAGTGTCCATTCACTCTGACCTTGACTGATGCGGCTTAGAGCATCCGCCAGAGTATTGAGTTTGCCTGGGAGGTGAATAGCGGAGAGGCTGACTCCCAGGGAGAATGCTAGAGACCAGAGCTTCCAAACAGAGTATTCCTGGACTGGCACCACCCTGCTTGTTTATGTAGAACATTGCGGTGGTGCTGTCTGTTCAAATTTGAACCGCCTAGCCTTCTATGCTGGGAGAGAAAGCTTTGAGAGCTAGTAAGACTGCTCTGAGTTCCAAAAGATTTATGTGCAACTGTGAATCGTCTGGAGTCCAGTTGCCACCTACTGAGGCACAGTCTAGATGAGCTGTGGTGATCACCTTTGTGGGAAGAGGAGCTTGAAATTGAACCCCTGCCTGCAAATTTGCAGGGTCCTTCCACTACAGCAAATTTTGGAGGAACTGCTCCAACACCGGTATTAACTTTGAAAATGTGTTGCTTCTCTGAGACCAGCGAGCTCTGAGGTAGACTTGCAGGAGTCTCATCCTGTACCTGACCCCTGGGACTACTGCAGTCATAGAGGCCATATGTTCCAGAAGTTTGAGGAAATGTCTGGCCGGTCTTGGCTGTCTTTGGGTGAAAGAATCTGCCACTGAAAGGAAACTCTGAATTCTTTCCTGTGGGAGGAAAGCATATCCCTTCTGAGTGTCCAGCTGGGCCCCATGAAGGTGAGCAGCTGGGTAGGTTCTGGGTGAGACTTCTTGAGATTTACCAGGAAACCTACAGACTCCGGAGTGCGTTCTGTGAGGGAAAGGACTTGGCAAGGAGACTTTGCTACTATGAGCCAGTCGTCCAGATAGGGGTAGAGAGTGACATCCAGTCTCCTGAGATGTGCTGCTGCCACTGCAAGACACTTGGTAAAGAGTCTTGGGGCCAAGGACAGACCGAAGGGCATTGTGGTGAACTGATAGTGACCCGAAGGAAGTTTGAACCTGAGAAACTTCCTGTGAGATCTCCTTATGGGTATGTGGAAGTAGGCGTCCTTTAAGTCAAGAGAGGCTAGCCAGTTGCCCTGCTGTAAGGACTGTATGACCAGTGACAGAGTGACCATTTTGAATTTGGGTTTTTTCAGATGTTTAAATATCTGAGATCTAAGATAGGTAGCCACTCCCCAGTTTTCTTTTCTGTCAGAAAATAACTGGAGTAGACGCCCTTGCCCTTCTCGTGGGTGGGGACCCTCTCCACTGCTCGTAAAGACAGAAGGTTTTGTACCTCCATTTCCAATAGCGGTATCTGTGATGGTGACAGAGGTCTTGACACCTGGGTACGCTTGAGGTCTGGCAGCTGCTTGAACTGTAATGACAGACCCTTCTCCACTATCTCCAGCACCCACTTGTCCGACAAGATGAGGGACCAATGCTGAAGATAGTGAGAGAGTCTGCCTTCATCCGGAAATGGGGAGGCGACCTGGACACTCACATCAGGACTTAGACTGAGAGGCAGATGGCTGGGTAGAGGAGGATCTTCTTTGGTCCCTTATGCCCCTGCCTCTGAAAGACCCCCTGTACTGGCTAAAGTCAGATTGGGGATAGGGACTGTAAGGCATGGGAACAAAACTTCTGCCCCTACCACCCCTGGGACAGGATCTCTGAGGGGTGGCGGGTTTAGGCTTGGATGAATGGCTCTGCCAGGAGGCCTTATACTCATCGACCTTTTTCATGTAGTCAGTGGTTCTGCAATCAGATAACGTATTTTGATCACAGGGAAAATCCATGGCCTTGTTCTGAGTGTCTGTGGTCAGACTGGTTGTTCTAAGCCAGCTGAAGCATCTCAGAGATATGGCATGGGCCATCACCCTAGAGGCTGCATCATTATTTTCATCTGCCATGTGGAATTGGTACATAGTAGCTTCCAAAGCAGTTTTTGATGTATCCGCCAGCTCCTGTACCATAGAATCTGATCCGTTACAGGCGATAGCCTGGACAGATTTCCAAAGGGCTTTCTGATGTTTGGCTGTGAATGCCATATAAGAAGAAAGCCTGAGAAGCAGGGAAGCTGTGGCATACATTTTCTTTGCTATAAAGTCAATTTTCTTAGAATCCTTGTCAGGGGGAGAGGGTGACAAGGAGACTCCAGCTTTCTCACAAGCTGCCTGCTGCACTATACTCTTGTGGCTAGGGTGTGCTGACAGGAACTCAGTACCATTTTTAGACAATTTATATTTTCTCTTAAGTCACTTATCAACCCCTAGCACTGAAGTGGGGTGTTGAAGCACCTTCATGGTATTTTTTCTAAATGCATTATAGACAGGGATGACCAGGGTCTTTGAGGATGAAAGACTCTTCATCTCCCTATAATCTTCATCTTCATCGACATCCTGGTTGGGCTCCTGTGTAGGGAGATCCAAAGTATCCAGCATATTTTGTATAAATGAAAACATAGAGGAAGGATCCTCGTGGTCACCCAGGGGATCCCCAAGGCGAGGGTCCGGGGACTCCTGGAGCTCAAGGCCCTCAAAATCCACGTCAGGGGCATCATAGAATTGATCATCATCTGTGTCACCATCACAGTCTACACAGAACAGAGAACTGTGGAAGAGTGCTTGCCAGCCCCAGTAAATAGAGGACCCATCTTTGGAAGGGTCTGAAACAGTTGTCATGCTTTTTCCATATCTTGCACTGATGGAAGAACCTGCGCAGTTTGTAAGTGCTTTGTTTTTTTTCTGAATGCTTTAAGCTGCCTGTTGTCTCACTATTGACTTTCCCAGGAGCAACGGGAGCATATCTGTCTTGACAGAGTTTCTTTTTAGCCACTTCATCAGAGGCTTGATCAAGCTTCCTTTTTTCGTCACTCTTATTATTTTTCAATTTGTGAGGAACTTCATCTTTGGAAGCTTTATATTTTGACTGGGATCTGGAGGGTTCCTCAGCACCTCTGCTTTTGGTATTAGTACTTTTGATTGGCCCTTCGTCGGAAACCTTTGATTTATCCTCAGCTATAATTATCAAAGGTTTGTCTGCTATGTTGACCAATTTAAGCAAAGCAAACCAGTTCTGGACCTATGAACTGAGTGCAGGTTTCTGTGACAATGCCACCGGCCAGTCCTGCCCCAGTTAATAAACTCTGTCTATTACCAGTGCCTTTTTTTGGGGGGGTTGTAAAACTGGGATCTATACCAGTGCCAATCTTAATAGAAAACCAGTAATACTCAACTGCGCACAGGTGGCTGATGGACCTTTACGGATAGTCCTGACACAGATGATACCAATGTCCAGTAATATAACAAAAAAGGTTTCCTCATAATTGCCAATCTAGAGAGAAAACCCCCAGGCACTGTTTAAGTTTGAAATCTACTGCAGGTGCCTCGTGATAAACCCAGCAAGGTCTGAGGTAAAAAACAAGGCAGCTGTCCCCAATTCAACAGTTCCCACAAGAAATTAGTCAAAAATGAAGGAAACCATCGAAAATAAACACCCGTGATAAAATTAGGCTTTAAAGTAAATAGTTGCGGTAAAAATAAAGTCTAAATAGTGCCGATGTGCTAAAAATAAAAATTTTTCAAAGCGCTAATGAAAAAGTAAAAGTTCTCACTCAGCACACTAAAGGAATTGATTTATGAAGAAAACTTTACCCAGATAAGCACTAGGAGGCTGTCAACAAGAAAAAGTTAGGAGACACCTCAGAGGTAATATGCTCAGTCCAGCGGAGAAAAAATTCTGAAGCAGTCAACAGCTCTCACTCAAGTTGACACCCCCTCCTGTCTTTTGATTGGCTGGCCCTACGCTCATTAAAAAATCTCTTAAAGGCACACCTCCGGGGCAATTGCACCTAGCCAGCTAAGTGCAAAAAGTTACTGATGCTAAAGGACTCCTGGGGTAAGAACTGTTTGACTATGATGTTGAGGAGGCCCTAAGGGGTCTTCAGACCTCAAAAATGACTTTAAGGTCTATTAAGTCCCTGTATATCACTCCTACAAGTGGTTGTGGGAGGGGATCCTGTCATCAGCCTGCTGCCAAAGGTGGCCGTGCCTGCCGTCAGCAAGGCTCAGGTAAGAGAAGTGGCCTCCTGCCGGGCCCCCTTCCCTAGGTGCCCATTCAAAAGCACCCAAAAGCAATCAGTACTGGTGGCACTGTCCTAACCGGTTTTACATGACTTTCTTCTGGATCAACACCACCTCCACCATTACCTGCAGGGGTGGTTGGGACAGACCCTACCTGCAAAATAAACAACAAAAATAGCACTACTGTAGACCTGAGAGCAAAAATGGCTTGATTTCAAAAATATTAAAAGACTCAGTGCCTGCAACAGACCATCAAGTGTAGCAGCAAACTAAACCCCGACCGGTTTTGCAACTAGTGCATCATCAGTGGGATCCTACCTGCATCTAAAACAGTGGTGGGAGATTACAACAGACAAGTGGGTCCTGGAGATAAGTACAAGGGAGCACGCTCTGGAGCTCCTAGAAACCATTCCAGATCATCCCCTGCCTCCTTCCTGTGATCCTCCGGGCCGTTTGTCCCTTGTGAAGGAAGAAGTTCAGCCATTATCTCAAAAACGTGCTATAGAACCAGTTCCTCCTTGACAGAACAAGACAGGGTTCTATTTCAGATACCTCCTGGTCCCAAAATGGACAGGGGATCTGTGTCATGTGTTAGATGTCAGGGATCTCAACTTCTACATTGAATACAAGAAGTTTCGAATGGTATCCCTGCAAGTTGTGATTCCTCTTCTGCAAAAAGGGGGCTGGCTTTGTCCTCTAGACATAAAGGATAAATACCACTGGCAGTACCCCCTGCTTTGTGCTTGAGGGGGAACACTACCAGTTCAGAGTATTGCCCTTTGGCTTGTCTTCATGGGTCTTTACCAAATGCTTAGCAGTAGTGGCAACAGCCCTTTGCAGGGAAACTCTGTATGGGGGTGGTTCTGCCCCCCAGTAGTGCTACAGGTGCCTGAGGCATCAAGCTACTTCAAAGAGCTAGTGGCTCACCGCCGATCTTTTATGAATACTATAGCCATGACAAAATTTTAACTCTCTAACAAATAAAATGGTATTTTATACACTATTTCTAGGGATATTTTTCCTTACAGTGGGGAGTCACGGCACACATGGATTACTTGTGAGAACTTTAGTAGTGAGTGATTATGTAGTGCAGGGAGCACATGTGATTGGTGGTGGTGGCGACACTACTATTCAAACTGTGTAAAGGACTTTGTAGAATTGTGTCTATAGATATATTATCTGTATAAGCAGGAAACACAGCCTATGTGATGGGTCCGAGGAATGGGTCTGACAAAGTAGCGGGACGCTTTTAAACACTGCCCAGATGTTTCTATGCATTGAGTGAAATAAAATTAAATAGAACATTTCTGGTGTGGAATGGAGTTCATCCAACCCTACCATTAATTGTATGAATCGTCTATTGGATGACCCAAGACCAATAACATTTATATGGCTTTCAGTGTAAGTGCAGGCAACCTGGACAATTATTTTTTTTTAAGGCCTGTATGTGTTCTCATATCTGGATGACTGGCTACTAAAGGCCAGCTCAGAGGAAGTTCTCCTACATCCCTTGTCTCAGACAAGGCAGTTGTTCAAACACTTGGGGGGGTCTCAGTAGATGTGCCTTGCTGAATACTGCAGTACATAGGGGCAGTCTTGGAGACAGAGAAGGAATGTGCTTTCCTGCCACAGGACAGAGCAGAAAATCTGATTGCCCAAGCACAGTTGGTATACAGGAGTCACTATGTCTGTGAGAAAAATGTTACGTCTCCTGTCTCTCATGACTGTGGCCATTCTGACTGTGCCACTGGCCTGCTTACATATTAGAATTCCTCAGTGGACACTCAGGGTCCAGGGGGATGAGCTGATGAACGAATTGGACCAAATGGTTCTCGTCATGTTCACACTTTGCAGAGCATTGCTATGGTGGATGAACTGTGAAAACCTTTTAAAGAGCGTTCCATTCTTTGTACCAGCTCCTGACCAGATTCTCATCATGGATGCCTCGGGCTACGGCTGGGGTGCTCATGTTGGCCCTTAATAGACACAGGGGTAACGGACCAAGGTGGAGGCCAGGTTACACACAAATGTCCTAGAGATGAGAGCTGTTCTGTACAACCTCCAAGCATTTCAGGGGCATCTGTGCCAAGGTCTTCTGTCACTACAGATGGACAATGTCAGTGTGATGCATTACATGAAGAAACAAGGGGGCACTGAATTGCTGACCTCTGTGGTAAACAACCTCATTGCAAGATGGTGTTGTCCAGAGTTTGACCTTTTTACATTCCCCACACAACGCAAAACTGCCATATTTCTGCTTGCTCACTCCAGGGCCTGGAATTTTGTGGTGAGATGTGTTGTCCCTGTCTTGGAAAGGGAAATTCTTATATGCATTTCCCCCAATTCCTCTAATATAGAGGGTGCTGTTCAAGCCGCGGATGGAGAGTGCCACTCTCATTGCTTCATTATGGCCTCGCCAGATATGGTTTCTACTTCTGCAGCAGATGGCAGTGGAGCCTCCTGCCCCCCTACCACTGAGTCAGGGGTCTGTTGTCATAGGACAAGGGATCCCAGGTCCATCCAGAACTGATATCCCTACACCTGCATGCATGACTCCTGAAGACGTAGTCATTGCACATTCTGGGGTATCCCCTAAAGTTGCTGATATTCTGGTTGCTGCTAGAAAGCCTTCTGCCAAACGTACCTATTCCTTGAAATGGAAGCGGTTCACTTTGTGGGCTGCCTCCAGGTATTTAGACTCATTTACATGTCCTGTAAATGTTGTGCTGGAATACGTGCTGTCCCTGTCAGATTCTGATCTACAGTATTCCTCACATAAGGTGCATTTGACCACTATATTAGCTTTTCATACCCCTGTTGATGGTCGTATGGTTGCCAATTAGAGGTGTCCTATACATTTCTGAGAGGTGTTCTTCATATGAAACTTCCTATACACAATCCAGTCCCACCTTGAGACTTGAACATTGTGCTTCAGAAACTGATGCTAGCTCCTTTTGAGATGGCCATGGGTTGTGGCTTAAGTTTTCTGTTATGGAAAATGTTATTTTTAGTTGCCATCACTTCTGCTCAGAGGATTTCAGAGCTTCAGGCTCTAATGTGTAAGCCTCCATATTTGATCTCTTTGCACACAGATGCTATGTTTTACTGAAGGTGGTTTTACACCTTCTTGTTTATTATCCTCAGCATTTCAATCAGGGTGAGATACTGCTCCACACTTTCGATGGGCACTAGGTTACAATGCCGTGTGCAATAACAATGTGCTCAAGAACCGCACAGTAAAAATGGCACCATCAATAACAGTGCCAAGGAACAATGCCGCACGAAACAATAGCGCCAATGGTAGTGGTCCAGAAACACACAGAGGACTGCTACCATGGCGAGAAAGCAAAGCCACAACTTGTGTTTTTGCAGGGAAGTTTGCCCCCACCCCATCCCAACATGGGGGCTTGCAACCACATTCTCCAAAATTTAGATAATCAATTCCACGGGGGACTTGGGGACAGTGAGAAAGTGTGTGTGTGTGTGTGGGGGGTGGATCGACTTAGGCATGCAAAATAAAAAAGCACATGCTTGTGGTGGGGGTTATAGTGAAAGCACAAGACTCAGGAGACCAGGAACAAAACTCTGGTCTCCCAAGCTGTACTGCCCAACCTGCTTCTGCCTTAACCCTCCTCTTCCCCATGGGAGCAGCTCAGCCAGCCTCCACACTTGTTCCCTCCTTCTCCACTTCCTCCCCTGTTCCTCCCTTGCCTTGACAGCGACAGCGGTAGCGGTAACTACCATGCGCTTATTCTAACCCTGTCGCTGCAAAAGGCAGACACTGTTTTGGAAGCACGATTTTCACTGCACTCTTCTGGAAATGCTATTCTAACTGGCTACCCTTTTGATGTACATACAATACTCACATACTATATTAGTCACACCAAGGACTGCAGAAAGTCCTCTCAGCTGTTTGTTTGTTTCTTTCGCCCTGGGGAAAGAAGGCACTTCTCTGTCTAAACCGTGTTTGTCCAAATGGCTGGCACATTGTATTACATTTTGTTATAGGAAGCATGGTAAGGAATTTCCTGATGCAGTTCGTGGTCACTCCAGAAGCAGAATGGCCACTTCTGTTGCTTGTTTCAGAGATGTTTCTGCTGCGGACATTTTTGCTGCAGCCACATGGTGCACTGTCTACACCTGCACTAAACATTACTGTCTGGACATAGTGTCTCGTAGACATGCTGGATTCGGACTTGCTGTGCTGCAAGGCCTGCTGTCCTGAATATATCTGACTGTACCCTCCTCCCATTTTTATATGGGACTGCTTGGGAAACATTCCAAAAATGTGGCCCAATGGAGGAGATATCCTTAAAGAAGACAGAACAGTTACGTACTAACTGTAACAGTAGGTCTTAGGCCATGCCGTCCCTCCCTCCCTTCTGCTGCTTCATTGAGGGTTACATCAGATATTGTGCCTGAACTTAATCCATGCATCATATATCCAGCCCCTTGCCTCTCTTTGTATGCCTGGTGCTGATCTTATCTCGATTCCCAATAGCTGGAGGTCCTCTGAGGTTACTGTTTGGGAAACAGAGGAGTGATGGGGCTGCCCACGTGTATATAGGTGCAGACATGGGACATCATTGTGAGCGGTCCCCAGCTAGCATAAGTTTCCATGTGGTCCTAGTGCCTGGCGGCTGTAGTATGGAGGAGATCCTCTGGAAGCTCTACCGTTACCTAAAGTACATAACTGTTCTTTTGGGTGCCTCATGGAAGCTCTTAAGAGTGCGGCACTGGAGAAGGAAGATTTCACCTGCCTAAGAAACACATCCCCCTCCCCGGTCTGTGACACAATGGGACATATTTTCAAAGCCTGGTCACAAGCTGCGACGATGGCAGCTTGCACAGAGTGCCGCTGCATCAGGAACCCTGCGCCTGATTCAGTATTGGCCAGGGTCCCGGTGCCTAAGTCCTGCAGCTTGTGACATTGTGCTAATCAGATACTGCATCCACGAGGTGTGGCGCAAGCAAGCAGGGTGGACGGGCGGCAGATGTGCCCTCGAACATAGTGATTTACACCCCCCCAAGTCCCAGTATGCCCATAAGGTGAAATATGAGAAAAAAATAAAATCCCTGAAGATCTAGTGGTTCCCCCCACCCCGATATGCCCACAATGCAAAGTATTATTAAAAAAGGCATTGATTAGTGCTGAAGTTCCCTGTCAACCTGATGTGCCCCAAATACCACCACAGCTGGTGCCGAATGAATACAGTATGCGCTGTGACAGGTTCATTCGGTGGCTGGCTGTGGTGTGAGGACTGTGCAGTGGCGGATCAGGATTCAGGATAGGGGGGCGGTGTTGGCACTACCTGCCATAGTGGGGGCCACTAACCACTAAATACGGATGTTGGCAGCAGTGTCATATTTGGGCATATCGGTCTTGGGGGAGACCTTGAGCAGTAATCAATGACTTTTTTTTAAATAATACTTTACATTGCAGGCATATCAGGCCGGGGGACCACTAGATCACCAGGGATTTAATTTTTTCTTATATTGCACCGTACGGGTGGATTGGAGCTTGGGGGGTCAACACAGTGGTACACAGTTGACAACCCTCCCAGAGGATGTCTGAGTAACGTTAGACCAGCTTTTGGCTGGTTTAACTGTATTTAGCCTTTTGTCCTCTGGGAGGGTTTTCTGAATGCCAAATTAGGGGATATGGAAGCCTGTGTCTGCTGCAAGCCCCTAGACCATGCCACGGCCCATTTTGTGGTGCAAGACTGGCACAAACCCCAGTGCCGCATGCAGCCTGCATCAAACGCAGACTGCTTTATAGAATAGCTCCCGTCCGCATCTTTTGACGCAAGGTGCCATTTGGGTCAGACATGTTTGACGTAAGCACCTTGCATCCTTCTCAGGGCTTTGAAAATCTGACCCAATGTCTTTTGTCTTCATGGTTCACAAATGCAGGTTTGTGAGAAATTGTCTAAAGCATCTGTTCACACATCCTGCTATGCCAGAACAGGCTATTTTTCAAAGAATGTTGCCGTCTGTGGCGATAGCAACTTAGGGGTTGTGGGAAGTACCTTGCTTCATTATGAAAAGACTGGGGTTTGCAAGAGCACCAGATAATTTTGTGCCACAAAATAGTACTATACATAGAAAGTAATTCCCCTTTATTCATTTTTCTCCTTTTACGACATTAAACTGTTGGGTCTTGTCTTCCAATCTCTGGTGGTGATTTAGGTGTAAGTAAAAAATCTCTTGGTACTTTCTGTAAGAGTACTTGGGGTTTCTGCAATGTCCTGGATAGTCTCTTATCTATGCAACAGGTTGTAAAGCAGTTGTCCATGTTTGTGAGGTGATGTCAAGTGTTTCGTGGTTGCAGATGGTAACGGAGATCCCCTGCATTACTAGTATCTAACTGATCGTTGGGTATAGCAGTTTCAGAAACATGCTCTATAACAACCACATATTCATTCATTCATTCATTCCGTAAGCAAGCACTCTGTGCAAATATAACTCGTCACAACTGATGCCTTGATATCAAATACTTCACAATTTATTCACCTGTTTGGTAAAAATCAGTGCAAGTTGAACAGACACGTAATTCTGATTGTGAAAAACAACCAGTGCAGACAGTGACCCGGTTAAAATGCGGACACTTACATTTCACTCTAATAAAATAGAGCAGAGCAATGTATTTCAGAGCATCCAACACGATATAAATACCCCTTCCATAAGTATGTGCAAAAAATCAGTGCAAACTGTTCCGGTCGTAAACATTGCAGAAAATATATCATGGCACAGAACAAAGAAGGCAACACATCGCCGCCTACAATGTCGGCATGTAAAGACATCGCCGACCCTAACCCTGTGGGCTTTGCACTGGACGAATATGCCTGGTGTCCCCCATCCCATGCCACGATATATTTTCCGCAATGTTTACGACCGGAACCGTGCAGACAGCCCCAAAAAGGGGTTAGTGGCAGACAGGTGCACCATATTCAGAGTCTGAGTACTCCATTGTTTATGGTAACACCGCCACAGCCTTCTAGTTGAAGTGGTTATTTATTAGAAAACAATTGAGTCCCCCTTGCAAATGTAAAGACTGATGGATGTACACATCTTTCTACAAATATATACAAGAAAGCAGAGAAAGAGATGTCAAACACAAGCAACCTTTGAAACTTAAATTTCTAGAATACCTGAAGATTAAAGTATCAGTGCAACAAAAATGTTTTTCCAAAAAGCTAGTTAGTTTCAGTTATAATTAATAAAAATATTAGCACACACTCAGATCCGCTCTTCTAGGTACCTCCTATGCGGCACAGTATATGTTTTTAATTTTTCTCAATCCTGAACTCGTGCCAGGTCCACAGTGCTATTTTTAAACCAAATGTGGCGACCATCTTTTTTCTTGAGGGAAAAAAAGTAAATTAAAAATGTATAAAATACTCAGATTTTGTTGGTACTAAAAAATGTTACCACCAAATAAAACTGGAAGATGTCTGGAATGTTTTATACAGAAAAAAAGGCATCAGATTTTTTTACCCGGCTGTGCTGCACTGCTGCTTTAAAGTCCACATCTGAACCTCAGAAACACAGAGGGTGAGAGTTTCAGAACTCGTGACACAGGCGTGGTGCCTGCTTTCTAATGTAGTCTTCATCATGCCAATTGTGTCCAGACCACTGAATGCTGTTTTCAGATGTTTGGACAGATTTGTGGCATTTTTCGCCATTCATGGCAAATTGAGGATGCAGTTTGCATCTATTCCAGACAAAAGCTAGACTACCTTTTAAAGTGATCTAACTTGTTCCAAACTCATGATGCACGGTCACTAAAGGCCGTGACAATGCTGCTCTGTATCTTTATAGCACCTCAGCTCCGTTTATGTGTTGGAATGTTCTGGCATCGGAATGCCTGACTCACCTTTATAGTTCTCTTACTTAATCCTTGCTGCTTCATTCCCAGCTCTAAATAGCTGAAAGGCATGCAGTGTAACTCATCATAATTACTGTAGGCAAAAGATACTGTATTGCGAATGACTTTGCTTAATGAAAGTGAACAGTTTTTCTAGGATTGTGGATATGTTGTTCTATCCACACTTCTTGGCAGGTACCTTGCCGTTTTAAGATGTGCCGGAAAGTTTTCAAGCTGGCTCCTCCCATGGGTGGGTGGTATAACCCTTGGCTCCACCCCATGATGCCAGATCTTCCTTTCTGCTTGAAGGTTCAGCTTCCCTCCTTAGCACTACCGCGTGTAGTAGGCCCTAGCTCTAGAATCTTCAGATTTGCTTCCAAAACTTATTTTAAAACTCTCTCGAGTTTTGTCTTCACCCTCTTTTCTCGCTACCGCGATGGAAGACAAATTGGTTCCTGGGTTTCACCGGTGTCCCTGTGGGCAAAATACGTCTTGCACTGATCCACATGCCACGTGCGTCTATTGCCTGGGATATGACCATGATCCGCAGGCTTGCAATCACTGTCGGTCCTTTTCACCTTCGGTTCTGGAAGGCCACGCTGCCTGACTTCAACTGGGGTGACCGGAAAAGCGTTACCCAACGGTTAAATCCAAGGATGCCTGTTGAGTGGTCTCCGTGGCTGCAGGGTCCACCGAGCAGCTGGAACAGCTTAAGGCCTTTGAGAAGGAGGTGGCTTAGGCCGTGGCGGGCTCCTCTTCGGCTTTCATTCTGTTACAACTGGGATCCTCCTATTCGGCTCCCTTCAAGGAGTTGTGCCAGTCTCTCTCTCTACCAAGGGAGAGGGCCATTCGGGGTCACACGTTTTGCGCTCTTGGAAGAAGGAGTCGAAAAAGGACAAGTCGCAATGTTGACGCTCTTGGGACCAGGAAACCTCTGTTTCAACTTCGGTCGAAGTCGCGTCCGAGGCCACTGGTTTCATGATAACCCTGTCAGACCAGTCGGCTGAGACGCCTGTCGATGTGGCAGAGATTTTTCTCAAGCCTATCGATGGGTTGTCGCCTGATCCGGCCAGTGACTCTTTATTTCGGACGTTGGTGCTTCCGGTGCCCTCGGACAGGTCATCTCAGTCCACTGGGCAGGACCCATCCCCAAGGAACCTGACCAGGAGGAGCCGCAGGTTTCCCAGACTCCTTCTGAGGTCCCCTGTCGGTCCTGCTGATGGTTGAGGTCTCATTCCTTGACTCCGACGTCGGACAAGACTCACCCTCATTGGCGATCTCACTCCCGACACCATGGTAAGCGGCAGCGCCACTTCTTATCTTCGTCCTCCTCGGGCGAGGAGAGGCTCCGGCACAAGTTGCGTCGGTGCTACAAAGACCTGATGTGGCAGCAGTTGGTTCTGTCTGGGTCAAAACCGATTCCGGGTTCTACCCTGGCCATTAAATGGCTTTTGCTCGAGCGTCCGATGTCAGCCATGGCCACCATCACCGAGGTGCCGGTTAAGGCCCCACTGGCTCAGCCGAAGCCGGCTACTCCACTGATCCAGCTGGAACCGCCACCTGAGCAACCGAAGTCCAGGGCTCCAACCAAGGAATCTCGGTCAGCCCAAGGCCTTCCCCATTGGTTGTCGGTCACTCTTACTTCCGACCGCCCAAGGTGGGTTGAGAGTGACACGGGTGGTCACACGCTTTATGAGGACTCCTCGGAGTCTGAAGATTCCTCCATGGTCTCCCGTCCTGTCGACGCCAAGTCTCTTGGGGGTCTCTCCGTCGAGGAGGGCCCTACCTCGCTGATGGGTATTTGTTGGCTCATTTCTGAGTCCACAGGAATGGAGCTTGAGCCTGTGCAGAAACGGGCCAAATATCCCCTCGCAGAGATTCTGGACAAAGGTGATACTTCGATGGAGGCCTTTCTGGTGGCTGAGGCTATTGTGGGCCCAGTCTTAGAGCTGTGGCAGCATCCTGCATCTTGCCCTGCGCCTTCTGCCCGCAAGGCCCACAAGTATGCAGTCCCTATGGAGTCCCTTTCGAGGTTCTCAGAGCACCCCTCTGCGGTAGGGTTGGTGTCCGACTCCGCAGGAATCTAAACAACTGGACCATTCCGAGAAGAAGGTCTATGCAGCCTCCTCCCTTGGCTTTCGTCAGGCGAGTTCGGCCATTATCATGTCACATTTCTCCCATGCCCTCTTGGGCTCCCTGGACGAGGTGATCCCTCATCTCCCAGCGGACCTGCAGACCACGGTCAAGCAGGACCGGGACCAGGGGAGGGCAGTGGCGAAGCAACAACTCCAGATGGCTCTGCACATTGGTGACTCCTGTGCCCGTTCAGTAGTGGCCACGCGCCGCAGGGCTTGGCTGCACATCTTGACCTTTACAGCTGATATGCAAAACACAAGCTGGCAGATGTCCCCTTCTTCGGCACTGATCTGTTCAGGCCTGGTGTGGAGGGCCACCTCCAACATATAGAAAAGTCCAATGCCACCTTGGACTCCACCACAGATGCCCAGAAGGACAAGAGCCCCAAGCTTCAGAACCGCAGGCCCTTTCGTTCGTCCACTCCTGCGGCTAGACCAGCCCAGCAGCAGCAGGACCAGCAGGCTCAATCTTGGTGTCCTCGGGCCAAGTCCATGGCCTCCTCATTCAGGAAGTCCAGGTGGATAGGTCCTTGTGGCTCCTCCGCCAGACCCTCCACCAAGCCTGCTGAGTGACGGGTTGGGGGTGCCTCACTCAATCCCATGACACCTCCCCTGGGACCTCCCGAGGAGGGGGTCGGCTCAGCCACTTCCTTTCTGCCTGGTCCGCTATCAGCATGGACCGTTGGGTTCTAGAAGTGGTTGGTTGAGGCCTGCCTCTGGAATTCAAGCAGGCCCCTCCATTCCGAGCCCGTGCCCCATGGGGGATCTGGTGTCTGCAGCCTCTGAGTCAGATCTCTGAGATGATTTAGCTCAGCTCCTCTTTAAGGAGGTGGTGCGCAGAGTAATGGACCCACCTTCAGACCCAGGGTTCATTTTCCAGGTACTTCCTGGTACCAAAACGGATGGGGGACTGGCGCCCCATTCTAGATCTGCACAACCTGAACAGGTTTCTCAGGCCCCGCACCTTCCAGATGGTCACTCTGGCTCAGATCATACCATCTCTGGAGCAAGGCATGTGGTTCTGCTCCCTAGATCTTCAGGATGCATTCTTTCACATCCCGATCCATACGTCCCATTGAGAGTTCCTCCACTTCTGAGCTGAGAGAACCCTTTACAAGTTCCAAGCCATGCCCTTCAGCCTGCCTTCAGCCCCCATGGTCTTCACCAAATGCATGGCAGTAGTTGCAGCTTACCTGATAGATCGAGGGGTCTCGGTGTACCCTTACATGGATGACTGGTTGATAGCAGGTCCCTCCAGGCGGGAGGTGGAGTGGTCCAGGGATCTGGCCCTCCAGACTTGCCTCGACCTTGGCCTCCTGATCAACAAGGCCAGATTGGAAGTCGTGCCTTGACAGATGATTCAGTTCATCGTGGCAAAGCTCGACTCCTGCCGAGCCAGAGCTCGGCTCCCAGCGGACAGGGCAGAGGTTCTCTCCTCCTTTGCCCAATCATTTCTAGTTGGGCAATCGTGCCCTGCCCGAGACTTCCTGCACCTTCTGGGCTACATGGCGGCCTGCACCAGTGTGGTCTGTTGGGCCCACTGGCATATGCGTTCCCTCCAGTGGGAACTGGCCAGCCAGTGGTCTCAGCACTCAGGTCATCTCGACCAGCTGGTCTCTGTGACCCAGAGGATGTGGGACAGCCTCTAGTGGTGGCTCGTCCCATACCACCTGCAGAAAGGGATCCCATTTGTCTGCCCTGAGCCGACTGTCATCCTGACGACCGACGCCTCTCTGATGGGTTGGGTGCCCATCTGGGGAGCACAGAACCCACGGGCTCTGCTCCCTCCAGGAGTCCCGATACCACATCAACCTGCTGGAGTTTCAAGTGGTTTGGCTAGCCCTGACCACATTTGCTGTGTTTGTTTGGGGTCAAGTGGTCCAGGTCCAGATGGACAACACCACGACCATGTACTATCTCAGCAGGTAGGGTGGGACACGCTCCTTGCCCCTCTGCAAGGAAGCTCTCCATATTTGGTCCCTTGTGCTCAGCCTGGAGGCAGATCTCCTAGCCATTCATGTGGCAGGAGCCTCAAATCAGCTGGCCGATGCCCTCAGCTGGATGGGCGGGGCATCTCATGAGTGGTCTGTCTACCAGGAGGTAGTACAAGATCTGTTCTCCCACTGGGGCACCCCTCAGGTGGACCTGTTCACTTCCAGGGAGAACTCAAAGCTGAGGCTGTATCATGCCCATCCCCCTCAGCAGTGTTCTCTGCAGGGGGATGCCTGCTTGAAGCCGTGGACCCCAGGCCTCTTCTACACCTTCCCTTGATTCACAAAGTGCTTCTCAAGGTGAGGAGGGACAGGGCACAGGTGATCCTGGTAGCCCCAGACTGGCCACGCCAGTTCTGGTATCCAGATCTCCTCAGCCTCAGCACCAGCCTCCCGAGGCGGCTCCCAGCACTCCCGGACCTGCTGTCTGTCAGTCAGGGGAAGGTACTCCACCCAGACCTTCAGTCCCTGCACCCGACGACCTGGTTCCTGAGCGGCTAGAGTTCCAGGCCCTGGGTCTCTCCTACAAGGTCCTCAACGTTGTTGAGACTTCCCGTAAGGAATCAACCAGAAAATGCTATGTCTTTAAATGGAAGAAATTTTCCATCTGGTGTCAGGGCAAAGAGTTGGACCCATCGTTCTGTCCAGTGGCTAGCATTTTGGACTATCTTTGGTCCCTCTCCCATCAGGGACTTCGGTTGATGACCCTAAAGGTGCACCTGGCAGCCATCTCTGCTTACTGGGCGCGGGCAGGCCAGCAGTCAGTGGTGCAGAAGAAGGTGGTCTAGCGCGTCTTCAAAGGTGTAGATCACAAATCCCCACCGGTGTGTGAATCTCCACCTCCATGGGATCTACTGCTGGTTTTGGCAAAGCTTGTGGGCAAGCCATTCGAACTGATGCACAAATGTGACATCTCACATTTGTTGTGTGAGACCGCCTTCTTGGCGGCTATCACGTCAGCCAGAAAGACTGGGGAATTACTGGTGCTCTCTATCGAGTCTCCTTACCTGGTCTTCCACAGGGACAAGGTTGTCCTGTGCCCCCAACCGAAATTCCTTCCGAAGGTGGTGTCGGAGTTTCACTTTAACCAGGTGATTACTCTGCCAGTGTTCTACCATAATCACACCTCGGATGCCGAGTACAGGCTTCATACTTTGGACCTGAGACGAACGCTCGCCTACTACAAAGAGTGAATGGTGGACGTTCAGAGAGAGGTTCACCAGCTGTTTGTCACCTATGCTGAAGCTGCACCTGGCAGACCTGCAGCCAAGCGGACAATAGCTTGATGGATTAATAATAATAATAATTCTTTATTTATAAGGTGCCTTTCTACAACTAAGGCGCCTAACAAACAATTAAAATTAAGTAATACATTTAAAACATCATAAATAGTGTAAAATACAGATAATACAAAAAAGCATGGGTTAGATCAGACGCCATAAGCTTGATTCCATAGGGTGAGTTTTGAGAGCCTGTTTAAATCCCTCCATGGTCGCACACTCCTGTACCTGATGGGGTAGAGCATTCCAAAGGGTAGGGGCCGCGTACATAAACGCTTGGGCCCCAGAAGATTTTAAGCATACCCTTGGAACCTCTAGCAACCCCTCGTCAGTTGAGTGGAGTGATCGCCCAGGGCGGTAAGGGACCAGAAGCTCTTTCAGGTAGTCCAGGCCCTCTCCATGTAGGGCTTTGTATGTCAGAAGTCTGACTTTAAAGGTGATCCGCCACTGTACTGCCAGCCAGTGCGGTCCACACTAACACCCTTTGCAAACTGTGTGAGAGGCCTTTCGGCACCATGCAATTCTGCTTAAAGTTGAACCAGCATAACATTCTGTGGTGATTTGCATATGCAGCCCATGATGCTTTGCATTGTGTGGGCATGTGTGATTTTGTATTATATATATATTCCATATTGTTGACCAAATGTTTGTGATTTTGGGACAACTCCATAGCATGTGCTCTAGTTTAGCACGTTATGACTGATGCCCACATCATGGTCTGTGTGGAATACCATGCTATTACTATGCCAAATGTGGCACCCAACGTTTTTTTCTTGATGAAAAAACTAAAATAAAACATTTGTAAAATACTCAGATTTTGGTGGAACTACGATAGGAAGATGCCTGGACTGCTGATTTACGTTATCCCCGAGTTGCATGCTGTTACTGAGTACCTCTGGCCTGTCAGTAAGTGGTCATGTGATATTTATTTATTTATTTATTGAAAAGTTTAACCAGGAAGTAGATACTGAGCTGAAAACAGCTAGTTTCCAGATGAGTCTTGGGGGAGAGGGGAGTGGGAGATAGCTAACAATAAAAATAACAAAGTGAACACAATAATATAGTATTACAAGAACATAAGAAGAAGCCAGTAGAAGAAGACCATTTGGTCTATCAAGTCTGCTCGTATTGCAGGGTCCACAGCTTGAGCTACTGTCCCTGCCCTCCCTCCCCACTCCTCCCATCCTCCCTACCCATGCTCCTTACCTTCTCCTATGCTTATCCCATCCTCTCTTAAAGCTGCCCACTGTCTTCAACGAGATGACATCTTCCGGCAGCGCATTCCAAGGGTCCACCACCCTCTCTGTGAAGTAGTGTTCCCTGACCTCCCTCCTAAACCTCCCACCTTCCAGCTTAAGACTGTGCCCCCTTGTGTTGTGGTTGCCACTCAGCTTATCAACCTTATTTATCCCTTTTAAGTACTTGAAGGTCCCAATCACGTCCCCGCTCTCTCTCCTGTCTTCCACAAGTATAATAAATATCCATACATCACTCTAACCACTCTACAGCTCCCTAACATACCTACACGTTTCCCAATCCTGGGGCTCCCTCCACTCGACCCTAGGGCCCTGCCCCTTTCTACTAACGTGGTCCCCTGGACTGAATTTAACTCCTTCCCCCTCTTAACCTTGCCTCTGTTAAACCCCCACACCTAAGTTGGAGCCTGATCTGGTCCCTAATTGTCTGAGCCCTGTCTGCACACAATATTTTTCTCCCTTTGCCCCCTTTACAATACTTCCCTGGTCCTCTCCTTGAGCCTGCCACATTGGTACTCTAGTGTCTTTTACTACGCGGGTATTCGATCCAATATTTTGCAGCCCTGTGCATATATCCAAGTACCCACATATGACCTGTATTTCCAACTGTATGTATACTGTATTAACTATTTGTAACCTTTGTATTATCTGTTGTAACTGCTGTTCTGTCTGTCTGTACTCGACGTGGAACCTGTTTAATGAGCTTGCTCTCAAAGGTCTTAATCCGAGATCATAATAAATAAATAAATATTTTAGGCAGAATAGTGAATGGAGGCATCTAGAAAATAACACACATTCTAATACAATACAGAAGGGAAAATAGCAGAACAAACTCAGAAACTATTTCCCCACATCCCCTATAACAGTGTGAAGTGTACCTTTTAGAATATCTGTTTTGAATTCTTGGGGGGGTTAAAAATCTTTAATTACTGTTTTTTCAGGAAAGCATTCCAAACGTGAAAACTACCTTATGCTGTATAGCACAAATTTTCATTATTTGCTTATCAGTTAAGTCTGTACCAGTTTCCGTGTCCCGTTTATGCATGGTATAGAAAGTATTCCTTGCAAACATCCTACATAAAACTTTATAACTGCAGAATATAATACGTTTCAGCAGTATAATACAAGGAAAAAAAAACACCTTCCTAAAATAAACAGATCTAGTAGTGGGTGTGTTTGTGTCCTTATGAGAGTCCCAATTGCATGCACTCACAATCTAGTGTAAACATCATAAAAATAGGATTGTGGTATTTTAAAGTGCTGGCATGTCACTAGAGAGCCGTGCTGAAGAAAGTGACGATGCAGTCAGACCCAGCCTATCCCACTGCAGAAGTCTTTCCAAGCCAGTGCGAAGAGAAGGTTAAACTAATTATGTCTGAATAAAAAATGTATGTTGCTTCACCACGTTCCCAAACTTTAAGAATGGTATATAAGAAAACATTTCTTGCGGTTTTATGAAGCAGGGACTGTTGAGGGTGAAATAAGGGACAGCAGGGGTTGGGAGGAGGGCATTTGGTATAGCCCATTTCCCTCATTTTTCCAGTTCACCCGCTGTGTAGTTTTGCACAGAGGACAGCACATATTTGAACTGCAAAATAATACCTTGCCAGATGGGGAAGCGCAAGCCTCCACCCATCATACCTGCACGTTTTGGCAGTTGGGAGTTTCATATCGCATTCTTGGGTCTGTTTTCCATCTGCACTATCTGGAGAGGCAAATATCTCATTCTAAAAAAATTGCCTTCTTAAGCAGAATTGGTAGTGTTTGTAAAATATACAGATGAAGAAGGTTATTCATTTATGTGGAATCTAGTCTGCATATGGAAGGTATAGAAATGAACACCCTCCTCATAAAGTTGAGTTTAAAGAGCACCTTTCTCAGTGCTATACACAAATAAGAGGAAGCTCCCTTACCTCCCTGGGAGCTCCTCTGTGTTATTAGCAGAATTTTGTTCATACCCCCGAAGGAAGGGAAGGGATTATAAATTGTCCCAGAGGGCCTAGCCATGTGATCCCTTTCCACTTCCCAGTTGCTGGCACTGCCCCACACTCTGACGTTTTATGACATTTGTATAGGGAGAGTGGGGGGAAGGGTGTACTCCATTCATGCCCGTGAAATGTGATTTGCAAGTATAATTTTCAGCTGTTTAAGGGGCCATTTGGTAAAATTGGATCCAGGGTTCGACTGACAAGGGCCTTGTGGACTTGCAGGTTAACTACAGCTTACACAGAGCCATGGGTGTCCAGTCACTTAGGGTCGTGCAGTGCATTATCCTCCATTTTTTTCCTCGGGGCATCTGCAAGTGATGCATGCACATGTGTATTGAAGCACATGCATGTAGTGTCAGCGCATGCCCTACCCATGTCTACTGGTCCTGCTGGTAATGCCTCCCAGCTGTGCTAAATAGCAGGCAAGCAGCTGGAGTCAGAATACAGCAACCCCCCCCCGAGGGAGGAAAGCTGTCTTTGGGACACTCAATCCTCTTTCACCCAGTCGTCCCCCATGCAACCTGCACCATGTCGCTCGAACCCAAGTCACAGGCATGGCTGGAGGTAAGGTGCCAGCACTTCGGCCCTCTATACCACTGGGCCACCACAAAATCATATTTAAAGCCCCAGTGATCTTGCAGTGTTCCTGTTTGGGTTTGTTATGGAGTGCCGACAGCATGTTTGAATCATACACAAATGACTGTAAGGCCCTAGGAAGCATAATCAGTTCCCTATAAAAGTGCTGTATGCACACTCCAAGACCTGCTATTGTGTTACTTTCTTGAGGCAGTGTAGTCTAGTGGTTAGAGCATCCACTTGGGAAACAAGATCACAGGTGCAAACACCATTAGTGCAAAATAATGTGTAACCTTCAGCAGCTCACTTGATGTCTCACTGCCCCAATTCACCCAGCCACAGAAGAGGGTAGAAGGAGGACCTCGGTGAAAACAAGATGTTCCATCTCAGCTGGGCTGTCCTTGTTAAACAAACTGTAAAATAATGAAATAAAATAAAAATGAGGGGTGGAGCCTGTGGCCAACAAGAAGAGACGGTCTTTAGAGAGCTCTCTGCTAGACTACCCTGCAAACATTAAAATTAGCTTTTCTACCAACAGTTATCCTACATAATTAATAAATTTCAGTAGATCATCAGTTTTTGACTGATAGGTGGTTTTTTTTGGTGAATTTGCACAATGGGATGACCAAAAAGCGATCAGGTAAAAGACGGCAGTAAAGGAAGAATCC
Organism: Neoceratodus forsteri; assembly: GCA_016271365.2. Lineage (NCBI taxonomy): Eukaryota > Metazoa > Chordata > Ceratodontiformes > Ceratodontidae > Neoceratodus > Neoceratodus forsteri. The sequence continues at coordinate 23,091,904 of CM028132.1, read as the reverse complement.
CATTCCATCAGCCACCAACACAAAGAGCAGACAGTCTCCAGCATATAATTTGGAGCAGGAACCGATGCTGAAGGCCATTCTGGTGGTGGTCAGAGCACTTAATCAAAAAGTTGAAGCATTTAATTCTAGGGTAAGTTTAACAGAAACCAGAATAGATTTTCTTGACACAGGACTTGAACTCTTGCTAAATCAGTCAGCAAATCGCAGACTGCAGTAAAGTGAGTAATTAAGAACAAGTTATTGGGCACCAGACTTAAATATCTGGAAAATGGGGTACGCTTACCTAAGTTGCACTTTCTGGTGTTACCTGAATGACTAAAAGGTACTGACCCATTGGCTTATATGGAGGGACTTTTGAAACAACTGTTAAACTTAGATGCTGACACCTTAATTATTTGGGCATTTCGCAGCATGCCACGATGGAGGCCACATAACCCTGAGTTCCCTAGGAAAAGTAAATAATAAACAATGAGAGAGTGTGTATTTTATTAGAGAGTTAATGCAGGGTCAGGTGATGTCTCTCAGCCAATGAAATGAAACATGGAGCATCAACTCCGTATGTTCATTTTATAATGAATAAAAATAAAGTTTAAAATAACAAAAAGTAAACTAAATGGGCTACCACAGTGGCCCAGTGGCACTGCCTCAGGCTGCTGGGCAGCAGACAACAAGTTTGGAAGCAGTTTCGGGATGCTGTATCAGGAGCAGGTCAGACTGCAGCAGCTGCCACTCAGCAGTGTGCTGCAGTTGGGAAGGATTGTGCTGTTCACCCAGTGGTCCACAGCGATCCGTGTGGTGGCCTAAGGGCGCTTAAGCCCTCTGCATGATGTTGCTTCATGCAGGCAGGGCATTAAGGAGCTGCACATGTGCCAAGGACAGGAGGGAGGAAAGGATGAAACAGAACATTACGCATGCTCTGTGTGTGTGTGTGTGTATATATATATATATATATAGATATAATGCCCAGGCCAGTGTGTGATGGTCAGTCCTAGCGCCAACTGCCACTTGATCCTTTCTACACAAGTGGACACTTTAGGGGAGCAGGACCCTTTCCCTACAGCAGTAGTTCTCACACACTGTCATAGTGAGCCTCCCCAAGACCTGGAAAGATCTTGAGCCCCCATATAGAAATTATTTTGGGCCTCCCCATAGTTTGAACAATTATCGTACTTTGCACAGTTAACAGGAATACAGTGACACTCCTTTGGGTAGTTGAGTTTATTCTCTTTTTATTATACTTATTATTTTCCATCTGTCTAACCCCCTCTCCATGTCAGCCTACTCATTCCACACTTCTGGGTTTTGGACCCTGTTTACTGCACCCCTTGTTGCAATACCTCCATGAGTCAGATTGCTTTCTTTGTCAGTTTTACCTTGTTCTTAAACACCTTCTCAGGGACCATTTTGTTTTTGTCCTGCTCTTGCTCCTAGTGCATCTCAACCTAGCCTCTGCATTTGTGCTTTTCTGCAGCAAGTATAATGGGTCAGTTGTTACCTTGTACCTATTCATTTGTATTATTTTGTATTTTATTTTGCATAGTTTCCAAGAACTGTACTTCCTCCATTCAGTTTTCCCCCATGTCATACCAAGAAACAAGTGTTTGTTGAGTGCGACTTTCCTGGTCACTCATTTTGTACATAAATTCACATGCCATTATTCACTTTAGTTTGTTGCATCCTATCATACAAAGCATCCAAAACCTGACATTTAAATATAGTACATTTTAAGGCTTGCTTGAACCTCCCCCGGAACAGGTTGGGGCCTCCTCTGGGAGGCTGGCCTCATCATTTCATAAACCCTGCCCTAGAGCCCCTGCCATGGAGGGATAACTGTGGGGGTTGTCGGCCAGAGCAGAACCTTGTTGAAGCACAGGAGGTTCAGCCTGAAGCAAGGTGTGCCCCTGGGACTAGGGTATGCCTCTGCAATAGAGTATGGCCAGGATTATTTCAACTCTGTTTTCCCTTCTGTGCTGCTGGCTAGGACCTTCTTCAGCCATCTCTCAGTGCCTGATCCCACCACACCAAGATCCTCCCTGGTCTGTGACCTTGGTTCCCCCCGACTCACCTTCTTGGGTAACCCCTTGGCTTGTCCCCCCCCACCCCCAGCAGGACTGCTTTCAGCTCCTCGGCACTCCTGTACAAGTATCCAGTTCCTAGCAGGCAATTATGAAGGTCAGAGGGATGGTGGGATTAAGGAGGCCAGGACCCACTTGTGGGCATGGTGGCAGGGAGCAGCATCACCTGCCTAGCCAGCTTGGTTATCCATTTTGTGTTGTTTCCCATGATGGGAGCAGACATGCAGTAATGTCCTGTAACATCACGCACATTCCTGTGCATGGTGTGCAGTCATCCACCACGTCCCACCAATCCTAGTATTCACCCGGGCTGCCGCCAGCAGTCACACTGTTGCCTGAGCCCTGCACCCACTCACCCCGGAGGAGGTGAGCTGTTTGTCAGACAGTTTTTATTTATTTAGTTAGTTTTTGTTAACCGGGTAGGTGCACTAGCCATAAAATTACTATTTTCAGGCATGACCCGGGAGAGTACAAGAAAAGGAGAACAGTTGAACAACAGCAACATGGGTACAATAATACAAATAGAGCAACAGGACAGCAGTGCTACAAAAATACAATGGGTAGAAACAACAAATAATAATGGCAAGCATTATACAGATAATGGCAGTAAGATATATAATAAGTGCAGAAACCATAGACCCGACCTGTGGAGTGAAAGGGTTAATAAGATAGTAAGGTTATATAGAGAGAACTGTGAGGAATGTTCAAACATAACAAGAAAGACTGACAGAAGGAAGGTCAGGGGTGGTAATTGGCAAAACAGTGGACGGTCAGCAACAAGGTTCGAGAAGGAAGAGAGCTAGTAGTCAAGAAGTTATTTACAAAGAGAAGGAAAAATATGGGGAGGGGAAGAGGAGACAGTCTTGGAGCTGGATTAGAGCAGGGGTGACATTACTGGTAAGTCTCAGGAGCTTCAGGTTGGGTCAAAGCATGTACAAGCATCAGCTAAGGATAGATAACGACGATATTCACTTTTAAATCCAAAGTGAGACTGAGACAGCCGGAGGTTGAGTGGAAGAGCATTCCATAGCCTGGGAGCAGAGAACTGGAAGGCCCTCTTGGCCAGTGTGAGTTTTCTTTTTCTGAACCACATGCCCAGGTGTACCCTGGCGTGTCTTACTGTGCTTATAAAATGGGTAACTACGGTAGTTAAAAAACACAAATAATTTGTTTTGAAATTAGGATTGTTAGGAGTTATAAATAAAAATAAATGAAATAACATGAAGATGTCTGGCAAATGGGTATGAATGTTCCCTTTGATTAAACTTACCCATTTGGACAGCAGGTAGAGAAGTCTCTTGAGGCTTCTCAGAAAACTGTGATGACCCTTAAGACTTCCAGACCATTTGCTGCTAACCTTCAAGTGTGAAAAGGACGTGGTTTCTTTCAGAACCAGAAGTCCTTTCGTGGGAAAGGTAGGGGAACCCCAAAACATATATCAGCCTCTCTAACCCCTGAAAAAAGTGCAGCCAAAGGCACACATGCCGAAAGCACTCAGTGCCACCCTCTAGAGCTCCAGTCCCAGTCCTGCCTTTGCTGCCCACTCCTCCCCAGTGGGAGGCACCTAACCTTTTACCATTATTGTGAGTCATCATGACAGACAGATGAGTCCTCAGGATAATTTGTGAGGGATACTTCCTGGACTTCACAGAAATTCCTTCAGACTGTCCTCCCAGAAGGCAGCCCCTCTTATTAGCTCATATGTCAGAGCTCCTGGTGCAGGAGATTGTGCACCAGCCTAGCAACAGGGCAGTGGAAACGGTGCCAGAGTCAGAATGAAACACAGGCTTCTACTCCCACTTTGTAGTAGCAAAGAAATCAGGGGGCATGTGCCCCATTCTCGACTTCAGAAACCTGAACAAGTTCACGGATCAAGAAAAATTCAAAATGATTTCTCTGGGGTCCCTGCTTCCCTTCCTGAAACCTCACAATTGGTTAACTTCCCTGAATATGCAGAATGCAGACCAGCACATACTGGTGTACCCCAAACATCACAGATATCTTTGATCCGTTGTGCTGGGACAGCATTACCAGTTCAGAGTCCTGCCTTTTGGGCTCTCAGCACCTTGAGTCTTTACAAAGGGCTTTGTAGTACTCACAGTGCAGCTGAGAAAACTGGGACTGCAGGTTTACCCTTACCTGCATGACTGACAGCAAGTCAATCAAGGCAGGAAACAGAACAGGCAGTGGCCATGGCTCTCAATTCTTACCTCCCTGGGTGTTCTGCTGAATCTAGAGAGAAGACTCAGCTCCAACCCTCACGGCAGCTGCTGTTCATAGGAGCTTTACTGGATAACGACCAAGGCCCATACCTTCCTTCCAGAGAGCAGGATGCAGGCGATCTGCAGATGGCACGCTACATCACGGAATGCAAATCTGTTCAAGCCCACTCCATGCAGTGCAAGCTGGATCTGATAGCTTCCTCAGTGTTCACAGTGCTCCTGGCACAGTTGCACGTGAGAATGACTCAGTGGATGCTCAGTGCCCAGCAGTCACAAACATCACATCCTCAGACCTACCCCATTCAGGTGACCAAGTCCCTGGTTCGGTCTGTCACATGGTGGTCAGTGGAGGACAGTCTACTTCAGAGCTTTCCCTTCTCCCAGTGGGAGCCTCAGATGACTTATACCATGGATGCCTCCCAGTTGGGGTGGGGGAGCCCACTGTCAGAGCCTCCAAACACAAGGTGTATGGGACCCATCAAAGACTTATCTCCACATCAATGTGTTGGAGATGTGAGATGTTTTGCACGACCTACGAGCACTAGTGGATCTTGCTAGCCACAAAACAGTCCTCCTCCATACAAACAAGTCTGTGATGTACTACATCAACAGGCAGGGAGGAGCACACTCTTACCCTTTCTGCAGGGAGGTGATGAGTGTGTGGGAATGCTGCCTGGAAAAGGGGATTCTACTGCAAGCCATTTATCTGCTGGGAGTCCCAAAACACTCTGGCAGACAAGGTGGCCATTAGCTCTAGACATCGTGAGATCGCTGTTCAATGAGTGGGACGTTCCAAATGTGGACTGTTATTCATCCCCAATCAATGCCAAACTGCCTCGATTCTGCTCCAGAAATTCAGGACATGGCACTTTCTATCAGGATGCATTCAGGACTGCAGTGGCAAAATCTAGACAATGCGCTGTGGTCAGGGAAGCATGTTGCTGAGCAGCTGGTGCCAGGGCAACCCCTGTAGTGGTCCTGGGGAGCCTGCTTCTTCACCAGGACGTTGTTGTCTGCATTGGAGGCCTGATGGGGCTATGCAGGCACCAAAGGGGAGATGAGAAGGTGGAGGAAAAAAACATGTCTTGTCTATATGACGGCCCTGGGTTCCTCGACTCCCCTAGGTCCTAGTGCCTGCCCGACACTTGATCATGGACCACATAATGAGCTGCCTCTGGGGAGACCCTGAAGCTCTTCTCACAAAGGAAATGTTGTGGAGGACATTCAGGGTAGTGTTGGACCCAGTGTCAGTGGGCCAGCACAGGGTATTTCCCTGGGACTAGGGTATATCGCTGAAGGACAAGCATGGCCAGGGAGACAAAGTTCTGTAGGGAAACAAAATGACTTCACATCGGTTTATCAGTCACTTATCAGTGGTGTAATGTTGGTGATGGTACCACTTGAAGGTCCAACACGGTATTCTATAATGAGTGTACTTTTATATGTTTTTTAAATTTACTATATTTTCCCCCCTTTCACCCAGTCAGCCCATCTCAGTCAGGACCCCCCACGCTCAGCCCCCTCAACTGCCTTCTCTGGGACTTACCTTCCACTGTCTTGCCCCCCAGAGCAGGGACACTGGGGGAAGGGGACACCAGTTCCCCCCGACAGAGTTTAGCACAGTCGGGGGTGGATGCCATGTCCAGTGGTGCAGAGCCTGCCATGTGGAGGTGGTTTCACACTGCATGTTTTTTTTGGGGGGGTTCTGCTTTTCTCCCTGTTGCCTAGAATGCCAGTAGTGCGCTTAAGGATGCACATGGTATATGAGGAAACAGACTGCATGTCACACATGACCGCACCCATTGATGTCCTCCCACCCTCGAATCCTAACTCCAGCGTGCACAGTCACCTGTGGTCACCCAGGTGGCAGTACTACAAAAGAGTTTGTAGTCCCACCTACCCCAAGGAGGAGAGTGTCCTCTGGGGTCCTCAGTCCTCCTCCTCTGACTGGTCCTTAGACAGCTTGGGCTAGTTCCCGAACGTAGGTCATTCGTGTTGCAAGCAGTAGCACAACCACTGTGCCTGCGGGCTGGCCTTTGAGTGTAGTTTTAATTGGAATGTTACTGTTGGAACCTTTTGACTAAATTTTGTGGTACCCATGTGAAAATGAGCCTTGGCTCAAATGACTGTTTCCATCATTCCCAAATAAACTAACTTGATACGACTTTGGAGGCTAACATATGTTCAGTCCTTTGCTCCCAAGGGTCAGTCAGATTGTGGTGGATGGGCCGGGCTCCAGCCCACTTCTCACTGGCTGGATCTTGGGATATATCCCAGTGGGATATGGTGGTAGAGGTGTGTGGAAACAATCGTGGCACTCAGGCAGATGACATTGCTGTGCTTTTCCCACTCAGCTGCGATGTGTGGACCTTCGGTTATCCACTCCCAATCAGGAAAGTTTTGCTGGCTCAACCTAGTGTAAGACTAGAATGATATATGAGGAAACAGACAGTGGGTGTATGGGGGTTCAGTGGTGACCACTTATGTAGCTGTGGGAGCGAGGGTTTAAGGATGGGCAAAAGAAGAGCATGAACCCATGGTTAAGTAGGCAGTAAAAAGAAAGAAAAAAAATCTCAGGCCATTACTATGGCCCAGCAGCAAGGCACTGCATTACCATACAGGCACCCACAGTTTGGGAGTGAACTGTGTACCCCACATTAGGAGGCAGGCCAGACCTCACAGTGTGCTGCAGTCAGTGAGAGATTATACCGGACTTTGGTGCTGTAACAATCACTGCAGCCGGACAAAACAGCTTGTTCATATGCAGGATGTCGCTGCGTGGGCTAACCCACGTGGGGGGGGGGTGAAGGGAGAAAATAGATGGGGGTGGGGGGAACATGTCCATCTACATGACAGCCTGAGTTCCATGAGCTTCCCCTGAGTCTGGTGCCCACCATCGCCAGCTGCTAGTTCACACAGTGGACTGCCTCAGGCAGGACGACCCTCCCCCTGGAGCCCCTGCCATGGGGAGTAGACTTGGGAGATGTTGGTGGGGGTGGGGTGCAGGAGTCAATGGGCCAGAACAGGGCATTTCCGAAAAACATGGCTGGGGAGAAATGCTGTGAGACAAAAAGAAAAAAGCCTGTAGCCCACCAGACTCTTAAAACTTAGTGAATAACCTCAATTATTTACCCCTTTTTGTCTTGCAGGGCTCATACGTGTTTCAATCGGTTAGATCTACCACCATACCCTTCATTCTCAATGCTTTATGAGAAGCTTTTGACTGCCGTCGAAGAGACCAGCACGTTTGGACTAGAGTAATTTACACACTGCCTTTGTGCCCAGCTTTCGATGTACTGTACCTGAATGCACGTGTCTTCTCTTCTTGAAGAATGACTTGGTGTCGACAGTGGGTTTCTCAAGGAAGGATCTTCTTTGTATGTGTGGGAGAGGGTCTACTTTAGGCATCAGAATGCGGACTAAGCAGACCTGCAGCCCTGAAATGGATAAGTCACTAGTGTTGACAATCACAGCGCACCATAGCACAGGACTACAGTGTGCTTAGTACAGACAGAAAACCTACAAACTAGCAGTCAGTGGTCAGCGTGACTAAGGTTTTATAAACTATTAGGAAAGAATTCCTAAGGGGAAAAAATACAGAGTTACGGTAATAAACATTTAAAGACAAAGTGGATTTGCAGTGGCTTGCCAATGCATCATACACATTGCTGAAGACAGAAGAAAGCAAGTGGAAGTCCCTAACGTTTCGTGAATTCTATTCGAGCCAAAGTATGACATCATCCAGCCCTGCCGTTGAGCTGTCTGCTGTTGAACAATAAGACAATTTTTTATTATTGAGAAAAGAAAAACAAACAAACATTGCATTATGCCATATTAATGAGGCATAATTGCATATTCATTTGTTGCAAAACTCAAGGTTAGGAGTGCCTGCATGTTTTGCATAATTTTAGATTTCAGCTTTTTTTGTGCTGGACTTCAGTAGAGCAAGGCAACAGGAAGTGATGTCATGACAATGACTTGTTTATGAAGAACTCTGCAAAGTGTCTTGCCAGTTATTATATATTTCTACCTTAGCAAAACACAGGCTGTCGCAAATGAAAGGGTAATAACTGTTTTTTATACCTTGTTATGCATGATGCAAAAAAAAAAGTTAAAATAAATATTTGAACTATAAATTCATCACAATCACAGCATAGTGAGAGAGGAAAAAGAGATACACAAGGAATTTTGTTTATTTTTTATATGTTCACTGCAGTCTGTCCCTTTGATTGTAAATATGAATGAAGGAAGTGCCCTGATGCACGTTCCTTCTCTTTCACGCGTCATGCTTGATGAGATGAAATTTTGCTCTTTATGTTTTTGCTTCAAGCACTCTTCATGGAAAAAAAATGTTTTTTATTTTTTTATATAAGTGTAAGAAAAGAAATTCTGAACAATATTTTGCACTGAATGTACCAAAGCGAAGGGACATTATGATTTGATGGATAGAAGTAGTAGCTGGAAATAATAGGTAGTCTGCTCTCTTCTTATTTATAACTTAGTGCTGTGACTTCCACGTATCAGGACTGTACATACATTTCTAACTTCCACTATTTATGTACTTCAGTCACCTCTTAGAACTTTTCATACTGCAGCAGATCACATCTTTTTCATCCACCAGTCTGATTGTAAGGGACAGATTTGAATATGTTTGTTACCAGGTAATTTGAGATTATGCTGCTTGTTTGTATTTGTATGTACCACAGAATATCATCGTAGTGCAGCTAGTTCAAAAATAAGCAAAGGCATTGAGGCATTTACTTTTAAGTTATATTTTGATCTTTATTTAAAGACTTGTGTTTGTTTCCTTATATGTAATGCTGAATTTTACATTTAAACATTGTGTGCTTGTTTGTACTACCCCAAAAATGTTATACAGTCTAGAAATTTTAGATGCAATTGGTTTCAGAGAAGCCTAGTGGGCTGTATCCTACATAAGCAGTGGTTTGACGTCTGGCTATTTTGTGCTCTCTCTCTAAAGGGAGCTTTGAGAAAACTTTAGCACACATACTATTTAGGCACAATTCAGCTTATATGATAACTTATGAAATGGGTAGAAGGAATGTAGGCTGCTGATTGGCCAAGAGGTACTTTCATCTGAACCATTATCTCAGCAAAACAGCCTGGCTGAAAGTAGCTCAGCAAAAAATATGTTTAAAAATACATCCTATTTACTAAAAAGGACCCATTTCATAATCGCAATAAGGCACTCCAGGGGTTGTGTTATGTTGGGCTAACAGCTCTTCTTGGGTGGTGGAAGCACTCTGCTTCACCTCATACTTCACCTTACACGAGGCAGGCTTTTATCCCACTCACCCCCGTCATGCCTCACTGCTTAATTGTAGCACTGTCTTGATACATTAAGGATCCAGTGTTGCTTATGAAATTGGGTATCAGTCAAAAGGGATAAGATAGTGACAAGAGGCTGTGATCAGGAAATCCAAGGCAAACAGTTTAATGGTGTTCAAAGGCAAACGTTATTAATTCGGTTTCCGTCCTGAAAAGGGCTTCCATAACTGGTTGTAGAGATGCATCTTACATAAGCCTCTCATTATTTGCCATAATACCCAAGGAATGTATCCACTCTGCACAAAACGGTGTGTTGTCAGTTTTCCATTTGGATGGTAGTAACTGTTTAAGAAATAATGAAGCTCCTAAGATTCAAATTTTAATATCTGTAGGTGTATTTCTAATAGGGCATCTCTGGGGAGGTAAATCTCAGACAGGTGTTAGTACTGTATAAGTAGGGGATGGTCTAGACAGACTTAGCGCCTTCTTTCAGCTTATTGCCATACGTTCATACATTTTATACATTGCCTTAATTTCTCTTCCCCTGGTTCTTCATCAGTTGGTTCATTTGCATGGAAACAAGATCCTTGTCCCATGCAGTGCATCTGCCTCTGATGCTTAGTCCTTTCATAGGATCATAAGATGTTGCAGTCAGAAGGAATGGAAATCAGAAAGATCTGTCTAGTCTGTGGCTTCGTGGCCCACAACCATCAGTTTCCTGGTTATTTATATTTACCTAATTTGTGTTTAAAAGAATCCACAGATTTAAAGGACACTATTTATGGCTACAGGGAGTCTGAGATGGTGACCACTCTTTGCATGAAGCAGTTCCTTCTCTCTCTCTCTCTTTTTTGAGTCTGTACTTTTTTGTCACCCTTACCAGTCACAGCAGGCGACTCCTTCTGGAACCATGGGTACCTTCCTGGACCCTATACCCCCTGCCTCAGACACCGCTGGGCCTCCTTGGATCCTTGGTTTACCCCCCAGGTGGGGAATGTACCTCCAACAGCAGTTTCTAATCAGGTGGGAGCAGAAGGGATCTGTTATCTGTGGCAACCTAGCCTGTTTTTTCACTTTTTCCACCCCACCCCCCATGAGACACTGGCTGTTACGATACCATAAGCAGACATGCATGCTGTTGCATTGCATCAGCCAGCATCTCCCCACCCTCTCGTGACATGCCTACCCTCAGCTTCATCTGTTGTCACTCTAGTGGCGCTGCTTCAGCAGCTGTACCCACCTCCCTGGAGAGAAGGAAAGCATCCTCTGGGATGCTGGATCCCCCTCGGCTCATTCCCAAACTGAGGATGCCAGGGTTGCGAACTGCAGCCCAACCGCTGCACCGACATGCCGGGGAAGAACTTCCTTCTCTTTTCCATACTGAAATGTGTGCATTCAGGTTTATATGTGTGACTTTTAATCACTGATGTCACTCCCTTTAGTTTTAAATGCAGTGGATCCTGTAGTGTCTATTTCTTATCTATCTTTATACCATTATCACATCTCCTCTTATATGCAGTCTATCAAGGGAAAACAGATCCAGCTCCTTCCTGCATTACTCGTCAGTTCACCAAGGTCTTCATCATTTTAAGCAATCTCTTCTTTACCCCTCCACTTCAGCGACATCTTTTCTGAGGTACGGTGACCAATACTGAACACACCACTCCACGGGAGACCTCACTAGTTGCCCGAAAAATGGCATTAAAACCTCCCTGTTTCTGCTTCCAAAACTTCTCTTAATGCTACTTATTACTTGGTAAGCTTTTGTGGCTGCTGCCTCGCTTTATGCTGCATTTGTGAGATCCTCACCTATTAAAACCTCACAGAGTCCCTTTCCTGACTTCTTGTTTTTAGCAGGGTTCCACTTAGTGAATATTTAAACACTGCATTTGCTTCTCCTTGCTGAAGTCATTATCCTTGGTTTGTGACATCACAGTTTGTTGTTGTAATCATGATGATGTCACAAGAAAAAATTACCATAGTAATGTTGTTTCTTCTAATGGAATCGTGCTGTATTCAGACATAATGCAGTTAGCCCCAGCACTTGAAGTGCCATGGAGAGGAAAGAGTTAACTCTATGCAGAAGCATAGAACGTTGAGCTCGAGCTCGGTTTTCAAACCTCTGTCTATGGCACTTCTCAGTGTAACCGTCAGATTCTTACGAGCACACTAACTAACATACTATGGTATGGAAATTGTTCAACATATAGCCAAAGGGCAAAAAATTATTTTTGGGCCCAAAAGACTCAAGTTGAGAACTCAAGAGGAAAGGCAGTGACAATATTTAAGTATAAAACACCAGAAAAATAATAACAACATCCACCCCACCTAAGAGGGAGGGTACAAGGCCCACTTCCCAAAAACCCAGGTTATGAGAGGGAGGCATGGGGGGAGGTCTGAATACAGCAAGACTCCATTAGAAGAAACATTACTATGGTGAGTAATTTTTTCTTCAAACAACATGAAGTCTTGCTGTATTCAGCCATAATGCAGACTACCAAGCAGTTCCCTATGGAGGAAGGAATGCAGAACCTACTTTGGAGAGAGACTCTGCAGTACTGCTGTACCAAACCTAGCATCACTCCTAGCCTGAATGTCCAGGGAGTAATGCTTGGTAAAAGTATGTACTGTTTTCCAGGTGGCTGCTTTACAGATCTCTAACAAAGGTATATTTCTGGCTGCAGCTAGAGAAGCAGCTGTACCCCTGGTCGAATGAGCCCTTAGGCCTGAAGGGGGCGTTCTACCCAACTTGTCATAACAGAATTGTGTACAAGAAACAATCCACCTGGCAATAGTCCTTTTAGTGGCAGGCTTACCTTTCCCCACTTCACCATAAGTGAGAAACAATTGAAGACAGTCATTTCTATGTGCCTTAGTATGCTCAATGTAGTAGCTAAGGGCCCTCTTAACATCCAGACTGTGTAACCTTCTTTCACCTGAAGAAGAATGGTCAGTGAAAAACACAGGGAGAGATACAGACTGGTTCAGATGAAAATCCGATACCACTTTGGGCAAGAACCTCCTATTGGTTCTTAGGACCACTTTGTCCCTATGGAAAGAGATGAAGTCAGGTTCAACTGACAGAGCCTGTAACTTACTAATCTGCCTGGCAGAAGTAATAGCTACCAGGAACACAGTTTTCCAGGTCAAGTACTTCAATTCGGCCGAAGCCAGAGGTTCAAAGGGTGGCTGCATAAGCTGAGCTATGCAGACATTAAGATCCCAAGGCGGAGTGGGCTCCCTAAAGGGAGGGTTAATGTGAACCAGTCCTTTGAAAAACTTTCTGAAAACAGGATGAGATGCCAGGGAAGAGCCCTTCCTTGCTGAGAGTAATGCAGAGACAGCTGCTAGATGAACCTTCAGAGTGGCAGGCCTAAGGCCTAGACCATTCAGATGGACTAGATAGTCTAAGGTTGTAGAAATGTCTGCAGAATCAGGCAGGATGCCTTTCTGAGAGCACCAAATACTGAACCTTTTCCATTTGGAGTTGTAAGCTTTTCTAGTGGAAGTTTTCCTGGAGACCTTCAGAATATCCAGAACTCCCTGAGAAATATGTAGTGCTGCATATTCTAACTCTTCAAGAGCCAGGCCTTGAGATTGAGAGACTGGAGATTGGGATACCAGATCCGCCCCTGGGAGGAGGACAGGAGATTCTATGTCCTAGGCAGAGACAGGGGACGTGACACTGACAAGGACAGTAGTAGAGGATACCATGGCTGTCTGGCCTAATCTGGAGCCACCAGTATCACTGTGCAGGGCTGAGTCCTGATCTTGATCAGAACTCTGAACAGCAGAGGGAAGGGATGGAAGGCATAGAGAAACCTGCCCTTCCAGTCCAAAATGAGAGCATCTTGGGGAACTGTCCCCAGGACTGGAGGTCTGCAACAAAACAGAGGAAGTTGATGATTGTCTGGTGCTGCAAAGAGATCTATCTCTGGAGTGCCCCGCCTGGAGAAGATGACCTTTAGTATGTGAGGATCCAGGGACCATTCGTGGTGTCTCTGTGATATTCTGCTCAGAGCATCTGCTAGTATGTTGTCCTTCCCAGGAAGGTGAACTGCTACCAGAGAAGTCTGAAGAGAATAGGCCAGAGACCACAGCTTCATGGCTTCTGTGCACAAGGCCGAGGACAGAGTGCCTCCCTGCTTGTTGATGTACCACATTGTGGTGGTGTTGTCCGTTCTGACTTGGACCACCTTGCCCTTGACTGAATCCAAGAAGCTCTGCAGGGCTAGGAAAACTGCCCTGAGTTCCAGGAGATTGATGTGAAGGAGAGACTCTTGTGGGGACCAGACTCCTTGAGCTGTCAGGGCTCCCAGGTGGGCTCCCCACCCTAGGAGAGAAGCATCCGTAGTTAGAACTACTGATGGGACTTAAAGGGAGAAATGGAACCCCTTGTCTGAGGTTGTCCTGGTCCAGCCACCACTGGAGAGCTTGGACCAGAGTCTGAGTCACTGGGATCAGTTTGGTAAGTGAATCCTTCTTTTGAGACCAAAAAGACCTTAGATGAAACTGAATGCCCCTCATCTGGAACCTTGCTCCCTGCACCAATGCCGTGGAAGCTGCCAAGTGGCCCAGGAGCTGGAGGAACTGTCTTGCTGGGTGGGAGACCCGAGGTCGAAAGGAGGAAGTGAGATCCACTAGGGCCTTCACCCTTGCCAGGGGAAGGAAGGCTTTTGCTTGTACAGTGTCCAGCTCTGTGCCTATAACGGTGAGAAGCTGAACTGGTTCGAGGACAGACTTTGGAAGATTGAGAAGAAACCCCAAGGAGCTGAGTAGGTCCTGGGTAGTTTGAAGAGCTGACTTGACCTGTAAAGGTGACTGACCCACTAAAAGCCAGTCGTCCGGATACAGGAAGATGGTGATACCCTGTCTTCTGAGGTAAGCCACCACTACTGCAAGGCACTTTGTGAACACCCTTGGAGCTGATGTTAGGCCGAATGGCATAGCTCTGAATTGGTAATGTCCTGAAGGCAACTCGAACCTGAGGTTTTTTTTGTGGGAGCACCTGATAGGAATATGGAAGTAGGCATCCTTGAGGTCCAGAGATGCTAGCCAATCCCCTGGCCTTAGAGAGGGAAGGATTATTCCCAGAGTTATCATTTTGAATTTGGGCTTTGAAATGTGTTTGTTCAAATACCTTAGGTCTAGGATGGGTCGCCACTAACCTGTTTTCTTTGGGGTAAGGAAGTACCTGGAGTACAGTCCTTTTCCCCTGTGCTGAGTAGGAACCTTCTCTATAGCTCTGAGAGATAGGAGAGAGGAAACCTCTGCCTCTAGGGCAATGGTTTCAGAGAGTGATGCAGGTGAAAAAGACTTGTCCCTCTTTTTTGGAAATTTTCTAAAGCTGAGGGCCAGTCCCTGGCTTACTACTTCCAGGACCCACTTGTCTGAGGTCACAGACTTCCAGGCCTGGAAGTAGTAAGCCAGCCTGCCTCCTACAGGAAATGGGGAGTCGACCTGGGCTGACACATCAGGGTGTGTGCTTGGCAGGAGCCTTAGACTGAGAGGAGGAGGGAGCATCTCTGCTCATCCCCCTCCTGCCCCTCCCTCTGAAGAACCCCCTCTGTGGGAAGGGACAGGAGGCCTGGGCTTGGTAAAAAGGTCTTTGAAAGGGCCTGCCCCTGCACCTAGATTGCTGCTTGTGCGGAGTGGCTTGCCTTTCTTTGGCCTGTGCACTCCTGCACGTGGTCCTGTATTCATCCATTTTCTTCATGTAAGCCTCTGTCTGCTCCCCAAACAGAGAGTTACCTACTACAGGAAAATCCATAGCCTTAGTCTGGGTATCCTGTGAAAGGTTAGTACATCTGAGCCAAGCATGTCTTCTGAGAAACACAGAGGTAGCCATGACTCTAGATGCCACATCGTTGGAGTCCACAGCAGCATGAAATTGCATTTTGGATGCCTCAGTTCCATCAGCAGCCACCTCCTCCAGCTCCTTGGCTAGCTGGGGAGAGGCCTGTTTAGCCAGTTCCAGAACTGTATCCCATATGGATTTCTGGTACCTGGCTGTGTAGGCCATATAAGTAGCCTGCCTGAATCCCAAAGAGGATGCCAAATACTAATTTTTGGCCATGGCATCCACTTTCCTGGAGTCCTTATCTGGGGTGTGTGAAGCCAAAGGAATGTTAGCCCTGTCACAGGCTGCAGCCTGCACTACCCCAACATGGCTGCAATGACTATAAAGGAACTCCGCAGCTGAGCCTGATAACAAATACCTCCTGTCCATTCTTTTATCCACAGGAGGTACTGAATTAGAGGTTTGTAAAATTCTGTGTGTCTGTTTCCTCAAGGATTTATGAAGAGGAATAGACAGTCTTTTGGACTCTGGGATGTCCATCATTTCCACAAAATCAGGCTCTTCATCCTCCTCTGCAGCTTCAACCAAGGGAAGCTGCAGGGTTTCTGCCACCTTTTTGTAGAACAAAAAATATGAAGGGGACTCAGAGAGCCTGGAAGGAGAGACACCTGAGGGCCTGTCTGGGGAGATGTCTGGTTCAATGGGCACATCCAGACCCCCCCCCCGGTCATTGTCATCATCATCATCCTCGAGATGGTCTTCGTCTCCCTCCCACTCCTCATAAAAAGCATCTGGATCATAATCCAGAGGCGATGGATCCGACTGAACCGACCACCTAACCGGCGGTACCAGTTCGGACGGAACCGGTCTAAGTGATTGAACAGTGCCAATCGCTTTGGTTGTTTTGTCCGAGGTTGGAGAGTGCGATACCGGATCTGAACCGGCAGACTTATGCTTCTTTTATTGATGGAACCGACCCCTGGGGATCGGCTCTTCTTTTGGCCGAGGAGGTATTGCCTAGGTCAGCAGGCACCTCCTCAGGTTCAGCTGCAACCGAACCGGGCTGCCCATCTGGATCTACGGACTTCTCAGCCTCCCTTTCCTTCAGCCTACTTATCTAGAGTGGATTTAGGAAAGTTTTTACAGATTTGGCAGTCTGACTTGAGGTGGTCAAACCCCAGACAATAAACACAGATGAGGTGGGGATCAGCCTTAGTAAAGGCCTCCCACACTCAGTACAGTGTTGAAACCCAGTGGGACCAGTTTTCTTATTGGGTTTCTCAGACATGGCCAACCTAACAAATTACTCTATTGCAGCTTTCAAGCCAGGTAATGCAGTAACCGATCGGTTACAAACTGTGTCACGTGCTTTTTAAAAGAACTGGCAAAAAACCTCAGTTCTTTTGAAATCGATTGGTACCGGAACACCACTCTAATCCCAGAAATAAATGTAAACAGAATGGGTCGGTTCCAAACCGGACCGACCGGAAAGAAACCGAAGAAAAGAACAATTTCCAACTTTTTCACAGAATAAAACACAGTCACTACTTATCTACACACTACCTGTACTGTAGACAGAGGCTGGAAATCTGAAAATAACAAAAAATTATACAGTTTAAACCGAATGCTTTACTTTTACCGAACCGAGCAGAGGAAATCTCCAGTGCAACTTCACTGTTAGGCGGAGTAAAGAATCTGACAGTTACAATGAGAAGTACCACAGACAGAGGTTTGAAAACCGAGCTCAAGCTCAACTTTCTATGCTTCTGCATAGAGTTAACGCTTTCCTCTCCGGGGCAGTTCAAGTGCTGGGGCTAACTGCATTATGTTTGAATACAGCAAGACTTCATGTTGTTTGAAACAACAGGATTGTGACTTCAGCAAAGAATTAATCAGCAGGAGTACATCAACTATAAGGGGCACGGATCCTGTTTCCATAGTAATAAACCTACTAATGAAGAATAAATGGAATGAAAGAAAAAATTACTCGCCTTAGTAATTGTATTTCTTCTAATGGAGTCTTAGCTCCAGCTCTTGAACTGCCCCAGAGAGTGAAGGGTTAATTTCTATGCCAGGCATAGAACGTTGGGCTCGAGCTCGGTTGAAAACTCTGTGTCCTTTCAAACCCAAACCGTCAGATTCTTACGAGCTAAAACTCACTGACTAAATGTGGAAATTGTAAAAACTCCTAGTAGCCAACTGACAACAAAGACTTTGGATTCCCCAAAAGACTCAAGTCAGGAAACCCAAAGAACCAAAAACCAGATAATGAGAACAAAAAACTCTTAATTAAACAATTACAATGCACCCCACACAACAGGAGTGGGGAAAAGACACCCCTGGGGTGCAACACTGCACCTGCCCACCCACTTCCCAAAAACAGATTCTGAGAGGAGAGGCAGGGAGGGAGGTCAGAATACAGCAAGACTCCATTAGAAGAAATACAGTTACTAAGGTGAGTAATTTTTTCTTCAAACAACATGAAGTCTTGCTGTATTCTGACAATTTGCAGACTACCAAGCAGTACCTCCAAGGAGGAGGGACATAACCTACTTTGGGAATAGGCTCTGAAGCACTGCTGTGCCAAACCTAATATCACTCCTAGCCTGGATATGCAGAAAGTAATGCTTGGCAAAGGTATGAACTGTTTTCCAGGTGGCTGCTTGACAGATTTCTGACAAAGGGATATCCCTAGCTGCAGCCAGAGATGCAGCTATACCTTTATGGGAACGAGCCCTCAGGCCTGAGGGTGCAGTTTTTTCCAGCTTTTCATAGTAGAATTAAATATAGGACACAATCCACCTGGCAGTGGTTTTCTTGGTGGCAGGTTTTCCCTTACCTACTTCCCCATAAGTGAGAACAACCGAAGGGAGTCAAACCTGTGACCCTTTGTACGCTCTATGTAGTAACTAAGGGCCCTTTTAACATCTAAACTATGTAGCCTCCGTTCCCCTGAGGAGGTGTGATCAGTGAAGAACACAGGAAGAGACATAGATTGATTTAAGTGGAAATCAGAAACCACTTTAGGTAGGAACCTTCTATTGGTTCTAAGGACCACCTTATCCCTATGGAAAGAGATGAAGTCAGGCTCCACTGACAGGGCTTACAATTCACTGATACATCTGGCAGAAGTAACAGCAACCAAAAACACAGTTTTCCAAGTCAAGTACTTGAGCTCTGCTGAGGACATAGGCTCAAAGGGGGGTTGCATAAGCTGAGCAATACAAATATTCAAATCCCAGGCAGGAGCAGGATCCCTAAAACGGGGATTGTTATGAAGCAATCCTTTGAAAAATTTACAGAATACAGGGTGAGATGACAGAGAGGAAGACTTCCCCACTGACAGGAAAGCAGAAACAGCTGACAAATAAACTTTGGGAGTAGCTGGTTTGAGGCCTAGGCCATTAAGATGGACCATATAATCCAAAACTGTAGGCAACTCAGCAGTGTCTGGGGATATATGCTTCTTGGCACAACAAATGCTGAACCTTTTCCATTTGGAGTTGTAAGTTTTTCTTGTGGCAGGCTTTCGAGAAGCTTTGAGAATATCCAGAACCCCCTTGGGACAGATGCAAATCTGCATACTCTAACTCTTCAAGAGCCATGCCTTGAGATTGAGTGACCGAAGATTGGGGTACCAAATCCTCCCCTGAGAGGAGGTTAACAGGTTGTAATTCCTGGGAAGAGACAGGGGAAGATGAACTGCTAGGGACAGCAACAAGGGGTACCAAGGTTGCCTTGCCCAATCTGGAGCAATCAGAATCACTTTGCAAGACTGTGACCTTACCTTGACTAGAACCTTGAACAGTAGAGGGAAGGCATAAAGAAATTTCCTTTCCCAGTTCAAAATCAGAGCATCCAGAGGGACTGAGCCCAAGACTAGGGGTCTGCAACAAAACAGAGAAAGTAGGTGATTGTCTGGGGCTGCAAAGAGATCTATCTCTGGAGTGCCCTACCTTGAGAAAATCACCTTCAATACCAAAGGATCCAGAGACCATTCGTGATGGCCCTGGGAAATCCTGCTCAATGCATCGGCTAGCTCATTGTCCTTTCCTGGGAGGTGGACTGCTACCAGAGAGGTCTGTAGGGAATAAGCCAGGGACCATATTTTCATGGCCTCCATGCACAAGGCCATGGACCGAGTGCCTCCCTGCTTGTTGATGTACCACATGGTGGTAGTGTTGTCCGTCCTGACCTGAACCACCTTGTTCTGTACTGACTGAGAGAAGGCTTGTAGGGCAAGGAATACTGCCCTGAGCTCCAGAAGGTTGATGTGAAGAAGGGATTCCTGATGGGACCACAGTCCCTGGGCAGTGAGAGCCCCCAGATGGGCTCCCCACCCCAAAAGGGAAGCATCAGTGGTAAGAACCACAGAGTGAGTCTGAGAGACAAATGGAACACCCTGCCTCAGATTGTCCAGGTCCTGCCACCACTGAAGGGCCTGAATTAAGGTCCGAGTGACAGGAACTAGCTTGGTAAGAGGATCTTTCCTTTGGGACCAAAAGGTTCTCAGATGGAACTGATGTCCCTCAACTGAAACCTGGCCCCTTGGACCACTGCTGTGGAAGCTGCCATGTGGCCCAGAAGCTGCAGAAAATGCCTTGCTGGTCGAGAAACCAGCTGAGAGATGGCTTTTAACCTTTCCAGAGGAAGGAAGGCTCTTGCCTTGAGGGTGTCCAACTCTGCTCCTATAAAAATGAGGAGTTGTACTGGTTTGAGAACTGACTTGGGGAGATTGAGAAGGGATCCCAGGGAAGTGAGAACTTTCTGGGTAACCTGCAGATCTGACTTGACTTGGTCTGGGGACTGGCCCACAAGGAGCCAATCGTCCAGATAAGGAAAGATTGAAATCCTTTTTCCTCTTAAAAAGGCTACCACTACTGCTAGGCACTTTGTGAACACCCTTGGAGCTGAAGTTAGGACAAAGGGCATTGCTCTGAACTGGTAATGGCCTGAGGGCAATCCGAACCTGAGGTATTTTCTGTGGGAGCACCTGATGGGAGTGTGAAAGTAGGCATTCTTGAGGTCCAAGGAAGCTAGCCAGTCTCCTGGCCTCAGAGAAGGAAGAATTGTTCCCAGTGTCATCATCTTGAACTTTGGCTTTACTAGGTGCTTAAGTATCTTAGCTGTAGGATGGGTCGCCACTCCCCTGTCTTTTTCGGGGTAAGGAAGTACCTGGAGTACAGATCTTTGCCCCTGGATGGAGTAGGAACTCTCTCTATGGCCTTTAAAGCCAGTAGAGACAAAACCTCTGCCTCTAGAGCAAGGGTGTCTGATGTATTTGCAGGTGGAAAGGATCTGGGTCTCAGTTTCGGAAAACTCTTGAAACTGAGAACCAGCCCCTGGCTTACAACCTCCAGGACCCACTTGTCTGAGGTAACAGACATCCAGTCCCGGACAAAGTAAGCCAGACTGCCTCCTACTGGAATGGGGGAGTCAACCCGGGCTGACACATCAGGGTGTCTGCTTGGCAGGAGCCTTAGGCTGAGGGGTGGATGCAGCCCTGCTCACCCCCCCTTCTGCCTCTCCCTCTGAAGAACCCTCTCTGAGAAAAAGAAGAGGAGGCCTGTGCGTGGTAGAAAGGCCTGCCCCTGCCCCAGACTGCTGCCTCTGAGGAGTTGCCTGCCTTTCCTTGGCCTAGGCACTCCTATAAGTGGTCCTGTATTCATCCATTTTCTTCATGTAATTCTCTGTCTGCTCCCCAAACAGAGAATTACCCACTACAGGAAAATCCATGGCCTTAGCCTGGGTGTCCTGCGAAAGGCTAGTACTTCTGAACCAGGCCATTCTCCGAAGAGCCACAGATGTAGCCATGACTCTTAATGACACATCATTGGAGTCCACAGCAGCATGAAATTGCACCTTTGATGCCTCGATCCCATCAGCAGCCACCCCCTCCAGCTCCTTGGCTAGCTGGGGGAAGCCTGTTTAGCCAGTGCCAGTACAGTGTCCCACTGGGACTTCTGGTACCTGGCTGTATAGGCCATATAATTGGCCTGCCTGAGTCCCAAAGATGATGCCAAGTACTGTTTCTTTGCCATGGCATCTGTCTTCCTGGAATCTTTATCTGGGGAGTGTGAAGCCAAGGGGATGTTTGGCTTGTCACAGGCAGCAGCCTGCACTACCCCAACATGGCTGCATTGTTGGTAAAGAAATTACGTATCCGAGCCTGACAAGGTATACCTCTTGTCCATTCTTTTGTCAACAGGAGGTACAGAATTAGGAGACCTAAGAATTTTTAGTATCTGTTTCCCAAATGACTTATGAAGGGGAACAGACAGTCTCTTAGACTCCGGGATGTCCATCATCTCTGTGAAGTCAGGCTCCTCTTGATCCTCTACAGCCTCCTCAATAGGAAGCTGGAGGGTTTGAGCCACTTTTCTGTAGAACAGAAAGTGGGGAAGGGACTCAGAAAGCCTTGGAGGGGAAACACCAGAAGGTCTGTCTGGGGAGATGTCCGGTTCCTCAGGCACATCCAGACTTTCACAGTCGTAATCATCCTCTTTAAACTCCCCCTCCTCATCAAACTCTGGTTCGTAAAAATCTTCAGGGGAATAATCCTGAACTGGGGGAACCAACCGAACCACTGCCAGAAGGCACAGGATTGGTCGGAACTGTACAAAGCAATTCCACAATCCGAATCGCTTTGACTATTTCTTCGGCGGTCAGAACATGCAGCTCTGGATCCAAACCGGCCGATTTATCCTTTCATTTTCTTTTCTTTTTGTAGGAACCGATCCCTCAGGATTGGCTGTCCGCTTGCCTGAAGAAGTATCGCCATGGTCAGAAGGCACTCCTGGTTCGGCTGGCCTTCCGGGTCAGCGGATTTCTCTGCCTCCTTATCCCTAAGTCTTCCTAACCTTTTATCCAAGGTAGACTTAGGGAAATTCTTAAAGATTTGGCAGTCTGAATCGAGGTGGTCAAACCCCAGACAGTAAACACAGGTGGTGCGAGGACTGGCCTTAGCAAATACCTTCCCACACACACTGCAGTGTTGAAACCCAGTGGGCCCGTTTTTTTTCTTGGGTTTCTCAGACATGGCCAACCTAACCAACTTACCCTTTTTATGGCAACCGCCAGGCAAGACTCTCCTATCAGTTTCACATCGTGATGGAAAAAAAACGCTAAAATTATGTTTTTTTTTAAACCGATATGGACCGGTAACCACACACTAACTTTTTCCTTACTACAAGATCGGTTCAGCTGAACTGATCGGAAAATTTTCACAATTTCCACACACAGCTACAATGCTAAGTACTTACGGTACCACAGACAGAGTCTCGAACCAAAAAAATGGAACAAAAATCGGACTAACCGTGAAGAACCGAGCTGAAGGAGAAATCTCTGGAGTGACTGTTTAGTGAGGCGGAGTAAAGAATCTGATGGTTTGGGTTTGAAAGGACACAGAGTTTTCAACTGAGCTCGAGCCCAAAGTTCTATGCCTGGCATAGAAATTAACCCTTCACTCTCCGGGGGCAGTTCAAGAGCTGGAGCTAACTGCAAATTGTCAGAATACAGCAAGACTTCAAGTTGTTTGAAATACAGAAAATATTTTAAATACAAGCCGAATCAGACCGCCAGAAGGCACAGTGACAGTACATCATGCAGTTATGTGGGCGACCTGGGTTCGGGAGCGGATTCATGTCACCGCATCAGGGGACAGGCCAGGGCTGAGGTAGCTGCTACTCGGTAGTGTGCCTCGGGGGGATTTGTGTCAAGCTCCGGTGCCACAGTGACCCCCTGAAGCTGGGCCAAGGAGCTCACCTTTCGCCGCAGAGGCCAACGTAGGTACCGCTCACGCCACAAGTAGAGGGAAGGACTCAAGGGACAAAAAGCAGGGTAAAATTATGGATGGGCTATACGACTGTCATCAGTACCCTTGGCCTTCCTCCGTGTGGATTCCCACTGACTGGACAATGAGGGGAGTGGCTGACAGGGCAAAGAGGTTGCCAACAGCCTACAACAAGCCCTGATGGAAGGAGTATGGTAAGATGACTTGCAGGGGCCAAAAAGCAGGACTGAAAAAAATATAAGCTAAATTGTGCCTACATAATTTTTTGCAGATTTTTCTCCCCCACAAGTGACAAACTTTGCTTTAAGCCATTTTCACCCATACAGTACATCTTATGCAACTGTCAACGATTGATCTCAGCACATCCCATAGTGGGTAATTAAACTGCAATATGATACGGAAATGCCTCACTGTAGCCTTGGCTTGTACAGCAAGTAACATTCCATATGTTCTCCACGAGTGGACCATGAACTGACATCAGGGTGATTATATTGCTGGAACCCAGAAACTCCTTGCTAATCTCAGTGGCAGTCATTTGCCATACTAAGGGAATTCTGGGATCATGACAGACATGCAGTCACCATGTTAGTTTTTATTTCATCGGCTTTGTGCAGTGCAATAAAGTCATATCATCTTTTTATAACATCGCATTTGTCATGACATTATTTTATCATGGAATAAAAGGCAAGATTTATTTTCTCTGGTAGCCAGCAAAGTTGTCAGCTGAGTAGCATCATTGCCCACTACAAAATTAGGTAGCCCAGGTAGGCTGAGACTACTCCAGAGCACATATGAAGCTAAAAATGTAACACGGTGTAAAATGTTGTGACTCAGGGTAGGCAGTGTGGACTAGTGGTTGGAGATGAGAACAGTGAACCCAGGTTCAGTTCCTACCATTGTCAGTGACTTGATCTCCCTGAGCTGCAGTCCTTCCTACTCAAAAATTTGGAAGAAAAAGGGCCACTCTAGAAATTAACAGCAACATCTCAGTTGGGCTACCCTTCGAAAATAAGCGGTTAAGAAAAACAACATTCTTAGGATGTTGCTAGTGTGATGACAGCCTGGCTTCCACAAATTGTAAGCTTGACACAGAAGCCGACGTCCTCTTGGAAAAAGCCAATTATTTTGACAAGCCTCAGATGACAGAAGTACTGCCGAGTTTAAAACTACTACAGAAAGATAGTTATCAGAGTTTTCAAGGAATGTGATTTTGTAAACCTGGATTGTATTGCAGTCTGGTAATAGATGTCAAAAGAGTTTTGACAATTAACGTCGACTCAAGAGTTGGAAACATATTGAAATGACTGGAAAGAACTGTATTCACCATTTTACTACACAAATTGCAGATCTTCAAAGATATCTCCTCCATTAGACTGTACATGTGGAACTATAGCCGTCAGCGCTAGGACCACATGGAAATGTTTATTAGCCAGGGGTCGCCCACCATGATGTGTCACATTTACGTGTATATAAGTGCAGGCGGCCCCATCACGCCTCAGTTCTTTTCCCACCGTCGATCTTCCTCATCGAGCCTGCTGAAAGAAATGCCATGAACCTACCCATTGTCATTCCTTCTTTTATTTCACTCAGTGTTTATTTCATCATCTCTGCATGCCGCCAAAGTCAAAAGAGCCTTTATTTCAGTATTGTAAGTTAGAGAAAAAGTATGCAGAGAAGACACGTGGTTTGTGTATGCCATCTGGGTCTGTCTCACAAGAAGGACGTGTGACATTTGCCAGCGCTTCAATCAGGCTACAAGGCAACGCTGCAAGAAAGCTGTAGAAAACTTCCTTCTTCTTAAAACATTGCACTCCATGGAAAAGGAACAAGGCCCAAGGTCTGCGTCTCCCTCACCATCAGCTGAAAAGTGGCCACAGAAGTGAAAAATGTGCTTCGCCATCGAGGTCCCAGTCGCTGTTGAGACAAAGCAAGGTACTGCTCCATACTTTGGATATACATAGAATACTATATTACTCGCACCAAGGATCACAGAAAGTCCTGTCAGCTTTTAATTTCGTTCACTCCTGGGAAAGAGGGTGCCCCTGTGTCTAAACAGTGCCTATCCAAATGGCTGGCACATTGTATTGCGTTCTGTTATAGTAAGTACAGTAAGGAACTTCCTGGTTTTGTTCAGGGCCATTCCACTTGGGGTATCGTATGGCCCCTTCTGTTGCCTGTTTCAAAAATGTTCCTGCTCCTGACATGTGCTACAGTTACATGGAGCACTGTCCACACTTTCACTAAACATTACAGTCTGGACGTTTCTCATAGATGTGCTGGCTTTGGGCTTCCTGTACTGCAAGACCTTCTGTCCTGATTTTATATCAGACTGTACCATCCTCCCAGTTTACTTTGTACTGTTTAAGAATCATGCCAAAGATGTGTCCTAATGGAGATGTCCTTGAACAGTTGCTAAGAACTTACCATAACAGTAGATCTACGAGTCTCCTTCATTAGGCTATGAATCTCCTTCATTAGGTCATGTCAGCCTTCCCTCCTTCTCGCCTTTGCTTCAGTGAGGGTTACATCAGATACTCTGCCTAAAATCTAGCCCATATATCTTGTATCCAGACCCATGCCTCTCTTGTATGCCTGGTGCTAGTATCACCTCCTGGTTCCCCCACGGTTGGAGGTCCTCTGAGGATAGTCTCTGGCATAGAACTGAGGAGTGAGAGGTCCTCCCACGCTTATATACACGTAGACGAGACACATCATTGTGGGCGACCCCTGGCTAGCAAAAGTTTCCGTGTGGTCCTAGCACTGATGACTATAGTTCCAGAGGTGTGTGGCCTAATGGAGGAGATTATCTCAAAGATCTACTCTCATGGTAAGTCAGTCCTGAGAAGAAAATGTGTGTATGGTAACATGCTGAGAAAGATGCTCAAAAGTATTTCTGAGCTCATGTTTCTGTCATTATATGAAGAAAAACACATATTGTAAACTGTGGTTTACAGCTGCAGAAATATTTAGATTTCTAGAGCAGCCACGAGTTTTAAATTGCTTGGTGTTTGCAAAAAATGGAACATATAGGGTCAGGATGTTTTATACCTAGGATGGCATGTCATGGTCTCACCATGTGTAATACCACGTTGGTATTGCTTTTGCATTCTCCAAGCATGGATGTGGGCAGTATAGAACCCTCAATATTTTTGCGATCACTTGCACGATTTCTGTAACTACAAATAAATAAGGACACATTCAGAGCCGTTAAGTGCAGAGGTGCCAAATGAGGTGCAGGTGGCTTTGGGGTCATAAGCAAAAGTAATTCATAGTAACAGGAGGAGGAGTCCACCATGTGACTAAGTTGCAGTGCAAATCTATGTCTGCTTCTAGGCGAGAATCCTTTATTTCTAGGGGCGACGATACGGTTCACCTCCACACTGTTGCAGTTCTGCTGGAACAATGTTATTGGCTGGAACATCTTTAAGCTAAGCTTCTCCTACCTCCTGGGCAGTATATCTCCCCGACCTGCCCCATGATGTCAGATCTTTCTGCTGGAAGAACAGGTCACCTCCTTCGTATTCCTACTCGGGATTCTGTGCGCCATAGGTGAACCTCTTCTTTTAGAAAAGTTTTCTATTTCTTGGACTCAGTTTTGCGGTTCTTTCAACCCCGTCTCTGGACCAACAATGGAACACAATAAACTAGGATTCAGATTCTCGGTTAGGTGTCGGCAGAAGATGTTTGTCACTGATCTGCACAATACTTCCAGTGCCCAAGGTACTAAAAGGGGGGCAGGGGTGTTGGTGCCCCCGGCAACAGTCGCCAGTGCACCTGCAAAAGCTGCCCAGTGATAGGTTGGAGGGTGTCATCCTTCCACCTGTCCTGTTCCTGACTGCTGTCCCCATTGGAGGCCAGCTGCATCACTTCTTGCCATGTTGGTGTGCTATTACAGTGGGTAAGTGAGTGTTGGACATACTAGGCAGAGGACTGCTGCTAGATTTTGAGGTTCTCCCGTCCTAACCTCTCCATGCGCTGCAAGGATCTGGGGTGTCTCAGGACATGCAGTTCTCCCTCAGGGAGGACACTTCTCAGTTCCTTGCAAAAGGGGCAATAGCCTGTGTCCGGGACACCCTGGTCAGTCAGGGTTACATGCTTAGGTACTTCCTGGACCCGAAATGGATGGAAGGGATGGCACCCCATACTACATATACATGATCTCAACCAGTACATGCAGAAGCACAAGTTCTAGATGGTCACTCTGGGGAGATTATACCATCCCTGGAGCAGAACGTGGTTTTGCTCCCTGGATGCATTCTTCCACATTCCCATCTGCAGGTCCCACCGCCAATACCTCTGTTTCTGAGCAGGAGGAGTCCTGTACCAGTTCCAGGTTATGCCCTTTGGCCTCTACTCAGTTTTAAGGTACTTCACCAAATGCATGGTAATTGTGGTGGCCTACCTACGGTGCCTAGGAGTCAGGGTGTACCCCTACCTGGACAACTGACTAGTAGCCGGTCCATCCAGAGAGGCCAGGGTAAGATCCACAGACCTGGCACTCCAGACTTGCTGAGATCTGGGCCTGTTGGTCAACCAGGACAAGTCCGAACTGGTACCAAAGCAGGTGATCAAGTTCATCGGGACAGAACTAGACACCCTGTAGGCCAAGGCCTGCCTCTTGGGGAACCGGGCACAGAATCTTGCCTCCTTTGCCTAATGATTTCAGGTTGCAGTGTTGCGCCATGCTAGGGATTTCCTACAGCTGCTAGAGAACATGGCATCCTGCACCAATGTGGCCCGCTGGTGGATGCACCACCTTCAGTAAGAGCTGGGCCATCAGTGGTCCCAGTGCCTAGGCCACTTGGACCAGCCAGTCACAACGACCCAGTTGATGTGGGATGCCATGCAGTGGTGGCTGGTACTAGAACACCTGCAGGAAGGAATGCCATTTGTCCACTCAGTGCTGACCATCACGATGAAGATGGACGTGTCTTTGGTAGAGTGTGGAGCACACCTGGGAGACCACATAGCCTGTCACCGTATGAACTTGCTGGAGCTCCATGCAGTACACTTGGCTCTGATGGAATTTGCCTCACCAGTCAGGGGTCAGGTTGTTCAGGTCCAGATGGACAATGCCATGACCAGGTCTTACCTGAAAAGACAGGGTGATACACACTCCCTTCCTTTGTGTTGGGAGGCACTCTGCACCTGGATCCTCATGCACAACCTGGGCACTTATTTCCTGACGATTCATGTTTCACGGGAGAACAGTCAGCTGGCAGAATCTTTCAGCTGGATAGGGGAGACATCGCACGAGTGGTCTGTGAATCAGGAGGTGGTAAACCACCTGGTTTCCCTGTGGGGCTCACCCTCAGTGGACCAGTTTGCCTCCTGGGAGAATGCCAAACTGAGGCTGTTCTGTGTCCCCCCCAGTCTGGTACACTGATGGGGATGCGCCTGCGAGGTCCTGGACCCCAGGCCTCTTGTGTATGCCCTTCCTTCCCTTTAATCTACATAGTGGACAAAGTCAGGAAGGACAAGGTGTGGATGATTCTGATAGCTCCAGAGTGGCCAGGGCAGTTCTGTTACCCAGATCGCTTCAGCAGCAGGCAACTGCCTTGCCACCCAAATCTGCTGACCAGACTTCAGGGGACGGTCCTGCACCTGGACCTTCACCTCACAGCCTGGTTCCTGAACAGCTTGAGTTCCATCTTTCCAAGGATGTCCTTCACATTGTGGAGGCCTCCCGGAAGGAGTCGGCTCATAGTTGCTATACCTTTAAATGGAAGAGATTTTCCATTTGGTGCCAGGGCAAGGTCCTTGATCTCCTTACCTACCCTGTGGCTAGCATCTTGGACTACCTCTGGTCACTTTCCCAGCTGGCATTGTGAGAGACTACCCTTAAGGTACACCTGGCAGCCATCTCTGCTTACCAGGCATGGGCCAGTATGCCAACAGTGGCGCAGGAGAAAGTGGTTTGGTGCTTTTTCAAGGGCCTGGGCCCTTATCCCCTCTGGTGCATAATCCACCTCCACCGTGAGCCTTACTGCTGGTCCTGGCTATGCTCACGGGCAAGCCTTTTGAGCCTGTCATGAAAGACCACCTTCCTGATGGCAGTTACATCTGGCAAAAGGATTGGGGAGCTCCAGGTGCTCTCGGTGGACTCTTCCTATCTGGTCTTCCTCAAGAACAAAGTCATCCTTTACCACATCCTGAAGTTCCTCCCAAAGGTGGTATCAGAGTTTCATCTTAACCAGGTGATTAAGCTACTAGTATACTTTACCAACCCTACTTTGGAGGCTGACCGTAGGCTCCATACCTTAGACCTGTGGATAGTTCTCTCATATTATGTAGAGAGTACGGCTGGAGTTTGGGGACAGGCTCGCCAGCTGTTTATCACCTATGCTGAAGTTGTGCCTGGCAGACCAGCAGCAAAGCAGACGATTGCGAGTTGGATCACATCTTGCATTGACCTCTGCTATAGGTTGACTGGTCAGGAGCCTCCTGTTGGGATTAGGATTCATTCCACCACACATACTGCTGCCTCGGTGGCTGCTTGCAGGGATATACCCATACAGGAGATATGTAGGACTACTACCTGGAGGTCAACATATGCTTTTATTTCCCACATCAACCTCAAGTCCTAGAGGCCAAAGGACTACAGGACAGCAGACAGCATGGCTTCATATGTGGCAGATCCTGCCAAACCAACCTGGTCGAGTTCTATGACTGGGTAACTAGGCAACTGGACAGGGGCCATGCAGTGGATGTCCTGTATCTGGACTTCAGTAAGGCATTCGACTCAGTGCCACATGGAAGGCTGGGAAGGAAGTTAGTAGGCACAGGGGCGGGTGCAAAGCTGGTGAGATGGGTAGGAAACTGGCTGCAGGGAGGCAACAGGGGTGGTGGTGGGTGGGAGCTCTCACCCAAGGGCAGTGACGAGTGGTGTTCCACAGGGCTCAGTGTTGGGACCAGTGTTGTTTGGGATATTCATTGCAGACATATCATGGGACATCAAGAGCAAGATCAGTCTGTTTGCTGATGATACCAAGGTAGGCGCGGTGGGATGACCTAGGGGATGGCAGGGGTTGCAGGATGATCTGGCAAAGCTTGAAACCTGGTCAGACACCTGGCAACTGGGCTTTAATGCCAAAAGTGCAAGGTGCTGCATTTTGGGATGAAGAACCCAAGGAGGAGTTACCTGCTAGTGGGAGTGCAGCTAGCCCAGACAGAGGAGGAGAAAGATCTGGGTGTGCTCATTACAGGGTCAATGAACAACTCGGCACAATGTAGGAAGGCAGCTGCAAAGGCCAACAAAATGCTAGGTTGTATTGCAAGGGGTATGTCCTCGAGGAGGGAGGAGGTGATTCTGCCACTGTATAGGTCATTAGTTAGACCACACCTGGAGTACTGCAGTACTGGCATCCGTGATCTCGAAGAGGGACATTAAGTTACTGGAGGGTGCAGGCAGAGTGACAAAGATGATCAAGGGCTGGGGACTTATCATACGAGAGGTTGAAGGAGTTGAACATGTACTCACTGGAGGAGAGGAGAGACAGGGGTGACATGATTGAAACCTTTAAATACATGAAAGGAATAAACAAGACGGGTACAGAGAGTTCAAAGTAAGGGAGGGGAGGGCCACCAGGGGCCATGATATGAGACTGGAGCGAGGAAGGTTCAGGAAGGAGATGAGGAGACACTTTTTTACAGAGAGGGTGGTGGCTGGGTGGAATGCGTTACCTGCTGAAGTGGTATGCAGTAGAACAGTGGACTGCTTCAAACGAGGATGGGACAGGACAAGGGGGAAGGTTAATGAAGGGGAAGGGTGGAAGGGAGGGGCAGCTGCAGAATAAGGGGTGCTAGCTGCACATTCGAGCAGACTTGATGACCTCTAGGCCTTTATCTGCTGGCAAATTTAGTATGTTCGTAAGTCACACCAGGATGCATGTTTTGGGACCTCGGCTCTCCACTCTATGTTCACCAAGTAGGGGTGTGTGCCTTGCCCCCTCCTTCCAGAGAGAGAACTGCTAGCAGTCTGCCAGAGTGTGGATAAGTGACCCATATCTACATCCCTAGAAGAACAGATTACTCACCTGCAACCATAGTTCTAGGAATGGTATATGGTTCACATTCACACAACCCACCCGGCCTCCCCTGGCAAGTGGCACCTGATCCTGCTTCCAGCATCTGAGATCTGATGTGACAGGGTGGAGTCAGGATATACCATATACCACGTCAGGATATATCTCCACAGGTTGTGGGAGGAGCTTAGCTTAAACATGTTCCGGCCAATCATCCCATTGCAGTGGAACTGCCAGAGTGTGGATGTGAACCATATACCACGCCAATAACTACAATTACAGGCGAGTAACCTGTTCTGTATATCTCTGGTCATCATAAACGTGGAGCCATGATATTGCCGAGGATCTATGGAGAGTTTTATAATATCAGTAAAATTGCAATTCAGAGGGGACCACTATGGTCTTGCAATTGTCTCACCAAAATTACAATTTAGAATAGTTTTTTTCCGTGTACAATTGCTATTGAAGCTCACTACAGCCTTAAAGCTCTGTGGAGCCCTGGTAGTGTAAATACAGGCAATACAGTGTGTTTTATTTGCAACACCTTGAGTGTAATAAACTCATTATTTTACTTATCTGAGCCACATATCCATCTAATATCAAAAATAGCACCAAGTAGCAAGTAATGAATTTTAACAAAGTGACTCCCCAGTTTCTTTTTTAAGAATGTAAAGCTACAGTTAACCCATTATTAGTATCCATTTCAAATCCAATTTTTTTAGCATAAATTTCATCCCTCTGCCCCATCCCAGTAGATTAACATGATGCTTGCGGAGCAATGGAAGCAAAGCCAGTTTCAGGCACCCGGTCGCTGGGGGCTCTCTGCATATGGGGGAGGGGGGGCAACCAGAGCAGTTTACCTTAATTATTTTTAAATTCAGTTATGTCATCTTCTTAGAACAGCAATAAAGGGTTTTGCAGCTCTTTCTGATGTGACATTATGACGCCAAAAAATGCCTTACCAGGCTGTGACCCAGTCAATAAGAGGGAGATGGATAGCAATGGATGAGATGGAAAGAACAGCCCCAAGGACTAACACTGCTGTCTCCCCTATAAAAAAAAATAAAATTTAAATGTACCACTGGTTGTATGTAAAATAAAATGATGCACATATTGGTGACAGTTGAACGTGTTATAGACCACGACAGGGTGTGCATTATAGGATTTTAATGCATGCCCCAGGGGTGTAGTAAGGCACAAGGCCGAAAGCCAGGTGTCCTTACGCCTCTGAGAAGTGCATTAAAATCCTATGATGCACTCCCTGGGGGTGATTATTACACTTATAAAATAACTCTAAAAAGTTTTTTTGGGGGGAGACAAATAAGATTTGGTACTTGACCACGTGTTTATAGAGATTTCATGTACAGTCAGGTAATGTCTCTCAGCCAATGACATTTCTAGATTTCTTTCTTGCCATTTTATAAATGGGGTTAAGGTGGACCAAGTAGGAGGGCCCCATGACTTCACTAATGATGCTGAGCGCGAAAACTTTAAAGCTGGCCCTGAATGGGAAGCAGGGTATAACGGCTGATTTTAGAACTGTACTGATCTACTTGGTTATGCAGAAACTTGCACAATATTATTATTAATCAAACTATTTTGACTATCATGATTTTATGGTTCTCAAAGTGAAATGAGGGAAGACTGCTTTAACATGCATTATATACAGTGTGATCCATTTGTCTTTTTTTATATTGATCCATATTTTATTTAAAACCATGTTGCATCAAAAAATCATGTCATTCAAAATAAACTTTCCTATAAAATACAGTTTTTTTTTAAGAATATATATTTTTTTCCTGAACATCTTATGGCAGTCAATGGCACCACCTCTGATAAAGGTTAACTGGTTGTTTTTACTTTGCTATTTATTCATTTGCTCTTGGTAACCAGGTAAGTGCACAGGACAGAAATGCCCATTTTCAGGTATGACCCGGGACCTATGCATTCCTAGTTTCAGGAGGAAAGCCTATACTACTATGGCTATCAGAAATGCTGGTATCTATATGCAAAAGCCCTGTTTATATTATGTCAGAAGGTTGCAAAACATTAAATCATGGAAGTCTTGAGCAACTCAAGTCTGTGTTGTACTGTAGTGCTTTTGTGTAAAATACTGTATGCCTGCATGCTGCAAGAGAGTTTCTTAATGCTCAGAGTGGTATGTCATTTTCAGAATTTAATACGGAATCTTGGTTGCACTTTACATAAGATTTTTTTTTTTTTTACATAAATCTTTTTACCTCCAGGGATGACGGGTGGCTCTCAGCCCTGTGCCCACTCCATGCAAGTCACTCGCCTCTCTTGACCCGGGGTATAGTCTCCCACAGACTCCACCCCCCCCCCATAGTGGGGTCAGGACAAAGAGGGTCATCCTGTCCCCCCGGTCAACATATCCAGGTCCCCTGGAGTTGAGTGGTGGCACGGGCCACAGGGAAACAAGCAGGGCTTTATTAAGCCCATCCTTTCACTCTTCTGTGTTCTCCTCATGCTCTTGCCAGAGTGACACGTCAGTACATGCGCATGGAGACGCACACATCCTGTAGAACTGGGGCCCTGCCCTTCAAGCCTCTGGCAACCTGCACTACCACCAAGCCTCCACCCAGTGGCACTCAGAGGTTGAGACTGGCCACCCCTCCCTGGGACAGGAGAGTGGTCCCTGGATTGCTTGATCCTCTCCCATCCTGCTGACCCCGGACAACTCATGCTCATTCCCGAACATGGGTCACTGGCATGGCAGGAGATAAGGCATTCAGTGCCTTAGCCCTCCACAGTATTGGGCCGGCTCAACATCAAATTTGTAAGTACATTATGAGTACCATGTAATACAGTATAATTACACTTAATTAAGCAATAAGATATGGAGGGGGTTATTTTAATGTACTGTTAATCACCCCTTTTGGGCGTGATGCAGCACGAGGCTGAGCAGAGTTACACATGCCCATAGAGTATCTGATTGGACATTAACATAACATAGCCCCAGGAGTACCTTATTGCTATTATTATTATTACGCAGATCACCTTCAAAATCAGATTACTCATGTATAAAGCCCTACACAGACTTGGCGCCCCGACTACTTGAAAGGGCTTTGGTACCTTATTGCCCTGAGCGACAGCTCTGTTCAGTTTGGATCGGGTTGCTAGAGATTCTGAGGGTATCTTTAAATCTTCAAGGGCCCGTGCATTTTATGTACACTGTCCCAGCCCTCTGAATTTCTGCGCCATCAGCTTTGGGAAGCACAACCATGGGGGTTGGGGGTTAACAGGCACTTAAAACGCTTTTGTGGCATCAAGTTTATCATAATTTAATTGAATGAATGAATGGATCTCTACATACCATTTTATTGTTGGTTTTATCTTTTTAATGTACAGCACCTTGATACTGCAAAAAGCACTTAATGTAAATAAAGGTTATTATAATTTTATACACATATTCTTGGTCTTTTATATGTTTCTGAAAATAATTTATTTTAGATGTCTTTTTCCATTCCTTGTCCCATTCTCCTCGAGCACTCCCCCTTCCAGTGGCGACCCCCAGCTCTGTCTCTCAATGTCCCAGCCCTTACCCTATTTGCTTACCTCGATGGGCGAGTGGGTGCCATAAGGGGTCGAGCAAAGCCTGCAGGGTTGCCAGCCATTATCCAAATGCTGAGAGTTTTCCTTTTTTTTTTTTAATCTCCAGTAATAGAGGTTGGGAATGCATGCCATAGCATGGGTGTACAGGGTGGAGATGCTGTATGTGCCTGAGCACCTGGCCCCCAACCCTCTGGCAAGCGGTCACTGATGCTATACTACCCATCCTCTGCTGGGTGGCAGGAAGCAGTGGCTTATTGTATTCCCCTACTCCCCAAAGCAGCGAGCTGCCTATGGACATTCAATCCTCCTTCCTCCAGCCACCCCCCCCCAGTGATCCTGGTCCATTCCTGAACCAGGATTGCTGGTGTGGTGGGTGATATGGTAGTCTGTGACTTAGCCACAGCACCACTGGGACGGTTTTTAGGTGTTTTTAAAACACAAAATAGTTCTTCTGCCTTAAAGTTTTCTCTTTGTTTGGATCCATGTATACATTCAATGGTTGACAAGTGAAGGGTTACACATCGACTTCCACACAGTGAATCATGCTGGCCCATCTGGTACTGATAGTTCAAGTAGGGGTACAGCTCAGGGTGCCAACTACTGGTGTTCAGGTCAGTAACAGGTACTCTGCTGCTGGTTCCGGGCTGTGGGTTAGGACACAGAGAGAAAAAAAAATTGAAAAGATAAAAAGTTCACTCATCGTTGTTACAATTGCTGTTGTTCAATACAGAAAATGAGATCGTAAGAAACACATTTCAGTGGACAGATGCTGGTGTGTGTGTGTAATCTTTCCTGTACAGTACCTGCAGAGGGAGAAAGAGAAAGGCCAGAACAATGCAGAGGTCACATTAAAAGGGAACAGTCAGCACTGAAAGCCCAACACCCAAGTGTGGGGCTGGTCCTAATTTGCACTTTGTGGGCAATTTTTTTTTTTTTTTTTTTTACTTTACTGCAGTATAGTAGATTGCATCTGTCTGACTGCTGACTTCTACGCTGACATTTTCTGTAACTACAAATCCCACAATTCTCTGCAGCTGACATCAGAGCAAGGCTGCAGCAGTTGGAGATTCAATAGCCTACAGTTCATGTTAAAGTTTATATAAGGAATTATCTTTTGCTTGCTGGTCCCTCTGTCCTCCCAGGGCAAAGTAAAATCACAGAGGACTGTACTTTTTTTTTTTTTTTTTTTAAAGTCTCTGATAACCAGGTAAGGCCCACTAGGTTTAAGTACCTGCTTTCAGGGGCAACCTGGGCGCACTAGGAAGGTTAAGTGACTTGCTCAAAGTCACACAGTATGCAAGTAGAGGTCGTGGGAAATCAAACTCATGTCTGCTGAATGCACCAAGCTCATTCACAGCTCGTTACTCTAACCTCTAGGTACTTAGCCCTGGGAGAAAAGCAGGGCTAGAAAACACCTGATTGGAGCTTATAAAAGCTCTAACATGCACTGCTGGCTATTGAGTTTCCCCTCTGCTGCAGACCTGCTCAGATGTCAACTGCAGGGGATTTGTAGTTACTGAACAGGTCAGCCTGGAAGTAAGCAAGATTAGTCTGATACAGTCTACCATACTACAGGAAACAGTAAGCAAAAAAAAAAAAGTTTTTGCACACAAAGTGCAAAGTGGGACCAGACCCACACTTGTGTGTGTAGCCCTTGGAGCTGACTGTTCCCCTTTAAATGATAATGTTTTAACTGTCACTTTCACTGCTTGAGGCACATTATGAGACAGTAAGAAAAAATTACTCACCTTAGTAATGTTTCTTCTAATGGAGTTTTGCTATATTATGACTGATGCAGTTTGTCCCACCATTAGAACTGCTCCGGAGGTGAAAGAGTTAACTTCCATGCAGTGCATGGAACTTAGAGCGCGAGCTTGGTTAGGAAAGCTCTGTCAGGGTAATTTCAAACCGAAACCGTCAGATCTTTACGAGCAAAACTCACTAAGGCTCTGTGTGGAAGCTGTAACCTACACTAGCCAACTGGCTACTAAAATATTCACACATTTTCCTGGTCCTAACACCAAGACTCAAGTCAGGGGACCAGAAAAAATAAGATAAATAAAACACAACACCCAAACACCCCAACAAGAAGGGGTGGAAAACATAAAAGGGGGCATCAATAAGTGCCAACAGTGGACTGCCCACCCCATACCCAAAGTAGAAGTTCTGAGAGGGGCAGGCTGGGGGGGAGGTCATAATATAGCAAGACTCCATTAGAAGAAACATTACTAAGGTGAGTAATTTTTTCTTCAAACAACAGGAAGTCTTGCTATATTATGACTGATGCAGACTACACAGCAGTACCTCCATGGAGGAAGGACAGAACCTACTTAGGAATAGGCTCGAAGCACGGCTTGTGCTAAACCGAGCATCCTCCTGGCCTGGATATCCAGGAGTAATGCTTGGTGAAAGTGTGTACTGTTTTCCAAGTAGCTGTTTGACATATCTCTAAGATAGGATGTCTCTGGCAGCAGCTAGAGATGCAGCTGTACCTCTGGTAGAGTGAGCCTCAGGCCTGAAGGGGAACCTTACCCAGTTTTTGATAGCAAATTGGATACAAGAGACAATCCACCTGGCAATGGATCTCTTAGTGGCAGGTCTCCTTCCCAACCTCACCATAAGTGAGAAACAGTTGAGGGAGTCAAACCTGTGACCCTTGGTACGCCTATGTAGTAACTTAGGGCCTCTTAACATCTGCTGTGCAGCCTCCTCTCACCAGAGGAGGAATGGTCAGTGAAGAACACTGGAAGTGAAATAGATTGGTCAAGGTGGAACCGAAACCACCTTAGGCAAAAAGCTTCCTTGTTAGTCCTGAGGACTACCTTATCCCTGTGAAAGGAAATAAAGTCAGTCTCCACTGATAAAGCCTGTAACTCACTTATGCACCTGGCAGAAGTGATGGCTACTAGAAATACAGTTTTCCAAGTCAACACTTAAGCTCCGCCGCAGACAGAGGTTCAAAGGGGTTGCATCAGCTGAGCAATGCAAACATTAAGATCCCAGGCAGGGCAGGGTCCCTGAATGGAGGATTGGTATGAAGCAATCCCTTAAAAAACTTGGAAAATACAGGGTGAGCAGAAGAGAAGAGGGCTTCCTGCTGAAACGAAGCAGAGACAGCTGCCAAATGCACTTTCAGGGTAGCTGGTCTCAGTCCCAAAGAATTAAGATGGACCATATAGTCCAAAACAGTGGGTAAATCAGCAGATTCCGGGGAAATATGCTTCCCAGAACACCATATGGAAAACCTTTCACTTGGAGTTATAGGTAGCCCTGGTGGAAGGCTTCCTAGAAGCTTTCAAGATTTCGAGAACACCCTGAGAAAGTTGTAGATCAGCAAACTCTTAACTCCTCAAGAGCCAGGCCTTGAGGTTGAGGGATTTGAGATTCGGATACCAGACTCTCCCCTGAGCACAGGTTAACAGATTGTGGCTCCTGGTGAAACACAGGGGAAGATGGACTGCTAAGGACAGAAGGAGTGGGTACCAGGGCTGCCTGGCCCAGTCTAGAGCAATCAGGATCATCTTGCAGGGCTGAGACCTGATGTTGACTAGCACCTTGAACAGGAGAGGGAAGGCATAGAGAAACTTCCCTTCCCAAATCGAGGAGAAAGGCATCCAGGGGGACTCAGCCCAACACTGGGGGCCTGCAACAAAAAAGTGGAAGTTGATGATTGGGGCTGCAAAAAGATCTATCTGAGGAGTGCCCCATCTGGCAAAAACTATCCCCAGTACTAGGGGATCCAGTGACCATTCGTGATGGCCCTGGGAAATCCTGCTGAGAGCATCTGCCAGGACATTGTCCTTGCCTGGGAGGTGAACTGCTATGAGGGAAGTGTTCAGGAATAAGCCAGAGACCACAACGTCATCGCCTGGTGCACAAGGCCGAAGACCGAGTGCCCCCTTGTTTGTTGATGTACCACATTGTAGTGGTGTTGTCTGTTCTGACCTGTACCACCTTGTTCTGAACAGATGCAGAAAAAACCTGAAGTGCTAGAAAAACAGCTCTGAGTTACAACAGATTGATGTGGAGCAGAGATTCCTGAGGGGACCATAACCCCTGGGTGGAGAGGTCGCCCATGTGAGCTCCCCATCCCAAGAGGGACGCATCTGTAGTAATGGTCAAGGAGTGGGATAGAGGGATGAAGGGCACCCCTTGTCTCAGATTGCTCTGATCCTGCCACCACTGAAGGGCCTGGATCAGGGTTCGAGTCACTGGGATTAACTTGGATAGGGAATCTCTTCTTTGAGACCAGAAGGCTCTCAAATGGAACTGAATGTCCCTCATCTGAAATCTTGCTCCTTGCACTACAGCTGTGGAAGCAGCCATGTGTCCTAGGAGCTGCAGGAAATGCCTTGCTGGTCGAGAGACCTGCAGAGTGAAGGAGCGAGGCCAGGGCCACCAAGGTCCTTACCCTTTCTAGGGAAGGAAGGCTCTGGCCTGCTTTGTGTCCAGTTCTGCACCTATAAAGGTGAGTACCTGGACAGGTTCCAGAACTGACTTTGGAAGATTGAGAAGAAGCCCAGAGAGGCAAGCAGCTGCTGGGTAACTTGCAGGTGTGATCTGACCTGGTCTGGAGACTGACCCACAATGAGCCAGTCGTCCAGGTAGGGAAAGATGGCAATCTTTTGCCTTCTTAGATGAGCAACTGCTACTGCCAGACATTTTGTGAATACCCTTGGGGCAGAGGTAAGGCCGAAGGGCATTGCTCTGAACTGATAATGGCCTGAGGGCAGTTAGAATCTGAGGTACTTTCGATGGGAGCTTCTGATAAGAACATGGAAGTAGGCATCCTTGAGGTCCAGGGAAGCTAGCCAGTCCCCTGGCCTTAGGGAGGGTAAAATCATTCCCAGAGTCACCATTTTGAATTTTGGTTTTAAAAGGTGCTTGTTCAGATATCTTAGGTCCAGGATGGGCCGCCACTCTCCTGTCTTTTTGGGGTAAGGAAGTACCTGGAGTACAGACCCTTTCCCTGGT
The DNA here is from genome assembly GCA_016271365.2 of Neoceratodus forsteri. Taxonomy (NCBI): domain Eukaryota; kingdom Metazoa; phylum Chordata; order Ceratodontiformes; family Ceratodontidae; genus Neoceratodus; species Neoceratodus forsteri. Next base: position 23,052,155 of record CM028132.1, on the reverse strand, counting down.
GTAGGGGAGAAACCCTTTCTACAGCTCTGAGCCAGGAGGTTGAGACTTCTGTTTCAAGGCAAGAGTCTCTAAAGGGTTTGCAGGTGGAAAGGATCCGATTCTCATCTTTGGAAATTTTTAGCTGAGAACTCAGACCCTGGCTCACTACTTCCAGGACCCACTTGTCTGATGTTAAAGACTCCAGTCCTGACAGGTAAGCCAGCCTGCCCCTACAGGTAATGGAGAGCCGCCCTGGGCATCCCATCAGGGTGCCTGTTTGGCAGGGCTTTAGGCTGAGGGGTGGGAGCAGGCCTGCTTGTAGCCCGTCTGCCTCTCCCTCTGAAGAACCCCCTCTGAACATAGGCTGAAGAGGAGGCCTGGGTCTGGTAAAAAGGCCTGTGAAAAGGCCTGCCCCTACCCCTGGGGGGCTGCCTCTGAGGAGTGGCTTGCCGTTCCTTGGCTTGTGCACTCCTATCTGTCTGCTCCCCAAAGAATTTCCCACCACAGGAAAATCCATAGCCTTAGACTGGGTATCCTGTGACAAAGTAGTACACCTGAGCCAAGCCAATCTACGAAAAGCCACCGATGTAGCCATGACTCTAGAGGATACATCATTAGAATCCAATGCAGCATGGAATTGCACCTTAGATGCCTCAATACCATCAGCAGCCACCTGCTCCAGCTCCTTGGCAAGCTGGCCAGGGGCCTGTTTGGCTAAGGCCATGACAGTATCCCATCTAGATTTTTGGTATCTCGCAACATAAGACATATAGTTTGCTTGTCTGAGTCCCAAAGACGCTGCCATGTATTGTTTTTTGGCCATGGCATCAATCTTCCTGGAGTCCTTGTCAGGAGGATGTGAAGCCAGGGGAATATTAGCTTTACCACAGGCTGCAGCCTGAACTACCCCAACATGACTGCATTGCTGTGAAAGAAATTCTGTATCAGGACCGGACAAAGTGTACCTCCTGTCCATCTTTTTATCCACAGGAGGCACAGAATTAGGAGCTTTTAAAATTTTTATTGTTTGTTTCCTAAAAGATTTATGTAAAGGATAGACAATCTCCTGGACTCTGGGATATCCATCATCTCTACAAAGTCAGGCTCCTCTTGCTCATCCAAAGCCTCCTCTAAAGGAAGCTGGAGGGTTTCAGCAACTTTTTTATAAAACAGAAAATGAGAAGGGGACTCAGCAAGCCTAGGGGGAGATTCACTTAAAGGTCTGTCTGGGGAGATGTCCGGTTCAATGGGCACATCCAGACTTTAAAAGTCACATTCACACTGATCATAATCATCCTCCCCCTCCTCTGGTTCATAAAACTCCTCTATATCATATTCTTGAACCGGTGGAACCGACCTTTTGCCAGATAGTGGCGGTTCGGAGGGAACCGGGGAAAGTGACTGGACAATCTGTATTGCCCTGGCTATCTCTGCAGCAGTTGGAGAAGGGATTTTGGACTCCACACCTCCTGACTTTCTAGTTCTTTTTGCTGGAACTGGCTCCTCAGAGTCAGCTTTACGTTTGTCCAAGGAAGTCTGGCCCTGGTCAGAGGGCACTCCCTCCGGTTCGGTTGGCCCCGAACCGGGCTGGCCATCCGGGTCAGCGGACTTTTTGGCCTCTCGTTCCCTGAGCCTACCAACTCTCTTATCTAGGGTAGCTGCAGGGAAATTCTTGCAAATCTGGCAGTCTGCATTGAGGTGGTCAAAACCCAGACAATAAACACATGTGGTGTGTGGGTCAGCCTTGGCAAAGGCTTCCCCACAGACACTACAGTGTTGAAACCCAGTGGGCCCGGTTTTTCTTTTGGGTTTCTCAGACATAATGCCAGCCTAACCAAAAACTTGCCCTTTTGTTGGCAGTGCCAGGCAAGACACCCTTATTGGTTCCCAACCGTGTCACGGGTTGTGGAAAAAAACGTAATGAAATCAGTTTTTTTTTTAGAACTGATAAGAACCGGGAACCGCACTCTAACAAGCCTTAAAAGGCTTCAGAATGAAGTTTAAATACAATCTGATCGGTTCAAACCGAACCGATAAACATTTACAAGTTCCACACAGAAAACCTATTACTTACAATACCATAGACAGAGCTTGAACCGATCGGTTTGCGGTTAAAATAATGAATATCGCGGTTGAATTTAACCGAGAAAAAACTCTTTAAACCGAGAAAATGAACCAAGCAGCAGGAATCATCTCTGGAGCGACTGTTCAGTGAGGCGGAGTAAAGAATCTGACGGTTTTGGTTTGAAATTACCCTGACAGAGCTTTCCTAACCGAGCTCGCGCTCTAAGTTCCATGCACTGCATGGAAGTTAACTCTTTCACCTCCAGAGCAGTTCTAATGGTGGGACAAACTCCACCAGTCATAATATAGCAAGACTTCATGTTGTTTGAACAAGTTCCGGCATCCAAGTTATGTATATTCATGAGCCTCATATTATGTGATGAGGTCCTACCTGCATACTTACCTAACATTAACATGAGGAATGCAGAACGTGACTGACCAATCATATTGCTGGATTTTACTCAATTATAATAATTCATTGTAATTACAGAAACTTTTTGTAGTTACAGAAACTTTTAAGTCTTACCAGAATTCGCTTCCAGGATATTTAAGATTCTTACTCAAGTTGTTGGACTCTGTTAGAATGAAGTGCAGTGCAGTTTCCCAATCATACTTTGCCTGACTTCTGATGGTTCCCATTCCACATCCTGCCTGTTTGTCACTTTTGAAAAAAAAGTATTACATGTAAACACAATTCAGCCTGGTATTTGTATATACATTACCGTTTTCATTTCTCTTGCCTTTGTTGTTCATTATTGGGTTAATGTGCATGGAAACAGGATCCTTGCACCTCGAGTTCCTCTGTTTATGCTGCTTAATCCTTCATTTGCTGAAGTCCTTATCCTTTGTTTGCGACATCACTGTTTTGTGTTGTGGAATGGAGTGTACAGAGAGTTCAGTAAAGGATTTTTACAGCAGCAGCAGCAGATCAACACTAGGCGACCGGGATCCTGTTTTCATGTAAATAAACCTAGTAATGAAGAATACATAGAAAAAATACAGAAAATAAATCTATAGATTGTTAGCTGAATTGCACCCAAATATTGTTTTTTAAAGTTTTTCTAAAAGTGAAAACTATGTTATAGATTTTATCAGGCATACTGGATATTAATATACCTTCCATTGAAAGTAAAGGCTATCCCAGATTGTGCCTCAAAAATGTCCTTTGTCCCTCTGAAATATGCCATTTTTGTCCCTGGAGTACGGATCTGAAGCATAAAATAATGCCAGACATTAATGTTACAGCCTAGGTCCCCTTCAGAAAATGCTTTTCACAATAAGCCACATACTGTCAACTTCTTGAGCCAATGTTACCGTGTACGTGCCTGCTTTTGGTCATTCATCCCATATTTTTGTTTTAAAGCTTTGCCTGCAATTTGGGTTGCTGGTATTCGTGCTGCTGAAAGTTTACATTATGGTGTTTGATCCAGTGATGCAATTACAGGGGCCTCACAGAATAAGCCCCGGAAGCTTGGAAGTGAACACCAGTGATCATGCAAGACTGCCACTGACATACTGAGAGATGGAGCTCAGTTAAAGAGCAGCCGACACCTTCACAAGAACATTAACAAAACATAATACTGTACTTAGACATAGTTCCATTTGTATTTCACATTAACTCTGTATTTCTCTCTCATTACTTAGCCCATCTGCATGAAAACAAGATTTGTCTCAATCCCTGTTGTGGTCAGCAAACATCCTGAGCATAGTTTTGAGGGTCCCACTGAACCGCTCAACCAGGCCATTTGTCTTAGGGTGAGGCATGGAGCGATTTCGCCCCACACTTCTCCCACAGACTAGTCATCGATGATGACATGAAATTCATCCCCTGGTCTGACAAAATCTGGGGAAATCCCACTCAGCTAAAGATTCCCAGTAGCTCATCAGTAATTTTTTCTGCCTCAGTGGAGGACACGGTCATTGCCTCGGGGTACCTGGTTGCATAGTTCAGGACAACCAGCATGCATCTTTTGCCCATGCAACTTGGGATACTCAGGGGCCCCACTATGTCCATGACTACGCTTTTAAAGGGTTCATCAATAATAGGCAGGGGCACCAAAGCTGCCTTAAGCTTGTCCCCTACCTTTCCCAACCCCTGGCACTGTGGACAAGTCCTACAGTAAGTTGCTACATCTGTGTACATGCTAGCCAAAGGAAGTTGGCAAGCCACCTTTCAGTGTGGTTAATACACAGATGGCCTGAAAAAGGGATGCCGTAGGCCAGGGCCAAATGCTGCCTGCGGATGCCCCAGGGGACTACAAGCTGCCGGAGTACCTCTCCCTAGCCCTCTCTGTACACTCCCTGTACAACAGACTGTTCTCCCAGTAAACTGACTTTTTGCTCCCGAGAGCCCTCAACACTCTGCTATATTTCTCAGTTTTTGGAGGATAAGATTAGTCAACTGAGTTCAGCCCAGCTCCTCCCATCTGATCACCCCAACTCCCCTTCATGAGGAAATCTGCCCCCAGTGGAGACCTCCTCTGATTACAGCTGTGGCTTAGGGCTACTACTCCTAGCTAGCCCCTCACCTACACTAGCCGCTTCCTCAGCTGAGGGAGGGGTCAGCACATTATGTCACCCCTCTTCAGAAGCTTGCCCCTTGGCCTGGCTACATACTAGGTTTTTCCTGTGGTCAAAATCATTGCCCATGATCAAATCCACAGGTCGATCAGGCACGACTCCCACCTCCCATTCCTAGCTCCGGAAGACTCGAGCCACTTGCACTTGGACCACTGGACCCATGACTTCCCAAATCTTGGAAAAGTGTCCTGGCAAAATCTGCTGCGCCTAGATCAGATCCTTCCTCACCATGGAGATGGAGGCACTGGTGTCCCTCAATCCCTGTGTTACTGTTCCATTGACCAGAATAGGGTGCATATGTTTGGTGGCACTACAGTGTGTGCACAGCCTACCAACTGCTGAATACTGTCTTGCACACCCCTCCCCAAGGCTTCTGGCCTTTGCTCCTGTTTTTTAAGGGCAGTCATGGGATACATGCCCCACTTTCTGGCACATCCAGCATGCCTTTGCCCCAGGCTCCTTGTTCCCCTTAGAACCAGTGGGTTCTGTTTTGGGCTCAGGTGCAGGCTGCTTTCCCTGGGTCCCCTTAAATCCATGTGCTGCCCCACCTTCATTGTTTCGATGGTTCCAATGTGGTCTGCTCGCCACATACAAATCAGCACTTTCTGCCATCTCCTTCGCGGAGTTGCATGCCCAGTCCAGCAACCATCTGCACAGGTCAGTAGATACAATTTTAAGAAATTGTCCCCTTACAATCAAATCTTTAATTTGCTCTACAGTCCTAGCTTTAGCCCCATTCATCCAGCAGTCTAGATAGGCACACATCTGGACATGCAATTCTACATAGCTGTCTCCTGGGTCCTTTAATTCTCTGAATTTTCACCTATAGGCCTCAGTTCAAAACATTTCAATAACTTTTTACTTTCTCATGGTCCACACAGTCATCATCGTCCATTCTAGCAAAAGCATGGCCAGTAAGCAATGGTGTAAGGCGAGTCATCCACGAAACCCTATCCCATTTAAACTGCGCACATACCCTCTCAAATGATTTTAAAAACAAATCAAGATCATCTCCTTCCTGTTATTGTGGAAACATTTTTGAATGAATTGTTACTTCGTGGGTTGGTCCCCCTACGCCATTACTTATGGTTTGCTACAGTGTTTGCTGGTGCAGTTTCACCATCTCTTTCTCGTACTGTTGCCTCTGCATATTGTGCTGTCGCTCCTCCTTTTCATTCCGCCTGCATCAGGATTTCATGCTGCAAGCCTTCTCTCTTTCCTCCTGCAACAGGATTTCACGCTGGTGAGCCTCCTCTCTTTCCTCAGTCTCCAGCCTTACTGTCTCCCATTCAGCCTTTTTCACTGCAAGTTCCATGCTCAGTATCCCAAGCTGAGCTTGAACCTTGGCTGCATCAACTCTTGTCTCAGGTTTGGGCTGTAATGCTTCACCAGCTCTTGCCTCGGGGTGCCCCAACCCAGCTCCTGGGACCTCTGTCTCACTACCTTGGTAGCCTTTCTCAGTGACCCCCTGCTGCACAGGTGTTTGGTCATATCCCTCTTGAGACCCGTCTGCCCCCCCCCCCCTTGCATTCAGTCATGCACTGCCAGGGCTTGCATGAGTCCATTCTTGTCAGGCCCTCTAAGACAATCCCCCTTTCTGTGCACAGCTCACAGAGCTGCTGTACATTAAATTTGCCATAGGTTGAGGAGCTAATCTTTTCTAACTAAGCTGTCTAGAAGGAAAAAAGCCACACAAAAACACCCCACACAGTAAACAGTGTAACCCTTTGTATAACCTGTTTTCTGACTTAAGGTATATTTCTGCAGGCACTGTCACCCCGTATGTTAGGTAAGGCTCTTACCTCGCTCCCAGCGTTCCTGCTTCTACAGGAATGCACACATTCTAGCTTTAAATTTGTGTACTGATCCGCACTGCACTGCGACCAGTTGTGACAGAGATCCCACAGTTACCAGTTGTGACAAAACTGCCCCTTGGGCCCCTCACTTACAGGGCAGTTCTCTGTAGGGGAATTCTACTCCTTTGCCACCACCTGATTTTTAGCTGGAACCAGGAAACCACCCTTTCCCCCCCTCTTTGCTCAAGGTCGAAAGGTCAACACAATAACTGTTGGTAGAGTGCCCTTCAGAAATGGACTGCAAACAAAGTCCAGCAGAAATAGTAAAATTACCTTTTTAAATAAACAAGCAGTCACTGGTTCTATCAAAAATGGATTCTTTACTAAAAGAACTACAAGTATTTACAAACAGGATATATTTAGTTAGACAAAAGGATTACTAGTTTACTAAGAAACAGAAACTAAAGCAAGTTATACAGACAGTTGATGTATAGGAAAAAAAAAAAAATCAGAACTTTCCTCACCTAAAACCTCTTTTTTAATTTTATTTATTGAAATTTCGGATAACACCTTTGAGAACAAGCTCATTTCTTAGGTTCCACCTTAGACAAAATACATATTGGGAAGGTATGACGGAGAACTAACAAAACAAGGAATTTATACAAGACATTACAAGAGTGTATAACTACAGAAATCCCAATACATGTGGCATTGTACAGTGTATGCCATGGTGCATATTTGATTAAAGCCTGGAATTCAAAGGGTCATATTAGAGGGGGTGGGGTCTTATGAATGACCCTTTACAGAAAAATGAGAACAGACTCAGCCTAATATCTAATAATCAACAAGGTAAGGGATTTATCTACTGCAAGCTACAGATGACACTTTCCCTAAGCTGTACATCTACCTACAACAGGGCTCCCCTTTCATCAGATGTTGAGTGTTCCAGAGAGCGAGAGCTAGCTGACCCTTAGCTCCCCAATTTATTTCCTTTGGCTGCAGGGAGTAGTCTGACCCGATGAGTGACAGTTCTCCACCGGCACCCACCCCAACTGAGTGAGTGTGTGTGTGCCCGTATGACATCATCCAAGCCAACTGACCTGTCTTCACACCTAGAACATCCCTTGTCCAGCTTTACGACTGTTTTTGCAGGATGTCTGAAGTGTTTGAAATTGCACCCTCACATCTGCCAGGGTGTGTAGCTCAGATAAGCTTGTGGGAAACCTACACTGAGCAGTTGTCAGCATTTCCCCACAGGAAGCCATGTTTTGCATCCACTTCCTTCCAAATTGTAGAATTTATAGTAGAATCATAACTACACTAACAAAATAAATTAACAGATCAATCTAGTCATATGTCCGTCACACTTCTCCTGGTTTGCCTCGTTGACAGGCCTGACTAGCAAATCTAAGTGTACAGTAAATGAGACTGTATGCTCCAGACTGTTGATCAGGACATAATTTGTGGATGAGAAGCCAACGTTCCTTTCATAAACTACTGGCCTATTGCAAGTAGACTTTTATATGCATTTATGAAATTAGAACCCTCCAGATAGTTTTTTTTTTTTTTTGGAAAAGGTGTGCATTTTTTTTTTTAACTTTTACAAATTATAATTAGTTTTAATATGAACCAAATATAATTTGCATTATGAACCTAGGTGCTTCAAACAGGGGACAGGCAGTCTTCTTTTTTAAATAATAAAACTGTAACCATTCCTGCTTGCATATGCTATTAAATGCCTGCGCTACGGTTATGAACTTTTAAACTTAAAAATGGATGTTGCCTGATGATTCTTGTAAAAATAGGTGTGTACTGTGTTTGCTGACATTTTTGCTTCATTTAAGCAAATGTTTGGAACACTACAACACAAGGGATGTAATCGTACCAGTTCAAGCTCCAACATAAATCTCCCCTAGAAGGTTCTCTGTACTACTGCAGGGGCTATAGACATTCCTCACATTCCTTGCAAAGCTGAGACACAGGCTAGTTAAGACTCTGTAGATGTGTCATGAACTGGTTTTCCTTATTGGGTAACACGGTAAAAGTGAAATGGGCGCGGTGGTCTGGCCCAGAAAAGTATTGCTGTTCCCAGGGTTTCAGTTACCAGATCTGCTTTCATGTACCCTAGACTGCAGCACTGGGAGGAGTCATGGTCACAACAGGAGTTTTCAACAGATTAAAAAACAGGGCTGTGAATCAGCAGACCTCCTGGTTCAAAGCCCACCTGAGCTACTGACTGTGTGACCTTGAACAAGGTACTCAACTTTCCTGTCCTTTGGTTTGCTCTACTGTGAAATTGGGTAGTTGCAGGACCCCACTGAAAACAAGATGTCACATCTTAGTTGGACTATCCTGGAAAAAGAAATTGTATACAACTTTTTCTGTTGTTGTCAATTGTTAGTGCTAACAAATCCTAAACAAGAACTAGATAGAGCCAATGTAGTGATTTTTGGTAATACTGTGTCATATTTAGGTAAACTGGTGTTTTTGAGTGAAAGCAGATGAGGAGTATCCAGAGGTAGTTGCATTGTTGGAAACACAGCAAGAAAAAGTTTTGCAACTCACCCCCTAAGGCACAAAAAACAAAGTAACTAGAAGCATGTGAAAAAATAGAATTTATTTTATACTTGCACACCACATAAATATAGAAAAACCAGATAAGTTGCCAGTCCCGCAGTCCATCACTAAAACCTGATGGCGTTTCACTCCCTTCTCCCAGGACTTTATCAAGGGTCAGTCAGGCTGTTGGTTAACTAGGATCTGCGGCCTATCCTGTAGGTAGGGAAATGGGCAGACTAGGTGGGCCAAGCGGTCCTTATCTGCCGTCAAAGTCTAGTTTCTAGGGACTTTAATTTATTTACTTGTTAAGAAACAAAAAAACAAGACACACAACAATGAAGCAATAAGGCGGCATGACAGGGTGTGCTTTGTGCTGGGATAATGGCAAGTCTTGTGTGGTTTGAAGCATGAGGCCAAAGCAAAGCCAAGCAATACAGGAGGGACTAGAAAAAAAAAAATCCAAGAATTAGAGATTTCTCGGGATTTCTGGTGACATCAGCTGAGAGATGGCAGCCTAAGGAACATGTTCCATTCTTTGCCACCACTTTAATCCCCTACAACTGGTGATAAAATCCTTTAATTTGGCCCGGATGGCTTCGCAGAAAGACAAAGGGAACAGACCTACTAGGTTCCTGTCTGCAAATCTAGCCATGTCCTCAGATATTAAAGATTACCTTCAGCCCTTCCCGACCATAGCAAGAGTTCGTCCTCAGCCAGCGTGGTAGGTCCAGGATATGCAATGGACCTAGAAAATGACAGACTCTCCCAGAAAAGCTATGACACCCTCCTGGCTGAAATATGAGGCTTCTGTGAAAACTGATTGGAATTTTGATAGCTGAACTTCATGTTGCAGAAGCTGAGGACTGGAGAACTGAAACCGAGGAGAGGGTTTCCCCATGTGGAAGAAGGCACGCTGCAACTCCGAGCACTGGAGGCCTTAGCAGCCCAGTTGACCCGCTTGCAAAAAAGTGCCTGGATCTTGAAGTTTGATCCAGAAGGGACAATTTATGCTTACATAATCTGCTGAAGGGATAGGAAATGGAGAGGATGAAAAGAGTTTTTGGAGGATCTCCTCCACAATGTCTTAAAACTACTGGCCACAATGAAGTTTCAAATTGAGCGCTCTCATCGTGCCCTCCTACCCAAGCCCAAAGATACATCTCAAAGGCCAAGATCAATAATAGTTAAAGTCAGCTGATACTGGGACAAGAAAGACCTTGTGGAGGGCCTGGCAGCTTACAACTTACCTAGCACTCTGCCAAGTTGACATCTCACCAGGACTACCCTCCAGAGGTAAATAAATGCAGAGCATACGCAGGCATTTTGCGTGTCCTGAAGGAACACCAAATCCACCTTTTTTTTTTTTTTTAATTTTCTGACTCCAATCCCCTGGGACCAGAGGTTCCGGACTCCCTGCTCCACTCACCACCACCCTAAACCCCAGGTTATCTCTGGTGGGGCCACCGGTCAAGGCCCCATCCCAAGGAAAGTACAGTTACGCAAGAACTCACCATAACAGTAGATCTTCGAGAGAGACTCTTGCAATAGGTAGTTACATATAGGACTGACGCCGGCAGGTGTCAGGACCCCACGGAAACACTTCTAGCTAGCAGTCTCTGGCGCGGGACTGCCCCCACGTCAGGTGACCGTCGTCAGTATAAGGGGCAGTCCCCCATGCCCGCCTTCCAGTTCTTTCCCGCCAAAGGCCCAAAAGAGCGAGATGAGAGAGAAGTGGATATTTCCCAACCTGGAAAAGGAGCTAAAAAAGCTTAGGGGGATGGAGGGCGGGAAGGTATTACCTACTGCAAGAGCCTCTCTTGAAGATCTGCTGTTACGGTAAGTTCTTACGTAACCGTACTATCTTACTTCGAGAGAGCTCTTGCAGTAGGTACTTACATATTAGGACTGAGTCCCAAGCAGTCTGGAACAAGAAGCAAAACAGGAGGAGGAAAGCTACTCAATGTAGGTCCTCTAGCTGTGAAGGCCTTAGGAAAGGAGGCCTTGCAGAACAGCAAGCCCAAAGCCTGCTCTATGGGAGAGACAATATCCAAACTGTAATGTTTTGTAAAGGTATGGACGGAAGTCCAAGTGGCGGCAGCACAGATGTCCGCCACTGACACATTCTTGAAACAAACCGCCGAGGCAGCGACTCCTCAGGTGGAGTGGCCCCTCACTTGACCCGGAAGGGTCTTGTTGTACTTGTCACAACAGAAAGTGATACAATGAGCCAACCATTTGGACAGGCATTGTTTAGAAACAGCATTGCCTTCTCTTTTGTGGGCAAAAGAGACAAACAGTTGATCAGTCTTTCTGAGATCTTTTGTTCTGTTAGTGTAGTATCTCAGAATTTGGTGAATGTCCAGAGTGTGCAAGAGATACTCCCCTTGATTGGAGTGCTGCGTAAAGAAAGCAGGTAACTCTACGGACTGGTTTAAAGTAAATTCCGCTACCACCTTGTGGAGAAACTTAGAGTTGGTGCGCAGAGCCACACGTTCCTTGTGAAAAATCAAATACAGGATTTTACACATCAGGGCCTGGAACTCGGAAATCCTCAGAGCAGAAGTACAGGAACTTCATGTCTGCGGAGGCTGCCAGTTCAAAAGGAGGCAGAGTAAGCTTCTCGAGGATGAAGTTCAAATCCCAAGGAGGGGCAGGAACCCAGATAGGGGGTCTCAAGTGGAGAACCCCTCTAAGGAAAGTCTTAGAGACATACAGCTGAGCAAACGTCCTGCATGCAAAAGGAACATGGTAGGCCGAAATGGCCACCATGTGTACCTTCAAGGATGAGTGACTGAGACCCAGATCAAAGAGGCGGCGCAGGTAATCCAGCAACCGCCCAACAGAGCACGAGAAAGGCTCGAAATCTTCTGATGCGGCCCAGATTGTGAAGAGTTTCCATTTCATGGCATAGGTAGACCTAGTGGAAGGTTTCCTAGCCTCCAAAATCTCAGCCACTCTGGGTGAAACCCCAAATCGGGCTTCAGCTGCGTCTGCAGGAACCATGCATGCAGTTGAAGGGACTTGAGACCTGGCTGGACCAGGGTCCCCTGATCCTGGGTCAGTAAAGGTCACGAGAGAGGAAGAGGACGTTCCTCTGAGTATTGTTGCAGAAGAGAGAACCAAATTTGCCTGGGCCAGAAGAAAAAAAAATTACTCACCTTAGTAATTATGTTTCTTCTAATGGAGTCTTGCTGTATTCTGACTATTGCAGTTAGTCCCAGCCTTTAAACTGGCCCGGAGAACAAAAGGTTAACTTTCTATGCAGAGCATAGAATGCTGAGCTCGAGCTCGGTTGAGGTCTCTTGTCTGGAGCCCTTTGAAATCCAACAGTCAGATTCTTACAAGCAAAAACTCACTAACTATCCTATATGGAAATTGTAATTTTTTTTACTAGCCAACTGACAACAAAAAGTTTTGGATTCCCAAAGGAAGACTCAAGTGAAGCAACGGTGACGAGACACACGTGGCAACTGAGCCAGCTATTGGGGCCATCCCCCATATCACACACAACTACCATCAATAGGGAAATAAAAACAATGAAAAAGAAAAAACTAGTAGACATAATCCATTTATTTTACTTTTCATGGGGGGGGGGGCTGTGCCCCTTGCAACCCCTCTCTAATTCGGACCATCTCTGATCAATCGTAGACAAATTATTTTACCTTTAATCGGGACCCCGACCCCCCCAAAAAAATTATCCCTTGATTAATGATTGCACATAGTCGGTAGCATTAAGCGCAGCACCACGACTGGTGGTCCGACACACTCCACAATCACCCTTTATGCTATATATAATATCTAGAGAGCGTTCTCTCCCACTGGAAAACCCAATTATAATGCGCCACTATAACCTGTGAGTTATTATAACGGAGAACACGTGCCGAGTCCTTAGGTCCGAGCATGGACATCTCGTTCGCCGTTTTGACGGAACCCATAAACTGCAGCCGCTCCGCCAACATTCTCCACGAGAACAAAAAAACAGGTTTATGTTTAACCCACGCCAAAAGACGCAGTTGGAAACGAGCTATGATTACAGGCCACAGGGCCATTCCTGGTAGAGAAAAACTACAAATTAGTCTCTAAACCTATTCTACAACAGCCCCGAATTAAGAAATGACATTCCGAATTATTAAACCTGTCATATGACGACACAAGAATAGTCTGCACTGTAAGAGTGGTTCCCCGGCCGTGCCCAAGAGGAGCACCACACTCCTTGAAGTCTCGCTCGTTGTGGCGGCGACGCCCGTGCGCCTCTCAGGTTTAAACCATACTGCGGGCTCTCGGGATTGGCTGCTCGGATCCGCTGACGTCACATCAGCCTTCGGTCACTTTTCAAACGCCAACTGTAAGTGCTCGAGCGCACTCCTGTACTCTGCAGAAACGAAATAGAGAAGAGTGGTGGGGAGGGTCGATTCGGACGGGAAGAGTCGAAAGCAAGAGTATTTAAAACTTTATAAAATTTGAACTGTTGGAAATCTGTTGCAGAAGACGTCTACCAACAGGGTCAGCACCATTTTTTTTTTACTCTTGTGACAGAGCCCCCGCCCCCACCATTCAGCTGTACACGTGGGGACTAAACCGGCTACAGGTTCCGAGTGACAGCACTTTGGGTTCCTGCGGGCTTCATGTTTGCCGGAAGAAAAGCTGCTTCTGAAGGAAACTGTGGCGGAAATAACGGAACAGTCGCGGTACGGATGTGTGTGAAGGATCTACGCTTTACTGCGTTAGGCATCTGTGAATGACGGGTTGCCGGAAAGGGCCGGAAAGCAAGTGAAAAAGTGTTGGTGAGTCGTGCGCTGGAGCCCCAGACCTCGGATACTCGTTGACCGGGGTTCCGGAAATCACCCGTAACTGTATGTTCGGCATTTCGCGTCCTCTGTGACAAGCACTTGACAGCTGGTTGTTAAAAAAGAAGGTGCTGTCCAACGCGGTCACCCTGCCTGGAAAGTCATTATTACGATGATGTGCAGGAGGAGATCCGAGAGCAAGCCTCATGCAGGACTTCTGTCCAACATCCGGACCCAGTTCATTTCGGAACCCTTTGACAGTCGGTATACCCTCACCTCTAAAGAGCTGGGCAGGTAAGAGGAGCGGGGTTCGGCATTCCACTGTGTCAGTCCTAGATATCTAGTTATCGGAAAATGTGTGCATTTTTTTGCGGGCAGCGGGGCAACACCTAGTCGACTGATCAACTATTCCCTTTCTTCACTTACTCACTGACTGCTACTCATGTACGGGGTTACTCATTGTGGTTTACAAAACGGAATTTTCATAGCAATCCGGTCGGCATTTTTGGTGCGTTTGTATGAAAAATTATGATTGTCACCGAAGTGGCATAGTTATTTTATGTTAGGAATGTAATTATCTGTTACATAGGGACATACAGTAGTCCCACTGAAAATGTGCAATTAGAAAATTCTTGGTCTCTGATTTGCTGAGCCCAGGGGAGATCATTGTGCCTCCATGCCAATTTAAATAAAAAAAATTGAATGGCAGCAATATTTTCTGCTCGCTTAGCAATTGCATAAGACCTCCCTAACTGCAGTGGAAATGTTAATTTTGCCTATAAACCCTGTGACTATTTTCTTAGAAACCACACTGTACAATTTTACCCGACCAGCTTGCCAAGGAGCTGGAGCAGGTGGCTACAGATGGGATTGAGGCATTGAAAGTACAGTTTCATGCTGCTGTAGACTCCAGTGATGTGTCATTGAGAGTCGTGGCTACATCTGTGGCTCTTTGGAGGATGGCTTGGCTCAGATGTACTAGCCTTTCACAGGATACTCAGGGATGAGAAGGGACTTGGCAAGGTTAGAGGAATGGTCAAATGTATGGCAGCTTAGATTCGATGCTAAGAAGTGCAAGGTAATGCACCTGGGAAACAAAAACCCAGGGGAAGAGTACACAATGGGGTGAGATACTAACAACAACAAAATGGAAAGGGACCTGGGGTAGTCATATCAGATGACCTAAAGGTGGGCAAGCAATGTGAGAGGGCAGCAAGGAGGGCTGGGGGGATACTGGGATGCATAGGGAGAGGCATCACCAGCAGAAATCAAGAAGTTATTATCCCTCTGTACAGACAGTTGGTGAGACCACATCTGGAGTACTGTATGCAGTTCTGGAGACCCAGTCTCCGCAAAGACATAGACAGGATGGAAGCTGTCCAGAGGAGGGCAACTAAAATGGTGCAGGGTCTGCACCGGAAGACATATGAAGAGAGACTTAAGGAGCTTAATATGTATAGCCTCGAGGAAAGGAGGGGGCATGATAGAAACTTTCAAGTCACCTCAAGGGAATCAACAAAGTCCAAGAGGGTAGCATCTTTCAAAAAAGGTGTGCAAGAACAAGGGGCACAATTTGAAGATAGAAGGGGCGGCTCAGAGGTAATTTAAGGAAGTATTTTTTCACAGAGGGGTTGTGGATGTATGGAACAGCCTTCCAGAGGAGGTTGTGGAGTCAAAACAGTGGTGGAATTCAAGCATGCATGGGACAGTCATAAGGCAATTCTAGGGGGTGGGGGTAGGAAGAAGTAGGCTGCTGGTTAGCTAGGATCTGCAGCTTATCCATCAGGTAGGGAAATGGGCAGACTGGGTGGGCCAAGCCGTCCTTATCTGCCGTCAAATTCTATGTTTCTAACTGTAAAAACTGTATGTTGCGCTTTGGTGTGGGTTGTGTGGCTGCCTTTTTCATCAGTGTTTTTCTCCCTAGCCAGTCAGCCCCAGCCTGCCCCCAACCCATTGCCAGCCTCCCTGGTGCCTACCTGCCATATTGAGCAACGGGTTGCCCCCCTTCCCCCATGTTGGGGCCAGGAGAGGAGGTCTGTACTCTTACCTCTCCCAGTACTTTTAAGTTGGGCAGTGGCACATGTCTGGGACAAGCTGCGCGTCACCCGCCAGCTGTTTTCCTTTTTTCTCCCCATGATCAGTGACGTGCAGTTGCGTAGATGCATTGTATGTGTGGAAGTACACATGCACCTCACACTAAGCTACTGACCACCCCAAAGTGATGTCGCTGCCTGGTGGCAGGGCATATTTATGATCACTGCTCAACTAACAAGGGCTTTGTTAGTTGAGCAGTGGCCACAGTTTGTTTGCAATCAGCCTCTGAAACATAAAAAAAATGTAGTTTAAATTGCCCCAAAAGAAACTAATGGAGTACACCCACTGCGCTCTACAGAATATTAGTGCAAGCAGTGCTGGCGTGGGGGCACGGCTCTCTAAAGTGACTCCTGGGGCTTGCCGGCTGAGCGTTTTGGGGATTTTCGAAGAAAAATCCAGAGCGTCCCGACGAACAAAATGTGTATAAAGGACGTGGGTACCTACGCCCCCAAGAGCCCTGCATGTCAACAGACAACTCTTTATGTGGCTTTTGGGGATATTGTGTTTGCCTTAGTTTATTTTCACTGTTCATACAAGTCCCTGGAACTATCCTGGGGGTCTCCATTTTCTGGCTGTTGAAATCTCATTGTTCCTGAGAGCTGCATTAGCATACAAGAACCTGATGGGTCAGACCCCTTTAGGCTTCACAGTCTGCCTGTCTGCTTACTTAGAATTCAGTAGCAACAGGTGTGCAATACCACATTTACCTTCAGTTAGTTTTCATTTGAAAACTGTCTTACTGTACGTGTATTTCAGTTTTCCCCCCATAAATTACATTGTGGGGTTCTATAGAGTTTTTTCAGGTTATGTGTACTTTCAGCATAGATATACATGGTGTAAATGGGTGCTGTGGCATCACATTTTCATATACTAATGCCGCACTCTGGGACAGTGAGATTTCAGCAACCAGAAAATGGAGATCCCAGGCTAGTTACAGGCTGGTATGAACCGTGAAAACAAACTAATGCAGTCATATGCTATGCTTCCATATATATATATATATATATATATATATATATATATATATATATATATACACATATATATCCCGTTGACAAGGAAACAAATCACATTTGCAAGGTATGAGCGTGTAGTGCTCCTTTAATTGTTTTTCCCCTAATTTTAACTTGTTTTTAATTTTACATATTTTATCAAACTAACAGATACCCATTTTCGAAGCGCAATAATATGCTGCAGGCTAGGTGTTATTGGGTTATAATTAACGGGTCTCCCCTTTTGCCATAGAGAGACCTTGGCGTAATTTGCCGTTATTAAGGAGCGTTTATAATGGCAAACACACGCGCACGGTTCTTTTCCCTCTGCGCATGCATCCTGCGGCGTCTTCCTTCTTGGCTCACCGCTTCCTTCTGGCCCATGGCGCAGCTGCCACTCAAACACTGCGGTAAGTAGAATTAAATATATAAAAAACAAGGACTTCTGCTTTTACAGTGATCGGGATACCAGAATATTTAAAAACAAAAAACTGTGAAACCGCAGAAAATGAAACCTGCCGACCGGACGAAAACTATACCGGAGCGTGGACACACTGAAACTGCTGCTATTTTATATAATTGCTGTGGTCAAAAAGGGGAGACCCAGCAATTATATAAAATATAAGGTGTGTGTAAACTCAAGTTTACACACACCCTCGGGGTTAGATGCTTCGCTCTCGGAGTTTATATAGCATCTAACCCCTGGTGTGTAAATTCTCGTTAAACACACCACCCCATACTTTATTCTGTATGTAATAACTGGCCATCCATTTTTTCAATGGAGATGTCCAGTTATTATTTGCCATAATAACCGGCTAGTTATTACGACAAGCACATACTGACTGAACAGCAGCTGTGGTCTCAAGACAGTCTCAAGTGCTGTGTTCAGTGAGTTGGCAGTTTTTCAGCGTAAAAAAAACAAACATTGGTACAATATAACAGCTTCATTTAAAAACTAACATCAGTAACCCACTCATTGCGTGTCTGTACATTTGTTTAATGACTTTACTTGCTCATGACCAGCAGGACTCACAGAATGGCATGCTGTGTTGTGCCATTTTCATGACAGCCTACAACATCCAACTCCAGCTTAGATTTGTGTGTGTGTATATGTGTGTGTGTGTGTGTGTGTGTGTGTGTATGTGTGTGTGTGTGTGTGTGTGTGTGTGTGTGTGTGTGCACGTACATACATATATATATCTTCACTGCTGGCACCCTTTGCGAGTAACACCAGCTGATCTCCCGTCTCGCTCCCTTCTGTCAGTCTCATTATCAGACCTTAATTCTTAGAAACCAGAATGGGGCTGATGTCAACAGTTATATAAACTAAAATACAGAATGGTGATTACTTTTTTTTTTTTAATTCATTCATCTTTATCATCAAAAGATAGGAACATGCTGGGTTACAATGAGTAATTCAGTAAAGTGGTTTGGCATCACATTGTCAGATTTCATTCTTCCATACAAAAATGTTTAAGCTATTCTCATAACCTCATATTTCTTCTTATCATTCGTCCTTTCTTGTTATGTCTTTCTCAGGAGGAGGTTCAATTATTTAATCTCATCTTGTGAGGTATTTAGTTCTAGCTCAAGGCCAGATCCCTGGGCCCCGGTCCCACCACACCCCTCAGTTACCTTGTTCTCCTCCCTGAAAGGTGTCTTTCCATAGCAGCCATTTTGCCCATCTATGAACAAAGACTTGTGTTCAAAAGTTCACTTTGTGCATGATTTTCTCCATTAGAAAGCTCTCCTTGACTATCTCTATCCAGGGATGGGGCTGGGGAGGGTCCGGCTTGAGCCAACTACGGGTGATTGCTTTGTGGATTGCTGCTATCAGAATATTCCAGAGGTATAGGTACTCAACAGTTCTTTCCTTCAGAAGTGATTCCATAATTTTCCCTACCACTGGGGTCAGACTGACAGGTCTATAGTTTACTTGCCTCTGTCTTGCTCCCACCTTTGTGAAGGGGAATCACATCTGCCCTCCTACAGTCCTCAGGTACCACACCATCCTCCCATGATTTATTAAAAAGAGTAGTCAGTGGTGTTACTAGTTCTTCTCTTAGTTCTTTTAGAATTCTGGGGTGAATCCCATCAGGCCCCGTTGCTTTATCCACCTTCAGTTTTAGGAGTTCTTTCAGAACCCTTTCTTCTGTGAAAGGACTGATATCAACCCCCCATCCAGAGTGCTTCTATTGACTGGATTAGGTATCTCCCCCTGCTCTTCCTTTGTGAATACTGAGCAGAAGTATTCGTTCAGTATTTCTGCTTTTTCACTGTTGCTCTTTGCCCAACCACCTTCTTTGTTCAGCCTTAGTATCCCTGCCTTAGTCTTTCTTTGCTCCCTAATGTACCTATAAAAGGTTTTATCCCCCTTCTTAACCGAGTTGGCCGTCTTTTCCTCGGTTTGGGCCTTTGCTATTCTGACTGTCTTCTCCGCTTTCTTCTGCTTTAACTGGTACAGGTCTCTGTCCTGCTCCTTCTGTGTTTCCTTATACTTCCTGAATGCTATCTTTCTCCCTAACCTTCCCCGCCACTTCATTTGAGAACCATAGTGTTTTTAGTTTCGATTTGTTTATTTGCTTCACACAAAGGCTTACTGCCTCTGTGATGGCGGTTTTGATGTTTCCCCATCGTTGCTGCACCCCACCTTCTTGCCTGTTTACTAGTGCTTTTCTGAGGCACTCTCCCATTTTGGCAAAATCAGCCCTCCTGCAGTCCAGTACTTTCACTTTTGTATAACTTGACTCTACAGCTAAGTTTATCATGAACCACACTGTTTGGTGATCGCTTGTTCCCAGATGGCTACACATTTCTAGATCTGAGATCCTCTCTCTGTCCCCATTTGAGAGCACCAAGTCTAAGATTGCTCCCTCCCAAGTGGGTTCAGAAAGTAGCTGTTGGAGCATGCCCCTGTAGGGCATTGAGAATGGCCCTGCTCTTTAATGTAGCTGCAGCAGAGGTACTCCCAGTTAACATCTGGCATATTCAGGTCCCCCATCAGCAATATCTCCCCTTTCTCTGACATCCTAAGGATGCCTTCTATCATTTCCTTGCCCATTTTCTCCCCCTGAGACGGGGGCCTGTATGAAACCCCTGAGCGGATTGTGGTGCCATTTCCAGTCTCCAGGGTGACCCACAGTGCCTCCTGCCCTCCCTGTTTACCCTTCAGCTGTGTTGCTTTGATCCCTTCAATTACATAGAGAGCTACTCCTCCTCCTCTACCCTCCCTGTCCCTCCTGTAGATTGTGTACCCTGGTATGTTGACATCCCAGTCATGGTTCTCTGTGTACCATGTTTCTGTGACTGCCACGATATCCAGGCATCCCTCTTCCATCAAGGCCACCATTTCGGGGAGCTTTTTACCTAGACTACGGGCATTGGTACTCATTACTCTCCATTTTGTTTATGGCCTTATTTCTTTTTGCTCCATCCCTGTCCTTACTACGTTTGTCTTTTTCTCCATTTACCCCTGCCCTTCTCCCTATCGACTGCCTTATCTTGGTGTTTACCTCACTAACTACCCAGATTTTTTTTTTGGGGGGGGGGGGCTAGGATTTCCCTTCTCCTTTTCAGTGCCTCTCCCCTTGGCTAGTTTAAATGCTTGCCAATGAAGCATTTAAACCTATCACCTAGGATCCTGGTTACTCTCCTGAACAGATGCAGACCATCGTGCCAGTATAGGCCTGCATCCCTCCAGATGGAGCCCCAGTCCCCAATGAAGCCAAATCCCTGAGCTCTGCGCCAGTTTTTCAACCAGTCATTGAATCCCATGGTGCGGAGTACCCTAGCCTCATCCATGCCATAGACAGGTGGCACTTCTGAGAAAGTTACCGTGTGTGCCGCTTGTCTAAGGCTCCTCCCCAACTCCACAAAGTCCTGTTGCACTGCTCTGATCTCATTCTCAGCCAGGTCATTTTTCCCTAGGTGGACAATGACATCCAGCTCACTCCCCCTTGTAGCTGCTCCCACGATCCTGAGGATTTGTTTCCTGTCCCACCAGGCAGGCACCTTTACCTTTCCCTCTCTTTCCCCCAGTTCTACCCCCCAACAATTGAGTCCCCTATGCCATCCAGAAACAATCAGCTACGACTCTGACCCTCCATCTCGAGGAGTGCCTTTTTTTCTTTTCAGACACGTATTTCACAGAGGTTAAGTAATAGGTCTAGTCACAAATGACTGCAGATCTTTTCCAGCTAGAGTTTCTACCTGACAGATAAAAGTTAAACTAAGAAAAGTCGACCCCAGAAAACAGAGAACCAAAACCAGTTACTTACACAGGCCCAAAAATTAATAATTCAATTTAGTGTAGTCTATTAAATTACCTCCTTGTTTTAAGGAAGCTTTTGGCTGCTTTCTCTCTCTCAGCAGACAGAGCCCACAAACAACTCCTGTTTTAAATCCACAGTTCTCTCTCCTAAGCTGGTCTCTGGACTTCCTGACTCCTGGGCTGTACCTCCTGATACTGATAGACAGGCAGGAATCTGACCTCTGCAGCAGGCGACATCCAGCGCTCCACTTCCTGTCTCCCTCAGTTTACTTCCTGCCTGCAATGAAGCAGGTACTCTGCAGTAGAGCCCTATCACATATGGCAGGGCTGAAGAGACAGTGAGTTGCAAAGTCTTTATTCTACATGCAGCAAGTGTATTTTTGAATTACTGGAAATGCTCTAGCAACGGGGGCGGTTTTCAAATGCTCCAAGGTGGGATCCAGTCTCAGCCTTGCAAGCTGCACAGACTGGCCCCACCTCTCACTGGCTCGTTTTTCCCCCGCGTTTGGGGACTTATTCAGGGGGGTAAATGACACTTGATATGGCCTAGGAGACAGGCACCAACAGAGTGTCTCATTAGGGAAAATATATTTGAGTGCTTCCCATGAGACAGGCAGCCACACAGTGCCTTCCCATCAACAAATGGCTCTTTTGAAAGCTGCAGCCGCTCGTCGACGGGGCAACTCGTCGCTAATTAGCCCTCTTATTTCCAGGGGATTCATTGGATTTTGGGCCCCAGCACCAACAAGTTTCACAGGGAAAACTTATTTCTAAGCACTGGAGTGCTTCCAAGGGGCTAGGCGGGCACTGCATGGCTTCCGATCGACGAACGGCCTTTTGAGAAAGCTGCAGCCATTCGTATTCGGTAGAACTAGTCAAACGCTCGTTTAGAAAGCGTGCCAGGCCGCTAAAAAAGTGTATTTAAGCAACGGAGTGCTTCCGAGGGGCTAAGCGGGCACCATAGGGCTTCTAATCAAACGACTTTTTGGGAATGATGCAGCTGTTCGTAGTCGGTAGAACTAGTCGGCGCTCATTCAAAAAAGTTCGCCAAGCTGCTCGTCGATCTGCCTTCTCGTCGACGAGCGCCGAGGAGCCTAGCAGTGTGGTAGCGCCGTGACAGGGGATCCGAGAGCCATGGGGACTTGCTCCAGCAACTGCGCCCCCCAAGTCAATCTCCCTCTTCAAAGACAGGGATTTATTTTACCAATGCCTGAGAAGGGAACAGTCACCCCTAAGGGGCTCTTAAAGGACCCCCACCAGCCAGTCTCCCTCATCACAGACAGGGATTTATTTTACCAGTGCCTGAGAAGGGAACAGTCACTCCTAAGTGGATCTTAAAGGGTCAGCCCTAATTACCAAGGCAGACTAAGATTAGGACCCCGGACAAACATCCCAGGGGCAGAAAATCTCAAGGGCAGCACTCGGTATCTTGCCCTTAAAGGGTCATCAGCAGCATAGACCAGAAAGCCTCCAAGGGAAGGGGGTACACTGAATAACAAAAGGCAGCATCTGTGAATGCCGAGATCTTGAAGGACACAACCCCTCCCTCGGCTCAGACGGATAACCACCAGGTGTGAGAGAGCAGTGGCCACCAGGGGACCCCGCAGTCCCCTCTCGGGCCCCAGGCCTTATCGCAGGTAAAATGGGGCCTTTGCCTTGGTCCCTGCATGTTCCATGGGCAATCTCGGGGGTTTCCTGGTGGGAGACCTCCCAAGAAAGCTAAAGGAAAAGGTCCCCATCTCTGTCCTCATCTGAAGAGGAGCAGTTGTCCTCACATCACAAGGCCTGGAGGGCCTGGTCTCCTTCATGTAAAAAAAAAAAAAAAAGTCATAGCTAAGAATCCCCTCGGATCTTCCCTGGAGGCTTCCACCCAGTCAAACAGGCTTCCTCCTACCAGCTGTTGCCAGTTTGGCCCCAGCCTTCCCTATTCCTCCAGCCATAGGGGACTTGCTAACGGAGGACTGACAGGGTCCAGAACACACCTATTGAGTGGCCCGACAGCATACTAGTAGCACAAGTCCGCCAGAGGGCAGTTAGTCCTCCCAGAAGTGGGGGCTACTGAGTGGTGTTCCTGTTTCGGACGGCTCTCCACCCGGAAACTTAGCCTTGGATGATCCAGATTACTTCAGGGGGTGGGGCTTCTCTATGTGACCCAGGGGACACGAAGGTGGAGACATCTCTCGAAGAGACGCTTTTAGTCCACCACTTGTGCCTTATAGCAGTGGCGAACAACCTGGTCTCAACACCACTGAAGTGGCATTCCAGCGTGCTGATGAGCCACATATAAACAAGCCCAGCCAACCTGTTTTCCGCGTGAGCCCCAATACCATGGGCCACTATCCTGGCATTCCAGTGTGCTGATGAGCCCGATGCAGTTAAGCCCACCCAGCAACAGCTTCAGAGCGGGACTGTTCTAGGCATTATCAGCAGATATCTCAAAGGAGGCTGCCAGTTGCAGCAAGGGCCACGCTTTAACTCGCCTCGCCTCTACATACCTAAGGCTGCAGACATGGCAGGCAGACAGGTCGCCAAGGCTCACTTGGCGAATGCCCCTGACAAGGGAGAGCTCCCATAGTCTTTTTAAAGGGGGTGGTAAAAGATTCCAGAGAAGTGACAAAAACCTAATTCTCTTTCCTTGGCTGGTCTCCAGGCTTCATTACTCCTGGACTGTTCCTCCTGATGTCAGTGTCTGGCAGGTCCAAAGCTGTGCAGCGGGGGGGGATAACAAGCCCTCCACATCCAGAGATCTTCAGTCTACTTCCTGCCTTCGGTGAAGCAGGTACTCTGCAGCAGAGCCCTGTCACACGTGGCAGGGCTGAAGATTTTGTGACAAAAAACTAAAAATAGGCTTATTTTGGGGGATTGACGAAAACTGTAAGTGCGCTCATCTTTACCGAAGTAGAGGTAGCCTCGGTGAGATCCAGCCTTAGCCCTGCAAGCTACACAGGCTGGTCTCACCTTGCAGCTACCTCGCTAAGCTGTGTTTTTTCCCGCGTGCTAGCCCTGACGATCACGCAAGGCTTCAACGAGCCGGAGGCGCATTACGGCTGAAGATACATTGCGGGAGCTAAAGAGGCATTTTTTCACACTACGGTGCGATTCCCCTGCCGGTTGAAGCGGTCGGAGGAGCTTGGGAGACCGCTCATGCTACCTCACACCCAGGGTTTTTTTCTGGCACCAAAACGTTCAAGGGGATAGCGCTAGGCTGTTTTAACTGAAGGGGCATCACTGAGGAAGCGCTACCACGCTGCTGAGCATTCGGGCAGGCTGTACTTGAAGGCTTGGGCATAGCGCCCCCCCAGCCAAACAAGCAACAGAAGGCATACAGTGCCTAAAGGCTTAAAGGGGCCATCGCTAAGGGGCCTTCACGGCAGTACTTAAAGGGGCCATCACATCAGGGCTCATAGGTCTGTTTTTCTTCAGTTAGCAGTGCCTTTCGCTCTGACTCCCACAACAAGGTGGAACTACAGAAGATGGCCTCAAAAAAATCAAGTCGAGGAAAAAAATGCCTGTGCTGCAAGTCCCCTCTTCTGATTACCTTTGCTGGCTCACTTTGCCTCACATATGAGGAGGCAGCAGCAGCTAGCAGGGACAGCACAGCGGACACCATCTCATCTCAAGCAAATGGTCAGGAGAGGTCCGAGCGGGCGCAGTCAAGTATTCCGGAAAGGTCCGAA
The DNA here is from genome assembly GCA_016271365.2 of Neoceratodus forsteri. NCBI lineage: Eukaryota > Metazoa > Chordata > Ceratodontiformes > Ceratodontidae > Neoceratodus > Neoceratodus forsteri. Next base: position 23,027,357 of record CM028132.1, on the reverse strand, counting down.
CGGGTTGCTGCCTCGAGATCTGAGCGGGGAGCAACGTCCAGGGACCCGCCCCCCTTAATTTTCCAGGTGTGACTTTGGCTGTGTATTATAGCATGATGGGTTTTACATACCGGGTGTTTACCTGAGCTTTTGTTTTATGCCTGTGTTGCCTCATGAGTAATGTGGTAATACCCCAGTGAAGGTATGCAAAGACCATTGGTTAGCAATACATCTGATTTTAGGATGTTGGAACTTTTAGTGCATTCGCAATATATACTCAGTTCTGTTTTTTTATTGTCAGAGATGGTAGCTTTGCGTGTTTGTGGTTTATTTTTTGTTGTACATTTATTGTATTCATACAAGGTTTCACAAGCATTTTGCAAAGTCGGAAAATTGTGTTTTTCTTATGTTTACTCATTTGATCTGGAGATATTGAGTTAAATCCTGGCCCTAAATGTCCTGAATCATCCTTGAATGCCGTCTCTTCATAGCCTTGGTATAAATCCCATGGTATTAAAATTCTGCGTGTTAGTGCAAGAAGCCTTGTTCCTAAATTGGCTAACTTGGAGGCCCTGACTTGTTCCTGTAGGCCCGACTTGATGGTCATATCTGAATCTTGATTGAAGCCTCTTACTCTAGATGGAATATGTTCACTTCCTGGTTATAATTTGGTAAGTGCCGACAGTAAAGGTAAAAAGAAGGGAGGTGGCGTTGTAATGTATTTTTGGGAACATTTAGAGTTGTCCATTCTGTGCTGGCATCTAGTACTGACCATGAGTCTGTTTTGTGACTGGTTGATACTATGCCTAACACTTGGTGGCTATAAGTTAGTTGCTGAAAACGAGTTGATATTGGACATCACCAGTTATTATTACTTTATAAAACGAAGAGAAAAGGTGGGAAACACAGTTACATAGGTAGAGGCAGACCCAAACTGCTCAAATAATGCATTGCTGTCCTTCCAACTCACTGGTTTGGTTTAGCATTTTTTAGTGAGCTGCTATTCAATCAATTTTATCACTCTTCTGCCCAAGTGTGGGGACTATTTTTCACCATATTTAAATAAAATAACATACTATTAAATCTTTAATGTGTCCAAAGTTTTGATTAATTGTTATAGAAATAGTTGTTACCTGTTTTATAAGATCAATAAGACACTTCAGGATGTGGGTGGTTGTTGATAAGAGCACTACCCAGCTGCTGTAGTCACTCGGCGCAAGCGCCTCGTGCCTAACAACGCACATGGGGGCGTGCTCTTATCAATCAACAACCCACACCCTGTCGTGTCTTATTGCTTTCTTCTTTTTCTTTTCATTTGTCTGTCTTACTAACTTTCAGATGCTCCACTACTAACCTTCGGTCCACAAGGGGTGTTACTCGAAGCTTCTGCTCATAAAAATAAGTTTGACTTGTGTTCTTTCACTACTGCTGACCCTAAATTGTGGAATGAGTTGCCGATTTTGTTGCATTCTACTACCATATTATCAAAATTTAAAGCACATTTTATTTGCTTTCCCTGAATGTATGCATTGTAACGTGATTTGCAATGTATGTGTTATTATAAGTATGTTTTAAGCATGCATATTTGTATTGTCTTTTTGTTCTGGGTCGGTCCTGAAGAAGGGCTTATTTTTTTTTTGCCCAGTGGCCTTACTCGGGTTAACAAATTTAGAAATAAAATAAATGCATTTGGAGAGACAAACTCTTAACTCGAGGAAGAAGTAGCTCTTGTCTTGCTCATCTCCGACATATATTGTAATATTTTAAGAGGGTTAAAAACGAAGATAGACATTTGAGAGTGCACACAATTAAGAGAGCTCTCAAAACATGCTGCTTCTCAGTCAGTGGCTGTATTGTTCCGCTCCTCTAGGTGCTCACACACTTGAAGATAAATTGTATATATTGAGTCGGCCCATTGCAGAATCTGGATTAAGTCAAAATGAGCGCACTCTGTGCGGCAACGGCTGACTGTAGATTTTCACAAGTTTTGGTTTAAGGTAACCTGTATCATTTTCAAAGCAGGTATAAACTGAATCATTAATTGGATTGATAGGTGTGATTTTATTTGTCCTTAGTAACTTTATACAAATATTTTTAATAGTGATGCAAGAGGGTGTGGTGGAAGAGTATGGTTTTTCAGACAGGAAGAGAGTTGCAGTGATGTTATAGTCTTGCATCAGTGCAGTGAAGATGGTGAGAACAGATGGGTCATGATGACAAGGATCCTGTGAATTTTCAACACTTTTTATACTTTGCCCTTCCACCCCCACCCTCCACCAAAAAAAAGAAAAATCCAGACAGATTTTTTTTTCCATAATGGGTTTTGGTACAGTCACTGGTGTTTTGCTTCAGTTAACTCCGGTACAGTGCAGGTAACTGAATGTGCATCTAAGATTGGAGCAGTTTATTAGCTGTTATGTCCTTGATTCCCTCCAACCCAAAAAAAGAATTCTAAGCAATTTATTTTTACCTCCTGGCATGCATAATGATTTCAGGAAGCTGCTTAACAGATACAAAAGCAACAACTTCTGGCCCAATCGCAAGCGTTGCAGTAGCTTACCATTCTGATGACTTGCATCTAAGTATCACACATCAGGTGGAAGAGGCACTAATAAGTATCTGTGCCAGAAGCCTCCTTCCTCAGAGAGGGTGTCTGGCTCTTGCTATTACAGTACACCCCCTCCCCCCCCAAGTCTGATGGGAGGGAGTTATGTGATCTTGAAAACATGCTCCAGATTGGGGTGACCTTGTTCTGCTGACACAGTGCATGATGCTGACATACTAGACACGGTGGCAATATATATCCAGTCTTGAGCTGGTAAGTATCATTCTGTGTGGTGGGCGATCTTGGTTCCATTCCACTTCTGACTGGCTAGAAAGGTATCCCATTTATGTGGTGTACCCCAGTGTATGTTGGGAGGGACTGGGGGGGGGCATAAAATATGGGTGGAAACAACAGTGGCACTGAGATGACAGCACTGTGCTCTTCCTGTTCAGTGGTGATGCCCGGCCTTGTGGTTCCCATGGCCTCCACCTCTCTGCTCTGGCCTGCTCCCCTCTCGGCTGGACAGCCCCACTCAAGGGGTAAGTCTGGGACAGTATATGAGGAGAAAGCTAGGGTATACTATCTGGGAACTGGTCGTGAACACTGAAGAAGGCATGATATCAAAGGCTTGTGGATGTGCTGAAGGGGCACATAACCCATTATGTAGGGAGGAAAACAAAGTAAAGAGAAAAAAAATTCAAACTGCTTTAAAAAATTCCTTTTTAACTGCACAGGATTTCCATTAAGTGGCTTATTTATTAGAGAGCTACTAATTATAAAATGGGATTTATATTTTGCTGTAGATCATTATTTTTTCTAGGTTTCTTGGTTTATTTATTTGAGAGATACTAGTTGAGATTTATATTTTGCAATAAAGCATTATTTTATCTAGGTTTCTTGGTTTACTGCAAGGCAAATTTATTTGTTCGGTGCCTGTCCAAGGCTCTAGGCGCTGTACAGACAGCAAACTTAATACAACTAAATATAACCATATAAAACAATATATGCATGTCAAAACAAAACTCATGAAAATGAAATACAGATTAAAATTCCTAAGGCTTAGGTGGTCCCAAATGCCTGATTAAAAAAAAAGTATGCTTCGAGTAAACTCTTGACATGTCCCAAAGAGAGGGGCTCCTCTAAATGAAGCTGGAGGTGCATTCCACACCACAGGAACTGCAACACAAAAAAGCTGTATCTATCGAAGATTTAAATTGGGAGTGCGGTACGTAAGGAGACCACCCCCCACCCCACCCCCCGAGGAACGAAGAGGGTGGATGGGAGTGTATTGTCAGAAGGTCTTTCAGATAGCTGGGACCCAGATTGTGCAGGGCTTTGTAAACAGACATATCTTGAAGCTGATGCAGCCAGTGCAGTTCCCTGAGAACCGGTGTGATATGCCCGGACCAGGAGGTCCCGGCTTTTGGCCAGGCTGCTGAGTTCTGCTCGAGCTGCAAGCGATGCACCAGATCCGCAGATAGTCCTAGGCAGAGAGCATTATAGTATTCCAATCAGGAGGAGACCAAAGCGTACATTCCTGTTTCCAGGTCAGAGTGCGATAGATAGGTCCAAATTTGGCTGATATTTTTGTAGATAGTAAAAACCACAGTGAACAACGGGCGACACCTGATAACTCTAGCATAATTTTATTATCCACAGTGATGCCCCCCCATAGAGTGTGTCTGGCGGATCTCCGATCTGATGTTGGCTATCTTATTCGCAAAGAATAAAAAGTGTAAATTGTTATACCCCCATTGCTCGATTTTTGTTCGCAAGCACCACAAACTGTTCAGAATTTCTGAACTTACCAGGGCAACATCATTTTACCGGTGGCATGGTAAAAATATCGTACTTCAGGGCCATGCTCTTGCTTGACGCAGTTCTGAACATGGAGATGCTTCCAGTGGCAGGTGTTTTGAGCTTGTCCCGAGCAAATGTCGATTTTTGGCAAAATATCAGAAGAGCATGTACAAAAATGATTTTTCATATATATGGGGGCATTTTAAAGAATACATTCTATAGGTGTGTGCCAAAAGGCACGTTGCTCAGCTGTGATGCAAAACAAAGGGGCAAAGCTGACAGGGCCCCTTTAAGGCCATGTGGTTATTCTGGGCACCTAATAGCTGTTTCTCATGATTGCCCAGGCTACATATTTCTGATGTAAATGCACTTTCAAGCCTCAGAAGGATGTATTTATGACACTTTGTTCACTTCACAGCAGAACACAAGTGCATCATTTTTAATGAGCAGCATGCATTCACCACATGATGCTAGACCATGTTTTTGTGGCCTTGGTCCTGTCGCAAGTAGCACAATTGCGGCAAAATCGTGCCACGGTTCTTTGAAAATCCAGCAGCTTATCTTGCAAAAATGCTAATTTAGGAAACGCTATGGCTAGAAATGTAGTTTTTTAAATGAAAGCTTGGAGTCAGATCATAGATTTGTTCTGTCTACAGTTTTAATGCATCATTATTTTAGAAATAATGTTGATACAGTGGAAAGTGACAATTCCCCGACTACCTGGTATTTGTTTCACTGTCGAGGTCAGAGGAAATCTGAACCCCTCTGTGGCAGAACACACTGGTTGTGCATAGAGTTGCTCATCCTGTATTTTTTATAGTGTATAGTATTGTGAGAAATATGCCTTCAGCAGTTCTTCTACTTTCAAGAGCCCCTGTCGCTATTCTTATAAGGCCCTCTCCACACTAGGGGCTGTTTATATGTTACTAAAAACGTTTTATAAATCTGTCCCTAGCACGGTTATTGGAGTGTCCACATTCAATTCCGACAACCGTGCCAGGTGGAAGGGGTTCCCAGTCATGATTGCAGCACCAGCTCAAAGCATTATGCGTGCTGGTTGGTGCTGCAATGCAGGACTGGATACCCGTGAATGGCGACCAAAACCGATTTTGAGACAAAAAATATATGGCAGAATCAAGGATGCTTCAGCGGTGCCTGTAATTTATTCTTTATGTTTATTCTGTGGCTGACAAAATGGATTTTCCCACCGGACGGGTTGGCTTAACCCATGTTACAGTACGGTTTGTGTGCATACTGCTGTTGAAATGGATTAAGGCAACTGTGTTTATCTAAAACCGTGCTAAAGACCACCTCTCTAGCAGGGTTTTAGCAGTTTTAGAACATGGTTGTAACAGGGTTTTAACCGTGTGACAGTGTGAACGCAAACTGTGTTCTGGGAGCTTAAAATGGGTTAAGGCAGTTAAACCGTTTTGAGCTCCCTAGTGTGGACAGGGCCTAAGTCTGCTGATTTGGCTTCCTTATGTGGCATTAATGTTACCCATGAATGTTTTGTATTCCAAATGACTGTCTTTTTTTCTAGGTCCCTTATCAGTACATATGAACATACGAAGAAGCCAGCAGAAGAAGGCCATTTGGTCTATCAAGTCTGCTCGTATTGCAGGGTCCACAGCTTGAGCTAATGTTTCGTACATTTCATAAGTAGTTTCAAGCTATGGGACTTGCGTCCACAATGCTTGCCAGTCCTGTTGTTGGAACATAGTAGTTTTGTCACAGAAAAAGTTGTCGAGTCTAGTTTTAAACGTGTCCATGTTTGTGCTCTCCACCACATTTGTTGGTAAGCTATTCCATGCAGCCACCACCCTGACTGTAAACCAGTGTTTCCTTAAGTTTGTGTTCCACTTTGGCAAATCCAGTTGCATACTGTGCCTTCTAGCACTGGTCCACCCGGTTTGTAAGATATTCTGAGATCTTCCCTTAATGCAGTGTCTTTAGATATTCTAAACATATGCATAGGTCACCCCTTAATCTTCTATAATGCAACGAATACAATTTGAGTTTAATCAGTCTCTCCTCATATGATACATTTTTAAGTTCAGTCACTGATTTGGTGGCCCTGCGCTGTACACTTTCAACTCTAGCGATATCCTCTCTTTTTTGGGGAGACCACACCTGGACACAATATTCCAGGTGTGGTCTCACCAGGACTTCATACAATGGCACAATGACCCTCTCATTTCTACTAGAAATATGCCTTAGGATGCAGTTTAGGTTCTGGTTAGCTCTTTTAACCTGCTGTTTGCATTGTGAGCTGAACTTTAAATCTGTGGTTATTTTTATGCCCATATCTCTCTCTCTCCACATGTTAATGCTAGACTGTTGTCCCCAATATGATACGTATAATTATTATTATTATTTTGACCTAAATGCATAATTTTGCTTTTAGAGATGTTAAGTTTTAATTTACTGGATTTTTTCCACCAACAGATTTCATTTATGGCCTGCTGAAGAGAAAGGGCCTCAATTGTAATAGTCACAATTGTACCTAGTCTGCAATCATCAGCGAACTTAGAAATCCATATATAAGGATTGCTAAGTTGTAGGGTCGAAATATAAATATTAAAAAGACAGGGTCCCAGCACCGAACCCTGAGGTACACGGCTAGTGACCACAGACCAATCTGACATCACACCCTTAAACACCACTCTCTGCTTCCTCCCAGTCAGCCACACAGCTATCCATTTTATAATGTTGCTATCTATTCCCACCCTAGTCAGTAATTGTATTAATTCTGCATGAGGTAACTTATCGGATGCTTTGGCGAAATCCATAAAAACTACGTCCACTGCTTTACCATTATTCAGTTCAGTATGTCCCTGCCCTTCCTCCCAACCCATGATTCTTACCTTCCCCCTATGCCTATCCCTGCCTCTCTTAAAGCTGCCCACTGTCTTCAACGAGATGACCTCTTCTGGCAGCGCATTCCAAGTGTCCACCACCCTCTCTGTGAAGAAGTGCTTTCTCACCTCCCTCCTAAACCTCCCACCCTCCAACTTAAGACTGTGCCCCGTTGTGATATGGTTGCCACTCAGCTTAAAGAGACTCTCCTTATCAACCTTATTTATCCCTTTCAAGTACTTGAATGTCCCAATCATGTCCCCTCTTTCACTCCTGTCTTCCAAGGAGTTCATGTTCAGTGCACTCAACCTCTCCTCATATGCCTTACCCTGATGACCGGCTATCATCTTTGTAGCCCTCCTCTGTACCTTCTCCAGCAGGTTAATGTCCTTTTTTGAGATGTGGGCACCAGTACTGAACTCCATACTCTAGATGCGGCCTTACCAGTGACCTGTACAAGGGCAGTATAACCTCCTACTACTGATCCCCCTAGCTATGCATACTAGCATCTTGTTTGCCTTTGCCGCTGCTTTCTTGCACTGTGTGGAGTGCTTCTGGTCACTAGTGATCATCGCTTCCTGGTCCTTCTCCTCCTCTGATGCAGATACTCTCGGACTCCACCCAGGTAATGCTCTGTCCTGGGATTCTTGGCTCCAATATGCATAACTTTGCATTTCTTGGCATTGAAGCCAAGCTGCCAGATCCTGGACCACCTCCCCAGCTTTTCCAGATCTTCCTGTAGGTCCCATATCCCTTCAGCTGTGTCCACTCTCCCACAGAGCTTGGTGTCATCTGCGAATAGGCACATTTTGCCTTTAATGCCATCCCCAATGTCATTGATGAAGACATTGAACAACACCGGCCCCAGCACAGAGCCTTGTGGGACCCCACTGATTAGGTTACCTCTCTGGTGCCAGATAACTCTTCCCCCCACCACCACCCTCTGGGTTCTGTCCCTCAGCCAGTTTTCTACCCATCTGTCCATGTTAGCACCATCCTGCATCAGCCATCGGTCCCAGTGGCAGGTGACATCATAGGTAGTAGTGCACCGAGTCAGTGTTTCTCGCAGCACTGCAGAACAGCAGTGGGAGAGCTTTTTGTTACCGCGGGTACTGCTGCATATGGCATAATCTGTTCTCTGATGTATTTAATGTATGCCCTATTGCCGGTTTCTGCCGTGTGAGTTTGGCGCCCTGACTATGGAAAAAAACACTAACAAATGGGTCAGTGCCTCTTGAAATTAATGTGAATGTAATGTGGACTCAACCTCAATTTTATTTTATAATGCACCCAGACAATAAAAATAAATAGGGCAGTGCATTACCTGAGTGCATTATGGAATAAAACTGAAGTTGAGTCCACATTACTATCACATTCATTTCAAGAGGTGCTGACCCATTTGTTGTAGCGTTTTTTCCATAGTCAGAGCACCACACCCACGAAGCAGAAACTGGCAATAGGGCATACATTAAATACATTGGAGAACAGAGTATGCCATATGCAGCGGTATCCGGTAAATTCTTTCCTGCTGCCGCTCTGCAGTGCTGCGAGAAACCCTGGGTTTGTGCACTACTACCTATGTTGTCACCTGCCATTGGGGCCGACAGCTGATATAGAATAGCAGTAACATCACAGTACTGATAAGGGACTTAGAAAATCTAGAAAAGACTGTCATTTGGAATACAAAACATTCATGGGTAACATTAATGCCGCATAAGGAAGCCAAATCAGCAGACTCATAAGAATAGTGCAGGGGCTCTTTCAGAATGAAACTGACTTGTGCAGTCTCTAGAGGTTTCAGAATGCTGTTGTACCACAGAAGGGTATAGTCATTCCATGACCTTTAAACTGTGGTACAACATCGTTTTGAAAGGGAAGGGGTTCTATACAGAACAGTGCTCTACTATACACTCTATCAATGTTCTTGCGTCAAAAAGAGAACCACAACCTTTTTCTGATATTTTTATTAGATTTACACAATGAAAACTGGACATTTAAAACATGCTTTTTTTAACCTTCTGTTTACAAAATGTTACAGTAACTGTACTACAGTGTATAGTAGAACACTGTTCTGTATAAAATGCCATCCCTTTCAAAATGCTGTTGTACCACAGTTCAGAAGTAAGTTTTGGAATGTGATTGTACCCTTCTGTGATGCAACAGCATTCTGAAACCTGCCCCCTGATGAAGACCCCATTTTGAGTTGAAGTGCTGGGGCTTTGTGTTTGTGTCAGGGCTTTGCCACAGTAAATTTACTGTTGCACTTGTAGTTACAATCGTTTCTCTGTTCACCAAGTGCAGTGCCTTTTCTACATAAGAGGGAGAAAACAAGGGGGAAAATATCCCGCCATTCGCATTATGGCAAAATTGCTTGGAACAGGGTATATCCCTGGGGCGACCACAGGGAAGGGAAGAAAATGTATGGTGTGGGGGGGATAATACTGGTTCTGTATTATGATTAAATGCTCTTGGCACGCTCTGCGGTGTTAATCAGCTTTTTTGGTATTATTTCACAAGTGCTGTTATCATGCTGCACGGCTGAGCTGTGAATGAGGAAGCAGCGGTTTGACAATTTCTAATTACTCACCTGATGAGTCAGTGCACAGCTGAATCATCTTGGTCCTTTGTAAAATAAAACCCGATTTATTGTTAAAGCTTTTATTTCCTACTGTGAATCTTAAAGAAGTATTCCTTTTATCTTCAGTTTTTCCGTGTGATCTGTGTGATCTGCCCAACATTGTTAAATTATCCTTGTTGTGTTTTCATTTCTGCAACTGTGATGCTAGAAATGTTGCAGCTAAAATAATTTGATTTTATTCACTGCCTAAAATCCTGGTCCTGGCTTTAATTCCATTTTTTTTTTTTCATTTTGTATCACTGCCCAAATTCAATAGGTAACCTCCTCCAGAAAGCATTACGAATTTGGTATGTATTACATTTGCAGCGGTTGTAACCACATGGGAATTGCTAATTTAAAGGTATGGTGTCCTGGACGCAGCTGTAATGCAATGAACCAGGAGCTTCCTACTTCATTGCAAGTTAAGCAGCTGATTAGAGAGCTTCTTGTAATATAAAATACAATAAAGGAAAGAAAAAATGTTATCTTAGTAAATTCATTAACCAGAAGATTAATTTGGTAAAGTGACAGAATAAAACAAGAGCAGAGCATTAAAGAGCTAGTGTACTGCTTATAACGAGCATTAGTTTTAAAAGCAGTAAAACATTGCCTTTAACATCTGAGGTACTTTTTCTTTTCCTTTTGGTTATTTAGAAGATTGGTTACCTGATGTTAGTAGGTGTGATGTGTGGGACAGCACTTTGCCTGGCAGCTGACATACTGTATCTATCGCTATTCCACCCCCCCCCGCCCGCTTCTACATCATCAGCATTGTGACATCACTGCTGCTTAGGAACAGCCAGTTAGTAGCTGCCAGGTTAGTTTCCTCTGCTATCGCTGTCAGTGAGGTCACAATGCTGATGTATGGGGGGTTAGAGAGAGACACACGTCAGCTGCCAGGCTGAGAGCTGTTCTGTTCCACACTTATAAAATAGGCATGAAAAAATAAGCTCAGTGATTGGCTAGAAAACTAGTGTAATATCTTAATTACATATAGAAGAAAAAAAAAGTACAGGCAAAGAAATCAATGCCCGTAAATGGAATATTCACAGCTAGGCATGGAACGCTCGTTTTTTTAAAAGCCGCCATTGTTTCTAGTCTCTGTAAGCGAGGGAGTGAATGTCTTGCTGACAATCCCGCTCCCAACCCGCCCGCTCTCAATGAATGAGAGAAAAAAAAATCTCCGCACAATATTCACTCAAAGCCAGACCAGAACAATATTCTGTCGGATCCCGCCCCTCTGTCTGTGGGGTGTGAACCCCAACAGCAGTACAGAGAAGCTCAGAAGACGCCCTGTGTAGCAAATGTGAAGGAATGTATCTGTACAAACTACAGTCCGACACAAATCCGAGGTTGAAACCGCTTAGGGACATAACTTTGTTCAAACACTAAGTTCTACCTAACTGCGAGAAATCTTCAAAACAGTAACTGCACACTACGATATGCACGTATATATCTCCCCCCCCAACTAAGTTAAAATCAACAACAGTCACTCTTTACCTTAAAGCAAGTGACCCGTCCTGGAAAGCTCGGCCTATAGTCACTGAAAGTGTTTTTCTCCCTGTCCCTGCAGCTCATTGCTTACCTCCAGCGTTTTCACCAGGATTTTCATGTAGAACCGTATAATCCTGAGAGAGATTCTAAACATTGACAACAACAAGATAAACACTACCACGACAGACAAGAACACCTCAAACACATTGCAAGCTATTGTCCCGAACTCCTCCACTGTAATAGCTGCTGCAATGGAATTTCAACATACTGTGTCATTTTAGACAATTCTGAAGCAATTAACTATGTCAATTAAAAGGGACTATTTTTCCTTGTGTAGGGACACTGTTCACGTAAAGCTGTATTTTAATGTAAATACAATATTTTCTGAATCTTTTTTTTAATTTCTGATAAAAGTTCTCCATCTTTTAAGCGCAATAAGACACTCCGGGGTATGTGTTGAACATATATTACCGCATGGCTGTAGCTGAAGTCACTCGGCCGGTGGCCTTGTGACTTACTACACCCCAGCCATGCGGTAATATATGTTCAACACATACCCCATCATGTCTTATTGCTTACATCGATCTAGCACAATATTATCACATAGAAGACTTGCTAATGAGTAAAAGGAAAAAGAACAATACTTTAGAAATAAAAAGTTACAACTGGCAACTTCTTAAAATTTGTATTATTTTTCTGTCTGCATGTTTTGGTTCCAGTAGCTCTTTCAGGAATGCAGATTTAATTTAGTACACACCACAGATTTGCCGTGTGTCCCTTAAGAAGTGTCTTGGAAAGGCTACAAAACATGTTACATTTTATGGCATTATATATTGAATAAACTCATTTGAGTGAGACTGGCTGATATTTGTGTTTTAGTAGGTATTTCAGGGTTCATTTCAGGTTTTTGGTTATGTGGGACACTGACCCACTGGGTTTGGAAAGTAGGAGTAAATGAAAAAACAGTGGGACATACTGTTCAACTGAACCCAGATTCTTAAAGCTGTTGTATAAAACCATTGAAACAGTGGGCCAGATTGTCCCCAAGCGAGGAGAAAAGGTGGGTCCAAATTGAAAACAGTGTGACAATTGTCCCAGTCCCCCTCCCTTTGAAATGAACACTGTGTGTCTTAAAATAGTGCATGAATTTAATAGTTAATCTCCTGCAGATTACATTAAGAATTTTGTAAGTAATACACAGTTATTAAAAACAAAGGGCCAAATACAGTATATTGAAATTCTAAGTGCTGTGCTTGCAGTGTTTGCGCCCTGTCGACTTTGCTTTGTGCACCCCAGTGCCTGTTAGAGCGTCAGGTGCCATGTTGAAAGGCACAGTTAGCATGGTGCAAAGACAGTTGTGCATGTGCACTGATGGGTGCCTAGTGGCTATGCCGATCACTGCAGTAGTGCTATATAAGGCCTCACTGGCATAGTCAGAGATTTTTTGTCAGCACTAATAGGTTTGCAGTGGCACACATTCTCACTGTCTCCCAACAGGCATCACTGATTCTGTTTTGTGCACACAAACCCTGCACCATCCCTCCCTCCAAACCCTTATGCCTCTTTATTTGCATTGCAGTCCCTGGCAGTCTAGTAGACGCTCACCCAACCCCATAATTACCATAATAATAATAGTAAGCCTGGTAGTCTAGTAGGCACCCTCACTTGACCTAACAGTAGTACCATAGTATTAAACTGGGTACTCTAGTGGACCTCCCCAGCATTACCTGACACTGCAGTAACACAAGAATAATAAAACTGGTAGCCTTGTGGACCCCACCCCACCTTTTCCTGTCCCCTAGCAGCTGGCATTTGCCCTCTACTTGATTCCATGGCTGTCTTCTCTACAGGTCCAGTACTGTTGAACATCTAACACAAAAGGACAATCTGTGGATAAAGGACTAGCGCTCCAGATAACTTTTTGGGCCAGGAAGTAAAAACTTCCTAGTTTTCCAAGCTGGTAGTATTTTGGTATGCCAGGTAGTATTTTGTGGTGCGGTCACACTGTTCTGGTGAACTGAAGTGCAAATGTGTGAAGTCCGCGGAAACACCTGGCCATGATGATACTACCCAGGACGTAAAAAAGGGCAAAACTGGGCGTAAAATACTCCGATACCCCCCCTTAACAGGACCACTGTACAGGACTTGCCAGATATCCCATTTTTCGTGAGTTTGAAAGGTCATCCTGCAAGTCCTGTATCAGTAGACTGTACTTCTGTGTTATTTGTCTGATATTGGACTTACGGGGCAAACAGCAGCTGTTTGTCATGGGAAGCAGCGGGTAAGTGCCAGCAGCTGGGTAGTGTGGGGTGGGTGTTAGTGATGCTGGGTGGGTGACTTGCAATGGGGTGGAGGGTCTGCTAAACTATCAGGTTTATTAATTTGTTGTAAGACGGAGTCTGTGATGAAGGGGTCTCCTGAACACCAGGGATGCTTAAGTTTCCTACCAAATGATACAGTTGGCCCGAAAGCAGATAATATACTCATAAAACTGAATTTCGGGACATTCCATTATTTTTTAACTAAATACATTTGCATAAAAAAATAGGCTCTTTGCCCCTTAGACTTCATTTATCCTTGCTGCTTTTCCCTCTGCGTGTGACATTAGAACCATTTCTGTGACACCAGCCTGTGATGTTTGAAGTGGAAGATTATGACTTCATGGCACGTATAAGCAATGTAAACATGAAGTCTGCGGGGGTAAAAGATTTTGTCTTATACCAACAGTGCAACTAAATGTTCTCTCTCCTAAAGCTGGTCTCAAGGCTCTTCACTTCTGGGAGGTCCTTCCTGGAACCACGTGACAGGCAGGAGGTATACAGACTTCTGCAGGACGGTGGTGCCCTCCCACTCATTTCCTCCAGATGTCAGTTTACTTCCTGCCTGTCTAGTGGTAAGAGCTCTGCAGGACCTGTGAGTATCAGTGAATCTACTACTTCTTTTCTTCTTTTTTCTACCTTTGGACAACTGATTAGCGCTCCTGAGTGCTAGCACAGGGACCCCAGTCTCAGCCTTGCAAGCTGCACAGACAGACTGTCCGTTCTCCTCACCATGTGCAGCCAACTTCCGTGCTTGAGCCCCCTCCCGGAGCATCGAGGAGTAGTTGCGGCGTGCCTGGGCCCGACAGAGCAGATTTAGTCCCCAGGTGTTGCCTGAAGCAGCAGCCACCACGTTGACGCGCACAAGAAGGATTCGGCTTGTCACGGCACCCGCAGCTTCTCTCCCGTCATCTGTCACAGGACTCTCAGGCCGTCGACATGCCTGCCTGTCGGAGAGCCACATTATCGCATTAGGCTCTCCAATGCCAGACAATTAGCGTGGGAACAGTAGCACTCCTCAGGCAGGCGGCGAGGCAGGCCGTTTAGTGGGGCAAAGGGAGCAGACCATTCATCTACTCGTTGATGAGCATTGTTTGCTCAGCTCGTTGACGGATCTTGGATCTTGGGGAGACCAAGGCCTTAAAGGGGACTGCACCAAGCACAGTTCTTTACAGCAATATCAAACAAAGCCTTAAATAGACAGGAAAGCACCAAGCTCAGTTTTCAAGGCAATACAAATATTTTATCAAGTTCTTTATATCAGAGTATCATGGCCTCAACTAAGGACAGACCCCCCCCCCCGGAGGCAGAAAGTGCCACAAGTGCAGAACACCCATGCTGGCCACATTTGCAGGGTCTCTGTGTGTCAAATGCGACAGTGCAACCACTCCAGCTCGGGACGAGACATCCGCCTCAGAATCTCAGGATCCACAAGACCGGGTCAGGGACAGTCCACCTTAGAGGGGCGTTGCCACTGGGTTGGGGCTCTATCCCCAGATCTAATAGAGAAACTGAATAGAGCCTTTGCCATCAACCCCTCGTGTTTCAAGCCCAGGACCCATAGGAAAGCCACATGCAGACACACTCCCTCCCCATCCTCAGACGAGGACACCCCCGAGCCGTACGACAGGAGGAGGAAGAGACTCAGATCCATGAGTACATCCAGACCCAGGGACGCAGCCCATGGGAAGCACAAGCGGGTTAGATCACCCTCACGGTCTGGCTATACATCCTTAGAAGATGGGGAACTCCCAAACTCGGGTTCCGACTCTGACTCCTCACCAACCAGAAACTTTGATTTGGAAGATTGATTTTTTTCATTAAAAAGGTGTCAGAGGAGATCCACTTGAGCTTACCTTCTCCTCCAGAGCCCAAGTGAGCGAAGCCAGCATTCCGTCTTGTGTCAGCTTCGAAGCCAGTGATGGCTTTTCCCCTCCCTCCGCCACATAGAGGACCTTCTGAAGGAGGATGAGGACCAACGTTTTCTCCATGTCCTCGCCACCTAACCGAACTTCTGAAATTCGACAAGAAACCTTCGGAGAAATGGCTCAACTGTCTTAGGATAGACCCTCTTATCTCAAACCTCACGAAAAAGACAGTTATCCCAGCAGAGGGTGGAGCCTCCCTGCCGGACGCGGTGGATAGAAAAGTGGGCACTTCTCTAAAGAAAGCCTTTCAGTCCACCACAACCTATCTCAGGGCAGCTACGGCTAACCTCTACTTGACTAGAGCTGCGTTCTCCTGGGCCACTAATCTGGCATTCCAGCTCGCTGATGAGCCAGAGAAGAACCAACCCATTTTACAGCATTTACAGGTTATGGGACTAGCTTCGGCCTATTTGGCTGGCGTATTGGAGGAGGCAGTCAGGTGTGCAGCAAGGGCTATGTTTTACCAGACCTCAGCTCGACGCAACTTATGGCTGCGAGCTTGGCAGGCAGTTGCCTCCTCAAAGAAGCATCTGGTAAACACCCTTACGAAGGAGGCCTTCTCTTCGGCTCCGCTCTAAAGGAGGCGGTCAGAGAATCTGGAGAAACGGCGAAAGTGCGAATGCTGCAAGCCCGGGGAAGGAACAAGCCCTGGGCCTCAGGATCCAGACAGAATTTTCGTGCCCCAAATTATTCTAGGGGTCAGAATAAGTCGGCTCCAGGCAGACAATCCTGATTTAACTCGCGCAACCAACACAGCTTCTAAGGTGGCAGGGAGAAACTCACAGTGAGGACTTGCGGACCCATCCTTGCATCGGGGGCAGGCTTTCTAGCTTTTTCGAGGAATGGGTCCGCACCACCACGGACAAACGGGTGTTAGACGTAATTCGTGAGGGTTACTTCCTCGAGTTCGACTCCTGGGCCCCCCTGCCCAACATAGTGCCCTCACCAGTCTCAAGCAACCCAGTAAAACGAGCGGTGATCCTGCAAGCGATTACAGATGTCATACAGGCAGCAGCAATTGAACAAGTCCCTGCTCCAGAAAGAGAGGGGTGTACTCCCTATTCTTCATAGTGCCAAAACGCTCAGGGGGCTTCCGGCCAGTGTTAGATCAAGTTTCTAAATGGCTTTGTTCGTCACAGAACATTTAAGATGGAGACCCTGTCCTCCATCATCTGAGAAATCTATCAGGGAGATTTTTTGGTCTCAGTAGATTTGCAAGATGTTTATCTGCACATTCCCATCTGGAAAGCACAACGTCAATTTCTAAGATTTAAAGTGGAAGGTCACCATTTTCAATTCACGATGCTGCCCTTCAGCCTATCCACAGCCCCCAGAGTCTTCTCCAAAGTCCTACTGACAGTGGTTGCTCGCCTCCGAATGCAAGGGATCTAGCTCTTTCCATACCTGGACGACATTCTCATCGAAGCCCCAGGGTACGATCAAGCAGTTCGGGCAGTGACAGAGGTCACCCAGTGCCACTCCTCTCTGGGGTTCGTAATCAACATGAAGAAGAGCTCTCTGCGACTGTCAGTCTCTGAGCCATCTGGGGGTGAATATCAACACGATCCAAAACAGTTTCCCCCACAGAGTCGAAATTCAAAGGATTGAGGGCGCTCAACTATAAATTCCATGCAGCTCAATCTCTGCTGGCCTGCTCCTTCATGCAACTCATAGGGACAATGGTCTCTCTGGCAGACTCAGTCCCCTGGGCACTAGTCCACATGTGACCTCTCCAGTCAGGTCTCCTCCAGCAATGGTTCCAATCGAGGGGCACAGTGAACCAGAGGATTTAGGTAACTCGCCAGGTGAAGGACTCCCTGATATGGTGGACTCAGCAGAACAACATCATGAGGGGTCTCAGTCTGGGACACCCTCACCAGATCAGAGTCCCCACCGATGCCAGTCTCCGGGGCTGGGGTGCACACTTGGAACAGCTCTTGACACAGGGCAAGTGGTATCTGGTGGAGTCCCTCTACAGCATCAGTGTACTGGAGATGCAGGCAGTCCGCCTGGCAGTGCAGCAGTTCAAGACATAGCTCTTCCATGGGATGTCCTCATACTCACGAACAATCGGATGACAATGGCATACATCAACTGCCAAGGAGGCACAAAGAGCTCTCAGATGCTGCGAGAGGCTCTTCTTCTCTTCCAGTGGGCGGAAGACAACCTGGGAAGTCTTGAGGGCCGCATACATCCCAGGCAAGGAAAATGTCACAGCAGATTGGCTAAGTCGAAAGGACATTCTACCAGGGGAGTGAGAGCTCAAGAAATGGAAATTACTTACTTACCGTAATTATTGATCTTCTTGGACAATCTCCATCACTCATTCACACTAGTGGGATAGCACTGGAGGTGCTAGGACCAAGCGGGAGCCAAAATTTTTCAGAAGGGTCGGCACCGAGACAGGACCATGCATGCGTGGCACCGCAAGACTATCTCACGCCTGTGTAGGCTATCTCGGCGTCGACCCTCCAACCGCCTCAGTACCTTTTCGACTGAGGAGGTGAAGTGTAACTAAAGAAAATAACTTATCCTGAGTTTCCGGGCCTGAGGGGACCCAGATGGCCCTTGCAAAAAGGGTCAAAGAACAATGTCTTCACAGCCTGAACCATAGGACCATGAAGACCAGGAAAGAAAACGAGTGAACCCAGCGGTGGTGGGTGGGCGTGTGAATGAGTGATGGAGACTGTCCAAGAAGATCAGTAATTACATTAAGTACGTAATTTCCATATCTTTCTGGACTAAGTCTCCATCACTCATTCACACTAGTGGGAGAGTACCGAGCTAAACCAAACAACCCTGAGTAGGGTGGAGGAGATAGGGTTCACTCAGAAAGGATGGCCAAGGACTGTCCTGCTAATAAAAAGAGCTGTCTTGGAAGAGCATTTAGAATATAGTGCTTACAAGATAAATGCTTGAGTTGTAACTCACCACTTTGCAGACGACTGCAGTGGACACAAAAAGAAACTCTGCCAGGAAGCCGCAACCACTCTAGGAGAGCGGCGAGAACCCAGCCTCACAATTTGGTATAGGACCAAAATTAATAGTGTCAAAGACATGTACTGATCTAACGTAAAAGGACGTCGGGAGCTGAAGGAGCCGGAGGTAAAGTCTACTGGTTCAGGGTAGACTGAAAAGCGCAGATGGAAACTCCCACTACCAAGTATGGCTGACCTGCAGGCAACAGGTCCAAGAGCACTTGAGCCCCTTACTTGGTGAGCAGAGAAGGTCCAAGTGGGGTTAGCCCATCAAGGAGAATGGTTTCCACTTAGTCACTGAAACCTTCCTGATGGAAGGGCAAGCATGACTTAGAAGCCTCTTGTGGTGGTCTACTAGAACCAGATCCTATTCCACTTCATATTCCAAAAAGGAATCATCCTGCCCCTGTGTGTACAACTGCAGTAGCAGTCTCTGAACTCAGGGAAGAAAGGAAAAGTGTACAGGAGGATGTGTCCACAGCAGAAAAACATTCCGACAGAGAAAAAAAAATGGCTGGATTTCTAAGGCAAATAGAGGCAGATGTGCGTCGAGGAGGGACACAGCTGGACCAAGTTAGGGCTAACCCATTCGCTAAAGTGACTGAATAGCGGCAGAAGTGACTCAGTGCGGTGAGGCACTACTCACTCCGGCCTCCCTGAAGGGAGTAGGAAGGACTCTAGCTTGCTTTGCTGAAAAATAAACCTCACAGCTCCGTCACGCACTCTGAGAGGGTAGCTTCGTGAGCGACTGGCATGGAACCAGTGCAGAGGAACCAAAGGTGTGATTATTTGAGAAGCCATCTCAGAAAAAGACCTACTCGATCTACGGTCAAGAAAGGAGCATGTCGTCTGTTAAGTTGAAGCAAGCAAGGAAGTAGGAACCTAAGTTCCGACTCACTGGAGAGTCACTTCTGTTGCTGCGAGGCTCTGATCCAGAGAAGAAAGCCTGAGTAAAAAAAAAAAGGGGGGGGGGCAACAGACTGGGCAGTCACCTAGGTCTAGGAAATATCTCTGAATAAAAGAAAACTCTCTTGGAGAAAACGGATGACCCATAGCTCTGCTGGATCAGACTCCCCCTAGGGGTAGAAGAAGTCAGGTACTCTTTACTGTAGTTTTAGAGACTACCACCTATGGGGCTGAGGTGGAACCTGACCAGATCCAAAAGTGTGGTATCAGGTAATTTTGGCTAGGCCCTGTGCTGTGATCATTTTACCTTTTTTTTTTTTTTTTTTTTTACCATTAGTCCGAGCCTGACAAGGTTTCAGGCTGCTATCTCGCAAGGATTGCCTGATACAAAAATGACGAAGATGTCATCCCCCTGAGGGGCAGGAGTAGTCTGAGCATCCATAACTGAAATCATGACTGGACTAATAATCACAGCTGAAGAGATGTTAACCACCTGTGCCGAAGAAGCCACCGAAGGGGCAGTATCAGAAGGGGGCTATATACCCCTATCAAAGGAGCGGAGAGTCTGTGCGGCTCCCGACCATTGAATTAGAATGTTCCACAAAGTGTAATTGTCTTGACGACTGAAAGAATCTAGACGCAGAGGTGTATAGTCCACGGATGCAGTCTGAGTACTATGGTGGACCCCATTGCTGAGGAACTACTGAAAAGATCTTGCATCATGGACTCTGATGATAGAGAGGGCGTGCCCCTCAGTTTATAAAATGAGTCATCTGCTGTATCACTGACCAGAAGGACAGGGAGGGACTCATCTAGATGCACTTCTACCTCAGAAGGACACCTAAAGGAGGTCTAGGGCAGAGCCACTAGAGACTCTGCCACCAGGAAGGAGGTTGAGGAGCTTGGCACCATGTAGGGAGCCGAGAAAGTGCTGAGCAGAATGAGAGATTCCGCTGGCAGAACAGTACAGAAAAGTTCTGTCAGCGGAAAACCGCTAGATGTCACAAGATCCCACGCAGACCGCCACCCACTAAGATGTGTGGAAAAATAATCTGCAGAACAGGACTTCATTCTGTGGAAACATCTTGCCACAAGTCCCGCAGGAGAAGAGGTCTGCAGAAGGAAATCCATCACTAGTTCTGCCGGACAGCACCAACTGGCACCCCGTGGCACCAGTATCACTCGTGGCACAGGAGGGCACCAAGCAGTGCCTATGCCAGCCTGGGTGACACCCGTGGCGGTACCTGCAGGTACCCCCGGCACCCATGGCAGCAATGGCACCCATGACACCTGAGGGAACCCATGGACTCATGACACGCATGGTACTCATGGCACCCATGGGTGCCCGTGGCACAGCCCGCAGGTGCTCGGCGCTGCACACTGTGCCACCCGCGGGAGCCCGGTACACGTGCAGGTGCTTGACACCACCCGTGGGTGCCCGTGGCACCACGAGACCCATGGCACCGTTAGCGGCGCTGGCAACCAGTGGCGGCAGCAACAACAGCACCCACCGCGCTGCACAGAGCGATGGCGCCGAGCCACGGCGCCATGAAAAACACCACTGTGGAAATGCCAATGGAGAATCCTGAGAAGAAGGGGAGAAGGAAAAAGGTTTCACCCATGCCGACCCCTGCATGGAAAGAGAGAGGAGGGTAGGCACGAGGGGTTGACACGATGGCGAAGGCACCAAGAGGGCACTGCGCTCATCGTGATTCAATTGACCCAGTTCTGGTCCAGGGGCTCCGAGGCCCGGAGGCCCCAAAATTGGGAACACTGGCCAGGAAAACTGGACAGAGTCAAACCCCCTGCTCCACAGGAGCGGCCCATAGGTGAAACTGCTCACCGGGGCTCCAACGAGGACAGAGATGGCATCCGGAGTCGAAGAATGCGGCTGTTACGTGCAGGGCCAAGGGGAACCCACCAAAGTCGGTTCAGGCCTATCGCCCCTTCCGATGAACAATCCTTGTGCAGACGTACCAGAGGGTAACCTCGAGCGGCAGCGATTCTTCTTCCCCCAACGAGGAAGAAGAGCTTGAGGCTAAGCGGAGCTGGATCCCCGGAACTGCTAATTCGTGCTTTGGTGGACTGTCCTCCCCCTGAGCACAGGACTGTCCGTAGTTGCCCCCCTCCCCATTTATCAAAGGGCAGCGGACCGGACACAGCCCCTCCGCCATAACAACTTTCAAGCAAAGTCTTCCTACTGTGACCGCTACCATCTAAGGACGACTCCGTTGATGGCGGGTGAAAATTTCTTTTTTTTTCTTCATAATCTTCTTTTCTTGTTCTTAAAATAAGAAATACTACTATTAAAATGTTAAATTAAACACTAATGGCCGACCAAGTGGCGCAGAGGGCTGAGGCACTGGACGTCTCACCTCGCGGCACCCCGGCGACCCAGGTTCGGGAGCGAGCCTAGGGCATCGGAGGTTGGTATGGGGGGGTGGGCGGAGTTGGAGGGAGTGGCCGTCAAGGCAGCTGTCCTCTCCAGGGAGGTGGGGAGGCATTTCTCGCTCACGGCTACACCCTGGTGGAGGCCGAGGGGCGCTCGCATAAGCAAGGTGCGGTGGGCCAGTAGAGGCGAAGCGGAGGAGGGCACTTGATCGGCTGTAATGCATGCATGCCTACATGCATGCGTCCTTCTCCTGGGGTCCTCGGGTAGCAGGGGAAAAGCGGAAAAAGACAACCGGCGGCAGGATGGCGACTGACTCTCTGCAGGCACCACTCCCGGATCAGGTGTAAGGTAAGCCCCGGTAATTCCGGGGGACTCTGTAAGAGGGGGGCCGCATGGTGCAAAGGAGAAACATGGATGTGATTTAAAAAAAAAAAAAAAAAAATTTAACACTAAAAGCTGCTGTCATATAGACGAAAACATTGACTCTGCAGACAAGCGACGTCGACATCCAAGCACACTTGACAGCAGGAGAAAAGGAACTGAGGCGGTTGGAGGCTAGACGCCGAGATAGCCTACACAGGCGCGAGCTAGACTCGTGGTGCCGCGCATGCATGGTCCTGTCTCACCCTTCTGAAAAATTTTGGCTCCCGCTTGAATGAGTGATGGAGACTTAGTCCAAGAAGATCAGCGTCTTCCTGCTCATCGCAGTGCAGTGGGGCCACCCACAGGTAGATCTTTTCACCTGCCGAAAATATTGCAAAGTTCCAGGATTCTGCTCTCTCAGCAAGGACGAGAAGGCCATAGCACAGGACGCCTTCTCCATCAATTGTGGTCAGTTCATTCTCCTGTATTTTTTTCCTTCAATTCCATTCTTATCAAGAGTACTGCACAAGACTGCCCAAGATCAAGCAGAGGTGAGTCTGGTTTGCCCATGCTGGCCCCGCAGACCGTGGTTTCCCCAATTTAGTCTAAATGTCTCTTCAGTCTCCCCTAGCGTTCCAAGTAAGCCCCGACCTACTACATCAGGGACCAGTGCTGCACCCAAGTCCTCACAATCTGTCCCTCTCGGCGTGGAGATTGAGCAGGAAAAATCTCAGGGAGTTAAGTTTCTCTGCATCTGTCATAGAAACGATGATTCAATCCAGGCAGGCGTAATCCTCCAGGGTTTATTATAGGATCTGCTCCTCCAAGGTTCATTATAGGAAGGGGAAACTGAAGCCAAAGACCACCCTCTCAGGGGCTGGGGAGGTGGGAAGACGAGCACCCACTAGGTGGCTGGCTATCGAGCAGACACGACAGACCATTAGGCCTATTCTGCTGGCTTTTAGTATGTTAGTATGTATGTTAGTATCTGGAGAAAATTCCTGTTCTAGTTAAGAGATACCTCTTTACTGGATGACTCTGTATCTCTACCTACCATCCTTCAGTTCCTTCAGGAGGGTTTCGACAAGGGCCTCCACCTGGCTATCTTAAGAGTCCAGGTGTCTGCTTTAAGGGCACTCCTGTTAGCAGACTCAGGTGAATCTTTAGGAGCTCTTCCTCATGTTCAATGATTTCTGAGAGCAGCAACCTTGAAGCGTCCTCCAGTAAAACCTGTAGTACCTCCCTGGAGGCTCAACCTAGTACTCTCACCCACCAAACCACCTTTCGAGCCCTTAAAGGAGGCATCCTTATTTCATCTCACTATGAAGACCGTCTTTCTCATCGCAATCACCTCAGCCCGATGCATCAGTGAGATAGGAGCCCTATCCTCCAAAGAATCTTACACCATATTTCATCAAGACTCTGTAGTAATGCGGACAGATCCAGCCTTTTTACCTAAGGTGAGGTCTCATTTTCACTGCAGCCAAAGTCTTGAACATTCCTTCATTCTGTCCTCACCCCAAGAATAAGAAGGAAATAGAATTTCACACGCTTGATCCGTGGAGAACACTCAAAATTTACATCAAGAGATCTGACTCAGTCCATAAGACTTCGTCTGTTCATCCTTACCTCAGGCATGAACATAGGTAAGAAGGCATCAAAGGTCTCTTGCTAGGTGGATTCATTTCACCATTACCATGGCCTACTAGTACCAGAAGGCCGGGATCGACCTGCCAGGACCAGTGGGCGCACACTCAACCCGAGCGATAGCTACGTCCTGGGCGGACTTCAGAGAGGCATCCCCAGCGGCCACATGGTCATTCATCCATACTTTCGCAGAATTCTACAAGTTGAACGTTGCTGCCTTGGCGGAGCCGTCCTTTGGCTGCAGGGTCCTCCAGGCAGTGGTGGACCCACAAGAGACTATGAACTTTCTTCCCACCCAGGAAGTGAAAGGATGTACTGCTTTAGTATATCCTAGAAGTGATGAGCCCGGAGACCAGCTTTAGGAGAGAGAAATAGAAATTTAAATACCTGTAAATTTTTTTTCTCCGACAGCTGGTCTCCGGGCTCCATCCCTTCCAGAATGCTGAAAGTCAGCCTCCGGCCACAAGTTACACTAACCTTTCTTTTGTTTGTTCCAAGTTATGAGTTTCCTCAGACGACAAAGGCTATAGAAGTACTGACGTCTGGAGGAAATGAGTGGGAGGGTACCACCATCCTGCAAAAGTCTGTATACCTCCTGCCTGTCACGTGGTTCCAGGAAGCACCTCCCAGAATTGATGAGCCGGGAGACCAGCAGTCAGAGAAAGAAAATTTACAGGTATTTAAATTTCAATTTTTTCCACACAAAAAAAAAAGCTAGATTCAGCTATAGCTAATAAAAATATTATCATATCTACCAAATGTATGTAGCTCAGGCGCCATGTGCCAGTGGGCTACTACCCTTGCCTGTTGGCTGTCTAACAGATTAAGGAACCTGGGTCCTACTACGGTGGCGTTCGGAGGTCCTATCCCAAAGATAATGAAAATAGCGCGGTACCGCCACCTAGAGAGAATTTAAAGTGGGTCAGGTGACTGGCTGGCACAGCCCTCTGGGGTGTTGCACCTACCCATCTCCCCTACCAACCACCCCAGACACTGGATACCCAACAATTCAGTACCACCCATTAACCATGAACAGTAATGCTTGGACAGATTTGTAGAATTTCTGTGTGTGTGTGTGTGTGTGTGTGTGTGTGTGTGTGTGTGTATATGTATGTATGTGTGTGTGTGTGCGCGCGCGTGCGTGTGTGTGTGTGTGTGTGTGTATATATATATATATATATGTGTGTGTGTGTGTGTGTGTGTGTGTATATATGTATATATGTGTGTGTGTATGTGTGTGTGTGTGTGTGTGTGTGTGTGTATGTATGTATGTATATATATATATATATACACACACTACTGAAGAGAAGAATAATGGATGGGAAGGGTTTGATGAGAAATTTAATACACATCCAAGTTGTGGGATGCTACATAAACCCCTCGGGCTTCACCCTCGGGGTTTATCAAAGCATCCCACAACGAGGGTGAGCATTAAATTCTCATATGAAACACCCTCCCCATCTTTTATTTTTTATAATAACAGGCCAGCAATTTTTCTTCAGCAGTTTGTAAGACTGTTTGGCCCCGCCCACATACAGAATGTTGGCCAATGAGGCAGCAGCATAGTTTGACTGGCATGGCTCATGAATGTCATAACAACCAGCCAGTTGTTATGGAAAATATCAACATGGTCAGTACATTGAGAGAAATTGATGACGTTATTATATATATAGATACATAGATAGATATATACTGTGTGTGTGTGTGTGTGTGTGTGTATATATATATATATATATATATATATATATATATATATATATATATATGTATATATAGAGCACAACCATGGACATAAGCCATACAAAAACAAGGATGCTGGACTTTAGAAGAGCTGACTTTGGCAAAATGGGTGAATACCTGAAAAATGCACTAGCAAATGACCAAAAAGGAGGGGTGGAAGAACAATGGAGAAAAATCAAAACTGCCATCATAGAGGCAACAAGCCTTTGTGTGAAGCAAATAAAGAAAACAAAGCGGAGTAAAAAACCACTATGGTTTCAAATGAGGTGGCAGGGAATGTTAAGGAGAAAAAGGCTGCATTCATAAAGTATAAGGAATCACAGAAGGAGCATGACAGGGAACTGTATCAATTAAAGCAGAAAGAAGTAGGGAAGGTAGTCAGACTAGCAAAGGCCCAAACCGAAGAAAAAATAGCCAACTCAGTTAAGAAGGGGGATAAAAGCTTTTATAGGTACATTAGGGAGCATAGAAAGGTTAAGGGAGGGATAGTGAAGATTAATAAAGGAGAGGGGAGGTGGGCAGAGGGGGACAGTGAAAAGGCAGAGATTCTGAATGAATACTCTTGCTCAGTATTCACAAAAGAAGATGAGGAGGAGTTACCTAAACCAGACAATAGAAGCACTCTGGATAGGGGTTGACACCAGTCCATTCACAGAAGAAGAGTCCTGAAAGAACTCCTAAAACTCAAGGTGGACAAAGCAATGGGGCCTGCAGGGATTCACCCCAGAATCTCAAAGAGAACTAAGGAGGACCTAGTGACACCACTGACCACACTTTTAACAGATCATGGGAGGATGGGGTGGTACCTGAGGACTGGAGGAGGGCAGATGTGATTCCCCTTCACAAAAGTGGGAGCAAGGCAGAAGCAGGAAACTACAGACCTGTAAGTTTGACCTCAGTGGTAGGGAAAATGATGGAATCACTTCTGAAAGAAAGAATTGTTGAGTACCTAGAGGCCAGCGGGGCACAGGACCCAAAGCAGCATGGATTTACAGCAGGAAGGTCATGTCAGATGAATCTAATTGATTTCTTTGACCGGGTGACCAAAGTAATAGACCAGGGAGGGGCTGTGGATATGGCCTACCTAGACTTTAGCAAGGCATTTGACACAGTCCCGCAAAAGATTAATAATCAAGTAGCCAGCCTGGCAGTGGGTCCCAGGGTGGTAGCCTGGGTAGCAAACTGGCTGCACAACAGGACACAGAAGGTAATAGTGAATAGAACACATTCCGAAGAAAGGGGGGTTACTAGTGGAGTACCTCAGGGCACAGTACTGGGTCCAGTCCTCTTTAACATCTTTATAGGTGACATTGCAGAGGGTCTGGAGGGAAAGGTATGCCTCTTTCCAGATGACACAAAGATCTGTAACAGAGTTAAATGGAAAGGGACCTGGGGGTAGTCATATCAGATGACCTAAAGGTGGGTAAGCAATGTGAAAAGTCAGTAAGGAGAGCAAGGGGGATACTGGGATGCATAGGAAGGGGCATCACAAGTAGAAAAAGGGAAGTTGTTATCCCTCTGTACAGACAGTTGGTGAGACCCCATCTGGAGTACTGCATGCAGTTTTGGAGACCTCATCTATGCAAGGACATAGACAGGATGGAAGCAGTCCAGAGGAGGGCAACTAAAATGGTGCAGGGTCTGCAGCAGAAGCCATATGAAGAGAGACTGAGAGAGCATTATGTATACTCTTGATGAAAAAGGAGGGACAGGGGACATGATAGAAACGTTCAGGTACCTCAAGGGAATCAACAAAGTCCAGGAGGGTAGCATCTTTCAGAAAAAGAGATGTGTAAGAACAAGGGGGCACAATTTAAAGATAGAGGGGGGACGGCTCAGGGTAATGTGAGGAAATTTTTTCACGGAGAGAGTGGTGGATACATGGAACAGCCTTCCTGAGGAGGTCGTTGGATCTAAAACAGTGGGGGAATTCAAACATGCATGGGACAGATACAAGGCAATTATAGTTGGGGGTTACAGGAAGAAGGCTGTTGGTTAACTAGAATCTGCAGCTTAACCAGTAGGTAGGGAAACGGGCAGACTGGGTGGGCCAAGTGGTCCTTATCTGCCGTCAAAGTCTATGTTTCTATATATATATACACACATATACACACACACAATTGCAAACAGTGAACCACAGCTTTATTTGGGGGAAAAGACTAGGGAATGGGGTACCGGGACCAAGGATGGCTGTGGATAGAAAAAAATGGTTAATGAAATAGCGACACAGCAAACATTGGGGCCTGCAGGCCAAACCCACCCCCACTGGTACCAGTGTTTCCCAGATGTTCTTAGGGGTACCCACTAGATGCAGGCCTGGTACGGTGCCGTGGCTTGGCCAGCTGTTGGGGCCCTAAATATTTTAGAAACTTGAAAATGATTAACAAGCAATTCCGTTTTTTCCCCCTCCCAGGAACCAGGTCCTTGGTACTCATAGTTTGAAGAGCTCAGCACCAGGGGAAAATGGAGCTCCTTGGAGTTGTGCAGCAAATCGAGAAGCAGGCTGGCCAGGATCCCTCCATCTGGATGGAACTTGCTTGAGGATCTTGCAGCTGGTCACCTTGATTGTAGTTCTGGCCATTTGTCACCTTTAGCCACTTCTGTCCCGTTGCAGAGCACTGTGGCAGGATAATATCAGCCCCAGAAGGCCTAGACCTGGGAGTGGCTTCACAGCCCGGCTCCCACGATCGGAGCGCCCTAGCACTCTAGCGCAAGACCCATGACCTCGTGAGATGGTGGGTCCCACTTGGGAGGGGTTAGCAAGTTCCTTCCCTGGCTCTGGGTGAGGACTCCCAAACGGTGGGGTATCTCCTGCAATTTATTTTATTTATTTATTTAAAAATTTTGCCGGGAAGGCATACTGAGCAGACTACTGCTCGATTCCAGATGTGCCCTGGGGATAGGGTGAGAGGGAGTACAGACGTAATTATACATGTTCAGACATATTATGCATGGTCAAACATATTACAAGATAATCATACGAGGTAAAGTGCAGTACTACAGGCAGGTGTACAAGTCATAAGACATAAGATATGGTAACGGGTTAAGATTACAGCGGCAAGGCATATGACAGATAAAATAAAGGAACGTTACAAATAATATAAAGGACAAATCTGACAATTTAAATTATTGCATAAGCATGTTTTTTATTATTACAATCTGCTCTTTTCTCTGTATGTTCCTACTTGATGTATTATTATTTTTTTACAATAACCAAATAAAAACTTTAAAGAAAAAAAATAATGTAGCAGACACATTACAAGATAGTCGTACAAGGTACAGTGCAGTACACAGGCAGTTGTACACGTCACATGACAGTGAGATATAGTACCCAGTTAGATTACAGTGGTGAGGCATAGGCCAAGAAAATAAAGGAGCAGTACATAGTATGGGTTCAACCCTATTTTTGACAGACCTGTTTACTGAGTCATGAGCTTGCATGGGTGCATGTGCAGATGGGGTAGAAGTGTTTTTTGAGAAGGGAGTTAATATGTTGACCGGGTAAAGTGTGCCAGATATCCGAGAGGAGTGAGTTCCAAAGTTTAAGCATACGATATGTGAATGCTAACTGGCCTGTTGAGGTTGACATGAGTGGCACAGACAGTTGACGCAATTTGTTCAAATAACATGAAGTCTTGCTATATTATGACAATTGCAGTGAGTCCCCATCTTCGAACTGCCCCAGAGGTGAAATAGTTAACTTTTCCGTGAAGCATGGAACTCTGAGCGCGAGCTCAGTTAGAAAGCTATGTCTGTTGTGCTTCAAACATAAACTGTCAGATTCTTTACTTCGCCTCACTGAACAGTCGCTCCGGAGATTTCTCCTTCTGCTCGGTTCATTTGTCGGTTTAAAAAGTGTTATTTTATCGGTTTTAGTGAAAATTAACCGAAATTAAACCGCAACCGGTCGGTTCAAGCTCTGTCTGTGGTAACGTAAGTAATAGATAGGTTTTACATTTAAATTCTTTGTGGAACTTGTACACATTTATTGGTTCGGTTTGAACCGATCAGGTTGTTTGGAAAATTGCTAGTCCTTTTTTAGAGTGCAGTTCCCGGTCTTTATCGGTTCTAAAAAAAACGGATTTCATTACGTTTTTTTCCACGACCCGTGACACGGTTGGGAACCGATAAGGGTGTCTTGCTTGGTGGATTGC
Organism: Neoceratodus forsteri; assembly: GCA_016271365.2. NCBI lineage: Eukaryota > Metazoa > Chordata > Ceratodontiformes > Ceratodontidae > Neoceratodus > Neoceratodus forsteri. The sequence goes on along the minus strand of CM028132.1, from coordinate 22,997,640 downwards.
CATAAGCGGGCAAGTTTGGTTAGGCTGGCATTATGTCTGAAACCCAAAGAAAAACCGGACCCACTGGGTTTCAGCACTGTAGTGTTTGTGGGGAAACTTTGCTAAGGCTGACCCACACACCACATATGTCTATTGTCTGGGTTTGACCACCTCAATTCAGATTGCCAGATTTGTAAGAATTTCCCTGCTGCCACCATAGAAAAGAGTTGGTAGGCTCAGGAAAGGGAGGCCAAAAGTCCACTGACCGGATGGCCAGCCGGTTCGGTACCAACCGAACCGGGAGGGGTGCCTCTGACCAGGGCGATACCCTCGGCAAACGAGAGCCGGTTCCCAGCAAAAGCATTAGAAAGCTGAAGCATGATAGCCAAAAGTTCTCTCCCCAACTGCTGAAGAAATAGCTAAAGCAATTAAATTGTCCAGTCTCTTTCCCATCCGACTGAACCGTTACCATCAGGTAGGCGTTCGGTTCGGCCGGTTCCACCGGTTCAAGTTTATGATTGTGAGGATTTTTATGAACCGGAGGAGGGGGAAGGGGAATATGAGGAGAGTGAATATGGTTTTGAAGATCTGGATGTGCCCATTGAACCGGACTTCTCTCCAGATAGACCTTTAGGGGTTTCTCCTCCCAGGCTTTCTGAGTCTCCTTCTCATTTCATTTTTTATAAGAAAGTTGCTGATACTCTGCAGCTCCCTGTTGAGGAAGCTGTTGATGACCAAGAGGAGCCTGACTATGGAGAAATGATGGATATTTCAGAGTCTAGAAGACTGTCTATTCCTTTACACAAATCTTTTCGGAAACAGACAGTAAAAGTTTTAAAAACCCCTCACACTGTACCTCCTGTGGATAAAAGGATGGACAAGAGGTATACCTTATCAGGTTCCGACACTGATTTCCTCACTCAGCAATGCAGCCATGTGGGGGTAGTGCAGGCTGCAGCCTGTGACAAGGCTAATATTCCCTAGCTTCCACCCCCTGAGAAGGACTCAGGAAGATTGATGCTATGGCAAAGAAACAGTACATGGCAGCATCTTTGGGACTCAGACAGGCAAATTATATGGCTTATGCTGCTAGGTACCAGAAATCCAGATGGGATACTGTGCTGGCTCTAGCAAAACAAGTCCCTGACCAGTTTGCCAGGGAACTGGAACGGGTGGCTATAGATGGTGTTGAGGCATCCAAGGTGCAGTTTCATGCTGCAGTGGACTCTAATGATGTTTCATCAAGAGTCATGGCTACATCTGTGGCTCTTCGCAGGATGGCCTGGCTCAGATGTACCGCCCTGTCTCAGGATACCCAGTCTAAGGCCATGGATTTTCCTGTTGTGGGCAATTCTCTGTTTGGGGAGCAAACAGAGAATTATATGAAGAAAATGGATGAATATAGGACCACCTATAGGAGTGCACAGGCCAGGAAAGGCAGGCCACTCCTCAAAAGCAGCTTCTAAAGGCAGGGCAGGCCTTTTCATGAGGCCTTTTACCAAACCCAAGCTTCCTCTTCCGCCCTATGCCCAGAGGGGATTCTTTAGAGGGAGAGGCAGACGGGGTACAAGCAGGCCTGCTCCCACCCCTCAGCCCAAAGCCCCTGCCAAGCAGGCACCCTGATGGGGTTGCCAGGGCCGATTCTTCTCTACTTGTAAGGGGCAGGCTGGCTTACTTTGTCCAGGACTGGAAGTCTCTAACATCAGACAAGTGGGTCCTGGAAGTAGTAAGCCAGGGACTGGTTCTCGGCTTCAAAAAATTTCCAAAGCTGAGGACCAGATCTTTTCCACCTGCATCTCCATCAGAGGCACTCGCCCTAGAGGCAGAGATCTCTACCCTCCTGGCTCTCAGAGCCGTGGAAGGGTTCCTCCCACACCAGGGCAAATGTTTGTACTCCAGGTACTTCCTTACCCCAAAAAAGACAGGAGAATGGCGGCCCATCCTGGATCTCAGATACTTAAACAAGCACCTTTTAAAACCAAAGTTCAAAAAGGTGACTCTGGGGATTATCTTACCCTCTTTAAGGCCAGGAGACTGGCTAGCTTCCCTGGACCTCAAGGATGCCTACTTCCATATTCCCTCAAGGCTCCCATGAAAGTACCTCAGATTCGAGCTGCCCTCAGGCCATTACCAATTCAGAGCAATGCCCTTCGGCCTCACTTCTGCTCCAAGGGTATTCACCAAATGCCTGGCAGTAGCAGTTGCCTACCTAAGAAGGCAAAAGATTGCCATCTTTCCTTACCTGGACGATTGGCTCATAGTAGCCAGTCCCCAGAACAGGTCACGTTACATCTTCAGATAACGCAGCAACTGCTTACCTCTCTAGGTTTCCTTCTGAATCTCTCGAAGTCAGTTCTAGAGCCTGTCCAGCTTCTTACCTTCATAGGCGCAGAACTGAACACACAGGAGGCCAGGGCCTTCCTTCCTCTGGACAGGGCAAAGACCCTAGTCTCCCTGACCTCCTCATTCACCCTGCAGGTCTCTCAACCAGCAAGGCATTTTCTGCAGCTCCTAGGACACATGGCTGCTTCCACAGCAGTTGTGCAGGGAGCAAGATTTCAGATGAGGGACATTCAGTTCCATTTGAGAGCTTTTTGGTCCCAAAGAAAGGATCCTCTGACCAAGTTGATCCCAGTAACTCGAACCCTGATTCAAGCCCTGAAGTGGTGGCAGGATCAGAGCAACCTGAGACAAGAGGTTCCTTTTGTCACTCAGTCTCACTCCCTAATCCTTACTACAGATGCATCCCTCTTGGGTTGGGGAGCTCACATGGGCGACCTCACCACCCAGGGTCTGTGGTCTCCCCAGGAATCTCTGCTTCACATCAACCTGTTGGAGTTCAGAGCAGTTTTTCTAGCACTTCAAGTTTTTCCAAGTCTGTTCAGAACAAGATTGTACAGGTCAGAACAGACAACACCACTACAATGTGGTACATCAACAAGCAAGGGGGCACTCGGTCTATGGCCTTGTGCACCGAAGCGATGAAGTTGTGGTCTCTGGCTTACTCCCTGAATACCTCCCTTACAGCAGTCCACCTTCCAGGCAAGGACAATGTCCTAGCAGATGCTCTCAGCAGGATTTCTCAGGGCCATCACGAATGGTCACTGGATCCCCTGGTCTTGGGAGTAGTGTTTGCCAGATGGGGCACCCCGCAGATAGATCTTTTTGCAGCCCCAGACAATCACCAACTTCCCCTTTTTTGCTGCAGGCCCCCAGTGTTGGGCTCACTCCCCCTGGATGCCTTAGCCCTCAGTTGGGAAGGGAAGTTCCTCTATGCCTTCCCTCTCCTGTTCAAAGTGTTAGTCAAAATTAGATCCCAATCCTGCAAAGTCATTCTGATAGCTCCGGATTGGGCCAGACAACCCTGGTATCCACTCCTACTGTCCTTAGCAGTCCATCCTCCCCTGTGCCTTCCCAGGAATCACAATCTGTTAACCTGTGCCCAGGGACGGGTTTGGTATCCGAATCTCAGGTCTCTCAATCTCAAGGCTTGGTTCTTGAAGAGTTGAGGTTGCTGATTTACACCTTTCGAGGTGTAATGGATATATTGAAGGCCTCAAGGAAGCCTTCCACCAGGGCTACCACAACTCCAAATGGAAAGGTTTTCCATATGGTGCTCAAAAAGCATATTTCCCCAGACTCTGCTGATCTACCCACAGTCCTGGATTATATGGTCCATCTGAATTCTCTGGGGCTCAGACCAGATACCCTGAAGGTGCATTTGGCAGCTGTGTCTGCTTTTATTTCAGCAGGTAAGTCCTCTTCTCTTTCAGCTCATCCTGTATTTTCCAAGTTTTTTAAGGGGTTGCTTCACACCAACCCTCCATTCAGGGACCCTGCCCCTGCCTGGGGTCTTAATGTTTGCATTGCTCAGCTTATGTAGCCCCCCTTCGAGCCCTTGTCTTCAGCTGAGCTTAAGTACTTGACTTGGAAGACTGTGTTCCTGGTAGCCATCACCTCTGCCAGACGCATAAGTGAATTACAAGTGTTGTCAGTGGAGCCGGATTTTATCTCCTTTCACAGAGATAAGGTGGTCCTCCGGACTAACAGGAAGTTCCTTCCTAAGGTGGTTTCAGATTTCCACCTTAATCAATCTATTTCTCTTTCAGTGTACTTCACTGACCACTCCTCCTCTGGTGAGAGGAGGCTGCACAGCTTAGATGTGAAGAGAGCCCTTAGTTACTACATAGAGCGTACCAAGGGCACAGGTTTGACTCCCTTCAACTGTTCCTCACTTACGGCGAGGTTGCTAAAGGGAAGCCAGCCACTAAAAGGTCCATTGCCAGGTGGATTGTCTCTTGTATCCAATTCTGCTACTGAAAGTTGGGTAAAGTTCCCCCCCTCAGGCCTGAGGGCTCACTCTACCAGAGGTACAGCTGCTTCTCTGGCTGCTGTCAGAGACATTCCTGTTCTAGAAATATGTCAAGCAGCTACCTGGAAAACAGTTCACACTTTTACTAAGCATTACTCCCTGGACATCCAGGCTAGGAGTGATGCTCGGTTTGGCACAGCTGTTCTTCAGAGCCTATTCCCTAAGTAGGTTCTGTCCCTCCTCCATGGGGGTACTGCTGTGTAGTCTGCAATTGTCATAATATAGCAAGACTTCATATTGTTTGAAGAAAAATTACTCACCTTAGTAATATTGTTTCTTCTAATGAGTCTTGCTATATTATGAACCTCCTACCTGCCCCTCTCAGAACCTCCGTTTTGGGGTATGGCTGGGCCTTACAGGGTTGGCACTCATTTATGCCCACCTTGTTGAGTTTTACACCCTCTTCTTGGGGTGAATTGGTGTTGTGTTTTTCTTTTCTAGGTCTCCTGACTTGAGTCTTTGTTTGAGACCAGGAAAGGTGTGTTTAGGTTAGTAGCCAGTTGGCTAGTGTAGGTTTACAGCTTCCACACAGAACCTTAGTGAGTTTTAGCTCGTAAAGATCTGACAGTTTATGTTTGAAGCACAACAGACAGAGCTTTCTAACCGAGCTTGAGCTCAGAGTTCCATGCTTCATGGAAAAGTTAACTGTTTCACCTCCGGGGCAGTTCGAAGATGGGGACTCACTGCAACTGTCATAATATAGCAAGACTCCATTACAAGAAACAACATTACTAAGGTGAGTAATTTTTTCCTTTTCCTCGGTTCATAGCCCTGAAAAAGTACGGGTTGAGAGGATGGAGGCAAGATAGGGAGGAAGGGATAGCGTCCAGTGTTCGGCTGTGAGACTGGCACTGTGAGACTGATGCCAGTCCTGCAACGCGGGGAGGTCTAGGTTATGGTAAAGACACAGTGATGAGTGTTTGGAAGACAGTCAAGGGCAAAACAGAAGGAATGGAATTGGGGGTCCAGTCTGGCTAGAGTGGACTTGGGGGCAGCACTGTAGACTACGTCCCTGTAGTCAAAAATAGGGAGAATCATCTTCTGCACGCCGGCAGTGGGATGCATCCATGATTACAGTACATTGTGCCCAGTTTGGGGTGAGACTTTCTGTGGATGGCATCAATATGTGTGGAGAAGTCTTGATGCTGGTCAAGCCAGACCCAGAGAAACTTGCTGGAGGTGCAAGTCTCAAGAGTAGTCCCATCCAGGGTGTGGAAGGAGGGGAACCTTGAAAATCTCAGTCTAGTGCCAGAGGTCATGGAGATAGTTCCTGCTGGAGTCTGGTCGCTACATTGGAGGTCGAGGAGGCGGATGTATACAGTACTGTATCATCCGCTTACATGTGAATATATGTGTGAGGGCAGACAAAGGGCAGGTCGTTGAGGAAGATTGAGAACAGAAGCCAGGCCAAGGACTGAGCCTTGTGGTACACCAGAGGTAACAGGGAGGGAAGCAGAGGTGGCATTGCCAATTCTGACGGATTGGGATCTGCCTATCGGGTAGGAATGAAACCAACTGGTGGCTATGCTTGAGAGCCCTGTGCAAGAGAGCTTAGATAGAAGAAAGGAGTGGGAGACCGTGTCGAAGGCTTTAGCCAGGTCGACCAAAAGTGGCTGAGGTAATACGGCCTCTATCCATACCAGTGAGAATGGAGTCAGTGAGTCTTAAGAGAGAGGTGGTGGTGGAGTGAGACTTCCTAAAGCCAGACTTGTAAGGTGTGAAAAAGGAAGAGGAATCGAGATAGGAGGAGAGTTGTGATAGGCCTAGGTGTTCCTGGATTTTGGCCAGTATAGGTAGGAGGGAAATCGGGCAGTAATTCCCAGGAGCAGAGGTATCACCGCTTTTAGGAAGAGGGATGACAGTTGTGTGCTTCCACTCTTTGGGGATTGCGGCTAGCGAGAATAAGAGGTTTTAGAGTGAAGTTAGGGGGACAGCGATGGCTGGAGCTGACAAGTTTAACAATTTGGAATCCAGGCTGGTAGGGCATTTGTCCTTGGCAGGATTTAGGGCAAGTAGGGCTTTGTAGACTTCAGCAGGGGAGGTCTTGCGGAAGGTGAAAAGGTGCCAGCTGGGGGAGCTATGCTGGGGGTGGGGGTAGAGAGGGGGTTAGCGGGTCTGGATTAAGGGAGGCCAAAAGTGACGAGGTGCATTCAGTAAAGAAGGAATTGAAATGGAAGGCCTCTTCGAGTGGGTCTGTAATCGCAGAGCTGCCTACATTTAGAGCAGGGTGGGGGGTGCGAGGGAGAGGTGAAGAGCGATTTAATCACCTTCCAAAATTTTGATGGCTGGCTTAAGTTGGTGTTGAAAGTGTCACTGAAGTATTTAGCCTTAGTCCTCCGGATTTGTCTGGTACAGGCATTCCGTAGGGCCCAGTCCCTGCAGTGAGCTCTCAACAAGCAAAATTTTCCAGGCAGCCACTCCAGTAAGGTCCAGTGCCAATTTTGGTGGGTGCTAGCCTCTGTTTTGGTCAGTGCCAGTGCAGTCCAGCGGAGAGAAAACTCAGCAACAACAGCCCCCCTGCACACCAGTCCACACTTTACGTTTAGCAGTGTCCGGCTCCTTTCCTTGGCTGCAGCAAGACCTCAGCTCTCGGCCACTTTAACCAGTTCACTCAGGACACAATTCCTGGCTAGTACCCCCGTGACCAGAGACGCTCTGCCTCTTCAAGAAAAATGCAGTAGCAGTCCACACAAGCAAACAACCTTCCAGCAGCAACTGTAGTACTCAACTGATCTGCTCGGTCCTTTCGTCTAGCTCAATTTCCCAGTGTAGGGTGTCTGCAGCATTTAGTCTTCTCTCCCAGGAATAGCAAGCAACTCTTCCATACCTGGGGAATCAGCACCACAATTCAGTGTCTTTCTGTCTTTCCCCTTCTCACACTGTTTCTACAACACATCAGTCTCCAATTTCAGCAGTCTCCAGTTCAGCAATACAGCAATCTCCACACAGCCCCTCACGTCCAAAGTCCACTCTCACAAGGTACTCCTGACTCGTATAGAGCCCAGGAACAGACTGAAGAAATCCCACAAAGTCCACACTGTTTCCGCCGAAAACCCAGCGTTCTGATTGGCTGATGTAGCCTCTCAATATTGGGTATCCATAGAGATCAATATTTCTTGCTCATTTATTGGGGCATGATCTAGGTGCCAGAATTAGTCCCCTCCTTTTCCCAAGAGCCCTTCTGTTCAAGATTTGGGCGCCTAAATCACTGATTGGCTGCCGTGCTGGGGTTACGTGTCACAAACATGTCCGCTCCCATTTGTTTACATGGAGTCCCATTCAGTGTTATGCAGTCTCTCACTCAAGGGTGTAGGCAGGCATACTCCACTGTACACATTTGTGTACAGTTTTGTTGAGTGCCTGTCACAAACCATATGCCTTTCTGTTAACATTTTCATTCTAATCTGTAGTATTTGGGTTAGTGTAGGCAACTGAGGAGTGTCTCAGTTCAAACTTCTGTTGTTTAGGAGACAGATACGTGTATAACCTCTTTAGAGATTAGAGGAATCATCTGACAACAGTCTGACTTGTTTGGAATGGGGTGCCATTTGGAGAGGATGTGTACATTTTTTTAATTCGGGGTTGGGTGCAACTGTTGGAGACTGTGTACAAAACTTAAATGTCTGGCCACACCCCTGCTCTCACCTTTTTAGGTCTGGTGCAGCCCAACACAGTACCCCATCAGCCCACCGGATTGTAGCCCCAACTGTCCCCTTTCAAAACAAGCCCATTCTCACCGAGATGATCTCTCCCCGCCAAAGTTCAGCTGTCGCTGCTGCTGAAACTCTGTCCCCCTAAGCGGCAGGCAGCAACTTCAATAATATTCATGAGGGCTCATGAATGATTCATGAGCCCTGTTCATGCCTTGATTTAATCTCTACTTTTATGGTTGCTTCTCCACTGCCTCCTCGAGGTCACCGGTCCCCATTTTAGCTTAAGAGGGGCACCGGGACCGCCAAAGAACTCCCCAAAAGGCTGCAAAACCGGCAGTCGACACATGAAAGGTGCTACTGGGCACCTGTGCGCTCACCGCTAGCTCCGAGGAGCATGGCGAAGGCGGCGATCGCATTTTAACATTTTGTAAACCCAAAAGGGCTGAAATCAGTTGTGGGGTTCCCGGAAAGAGTTTACGGCACCAGAGAGCTTGAGGGTAACCGGGAAGCCAGAAGACAACAGAAAAAAAAATGGGACAGCAATGGGAAAGAACGTGGGGCAATTCAGGTAAACTCCAAAGGGGGTTACATGTACTTGTCTAGGTACCTTCTATACAGCGCACCATGAGTCTTTTTTTATTTTCTTGATCCTAACCCTTGCAAGGTCTGTAATGGTATTTCTAAGCAAAATGTGATGGCCAGCTTGTTTCTTGAGAAAAAACTAAATTAAAACATTTATAAAATAGTTGAATGTTGGTGGAATTAGAACATCATATCACCAAAGAAAACTGAAAGATGCCTGGAATCTTTAGTTGAGAAAAAAAAAAAAAGTAGGATCGCATATTTTTCCCAATTTCACTGCACTGCTGCTTTAATCAACATGTCTTCAGTAATATATATCTGAAAAGGAAAGTCCTGAAATACATATGTTGGGTGCTTTTGTGTAAACGAGTTCTGACAATGCAAACTGTGAATTTTGTTACTGGACACCAGAGAATCTATTTAATGGAGTGTATTCGGACCGGGGGAGGGGGCACTGGCCTCTACTCTGCACAATTCCTCTATGCACACAAAGGCGAGAAGGTATTATTCACAGATGGCAATGACCACATTGTGACATACAGATGAACTCTTAGGGCCTTGCATGCCTTATGAGGTCATTACCATGCTCTTGATTGAAAATGGCATGCAGGAGCAAAGGCGAGAACCCATTTGGGATGTGCTAGTCCCCTTTGATCCTGAGTGTTTTTGTAGCCAGTAGGGGCCATTCACTGTTCCTTTGCAGTTTACACAAACTGTAGACCAGGCTGTATGCATGCGCACATTGCACACCAGCCATGGCTGCAGTGCATGTACGACCATGTCCAATAGGGCAGTGGTCTGTACTTTCTGCAACAGAGTTGGCTGTGTTTGACTGTCTGCCACAGAACTGGTAAAATTGCAAATTTACATTGTATAACCAAATAGTCAAATGGCAGTTTTACTTGTGATGAAATAACATATCACTGTTCTTGTACTTTCAGATGCCTTGCATGGCTATGTTTTGTGTAGCCATTAAGGTTTTATATCGGTTAACATTTATTTTAATTCAGATGTCAGACAAAAACATTTCCTAATTATAGCGTCACAAACTGAGGGGTGTTATCGTGGGATCACGCCACATCTTGCAACACTCTGCTTTATCTCATGCCTGCACCGCCTAGGTGTGGTTTATTTCACAATAAGGCCCCCTGTTCAGTCTTAGAACTTTTCCATTACAACAAAAACAAACAAAAAAAAATTGTACTCGATCCGAGGAATTAATATTGTTTGAAATTTCTTTCTGCAAACTTGTTTTGGTCAAAGAGTGTCTGACTATGTTGGACCAAGTGTTTACAGTCATTTACCAGAATCTGTTCAGTTCAGAAAATCTGTCCATTTGGGAAAACAGTAAATGAAAATGAAATCTCACTGTGCAGAAATGTCAGTAAGCCTATAGTACTGTACCCCAAAAAATTTCCACATTGCCATTGGAAACTCCTGAGTGTATACAGTTTGGGAATGAATAATGGCCATATAGCCCATCAGGTTCATTCCCCCAGGCCAGCTCAGCAAGCTGACTTGAAATGGTTATGTAGAGAACTGCACTTAATCTGTAAACCCCTGTATTCTATAGAAGCAGCTATTTTTTTTCAAATACTGGTTCATATTCATCCTTTCCTTTCTGCTACAGTATTTTATCTTTCAGTTCCGGCAAGTTCCCCTTCAGCCAGCACCTCCATCTCCATCACCCCGCCATCCCCAGGACTTATCTCTTTCCCAAGTAGTCCCAAGGCATGCCCTCCATAGAGAGGTGGCTGGGACTGGCCAAACCCTGTCAGAGACCGAATCTGTGATTGGTGGGGGAAGAGTCTGGTCAGCGTGTGTGGGGCTTGTGAGGTATCTACATCGTCCGGCAGCCTTGCCAATATTTTCAACGTTTACTTCCTCCCACTGGGATCAGCAACATAAACACATTTACACAACAGGCCTGCACATGCACAAGCCTGCCTACTCCACCCTTCCCTGCTGGCTGTGTCAACTGCACTGCCTATACTTTCAGAGAAGGCACTTGTGCAATGGCTCCATCGGCTGTCCCTTTCTGGTTAATATATATCTTTATTGTTTTTACATGTTCCGGGGAGGGGGCAGTCACATTTTACAATTTAATACATTTTACAGTCTTATACATGCCTTGGTCAATAAATATACATCACTTCCTTATACAGTCTGTATTAAGTTAATGAAAATTGGGAGAGCAAGAGAAGAGGAAAAAAAGGAAGCCCAGTTCTGATAAATATGATTTATCTATATCCATCATTGCAGACTAGCAGGTTCTTACCACTTTCCTATCGGGTTCGGATACATAGAAGCCAGTATACCCATTCAGAGGCCTACGTTTCCAGATCTCACTCATCCCTACTTACAACCCTCAGCTCATTCCAAGCCACCCCTCCATTTCCTACTTCTCAAGTCCTTCGGTCTCTCAGATGGGGGGTATTCCTAGGGACAAAACTGGGATCCTTTGTCATTATGTACATTATCCACCTCGTCCATTTTAATATGCTGGGGCTGTGGAGTTATTCAAGAAGAAGGAGATCTTCTCTGACTTATATATTTGTGTTACTATTTCCTCCACTCATCTGTTGTTGGCACCTTGGGTGTGAGCCAGTGTCTAAATATGGCCTTTTTTGCAGCCAGAAGTGTTACGCCCAATATATATTGCAGGTGGCTGCCCCTTAAATCCTGGAGGAAAATGTGCAAAATGAATAGTTCTGGTGATAGTATGATTGTGCTTCCCATTAGCTCAGATAATTCTGCCTGAAGCGAGGCCAGAAAGGGCTGTAAGATGGGGCAGGACCAAAATACATGGGTGTGGTGTGCTTGTGGTTCTCCACACAGGCGCCAACACTCTGCTCTCCCTGAGACTGTGTAATGACTGGTTATTGTGGGTGTGCGAAAATACCTCATCAGCAACTGCCAAGCAAAAAGCCGCCAGTTCTGCGAAAACGTAAGTTTGGAGATCAAGAGACAACTTCTCTCCCATTGTTGTGATGCAATCTCCTGTTCTATCTCTCGGTTCCACTTTGCCAGTGTCTCCAGAGAATTTACTCCTAGGGATTCATTTAATGCTTTATAAGTTTTGGAGATAATATGTGAGGTATCCGGCGTTAGTAGAAAACTTAACATGAATCTTATTAAGGGAGGGAAATCTTCGGGCTCTCTCGCTTCAACTGGGAGGGAGCAAAAAAAATGCCTCAATTGTAGGTACCTAAAGAAATCCTCCTTTCTCAAGTTAAATTTTTGCTTTGCTTCCAGAAATGTTATAAAGTCATTCCCTTTTAATAGCTGTGATACATAGGTGAGGTGGGACAAGTCCCAACTTTTGTATGTATGGTCCATATGCGCTGGGGGAAATGATTCTAGTAAATATATCGGGCATAGGTGTAACAGGTAGGGTGTCAAGGCCAGTTGTCTATATATCATCTTCCACGTTTTGAGCTGGTGTGCTATTCAAGGGTTAAGATTTAACTGTGGATTAGCATTATGCGTTCGGTGTAAGGCTGCCCTACACCAGTCGTTGAGTGAGAGCAGACCCTCTTCAATCTCTCTCCCCAGACCATCTGATTTGTAAAATTAAAGCGCTCTAATACAAATGAGAGATGGGTGGCCCAGTGATATAATTTGAGATTTGGGAGGGCCAGGCCTCCCCTCAGTCTGGGGAGGGTGAGAAATGAGGCCCGAATGCTGGCTTTTCTACCGGACCAAACAAAACCCAATATTGCCTTGTTCCAAGTTTTAAATATCCTATTTGAAATATATGAGGGGATGTTTTTAAATAGGTATAATGCTCGCGGGAGAACCACCATTCGGATGACCTCCACTCTCTGTAGTAAATTAAGCGGAAGGACGTTCCACCTGGCTAAATCTGCCTGAAGTTGGGAGTAAAATGGTGTATAGTTATTAGGGAAAGCTTTCCCTACATTTCGTGATAAGTATATGCCTAAATATTTTGGCTTTTCTAGGCCCCAGCGGAAGGGGAAGGACCGCACAAACCGAGGGGAAGGGGCGTATTTGAAAAGTAAAGCTTCCGTCTTAGAGGTATTCAATTTATAACCAGAATTCTGGCCATATGTCTCTAAGATTTTAAAGACCGCCGGTATTGAGTGTGTAGGGTCTGAGAGAAAAAGCAGAACATCGTCTGCATAGAGGGCTGTGCGGTGTTCCCTGCCACAATACCTGACCCCCTGGACACCTACAGCCTGCCTGACTGCCTGGGCCAAGGGTTCAATAAATATTGCAGAACGCCCCGGTGAGGTGGGCACCCTGCCTAGTACCCTATAAAGGAAATTATCGAATGATGGCCGAGACCTTGACACAGGCCTGTGGAGGTACTGTGATTCTATCATTGAGATAAAGGGCTGGGAATCCCATTGATGTCATGGTTGCAAACAAAAAGGCCAGGAGACCCTATCAAAGGCCTTCTCAGCATCAAGGCTGAGAAGGACTGAAGGCAACAGATGACTGCATTTTCTGCACTAAATATAAGGCCGTCTGGTATTATCCGTAGTAGATCTGGTACTAACAAAACCCGTCTGATCGGATTTTATTAGAAAAGGGAGAACTTTATCGAGTCTCCTGGCCACTATGGACATATATAGTTTGTAATCTACGTTTAGCACTGATATAGGGCGGTAAGAGGAGCACACCTGAGGGTCTTTATCCGGCTTAGGAATAACCGGAATTACCGCGTAGGACCAACTGGGGAAGGGACTACTCCTGCCCTGAAATATCTCCTCAAATACTTTTTCCAGGGTTGGACCAAGGAGGGCTTCAGTGGCTTTATAGAGCTCTGTGCCATAGCCATCCGGGCCAGGGGCCTTCACTGTTCTCAACCTTGTGATAGCCGCCCGCAATTCCAGGTGGGTTATTGGGCGTGTCAGTTCAGTTTGTTGATCTCTACTAAGTTTAGGGAGGTCTAACCCGGCCAAAAAGGTCTTGATGTTGTTTTCTTCTGATGGGTGGTCTGGGGTGTATAAGTGTTTATAGTATTCACTAAATACCTTCGTAATGTCACCTACCCTAGTAACTTGGGTGTTTGTCATTGGGTCCCTTATACTGGCTATCGTCGCGCACCGCTTTTGCTTACGGAGGCGGAATGCCAACAGCCTGGAGGCCCTAGGCCCTATTTCTCCATATCGTTGTCTTAAAAGGCCAAAGCTATCTCTGTTTGCTGCAGGCATAAATCATCAGGTCTTGTTTTGTCTGTTTCAGCTGTGCTAGCACTGATGAGTCCCCCTGCTGATGGGCCATCTGCAGAAAAGCCAGGGTCTGCTCTAGGTGTTGTTGTTTAGCTTTGCGCTGCTTAGCTAGGCGTGCTGTATATTGTATGATATGTCCCCTAAGCACCACTTTCAGTGTATCCCATCTAATGGCAGGGGTTACCTCTCCCTCCGGGTTATCTCCCAAAATCTCCCGCACCTTGTCTTGTAAAAATTCCCTGAATACCTCACTTTTAAGGTGGACTGGATTAAGTCTCCACATGGTTTTCCTTCTCTCCAAGCCACCATTCCAAACTATATTTACCTGTGCGTGGTCTGGTGGAGCAATTTCTCCTATGGAGACATCTTGAAACAACCTAAACTCTCCTTCTGGGTATAGCAATGGTCTAACCTGGTGTATGTGCCATGAACTGCTGAATAATGCAGAATATTTCCTTTCTCTAGGATGGAGGTCGCCATACATCAAGCCAACCTGCTTCTTGAATAAATCTTTTAAAATACTTATGTGGGGCTGGCTGTTTTCCCCAGATACCTTGGTAGAGTCAGAGTGCGGACTCATTATAATGTTAAAGTCTCCAGCAAGTATCAGGGTCCCTTTAGTCAATTCTAGCACCTTAGCAAGTATCTGATATTCTGCGTTGATGACCCTGGGGGGAAATAGGCATTCGCCAGGGTGACCTCAGTGTCCTGCAGCCAACCTTGGACCACCACCAGTCTACCCTCAGCGTCCACCCATTCCTTTGTTGCTCTAAAAGGAGTTTGGCCTGTAACTAATATGGCGGCCCCCTCCTTTTACCCCCTGGAAAGGAGGACGAAAAAACCTGTGCGACCCCTCTCCCCATCAGTTTTTTATGCTCATTTGCATTCATATGTGTCTCTTGCATAAACATAATTCCTGCTCTGCTTCTTTTAAACATTGTCAACATTCTCGACCGTTTAACTGGTTTCAAGGCCATTAACATTCAATGACAATATCTGTAACGATGATCTAGCCATTTAGGTCTCTTCTAAATTTGGGAGTTGTGCGGTTCTCTTGACAACTCCATTGACCTCTGGGTAGTCTGTGTCTATATTTAAGTTTGGTGACTCGTGAACAGGAAATGGAAACATCGCCCCTAAACTTCAGGCCAGGTCTTTGCCTGCCCATACTAACTATAAGTAACAACTGGAGGCAGTAGCTTGCCAACTGGGCATGCCCTGTCAAACTATTTACCACTTCCATGGGTTCTGAGTGTTATTCACACCCAGAGATCCGCTCGCCCGCAATTTGGCTCGGTCCTATTTATCTTAGGACCAGGCGTATACATCTGGGGGAGGAAAGGGGAGAAGGGGATGAGGATAGTCATGCCTTGTCTTCCCAGGACCAAATAGTTCTATCTGAAGTTATTACCGAGATCCCTGTTAAATTTCAGAATTTAGCTCTGATTGGGCTCTGTCTCCTTTCAAATCTGCGAATGGGGTGGGGGGGTGGGGGGGGGAGCCAATCCAATTCTTATTCATGGGTTTCCTGACATCTAGTGCCATGAGCAATTGAGTAATCTTTGTTAAGATCCGGGGGAGATAGGGGACCCTTCATTGTTGCAGAGTACCTGGTATTCAAAATCCATAATCCCCCAAGCATCCCTCAGGTAGTCAGGAACTCAATATCAATATCTGCCAAAAGGCTGTAATCAGGGAGGGAAAAGGGGAGGGAAGGGAGGCGGGGAGGGGGAAGAGGAGGGAGGGGAAGGGGTGGTTATTCTCTTCCTTCTATAAACCCCATCAAGTCCATGCAAATTGTCCAGATGTTGGTTTAACTCCAGGTCCAGCCCAAAGGCTATAAGGTAGCAGGCCGTCCCTCCTCCAACGCCCCGCTCCCGTGGGTCCTCTGCTCCGCCAGTCCATACGCATCCCCACAACCCACGTTCACGGTGACCACCTCGAGTCCACTCGGCCTCAATTTAAAACACCTTATGAGGTCCCAATGTGGCTTTACAGCTGGTCGGTACTCACAGTAACGCATTGAAATAAGGCGGGGGTGAGGAGGAACCACGGAGCAGGTTAGACCAGTCAGGAGCCAAATAGTAGGCGAGGATGAGAGGCTAGGCCCACCTACCTTTCAAGTTCAAAATGCAGTGATGTAAGATCTTCTCAGGTGGAATTCAGTCCATTTTCCATATTTTCTTCTCCATGGTGGTCGCTTGTCCTCTCAGGCTCGCTGCAATCTGCTGTAATGCTGCAGCTCCTCGATCGTTGCTGGTCTCGAGATGGCTCCTGCTCCACACTTTTGAGCTAGTTTCGCTGCCAGAGTAGCATGAGGCATTTGATAGTGTGGAATGGCGATCCCCATTTTGTCAGTTCTCTTGCTGCTTCCCCTGCTGAATCAAAGCTCTTGGGGCCATCTGTGAGTTGCACTACCAGTTTTGCAGGATAAGGTGTCCGAAATTTTATACCAAGTTCTTTCAGCTTCCTCATGATGGGGCCATATGCCCTACGTTTAAGGCAATTGTTGTTGGATAATCGGTTGTCGTGAGATTCTGTGCTCTTGGTACTTTAAATTCCCCATTTGCCAGGATTTGTGCAGTATCATCTCCTTATCCTGATATCTCAAGAAACGCACTAGGATAGCTCTAGGGCGGTTGACTGTTTGTGGGCCCAGAGCTCGATGTGCCCGGTCCATCTCTAAGGTGCATGCCTCTGATATGTCCAACTGGGACCTAAAATACTGCTGCAGAAATTGAAGAGGGTCTTTCCCCTCCACACCCTCTGGAAACCCACTGATTCTAAGGTTATTCCTCCTACTTCGTGCCTCTGCATCGTCTGCTCGGTCTCTTAAGCTTTTCACCTCCTGATGCAGCTGTACAATGGCCCTCTCTGCCTGATCTAGTCGCAAATCCGCGGTGGTAGTTTGTTCTTCCAGGCCTTCCAGCCTTTTTTCAATTTTATTTACGTCCATGTGCAGGGCTACAAACGTCGCTTGGGTCTCTTTGCGAAAGTCTCTTAGTTCTTTCAAAACTATGTCCATCTGGCGAGCCATATTATTATTGTTTCTGTGTAATTCCGACCTGTTATTTCTGGAGTTTTCGGGCCTGTGCGCGTCCCCACGGCCTGATCTCTGAGAGCTATCACTGTCTGAGTGTAATCCGTCCGGATCTAAAGGGTCCGACGGTTGTTCTTGGCCATCCGTTTTTCTCTTGGGCATCTTCTTGTGGTTTGAGGTCTTACCGCCCAAAATTAGTGTTTTCTGTGCTGGGGAATCCGTTTTTTCGTCCCGGGGAAGACAGAGCTAGGCGCCTATGCTGCAGCTCGAGGCATGACGTCACCGGAAGTCCGGCTGTCCCTTTCTGGAGGGCGCGAACATACTCCGGGACCTTCAGCTAGCCCTCCAGTGACCTCTGACTCATTCCAGAACCTGGTCACCACAGTTGATCTCACTGACTGCAATTCTCATGAGTTTTTTATGAATCAAATGTTTATTTAAATAGTATTATGTGATAGTACTGTATACGAATTGTGGGCTGAGTTTTTTATCCCTAAACTGTGGCTATATCCCCATAGAGGTTGGTTGAGTGCCTCACATTTTCTTTGGTTGATTGGAATGTAGGGTACCCTGTGTAGCAGGATAGGTCGGGTATCCCTTTAAATTAGTTGATGTTTGCACTGTTGCACAGCATTCTTGTTGGTTCCTGTTTATGAAATGGGTTGTTTTGGTGGGGGGGGGGGGGAGTATGTTTGATCCAATGTTTCTTCTAGCCTGAAAATACTGTGTTTCTGTGTATGTTAAGTATTTTGAGGTAGGCTGTCTTTGTCTGTCTCCATTCACCCCTTCCCACCCCCACTATTACCTCCACTGCACCTTCTGGACAGCCACTGTATGGCTAATGCTTATTATGTCTATGCTGCCTTTCTCTCGATGTCCTCCACTGCTTAAGCCAATGTTTCCTTTCCCACTTATCCCTGCCTGTTTTCCTTACTTCCCCTTCTGGCCTCCCACAGTTATTTATTGTTTCGGTAAATTATTGTAGCTGGACCTTATTACTTTTTGTGTTTTTACACTGTCACCTTGTATATTATTACTAGGTTATTTCATTATTGTAGTCCCTTTTTTCATTGCTCTTCCTGTATATTATTAATTTCTTATTTACATACTATGACTTTTATTATATTGTATTTTCTCACTGTTTTTCTACTCCCCCGGGGTTGCACCTGGAGAAATGCTATGGCTTCTGCCTTTCCATGGTCAACAAGTTGTAAATAAATGAACAAACCATCAAGCAGTGCAAAAATCCCATAGGTGGTCAAAGCATCTGGGTTAACAAGTACTGTTGCTTTAAAACATGATTAACAAAAATTAAGTTATCTAAAAGGGTTAATGATTCTCACGAAACCTAACTTAAGTTGTTCCTCTTTTTTTGTTCGCAGCACGGCTGCATTAAAGTTTTTATGGTACAGAACATAAAGCAATGAGGAACAAACCATGACCAAGAGCGGAAACGAAATTCTTAGCATAAATGCAACTTCCTTCCACTACTTTTAGCAGTAGAAACAAGAATTTACATAAAAGAATGTTTTTTTCTAAATGTAAACTGCTTGAAAAATTAGCCCTATGTCATCTTGGCATGTTCCTGCTGGTGGGGGGGGGGGGATCCCACCACCAAACAGTGTGTGTCACTCTTACAGGCACTCTGCAGAATAACTCATCAGCTTGTGTCAGCCTATGAAGTTTCACCTCCCCTGCTTGCTTTACAATTTCACATGCAAGAGTTTTCTGTATTATTTTTTTATCCAGATTTTTCTGGCCCTAGCAAATGGTCAGGCTAGTACTGGTGATCTTCCAGCCCCAGCCTGGCCAATCCCCTTGTTCCTCCATGACTTGCCATGATGGTAGGGCCATGGATTGGGGACACTGCCCCAGCCAGCCCGTGAGGATTTGGTGAGGAGGTGGGTGACCGGTTAGAGCCTAAGAATGCCAGTCAGACCTTTATCCTGACAGCTTGGGATATTTGTCATCTCACTATGCCGTTGTGTGTTGAAGTGTAACTTTATCTTCTGACCCACAGGTCTTCCTCTTCCCACAGCTCTGTGTATAACCTCTGGTGGCCTTGCTCACAGCAGTAGCTTGGTACAGGTGCCCACCCCTCGCAAGGGAGCAGGTTACCCCGTCCATTTGAAGGAGTTGCTGCGGTGGGCATCAGTGCTAACTCAGCCCAGCTGGCACAGGCTGCCAAGGTCAGCGCTTCTCCCAGGCTGGCCACCAGATTCCATCAACCAAAGCTCACTTCTGAACCTGGATTGTGGTACGGAAGTTCAGTTTGTTTTCGCATGGGTCACTGGATGACCCTTTTTCCTGTTTCTAACAGCAAGCAATATACTGGCAGGGTCCCACTTAAGCACAGGACTGACTTACAAAAAGAACAAGTTTTTCAGGTTTTTCTATTCAAATTGTTTCCAGAGAGCTGAAGGCATGACTAGTACGTTGAATGTTTAGGTCCAAATCATTTGCCTAAAAATTGTGATGTCTGTAAATATGTTTACCCCAGACCAGCTAATGCAGAGAGAGCAGGAGTAGGCTGACACCACCAGCATTGATGATATGTGTATGTATGTATGTACAGTGCTTCAGATAAGGTGTGTACTGGCCTATTTTATACACCAAATTTTAAGAAACACTCTTAATTTTTTTTTCTTGTTTTGTTGAGTACTAATACTCATCCGAGTCCTTGGAAATGCTCAGTAGATACTTCAGAAGGCACTGTTTTTTTTTAAGTTTAAAGCACTTTTACTCAACAAAATTGTATTTTACTCACTTAATGCCAAGCATGGTGAGTACATTACTCTTGAATGCCAGTGTTATCTGGAGAAGTGTGTGTGTGTGTCTGTGTGTGTGTGTGTGAGATTTTATGTATTTTTTTTAATGAAAGAATATTATGACACAGGCACAGTAAAATATGGGGCTAATTTAATATTTTGTAATTTGTTCAGGTTGAATTTTATTTTTATTTATATAATATGTAACATGGAGGAACACAAACCAGTTGGTAGCTAGTTGATTTTCTTTTCCCTTTGCCTAAATCGTATACACTGGACCCCACTTATACTAGACTTGGGTAATGCAGATGGTCGGCTATAACCGATGGCTTCACCATGCCAAAACCATACATCATAAAGATCATGTTAAATCCACCACTCAGAGTGGACATTAACAGACGTTATTAGTGAACAGAGAGTTCAGCAGGAAGCACTTTTGTAACTGCCATCATGCCTTCTGCCTTAATTATCCAACCTCTTGATCTGAGTCATTTACTTGATGAAGCACTACTACAGCAAGGCCATGAGGACTCGGTGATGGACATCGGGGCAGGGATGGAACTGACGGCTACCAAATGCATGAAACGCATCACGCTTCTTGATACTATTTAGCTGTTCAAAACTGCCTAGGAGAACATAAGCTCAGAAACCATCATAAATTGTTTCCGAAAAGTAGGATTCACAGCAGCACTCGGTAATGAGGAACATGTTATGGCACCCCCTACCCGAACCAGATGACGTTACCTCCCCCGAGGGACAAACAGAACAAGCATTTTATACTTTGTCAGCTTGGAGGTGCAGACCCAGAACCTCGGCAAGAACCCACAAATGGTGATGTGGTCCATGCCATTGAATCCCTCCAGCACTTACCAGAAGAGAGTGAAGACCTTGAAGAAGCAAAGGAAACCGAGGAAGCCCCAGTTCCAATCACAGTAATGTGTGCTGATGTGAGACAAGCACTCCTTACATTATGAAAGGTAATGGAACAGAGGAAAGACATTGCTCCTGACTGCCGGCTGATTAAGACAACAGAGTGAGACTGGCATAGAAACATAGACTGTGATGGCAGAAAAGGCCAGTCCAGCCCATGCAGTCTGCCCAAGTAAGGTAAGGCAAAGGTACACGTTGCCGCAGAGAAAGCAACAAAAAATAATGGCTGTCCTAACATGGAGAACGAAAGTGAGGAAAACTAAAAGGGGAGTAGAAGCTTTTAAGAACGTTTTGTAAAATAAATAAGTTATGTTTGAACCAGCAAGGCCACCCAAGCACAGTATGCAGCAATACACAGCCCTTTTCAGTAGTCTGCATCCCCTCCTTGTACACTCTCTGTAGCATTGACATGCTGAACGTGAAAACAGTTAAAATGAAAGTTAAATCCAAACGACATCTTCAGTAAATACAGTAATGTACACTAATGATGGTTTCACTCAAAAAATTACATCCCCACATTAACACTGTCACATAAAGTACATAAACTCCAGAGTAGACATGGAAGTGCCCCCTGGTGCATATGACAGACATAGTCCATACTGGACAAAACCTCGATGCACAGACAAGTCTATTCTAAGCAGCTTTCACTGTATCACATATCACTTACGCTAAAAGTAGAGGTAGATGGGCTGGCAGTATAGCATAGAGTAACGAGTTGTGAATGAGCTTGGTACATCCAGCAGACCACAGTTTGATTCCTACAACCTCAGCTTGCGTACTGTGTGACTGAACAAGTCAGTTGACCGCACCAGTGCTCGTGGGTTGCCCTGAAAACAGGCACCTGTGGGTAGTGGGCTTTACCCAGTTACCAGAGAATTAACAAAAAAAAATGTATTTCCCCTTCAAAGGTCAGCTGAGACATGTCATAAATATGCACAGAGATAGTCAATCACAGAAGCACACTCAGTCATGCTGTCATACACACATGCCATTACTCAGGAAAGGTAACTCATTTGGTTTTCTATAGCGCCTTAGATACACATGTATTATACAAGCCCTTAGGAGTAGTAACAGCAGCCATTAACCACACAGAGGGTGACTGAGGGGGCATGGCCTAACCTGTGAAGATGGCGAATGCTTGATTTCTGGGCTCCCTTCAAGAACAACCACAATCCGCACACAATCGTGGACATCTTGCAGTCATCTTTATTACATTTACAGTAGCCTAACTCTTAAAAATCATGAGCGGCCAGGGAACGCGAAAGAAATAACCAGGTGACACTTACAGTCTGTGGAACTAAACAACCTTGGGCCTATCTCCTGACACCCACACAAGAGCTACCAACATGGCAGAAGGGAGCCCTGAACCGGCAGCTTTATCAAATGGCCCTAACAAGGAAGCCTGCTTCTTGCCTCCATAAATAATCTCAGAACTGAAGTACAGATTTACAGACATGTTGACAAAGATCCCTCATCTGACAGGGGTCCCGGAGGGTCTCAAAGAAGCCACAGCTGCATATGAAACGAGGACTGTCGAGGTAGAGGAGAGTGGGGATGGTAGAAAATCAAATTGTCCACTGGGCCCAGAAGCACAAGCAGTTACAGGTCGCTGTGACATCATTGATGGTCCAAGTTGATGACCAGGAAAACCAGGCCAGATGCTTGAATGTATGAATAGTTGGGCTGCCGGAGGGAAAAGAAGGCACCAGTCTCATGGAATACATGCACAAATTGCTGGTGGAGCATCTGGAGCATGGGGTGGAAAGAGTGCTCCGTACCCCTGTAGGAAAACCTAGAACTGGAGACAGCCCCGACACTACCTAGTAAAATCCTCAGATAGCCCGACCGAGAGGTTGTTCTGAGGGCTGCACAAGCCAACGGCCCAATACAATTAAAAGGATCAAGAATTATGTTTCCCCACGAGGGTATCGGTTACTTCAAAAACTAAAAAATAAGGTGAACACAGTATCCCAGCTTCCATCTTGAGAGGCGGATTCTCTTAGTGAAAACCAGTCAGTACTTCAGAATTCCAAGTGGTGAATGGTTAGCATGGCTGATCTATAACAGGAGCCACATGCATCCTGTGCATTGCAAAGTAGGATGAATCATTCTCCTCCACCCCAAAGACCATAGGGGAATGCTTTCTCTATCTTAAAATCCCTCCTCTATGACTTCTCTACTTACTACAGCAGTTTGCTGCTGATCCCAGGCTAATCCACTACCCCCCTTTACTGCCCTGTTTTATTGGTCCACTTCTCCCTCTGACTAGACCCCTGTTGTACTTGCAATCTCCCTTCCCGCCCTCATTTTGCTGCCAGTTGCACTTTGCTAATTATTGCAGTTGAAATGCTATATAATATATGGACAGTGTCTATTAACTCCTGTTTTCAGTCAGTTTATAACCTGATAATCACATCGTTATTACATCAGTATGCTCTAAACCTTGCTTAACTGGGTCATAATGATGGGATTACAGAATAGAATGTCACCACCTGTCCAAATTCTTGGAAAGGAAAGGTGATATGCTGCTTGGACGTTTGTTCAAAACATACACATTCCATTCAGATAGTTATAGACCCACTGCAGTACAGAGCGCAATAGCGAATTTCAGCACTTCAGTTGCTCAACATTCAAACCAGGAGGCTTTCATACCCGAGCAGGAGAACAAACACACATTGAGAAAAAAAAAACTTTATTTTTTTTCCCCTCACAGTAGCTAGTTTTTCCATACACTATAAAATACAATGCCTGAGTAACAGTGGTCGACCACGGACGTAATCATCCTCTTCAAACAACATGAAGTCTTGCTGTATTCTGACAATATGCAGTATGCCCCAGCACTAGAACTGCTCCGGAGAACAAAGTTAACTGTATACAAGAGCATAGAACGTCGAGCTTGTGCTCGGTTCAAACCCCCTATCTGCTGCACTTCAAAGTGCAACCGTCAGATTCTTTACTCTGCCTGACTGAACAGTCGCTCTGGAGAGTTTCTCCTTCGCACAGTTCGGTTGGTAATCGTCGGTTCATTCCGCCTTTTACTTTGTGTTTTTCTCTCTTCAGATCACTGTCTGCTGTACCGTAAGCAGGTAGATTTTCTTAATTTTGATTCTGTGGAAATTGTAAAAAAAAAAAAAGAAAATGTTGGTGTGAAGGGGATTTGTTTGACCGGTTTGTCTGAACTGATCTTACTTCTGGTGCGTTTTTTCCTCCTGCTAGGTCGGTGAGGTTCCGGTACCGATCGGTTCTAAAAAAAAAAAGGAAAAAACAACTAATTTTCATTTTTTTTCCAATACCCATAGCACGGTTAGAAACCGATCGGTGTGTCTTGCTTGGCCTGAAGCCGAGTAAAAGGCAAGTTTTTCTTTAGGATGGCTGAGTCTGAGAAATCCAAGAAAAAACCAGGGCCCGCTGGGTTTCAGCACTGCAGTGTGTGTGGGGAGGCCTTTGCTAAGGCTGATCCTCACACCACCTGTGTTTACTGTCTGGGGTTTGACCACCTCGATTCAGACTGCCAGATTTGCAAACATTTTCCCAAATCCACCCTGGAAAAAAGAATGGGCAGGCTGAGGGAAAAGGAGGCCGAAAAATCTGTTGATCTGGATGGCCAGCCCGGTTCGGTTCTTACTGAACCAGAGGAAGTGCCCCCTGACCAGGGCCAGTCTTTCTCGGGCAAAAGGAGAGACGATCCCGAGGGGTCGGTTCCTACTAAGAGGAAAAGAAAGGACAAGTCGGCCAGTTCGGATCCAGAACCATCACGTCCAACCGCCGAAGAGATAGCCAGAGTGATTAGCATAGTAGAATCGCTCCGTCCAGTTCAAACGGATCCTGCACTGCAAACCACGCACCCGGTTTGGTCGGTTCCTCCGGTTCCCGATGATTGCCCAGAAGATTACTATGAACTGGATTGGGAGGTGGACGAGGATTTAGAAGACGACGAGGTTGCTGAGGAAGGTCTGGATGAGCCTATTGAACCGGACATCTCTCCAGTCAGACCTTCTGCGGTCTCCCTCCCCCCAGGCTTTCTGAGTCCCCATCCCACTTTGTGTTTTTCCAAAAAGTGGCAGAGACCCTCCAGCTCCCTTTGGGAGAGACTGTAGAGGAGTCCGAGGAGCCTAACTTTGTGGAGATGATGGATATCCCAGAGTCCAAAAGGTTGTTTATTCCCCTCCATAAGTCCTTTGGGAAGCAGACACACAAACTGTTAAACACTCCCAATTCTTTGCCTCCAGTGCGCAAGAGAATGGACAGGAGATACATGTTGTCAGGCTCTGACTCGGAGTTCCTTTATCAGCAATGCAGCCATGTTGGGGTAGTACAGGCTGCAGCCTGTGATAAGGCTGCCTTTCCTTTGGCTTCACAAATCCCAGATCAGGACTCCAGGAGGATAGATGCCATGGCCAAAAAACAGTACTTGGCATCTTCCCTGGGACTCAGACAGGCGAATTACATGGCCCATGCAGCCAAATACCAAAAGTCCAGATGGGATACTGTTTTGGAACTGGCCAACAAGGATTCCCCCCCGAGTAGCCAGAGAGCTGCAGGAGGTGGCTGCTGACGGGATTGAGGCATCAAAAGTCCAATTTCATGCTGCGGTGGACTCCAATGATGTTTCATCAAGAATTATGGCAACATCTGTGGCTCTTCGGAGAATGGTCTGGCTCAGATGTACTAGCCTATCACAGGATAACCAGGCTAAGGCTATGGATTTCCCTGCAGAAGGTAATTCTCTGTTTGGGGAGCAGACAAAGAATTGCATGAAAAAAATGGACGCGTATAGGACCACCTATAGAATGCACTAGCCAAGGAAAGGCAGGCTACTTCTCAGAAGCAGCATTCTAGGGGCAGGGGTAGGCCTTTTTACCAGGCAAAGGCCTCTTCTCCTTTTCCTCAGAGGGGCTTCTTCAGAGGGAGAGGCAGAGGGGGATGAGCAGAGCTGCATCCTCCTCTCAGTCCAAGGCTCCTGCCAAGCAGACACCCTGATGTGTCAGCCCGGGTCGACTCCCCCTTTCCAGTAGGAGGCAGACTGGCTTACTGCTTCCTGGCCTGGAAGTCTGTTACCTCGGACAAGTGGGTCCTGGAGGTAGTAAGCCAGGGACTGGCTCTCAGCTTCAGAAAATTTCCAAAGCTGAGGGTCAGGTCTTTTCCACCTGCAAACATCTCCGAAACCATTGCCCTAGAGGCAGAGGTTTCCTTTCTGCTGGCTCTCAGAGTCAGAGAGAGAGTTTCTCCTATTCACTGGGGCAAAGGCCTGTACTCCAGGTACTTCCTTACCCCAAAAAAGACAGGGGAGTGGCGACCCATCCTAGGCTTAAGGTTTTTAAATAAACACCTGCTCAAGCCAAAGTTCAAAATGGTGCCTCTGGGATTAATCCTTCCCTCTCTGAGACCAGGAGACTGGCTAGCTTCCCTGGATCTCAAGGATGCCTATTTTCACATTCCCATCAGGTGCTCCCACAGAAAGTATCTCTGGTTCGAATTGCCCTCAGGTCATTACCAGTTCAGAGCAATGCCCTTCGGGCTAACATCAGCTCCAAGGGTGTTTACGAAATGCCTAGCACCAGTAGTAGCATTTCTCAGGAAACAAAACATTGCCATTTTCCCATTTCTGGACAACTGGCTCGTGGTAGGGCAGTCTCCAGACCAGGTCAAGTCAAGCCTGCAAGTCATTCAGCACTTGCTAACCTCTCTAGGTCTTCTCTTTAATCTTTAAAAATCAGTACTCGAACCAGTTCAGCTCCTCAACTTCATAGGAGCGGACCTGGACACTGTTCAGGCAAAGGCTTTTCTTCCCCTAGCAAGGGTAAAACAGATCTAGCTTCTTCCTTCCATCCTCTGGTGTCTCGGCCAGCAAGGCACTTTCTTCAGCTCTTGGGCCACATGGCAGCCTCCACTGCATTGGTCCAAGGAGCCAGATTTCAAATGAGGGACATCCAGTTCCACTTACGGGTTTATTGGTCTCAGAAGAAGGACCCTCTGACCAAACTAGTTCCAGTGTCTCAGACTTTGATCCAGGCTCTCCAGCGGTGGTTGGATCAAAGCAACTTCAGACAAGGAGTCCCCTTCATCTCCCAGTCTCACTCAGTCATTCTGACCACAGATGCCTCTCTCCTGGGCTGGGGTGCTCATCTGGAAGACCTCACAGTTCAGGGATTGTGGTCTCCTCAGGAGTACCTACTTCACATCAATCTTCTGGAGTTCAGGGCAGTGTACCTGGCTCTACTAGCTTTCTCAGAGTCAGTTCAGAACAAGGTGGTTCAGGTCAGGACAGACAGTACCACCACCATGTGGTACATCAACAAGCAGGGAGGCACTTGGTCTACGGCCCTGTGCACGGAAGCCATGAAATTGTGGCCTCTGGCTTATTCTCTACAGACACCCCTAGTAGCAGTTCACCTTCCAGGGAAAGACAATCTGCTAGCAGATGCTTTGAGCAGGATTTCTCAGGGCCATCACGAATGGTCCCTGGATCCTCTGGTTTTGAAAAAGATTTTCCTGAAATTGGGCACTCCTCAGATAGACCTATTTGCAGCCCCAGACAATCACCAACTTCCTCTCTTATGTTGCAGACCCCCAGTCTTGGGCTCAGTCCCTCAGGATGCTCTTTTGCTGGATTGGAAGGGGAACTTTCTGTATGCATTCCCCCCATTTCCCCTGTTATTCAAAGTTCTGATCAAGATAAGGTCACAGTCTTGCAAAGTGATCCTGATTGCTCCAGATTGGGCCAGACAGCCTTGGTATCCTCTCTTACTGTCACTGGTGATTCATCCTGCTATGGTTCTCCCCAAGAGTCACAATCTGTTAACTTCCTCTCAGGGGAAAATTTGGTTCCCCAATCTTCAGTCTCTCAACTTCAGGGCCTGGTTCTTGAAGAGCTAGAGTATGCTGATATGAATTTGTCCCAAGGGGTTTGGGATATTCTTAAAGCCTCTAGGAAACCTGCTACTAGGAAAACTTACAACTCCAAATGGAAGAGATTTAGCATTTGGTGTTTGGGTAAGCACATTTCTCCAAGCACTGCTGACCTGTCTACAGTCCTTGACTATATGGTTCGCCTTAACAGCTTAGGTCTCAGACCAGCCACCCTCAGGGTTCAGCTGTTTCTGCTTTCCTGTTGACAGGAAAGCCCGCTTCTCTGGCATCCCATCCTCTTTTCGGCAAGTTTTTCAAGGGACTCCTCCATACTAACCTTCCTTTCAGAGATCCCATTCCTTTTTGGGATCTTAATATTTGCATTGCTCAGCTTATGCAGCCACCCTTCGAGCCCTTAGAGCTTAGCAGAGCTTAAGTACTTGACCTGGAAGGCTGTATTCTTGGTAGCTGTCACCTCTGCCAGGCGCATCAGTGACTTGCAAGCTCACTCAGTGAAGCCTGATTTTTCTCATTCCATAGGGATAAGGTGGTTACGGACTTTCATTTAAATCAGTCCATGACCCTTCCTGTTTTCTTCACTGACCATTCCTCTTCAGGGGAGAGGAGATTACACAGTCTGGATGTTAAGAGGGTCCTTAGCTATTACATTGAGCATACTAAGGCCTTTAGATGTGGCTCTTCTCAGCTGTTCCTCACTTTTGGTGAAGTGGGAAAAGGCAGGCCAGCTACTAAAAGAAGTATTGCCAGGTGGATTGTCTCCTGTATTCAATTCTGCTATGAAAAGCTAGGAAAGACTCCTCCCTCAGGCCTAAGGGCTCATTCGACTAGAGGCACAGCAGCTTCCCTAGCCGCTGCCAGAGATGTACCTCTGTTAGAGATCTGCAAAGCAGCCACCTGGAAAACAGTCCACACATTTACCAAGCATTACTCCTTGGATGTTCAGGCCAGGAGTGAGGCTAGATCTTCCTGGACATAAGTCTCCACCACTCATTCACACTAGTGGGATCTGCGCCGGAGGCACTAGGACCCATCGGGAGCAAACTTTTTGCTGGAGGTGACGAGAGATGGCGCGCGGGCATGGCCATGAGCAAGTAGCTCGTCACGGTAATGACTATCTCGGCGACGCACCCTCCAACCGCCTCAGTTCCTTTTTTTCCGCCGTCAAGTGCGCTTCAGTGACAACGTCGCTCTCCTGTCGGGAGTCAAACTTCAAACTAGCGCATAGTTTTCAGTTTATTTTTTTGTAATTTTATCTCGATAGTAGTATCGCTTAATTTTATTCTATTTCTGTTATATTTTAAAATTTAACTTATAGTAAAGAAGTCTCGGCCTACTGGATGGAGTCTACCATGAGCAGGTCAGGTGACGGTAGGGAGACTTCGTATGAAAGCTGTTCAGTCAGTCGGGCTGGGTCCGGTCAGCCCTCTTCCCCTCAGCGGGGTTCCGACAACGGTCAGTCCGATGCCCAGGGGAATGGGCGGTCCCCCCCCGGCATAAAAATAAACGGTCGCATTCTCGGCACCGTTCCGCCTCGAGCTCTTCTTCGGCCCACAGGTCAAAAAAGAGAAGGCATCACTCGAGGTCGCCCTCTGATACGTCTGCACGTCGACGGTCGGTTATCGTACCTAGTTGCCGGTCTCCTCCTTCGGAGTCGCCAACTTCCGGTTTCCGCCGTCTTCGACATCGGAGCCCCACCCCGCCTATAGGTAGGGCTCCAGATGAGCAGTTTCATCAGTGGGCCGCTCTTATGGAGCGATGGGCTCGGAGGTTGGTTCTTCTGCCTGGCTCGGTTGCCCGACGCCGGGCTCGTCAGGCGTCAGGCGAGGCGGTTGGACCTTCCTAGTCAGCTGGCGCCTTCTTGGTGCCAGCGACTCCCTTAAGTGTCCCCCCTCACATGGCTGCGGGCGCAGGGGCCACACCGATGCCCTTATCTCCTGGTTTTTTCCCTTCTCTTGCTTTCCAGGTTCCAGGGGTGTCCTCGGCGCCTTCCACGGCGTCGCTGCACTTGTCGGCGCCGCAGGGCCTTGCGGCGCCACCCGCGCCCGCTGGGTCTTCGCGGCGGTGTGTGACGGGTCTCGCCCGGCGCCCGCCTCAGTGCCTGTGTGTCTTCAGCAGCGCCACCGGGGCGTCGCGGTGCCGCTTGCAGTGCCATGGCGCTTCTTGGCATGCCGTGCGCCTCGCGGCGCCGTTTTCGACTCCTTTCGCCTCCTCGGCGCGGGGCCCTAGGGACTCTCCCTTTCTATCTGCTCTTTCTTCTTCTCCTATTTTCCTCCTTTCCTGTCAAACAGTCCTTCCTGGACTATCAGGAGATGATGTTGAGCCTGACCCAGACCTTCGGTTGGGTGATGAAGTGGAGGAAACAGGATCGTTCACCGCTACAGAGCCTGTGGTGAGGACCTATCCTTTAAGTCTCTGTTGAGGAACCTGAGATCCACTCTTTCTCTCCAGACTACGGACATCGATCCTGGGAAAATATTAAGACTCCAGTATCTTCATGCTTGGAGATCCCTGATTTGACTCCTCCGATTCAACCCTCCTTGAGGCGCTGTCTCAAATGGTATGGAATAATCCTGCTCTTATTCCTTAGTGGCTAAATCCATTGATAAAAATATTCAGCTCCCAAGGATCGTCCCATTTTGGCATCCCAAGCCTTTGCGGATCCTATTGTAGTCCTGGCAGAGAGAATGACAGTTCGTTCTTCCTCAAGCTACTACAGCTCGACCTATTAACAAAGAGTCTCGTAAAATTGATACATTAGGTAAGAGAGTCTTTGCTGCCTCCACTTTAAGTATGCATATTGCCAGCTATCAAGGCTATTTTTCTCAGTATGAGTATATCCTGTGGCACTCTACGAAACGAATGGTTGAAGCTCTTCCAGATTCCGACTCCAAGTCAGAGCTCCTTCTAACCGTTATCAGAGGTATTGAGTCCAATAACCAACAGGTCAAAGCCGCCATGGGCGCTTTCGACACTGCTTCTGGTTCAGCAACCCGCGGGTATTTGTACTCAGCGCCATTCCTGGCTGCGTACTTCTGGCTTCTGAATGATGCTCAGCAGCAGGTAATGGCGTTGCCCTTTGATGGCTCCTATCTTTTGGGCCTCAGGTAGAGCAAGCCCTAGAGGCCACTCAGAGACTAGGTCGGCCATTAAGTTGGCTGAACCCCGCCTACCCCTCTCGGGGGCATGTAGATAGCGTCAGTTTCATAGTCGCCAGTCCTTTCGTGGCAGAGGCAGAGGAAACTGCAAAGCCAACCTGCCCAACCTCAAAGAAGGCGCAGAGCAAGCACAGGGCCCAAAGCCCCCAGCGCTACCTTATGAATTGCGCCCCAGTTCCATCCACACTGCCCGAGATGGAACTTCTCCTCGTGGAGGTGCTCTGATGTACTTCTACAATCAGTGGAAGTCCATAACCTCAGACAATTGGGTCCTTCGGATAATTCGCGAGGGTTATTCTCTCAATCTTTTGGAAACCCCGAATTGCCCTCCCAAGCGACAACCCAGGTTGTCGACCTCTCAGTCAGACCTCCTCACCACCGAGATCCAGGGCCTTCTAAACAACAGGCAATAGAACTGGTGCCCCGCATCAGCGAAACACAGGTTCTACTCCCATTACTTTCTGGTTCCAAAGAAATCTGGGGATGCACCCATTCTGAACCTCAGAAAGTTAAACAAATTCCTCCCCAGGAGAAATTCAAAATGATTTCCCTAGGTACCCTGTTACCTTTGCTGCATCAACACGACTGGCTAGGCCTCCCTGGATATGCAGGGCGCTTACCAGCATATCCCATCCACCCGACCCATCGCAAATTCCTGAGGTTTGTAGCTCTGGGTCAGCATTATCAGTTCAGAGTCCTGCCTTTTGGGCTATCTCGCGCTGCTGAGTTTTTACAAAGTGTTGTGCAGTTCTCATAGCGCATCTCAGGAAGCTTCGGACTCCAGTGTTTCCCTACCTAGGCGATTGGCTCCTAGCGAGTCCTTCAGCCAAGGGACTCTGGAAGCTGTTCAAGCGACCTCTCGCCTTCTTACGTCCATGGAGTTCTGCTAAATCTGAAGAAGTCACAACTGCAGCCCTCCCAGAGGCTCCTTTCATAGGGACTCTTCTGGACACCTCTTCCATGAGGCTTTCCTTCAGAGGACAGAAGACTCGACATCCTTCAGATGGCCCATTACATCGGGCAGAACCGATCGGTCGCAGCTCTCTCGATACAACGTATGTTGGGTCTCATAAGGTCCTCAGTGTTCACTGTACCCCTAGCTCGGTTACACATGAGGACCACCAATGGATGCTCTCCGCTCAGTGGTCAGCGACCTCTTACCCCCAGTCTTATCCCATCAAGGTGGCGGAGCCCCTCGAAGGTCTCTCACCTGGTGGTCTCAAGAGAGCAATCTCCTGGAAGGATTCCCTTTGCTCCTCTGGATCATCAGATCTCCATCACCACAGGCGCATCGCTAATGGGATGGGAGCTCACTGTCTCTCTCCACACTCAAGGTGTATGGACTCAGCTCGAAACTCAGCTCCACATAAATGTCCTGGAGATGAGAGCGGTCCTCTATCGATCCGGCGTTGAAGGATGTTCTTTGTCACAGAACATTCTCCTTCAAACGGACAACAAAGCTGTGATGTATTACATCAACAAGCAATGAGTGCTCACTCTTATCCCTTTGCAGGGAAGCAATGAGAGTGTGGGAGTGGTGCTTGGAGCACAAGTCTCTAATTCAGCGGTATATCTGCGGGTGTACAAAGCGACTTAGCAGATCACCTCAGCAGGACGGAGGCAGACCCTCACAGGTGGTCTCTCGACCCAGCCCGTAGCTCGGTCACTGTTCGAAGAGTGGGGACTCCAGACCTGGACCTTTTGCATCCCCACTCAATGCAAAACCTCTCTTCTGCTCCAGAAATCCAGGGCCTGGCATTTTCTGTCAGGATGCGTTCAGGCTGCGGTGGACAAACGCTTTCTCGCGCCTTTCCACGCTTCCTTTAATTCAGAGTTCTCCTCAAGTTCAGTCTCAGGGGACCAAGATGATTCTCATTGCTCCTCTGGCCTCGGCAACTATGGTTTCCTCTACTCAACAGTATGTGGTAGCCTCTCGAGACCACTTCCCTTGCAAATCAATCTTTTGACTCAGGGTTCAGTTGGTCCACCCCAACCTGAGGTCACTTCACCTTCATGCTTGGCTCCTGAAGAGGTAGAAGTGAACCGGTTTAACGTCTCGTAGAGTCTCAGGCGATCCTTCTGGCTGCTTCGGAAGCCAGCTACCCGAAACTACGCTTCTAAGTGGAAGCGCTTTTCTCTCTGGTGTGCAAAGTCCTCTTGGAATCCCTTTTCTGTCCTCCAGACAAGGTTCTGGAGTACCTTTTGGACCTATCAAACTCAGGTCTCCAGTACTCCACGGTTAAAGTTCACCTTAGTGCCATTTGCGTTCCATGAGCGGTTTCTTCCTTGTCTCTGGCTCAGTTACCTATGGTGAAGAGATTTCTTAAGAATTCTGCATACCAGACCCCTGTTAGACGTCCGGTCGCAGCCTGGGACATTAACCTTGTGCTAGACATGCTCACTCGGAAGCCTTTCGAACCCCTAGCTACCTGTGAGCTAAAATTTCTTACCTGGAAGACAGCCTTCCTAGTGGCCATTACCTCAGCCGCAGGGTCTCTGAGATACATGCCCTGGTTACGGACCCTCCGTATACTGTGTTCCATAAGGACAAAGTAGTTCTTCATACTCATCCTAAATTTCTTCCCAAGGTTGTGTCAAATTCCATCTAAACCAACCTCTGGTGCTTCCCTCTTACTTGCCAACTTCCAAAATGAAGGAGAACGGTCTCTTCATTCCTTGGATATTAAGAAACCTTATGATTCTACTTAGATAGAACCAAGAATTTTCATAAGACTTAGCAATTGTTTGTTTCCTTCAGCGAGACCTGGCTGGGTCAGCCTGTCGTTATCAGATGCATCTCATCATGGTTAGTGGCATGTCTTCGACATTGCTATTCCATGGCACAGGTTAAATTGGAAGGTAGAGTGTCGCTCACTCTACTAGAAGCGATATGGCATCCTAGTGGAAATTCGCAATATTTCAATTGCGAATATCTACCAATGCACGCCACCTAGACTCAGTGCATACGTTCATTAAGCATTATGCACTGGATGTTGTGCCAAGGCGTCATTCGCCTTACAGAACTATCCCTTAATGGACTTCTGTCCTGAGTGTGAGCTCTGGCTCCCTGCAGCCCCTTTGGGGGATTATCAGCATGGTACTCTCCCACTAGTGTGAATGAGTGGTGGAGACTTATGTCCAGGAAGATATGAGAAATTACGTACCTACCGTAATTCTTGATCTTCTTGGTGAGTCTCTCCACTCACTCGACCTCTCCCTCTCCCGAGCTCACCGCTGTGTTGGTCTTCACTCCCTCAAATCTTTGGGCCGTGAAGACTTCTTTGCTGACCCTTCTTACGGGTCGTCCGTACTATCTTATGTCCGTTTTTAAGGTTAGGTTTACTCTTTATGTTAGTTCGCTGCACCTCCTTGGTAAAAAGGTACCTGAGGCGGTTGGAGGGTCGTCGCCGAGATAGTCATTACTACTTGTAGCCACTGCTCATGGCCGCCATCTCTCGCCGACCCTCCAGCAAAAGTTTGCTCCGATGGGTCCTAGTGCCTCCGGCGCAGATCCCACTAGTGTGAATGAGTGGTGGAGACTCGTCCAAGAAGATCAAGAATTACGGTAGGTACGTAATTTTCATGTTTGGCACGGCATTACTGCAGGTCCTATTCCCTAAGTAGGTTCTGGTCCCTCCTCCTGGGAGGTACTGCTTGGTAGTCTGCATATTGTCAGAATACAGCAAGACTTCATGTTGTTTGAAGAAAAATTACTCACCTTTAGTAACTGTATTTCTTCTAATGGAGTCTTGCTGTATTCTGACCTCCCCCGCCTCCCCTCTCAGAACCTAGTTTTTTGGGTGTGGGCTGGCAGGTGCAGTGTTGCACCCCAGAGGTGCACTGGCTCTCTTCCCTGTGGGGAGAGAGGGTGTATAGTGTTTGTTTTTTCCTTTTTAAGTGTGTTTCACTACCTGCATTTTTTGTATTGGGGTCTTAGACTTGAGTCTCTGGGACCCTTTGTGTTACTTACCTTGTTGGTTATAGTGTTTTTCTTACAATTTCCACATAGTAGCTGTAGTTAGTCAGTTTGGCTCGTAAGAATCTGATGGTTGCACTTTGAAGTGCAGCAGATAGGGGTTTGAACCGAGGACGAGCTCAACATTCTATGCTCTTGCATAGAGTTCACTCTTTGTTCTCCGGAGCAGTTCTAGTGCTGGGGCATACTGCATATTGTCAGAATACAGCAAGACTCCATTAGAAGAAATACAGTTACTAAGGTGAGTAATGTTTTCTTGCAGTTGCCATGACAAATGTAAACTTCTCGAGCTGCGCACTTGAGGTTTACTTGGTTGTCCTGGCAACGGCTTGAGGCGATTACATCGTGGTTAACCACTTTATCCTCTATGATTTGCACTACTTGTGCTTCCTCTCAGTTGCCTACTGCATTATTTAGCATTTTATAATTATTTTACAATTGTAACATTACTGGTGTAACTTATTACTGCACTCTTCATATCCCCTTCTCTCCAGGACACATCTGGAAATGAGCTGTTAGTGCAGTATGTTATCCTGGTAAACTCTTGAAATAAATACATACCTAAATAAGTGTTCTTACCAGATTTTATGTACATCAGACGCCTGCCCTAATGAGCAACAATAAAATAATTTTGCTGATTAGGCCTGCCTTCCAGAAATTCCACAGGTGATGCAAGGAAATCCAGATAAAGACATCCAGTGAACAGAGGTGATAAAGGCTGTTGGAGATTTTTTTTGGGGGTGGCACTGGCTCCTAATGGACTGCCTGTTGATTTCTACAAGATATTCCTGGAGCACCTCTGGGAGCTTTTATGGGGAGTGTTTAAGGAATGCATGGAAAGAGGTGTGCTAACCCCCGCCATGTGCTCAGCTGCTGTTGTCTTATCAAAATCCAGGAACGATCCTAGGCTTTGCCTTTCCTACCATCCAGTTTCCTTGTTAACAGCTGACTATAGGATAGTTGCCAAAATGCTGGCAGGTCGATTGGAGCTGGCTCTCCCAGGGTTGAGACATCCATACCATGCTGGATTCCAGAAGGAAAAACAGGGGAAGGCCAGCAAATGCAGACATTTGAACGTACATTGGCATTGGATGGTGTGTGGGTGAGTGGGGGTGGGGGGGCAGATCAGGGATTGTGGCTCTTGACTAGGAGAAAGCATTTGACCACATGGAGTGGGAGTTCATGCACAGCACTCTAGAGAGATTTAGGAGTCAGAATGCTATACTCCCAGCCTTTAGTACAGGTAATGACTTCTGGCCAGCTTTCTCAACCATTTGAGCTAACTGTGGTACAAAACAAGGGTGCCCCCTGTCCTCCCTGCTTTACTTCTTGAGTCTGGAGCCACTGGCAGCAGCACTGCAAAACTAGACAGACATAAATGGTCTCCAGCTAGCAGACACTGACAATAAAGTGGCACTGTTTGCAGATGACCTCTTGTGCAACAAGCACTACCCAAAATAGCAGCTGTACTGTCCGAATATAGAGCGGTTGCTGGCCATAAGATCAGTTGGGGGAAGTGAGCATGTGTACCTGGGTGGGAAGCAACCCGTACCCTCGAAGAGTAATTGTCTTAATATCAAAGAGGTTACAGAACTTAAGTACTTGGAGGTCATAATTCCCAACAGGGTCCCCAGATTGTTTAAATTGAACTTTCCTCTTCTTCTAAAAGAGATCAAAACAGAACTGAAGAGCTGGGCAATGGGCATCACTTCCACTGTCCATAACTGGTAGAGTTAACAGTGCCAAAATGTGCACCTTACTAAAACTCCTATACCAGTTCAATCCCTGTCCAGAAAAACCCTGGTTCAGTTCTTCACTCTGCTAAATAGCTTCATATCTGCCTTTCAGTGTTGGAATACGGGAACTGTGGTGAGGAGAACAAACTACGAATGACATGGGAGGCCTGTCCTTGCCCAGCATAAGAAGCAAGATGCACCCCCAGCTACATAAGAAAAAAGAATACCACTTGGACGGATCACTAATTGAGAATGGACTGAGCTCCACCCTTATACATATAAAGATTGGTAAAGTTAAAATGCTCTTACCAGAGCCACTATGCATGCTTAGGTTGCTACGCACAGACTTAGTGAACAGACAACAGTCGTATCTGCCCAAGCCTCACTCTGTCAGGCATTCAAAATGTGACAGGGTATTGTGTTTTCTTACACCAGGGAGTATTGAGGTGGCATGAAAAGGGACTTTTGAGAGTAGGAGAGCCATATGAAGGTGGAACTGTAAAATCCTTTGTATCTCTGAAAGATGACTAGTCTGGAACCAGTGGACTTCTTTGTGAGTGCTTGAGAATGAGACCGTTATTTCTAGCTAAGATGGGCACTCTGAATGAGACCCCAGTGCTTTCCCCTATTGAAAATGTGGTTCTGCATCCTCATCCATCCACAGAACCCTCTTAGCATATTACAGACTAATGCTGAATGCTGCCCCAGACCCTCTGAGTAACATCAAAGGCAAATGGACTGATGACTTGGAAGTAAAAATGTTTGCTTGCATGTAGACTAGAGCATTCCAGCACGCTCAGCAGAGAAACTACAACTTCCTCAATAGAGCAAACTTTATCTATAGTAAGCTACTTACAATGAAACCAGACGTGGATCCTAAATGTTTCAGGTGTCCTGTGGAGGATGGCACATTCATACACCTGGCACTCACCTGTCCTTTTGGTGGAATATGCATAGGACATTGGAGAAGGTAGTGGGCCAAAACTTGCCATCACCCCTGCTGAACTGCTTCTTGGAGCAGAGGCCCCAGCAGTGCTGAACAGAGAGTGCCCGCCTGGAGACTGACACTACTCAATGCTAGGCGTGCAGTTGCCCAGCAGTGAATGAGCACCACCCCGCCCAGTTTTGCACAGTGGTCAAAAATGTGTATGAATGTCTCAGAATAAAAAAAAAAAAAAAAAAAACCTCAGTACCATGCCAACAGTCAGAAGAATATATTTTCAAAAATCTGGGATCCAGTTATACAAGCAGTAGAGATTTTCCTATATAGGACAACTATAGTTTTAGGGTTTCATGCTTGACTATAATGTATATGCTGATACATGTATTCCCGGACTATGCTGTATACACAGAAAAATCCTTACTGTATACATTTTGATGTTTCGCTGAATTAACTGCTGTCACCACATATGGTTTGTTTTAAATGTAAAATGTTAATAAAAATTATTTTACAAAAAAAACCAAGGGAGGTTGAGAAACACTCGTGGCTACACAGTGAATTAGTGATGACTGTTGGAGTCAAACCTAGGTTTCCAGGTTCACAGCTCGACAACGTTTAACTAGTTGACTGTGACTGCCTCCCATGAACTCTCACACACATGCTGGCACATACACAGTCATACATGTCCACGCTGTCCTACATAGGCACATGCTGATGCACCGGGCCCCTAGTTCTCTACCACTGCTGCACTGATTTGTGACATGGCTCCAATTAGGCTATATCCTTATGGAGTGTGTCTCCTTCAAATAGACCCACTCTTTGGCCTTAGGCTGGAGCTGCTAGGACCCAATGGAAAAATTGATCTCATAGGGTTGTTGCCACCGACGTATGGACCTGTTGTGCGACTGGTTACGCTTACTCCGACACCGTATAAGGATACGATGGGCACAACTACCTCAGTTCCTTTTTCACCACAGACGAGTTTGCAGCATGGGAACTAGAACTCCATCTTGGGATAGCATTGTTCTTCTTAGTTTCGTTTTATTGCAGTATCTGTATGTTCGGTAGGTCTCTGCTTTTGAACCTGCTGCCACAGAAAGAAAACTGTACGATCAGACTTGCATGGTCACTGTCTCTTAAGAATCTGTGGCCTTTCCACAGCGTGACTACTTGTCACCATTCCTTCACCCTGTCAAAATTGACAAGGGGCTCCTGAGCAGAGAAGGTACAGTATTGGAGGTCCTTTGGCCCTTGCCCTTCAAGAACATGAAAATCAAGCTCCAGTATTCAGCTGACTACTACCTCTGTTTGGGCACAGCAGTCGAGCTCCATTTTGCAGTTGATTGTGACTCCATCCCCTCGGGGTGAGAAATGGCTACTGAGGGTATGCTATGGGGTGGCAGTACCAGCATTTTTTTCACTGCTGTAGGGTCTCTCTCCACAGGGTGTTCCCTCGCCTCTGCTGTAATTCATACCACAGGTGGCTTGCAGTTGTTACAGCTGTTACAGGCTCCAACCCAGCCTTTTCCAGGCCGTGGGAATGGGATTTTCATGAAGTGTAATCAAGCTTTTTCCTGTTCTTGCCCCACGTTTCTGCAGTACATATGTTGTCCTTCATTTACTTGGTCAAGGCTCTGCTTCCAGTCTCACTCCAACCCTCAGTGGTTTTTCTTGACACTGAAGTTGATGTAGCTTTTGCTTCAGTCCCAGGTCCCTGCAGTGGATGTGTTCTCCCCGACACCGGCCCTGTTGCTGGATGTTTGGGTTCAGACAATGCCCTTAGTGCCACATTCACAGTATCTGGTACTGGGAGCTCATGTCCTGTCACAGTCTTTGGTGCTGAGCCGTCAGCTTCTGGTGTTGAGAACCCTGTGAGCAGTGGTTTTGGTAGTTTCAGACCCTTCATGGGCTCCCACTTCAGCATCGCTTTTTACACTAGACTTAGGTGGGGTTTTTATTTCATCCTTATTGCCGAGCCTAGATCTGGTGACTTTTCCTCTGCCTGTTCAGCTGAGCATCATATCCTCTGTACAAAGCCGCCTACTGGAGGGATACTCTGAGATGGTCTCATGGAGTACTTGCTAGTTCCTAACATTTCATGCTGGAGTCCGAGATTAAGAGGCATAGGGACAGTGGTTGTATGGTTCAGGAGGATTCCGGGCACTGGGTCATGACTGGGAATCTGTTAGTGTATTGGCAAACATGACTTCAGAAACGTCTTCACAAGTAAACGGCTTTTATCATCTTTGACAAATCTATGAATGGCTTTGATGAATCTGGCTATTGATTGATTATAATGTTCATTGTCGTCTTGTTGTTACACTTAAAAGAAAGTTTAGATGCTGAGTCTCAGTAGGTGACTAACACTTTCAATCTCCTGTACCTGAAACTAGTATTTTAAAACGGTTCTGGAACCAAGACTTGA
Source organism: Neoceratodus forsteri (assembly GCA_016271365.2). Lineage (NCBI taxonomy): Eukaryota > Metazoa > Chordata > Ceratodontiformes > Ceratodontidae > Neoceratodus > Neoceratodus forsteri. The sequence continues at coordinate 22,958,016 of CM028132.1, read as the reverse complement.
AATAGGTTTTAGTTTTTTTCTGATATCTAAATAACTAGAAGTAAACTGGTATGTATTGTATACCAGTATGTAGTGCATGCCTTTAATTACTTTTCTGTTTTTTCTTTTTTTAGAGGAAAATTTGCAGTGGTTAAGAAGTGCATTGAAAAATCTACTGGAAAGGAATATGCAGCCAAGTTTTTAAAGAAGAGGCGACGAGGTCAGGATTGCAGAGCAGAGATCATTCATGAAATAGCTGTGCTTGAATTAACGAAACCTAATCCACGCGTGATTGATCTTTATGAGGTGTATGAATCTACCCACGAAATCATCTTGGTATTAGAATAGTGAGTATGCAGCAAAGTGTCAGATTTTTTCCTACTGAGCAATTCCATTGTGTTTTTTCCACCTTAAAATAGGTCTTACTGGTTAGGACAATTGCCTCTTGCTTCTGGAGATCCAAATTAAAAGCTCTTCTTAGTTCACTAGTAAAGTGTATTTGGTAGTCTATGCTCAAAAACTGCTGTAATTAGGTAGAGGGTGGGGACAGAGTGGTATCCGGTAATCCATATATCGTTGCCACAGTGATGGAAATACTGTGAAGACCGTTACAGTGACAAAATCGGCAATTCGTTGTAATGGTCTGTGGTATTGCCAACACTGCTGTCTCCGGGGATTTCGCCCCCTCCCCGAAACAACTCTGACTCAGAGTTGATAATCTATAATGCGGGGGTGCAGTGTGCAGAGCCCCCTGCATGGGGGGGTATGTGAGGTAAAGCCTCTTGCAAAAAACACTTGTTTCCCCATACGGTACAGTGCCATTTGACAGCATTGTGCCATCGCTGTAATGCCGATCGACAAAATTCATGTCAATGCGGCTTGGTGGAACCCCAGTAATCAACCTGCTATGATGAACCTCACAAGGGACAACCAAGTATGGTTCATGGGAAGAGGATGTGATTATCCTATATTACACTACATGTAGGATCTCTCTAGTAAAAATGCAGAGTTACAGTGGGTTTATTCCTCAGCAGAACTGCCTTATTGACCGCTGTCATTTTACCCCACAGTAAAGTAAAGGGAAATTACTGTAGTCATTTTAGCCAGAATAATGAATTCTGGTTGGTCAGGAACATAAAGCATAATAGTGATGGTACTTGGGCACAGTGGTCCTTTGCCAGAAAAGTGGATTAATGCAACTACTAAGGGGGCACAACAAATGAATAGGGTAGAGATTACAGCTGAGAAAGTGAGAAAAGGTTGGAGGCCCTTACGGTGTAGAAGGCATCAAGCCCTGATGGACTACACCCAAGAGTTTTAAAGATACTGGTGGCAGCACTAGCTGAGTTCCTGACCCAACTTTTTAATAGCTCATTGCTGTCTTGGGTAGTGCCAAGGGATTAGAGACTAGCAGATGTAGTCTCCGTACACAAGGGGATTGACGAGTAGGATCCCAGGAACTTCTGGACTGGCTGGTCAGCCTTCCCTCCATTGTGTCTTAGCTGATGGAAGCAACAGGAAAGAAAAACGCAGTAAATTACTTGGATGAAAAGGGGCTACAGGACATCAGTTAGCACAGTTTTGTGACAGGAAGACTGTGCCAGACCAACCTAATTGTATATTTTGATTGGTTCACTAAGGCATTGGATAACGGGTTTTATTTTTACTTTAATGAAGCATTTGACTCCGTGTCACACAGGATTCTGGTAATACAGCTGGAGAACCTAGGAGTGAGGGAGGTGGGGATTAGTCAGATGGATGTGAAAATATTAGGAGATGGGATTCAAATAGTGGCAGTGAATGGGATTAAATGGGGGGGGCATGAAGGTAACAAGTGAGGTACTGCAAGGGTCAGTCCTGGGACTTGTACTATTTACAGTAACATGTTTATATGGAATATAGGGGAGGGTATCCAAGGCAACATGCGTCTTTGTGCAGACGACACAGAACTTTGTGGCAGGGTGGACACTGAGGAGGGGGTGAGGGAACTTCAAAAGGATCTGGAAAACTAGACAGATGGTCAGAAATATGGTAGTTGAAGTTTAATGCCCCCCAAAAATGCAAGGTTATACACATTTAGGAAATGAAAACCCACGTACAGAATGCTGGATGGGAGGCATTCAACAAGCAACTTCAACAGAAGAGAGAGATTTGGGAGTTCTCATTAGTTACTCACAAACCAGCCAATGTTTATTAAAAAAAAAAAAAAGCTCAAATAAAGCGGAGGATGCTGGGATGCATTGGGAGGGGTTTTGACAGTACAGTAGATAGGAGGAAGTTATATTATCCAGGCTGTATCGATCATTGTTGAGGCCTCATCTGGAACATACCTCTCAACCTTTTGTCACCGAAATGATGGACATGGACATTTCAAACAATGTGAAGTCTTGCTGTATTCAGATATAGTGCAGTTAGCCCCAGCACTTGAACTGCCCCGGAGAGGAAAGAGTTAATTCTGTGCAGAAGCATAGAACGTTGAGCTCGAGCTCGGTTTTCAAACCTCCGTCTGTGGTGCTTTCCAGTGTAACTGTCAGATTCTTTACTCCGCCTAACAGTGAAGTCGCTCCGGAGAATCCTCTGCTCGGTTTGGTTAAGTAAAGCGTTCAGCTTAAACCGAATAACTTTTTTGTTATTTTCGGATTTCCAGCCTTTGTCCACAGGTAGTGTGTAGATAGGTAGTGATTGTTTTATTTTCTAAAAAAGTGGAAATTGTTCTCTTCCTCGGTTTCTTTCCAGTCGGTCCGGTTTGGACCCAACCTTGTTACATTCTGTTTAATTTTGATTTCATTTCTGGGATTAGAGTGGTGTTCCGGTACCGATCGGTTTCAAAAGAACTGGACCTTTCGTCGGTTCTTTTAAAAAGCCCGTGACGCAGTTTGTAACTGATCTGTTATTGTATTACCTGGCTTGAAAGCTGCAATAGGGTAATTTGTTAGGTTGGCCATGTCTGAGAAACCCAAGAAGAAAACCAGTCCCACTGGGTTTCAGCACTGTACTGAGTGTGGGGAGGCCTTTGCTAAGGCCAACCCCCACTTCATCTGGGGTTTGACCACCTCCAGTCAGACTGCCAAGTCTGTAAAAACTTTCCCAAATCCACTCTAGACAAAAGACTGAGTAGGCTGAAGGAAAGGGAGGCCGAGAAGTCCGTAGATCCAGATGGCCAGCCCGATTCGGTTGCGGCCGAACCTGAGGAGGTGCCTACTGACCTAGGCGATACCTCCTCAGGCAAAAGGAGAGCTGACTCTGAGGGTTCGGTTCCGTCAAAAAGGGAACGAAAGTCTGCCGGTTCGGATCCAGTACCGCATACTCCAACCGCAGACAAGATAGCCAAAGCGATTAGCATTGTTCAGTCGCTTTGCCCGGTTCCGTCCGAACCGGTACCACCGGTTAGGCGGTCGGTTCAGTCGGATCCGTCTCCTTCAAATTATGATCCAGATGCTTTTTATCAGGAGTGGGAGGGAGACTAAGACTATCCCAATGATGAGGACGACCTGGGGGGCCTGGATGTGCCCACTGAACCAACATCTTCCCCAGACAGGCCCTCTAATGTCTCCCCTTCCAGGCTTTCTGAGTTCCCTTCACACTTCTTGTTCTACAAGAAAGTGTCTGAAACCCTCCAGCTCCCTATGGTTGAAGCTGCTGAGGAGGAAGAAGAGCCTGACTTTGTGGAAATGATGGACATCCCAGAATCCAAAAGATTGTCTATTCCTCTTCATAAGTCCTTGGGGAAACAGACACAAAAGATTTTACAAACTCCTAACTCATTACTTCCTGTGGATAAAAGAATGGACAGGAGGTATATGTTGTCAGGCTCAGGTACGGAGTTCCTTTATACTCATAGCAGCCATGTTAGGGTAGTGCAGGCTGCAGCCTGTGACAGGGCTAACATTCCTTTGGCTTCACCCCCGACAAGGACTCCTGGAAAGTTGATGCCATGGCCAAAAAAACAATGTTTGGCATCCTCTTTGGGACTCAGGCAGGCAAACTATATGGCCTACACAGCCAGGTACCAGAAGTCCAGGTGGGATACTGTTCTGGTACTGGCTAAACAGGCCTCCCCCCAGCTAGCCAAGGAGCTGGAGGAGGTGGCTGCGGATGGAATTGAGGCATCTAAAGTACAATTTCATGCTGCTGTGGACTCCAATGAAGCATATTTCCCCAGATACTGCTGAGTTGCCTACGGTTCTGGATTGTATGGTCCATCTTAATGGCCTAGGCCTCGACCAGCTACTCTCAAGGTACACTTGTCAGCTGTTTCTGCGTTTTTGTCAGTGGGGAAGTCTTCCTCACTATCTTCTCATCCTGTGTTTTGTAAATTTTTTAAAGGATTGCTTCACACCAATCCTCCCTTTAGAGACCCTGCCTCTGCTTGGGATTTGAATGTTTGCATTGCTCAACTTATGCAACCTCCCTTTGAGCCTTTGTCCTCAGCAGAGCTTAAGTACTTGACTTGGAAAACTGTGTTTTTGGTAGCAATTACCTTTGCCAGGCGTATCAGTGAAATGCAAGCTCTGTCAGTGGAACCTGATTTTATCTCATTTCACAGGGATAAAGTGTCCTTAGAACCAATAGAAGGTTTTTGCCCAAAGTGGTTTCAGACTTCCATTTAAACCAGTCTATGTCTCTTCCTGTTTTCTTCACTGATCATTCTTCCTCAGGAGAGAGGAGGCTACACAGTTTAGATGTTAAAAGAGCCCTTAGTTACTACATAGAGCGTACCAAGGGTCACAGGTTTGACTCCCTCCAGTTGTTCCTCACTTATGGAGAAGTGGGAAAGGGCAAACCTGCCACCAAGAGAAATATTGCCAGGTGGATTGTGTCTTGTATACAATTCTGCTATGAAAAACTGTCAAAGATTCCACCCTCAGTCCTGAGGGCTCACTCTACAAGAGGTACAGCTGCTTCCCTGGTTGCTGCCAGGGATATCCCTCTCTTAGAAATTTGTCAAGCAGCCACCTGGAAAACAGTCCATACCTTTACCAAGCATTACTCTCTGGATATCCAGGCTAGGAGTGATGCTCAGTTTGGCACAGCAGTACTTCAGAGCCTATTCCCAAAGTAGGTTCTGTCCCTCCTCCATGGAGGTACTGCTTGGTAGTCTGCTATAGTCATAATACAGCAGGACTTCATGTTGTTTGAAGAAAAAATTGCTCACCTTAGTAATTGTGTTTCTTCTATTGGAGTCTTGTTGTATTCTGACCTCCCTCCCTGCCTCCCCTCTCAGAACCTGGTTTTGGGAAGTGGGTGGGCTGGTGCAGTGTTGCACCTCAGGGGTGCTCCTTTTACGCCCTCATCTTTTGTTTGGGTGTTTTTTTGTATTGTTATCCTTATTTGGATTGGTTTTTGGTTTTGGGTTTCCTGACTGGAGTCTTCCTTTGGGAATCCAAAACTTCTGTTGCCAGTTGGCTAGTTAAAAATTTTACAATTTCCACATAGTATAGTTAGTGAGTCTTTGCTCGTAAGAATCTGATGGTTGGGTTTCAAAGGGCTGCAGACAGAGACCTCAACCAAGTGCGAGCTCAATGTTCTATGAACTGCATAGAAAATTAACCCTATACTTGCTGGAGCAGTTTAAAGACTGGAGCTAACTGCAGATTGTCAGAATACAGCAAGACTCCATTAGAAGAAACACAATTACTAAGGTGAGTCATTTTTTCTTGTAGGACAGGCAGACAGCAGAGAACAATGAAGACCGAGAGAGGGACACAGATACAGACTGCTTTGCGGTTTGTGGTGCTGAGCAGCAGCAAGGAGTTTTAACCCTCGACCCCTCTCCCACACAAAAGGATATTCATCCTGATTTGCCTGCAAGAAAAAAACAGAAAACACAAAAGGGTTAGTAATTAGAGCCTGACGGGTACTGCAGAAGTTTAGGCAAAGATTTGTTTAAGGTGGAGGAAGGAAACCTTGAGTACAGGCTGATGTAGTAGGAAAGCTCAAGCTGCAGGAAGCTTTGGGTGTTCCTTACTGGGATTCATTTGGAAAATATATCCCTTTATGGAGAGTTTTGATGGGCATAAATGGTTAATCTCCCCCACGTATATATTGTATGTTTGGCAATGAAGGTAATGATTGCTAAAGTGAGAGAACAAAACAAGTTTACGCCTTTCATTACTTGTTTTAGTAGTGTTTTTTTTTTTTTTGTTTTGTTTTTTTTTGGTAATGCAGTCCATATTTGAGATGGATGCGTATCAGCAGTACAAGGTGTGCTTCGTGGACTTGGCTCATTAATGATTATGTGATACAAAATTTGCTTTTCTCTCATGCTTCAAGAATGTATCATGTAGTCACTTGCTGGGTTAGTCAGACTCATTACGCAGTATAGCAGTTTACTGGTGGAGAAAGTATGTTGCCTAGCAAAGACAGTAATATTTTGAAATCCTGAAAATTCAGTGAACTAATTGACAAAGGAGGAACATTAGCTGATTTTAAAGTTTGTTGTAGGTAACTTGCAAAACTTTGCTTATGACCGAGTTTATTTATATCCAAATTTATGTTTCTAATAGTAACAGGTAAATGTAAGCTACAACCTTAGCATAATAAAGAAGAGTTAGAACTGCATTGTGAAACTGTGGCATCGTCTCAGTATGGGTTCTGATGCCCTGAAACTGAGACCGTTTCTGAAAGATGCTTCATGCATTGTGCTGTTCTAGACTCTGCTCCTGTCAAGTTATTGGTCTCGTTTTTTGAAAATGTATCATTTTGAAATTTTGTTTGTAGTACTTTTAGTTCTTTGTTTCCCAGTTTCACACTGTGTTTTTCAGCACTATCTGTATATTTTTGATTTTCTGCAAATTCTGAATTGTTCCGAGAACCGTGACCTAAACTGCACTTTTCACACTCTGCTCACTGTGACAGTGATGGAGTCAGCGGTTTAGCATTAAGCAGCCTAGCAGTTCCTGTTACAAGTTTTGAATGACAAAATACATGTTTGATAGTATAGTGTATCTTGTAAGGAGTTGTGAGGAGAGAGTAAGCATACGAAGAAACAGGAGATGGGACACAGAATAAGACATGATGGGAGTGGAACAGAGGCGCATCCCTCCAGTTGTACCTCTCCACAATTCCTATGCCATTCTGGCAAAGTGTGGTTCCTCTATGGAGGCACCTGCAGTGGAGACCAAGGAGGATGCTGGGAACCTCCACAAAGGAGACCCACAGTAGGGTGGCATGGGACCCCACAGGGGAAGGAAACAACTCCTGGTGGGGGACTCCATTGTTAGGAAGGTAGAACTGGGGAGGAAGGGAGAGGAGAGGTGAGTGCCTGGCGGCTGGCTTGGATGGACAGGGGCGAATCCTCAGGATTGCGGAGCAGCTGCACAGGGGAGGAGCTGGATGTCATTGTCCACCATGGGACAAATGACCTAGCTAAGAAAGGGATTAGAGCAGTGCAGGAAGAGTTTGTGGAATTGGGGAGGGGCCTTGAACAAGTAGCAAGCACGGCAGCCTTCTGGGTACTGCCCATCTATGGTATGGAGAGGCTGGGTGTTCTGCACCTGGAATTCAATCAGTGGTTGAAAACTGGTGCAGAGCTCAGGGATTTGGCTTCATTGGGGACTGGGGTCCACCTGGAGTGATGCAAGCCTATACTGGCATGATGGGCTGCATCTGTCCAGGAGGAACCAGGATCTAGGTGATAGGTTTAAAATGCTTCATTAGCAAGCATTTAAACTAGCCAAGGGGAGGCACTGGAAAGGAGCAGGAAATCCTAGCCCCCACCCCCCAAATAAATCCACAGTAGTAAGTCGGTAAACACCAACATAGAGGTGGCGATAGGGAGAAGGGCAGGGTAAATGGGAAAGTGACAAAGGCAAGAAGGACAGGGATGGGGCAAAAGGAGTAAGGCCATCAGGAAATGGAGGGTAATGAATACCAATGTCCGTAGTCTGGGCAACAAGCTTCCTGAGCTGGTGGCCTCGATGGAAGAGGGATGCCTGGATATCGTAGCAGTCACAGAAACCTGGTACACAGAAAACCATGACTGGGATGTTAACATACCAGGGTACATAACCTACAGGAGAGAAGAGGGGGAGGAGTAGCTCTCTATGTAAAGGAAGGGATAAAAGCAACTGAACAAAAGAGTAAACAGGGAGGAGAGGAGGCACTGTGGGTCACCTTGGAGACTGAAAAGGGCACCACAGTCCGCACAGGGGTTGTGTACAGAGCCCCATGTCAGGGGGAGGGAATGGACAAGGATAAGATAGAAGGCATTCTCAGGATGGCAGAGAAAGGGGAGATACTGTTGATGGGAGACCTGAATATGCCAGATGTTAACTGGAGCACATTTGCTGCAGCCACATCCAAGAGCAGGGCCATTCTCGATGCCCTACAGGTGGCAGGCCTCAGACAGCTAGTTTCGGAACCCACTCGTGAGGGAGCAATCTTAGACCTCGTACTCTCAAATGGGGGCAGTGAGAGGATCTCAGATCTAGAAGTGGGTTGCCATCTGGGAACAAGTGACCATCAAACAGTGTGGTTTACGTTAAACTCGGCTACAGAGTCGAGCCATACAAAAGTGAGGGTACTGGACTTCAGGAGGGCTTACTTTTGCAAGATGGGAGAGTGCCTCAGAAAAGCACTAGCAAAACAGGCTAGAAGGAGGGGTGGAGCAACAATGGGGAATCATCAAAACTTCCATCACAGAAGCAACAAGTCTTTGTGTGAAGCAAATAAACAAATCAAAATGAAAGAAAAAGCCACTGTGGTTCTCAAAAGAGGTGGCTGGGAAAGTCAAGGAGAAAAAGATAGCGTTCAGGAAGTATAAGGAAACACAGAAGGAGCAGGACAGAGAGCTGTACCAGTTAAGGCAGAAGGAAGCAGGGAGGGAAGTCAGAATAGCAAAGGCCCAAACTGAGGAAAAGATAGCCAACTCGGTTAAGAAGGGGGATAAAACCTTTTATAAGTACATCAGAGAGCGTAGAAAGACAAAGGGAGGGATAGTGAGGCTGAATAGAATGAGTGGTGGGTGGGCAGAGGGGGACAGTGAAAAAGCAGGGATACTGAACGAATATTTCTGCTCAGTATTCACAAAAGAGGAGGGGGAAATGCCTAATCTAATTAACAGAAGCACTCTTGATAGTGGGGTTGATCCCAGCCCTTTCACAGAGGAAAGGGTTCTGCAAGAACTCCTAAAACTGAAGGTGGACAAAGCAATGGGGCCTGATGGAATTCACCCTAGAATTCTAAAAGAATTAAGGAGGGAACTAGTGAAACCACTGACTACTCTTTTTAATAAATCATGGGAGGATGGTGTGGTACCCGAGGGCTGGAGGAAGGCGGATGTGATTCCCCTTCACAAAAGTGGAACCAAGACAGAGGCAGGAAACTACAGACCTGTCAGTTTGACGTTTGTGGTAGGGAAAGTGATGGAGTCACTTCTGAAGGAATTTGATACAGTTCTGCACAGAAGATTAATAAACAAGTTAGCCAGCCTTGGAGTGGGTTCCAAGGTGGTTGCCTGGGTAACAAAAATTGGCTTGACAACAGGACACAAAGGGTAGTAGTAAACGGAGTCCACAGTGAAGAAAGGAGGGTTACTAGTGGGGTACCGCAGGGTTCAGTACTGGGACTGGTCCTTTTTAATGTCTTTATAAGTGACATTGCAGAGGAACTGGAAGGAAAAGTATGTCTCTTTGCAGACACAAAGATCTGCAACAGGGTTGATACATAAGATGGAGTGGAAAGGATGAGAAGGGACTTGGCAAGGTTGGAGGAATGGTCAGATGTATGGCAGCTTAGATTCAACGAAAAGAAGTGCAAGGTAATGTACCTGGGAAACAAAAACCCAGGGGAAGAGTACGTAATGGAGGGTGATATACTGACAACAATAAAAATGGAAAGGGACCTGGGGGGGATTTAAATCAAATGACCAAAAGGTGGGCAAGCAATGTGAGAAGGCAGTAAGGAAGGCTGGGGGGATGCTGGGATGCACAGGGAGAGGCATCAACAGTAGAAAACAGAAGTTGTTATCCCTCTGTAGACAGTTGATGAGACGCCATCTGGAGTAGTGTGTGCAGTTTTGGAGACCCCGTCTCCGCAAAGACATAGACAGAGTGGAGGCTGTCCAGAGGAGGGCAACCAAAATGGTGCAGGGTCTGCACCAGAAGACATATGAAGAGAGACTAAAGGAGCTTAATTTGTATACCGTTAAGGAAAGAAGGGAGAGGGGGGACATGATAGAAACTTTCAAGTACCTCAAGGGAATCAACAAAGTCCAAGAGGGTATTATGTTTCAGAAAAAGAGATGTGTAAGAACAAGGGGGCACAATTTGAAGATAGAGAGGGGTTGGCTCAGAGGTAATGTGCGGAAGTATTTTTTCACGGAAAGGATTGTGGATGCATGGAAGAGCCTTCCTGAGGAGGTCGTGGAGTCAAGAACAGTGGCGGATTCAAGAATGCATGGGACAGACATAAGCAGTCCTAGTGGGGGGGTAGGGGGAGGTAGGCTGTTGGGTAACTAGGATCTGCAGCTTATTCGTTAGTTAGGAAAATGTGCAGACTAGGTGGGCCAAGCGGTCCTTATCTATCGTCAAATTCTATGTTTCTATGCATCTGCCTGAACATTTAGCACTTTAGGCTATTTCTCTTGACTCAGGAGGACTGTTTTTGACGTTCCACAGCTCTCAACAGCTGAGGTTGGCATTACTGTAGTCAGAACAACAAAAACCCAGAAAGAAAGGGTTTTAAAGTGTCTTCAGAATGTGGCCACTGTTTGCCTAAGGCACGTAGGCATACAGACTATTACATGTGCTTGGGTCCAGATCATGTTTTCTCTGTGCACAGTTTTTGTTTTATCTAAAAACACACACACAAGACAAAGAAAAAGGCTGTTACTATCAGCACCAGCCTATCTGTTCTCCAGAGAGTGTTTTTGTTGTAAGGTTGAGACCACACCTTTGAAAATGCCTGTAGAGAGAGTCAGCTTCCCCAAAGGACCAGTCTAATGCAGAGTCCACAAGGAAATCTACTAAAGAACCTAAATCCTCAGCTGAGGAACACTCAGAGAAAAAGGACTCCAAAGAAAAGCCATGCAGAGGACATTTCTTCTCTCTGTTTCACTCCAGCCAAAACACTAGGGGAAAAAACAAACTGAGAAACAGAAAAACAGATCCAGTCGTCCAGCCAGCAAGCGATACTCCAATGCCCTCAGTGGAAGAATTTAAATAGATGTGGCAATTCATCCAATCAATAAAGGAGCAAGCATCAAAGACTTCTTCCTGTACTGCACATAGTGTCACAGAAAGAAAGACTACAGTGATAAGGAAGAACATTTGTACCCGGAAGTCACAAGGAGTGAGGAAGTAGGTTCTCCACCAAGTAAGCATTAAGCCCTGAGAATGGAGGCTTCTGCTGGGGCATTAATGCATGTTTTTTTTGTTTTGGGGTGGGGGTGGCGTGCACGAGGCCGAAGGTCAAGTGCTCCAACCATGCATTAATTCCCTAGTAGAAGCCTCCTTTCGAGTGGCTTAAAGTGCTTGTAACATGGCAAGCATATGAAAATATAATGTTAGGAGAAATTGTTATTGTTAAGAAATATTAATTCAAATAACGTGAAGTCTTGCTGTATTCTGACTATATGCAGTTAACCACAGCACTTGAATTGCTCCGGAGAGGAAAGGGTTAACTCTATGCCAGAGCATAGAACGTTGAGCTCAAGCTCAGTTTTCAGACCTCTGTCCCAGGTACTCTTCAGTATAACTGTCAGATTCTTTACTCCGTCTAACTGAGAAGTCGCTCCGGAGAGCCTCTCCTTTGCTTCGGTTAAAGTAAAAATCGGTTGGTTTAGTGTCAGTCAGGGTCGCCTCCCCAGTTCCAGTAGGGGGCAGGCTGGCTCACTATTCCCAGGCATGGAAGTCTATTACCTCAGACAAATGGGTCCTGGAAGTAGTGGGCCAGGGACTTAATCTCAGCTTCAAAAGGTTCCCAAAAATGAGAGCAAAGTCTTTCAGTCCTCCCTCTCCCTTGGAGACAAAGGCCTTGAAGACAGAAGTCTCCTCTCTACCGCTCCTGCAAGCAGTAGAGAAAGTACCTCTCTATCACATGGGAAAGGGACTGTATTCCAGATACTTCCTTACCCCAAAAAAGACAGGGGAATGGCGACCCATCCTTGATCTGCGATACCTAAACAAACACATACTAAAGCCAAAGTTTAAAATGGTGACTCGGGGAATAATTCTTCCCTCTCTGAGACGAGGAGACTGGCTAGCCTCCCTGGATCTCAAGGATGCCTATTTCCACATACCCATCAGACATTCCCACAGAAAGTACTTCAGGTTCGAGTTGCCCTCAGGCCACTACCAGTTCAGAGCAATGCCTTTCGGTCTAACATCTGCTCCAAGGGTGTTCACCAAGTGTCTGGCAGTAGTGGTGGCCTTTCTCAGGAGATGAGGTATCTTACTGTTCCCTTACCTGGATGACTGGCTCATAGTGGGTCAGTCCTCAGACCAAGTCAGGTCCGCTCTACAGGTCACTCAGAAGCTTCTGGACTCCTTAGGATTCATCCTAAATCTAGAAAAATCTGTTCTGGAACCAGCCTAGCTTCTCACATTTATAGGGGTGGAACTGGACACTGTCCAGGCCAAGGCCTTTCTTCCTCTTTCAAGGGGTTCAGTCCCTCATCACCCTGGCATCCTCTTTTCATCCACTAGTGTCTCGGCCAGCCAGACACTTATTACAGTTGCTAGGCCACGTGGAAGCTTGCACTGCAGTAGTGCAAGGGGCAGGGTTTCAAATGAGAGATATTCAGTTTCATCTAAAATCGTTTTGGTCTCAGAAAAAAGACCCCCCTCTCCAAATTAGTTCCAGTATCTCAAACTCTGGTTAAGGCTCTCCAGTGGTGGCTGGAGGAGGACCATCTGAGGCAAGGTGTCCCCTTCCTCAGTCAAGCTCCCAACAGTGATTCTCACTACAGATGCTTCCCTACTGGGATGGGGAGCCCATCTGGATCAGTTTACTGCTCAGGGAACATGGTCTCATCAGGATTCTGTCCTGCACATAAATCTTCTCAAATTCATGGCTGTCTTTCTAGCACTTCAGACATTCTGAAACACAATTCAGGGGAAAGTGGTGCAGATCAGGACAGACAACACCATAACCATGCGGTACATCAACAAGCAGGGGGGCACTTGATCCTTGCCCTTATGCACCGAAGCCATGAAAATATGGTCACTAGCTTATTCCCTGCAGGTTTCCCTGATAGCTGTGCATCTCCCAGGGAAGGACAATGTACTGGCAGATGCACTCAGCAGGATTTCTCAAGGTCATCATGAATGGGCCCTGAATCCTCTCAGATCATTTTCAAACAGTGGGGCACTCCAGAGATAGATCTCTTTGCAGCCTCGGACAATCATCAGCTTTCCCTGTTCTGCTGCAGACCCCCTCTTTTGGGGTCTGTTCCTCAAGATGTTCTCCTGTTGGATTGAACAAGCAGGTTTCTGTATGCTTTTCCTCTAATATTCAGAGTGCTGGTCAAGATCAGATCTCTGCCTTGCACTGTGATTCTAGTGGCTCCAGACTGGGCCAGGCAGCCTTGGTAACCCCTACTACCGTCAATGTAAGTGACAATTCCACTTTGTCTTCCCAGACAGTTCAATCTTCTCACCGCCTCACAGGGGAGGATACTGTATCCCAAGCTTCAAACTCTCAGACTCGAAGCTTGGCTCTTGAGGAGCTAGAATATGCCAGCCTGCATCTTTCCCAGTCAGTCTTGCACATTCTTAAGGTTAGTAGGAAGCCTTCTACTAGAAAAACTTAAAATTCCAAATGGAAGAGATTTGGTTTCTGGTGTTCTCAGAGTCATATTCAGCCTGATTCAGTTGACATTGCCATTGCTTTGGATTATTTGGTGCATCTTAACACTTTGGACCTCAGGCCTACCATCCTCAAAGTGTATTTGGCAGCTATCTCTGCCTTCCTTTCAGCTGGGAAGGGCTCTTCCCTAACCTTCTGTCCAGTTTTCAAAAAATTTTCAAAGGTGTGGTTCGTATCAATCCTCCCTTTAGGGAGTCTACTCCTGTTTGGGATCTGAATATCTGTATTGCACAGCTTATGCAGCCCCCACTTTGAACCATTAGCTTCAGCTGAGCTAAAATACTTTACTTGGAAAACTTGTGTTCTTGGTAGCCATTACCTCAGCTAGGAGAATCAGTGAATTACAGGCCTTATCAGTGGAACCTGATTTCATTTCATTTCACAGGGATAAGGTGGTCCTTCGAACAAACAGAAGGTTCCTACCCAAGGTGGTATCAGACTTTCATTTGACCCAATCTATGTCATTGCCTGTTTTTTTCCACTGACCATTCTTCCTCTGGGGAGAGACGTCTGCACAGTCTTGATGTTAAAAAGGCTCTTAGTTATTACATAGAACACACTAAGACTCATAGAAATGACTGTTCACAGCTGTTCCTCACTTATGGGGAAGTAGGAAAAGGTAAACCTGCCACTAAGAGAACTATTGCTAGGTGGACCGTCTCCTGTATCCAGATCTTACTTTGAGAGGGCTCTTGCAGTAGGTAATTACATATGGGACTGAAGCCGGCAGGCGTCAGGACCTGAGCTGTTCTAGCTAGCTGGTCTCTGGCGAGGACCGCCCATGTCAGGTGACCCGCATCATGCGACGTCAGTATAAAGGGGCGGTCCCCCATGCCCGCCTTCCAGTTCTTTCCCGCCGTTAGCTTGTGAAAGTGCCTCGCGGTTAAGTTCAACTGCTCATCAGTCTGTCGTCGGTAGTTTTACTGCTGTTTTCCCTTTGATTTTTTTGATTTATTGTCAGGTTTTTGTGCAGTGTATGTCGTCACCTACTCCCTTCAAGCACAAAAACAAGTGCGACTTGTCTGGCGTAACTCCGCACAAGAATGGACACTCCCAGTGCCTCTTCTGTCTGGGTCCGGATCACCCCATGGAGAAGTGCCAGCATTGCCTTAAATTTAATGCCACCTCCCGCAGACGGAGGCAGCAGTCCCTGGAGGCCCACTCATAAAAAAAAAAAATGTTCTCCATGGAGAGGAGCTGAAAAAGCTCAGGCCTCCGCCCTGCCCGAGGGTCACCGAAGAAAAGAAAGGAGAAGCACCGGGACTCCCTTTCTCGTCCACCACAACTTCAGCTGGAGTCGCTGTGTTAAAGGTAATGTTGCCGCCCAGGACCACTCCATGACGGATGTCTTGGAGGCTTCAAGCAGTAGCGACCCCCGTCTGGCTCGTGTCAGGAGCCTTTAGAACCTCGGGTCAAGGCTTCCACTCCTGAGTAAGGTCGCCGCCCGTCGCGTGATACCGTAGTGGCTCCGGTAAGCTGGGCGTCGGCTCCTCCGGCGCCCGCCTGGAAGAACCGTTAAGTCGCTCGATCATTTGAGGGCAGCGCCACGGTCTCCAAGCAGCCGACAAAGTCGCCCCTCAATGCGGCCTTCCTCGGGCGCTGGTTCAATAAGTCCAGCGATAGCTCCTCCGGCGTCCTGCCCGGACCCCTGGTAAGGCGAATGTAGGCCCCTCGGTCGCCGCGGTGTTGGAGCCAACACCGGACCCTGACGTCCAGTCCGTTGTCCCTGGCTCCCCACAGCGTTCGCCACTGCCCTCCGAGGCCCCAGCGTCTCCTCTGCTAGACCCCGGGGATTTTAACCTTCCTTCCCCTGGTGATACAGAGGATGCAGGCATGCTCCCATCCATCTCCCTCCTGCTGGGCCGGATGACCTGACGTCGGACCCTCGGACGCCGGCTCCGACGCTGGTCTTGCCGTCTCCGAGCGACATCCCTCTTCCAGATGCCGTCCCTACGTTGGTGGACCCGACGCCCGCCGGGCCTCCTATTCCCGGCCCGCCTGTGGGGGGCATTCCCAGGGCCTTACGCCCTGTCGGAGCCCCTGGTGCCTGGGTACACGCTGTCTTATCTGACGCCTTCCTACCCGGGACTGCAGTATCCGACACCGCAGTACCCAGTGCTCCAGTACCCGTCGCCGGGTTTCCTGCTGTCGGGGTATGGATACTCGCCTTTCGGATACCCTCACTACGTGTATCCCCCCCCCTCCTGTACTGCCCCCCCAGCCACTGGTGGATTTGAGGGAGACTCTGGCTTCCTGGTGGGCTGAGGCCAAGGCTCAGCTCACCAAGGAAGAAGAGAGCCGCCTTTCCGATGCCGGGGCCCATTCCGGACCCGTCATCGGGCTAGAGACCCCCCCCCCTCCTGTTACCAGAGGGGTTCCCTCTGGTTCCAAGATAGGGAGTGGCACGTTGCCCCGGGAGCTTCCCGAGGGATCCGTTCCTCCCCCGAGTGGGGAGGGGTCTTCCTCTCCTCCATCTTCTTAGGACTTCTCGGATGACTCTGAGGGACGATCCCACTTCGATGATGAGCCTCTTACTCCGGACAAGCCCCGGCCTAGGACCCCTCCAAAGTCCCTTCCGGAGGATCCTTCTTTTTCGGAGTTGCTTAACAAGATCCAGTCGTTGCATCAGTGGAAGTCTTTGGAGCCGGATTCACAACAGCAGAAGCTAGCTGCCCATTTAGATCTGCCCGAGGTCGCTCCTACATTGGTTCCTTCATGGATCGAGCCTCACGCAGACCTTGTTTCCACTATCTGGAAGCAACCGTCCACCATAGTCCCCCTTCTGAGGAAGGTGGACAGGCTGTATCAGGCTCTGCAGGGTGTTAAGTTTCTTTCCTCACACCCCAAGGCTGATTCAGTCGTGATCAGCGCTGCCTACAGCCGTACAGCCAACCTTAAGCATTTGAGCTCGTCGCCACCCGATAAGGAGTCACGTCTTCTGGACCAGTATGGTAAGAAGGTTTTCGCTTCTTCCACTTTGGGTATAAGGGCCATGAACTACGTTGCTCACATGGGGGATTACCAGAAGGCCATACTTAGTGCATTGGAAGCTAAATTGGACTCCCTTCCTGAGTCTCAGACCAAGCAGGAAGCGGCAGATCTTGTCCGTTCTGCTCGTTCGGCCAGTAGGCACATGCTACGTGCTACTTATGATGCAGTGGACGCTGCTGGAAGGAGCTCGGCGTTCGCCATAGGTTTGCGGCGTCCCGCCTGGCTCCATGTGTCAGGTTTGGTCCCGGAAGTGCAGTCCGCTATCCAGGACGCGCCCTTCAGGGGTTCGCTGCTGTTCGGCGGTGATGTCAAGGACATTATCACCGAACTGTGGGAGAAGGGCACTGCTCTCAAGGAGATTGACTCCATGTACAGAGCATCTCATACTCAGCACCGTCCCTTTTGCAGATGGGCACAGACCAAGGCGAAACCCCAAGGGAAGCTGGCCAATAAATGGGGACCTCTCAGGCTGAAGCCCCACCCAAATGGGCAGCGGGTGCTCCAGCTGAGCGCTGCCTCACACCTCCTGATTCCCTTCCTCTCCCACGGCCTCTGGGCTTCCCAGAGGAACCGGTAGGAGGGAGGTTCTCCCTGCATCTGCCGGGTTGGGAGAGGATCACTTCTGACATTTGGGTGCTCCAGCTCATCACGGAGGGGCACTCCATAGAGTTTGTTCGGAAACCACCCAGAAGACCCCCTTCAAGGTCATCTTACTCCCCGGAACACCTTCTTCTGGTTCTGGAAGAAATCTCCGCCCTTCATCGGAAAGCGGCAATAGAGCCCGTCTCTCCTCATCTCTGGGGACGGGTTACTATTCCCATTTCTTCCTGGTTCTGAAGAAGTCAGGTAATGTGAGGCCAATTCTGGACCTTAGCTCCCTGAACCTGTTTGTGGAGTACAGTAGGTTCAGAATGCTCTCCTTGCAGGGCCTTCTGCCTCTCCTTCGGCCGGGACAGTAGCTGTGCGCTCTGGACATGCAGGATGCATACCTGCATATTCCTATCCGCCCGTCCCACCGCAAATACCTTCAGTTTTCTTTTCAGGGGTACCACTACCAGTTCAAGGCCCTCCCATTTGGTCTCTCCTCGGCTCCCCGAGTTTTTACCAAATGCCTCGCTGTGGTAGGTTCCTGCTGTCCCTCCGCCGGGCCGGATGACCTGACGTTGATTCCCCGGACACCGGCTCTGACGCCGGTCATCCCGATGCCAGGCAACATCCCTCTCCTGGATGCCACTCCAATGGCGGGCCCTCTGCCCACCGGGCCTTCTGCTCCAGGCCTGCCCGTGGGCTTCCGGCCAGGCCATCTGCTCCGTCAGACCCACTGACCCCCTGGATATCCGACTGTCTTATCCGGCGCTGTCCATCCGGCCCCGCAGTATCCGACGCCCCAGTACCCGACGCCAGCCTACCCGATGCTGCAGTACTCGGTGCCTCACTACCGGACGCCGAGTTACCCGCCGTCGGGTTACGGATATGCACCCTGCGGGTACACTCAGTATCTGTATCATCCTCCTCCTCCACCGCCCCCTCAGCCGCCGGTGGACTTGAAGGAGACTCTGGCCTCCTGGTGGGCTGAGGCCAAAGCTCAGCTCACCAGAGAGGTGGAGTCTCGTCTCCCGGCGACGGTTCCAGTTCTCGTGCACCCCGGACAACAGACTTCCTCCCCACCTCCGGATACCAGGGGCAAGCCTTCTGGTTCCAGGGCGGGGCAGGACACGCTTCCCTGAGGGCTTCCTAAGGGGTCCGTTCCTCCCCCACGCCGGGAGAGGGAGTCTTCTCATTCTTCCTGTTCCTCCTCGGACACCTCGGATGACTCCAACGGTTCCGACCTGGACGATGAGCAACGCTTTCCGACCAAACCCAGGCCTAGGACTCCTCCGAAGTCTTCTCCGGAGGATCCTTCTTTTTCGGAGTTGTGCAAAATCCAGGAAGTTCATAAGTGTCACTCTTTGGAGCCGGACCCACAGCGCAAATATCTCACTGAGCACCTGGATCTGCACGAGACCGCTCCAACCTTGGTGCCACCCTGGATTGAGCCTCATGCCGATCTTGTTTCCACCATTTGGAAGCAACCATCAGCATTATCCCCTCTTCCTTGGAAGTCTAATAGGCTATACCAGGCTCCCGAGGGTGTTGACTTCCTTGATTCTCACCCTGGAGCTGACTCTGTGGTGATTAGTGCCGCTCATGGCTGGTCAGCTAATCCGAAGCATTTGAGCTTGTCCCCACCTGACAAAGAATCCTGTCTTCTGGACCAGTACGGCAAGAAGATCTATGCTTCTTCCACTCTGGGTGTTGGGGCCCTGAACTATGTCGGTCACGTGGGGGATTACCAGAAGGTGATTCTTAGTGAGGTGGAATCCAAGTTGGACTCCCTTCCTGACTCTCAGGTAAACAGGAAGTGGCTGACCTTGTCCGTTCTGCTTGTTCGGCCAGTCAGCACATGCTTCATGCCACGTATGATGCAGTGGACACTGCGGGTAGGAGCTTGGCTTTCGCCATGGCTTACAGCATCTTGCCTGGCTCTGTGTGTTAGGTTTGGTCCCGGAAATGCAGTCCGCTATTCAGGAAGCGCCCTTCCGGAGTTTGGTGCTGTTCGGTGGTGATGTCAAAGACATTATCACCGGTCTGCAGGAGAAGGGGACTGCACCGGAGTCTGTGGACTCCATGTACAATCCCTTCCAGAGCGCAGCGTCGTCCCTTTGCAGGCGGAATCGGCAAAGGGCGAAACCACAGGGAAAGCGGGCCAATAAATGCTTCGTACACCCCTCCGGCTGCCCAACCCCCACCACCCAAAAAGCAGCGGGAGCTTCAGCTTGATGCTGCCCCACCACCTGACTCCTTTCCTCTCCCACAGCCTCTGGCGTTTCCAGAGGAACCGGTAGGAGGGAGATTTTCCCTCCACCTCCCGGGTTGGGAGAGGATAACGTCAGATTCCTGGGTGCTCCAACTCTTTGCAGAGGGACACTCGATAGAGTTTCTACAGAAACCTCCTCGAAACCCTCCCCCAAGGTCGTCGTACTCGCAGGAGCATCTTCTTCTGGTCCAGGAAGAAATTTCCTTGCTTCTCTTGAAGGAGGCAATAGAACCTGTCCCCATTCCTCTTCAGGGAACGAAGTACTATTCCCATTTCTTCCTCATCCTGAAGAAAACAGGGGACGTGGGGCAGATTCCCGACCTTAGCTCCCTGAACTTGTTCGTGGAGTACAAGAAGTTCAGGATGCTCTCGCTGTACAGCCTCCTGCCCCTTCTCCGGCCGGGACAGTGGCTGTGCGCTTTGGATATGCAGGATGCCTACCTGCATATTCCTATCTGCCCTTCCCACCGCAAATACCTGCGTTTTGCGTTCCAGGGGGACCTCTACCAGTTCAAGACCCTCCCATTTGGTCTTTCCTCTGCACCTCGGGTGTTCACCAAATGCCTTTCGGTGGTAGCGGCCTACCTGCATACCCAGAGGGTGCAGGTTTTCCCGTACCTGGCCGACTGGCTCCTGGCGGCCACGTCCAGGGAGGATCTCCTGCGCTCCCTTTTCCTTACCCTGCAGGTTTTCACCAGCCTGGGTATTACCATCAACCAGGCCAAGTCCCATTTGATTCCATTCCAAAGACTCCAGTTTATTGGGGCGATCCTGGATACAACCTCAGGTATGGCCTTCCTGCCTTTGGACAGGGTGGCCACCCTTCAAACTCAGGTCAGCTTTTTGTCCAGTCGCAGGCGGGTCAATGCCAGGTCAGTCCTTCGCCTCCTCGGGCTCATGGCGGCCACCATTCTGACGGTACCTCGCACTCAGCTCCACATGAGAATCTCTCAGTGGACGGTGCGGTCTCAGTGGGATCAATTGGTGGACGACCTAGATCGGGAGATCCTGGTCTCCTCTCCGATGGCTTGGGACTTGCAATGGTGGATGGTTCAGGAGAACCTTGGCCAGGGAGTTCCCTTCTGTCTTTCTCCCCCCTCCCAAACTCTGACAACAGACGCCTCGGGTATGGGTTGAGGAGCCCACCTGGGATCTCAACGGACCCAGGGCTCTTGGTCCATAGTCGAGCAGTCTCTTCATATAAACATGCTCGAGTTACAGGCCGTGTTGTATGCTCTACAAGCTCTGCATCTCTACCTGCTTCCCAGTCATCTGGCTGTCCAGACAGACAACATGTGTGTAGTGTGGTACATCAACAAACAGGGAGGAACTCATTCCTTCTCTCTTTTCAGGGAAGCGATGTGGGTTTGGGATTGGGCGGTACTTCACAACCGTCACCTCACGGCGGTTCATGTTCCGGGGCTCGAGAACATGCTGGCGGACCACCTCAGCCGGTCGTCCGCCCAAGCTCACGAATGGGAACTGGATCAGGGGGTGGTAGACTATGTCTTCCTACGCTGGGGAACTCCTCAGGTAGACCTATTCACCTCTCCTCTCAACGCAAAACTTCCCGTCTTCTCCTCGCTTGCTCCAGGGCATGGAGTTTTTTGGGGAGATGCTCTGTCTCTAGACTGAAAGGACAGATTTGTTTATGCCTTCCCCCCCGACCCCATTGATTCCGAGGGTCTTACACAAACTCAGTTCAGAAGGAGCTTGCATGATCCTCATTGCTCCATTCTGGCCCAGGCAAGTTTGGGTCTCACTTCTGCAACAGTTCTCAGAGGAACCTCCTCTTCCTCTGTCACAGCTCTTGTTGACCCAGGATCAGGGGACCCTGGTCCATCCAGGACTCGGAGCCCTTCAGCTGCATGCGTGGCTCCTGCAGAAATAGTTCAATCCAAGTTCGGGGTTTCGCCACAGGTGGCTGTGATTCTAGTGGAGACCAGAAAGCCTTCCACTTTCTCCACTTATGCCATGAAATGGAAAAGGTTCTCTGTTTGGGCCCCTTCCAGGGATTTCGAGCCATTTACCTGTCCGATCGGGAGGCTCCTGGATTATATGCGTCACCTCTTCAACCTGGGTCTCAGCCATTCCTCTTTGAAGGTTCACATGGCAGCCCTTTCCGCTTACCATGTTCCTTTTGGGGACAGATCCTTTGCGCAGCTGGAAGTGCTAAAACCTTTCTGAGAGGGGTTCTTAATTTGAGACTCCCCATTCGTGCACCTGCCCTCCTTTGGACTTGAATTTTATTCTGGAGAAGCTTACCCTGCCTCCCTTTGAGCCGGCAGCATCAACAGACCTGAAGTTCCTCTCCTGGAAGGCTCTTTTCCTGGTGGCCATTACTTCTGCTCAACAAATTTCCGAGCTTCAGCCCTTAATGTGCAAAATCCCGTACTTGATTTTCCAGAAGGATCGTGTGGCTCTGTGTACCAATCCTAAGTTTCTCCCTAAGGTGGTAGCGGAATCTACGCTGAATCAATTCTTGGAGCTGCCTGCGTTTTTTACACAACATTCCAGTAAGGGAATTCCTCTTGCATACTTTGGATGTTCACCAGATTCTGAGATACTATACCAACAGGACAGCGGATCTCAGAAAGACTGATCAACTGTTTGTCTCCTTTGCTCGCAAAAGAGAGGGCAATGCTGTTTCCAAGCAATGCCTTTCAAAATGGTTGGCTCATTGTTATCACTTTCTGTTACGACAAGTATCACAAGACCGTGCCAGGTCAAGTCAGAGGTCACTCCACTAGAGGTGTTGCCACCTCTGCTGCTTGTTTCAAGAATATGTCAGCGGCTGACATTTGTGCAGCCACAACTTGGACTTCTGTCCATACCTTTACGAAACATTACAGTTTGGACATTGCCTCTCGCCGTAGAGCTGGCTTTGGCTGGCTGTTCTGGCAAGGTCTTCTTTCAGAGACCTTTACAGCCAGAGAGTTCTATTGGTGTTAGTTTTCCTCCTCCCGAGTGCTTTTGCTTGTTCAGACTGCTTGGGACTCAGTTCTATATATGAATAACACTGCAAGGAGCCACTCTCGAAGTAAGATAGTACACAGTTACGTAGAACTTCACGTAACAGTAGATCTTCGAGAGCTCTTCGTAAACTATCCTCCCGCCTCCATCACCCTTAGCCTTTTCAGCTCCTTTTCCAGGGAAAATATCTACTTTTCTCTCATCTTGCCTTTTTGGCCTTTGGTGGGAAAGAACTGGAAAGGCGGGCATGAGAC
The DNA here is from genome assembly GCA_016271365.2 of Neoceratodus forsteri. Lineage (NCBI taxonomy): Eukaryota > Metazoa > Chordata > Ceratodontiformes > Ceratodontidae > Neoceratodus > Neoceratodus forsteri. Next base: position 22,935,153 of record CM028132.1, on the reverse strand, counting down.
CACCCCTTAATACTGGACTGAGCATGGCGCTGGTCACCTGATGTGGGGTGGTCCCCCGCCAGAGACTGCTAGCTAGAAATTTTTCTGTGGGGTCCTGACGCCTGCCGGCTTCAGTCCCATATGTAATTACCTACTGCAAGAGCCTCTCTCCCGAAGATCTACTGTTATGGTAAGTTCTTACGTAACTGTACTTTCGAACAACATGAAGTCTTGCTATATTATGACATATGCAGTGAGTCCCAACCTTCTAACTGCTCCGGAGGTGAAAGAGTTAACTTTCCATGCAGGGCATGGAACCTTGAGCGTGAGCTCGGTTGAACACTCTGTCTGTTGTTGCTCAAACTCAAACTGTCAGATTCTTTACTCCGCCTCACTGAACAGTCGCTCCGAAAATTCTCCTTCTGCTCGGTTCGTTTGTCGGTTAAAAAGTATTAATTTATAGTTTTTTGACGAAATTAAACATAAACCGATGGTTCAAAGCTCTGTCTGTGGTATCGTAAGTAATAGATAGGCTACATTTATTTTATTCTTGCTGAACTTGTAAACACTTTTCGTTCGGTTTGAACCGATCAGTTTATTCTCAAACTTCACTAGTCCTTCATTAGAGTGCGGTTCCCGGTTCTTATTGGTTCTAAAAAGCGGTTCATTACGTTTTTCCACGACCGGCGACACGGTTGGGGACCCGATGAGGAGTCTTGCTTGGCGGATTGCCATAAGCGGGCAAATTTGGTTAGGCTGGCACTATGTCTGAGAAACCCAAAGAAAAACCGGGTCCACTGGGTTTCCAGCACTGTGGTGTTTGTGGGGAAGCCTTTGCTAAGGCTGACCCACACACCACCCAAGGTGTGTATTGTCTGGGTTTGACCACCTCAATGCAGACTGCCTGATTTGTAAGAATTTTCCTGCTGCCACCGTGAGAAAAGAGAGTTGGTAGGCTCAGGAAAGGAGGCCAAGAAGTCCGCTGACCCGGATGGCCAGCCCGGTTCGGTCCCAACCGAACCGGAGGGAGTGCCCTCTGAACAGGGCGATACTTCCTCGGGCAAACGAAGAGCCAGCTCTGAGGAGCCGGTTCCAACTAAAAGGACTAGGAAGTCAGCTAGTGGGGAGCCAAAAGTTCTTCCTCCAACCGCTGAGGAAATAGCTAAAGCAATTCAAATTGTCCAGTCACTTTCCCCGGTTCCGACCGAACCGACACCATTAGGGAAGCGCTCGGTTCGGCCGGTTCCATCGGTTCAAGATTATGATTTTGAGGATTTTTATGAACCGGAGGAGGAGGAAGAGGAGTATGAGGAGAGTGAATGTGGTTTTGAAAGTCTGGATGTGCCCATTGAACCGGACATCTCTCCAGACAGACCGTCAGGGGTTTCTCCCCCCAGGCTATCTGAGTCTCCTTCTCATTTTATGTTCTATAAGAAAGTTGCTGAAACTCTCCAGCTCCCTATTGAGGAAGCTGTTGATGACAAGAGGAGCCTGATTATGTAGAAATGATGGATATTCAGAGTCTAGGGACTGTCTATTCCTTTGCATAAATCTTTTGAGGAAACAGACAGTAAAAATTCAAAAACTCCTTGCACTATACCCCTGTTGATAAAAGGATGGACAAAGAGGTATACGTTATCAGGCTCTGATACAGAGTTCATACACAGCAATGCAGCCATGTGGGGGTAGTGCAGGCTGCAGCCTGTGACAAGGCAAATGTTCCTCTAGCTTCCCACCCCCCTGAAAAGGACTCCAGGAGGATTGATGCCATGGCAAAGAAACAGTATATGGCAGCATCTTTGGGACTCAGACAGGCAAATTACATGGCTTATGCTGCTAGATACCAGAAATCCAGATGGGATACTGTGCTGGCCCTGGCAAAACAGGTTCCCTGACCAGCTTGCCAGGGAGCTGGAACAGGTGGCTGCGGATGGTATTGAGGCATCCAAGGTGCAATTTCATGCTGCATGAGACTCTAATGATGTGTCAGGGTCATGACTACATCTGTGGCACTTGGCAGAATGGCAGCTCAGATGTTACTGCCCTATCACAGGATACTCAGTCTAAGGCTATGGATTTTTCCTGTTGTGGGAATTCTCTGTTTGGGGAGCAGGCGGAGAATTACATGAAGAAAATGGATGAATATAGGACCACCTATAAGGTGCACAGGCCAAGGAAGGCAGGCCACTCCTCCAAGGCAGCCTTCCAGAGGCAGGGCAGGCCTTTTTGCTGAGCCTTTTACCAAGTCAGGCCTCTCTTCTCATGCCCAGAGGGGTTCTTTAGAGGAGGAGAGGCACGCGGGTGCAAACAAGCCTGCTTCCACCCCTCAGCCCAAAGCCCCTGCCAAGCAGGCACCCTGATGGGGTGGCCAGGGCCGATTCTCTTCTACCTGTAGGGGGCAGGCTGGCTTACTTTGTCCAGGACTGCAAGTCTTTAACATCAGACAAGTGGGTCCTGGAAGTAGTAAGCCAGGGACTGGTTCTCAGCTTCAAAAAATTTCCAAAGATGAGAACCAGGTCCTTTCCACTTGCAAATCCATCAGAGCACTTGCCCTAGAAACAGTTTCTACCCTACAGCTCTCAGAGCTGTGGAAAGGTTCCACCCCTACACCAGGGCAAAGGGTTTGTACTCAGTGCTTCCTTACCCCAAAAAAGACAGGAGAATGGGCCCATCCTGGACCTCAGATACCTAAACAAGCACCTTTTAAACCAAAATTCAAAATGGTGACTCTGGGAACTATTTTACCTTCTCTAAGGCCAGGGGACTGGCTAGCGTCCCTGGACCTCAAGGATGCCTACTTCCATGTTCTCATCAGAAGCTCCCATCGAAAGTACCTCGGATTCGAACTGCCCTCAGGCCATTACCAGTTCAGAGCCATGCCCTTCGGCCTCACCTCTGCCCGAGGGTATTCACAAAATGCCTGGCAGTAGCAGTTGCCCACTTAAGAAGACTAAAGATTACCATCTTTCCTTACCTGGACGACTGGCTCATAGTAGGCCAGTCTCAGAACAAGTCAAACTTCACCTTCAGGTAACTCAGCAGCTACTCACATCTCTAGGTTTCCTTCTCAGTCTTCAAAAGTCAGTTCTAGAGCCTGTCCAGCTCCTCACCTTCATAGGTGCAGAACTGAACACAAAAAGAGACAAGAGCCTTCCTCCCTCTGGAAAGAGCAAGGACCCTGGTCTCTCTGGCCTCCTCTTTCACCCTGCAAGTCTCTCGACCAGCAGGCATTTTCTGCAGCTCCTGGGCACATGGCTGCTTCTACAGCATGGTGCAGGGAGCAAGATTTCAGATTGGGATGTCCAGTTCATTTGAGAGCCTTTGGTCTCAAAAGAGAGACCACTTTAACCAAATGATCCCAGTGACTCAGAACCTGATCCAAGCCCTCCAGTGGTGGCAGGACCAGAGCAATCTGAGACAGGGGTCCCCTTCCCCCTCAGTCTCATTCCTTAATCACTTACTACAGATGCATCCCTCTTGGAGTGGGAAGCTCACATGGGCGATCTCACTACCAGGGATTGTGGTCCCCACAGGAATCTCTGCTCACATCAATCTGTTGGAACTCAGAGCAGCTTTTCTAGCACTTCAAGTTTTTTCCACATCTGTTCAGAACAAGTTGCTGGTCAGAACAGACATACCTGTGTGGTACACATCAACGAACGAGGCACTCGATTCTGACCTTGTGCACGAAGCAATGAGATTGTGGTCCCTGGCTTATTCCCTGAACACCTCCCTTGCGGCAGTTCACCTCCCAGGCAAGGACAATGTCCTGAATGCTCTCAGCAGGATGTCCCAGAGCCATCACGAATGGTCACTGGATCCTAGTACTGGAGGTAGTATTTGCCAGATAGGGCACCACATAGAATGAATCTTTTGCAGCCCCAGACAATCACCAGCTTCCTTTTGCATGCAGGCCCCCAGTGTTGGGCTCAGTCCCCTGGATGCCTTCCTATCAGTTGGGAAGGAAGTTCCTCTATGCTTTTCCCTCCTCTCCTTTTCAAGGTGCTGGTCAAAATCAGATCTCAGCCCTGCAAGATGATCCTGATTGCTCCAGATTGGGCCAAGCAGCCCTAGTCCCACTCCTTATGTCACCAGCAGTCCACCTTCCCTGTGTCTTCCCAGGAATCACAGACCTGTTAACCTGTGCCCAGGGGAGAGTTTGGTACCCAGATCTCAAATCTCTCAATCTCAGGCCTGGCTCTTGAGAGATTACAGGTTGCTGACCTACACCTCTCCCAAGGTGTATTGGATATCTTGAAGGCTTCTAGGAAGCCTTCCACAAAAACTACTTATAATTCCAAATGGAAGGGTTTTCCATTTGGTGCTCTAACAGAGAACATATTTCACCAGAATCTGCACGACTTATCCACAGTCCTGGATTACATGGTGCATTTGAATACGTTGGGGCTGAGACCAGCTGCCAAAAGTGCACCTGGCAGCTGTCTGCTTTCTTATCACAGGTAAACCCTCTTCTCTTTCAGCTCATCCTGTATCTCCAAGTTTTCAAGGGTTGCTTCTCCCAACCCCTTTCAAGGACCCTGCCCTGCCTGGGATCTTAATATTTGCATTGCTCCATGCTTACCCCCTCTTGAGCCTTGTCTTCAGCAGACTTAAGTACTTGACTTGGAAAACTGTGTTTTGGTAGCCATCACTTCTGCCAGGCATAAGTGAATTCAGAACATTAATAGAAGTGGAACCTGATTTATCTCCTTTCCTTAGAAATAAAATTGGTCCTCAGGACTAACAGGAAGTTCTTGCCTAAGGTGGTTTCGATTTCACCTTAATCAGTCTATTTCTTACTCTTCCTGTACACTTCTGCCATTCCTCCTCTGAGAGGAGACTGCACAGTTTAGATATCAAAAGAGCCCTTAGATTACTACATAGAGACGTACCAAAAGGGTCACAGGTTCTCCCTCAACTGTTCTCACTTATGGTGAGGTTGGTAGAAGAAACCTGCCACTAAAAGATCCATTGCCAGGTGGATTGTCTCCTTGTATCAATTTTGCCATGAAATTGGGTGAGTTCCTCCCCTCAGGACTGAGGGCTCACTCTACCAGAGATACAACTGCTTCCCTGGCTGCCGCCAGGACATCCCTATCCTAGAGATATGTCAAGCAGCTACCTGGAAAACAGTTCCACTTTTACCAAACATTACTCCTGGATATCAGGCTAGGAGTGATTCTGGGTTTTAGCACAGCTGTGCTTCAGAGCCCTATTCCTAAAGTAGGTTCTGTCCCTCCTTCATGGAGGTACTGCTGTGTAGTCTGACATATGTCATAATATGTAAGACTTCATGTTGTTTGAAGAAAAATTACTCACCTTAGTAATGTTGTTTCTTCTAATGGAGTCTTGCTAAAACCATCCCCAACTGCCCCTCTCAGAACTACTACTTTTGGGATGTGGTGGGCAGTGTAGTGTTGGCACTGGATAGATGCCCACCTTATTTTCCTCCTCCTTTTGGGGTGTTTTGGGTGTTATGTTTTTATTTTTCTGGATCCCTGACTTGAGTCTTTGTTTTGGGACCAAGAAAGATGTGTTCTTATATCTAGTAGCCAGTTGGCTAGAGTAGGTTTACGGCTTCCACACAGAACCTTAGTGAGTTTTGCTCGTAAAGATCTGACAGTTTGAGCAACAACAGACAGAGTGTTCAACCGAGCTCGTGCTCAAGGTTCCATGCCCTGCATGGAAAGTTAACTCTTTCACTTCCGGAGCAGTTCGAAGGTTGGGACTCACTGCATATGTCATAATATAGCAAGACTCCATTAGCAGAAACAACATTACTAAGGTGAGTAATTTTTTCTTCTGTAACTCCCTCCTCCAAGGGGATAATGCTTGATAGTCTGCATATAGTCAGAATACAGCAAGACTTCATGTTATCTGAAAAGAAAATTACTCACCATAGTAATGTTATTTTTTCTAATGGAGTCTTGCTGTATTCTGATCTCCCTCCCTGCCTCCCCTCCTAGAACCTAGTTGTTTTAGGATGTGGGTTGGCAGGTGCAGTGCTCACCCCGGGGGTGTACCGGGTCACCTGTTCTTTAGAATGTTTTTTTTTTTTTTCATTGTTCTATTTACTTTATCTATTGTCAAGTTTGCTACCTGCTTGGATTCTTTTTTGAGGTTCTCGACTTGAGTCTTTTTTGGACCCTAATAACTTGTTTTATTGCCTTTTGGCACAAATTTCTAAATCGTTTCTATTTGATAGTTAACATAGTGCTCATAAGAATCTGACAGTTACACTGAAGAGTACCGGGGACAGAGGTTTGAAAACCAAGCTCGAGCTCAGTGTTCTATGCCCTGGCATAGAGTTAACCCTTTCCTCTCCAGAGCAGTTCAAGTGCTGGGGCTAACTGCATATAGTCAGAATACAGCAAGACTCCATTAGAAGAAACAACATTACTATGGTGATTAATTTTTTCTTACTGTATGCTTCTGTTGTACAATATAAGAGGCAGAAAACATTTTGTCAGAAACCACATTTATGTATATGGTGGTTTGTATATTCTCAACATTTGAACATGGTCTTCAAATTTAAAAGAAGTTCTTACTTTGGTATTGCATGTTTCTGATTATGAAATAATGTAATACAGATTTGATTTCACACTCAAAATTTGTTGTTTCTTACTTTTCTGTGAATTATGGGATATGGTCATCCTTCATTAGCATAATGATTTCCTTTCTGCACTACTTTTTCTTTTAGAAAGAACGTTATAAAATTAGAATATTTTGCCTTATTGTGTCTTCCTGAACAACATTTGAGAACTTCAACATTGCTTTTAAACATCCGGAATCTGCAGCATATGTATTTGGATTTGCCAAGATTACTGAGCTACGTATGTCACTTGGTAATCACACAGACTAACGGCTGCATTTTCTTTAGTCTTTTGTCGACGACGAGTAATAATTAAAGTTGACGGGGCCGTTTTATAGTGAACCTCATTAAATTGAAAGGATTACTTGTTTGGGAACAATTCTCAACACAGGTTGGTACTTGCTCTTGGTTAGTCTCTGTTGCATTTACCGTAGCCAAAACTGTTTGGTGGGGAGGCGCTTTGAAAAGAGGACAGAACTTCAGCTGTGTTTCTCACTGTTGTATTTGTTCGACTGCTACTTTTACCAGCTGATGATTTTTTCCCTGATGTGCTGGTAGGCTTGATATCTGTTTTCTGATATATGTGTAGAAATTGAGGACATTGCTTTTTTAGTGAGAGTAGTACAATATCAACCAGGTGGGAGGGTGGGAAAGAGCAGATTTTTGACTTGTATAGTGTCTGCTGGCGATTATAATGTGGAGTACTTAGGAACTGCAGCAGCAGGCAGCTGCATTTTTGGTGGCAAGATATTGGTACTACCTCAACAGGCATTACTCGGGGATTAATCCCCGATGGATTGTAACCACATGTTGTATTTAGACCAATACATTTACTGCTCTTGAGGAAATCTTAATTGCAATGTTACAAGACCATTTAGAGGACTACTACTCATTCTACATTCTTATGTGTATTTTAGAAGCAAGTCTTGCACGTTTTACTAGCCGTCACTAATGCATACACAGTCCTTCTGCTCACTGTAAGCATGTTTGTTTTTTTTTTTAAGACCTGCCTCCCCAAAGGATGGGAGCCTTTTCTGTGACTGAACAGTCGGCAGATCTGGAGCACCCCCATAGAGCCACAGTGTTTCAGACTGTAACAGCACACTTGAAGCATGTCAACAACAGTGTATCACATGATGTGCTTACCTACACAAACAGATCATGTACTTGTTTGGGCTTACCACATTTCACGGAATCATTTTCTGTTCAGCAAATTACACTGTAGCACCATTGACAAGAGCAGGAGAGTGCAGATTACAATGGGTGCTGGAAAGAAAATATGTGTGTTTGTCAGATTGTAGGGACTGGGGCTGCTCACTCAGTGAACTGAATGTTTTGAGTGAGCAGGAAGGAGGTCAGATTTGATGGTCTGCCTGCATCTGATTGATGGAGGGAGGGGAAAAACCTCTTACAGGAAGAGGCCACTGATGAGTAGGTCAGTATGTCTTAACCAGACTTGCTATGGATTGCACACACAAAAAAGGCCCTGGACTTGGGTTAAAAAATATTTTAAAACCCTGTTTAGAGAAATTAGAAGGAGGCCAATTAAGGGGTAAAGTATGGAAGTTCTATTTCACAGAAAGGGTGGTAGATGCATGGAACAGCCTACCTCAGGACGTGGTGGCTATGACTACAGTGCAGGGCTTCAAACAGGCATGGGATAGGCATACGGGAGCAATACAGATGAGTATGAATAGATAGGCCATTGACAGAATAAAGGCCGATGGCACATTCATAAGGTAGAAAAAATGGGCAGACTGGATGGGCCTTGTGGTCCCTATCTGCCGTCAACTTCTATGTTTCTGTGTTCACCATCTGTTCCTGCTGCATGTCTACAAGTGACAACAAAATCTTCTGCTTGTGACATCACAACTGGTTGCTGTAGATATGCCTGTGATCTGGCAAGTGGAAGATTATGATGTCTGTTGTAGATGTACAGCTAGAGCAGACGGATACCAAGCTACAGATAGTCTGTCATGATGAAAATGTCGAAGGTGTGATGTTTGAGAGGAAGATAGGCATCTAAAATTGGAATGCCTGGCACCCTGCCTATTTACTCAGCTGCCAGGGCTCAGCATCAAGGTGGACAGGAACTGTGCAGTGTTAATAAGCAGGGTACCAGGTCTACCAGTTACATTTACTTACCTTCCTTTCTGTATCATAATTATTTTTTTTCTATTATTTATTAACTCTTTTTGTGCGCCTTCCTCGGGGAACGCTCTCCGGCATCCACACCATCTACCAGACTCTACCTACTACCTGAAGTGCCTCCTACTCCAGTCGCCAGCCTGACGGACCCCCGGCTCTGAACCCTCCGAGGTAGGGCCGCCCTATCTGCCCAAGGCGCTCTGTCTAGAATCTAGTAAGCCATGCTGGACGACTGCGGAGAGAACGCCCGGTATGCTGGAGTGTGGCCTGGATGGTATGGTGCCATCGCCTATCTCGAGGTCGGGATTTTCAGATATGGTTTCCGGAATGTGGACGCATGACATCTATGCAACAAAGTCGGTGACGCCCCACAGCCACTGCCCCTAATTCCAGTTTAGCTGCCAGGGAGCCCCTGGTCTCGCCAGGGTCGCGAGCTGTACCAAGCAGGCTCCGGATCCCACCCCTGGGAGAGGAGAGCAGTTCTCTGGACGCTCAATTTTCTCCCTCCCCTGCCGACCCGGGCCCGTTCCTGAACCCGGCTCGCTGGCGTGGCATGAAGTGTGGCATCCAGCACCTCAGCGGCACAGGGCCAGCCCTCTATATCATAATTCTAACATTATTTTTCTCCTAGAGCACTTGTTACATAACAAGGTTTCTGTGTTTATGCAGTGTATCGTGTGTTCGTCTGAATATATCGGCTCTCAAAATTATATCTTTCTGTTCTAGTGCTGCTGGGGGTGAACTCTTTGACCAGTGTGTTGCTGATAGGGAGGATGCTTTTACAGAAAATGATGTTATCAGACTTCTCCGACAGATACTTGAAGGAGTTCTCTTTTTACACCGCGGTGGTATTGTTCATCTCGACTTGAAGGTAATTTTAAGGGTGCCTCAGCAGAAATAAACGTGTTTAACCGTAACCACCTATTTTGGAAATGAAGCATATTCTATAATCCTGTAACTACATATGTTAAACAGTGAAACAGACCTGCTAGCAGTGCTAGTGCTGTTGATTTGTTTTCTCTTTTCAGCGTGTGTATCACAAGTATAGGTTAAAGACAGTTAGTTTCTTGTTCTTACTTGTATCTGATAAGGCATGCCAATAACGGCACTTCTTGTGACTGTTCTGTTGAGACATGCTATTGAATATGATTAGTGATTTAAAGTGTCCCATGCCATGCATGCAATAGGCAAGAAAAAGTAGGGAAGAAAACGCAACTCCTTTATTAATCTGTCTCTTCTGCTTACCATGAAGGGAGTCTGAGTTGCTTTTCTACAATTTGGGGGAATATCTCCAGTTTAAAGTAAACTTAAGCCTCAGCATGCAGTCCCTCTAAAGACTGTGCTATGCTGTAGTAATACAATTGCAGAAAATTAAAGATGCACATTGGAAAAAGTTGCTGTGGACCATGTCTGTTCACTCTCTCCTCTGGGCTCAGGCCCCACACTAAAGATTAGAGCTCTTAAATATCACTGCTGCATAGTGTGGAGGGCTGCTGCACTGTTGGCAGGGCTGTACTTCCGTTGGTAAACTGAGATGCTTTCTGCGTATCTCTCTTAGTTGCCCAGGCAGCAGTTATGGACTCCATAATTTTTTTCAGGAACTGTAGATACCTATCAAATGAAAAGGGTGTTTTTATCTGACCAGGTCCCCAATACAGCCGAACCCTTCCTCCCTGCACCATTCCTCAGCCAGTTAAATTCCTGTATCCTTCTGTTCAAACAACATGAAGTCTTGCTATATTATAGACATTAGCAGTTTGATCCAGCTCTAGAACTGCCCCGGAGTGAAATGGTTAAAACCATTCCAAAATAGAATTTTGGCACGAGAGCAGCTCTATCTGTGTCATTTCAAACTTGAACTGTCAGATTCTTTACTCCGCCTCAGTGAACAGTCGCTCCGGAGATTTCTCCTTCTGCTCGGTTCATTTCTCGGTTTAAAAGTGTTTTCTCTGTTGGATTTAACGAGAATAGTTTTATTTAACCGCAAAACCGTCTCGGTTCAAGCTCTATCTGTGGTAACCGTAAGTAAATGAAGGTTTTGTCTGTATGGAACTTGTAAGTTATCGGTTCGGTTTGAACCGATCAGTGGGTTTAAAACTCATTTAAAACTAAAAGTTACTATTTTAGAGTGCGGTTCCGTTCTTATCGGTTCTAAAAACCGGATTTATTACGTTTTTCCAATACCGTGACACGGTTAGGAACCGATAAGGGTGTCTTTTCCTGGCACTGCCGTTAAAAGGCAAGATTTTTGGTTAGGCTGGCATTATGTCTGAGAAACCCAAAAGAAAACCGGGCCCACTGGGTTTCAACACTGTGATGTTTGTGGGGAAGTCTTTGCCAAGGCTGACCCACACACCCCATGTTTATTGTCCTGGGGTTTGTCCACCTCCAGTCAGACTGCCAGGTATAAGAATTTCCTGCAGCCACCCTGGAAAAAAGATTGGGCAGGCTCAGGGAACGAGAGGTCAAAAGTCCGCTGACCCGATGGCCAGCCCGGTTCGGTGCCAACCGAACCAGAGGAGTGCCCTCTGACCAGGGCCAGACTTCCTCGGCAAAGAAAAGCTGGTTCTGAGGAACCAATTCCAGTAAAGAAAACAAGAAAATCAGCAGGTCTGGAGTCCAAAATTCCTTCTCCAACTGCTGCAGAGATAGCAAAGCCATACAAATTGTCCAGTCACTGTCTCAGGGTCCGTCCGAACCACCACTATCTGGTAAAAGGTCGGTTCGTCCGGTCCCAGTGGTTCAGGATTATGATAGTGAGGAATTTTATGAACCAGAGGAGGGGAGGAGGATTATGAACAGTATGAATGTGGCTGGGAAGGTCTGGGTGTGCCCATTGAACCGGACATCTCCCCAGACAGACCTTTAGAATCTCCCCCTATGCTGTCTGAGTCCCCATCTCATTTTATGTTTTATAAAAAAGTTGCTGAAACCCTCCAGCTTCCTTTAGAAGAGGCTGTGGATTAGCAAGAGGAGCCTGATTTTGTAGAAATGATGGATATTCCAGAGTCTAGGAGATTGTCTATTCCTTTACATAAGTCTTTTAGGAAACAAACAATAAAATTTTAAAAGCTCCTAATTCTGTGCCTCCTGTAGATAAAAGATGGACAGAAGGTATACATTGTCAGGCCCTGATACAGAATTCCTTTCTCAGCAATGCAGTCATGTTGGGGTAGTTCAGGCTGTGCCTGTGATAAACTAATATTCCTTGGCTTCACATCCTCCTGACAAGGATTCCAGGAAGACTGATGCCATGGCAAAAAAACAGTATATGGCAGCCTCTCTGGGACTCAGGCAAGCAAATTATATGGCTTATGTAGCTAGGTATCAGAAATCTAGATGGGATACTGTTATGCAATTGGCCAAGCAGGCCCATGGCCAGCTGGCTAGTGAACTAGAACAGGTGGCTGCTGATGGCATGAAGCCTCTAAGTTCAGTTTCATGCTGCTGTGGATGTTAATGATGTTTCCTCTAGGGTCATGGCCACATCTGTGGCACCGTGGGTTGGCCTGGCTCAGGTGTACTAGTTTGTCACAGGATACCCAGACTAATGCTATGGATTTTCCTGTGGGGGAAATTCTCTGTTTGGAGAGCAGACAGAGAATTACATGAAGAAGATGGATGAATATGGGACTACTTACAAGAGTGCCCAGGCTAAGGAGCGGCAAGCCACTCCTCAAAGGCATGCCCCAGGGGTAGGGGGGCCTTTTCACAGGCCTTTCTACCAGACTCAGGCCTCCTTTGCCTTTGCTCAGAGGGGCTTCTTCAGAGGCAGGGGCAGACGAGGGGTGGGCAGACCTGCTCCCACCCCCCAGCCTAAAGCTCCTGCGAAACAGGCACCCTGATGGGGTGCCCAGGGCCGATTCTCCTGTACCAGTGGGGGGCAGGCTGGCTTACTTCAGTCAGAATTGGGCTTCTTTAACCTCAGACAAGTGGGTTCTGGAAGTAGTAAGCCAGGGTCTGGTTCTCAGCTTCAAAAGTTTCCCAAGTTGAGAAGCAGACTTTTCTACCTGCAAGTGCTTCAGAGACCCTCGCTCTGGAAACAGAGGTCTCATCCCTGTTAGCTCTCAGAGCAGTAGAAAGGGTTCCTCCCTGCATCAGGGCAGGGGTCTGTATTCAGATACTTCCTTACCCCAAAAAGACAGGAGAATGGCGGCCCATTTTAGATCTCAGATATCTGAACAAGCATCTTTTGAAACCAAAGTTCAAAATGGTAACTCTGGCAATGATTTTACCTTCCCTAAGGCCAGGGACTGGCTAGCCTCCCTGGACCTCAAGGATGCCTATTTCCATGTCCTAATCAGAAATCCCATGAAAGTACCTCAGATTCGAACTGCCCTCAGGTCATTACCAGTTCAGAGCAATGCCCTTCGGCCTTACCTCTGCTCCAAGGGTATTCACAAAGTGTCTAGCAGTGGCCCACTTAAGGAGGCAGAGGATTGCTGTTTTTCCCTATCTAGACGACTGGCTCATTGTAGGCCAGTCCCCAGAACAGGTAAAATCTCACCTGCAGGTCACCCAGCAGCTTCTCACCTCCCTGGGTTTTCTGCTAAACCTACCAAAGTCTGTTCTGGAACCAGTCCAGGTACTCACCTTTATAGGGGCAGAATTGGACACAAAGCTAGCCAGAGCCTTTCTTCCCCCAGAAAGGGTAAGGAATTTAGTGGCTCTGGCCTCTTCCTTCACTCTACAGGTCTCTCGACCAGCAAGACACTTTCTGCAGCTCCTGGGGCACATGGCTGCATCCACAGCTGTTGTGCAGGGAGCCAGATTTCAGATGAGAGACATTCAGTTTCACTTGAGAACCTTTTGGTCTCAGAGAAGAGACCCCCTTTCCAAGTTGGTCCCAGTGACTCGAACCTTGATCCTAGCTCTCCAGTGGTGGCAGGATCAGAGCAATTTAAGAGCGGGGGTCCCCTTCATTTCCCCTTCTCACGACTTGACTCTCACTACAGATGCTTCCCTTCTGGGTTGGGGAGCCCACATGGGTGACATTTCCACTCAGGGAGTTTGGTCCCCCCAGGAATCTCTGCTCCACATCAATTTGCTGGAACTCAGAGCTGTCTTTTTAGCTCTTCAAGCTTTTCTGCATCTGTCCACGACAAGGTGATACAAGTCAGAACAGACAACACCACAACAATGTGGTACATCAACAAACAGGGGGCACTCGGTCTTCGGCCTTGTGCACCGAGGCAATGAAGTTGTGGTCTCTGGCCTATTCTGAACACTTCCCTCATAGCAGTTCATCTTCCAGGGAAGGACAATGTCCAGCGGATGCCCCAGCAGGATTTCCTAGGGCCATCACGAATGGTCCCTGGATCCTCAAGTGCTGGGGATAGTTTTGCCAGGTGCATCCCTCAGATAGATCTTTTGCAGCCCCAGACAATCACAAACTTCCTCTGTTCTGTTGCAGGCCTCCAGTGCTGGGCTCAGTTCCCCTGGATGCCATTCTTCTGGATTGGGAGGGGAAGTTCCTCTATGCTTCCCTCCCCCCCGCTTTCCTCTCCTATTCAAAGTACTAGTCAAGATCAGATCTCAGCCTTGCAGGGTGATTCTGATTGCCCCGGATTGCGCCAGGCAGCCCTGGTACCCACTCCTTCTGTCTCTGACAGTCCATCTTCCCCTGTGCCTCCCCAGGAATCACGATCTGTTGACTTGTGCCCAGGGAAGGTTTGGTACCGGACCTCAAATCCTCAACCTCAAGGCCTGGCTCTTGAGGAGTTAGAGTTTGCTGATTTACACCTCTCTCAGGGTGTTCTTGAGATCCTAAAGGCTTCCAGAAAGCCTTCCACTAGGGCTACTTATAGTTCTAAATGGAAAAGGTTTTCCATTTGGTGTGCTGGGAAAAATATTTCCCAGAATCTGCTGAATTGCCATTTTGTTAGATTACAAGGTACATCTTAATTCCTTGGGTCTCAGACCAGCTACCCTGAGTTCATTTGGCAGCTGTGTCTGCTTTTGTGTCAGCAGGAAAGTCATCCCTCTTCCCTCTCATCCTGTGTTTTCCAAGTTTTTTAAGGATTACTCCATACTAATCCTCCCTTTCGGGAACCGCCCTTGCTTGGGACCTTAATGTTTGCATTGCCCAGTTAATGCAACCTCTTTGAACCTCTGTCTTCTGCAGAGTTTAAGTACCTAACTTGGAAAACTGTTTTTCTAGTGGCTATCACTTCTGCAGAGCGCATAAGTGAATTGCAAGCCTTGTCAGTGGAGACTGACTTTATTTCTTTCCATAGGGATAAGGTAGTCCTTAGGACTAATAGGAAGTTTTGCCTAAGGTGGTTTCAGATTTCCATCTTAATCAATCTGTCTCCTTCCAGTATTTTTCACTGATCACTCCTCTTCGGGTGAGAGGAGGTTGCACAGCCTGGATGTTAAGAGAGCTCTTAGTTATTATATAGGCGTACCAAGGTCACAGGTTGAATCCTCAACTTTTCCTTACCTATGGTGAAGTTGGGAAAGGCAAACCTGCCACTAAGAGATCAATAGCAGGTGGATTGTCTCTTGTATCCAATTTTGTTATCAGAAGTGGGCAGAGCCCCGGTTTGAGGGCTCATTCTACCAGGGTACAGCTGCGCCTCTAGCTGCTGCCAGAGATATCCGCTTATTAGAGATTTGCTAGGCTGCTACTTGGAAAACGGTACACACTTTTACAAGCATTACTCCTGGATGTCCAGGCCAGGAGAGATGTCTGGTCATACAGCTGTTCTTCAGAGCCTATTCCTAAGTAGGTTCTCCGCTCCTCCATGTAGGTACTGCTTGTATTCTGCTAATGTCTATAATATAGCAAGACTTCATGTTGTTTGAAGAAAAATTACTCACCTTAGTAATGTTGTTTCTTCTAATGGAGTCTTGCTATATTATAAACTTCTAACCTGCCCCTCTCAGAACCTCTACTTGGTGGGGGCGGGCAACTTAGTGTGGGCACTACTTATGTCCTGTTAGCATTTTGTCCCCTTTGGGACTTTGGGGTGTGTATGTTGCACGTGTGTGTTTTATTATACTTATGTTCCATTTTCATATTATTAGAATGGTGTTAGTATTTCTGGTCCCCTGACTTGAGTCTTGGGTGTTGGGACCATCAATGGTTGTTATTATTTAGGTAGCCATTTGGCTAGTGTGAGTTACAGCTTCCACATAGACCTTAGTGAGTTTGGCTACGTAAAGATCTGACAGTTCAAGTTTGAAATGACACAGATAGAGCTGCTCTCGTGCCAAAATTCTATTTTGGAATGGTTTTAACCATTTCACTCCGGGGCAGTTCTAGAGCTGGATCAAACTGCTAATGTCTATAATATAGCAAGACTCCATTAGAAGAAACAACATTACTAAGGTGAGTAATTTTTTCTTCCTGACTGTGCTGGCCTTTGGAACTGGTATCACCTCTGAGAAAGCCAGCAATCTTGCTTCCTCCCTGCAGGTCTTCTCTAATGTCCTGAACCTGCCTTGCACTACCTCCAAGGTGGAAAAAGGTAGTTGGCAGGCTCCACGATAGCCCTGCGTCCCTGAGCTGCCCCCGTATTCTCGCTTGTGCTCTGGAGGAGAGATGGCCAGTGCTCTCCTCCTGGCCCCACCACGGGGCAAGCTGCAGGGAACTTCCGGGATTCGCATGGCGGGATGTGCGGAGCGAGGATGAGTCCCTCTGAGGGAGGGCTCGAGCCTTCCGCCAGGTTCAGGGCAAAAATAAAATAAAAATAAAAAACACTTATGGAGTCACCGAGGATTAACACCTTTCCATCCCTGGCAACCGTGGTTCAAACAACATGAAGTCTTGCTATATTATGACAATTGCAGTATGACCGCAGGTTTGAACTGCTCCGGGGGTGAAATAGTTAACTTTCCATGAAGGCATGGAATCTTGATCGCGAGCTCAGTTAAGAAAGCTCTGTCTGTGTGCTTTCAAACCTAATCCGTCAGATTCTTTACTCCGCCTCATTGAACAGTCGCTCCAGAGATTTCTCCTTTTGCTCGGTTCATTTTGCAGTTTAAAAAGTTTAAAATTCGTCTAATTTTAATCGCAACCGTTTCGGTTCAAGCTCTGTCTGTAGTAACATAATTAATAGATGGTTTTACATATGATTTCTGTGTGGAACTTGTAAAACATTTATCGGTTCGGTTTGAACCGATTAGGTTGTGTTTTTTTGAATTACTAGTCCTTTTTAAGAGTCGGTTCCCGGTTCTATCGGTTCTAAGCAGTTCATTACGGTTTTCCACGGCCCGTGACGGTTGGGAACCGATAGTAGTGTATCTTGTAGCGGATTGCCATAAGCGGCAAGTTTTGGTTAGGCTGGCATAATGTCTGAGAAACCCAAAAGAAAAACCGGGCCCACTGGGTTTCAGCACTGTGATGTCTGTGGGGAAGCCTTTCCCAAGGCTGACCCTCGCACCACATGTGTTTATTGCCTGGGGTTTGACCACCTCGATTCAGACTGCCAGATTTGCAAGAATTTCCCTGCTGCCACCGTTGAGAAGAGAGTTGGTAGGCTCAGGGAAAGGTAGGCCATAAAGTCAGCTGACCAGATGGCCGGCCTGGTTCGGTGCCAACCGGACCGGAGGGAGTGCCCTCTGACCAGGGCGATACTTCCTCAGGCAAACAAAGAGCTGGCTTTGAGGAGCCAGTTCCTGCAAAGAGGACTAGAAAGTCTGCTGCTGTGGAAAAAGTTTTTTCCCCAACAGCTGAAGAGATAGCTAAAGCAATCCAAATTGTCCAGTCTCTTTCCCCAGTTCCTGAACCGACACCATCTGGGAGACGTTCGGTTCACCCGTTCCTCCGGTTCAAGATTATGATTTGAGGAATTTTATGAGCGGGGACTATGAGGAAAGTGAATATGATCTGGAGGCTCCTATTTGAACCAGATACCTCCCCAGACAGACCTTTAGGGGTTCACCCCCACAGGCTTTCTGAGTCCCCTTCTCACTTCATGTTTATGAGAAGGTTGCTGAAACTCTTCAGCTTCCTCTTGAGGAAGCTGTTGATGACCAGGAAGAGCCTGATTATGTAGAAATGATGGATATTCCAGAGTCTAAGAGACTGTCTATTCCCCTTCATAAATCTTTCAGGAAGCAGACGGTAAAAGTTTTAAAAACTCCTCATACTATACCTCCTGTAGACAAAAGGATGGACAGAAGGTATACTTCATCAGGTTCTGACACAGAATTTCTTACACAGCAATGCAGCCATGTGAGTGTAGTGCAGGCTGCAGCCTGTGACAAGGCAAATATTCCCCTAGCTTCACATCCTCCTGAAAAGGACTCCAGGAAGGTTGATGCTATGGCAAAGAAACAGTACATGGCAGCATCCTTGGGACTCAGACAAGCGAATTATATGACTTACGCTGCCAGATACCAGAAATCCAGATGGGATACTGTGCTGGCTCTAGCCAAACAAGTCCCTGACCAGCTTGCCAGGGAGCTTGAACAGGTGGCTAAAGATGGTATCGAGGCATCAAAGGTGCAATTTCATGCTGCGGTGGACTCTAATGATGTATCATCAAGAGTCATGGCTACTTCTGTGGCTCTTAGCAGAATGGTTTGGCTCAGATGCACCACCTTGTCACGGATACCCAGTCCAAAGCCATGGATTTTCCTGTGGTTGTGAATTCTCTGTTTGGGGAGCAAACAGAGAATTACATGAAGAAAATGGATGAATACAGGACCACCTATCAGAGTGCACAGGCCAAGGAAAGGCAGGCCACTCCTCAGAAGCAGCTTCCCAAGGGCAGAGGCAGGCCTTTTCATAGGCCTTTCTACCAGGCTCAGGCCTCCTCTTCCTCCTATACCCAGAGGGGATTCTTTAGAGGAAGGGGCAGAAGGGGTTCAAGCAGGCCTGCTTCCACCCCTCAGCCCAAAGCCCCTGCCAAGCAGGCACCCTGATGGGGTAGCCAGGGCCGCTTCTCCTCTACCGGTAGGGGGCAGGCTGGCTTACTTTGTCCAGGACTGGAAGTCTCTCACATCAGACAAGTGGGTCCTGGGTGGTAAGCCAGGGACTGGTTCTCAGCTTCAAAATTTCCAAAATGAGAGCCAGATCTTTTCCTCCTGCATCTCCATCGGAGGCACTCGCCTTAGAGTCAGAGGTCTCTACCCTCCTCGCTCTCAGAGCTGTGGAAAGGGTTCCACCCCTACATCAGAGCAAAGGTTTGTACTCTAGGTACTTCCTTACCCCAAAAAAGACAGGAGAATGGCGGCCCATCCTGGATCTCAGATACCTAAACAAGCGCCTTTTAAAACCAAAGTTCAAAATGGTGACTCTGGGGATCATTTTACCTTCCCTAAGGCCAAGGGACTGGCTAGCATCCCTGGACCTCAAGGATGCCTACTTCCATATTCTCATCAGAGCTCCCCATCGAAAGTACTTCAGGTTCGAGGCTGTCCTCAGGCCACTACCAGTTCAGAGCAATGCCCTTTGGACTCACTTGACTCAAGGGTATTTACCAAATGCCTGGCAGTAGCAGTAGCTTGCCTAAGAAGGCAAAAGATTGCCATCTTTCCTTACCTGGATGATTGGCTCATAGTGGGCCAATCCTCAGATCAGGTCAAACTACATCTTCAGATAACTCAGCAACTGCTTACTTCCCTAGGTTTTCTCCTGAATCTCTCAAAGTCAGTGCTGGAGCCTGTCCAGCTCCTAACCTTCATAGGCGCAGAACTGAACACCCAGGAAGCCAGGGCCTTCCTCCCCTTAGACAGGGCAAACACCCTAGTCTCCCTGGCCTCCTCATTCACCCTGCAGGTCTCTCGACCAGCAAGACATTTTCTGCAGCTCCTGGGACACATGGCTGTTTCCACAGCAGTAGTGCAAGGAGCAAGATTTCAGATGAGAGACATTCAGTTTCATTTGAGGGCTTTTGGTCTCAAAGAAAGGATCCTCTTTCCAAATTGATCCCAGTAACTCGAACCCTGATCCAAGCCCTGCAGTGGTGGCAGGATCAGAGCAACCTGAGACAAGGAGTTCCCTTCGTCCCTCAGCCCCATTCATTAATCCTTACTACGGATGCATCCCTCTTGGGGTGGGGGGCCCACATAGGCGACCTCACCACCCAGGGACTGTGGTCCCCTCAGGAATCTCTGCGCCACATCAACCTGTTGGAGCTCAGAGCAGTTTTTCTAGCACTTCAGGCTTTCTCCAAATCTGTTCAGAACAAAATTGTGCAGGTCAGAACAGACAACACCACTACAATGTGGTACATCAACAAACAGGGGGGCACTCGGTCTACGGCCTTGTGCACCGAAGCCATGAAGTTGTGGTCTCTGGCTCACTCCCTGAACACCTCCCTTGCGGCAGTTCACCTCCCAGGCAAAGACAATGTCCTGGCAGATACTCTCAGCAGGATCTCTCAGGGCCATCACGAGTGGTCCCTGGATCCCCTGGTTCTGGGAGTGGTATTTGCCAAATGGGGCACCCCGCAAATAGATCTCTTTGCAGCTCCAGACAATCATCAACTTCCTCTCTTTTGCTGCAGGCCCCCAGTCTTGGGCTCAGTCCCCCTGGACACCTTAGCCCTCAGTTGGGAAGGGAAGTTTCTCTATGCTTTTACCCTTCCCTCTCCTATTCAAAGTGCTAGTAAAAATCAGATCCCAATCCTGCAAGGTAATTCTGATTGCCCCAGATTGGGCCAGGCAACCCTGGTACCCTCTCCTTCTGTCCTTAGCAGTCCATCCTCCCCTGTGCCTTCCCAAGAATCACAATCTGTTAACCTGTGCCCAGGGAAGGGTTTGGTACCCGAACCTCAAGTCTCTCAATCTCAAAGCCTGGTTCTTGAAGAGCTACAGTTTGCTGGCCTACACCTCTCTCAAGGTGTAAGGATATACTCAAGGCTTCTAGGAAGCCTTCTACCAGGGCTACTTATAACTCCAAATGGAAAAGATTTTCCATATGGTGTTCGGAAAAGAATATTTCCCCAGACTCTGCTGATTTACCCACAGTTCTAGATTACATGGTCCATCTAAACACTTTGGGGCTGAGACCATCTACTCTGAAGGTACATTTGGCAGCTGTCTCTACCTTTATTTCAGCTGGTAAGTCCTCTCCTCTGTCATCTCACCCTGTGTTTTCCAAGTTTTTTAAGGGATTGCTTCACACCAAACCCCCATTCAGGGATCCTGCTCCTGCCTGGGATCTCAATGTTTGCATTGCTCAGCTCATGCAACCTCCCTTTGAGCCCTTGTCTTCAGCTGAGCTTAAGTTCTTGACTTGGAAAACTGTGTTTCTGGTAGCTATCACCTCTGCCAGACGCATAAGTGAATTACAAGCATTGTCAGTGGAGCCAGACTTTATCTCCTTTCACAGAGACAAGGTAGTCCTTCGGACTAATAGAAAGTACCTGCCCTAAGGTGGTTTCGGTTCCACCTTAATCAATCTATTTCTCTCCCTGTTTACTTCACTGACCATTCCTCCTCTGGTGAGGAGGAGGCTGCACAACAGATGTGAAGAGGGCCCTTAGTTACTACATAGAGCGTACCAAGGGTCACAGGTTTGACTCCCTCCAACTGTTCCTTACTTATGGTGAGGTTGGCAAGGGGAAACCTGCCACTAAAAGATCCATTGCCAGGTGGATTGTCTCTTGTATCCAATTCTGTTATGAAAAGCTGGGTAAGGTTCCCACCTCAGGCCTGAGGGCTCACTCTACCAGAGGTACAGCTGCTTCTCTGGCTGCCAGAGACATCCCATTTAGAGATATGTCAAGCAGCTACCTGGAAAACAGTTCACACTTTTACCAAGCATTATTCCCTGGACATCCAGGCTCAGAGTGATGCTCGGTTTGGCACAGCTGTCCTTCAGAGCCTATTCCCTAGGTAGGTTCTGTCCCTCCTCCATGGGGGTACTGCTGTGTAGTCTGCAATTGTCATAATATAGCAAGACTTCATGTTGTTTGAAGAAAAAATTACTCACCTTAGTAATGTTGTTTCTTCTAATGGAGTCTTGCTATATTAGACCTCCTCCTGCCTGCCCTCTCAGAACCTTGTTTGGGCTGTGAGTGGGCATCACAGTGTTGGCACTCTATTTTTGCCACTTTGTTGTTGTTTTGCCTCACCCTTCCTTAGGGTGAACTGGTGTTTTATTTAATCTTTTGGGTCTCTTGACTTGAGTTTTCTTGAGACCAAGAAGTGTGTTTGTTATGTTAGTAGCCAGTTGGCTAGTGTGGGTTACAATCACACAGAACCTTAGTGAGTTTGCTCGTAAAGATCTGACGGTTTAGGTTTGAAAGCACACAGACAGAGCTTCCTTAACGACTCGCTCAAGATTCCATGCCTTCATGGAAAGTTAACTATTTCACCTCCGGAGCAGTTCGAACCTGCGGTCATACTGCAATTGTCATAATATAGCAAGACTCCATTAGAAGAAACAATATTACTAAGGTGAGTAATTTTTTCTTCCTTTCCTTCCTTTCTCACCTGCAGTACCAGTTGTTCCCGTATTTGCTACTCCTCCTCCTCCACTCTGGTTCACTTTCTGCTGCCCCCACTACTTATCTCCCCAACTGTTTCTCCATTCCCCTCTCTGGCTAGCCATGCTTGCTTCCACTTTTTCCTCTCTTCTTCCTACCCTTTCCTCTCCTTCTCCCCTCCCTTGCTCCACGCAGTCTGCTTCTTCTTCCCTGTCCTCCATGACTAGCTCCTCTTCTCTCCCTTGTCCTTTTACCCTCAACCCAGTCAGTGAAATCCCTGTACCATACCCAAAACTGGTAGGAGCAGTACCTTTCACCAGTCCGCTGTCAGAGGACACTGCCAGGCATACAGACAGCAGGGAAGAGGCAAAGATGCGGGGGACTTGCCAGTTCCCATCGCGACCCCAAGTGCTCATATAAAAGGACCTAGAGGTAGTGGAGCTGGTGACTTTGCACCCCCCAGCTCAGCATTACTCCTTACACATCCCCTAACCATCATTACCTCCAGAGGTGGTTGTAGGGAGTCACTTGTTCCTCCACTTGGCTCTGTGGAGGGAGGGGACTACAGACGAATGGGTTCTGGAGATTATAGAGAAGGGTCATGCTCTGGAGCTTCTGGATAACCCTCCAGATCATCCACCAGTTGTGACAGCATACCCACCAGGGCACATGTCTCTGTTGCTAGAGGAAGTACAGACTTGGCTTCAAAAATGGGCCATAGAACCTGTATCCCCAGAACAGAGGCACACAAGTTTTACTCCAGATACTTGCTTGTCTCAAAGTGGACAGGGGATCTGAGGCCTATTCTGGATCTAAGGGATCTGATCTTCTTCATTCATCAGTCTGTACTGACACCGTCAATGACTGTAGTACATAGGGGCAGTTCTGGATGCAGCTTAGGATTCTGCGTTTCTGCCTCTGGACAGGGCAGACTGCCTGATTGCCCAAGCACAGTTGGTACATGACAGCTGTTATATTTCCACAAGGACATTTCTACGCCTTCTGGGACTAATGGTGGCAGCCATTGTTACAGTGTCACTGGCCAGGCTGCATATGCTGATCCCACAGTGGACCCTAAGAGTCCAGTGGGACCAGCTGAAGACGATTTAGAACAGATAGTTCTAGAAACGTATCCCTTGCGCAGAGTGTTCAGGTGGTGGATGGAACACATCAATCTGCTCAAGGGCATTGCATTCTTGATTCCAACCCCACAGCATGTGCTCACCACAGATGCTTCAGGATCAGGGTGGGGAGCCCAACTGGGACCTCTTCAGACACAAGGCATGTGGAACCAGGTGAAGCTTTGCACATAAACGTTCTGGAAATGAGAGCGGTCCTATACAGACTTCAGGCCTTCCAGAACCACTTGTCTCTAGTTTTTTTGTTAATACAGACAGACGTCCGTGTGATGCGTTACATCAATAAACAAGGAGTAAGACTCGTTCTTACCTACTGTGCAGGGAAGCAGTGAGAGTTTGGTATTAGGCTCTGGTACACAGTCTAGAACTATCAGAAGTACATGTTCCAGGCGCCCAAAACATCTTGACATTCAAACTAAGTAGGTCAGAGTTCAGGATGCACAAGCGGGAACTGCTGATCTCTGTGATCGATGACCTATTGGAAAGATGGGTTTGTCCAGAGTTGAACCTTTCTGTGTCCCCACACAACACAAAACTGCCACGTTTCTGCTTGCTCGCTCCAGGGCCTGGAGCTTTTTGGCGAGACCTGTTGTCCCTCTTTTGGAAAGAGAGGTTTCTGTATGCTTTCCCTCCCTTTCTGCTAATTCAGATAGTACTGCTCAAGCTGAAGATGGAGGGAGCAACTCAAATACTCATTGCTCCCCTATGGCCGCAGCAGATATGGTATCCCCTGCTACAACAACTGCCAGTGAAACACCCACTACCTCTGCCCCTGTGCAGGAGTCTACTGTCACAGGAACAGGGAACCCTAGTCCACCCGAACTTGAAGCCCCTAAAACTGCACTCATGGCTCCTGAAGACATAGCCATAGCTTGCTTTAGGGTATCACAGAAAGTGGCAGGTGTTCTGTTGGCTGCTAGAAAATCATCCACCAGACACACTTACTCCATGAAATGGAAGTGATGGTCCACTTCACATGAGCTGGTCCCGTTTACCTACCCAGTCAATCGGGTTGTAGAGTACCTGCTGTCCTTATCGGATTCAGGCCGGCAGTATTCCTCAAAGTGCACTTGTCTACTATATCAGCTTTACATGTGCCTGTGGATTGACTTACGGTTGTTCAACTGGAGGTTGCCCGCACATTCTTGAGAGGCATTTTACACATAAAGCCTCCCATTCAAAATCTGGTCTCGACTTGGGATCTGATTTTATTTTGGAAAAGCTGACTTTGGCTCCTTTTGAGCCAGCCGCCACTTGTGGCTTATCCTTTCTTTCTTGGAAAGTGTTATTTTTGGTTGCAGTCACATCTGCTCAGAGGATTTCAGAGCTGCAGACTTTAATGTGTCAGCCTCATTTGATTTTCCACAAAGACATGGTTCCTTTGCATACTAATCCTAAGTTTCTACCAAAGGAGATGTCTGAGTTTACTTTAAATCAAAGTATCTACCTGCCAGTGTATTACCCAGAGCATGCCAATCCAGAGAAGCACTGTTCGTACCTTGGATGTGCACAGAATACTGAGGTACTACACATACTGTACAAAGGACTGCAGAAAGCCCTCACAGCTTTTTGTTTTAATTCACCCATGGGAAAGAAGGTGCCCCAGTTTCTTAATGGTGCTTGTCCAGATGGCTAGTGCATTGTATTACGTTCTGTCACAGGAAGTACAGTAAGGAAGTTCTCGGTGTGGTTTGTGGTTATTCCACCAGACGCATGGCCACTTCTGTAGCTTGTTTTTGGAATGTTTCTGCTGCAGAGATCTGTGCAGCTGCCACATGGAATACTGTCCACACCTTCACTAGGCACTACAGTCTGGACATCGTCTCTCATAGACTAGCTAGGTTTGGCCTAACTGTGCTACAAAGCTTGTTGTTATAAGCCTATAGGCTGCAACCACCCAGACTGTTAGCTTTTGGTACTGCTTGGGGCTTATTCCAAAGGTGTGGCCTGATGAAAGAGAGATCCTCAAAGAAGATAGAACAGTTACGCAAGAACTTATCATAACAGTAAACCTTGGAGAGAATCTCTTTCATCAGGCCATGCCATCCCACCCTCCTTCCCTCTCAGGGGTCGTGACAGAGGATCCTTGTATTGCTGTCTCCATTGTTGCCTTTTCCAGCACACACACTCAGCTGGTATGTGGAGTGCTGGGGTCTCCTGGTTCCCTGTAGGGAGGTCCTCCAAGCATGCTCTCCGGTGAGGAACTGAGGAGAGGAGGAGCCACCAACGTTTATGTAGATGCTGATGCCATCATCGTCGTCGTGGGTGGCCCTTGGTTGGCTGCTTGCAAAAGTTTCCGTGTGGTCCTAGCCCTGACACAGGTGTAATTCCAAAGCTGTGGCTTGATGAGAGATTCTCTCAAAGATCTACTGTTACAGGAAGTTATTGCGTAACAGTTCTTTATACTGCCTTTACAGTTGTTGCTCAGTGGTCTCAGCCATCTGAATTTTCATAATTAAAATTGTTCTGCCATGTAGTGTTTGGGTGAGTGTGACCACACAGCAGAGTTTGAATTTCGTTATGAGTTCTGTAATCAGAATAAAATTCTAAACGCTTCGGGGCAGCTCATTCCAAGGGAATGATTACAGTTGTTAAGCATAGTGAAGGCTCCTTTTGGAAAAACAATATTACTACGGCGAGTAATTTCTTTTCTTCTCAGATGCCTTTTATAATAATGTATTAATATGTACTCTGCGACCACTGTAATGGTTGTGAGAGTGGTCTCATTTACATTCTTAGGGTATTAAAACCACTCACAAAACCGCTCACCCTGGTTCCCGGTTCTCATTCTCTAAGAATGCACATTGGACCCCTCTTACAACAGTAGGCGTGGTCTTCGAGGATGTATCAACCTACAGTGTGTTCTCTGCTATTTCTGACTGTAACATGTTTAATTCCTTTTTATCTTCAGCCCCAGAATATCTTGCTCACAAACTTAACTTCTGTTGGTGAGATAAAAATTGTAGATTTTGGCCTTTCTCGGAGAGTAGGAGATGGAAGTGAACTGAGAGAAATAATGGGAACTCCAGAGTATGTGGGTAAGTACAGAACGTTTTTTTAGTGCACACTCAGAATATGAACGTACTGTATATTTACATCTTGCTATGATTAGACTTTTAGATCATGTGTTTGTAAGAATAACATAGGAACAGAAATAGTTTTCCTAAAATTTAGGCACTCTGTTTACAATGAGGTATGCTTTCTTAAAATTAGATTGTACAAACAGCATGCAATGTGCACCCCCCCCCAACCCCACTCAAGGATGCCTGCAGATAATTTTAAGGTTATTCTGATTTCTTACACACTTTCTTCCTGCCGTGATATAAAAGGGGGTTGTTGGCCTCATACATCTGCCAAGTTGTGGTAAGCCTCTGCCATCTTCATCGACCTGGCCAAAGCCTTTGGCACTGTTGCCCACTCCCTTCTTCTCAGCAAGCATTGTGCTGCTGGTCTCTCTGAAACCGCCACTCGCTGGCTGTATTCCTATCTTATGGGTAGGTCCCAATCAGTCAGGATTGGCAACTCCCCCCAATAAACACTGGTGTCCCTCAAGGATCGGTACTCGTTCCGATACTCTTCTCAGTAGTTCTAAATGGTTTACCTACTGCCTGCTTAACTGCAGACATTCACATGTACACGGATGATACTGTTTTGTATGCCTCTGGTACCTCCCCCTCGGATGTAGCGAGCAGCTTTCAGCTGGATTTAAATAATGTCCAGTGCTGGTTTTTTTGCAAACCAGCTGTCCTCTAAATGCCGAAAAGACAGTCTTTGTGACCTTTGGCACCAGGCGAAAACTTTCCAGGCTTACTGCCACCCCTTCCTTCCATACCCTCGAGGGCTCCGTACTAGTGGATGTCTCCTCCTTTAAATACGTTGGGCTCTGGTTCAACAGGAATCTTAACTTTGCGGGTCATGTGGACGCCATCCACAAAAAGCTGCTTCCCAAACTGCGAGCTCTGTATAGACAACGTAGCTGCCTTCCCCCGCCTGCCCGTTGAGAGATCGTCCAGAAGATGATTCTCCCAATCTTTGACTTTGGGGATGTTGTCTATAGCATTGCCCCCCAAACCACCCTTACCAGACTGTACACACTATTTAACTCCTTCTGTCACTTTGCTCTTGCCTGTCTGCCTTGTACACATCACTGTGACCTGTACACTGCTCTCTCCTTCCCCTCTCTTTGGGCCAGACGCCTTGCCCATAGTGCCTCTTTAATCGGGAAGTTCTGGCTTGGCTCCCTGCCACTCTACCTCAGTGACCTCCTCTCCATCCCCCCTCCCCCCCACATTTTCCACAATACCCCCTATAGGACCCTCTCCTTCCCTTCCCGTATTTCCACTTCAGGGAGAGCAGCCTTCTCCTATTACTTGTCAAACATTTGGAACCCCCTCCCCCAGATATCCATCCTGCTCCACCTACTTGTTCATTGTCCTATCTTCTACGACACTACATCTCTCCATCCTACAATTGCAGCAGACTGTCCTCCCCTTCATTTTCCTCTCTGCCCCTTCTTCTACTCTATTTCTTCTGCTTTACCTCCTGATACCCCTGCTTAGGCTTGCCAGTATGGGTTTACATCGAGTAGTGCTCACACTCTTGGGGTTCCTTTCCTGTGGGTAAGGCTTGCTTTGCCTCCCCCCATTCACTCACTTCTCAGTTCTTCCCCTTTTACAATTTAATTCCACCTCCCCCCCCCCACCCTTTCCTCAGTTTAACCCACTCACCTCCCTTGTGCTTATTCTGTCCCCTCTTCACTCCCTCCCCTTCCTGGTTAATCCCCTTGTGGGGTGTGCATCCCAGAGAGGTGTAGGCCCATTCTTACTCTTGAACTGCTAGTCTCCCCCCTTCCCCTATTCCTACAAAGTTCTCTCTTACTGTTCTGTCCCCTACTCTGTCCCCTCTTCACTCCCTCCCCTTCCCGGTTAATCCCCTTGTGGGGTGTGCATCCTGGAAGGGTGAAGGCCCTTCCTACTCTTTAATTACTCCTCTCCTCCTCCCTCTATTCTACAAAGTTCCCACTAACTACGCCAACTGTATTAAGCCCTATTATTTTATGTGTATGTATATGTTTTTTGTGTAATGAGTATTAAGGATAGATATATATATATATATGAACAAGTAACATAAATATGTGTTTGTGTTTTTTTGTAACTAGACTATATCCGATGGCAAGTGCCTCTTACCTAGCCTACAAAATATCTGGTATAACCTAAATGTTTTCTGTTTATCTACAGACATAACTTTTTATATTTTTATTGTACATCTTTATTCTGTGTTCTATATTGTATTCCCTCTTCCCCTTTCCCCCAGGGCACATCTGGAAATGAGCTATTTCAGCTCAGCATGCCTTTCCTAGTGAAACATTTCAAAATAAATGAAGCCTGACCACCAACCACAAAAAATGCTAGAAAGTGCTCTTCACTTAAGCCAGAGGAAGCTGTGGGATCACAGCTGTTAGTGGCATGTTAAAATTGAGAGGGTACCTGACCTGTGAGTTGGTCACCTTGTCATTGGCAATCAGGCAGGCACAAACAAGTAGCAGTCCTACTTTTTTTTTTCTGACCGAACCAGAAGGAGTGCCCTTTGACCAGGGCGATACTTCTTCGGGCAAAAGGAGAGCCGATTCCGAGGAATCGGTTCCGACAAAAAGGGAAAGAAAAGACAAATCGACCGGTTCTGACCTAGAATCTCATACTCTGACCGCCGATGAGATAGCCAAAGCGATTAGGATTATGGAATTGCTTCGATCGGTTCCGACTGAACGGGCACCATCTGGCAGGGGCTCGGTTCGGTTCCCCCGGTTCCGGATTATACCTTGGAAGAATTTTATGAACCGGAGTTTGAGGAGGAGGGAGAGTATGAGGATGATTATGGTGATGGTGAAAGTCTGGATGTGCCTATTGACCCGGACATCTCCCCAGACAGACCTTCAGGTGTTTCTCCTCCTAGGCTTTCTGAGTCCCCTTCACACTACATGTTCTACTGAAAGGTGGCTGATACCCTCTAGCTTCCTGTGGAGGAGGCAGTAGAGGATCAGGAAGAGCCTGATTATGTCCAGATGATGGACATGCCAGAGTCCAGTAGACTGTCTATTCCCCTCCACAAATCTTTTGGGAAACAGACACAAAAAATTCTTAAGTCTCCTAATTCTATACCTCTCATGGACAGAAGAATGGACAAGAGGTATACTCTCTCAGGCTCAGACACGGACTTCCTTTTTCAGCAATGCAGCCATGTTGGGATTGTACAGGCTGCTGCCTGTGATAAGGCAAACATTCCTTTGGCATCACCACCGCCCCAGACAAGGACTCCAGGAAAATTGATGCCATGGAAAGAAACAATACATGGCAGCATCTTTGGGACTCAGGCAGGCTAATTATATGGCCTATGCAGCCAGGTACCAGAAGGCCACGTGGGACACTGTACTGGCACTGGCTAAACAGGCTTCCGCCCAGCTTGCCAAGGAGCTGGAGCAGGTGGCTGCAGATGGGACTCAGGCATCGAAAATACAGTTTCATGCTGCTGTGGACTCCAGTGATGTATCATCAGGAGTCATGGCTACATCTGTGGCTCTTCGGAGAATGGCTTGGCTCAGATGTACTAGCCCCTCACAGGATACCCAGGCTAAGGCCATGGATTTTCCTGTAGTTGGTAATTCTCTGTCTGGGGAGCAGACAGAGAATTACATGAAGAAAATGGACGAATACAGGACCACTTACAGGAGTGCTCAGGCCAAAGAAAAGCAAGCAACTCCTGAAAGGCAGCAGTGCAGGGGCAGGGGCAGGCCTTTCTAAAGGCCTTTTTACCAAGCCCAGTCCTCGTTTTTGCAGAGGGGGTTCTTTAGAGGGAGAGGCAGAAGGGGGATGAACAGGCCTGCATCCACCCCTCAGCCTAAAGGCCCTGCCAAGCAGACACCCTGATGGGTCTGCCCGGCTCAATTCTCCTATACCAGTAGGGGGCAGGCTGGCTTACTTTGTCCAGGACTGGATGTCTCTTACATCAGACAAGTGGGTCCTGGAAGTAGTAAGCCAGGGACTGGGTCTCAGATTCAAAACATTTCCCAAGATGAGAGCCAGATCTTTTCCACCTGCAAATCTCTAAGAGACCCTTGCCCTAGAGGCGGAGGTTTCTTCTCTCCTAGCTCTGAGCTAGAGAGAGAGTTTCTACCCTACACTGGGGCAAAGGATTGTACTCCAGGTACTTCCTAACCCCCAAAAAGACAGGAGAATGGCGACCCATCCTGGACCTAAGATATCTGAACAAACATCTTTTAAAGCCAAAGTTCAAAATGGTAATTCTGGGAATTATCCTTCTCTCTAAGACCAGGGGACTGGCTAGCCTCCCTGGGCCTCAAAGATGCCTACTTTCACATTCCCATCCGGTGCTCCCACAGAAAGTACTTCAGGTTCGAGTTGTCCTCAGGCCACTATCAGTTCAGAGCAATGCCCTTTGGCCTAACATCAGCCTCAAGGGTTTTCACAAAGTGCTTGGCATTAGTTGTTGCCTTCCTAAGAAGACAAAAGATTTCCATTTTCCCATACTTGGACGACTGGCTAATAGTAGGTCAGTCTCCAGACCAAGTCAAGTCACATCTGCAAGTGACCCAGCAAGTGCTCACTTCTTTAGGTTTCCTTCTCAACCTACCAAAGTCAGTTCTCGAACTAGTACAGCTCCTCACCTTCATTGGTGCAGAACTGGATACGGTAAAGGCAAGTGCCTTCCTTCCCCTGGAAAGGGCAAGGACCCTTATAGAACTGGCCTCTTCATTCAGCCTTCAGGTGTCTCGGCCAGCAAGGCATTTCCTTCAGCTACTGGGCCACATGGCGGCTTCCAGAGCAGTGGTCCAGGGGGCAAGATTCCAAATGAGGGACATTCAGTTCCACTTAAGAGCTTTTTGGTCCCAAAGAAAGGATTCCCTTACCAAACTAATTCCAGTGACTCGAACCCTGATCCAAGCCTTGCAATGGTGGCAGGATCAGGACAATTTGAGACAAGGGGTTCCATTTGTCACTCCGTCTCATTCAGTGATCCTCACCACAGATGCTTCCCTGCTGGGCTGGGGTGCCATTTGGGGGACCTTACCACCCAGGGACTGTGGTCACCTCAGGAATCTCTGCTTCACATCAATCTCTTGGAACTCAGGGAAGTGTTTCTGGCACTCCAAGCTTTTTCTTAATCTGTACAGAACAAGGTGGGTCAGGTCAGAACAGACAACACCACCACCATGTGGTACATCAGCAAGCAAGGAGGCACTCGGTCTACGGCCTTTTGCACAGATACAATGAAGTTGTGGTCCCTGGCCTATTCCCTGCAAACCTCTCTGATAGCATTTCACCTTCCAGGGAAGGACAATGTCCTGGCAGATGCACTGAGCAGAATATCCCAGGGCCATCACGAATGGGCCCTAGCTCCTCTGGTGTTGAAGGTGATTTTCTCAAGATGGGGCGCTCCAGAGATAGATCTTTTTGCAGCCCCAGACAATCACCAACTTCCTCTTTTTTGTTGCAGACCCCCAGTCTTGGGCTCAGTCCCCCTGGATGCTCTGATTCTGAACTGGGAGGGGAAATTTCTGTATGCTTTCCCCCCTTCCCTCTACTGTTCAGAGTGTTGGTCAAGATAAGGTCACAACCATGCAAAGTGATTCTGATTGCTGCAGACTGGGCCAGACAGCCATGGTATCCCTTGTTGCTGTCCCTAACAGTCCATCTTCCCCTGTCTCTTCTCAGGAATTACAACCTGTTAACATCCTCCCAGGGGAGGATTTGGTACCCGAATCTTCAGTCTCTCAATCTCAAGGCTTGGCTCTTGAAGAGTTAGAGTTTGCAGATCTGCATCTTTCCCAAGGGGTTCTAGATATCCTTAAGGTTTCTCGAAAGCCTTCCGCCAGAAAGACTTACAACTCCAAATGGAAAAGATTAAGCATTTGGTGTTCTAAGAAGCATATTTCTTCAGACTCTGCTGAATTGCCTACGGTTCTGGATTATATGGTCCATCTTAATGGCCTAGGTCTCAGACCAGCTACCCTAAAGGTACACTTGGCAGCTGTTTCTTCTTTTCTGTCTGTAGGCAAGTCTTCCTCTCTGTCATCCCATCCTGTATTCTGTAAGTTTTTCAAGGGATTGCTTCACACCAATCCCCCCTTTAGGGATCCTGCTCCTGCTTGGGACCTTAATGTGTGCATTGCTCAGCTTATGCAACCGCCTTTTGAGCCTTTGTCCTCAGCAGAGCTTAAGTACTTGACTTGGAAAACTGTGTTTTTGGTAGCCATCACTTCTGCCAGACGTATCAGTGAATTGCAAGCCCTGTCAGTGGAATCTGATTTCATCTCTTTTCATGGAGATAAAGTGGTCCTTAGAACTAACAGAAAGTTCTTGCCTAAAATGGTTTCAGATTTCCACCTCAACCAGTCTATATCTCTCCCTGTTTTCTTCACTGATCATTCCTCCTCGGGAGAGGCTACACAGTTGGATGTTAAAGAGCCCTTAGCTACTACATAAGGTACCAAAGTCACTGGGTTTGAATCCTCCAGTTGTTCCTCACTTATGGAAGTTGGTAAGGCAAACCTGCCACTAAGAGATCTGTTGCCAGGTGGATTGTTTCTTGTATACAATTCTGCTATGAAAAATTAGATAGAACTCCACCCTCAGGCCTGAGGGCTCATTCCAGAAGAGGTACAGCTGCTTCCCTGGCTGCTGCCAGGGATATTCCTCTCTTAGAAATTCGTCAAGCAGCCACCTGGAAAACAGTCCATACCTTTTCCAAGCATTACTCTCTGGATATCCAGGCTAGGAGTGATGTTCGGTTTGGCACAGCAGTACTTCAGAACCTATTTCCAAAGTAGGTTCTGTCCCTCCTCCATGGAGGTGCTGCTTAGTAGTCTGCAATAGTCAGAATACAGCAAGACTTCATGTTTGAAGAAACAATTACCTTAGTAATTATGTTTCTTCTAGTGGAGTCTTGCTGTAGTCTGACCCCCCCCCGCCTCCCCTCTCAGAACCTAGTTTTTGGGATGTGGGTGGGCAGGAGCAGTGTTGGCACCTAGGGGTGTCCATTTTACACCCTCTTTTTTCTTTGGATGGAATGTTTTTTGGATGTGTTTTTGGTTTTGGGTTTCCTGACTTGTCTTCCTTTGAGAACCAAAAACATTATATATATATATATATTTATATATTTGCCAGTTGGCTAGTAAAAAAATTTACAGTTTCCACACAGAACACCAAGTGAGTTTTTGCTTGTAAAGATCTGATGGTTGCAGTTTGAACAACAACAGACAGGGGCTTCAACCGAGCTCGTGATGAATGTCCTATGCAAGGCATAGAAAAATTAACCCTTTGTTCTCCAGGCAGTTAAAAGGCAGGACCTAACTGCAATAGTCAGAATACAGCAAGACTCCACTAGAAGAAACATAATTACTAAGGTGAGTAATTTTTTCTTTCACCCCTTCCCAATAGGAATAGCGCAACCGTCTGAGATTCAGTTCCGCTTGCCGGGTCAGATGAGCATTTAGAGAGATCCTGGTGCTAGTTAATTTAGCTAATAAGGACTGAGAGGTGACAGAGGATTTATACTGAGCTTCCAGGGAGGCTAGTTGCTTTTCTAGAGCCCTTTGATCTGCCTCACGCTGCTTCCGTCTGGCAGAGGCATATGCAGTGATTCTGCCTTGAAGGCCTCCCATAAAGTTGAATCATTCACTTCCCCATTATCATTAATTTCCCAATATTCTTGCACCACAGGTCCCAACCAGCAAGAAAAGTCGGCATCTTCCAGTAAGAGGGGAGCCAGCCGCCATGTAGGAATTGGGGGGGGGGGGTGTCCGATTCCAGTTTGATCCCTAACTCTAAAGGGGCATGGTTCGAAACATATATTGGATGCATTTCAGAACTAGTTACTTTTTCATATACACCAGATGAAAGAAGCCAAAAATCAATTCTGCTAGATGAGCTGTGAACCTGAGAGAAGCAGGAATAGTCATATACACCTGGATGCATAGTTCTCCAGGCATCCAGCAGAATATGCTCTGACATTGATGTCTGGGCCACTTTGAGCACTTGCCTATGAGGTTCAGGGGTTTTATTACTTCTGTCCATAGAGAAATCCAAAACTAAGTTAAAGTCTGCACCCACTATCACCGGTGCATTAGCTTCATCAAAATCAGTAAGGGCCTGGTTGAAGGTAAAAAAAACAACTGAGGGCAGTCCTGGTTAGGGGCATAAAGATTGGCTAGAATCAGAGAGCCCTCGGGGATCTCCACATCTGCCAAGATTCACCTTCCCTCCTTATCATGCTTATGCTGCTTCACTTGCCACACCAGATTTTTTGTGAAATAAAATAGAAACTCCCCTTTTATGGGTCATCGCTGCACTGTGTAGCTCTGCGGCTACCCAATCATGTTTGAGCTTCGTGGCTTCAAAAGGGGACAGCTTTGTCTCTTGGAGAAACACCACCATGGGTTGCAACTTCTTTAAATGGAGCAAGACCTTTTTACGCTTAATCGGTGAATTGAGCCCCCGTACATTCAAAGAGATAAATCTAGTCCCCATATAACCATTGAAATAACATGGCTGAAGAGAGGTACAAGAGGAAGCACCGCTCAGGTAAACTATGCCCAATAAGCCCAATCTCCCTACCTATATCCATAATACAACATATAGCACTAGATTCCAGATTGCCATAATAACACACACAGAACAACAATTTCCAAAAATATTTCCAGGGACAGAAATCATCCCTAACAAGAGAGTACACCAACTAATTATGTGTAACCAAGAAACAACCATAACATGAACCAACCCCCACCCCATACCCTGACTCAAAAACAGTCCCTTGTCTGACCAACAACCGCTGTACGTACCAACCATTGAAA
The DNA here is from genome assembly GCA_016271365.2 of Neoceratodus forsteri. Lineage (NCBI taxonomy): Eukaryota > Metazoa > Chordata > Ceratodontiformes > Ceratodontidae > Neoceratodus > Neoceratodus forsteri. The sequence goes on along the minus strand of CM028132.1, from coordinate 22,900,044 downwards.
CGGCCCATATACCAGCAGAGGTCGCTGGGGGTAGTGTAATCAAGGACCACAATAAACAGGGAGGACTCTTCGAAATCCGATAACTACCACCCTATTCCCCTATCAGCAAACGAGTTCTTCTACCCAAGCCTTCATCTCAAAAAAAAAAAAAGAAAGAAAAATATTCAGGAGCGCTTTGCAAATTAGACCCCAGCAAACCAAAAAGGGACTAGGAAACTTGGTAGCCAAGGAGATGAGCCTGCAAGTCCACATTTATAGCCAGTGCGTTCCAGATGGGGGAAATGTGCACAAGCAAATCCCAGTGAAACCCCTCGAGTTATTAAACTAAGGTGGGGAACATTAAAACAATTACAAAATATAATCCCCCATTCAGCCAGCCTCCATTAACCCTGGGGAGGGGGGACAAAGAGAACACCTTAGTGAAAACACTAATACATGGGGGACTATCACAGAGAGTATATACCAGCCCAACAAATGACAAAGAGCAAAATGACATAAGGGACGCCAGCCCACGGCCTCAGTGACTGAAGTCGAATCTTCCAGTGGCTTTATTTCAGGCAGGTTGTCTGAGTGCGAGGCATCCCAGGGTAAAACTTGTACATCGGTTCGTGCAGTATCTTTATCCACTTTAGTCCCAGTGTCTTTTGAAGGGGTAGAACGGGGAGGCAGAAGAGAGGCAACAGGGGAGCCATCAGACAGCAAATCCATCAGAGCCTGGAACTTATTGTTGCTTATATCAGGGTGAAAAGAGTTCTGCGACACAGATGAATCAGAACTTCCACTCCGGCTTCTCGACTGGAGATGTGGGGTTTTATCTACATGTGCCACTTCAAGCCTTTGCCGTCTCCTGTTCCGTCTCTTGCTGTCGCTTCCTGGGGGGTTTTGTGGGAGTAGACGGTTGGGGGTACTCTGATGTTTAGGGAGTCTCGAAGTTGGGTAATCAGAAACTTGCAATGAAGTCTCCATCAGCGACGACTTGCTTGAGTAGGCCTGCGAGCCAGGAAGCTCACGCAGACGGCCCCAGGACAGTTTAGGAGCTTGAGCCGAAAGGAAATTCTCCGCAGCCGTAGGATTATCAAAGACTGGGGGGGCCTCGTTATAGATGATCCTGAGTGAGGCTGGATATCTTAGGGAGTACTCTAAACCCAACTCGGCGCAGGCTCTGCGGGCTGCTGTGAAGGCCCTACGCCTAGTGGTAACCTCCTGAGAGTAGTCCACGAAGATCTGCATTTTATGCCCTTTCCAGTACAAATCTTTCTTTGTACGTGCCAACCTGGTGATCATTTCTCGATCCTGAAAGCGAAGAAAACGGGCCAAAATTGTGCGTGGACGGGAACCAGCTTCGGGGTGGGGGGGTGCTAAAGTTCTGTGGGCCCTATCTATTTTAAGCGGAGCCATACATTGCCATTCCAGCATGCCGGGCAGCTCTTTTTGTAAAAAAGAGAATTGCATCAGTCCCCTCACAGCCCTCCGGGAATCCGACAAACCGCAAATTATTCCGGCGGCTCCGGTTCTCTGGATCCTCCACCCTACCCCCAAAGTACATGGATAAGTCATTCTTGTTCTTGCAACAGAGTACTGGCTTTCTGCCACCCATCCTCAGCTTCGGCCAGTCTGTGCTCGGTAACACATGCATGTTGTGAGAGGTCGATGATATCCGCTGTATTTTGTTTAGCGGCTAAGTCAAGCTTTCCCACGCGTTGCAGAATCTTCGCGAACATTTGCCGAATTTCGGGCATGTCGCCTTGCCGCTGGCTGGGACCCGAAACCGAATCCATCTTGGCGGGTGATTAGGCCCGGTAATTCAGACAGAAACCACCGAAACTAATGGAAACAGAGCAGCCAGGGACTTAGGAATCAGTCACTCGACGAGCAGTAACTACACGGGCAATAAATACCAAGTAATTGCGCCGTTTCTGTAGAAGAACAACGGATTAAACTCTGATTATTTAGGAGTTTTGGCAGGAGCTCGGAGATCAAGCGTCTCTTCGGCTCAGCTGCTAGCCACGCCCCCTGATTCTATCTTGTTCTACAGAGATAAGGTGGTCCTTAGAACCAACAGGAGGTTCTTACCCAAAGTGGTTTCAGATTTTCATCTGAACTAATCCATGTCTCTTCCTGTATTCTTCACTGATCATTCTTCTTCAGGAGAGAGAAGATAACACAGTTTGGATGTTAAAAGGGCTCTTAGCTACTACATTGAGCATACTAAGGCACTTAGGTTTGACTCCCTCCATTTGTTCCTCACTTATGGTGAAGTGGGGAAGGGTAAACCTGCTACTAAGAGAACTATTGCCTGGTGGTTTGTCTCTTGTATACAGTTCTGCTAATAAAAGCTAGGCAAAGTATCCACCTCAGGCCTGAGGGCTCATTCGACTAGAGGTACAGCTGCTTCTCTGGCTGCTGCCAGAGAAATACCCTTATTAGAGATATGCAAAGCAGCCACCTGGAAAACAATCCATACATTCACCAAGCAATACTCTCTAGATATCCAGGTTAGGAGTGATGCTAGGTTTGGTACAGCAGTACTGCAAAGCCTCTTCCCAAAATAGGTTCAGTAACCTCCTCCATGGAGAAACTTGGTAGCCTGCATAATGTCAGAATACAGCAAGACTTCATGTTGTTTGAAGAAAAAATTACTCACCTTAGTAATTGTGTTTCTTCTAATAGAGTATTGCTGTATTCTGACCTCCCTTCCTGTCTCCCCTCTCAGAACCTGGTTTTTGGGAAGTGGGCTGGTAGGCGCAGTGTTGCACCTCAGGGGTGTATTTGGCACTCTCCCTTCTTTAGACAGGGGGAGTGGGTTATTTATATGTTTTGGTAATTATTTTTGTTCACTACCTAGTTTTTGTTTTGTATTTCTCGACTTGAGTCTTTTGGGGATCCAAAATATTTGGTTGCCTTTTGGTTAGTGAATTTTACAATTTCCACATAGTGGGGGTAGTTAGTTAGTGTTAGCTTGTAAGAATCGGATGGTCACACTTCAAAGTGCAGCAGACAGAGGTTTGAACCAAGCTCGAGCTCAACGTTCTATGCTCTGGCATAGAGTTAACGCTTTCCTCTCCGGAGTAGTTCAAGTGCTGGGGCTAACTGCATAATGTCAGAATACAGCAAGACTCCATTAGAAGAAACACAATTACTAAGGTGAGTATTTTTTTCTTTTCTTCCATTACCCATAATGGGGTCTCACAGAGGGCTCTCTGCGTCCCTTCGGCCTTCCTCTGCCCCAAAAGACTTTACAAAGTGCTTGGCAGTGGTAGCAGCAGACCCCGGGAGTCTGGGCATCTCTAGTTATACCTAACTTGCCAATTGGCTCATAGTAGCAAAGTTTCCTTGTCAGGTCAAGGAGCCCTTTTTTTCCTTACAAGGCTCACTCTAGAGTCTCAGGGTTCCCTGGTAAATCTAAACAAAGTCTCACCTGGGACCCTCTCAGCATCCAGGAAGGATATGCCTCCCTTCCGCAGGTGAGAAGAAAAAACTACTCACCTTAGTAATTATGTTTCTTCTAATTGAGTCTTGCTGTATTCTGACTATTGCAGTTAGCCCCAGCACTCAAACTGCCCCGGAGAGTAGAGGGTTAATTTCTATGCAGAGCATAGAACATTAAGCTCGATTCAGACCTCTGTCTGCTGCACTTTGAAGCGCAACCGTCAGATTCTTATGAGTTAATACTAACTACTATGTGGAAATTGTAAACATTTTTACTAGCCAAATGGCAACCAAATATTTTGTATCCCCAAAAGACTCAAGTCAAGAAATCCAAAATCAAAAACCAGGTAGTGAACAACTTAAGACTGTTAAATTAATAATATAACCACTCCCCTCTCTAAAGGGAGGGAGTGCTGAAATGCACCCTGAGGTTTCAACACCACCTGCCAGCCCACTTCCCAAAACAGGTTCTGAGAGAGGGGAGGCAGGGAGGGAGGTCAGAATACAGCAAGACTCCATTAGAAGAAACATAATTACTAAGGGGAGTAATTTTTTTCTTCAACCAACATGAAGTTTTGCTGTATTCTAACTGTTGCAGACTACCAAGCAGTACCTCCATGGAGGAGGGAATCTAATCTACTTTGGGAATAGGTTCTGCTGTACCAAACCGATCATCACTCCTAGCCTGGATGTCCAGGGAGTAATGCTTGGTAAATGTATGGACTGTTTCCCAGGTGGCTGCTTTACATATCTCTTGCAAAGGAATATCTCTGGCCACAGCCAGGGAAGCAGCTGTTCCTCTAGTGAAATGAGCCCTCAGGCCTGAGGGAGGTATTTTGCCTAGCTTCTCATAGCAGAATTGAATACAAGAGACAATCCACCTAGCAACAGTTCTCTTAGTAGCAGGCTTGCCCTTCCCCATAAGTGAGAAACAACTGGAGGGAGTCAAACCTGTGAGCCTTAGTACACTCAGTGTAGTAACTAAGGGCTCTTTTAACATCCAAACTGTGTAAACTTCTTTCTCCTGAAGAAGAATGATCAGTGAAGAACACAGGGAAAGACATAAGGCGCTTTTACACACAGGTTTTTAAAACGGAATCAGCGTTACCTGTGTGGCGCCGTTGTACGTTGTTGCGTTCAGGTTCCTTTCTACACACTGCGAGTATTCCGGCAACCCTGTCTCCATTTGTTTTGGCTCCCCCAGAGTTTGCTGCTCTACAAATGTTGTTTTCTGCCTTTGTACTGGAATGGCTATTTTACTACGACAAAAGCGGAACACAATGGTGCAAACCGCAAAAAGCAGAGATTGCGGTTTGAATGACGTTAACAAGGACCCGAAACAGTGCAATTTACACACAAGGGATGTAATGGAATACTGTTTCTGTAACAGTTATTCCGTTACATAAACCTGAGTGTAAAAGCGCCTATAGATTGGTTCAGATGAAAATCTGAAACCACTTTAGGTAAAAAACTCCTATTAGTTCTGAGGACCACCTTATTTCTATGGAATGAGATAAAATCAGGCTCCACTGACAGAGCTTGCAATTCACTGATACGCCTGGCAGAGGTAATAGCTACCAGGAACACAGTTTTCCAAGTCAAGTGCTGAAGCTCTGCTGAGGACAAAGGCTCAAAAGGGGGTTGCATAAGCTGAACAATGCAAGCATTAAGATCCCAAGCAGGAGTAGGATCCCTAAAAGGAGGATTGGTATGAAGCAATCCCTTGAAAAATTTAAAGAATACAGGGTGAAATGACAGTGAGAAATGCTTTCCCACTGACAGAAAAGCAGAAACAGCTGACAAATGTACTTTGAGAGTAGCTGGTCTGAGGCCTAGGCCATTAAGATGAACCATATAATCCAGCACTGTAGACAATTCAGCAGTGTCTGGGGATATATGCTTCTTGGAGCACCAAATGCTGAATCTTTTCCATTTGGAGTTATAAGTTTTTCAGGTGGCAGGCTTTCGAGAGGCTTTAAGAATATCCAGAACCCCTTGGGACAGATGCAAATCTGCATACTCTAACTTTTCAAGAGCCATGCCTTGAGATTGAGAGACCGAAGATTGGGGTACCAGATCCTCCCCTGAGAGGAGGTTAAAAGGTTGTAATTCCAGGGAAGAGACAGGGGAAGATGGACTGCTAGGGACAGCAACAGGGAGTAAACCAAGGCTGCCTGGCCCAGGCTGGAGCAATCAGAATCACTTTGCAGGGTTGTGACCTTAACTTGACCTGAACCTTGAACAGTAGAGGAAAGGGAAGGATGGCATATAGAAATTTCCCTTCCCAGTACAAACACTGAGCATCCAGAGGGACTGAGCCCAAGACTGGGGGTCTGCAACAAAATAGAGGAAGTTGGTGATTGTCTGGGGCTGCAAAGGTTGATCTCTGGAGTGCCCCACCTTGAAAAAATCACTTTCAACACCAGAGGGTCCAGGGACCATTCGTGATAGCCCTGGGAGTTCCTGCTCAATGCATCTGCTAGCATATTGTCCTTCCCTGGAAGGTGGACTGCTATCAGAGAGGTCTGCAAAGAATAAGCTAGGGACCACAATTTCATGGCTTCCGTGCACAAGGCCGTGGACTGAGTGCCTGCCTGCTTGTTGATGTACCACCTGGTGGTGGTGGTGTCTGTCCTGACCTGAACCACCTTGTTCTGCACTGACAGAGAAAGCGTGCAGGGCCAGAAAGACCACCCTGAGTTCCAAGAGATTGCTATGAAGAAGGGATTCCCGAGGGGATCACAGTCCCTAGGCTGTGAGAGCCCCCAAATGGGCTCCCCACCCCAGTAGAGAAGCATCCGTGGTTAGGACCACAGAGTGAGACTAAGAGACGAATGGGACTCCTTGCCTGAGGTTGCCCTGATCCTGCCACCATTGGAAAGTCTGGATCAGAGTCTGAGTCACTGGAACTAGTCTGGTTAGAGAATCTTTCTTCTGAGACCAAAAGGCCCTCGGGTGAAACTGAATGTCCCTCATCTGAAATCTGGCCCCTTGGACCACTGCTGTAGAAGCTGCCATGTGGCCCAGAAGCTGAAGGAAGTGCCTTGCTGGCAGAGAGACCAGAAGGTGGAATGAAGAAGCCAGCTCTACAATAGCCTTTGCCCTTTCCAGGGGAAGAAAAGCTCTTGCTTTGACTGTATTCATCTCTGCCCCTATGAAGGTAAGGCGCTGTACAGGCTCGATAACTGACTTGAGAAGATTTGAGAAAGAATCCTAGGGAAGTGAGCACTTGTTGAGTCATTTGCAGGTCTGACTTGACTTGGTCTGGGGACTGACCCATAATGATCCAGTCGTCCAGGTATGGAAATATGGAAATATTTTTTCTTCTCAAAAAGGCCACTACTACTGCTAGGCATTTTGTGTATACCCTTGGAGCTGATGTCAGGCCGAAGGGCATAGCATGGCCTGAAGGCAATTAGAACCTTAGGTACTTTCTGTGGGAGCACCTGATGGGAATGTGAAAGTAGGCATCTTTTAAGTCCAGGGAGGCTAGCCAGTCCCCTGGCCTTAGAGAGGGAAGGATTATTCCCAGAGTCACCATTTTGAATTTTGGTTTTAAAAGATGTTTGTTCAGGTATCTTAAGTCTAGGATGGGTCGTCACTCCCCTGTCTTTTTTGGGGTAAGGAAGTACCTGGAGTACAGACCTTTGCCCCTGTGCAATGTAGGAAACTCTCTTTAGAGCCAGTAAAGATAAAACCTCTGGCTCTAGGGCAATGGTTTTGGAGATGCTTGCAGGTGGGAAAGATCTGGCCCTCAGCTTTGGAAATTTCTTGAAGCTGAGAACCAGCCCCTGGCTTACCACCTCCAGAACCCACTTGTCTGAGGTAACAGACATCCAGTCCTGGACGAAGTAAGTCAGCCTGCCTCCTACAGGAATGGGGGAATCGACTCGGGCTGACACATCAGGGTGTCTGCTTGGCAGGAGCCTTAGGTTGAGGGGTGGATGCAGCCCTGCTCATCCCCCTTCTGCCTCTCCCTCTGAAGAACCCCATCTGAGGAAAGTGAGAAGAGGCCTGTGCTTGGTAGAAAGGCCTATGAAAAGGCCTGCCACTGCCCCAAGGTTGCTGCCTTTGAGGAGTTATCTGCCTTTCCTTGGCCTGTGCACTCCTATAGGTGGTCCTATACTCATCCATCTTTTTCATGTAATTCTCTGTCTGCTCCCGAAACAGAGAATTACCCACCACAGGGAAATCCATGGCCTTAGCCTGGGTGTCCTGTGAGAGGCTAGTACATCTGAGCCAAGCCATTCTCTGAAGAGCCACAGATGTAGCCTTGACTCTAGAGGACACATCATTGGAGTCCACAGCAGCATGAAACTGTACCTTAGATGCCTCAATCCCATCAGCAGCCACCCTCTTCAGCTCCGAGGCTAGCTGGGGGGAGGCTTGCTTAGCCAGTGCCAGTACAGTGTCCCACGTGGACTTCTGGTACCTGGCTGCATAGGCCATATAATTAGCCTGCCTGAGTCCCAGGGCGGATGCCATGTACTGTTTCTTTGCTGTGGCATCCAGCTTCCTAGAGTCTTTATCTGGGAGTGAAGCCAAGGCTATATTAGCCTTATCATAGGCTGCAGCCTGCACAACTAACATGACTGCATTGTTGATACAAGTACTCTGTACCTGAACCTGATAAGGTGTACCTTTGTCCATCCTTCTGTCGATAGGAAGTACAGAATTTGGAGTTTTTAAAATCTTTTGTGTCTGTTTCCCAAAAGACTTATGAAGGGGAATACACAGCTTCTTGGACTCTGGGATGTCCATCATCTCCATATAATGAGGTTCCTCTTGTTCCTCTACAGCTTCTTCCACAGGGAGCTGGAGGGTTTCTGCCACTTTCCTGTAAAACATGTAGTGGGAAGGTGACTCAGAAAGCCTAGGAGGGGAAACACCAGAAGGCCTGTCTGGGGAAATGTCCAGTTCAATGGGCTTATCCAGACCTTCTACACCATCGTCATCACCATCATCATAATCTTCATCCCCCTCCAAATCCGGTTCATAGAAATCTTCAGGGGCATAATCTTTGAACTGGAGGAACCGACTGAACCGGGCGCCTGCCAGAAGGCGCCGGATCAGACGGAACTGGGTGAAGCGATTCTACAATCTTTATCACTTTGGCAATCTCTTCGGTGGTCGGAAAATGGGTCTCTGTATCTGAACCGGCCAATTTTTCTTTTCTTTTTCTTTTTGTAGGAACCGGTCCCTCAGGATCGACTCTCCTCTTGCCCGAAGAAGTATTGTCCTGGTCAGAGGGCACTCCCTCAGGTTCGGTCGGAACTGAACCGGGCTGGCCATCCGTGTCAGCAGATTTCTCAGCCTCCTTATCCCTAAGCCTACCTAATCTTTTTTCCAGGGTAGACTTAGGGAAATTTTTACAGATGTGGCAGTCTGAATCGAGGTGGTCAAACCCCAGACAGTAAACACAGGTGGTGTGGGGATCAGCCTTAGCAAAGACCTCCCCACACACACTGCAGTGTTGAAACCCAGTGGGTCCGGTTTTTCCTTTGGGTTTCTCAGACGTAGCCATCCTAACCACAGACTTACCCTATTTATGGCAAACAACCAGGCAAGATACCCTTATCGGTTTCTAACCGTGTCACGGGTATTGGAAAAAAGCAGAAGAAAATGCTTTTTTTTTGTTTTTAAACCGATAAGGACCGGTAACCACACTCTAAGTTTAGAAACAAAGACAGAATATATAATTCACTGAATGGCTGGTTCAGCCGAACTGGTCGAGAAATCAATTTTTACAATTTCCACAAGTTTACTATGTCTGGTTCACTATCTAGTACTTACTGTACCACAGACCGAGATCTGAACCGAAACTTGCGAAAAATTATCTGTAAAATCGAGGACTTTAACCAACTTTCGAACCGCGAGCAAAGGAGAAATCTCCGGAGCGACCATTCACTTAAGCGGAGTGAAGACTCTGACGGTTGCCCTTCAGAGTGCAGCAGACAGAGGGCTGAGCCAAGCTCGAGCTCAACGTTCTATGCTCTACATAGAAATGAACCCTCTACTCTCCGGGGCAGTTTGAGTGCTGGGGCTAACTGCAATAGTCAGAATACAACAAGACTTTATGTTGTTTGAATTCAAGCTGTCCCTGATTGGCAAATTTCTTCATCCAGGGACAGCGAGACCAGCAGCAGGTGCTTGACTGGGTTTGAATCATTAACCCTCACTGGTTCAGTATATGGGTCCTGAGCAAATAACATAACATTGACATTTCCTCAGGCTACTGGGACGCATGGCTTCAATGCTTTCAGTGGTCCCAGGGTTCAGATACAGGATGCGACACCTGCAAGCTTCCTTATAGCTTAGTTTGCTGGTCTCAGAAAGCAACAGTTTTTCAAAGCTGAGACCTCTGATAGAGCAGTTCCACAGACGCCTCCCTCCTGTGGTGGGGAGCACATCTGGACAGTGCCTCAATAAGTGGCACCTAGACTCTCCAAGAGTCACAGTTACACATAATTCTTTTGGAACTCAGAGCAATCTTTCTTCAAGCCATTTGCTCCTGTCATAAAAGGACAGACTGTACAAGGTCGAACAGACACCACTGCAATGTTTTTCATAAACAAGCAGAGTAGTCCAGATCAGGACTTCTTTTTTTGCAGGCTCTGTAAATCTGGTCTCTCGCCTTCTCCCTTTGAGTCAGCCTTTCGGCTATTCACCTCCCAGGCAAACACGTTACTCTGGCAGATGCTCAAAGTCGTATCAGTCAAGGCCAGAGTGAATGGACTCTGAACAAAGAAGTACTAGCCACAGTGTTCAGGCGGTTGGGCACTCCAGAAGGGAATCTGTTTGCCTCTTCCCTTGGCTTCCAGTTTCCTCAGTTCTGTTGCAGGCCCCAGTCCCTGGATCTCTTCCCCTGGATGCCTTGATCCTGGTCTGGTCAGGGAGAACCCTATATGCATTCCCTCCTTTTTCTCTGATTCTCAGGGTATTTCTGAAACTCAGACAGCAGCCTGCATCAGTGATCCTGGTAGCTCTGGATTTGTCCAAGCAAGCCTGGTCCCCTCTCCTTCTCTCCATGACCTACAGCAGGCCCATTTGCCTGCATCACTCCCTGTTGACTCTTCCTCAGACAGGAGTGTAGTATCCAGACATACACTTTCTTCACCCCAAGGCCTGGTCCTTGAGGAGTTAAGTTTCCATCCTCGAAGTACTCTGAACAGGTCCTTAATGTACTGAGGATGGCTAAAAAACTGAACACTAAGAAGACTTATGCAGTCAGATGGAAAAGGTTTTCCCTCTGGTGCAAGAGCAAAAAGGTCGAACCCCTTTCAACTTCAGACCCTCAGCTGCTAGATTACCTAGTACTCTTACAGGCATCGGGCTTGAAACCATCTCCCTCAACCTACACCTGGCAATTTTGACCTGCCTTTCGGTAGGAAAGAAAATAAGATCTTCCCTTGTCAATCTTCACCATTCATTACTTCCCTGGGTGTAAGCGGGCGGCGCACCCGTCACGGGAAGCTTTTTTTTTTTAAAAAGTTGCCCTAGCGGCCCGCCCTCGAGGCGGCGTCATGCGCGGCGTTAATGTGACCGACTCCTCCTCCAACTCAGTTCTGTTTCTCCGCCCGTCGAGGCAGCACCTGTTCGCGGTAGCTAACCGAAAGTGCGTATCCGACTCCTTTTCTACCTCGGCGCCTACGGTAAGACTGTTCCTTTTCTTTCCTTTATGCAGTAGCGGGTGTATTTCCGACTGTGTTTAATCTTGTTTATTTAGCGTTATGTCCGGTTCTGGGCGAGCGTTCTTCTAAGCGGGCCGTGCCCCTATCGTCGGTGCTCCTGCGACGGCATTTCTCCGTCTCGGACGGCATGGCGTCTGTCTTCGTTGCCTGGGACCAACCATAATATGGATTAGATGCGGCGCTTGTTTCTCGATGGACCGTCGGCGTCCTCGAGAATCGCAGCGTACAAGCTCGGCAAGAGCCCGCCGACTTTCGGGGGCCAGCGTCGCTCAGCGGGAATCTCGAGGCGAGATCCTTAGGCCTTTCCCGGGTCCCCTCCGGACCTATTCTGATCGAGGAGGAGGGTCTCCTCTTCCCTTCTTGCCGAGGCCCCTTCCAGCGGTGTTGGGGCGTCGTAGCCCCCTCCGGGCCCATGGCTGACCACCGCCTCGGCATCCACCTCTTGAGTTGCAGGCTCCCCGTGCCGAGGCCCTTGGCTGGGCCCGGCTCGGGTGGATCGATGTCGCCTGCGGCGCCGTTTTGGATCGGCGCCGTTCGCGGTGCCGGTGATCGACGGCGCTGTTCAGCGCGCATTTCAGATCAGCGCGCCGCTTCCAGCGATACCGGTGATCGAGCACAGCGCCCGTTCGCGGCGCCGCTTTGAATCAGCGCCGTTCGCGCCGGTGATCAAGCGGCGCCGTTGAGCGGTACCGTTTTAGCCTCGGCGCCGTTGGCGGTGCCGATGAGCCAGCGGCGCCGCCCGGCAGTGCCGCTTCACCTCCGGCGCGGCGGCCTTCCCTTCTCCGGGCGGTGCGGGTCTGCGGAGCCGCTGGGGGTGTGGGGTTGGGCCTTCATGCTGCCCGGCGTGCTGAAGCGGCGGTGTGCACTCGTTCGGGGCGTTCGCGGCCCGTGGCCTCGAGGACCCCTGGGGTAGCCAGCATCGAGGTCCCTGCTGGTGTCCTCTCCTCGGAGGGCGATGACTCAGATGTGGACCCATCCTGGCATCCCCATTCTTGGAATCTGGGTCCTCGGTGGCTAGGGGTACCAGCCAGGCGGCGCAGGCCTCCCTCTGTCCCCCTCCGTCGTCTCCTGAGGTTCCTCGGCTGGGGTGGCCGAGAGTCCCGGGGGCAGGCGGAGGAGGCTCCCTCTCTGGAGGTCAGTGACAGCTACCCCCGAGTGCTGTTACCTCCTCTGGGGTTAGGGAGCGTTGCAGTGGGGAGGAGGCCTCTCGGAATCCGAGGGTTGAGGGGCAGGCGTCCTGCTGCTCGGTCTTCTTTAGCCACCTCAGGGGTGGCCAGGAGCCGTAAGCGCAGAGCCGCCCCTCCCCAGGGTTCTAGGGTGTCCTCTGGCGGCGTTTATGTGGACTGCCCTTCTGGATCCATGCACGGTCGCGTGCGTCACAGGAGTTTCTCCCCAGGGCTCTTCAGGTTCCGCTTCCCCAGAGTTCCGTTCTGCGGCCTGGTTTGATATCCGGGATCCCTCTACTAGAGCTCCCTTCCCGGATTCCAGAGCCCTCGCAGAAGCAGTTGCCTCCTCGGGTGCCCCTCTCCCATCTCTCTGCCTTCCACCCACCGCTCCCAGGCCATATAGGTCCCTACGGGTCCGTTATCCTGGGAGCAGTTCAAGAGTTCTCGGCCTTCCCCTCATATGTTAGTTACATGCATGGCGGGTCTTCGACTCTCCCCACGCCCAGGAATCCTCTGGACATTCAGTTCCCCATCATCCTGTCTCCCTCCTCTGAGAGGAACCCTACTCATCTGTCCTCCGATGCTGATTTCACAGAATATCAGCGTTTCCTCTCGAGGATGGTGAGGATCTTGATTTCCTACGTTGGAGAGACAATACCGAGCGGGGTGCGTGAATTCCTTGGTGAATTCAGTGCCCAGCATCTGGTGGTACCTTCCTGGCCTATCCCCTTCCAGAGGCGTCTATCCGGTCCTGGCAGTTCCCTGCCGTTTCTTCCCAGCCCGGGGACTGCCAAGCGTGGGTATTGTGCCCCCTCTGAGTCTCTAGGTTCCCTTCCCAACCCGTCCTCAGGTTTGGTATACCTGGATACTCCTTCTGGGCGCCGTTGCCTGGCGCCACGACCGCCCACAGTTCGGACTCTCTCCAGTTGACCGTTGAGGCGAAGAGTGTTCTCTTCTTGGCGTGCGAGTGCATGTATTGCATCACATCAGGCTCACCACGCTGCCTACAACCGGCATCTGTGTTCGATGATGTCCAGCTGCTGGCATCTATGCCTGACGAACAAACCAGACAAAGCCGTTGCCCTCTCCGCGGTAGGCCTGGAGCTGGCAAGACACCAAGCAAGGGCATCTTATAGCGCCAATGAGGTGGCTTCCAGGCTTGCGGGGACAGCGATCTGCATCAGGCGGACGGCATAACCCGTCTCTCCAGGTTGTCACCCCTGGCCCGGCGTAGGGTGATGCGCTCCGCCTTCCGGGGGACCCGTCTTTTCTCATCCAGAGCTAGGAGACTTTTACAGGGGCTCCCTCCGTCTCCTCGTCCTCGGGAGGCACCTCCTAGCTCTTCTCCCACTTAGGCTTTCTGAATAAGCCAGGGTCTTCTCCTTCTGTTTCTCACCAGCAGAAGGCTGGGGGTCTTGTTCCCTCAGGGTATGGCCTCTTCCCCCTCCTGGGGAAGAGGAGCTTAATACTCACCCAGGAGTAATGAATGGTGAATTGACAAGGAAGATAGGAAAATTCACATCTCTTCCTCTCTCTGCATTATATAAAATATAGGAAAATTGCTTCATTTTCCAAAAAAAAAAAAAAAATCTTCTGGGGTTAAAATCCAGAAAAATTATTTACTCTAAGATTCATGGGCCATCTCGCGGATTGCATTGGCGATCAGACTGCACAACTATCTCTTGCTATTCTTATGGCAAGATACCTCTGAGGTTGTTTGGCCTGGCTCAGGCTATTCAGTTTGATCCTGTAATCCCGTGTTCAGATAGTGCCCTGAAATCTAATCCCCCTCTATTCTTGCCTTGCAGAGCAGAGGAGCAGTACGTCTGTTCCTTTCTCTTCTAAAAAAAAAAAAAAAATGCTGGGGAACTCTCTCCGACTGCTATAGGCATCTTGGTATCTGGGTCATGCATCTAGTTAAAAAATTTTTTCATCTGTAAAAAAAAAGGAAAGGAGAAATCAAACAAGAAGGCAAATGAGAAGGTAGGCTATCCTTCTCGCTGTTTTGCTAAGTGGTTTCTCCCTTTAAGTATCCTCTGGACAATTTTACAGTAGAGCTCTGCTGACCATATCCAATCTTAGCCAGCCTAAGCCTTGGCGGCCTTAGCCAGTCAGTCTGAGTCCCGTTTCTATCTTGGGCAGCCTGAAGGCTTACATTTCCATTTCTAAACCCTGAGCAGCGCTCTCATGCTGCTGAGGTTTTATTCTTCCCTCCTCGGCCGCCCTCCAGTTAAAGGCCTTCCATGACCAGGAGCCGAGGTGGTGTCAAGAACAATGGCATGTTGAAGATGAGGACTATGCCCTCCTGAGTCTGTCTAGCGGTTCGGTGAACCTTCTCTTCAGCTCTATCTCCGGGATTCTTGCTTCCCTTTAGTCGAGCCTTCAGCTACAAGCTAACTATGCTCGTTGGGCATTCTGGTCCCTTCAACATCCCATCTCTCTCTTCTCTTCTTCTTCTTCTTCTATTTTCTCATTTCCTTACTCATCTCTCCTCCTAGAGTCGCCGGGTAAGGAGGCCCTGCACTCCTAGGCTAGGGATGTTCTTATCTCCTCTGTCCTTCCTCCATCGGCTTATTCCTTTTTCAGTTCATTCTTCCTTGCTTTGCTATCCCTCGGCTATCTTGCCTCGCTATCTATATTTTCTGCTTTCATTTTTGCCTCTCCGGCTCACAGAACTGAGTTGGAGGAGGAGTCGGTCGCTACTAACGGCCGCCCCTCGCGCATGACGCATGACACGTCGCTCGAGGGCGGCGTTAGGCAACTTTAAAAAAAAAAAAAAAAAAAGCTTTCGTGATCGGTGCGCCGCCCGCCACACCCCAGGAAGTATGAATGGTGAAGATACAAGAGAAGATCAAGAATTACGGTAGGTACGTAATTTTCCTTTTTTTCCCACGCTATATTTAAACAGTTTTTCAAAGGCCTCTTGCATCTCCTGCTTCCAATCTGGGGAGTCTGTTCCTCCTTGAAGCCTGAACCTTTGCATAGACAGGCTCATAAAAACACCCTTCGAGCATACGTCCACTGCCCACATCAAGTTTGTAACTTGGAAGACAGTCTTCCTGGTAGCCATTTCCTCTGCTAGGAGGATTTCAGAGCTATAGGCCCTGTGCACTGACTTAAATTACATGATCCCTCACAATAAAGCTGAGCTCAGGACAAATAGGAAATTTTTGCCAAAGGTGGTTTCAGTGTTCCACTTAAACTGGTCCATTACTCTGCCAGCCTTCTTTACTGAGAAATTCACTTCTAGCGAGCAAAAGCTCCACAGCTTGGATGTCAAAAGAGTCATCTTTTACTACCTAGAGCATACTAGATAGTCCTGAGGCTCTTCCACTCAGTTGTTCCTCATCTGTGGGGACGTAGGCAGAGGAAGACCAGCTACCAAGAAAAATATTTCCCATTGGTTGGTCTCTTGTATCAGATTCTGCTGTGAGAAAGCTGGTCACCAACCTCCAGTGGGGCTCAGGGCTCACTCCACAAGGGGCACTGCAGCCTCAGTTGCAGTAGCAAGGGACATTCCCCTCCTGGACGTCTGCAAAGCAGCTACCTGGAAATATGGGCACACCTTTGTGAAACACTTCAGTCTTGATGTGCAGACCAGATCTGAAGCCAAATTTGGCAGGGCGGTTCTGCAGAGCCTCTTTCCTAAGTAGGTTCTCTACCCACCTCCCACTCGGTACTGCTCGGTAGTCTGCTAAAGTTACTGATGCTAAAGCACTCCTGGAGTAAGAAGAAAAAATTACTCACTGCAGTAATCTTCTTTCTTCCAAGGGGTCCTTTAGCATCAGTAAGCTCCCACCCCTCCTCCCTGGTTCACCTGTCAGAAAAGGGCTCTTTATCACAGTTGTTTCTGTTTCCACTTTCGTGGACATTTGCATGTTTTTTAAATCCTGTTGATTCTTTTTCTGGACATGTGCCCTCGTTTTCCTTCGAAAAAATTCTGAAGCCTTCAGGCAGCTCTCACTCGGCTCACTCCATTTCCTGTTTTTTGATTGGCTATGGCCCTAAGCTCATTTAAATAAAATTTCTCTTAAAGGCATACCTCTGGGGCAGTTGCACCTAGCTAACTGCTAAAGTTACTGATGCTAAATGACCCCTTGGAAGAAAGAAGATAACTGCGGTGAGTAATTTTTTCTTTTTATACTGAAGCTTTTGATTCACTTAGGGAAGGTCTCATACTGGAGATTATTTATTTAGCTTTTGTTGACCGGGTAAGTGCACTAGACAAATCCTGCCTATTTTCAGACACGACCCGGGGGAGGGGGGGATACAGATGAATGCCAACTGACATTGAACCAGATTAAGCTGTTGGTGGTATGTTTAGTGAATGAGGGAAATTTGGCCAGGACACGGAAATTCCCTACTCTTTTCGATAAGTGCCATGGGATCTTTAACATCCACCTGAACTACCACCAGTCCAGGCAGATGGGACCTCGGTTTTAACGTCTCATCCGAAAGGCGGCACCTCAGAAATGCAGCACCCCTCTCATGCTGCATTACAGTGTCAGTACTGGGATATTAACCCAAGTGCCAGATGTGGGAACTGAACCCACAGCCCTCTGATCTCCCGGCCTCAGAGGCGAGTGTGCTATCTACTGAGCCACTGACACTGCAATAAATGAGATGAGAGAAATGGGCTCCCTAGCCATTTGCCACTGAGTAGTTACTGCAGTAGTGGATCATGGGCCCAAAGTGTCATTTGCAGTGGCAACCAGTTTTGCTTGCTACATAGTGTGCTATTACGCAGACTGTATTTTTTGATTATTACACCTGGTCATGTACTGTGTTCTATTTGTTTTGCAGCACCTGAAGTCTTGAATTATGAACCTATAAGTACAGCAACGGATATGTGGTATGTCTTAATATAGTTTCAAAATGTATTGGTACAGTGTTTGAATGGGCAGTACAGGTGTGGTGGCTGAACTTCCGTACAAACTTTCTACTGTACTCAGCTGACCTCAAGTATGCATTTCCTCTTGATAGTCCTGATGGTGATCTCTCTCAGCCCAGTTAAGGCACTCATATCTTTCTCTTTTCTCTTTGTTTGGGTTCCATATATGTGCATACTGCACCCTTGTGAATGAAAATGTAATTATCTGTGCAGCACCAGGTTGTACATTAGAGAAAGAGTAAGGTGTTTCTGGGAGTCCCAGCTTCCCAGGCACCTTGGTGGCGCAGCTTGTAGTGCCTTCAGAACAGGATTCTGGGTGGCCTGGATTCAGATCCCAGCAGAGGAACTTCTTTCATCTGTTTGTTTGGGTTCCGTATATGTGCACACCACACCCTTGTGAATGAAAATGTAATTATATGTGCAGCACCAGGCAAAAAGCAGGGTGTTTCTGGGAGTCTCAGGTTTCCAGTTACCTTTGTGGTGCAGCTGATAGCAAAATCGGAATGGAATTCCGGACCTGGGTTCAAATCCCAGCTGAGGTACTTCTTTCTGTCTCTCCCCCTATCTCGCGCTCTCTCTCTCTCTCTCTCTTCTGTTTATTTGGATATCTCACTATGTTTCAATCACAGAAAGCAAAGCAGAATTCATAAACATAACCTGCCATGCATGATCATCATACAGAGAACAGGTTGGGCTCATTGTACATATTGTTTAAAGGCATGTACTAACTGTTAATAGGAACATAAACAATGTTTAGATTTCTTTAATATAATAGTAAATGTGGGTATGTATGAAGTTTGTTTTATCACTCTCTAGTGTATTGTTTTGTGTGTTTGCTTTGAAATAGTCCTGTTTTTAGGGGCGTGGATATGGTGTTCTATCCACACTCTAGCAGTATTTTTTTCCACTTTAAGTTCAGTCGGAATGTCTTCAAGCTGGCTTCTCCCACCTACCCAGGTGGTAACTCCCTCGGCACTGCCCCATGACGTCAGATCTTCCTTTCTGCTGGAGGAAGGTTCCCTCCTTACCGCTCTCATGCTGAGAAGGCGCTTTACTTAATTCTTTGGATTTCTTCAACACCAAATAAAAGCTTTGTCTTCAACCTTTTTCTTCACACTGCCAATATGGACGATGCAAAGTCTACTCCGGGGTTCTGGAAATGTGTTTGTGGGCAGAAGATGTCCCGGACAGATCCACACTCCATGTGCGTCTACTGCCTGGGCCACGAGCACGATCCCCAGGCCTGTGAATTTTGCCGCACTTTTCACCCGTCCATTTTGGAGGACCGTCACACCTACTTACTTCTCGGGTGTCCGAGCAATTGGTACCTGTAAGTCAAATGTAAAGACACTCATTGGGTGGGCTCCACGGCAGCAGGGTCCGACAAGCAACTTGTGGCATTCGAGGAGGAGGAGGCCCAGGCCACTGCTCAGTCCTCCTCGGCTTCAGCCTTTTTGCCGCTCTCTTTGGGCACCTCCTTTACGATGGGGTGTTTAAGGACTTGTGTCAAGCTCTTCCAACTCATGGGCAGGGACCCTCGTCAATGCACAAGTCGAAATCTAAAAAGAGTCCATAAATGGTGTTGCCGTCGATTGTGGGATCAGGAATGCGCTTGGGCTCTGGATTCCTGCACTTCTCTGGAGGTTCCCACCTTGGTCAGATCCTCGGTGTAGGCTGCCGGCTCTATGATATCCCCATCGAGCCAGGTGGCCGAAATGCAGATCGATATTTTGGGCAAGATTTTTCTCAAGCAGGTCGACTCATTGTCACCCGAAGAGGCAGATACTTCCTTGTCGAGGACTCTAGTCCTCACTCAGATACAAGGAGGGACAGATCAGTTCGCTGACCTGCCACCTCTCATTGAAGGCAATAAATCCTTTCTCAGGCCCGCTTTCGCGCCCCCCGACAGTTGAGGGTCAAGGTCCTGATCTCGATCCCGTGGGTTGAGCATCTTGCGTCGACAGCACTCCTGCTCTTGGCACGCGGGCAAGCAACACCACCACTATTCTTTGTCCTCTTCCTCCTTGGGTGAGGAGAGGCTTTGGCGTAAGTTGCGTCGACGCTGCAAGGACCTTATGTGGCAACAGCTAGTGTTCGCAGGGATGAAGCCCATGCCGGTTTCTACCCCGGCTTTCACCGCAGAGGCCGCGCTTCTCCACTCCGCGGGAGCAGACCTGTAAAACAGTCGCGGCTTGGCACCATCCAGCCTCTCCAACGATTATGGTGGAGCTGCCCCCAAAACAGCCGACGACATGTGCTCCGACTAAGGAGGCTCGGACCATCCACGGAGGGTCAGTGGGGATTCAGGTGGTCGACCCCTCTTTGATGACTCTTCGGAGTTGGAGGGTTCCTCCCTACACTCTCATCCAGTGGGCACAGAGTCGTCTGGGGGTCTCTTGACAGAAGAAGGCCCTACTTCCTTTATAGTCCTCCTCCGTGTCATCTCAGAGTCGATGCGTCTCCAGATGGAACCTGTTCAGAAGCGGGCTCGTTACCTGCTTACTGAGATTTTAGACCGGGATGATTCCCCTTGGGAAGCTTTCCCAGTGGCAGAGGCCATCCTCAACTCTGCCTTGGAGCTGTGGCAGCATCCCGCCTCCTGCCCTGTGCCACTGGCCAGGATGGCCCACAAGGCTGCGATGCCCAGCGACTTTCTTTCAGGGTTCACTGAACATCCCTCTGCTGAGGGCTTGGTGGCTGATACTGTGTTCCAGCTCTCCATGGGAGACGTTGACAAGCCACCTGATTAGTCCAAAAAATTGGGCCATTTGGCCAGAAAGGTTAACACTGCCTCTTCGCTTGGCCTCCACCAGGCGGGCGTGGCCCCCGATGGACCATTTTCCCCATGCACTTTTGGGCACTCTCAATGGGGTTTTCTCTCATCTCCCAGTGGACCTCCAGACTACAGTCAAGCAGGTCCGGAACCCGGGCTGGGCTGTAGCCAAACAACTACTCTAGACAACCATAGACATTGATGACTCCTGCAACCGGTCTGTGGCGGCCGCAGTGGCCATGCGCGCAGAGCTTGGCTGCAGATCTCGACCTTCAGGGCGGATACCCAGCACAAACTGGCAGATGTCCCCTTCCTGGGCACCAGCCTTTTTGGTCCTGGGGTCGAGGGCTATCCAGGGCCACCTTGGACTCCGTGACATCCACCCAAAGGGACCCCAAGGGTTCCAAACAGCAGAAAAAGAAAACCTTTCGGTCCACCTCTACTCCTGTGGCCAAACCAGACCAGCCCCCTGGTGACCTCGGCCGAAGTCAGTGGCCATGGTCGTCCACAAGCCTGGAGGACGAGGCCCCGGTGGCTCCTTGGCCAGGCCTGCCTCCGAGCCTGCCCAGTGATGGGATGAGGGGTGCCTCCCTCGTGCCCATCACGCTACCCCTGGGTCCCCCTGTGGGGGGGCCGGCTCCGCCACTTTCTTTCCGCCTGGTCCACTGTCACCATGGACAGGTGGGTTCTCGAAATGGTTGGTCAGGATCTGCCTCTGGAATTTGAGTAGTACCCGCCTTGCTGAGCCCATGCCCCACGGGAAGGCATGGTGTCCGCAGACGTTCTGTTGGCCCTCCGGGATGACATCACCCATCTCCTCCGCAAGGAGGTAGTTGCTCCTGTCGCGGATCCTCCAGAATACCAAGGGTTTGTCTCGAGGTACTTCCTGGTGCTGAAACGGATGGGGACTGGCGCCCCATCTTAGATATGCACGACCTGAACAAACTCAGTCTCAGATCATACCATCTCTCGAGCGGGACATGTGGTTCTGCTCACTGGAGCTACAGGACGCATTCTTTCACATCCCAATCCATCCGTCACATTGGCAGTTCCTCCACGTCCGAGTGGAGGGAACCCTCTATTACGAGTTCCAGGCCACACCATTCGGCCTGTCCCCCCCCACCCCCCAAGGGTCTTCACCAAGTGCATTGCAGCAGTGGCAGCTTCCCTGAGGCACCAAAAGGTCCGAGGTTACCCCTTCCTGGATAAGTGGCTGATCGCGGGTACCTCCAGGCAGGAGGTGGAGCGATCCAGGGACCAGGCCCTCCAGACCTGCATCTTTCTTGGTCTCCTGGTCAACAAGGCCAGTCATAACTCGTGCCCTCACAGGTGATCAGCTTCATCGGGGCAGAGCTCAACTTTTGCAGAGCCAGGGCTCGGCTCCCAGTGGACAGAGCGAAGGCTGTCTCTCCTCCTTTGCCCAATCATTTCAGGTTGGGCAGTTGCGCCCCTGCCTGGGGTTTCCTGCACCTCCTGTGATATATGGCTGCTTGCCACCAGTGTGGTCTGTTAGGCCCACTGGAGAATGTGCTTTCTGCAGTGGGAGCTGGCGCGCTAGTGGTCTCAGTGCAGGGGCCACTTCAACCAGCTGGTCACTGTGACCCAGCTGATGTGGGACGCCCTCCAGTGGTGGTTAGTCCCTGAACATCTGCAGGAAGGTATCAGTTTGTCACCCAGAGCCAACTGTCATCCTGACGATCGATGCCTCTCTCATGGGCTGGGGTGACCTCCTGGGGGAACACAGGGTCTACAGGTTCTGGACCCCCAAGGAGTCCTGGTGCCACATCAACCTGCTGGAGCTCAGGACAGTTCAGCTGGTGCTGACCACCTTTGCTCCACATCTTCGGGGTCAGGTGGTTCAGGTCCAGATGGACCATGTACTACCTAAACAAGCAGGATGGGATGTGCTCACTTCCTCTGTGCAGGGAAGTTCTCCGCATGTGGGCCCTCATGCGCAGCATGGAGGCCGTTTTCCTGGCCATCCATGTGGCCGGTGTCTCCAACCAGCTGGCAGATGCTCTCAGCCGTGTAGGTGAGGCATCTCGCAAGTGGTCTTTATCCAGTGTTAACTGGTGTCTCCTCCCAGAGGTAGTACACAGTGTTCTCCCAGTGGGGCATACCTCTGGTGGACCTGTTCGCCTCCAGGGAGAACACAAAGCTGAGGCTGTACTGTGCCCACCCTCCTCAGCAGGGAACGCTGCAGGGGGATGCCTTTTTGAGGCCCTGGACCCCGGGCCTCCTTATTGCCTTCCCTCCATTTCCTTTGATCCACAAGGTGTTGCTCAAGGCGAGGAGGAACAAGGCACGGATGATGCTGGTGGCTCCATACTTGCCACACCAGTTTTGGTACTCCGATATCCTCTGTCTCAGCAGAGGCTCCAGAGGCATCTTCCTCTCTGCCCAGACCTGCTCTCCACATGGGAAGGTACTCCATCAGGACCTTCAGTCCTTTCACCTGACAGCCTGGTTCCTGAGCTGCTAGAGGTCCAGGCTTTGGGTCTCTCCGAAGATGTCCTCAACACAGTTGCGGCTTCTTGGAAGGAGTTGACCAGGAAATGCTATGCCTTCAAATGGAAGAGGTTCTCCATTTGGTGTTGGGGCAAGGGTGTTGGACCTTTTGTCCTGTCCAGTGGCTAGCATCCTTGACTACCTTTGGTCCCTCTCTGTCGGGCCTTTGGTCGACGACCTTTAAACTGTACCTGGCAGCCATCTCTGGTTACCAGGCACAGGCTGGTCAGTGGTGCAAGAGAAGGTGGTTTGGCGCTTCTTCAAAGGCCTTGACCACATCTCCCCTCCGGTGCGTGAACCACCACCACCACGGGACTTGTTGCTGGTGTAGGCAAAGCTCATGGGCAAACCTTTCGAACCGATGCACAGTTGTGAGATGTTGCATCTGCCGTGGAAGACCGCCTTCCTGGTGGCTATCACGTCAGCCAGAAGGACCAGTGAGCTCCAGGCACTCTGTGGAGTCTTCTTACCTGGTCTTCCATAGGGACAAGGTTGTCCTTCGCCCTAACCTGAAGTTCCTCCCAAAAGTTGTGTTGGATAGCAGGTAATTAAGCTCCTGGTGTACTTCACCAACCACACCTCGGAGATCGAGCACAGGTCCCATACATTGGACCTGCAGTGAACACTAGCCTAGAAACATAGGATTTGATGGCAGATAAGGACTGCTTGGCCCACCTAGTCTGCCCATTTCCCTACCTAATTGATAAGCTGCAGATCCTGGTTAACTAACAGCCTACTTCCTCCTACTCCCCACTAGAATTGCCTTATGTCTGTCCCATGCATTCTTGAATTACCCCACTGTTTTTGACTCCACGACCTCCTCAGGAAGGCTGTTCCGTGCATCTACAACCCTCTCTGTGAAAAAATACTTCCTCACATTACCTCTGAGCCGTCCCCCCGCTATCTTCAAATTGTGCCCCCTTGTTCTTGCACATCTCTTTTTCTGAAAGATGCTATCCTCTTGGACTTTGTTGATTCCCTTGAGGTACTTGAAAGTTTCTATCATGTCCCTCCTCCCTAATTTCCTCGAGGCTGTACATATTAAGCTCCTTTAGTCTTTCTTCATATGTTTTCTGGTGCAGACCCTGCACCATTTTGATTGCCCTCCTCTGGATAGCCTTCATCCTGTCTGTCTTTGTGGAGATGGGGTCTCCAGAACTGCACGCAGTACTCCAGATGTGGTCTCACCAACCCTCTGTACAGAGGGATAACAACTACCTGTTTTCTACTGGTGATGCCTCTCCCTATGCATCCCAGTATCCCCCAGCCCTCCTTACTGCTTTCTCACATTGATTGCCCACCTTTAGGTCATCTGATATAACTACCCCCAGGTTTCTTTCCATTTTTTGGTCAGTATCTCACCCCCATTGTGTACTCTTCCCCCTGGGTTTTTGTTTCCCAGGTGCGTTACTTTGCAAATCTTTGCATTGAATCTAAGCTGCCATACATTTGACCATTCCTCCAACCTTGCCAAGTCCCTTCTCATCCTTTCCACTCCACCTTGTGTA
Organism: Neoceratodus forsteri; assembly: GCA_016271365.2. Classification (NCBI taxonomy): domain Eukaryota; kingdom Metazoa; phylum Chordata; order Ceratodontiformes; family Ceratodontidae; genus Neoceratodus; species Neoceratodus forsteri. The sequence continues at coordinate 22,876,078 of CM028132.1, read as the reverse complement.
TCAACCCTGTTGCAGATCTTTGTGTCATCTGCAAAGAGACATACTTTTCCTTCCAGTCCCTTTGCAATGTCATTTATAAAGACATTAAAAAGGAGCCATCCCAGTACTGAACCCTGCGATACCCCACTAGTAACCCCCCTTTCTTCACTGTGGACTCAGTTTACTATCACCCTCTGTGTCTTGTTGTCCAGCCAATGTTTTACCCAGGTTACCATCCTGGGACCCACTCCCAGGCTGGCTAATTTGTTTATTAATCTTTTGTGTGGGACCCTGTCAAATGCCTTGCTGGAGTCTAGGTAGGCCATGTCCACAGCCCCTCCCTGGTCTACTACTTTGGTCACCCAGTCAAAGGAATCGATTAGATTTGTCTGACATGACCTACCCGCTGTGAATCCATGCTGCCTTTGGTCCTGTGCCCCGCTGACCTCTAGATACTCAACAATTCTTACCTTTAGAAGTGATTCAATAATTTTCCCTACCACTGAGCTCAAACTGACAGATCCATAGTTTCCTGCCTCTGTCTTGCTCCCACTTTTGTGAAGGGGAATCTCATCCGCCCTTCTCCAGTCCTCAGGTACCACACCATCCTCCCATGATTTGTTAAAAAGGGTAGTAAGTGGTGTTACTAGTTCTCCCCTTATTTCTTTTAGAATTCTGGGGTGAATCCCATCAGGCCCCATTGCTTTGTCCATCTTCAGTTTTAGGAGTTTTTTCAGAACCCTTTCTTCTGTGAAAGGACTATCAATCCCCCTATCCAGAGTGCTTCTGTTGACTAGATTAGGTACCTCTCCTTCTTCTTCCTTTGTGAATACTGAGTTGAAATATTCATTCAGTATCCCTTCTTTTTCAGTGGCCCTCTCTGCCCACCCAACCTCCTCCTTATTCAGCCTCAGTATCCCTCCCTTAGTCTTCCCTCGCTCTGTTATGTACCTATAAAACCTCTCAGGTAGACAGCAACAAATAAAGGCAGAAGGAGAGCTCTCACCACTTAAATCTATAAAGAGAGGAGTCCCTCAGGGTTCTATTTTGGGTCCACTGCTGTTCAACATCTATATTAACAACCTGAACTTAGGCATTACAGAGGCCAAAGTCCACTTATTCGCCGACGACACAGTGTTATACCTAAGCCGAGACACCCCTGGAGCAGCATGTGCTGCAATTCAAAATGAATTCAATATACTGCAATATCAACTCATTGATAAAAACTTTTATTAAATGCAAAAACTAAAGGCAATGCTGCTTGCCCTTCTAACATCGGGGCCATCTCTACAGCCTATAATAATGTTCCTCCTGTATCCACTCTACTTGGTGAAAATCTTGAGTTCGTGTCAAAATTTAAATACCTGGGCATATGGCTGGATAGCAAACTCTCATTTAAAGTGCATACTGAAGAACTAATGAAAAACTTAGGCAAAGGCTTGGCCTTTTCTTCAGAATTAAACACCTTCTTACTGAGTCAGCAAAAACAGCTTGTCAATTCTACATTTCTATCATTAATTGATTATGCTGACATTATATATGGCCAATGTCCTGCCTCCCATCTTACCAAATTGGATGTATTGTACCACAGAGCCCTAAGATTTATAACTGGACTTCCATCCTCCACGCACCACTGCGCTCTATATACTGCAGTAGGGTGGCCATCGCTCAACTCAGAAGGCATAGAAATGCAGCCATTTGACATTTCGAGCCTTCAGCAAACTCCGGATTACATTACTGCTTGCCTTCCTGCAAGTCCACCTAGTAGCTACGGCACTAGAAGTCATTCACTAATCTCCTTAAAAAGTCCCAGGATTAACAACCACTTTGGTAGGGCTGCCATAGGTCATGCTTTGCCCACACTTTGGGGAGGGATCCAAAGTTCCTTGAAATTCAGTACCCTTGTCAGTATTGCTATGTTCAGGCATCTTTATGACATAACATTTACTGAACTTTGTAAATGTTACCACAGCTTCTAGTGGCTCTAAAAGTGGATGTAGTGCTTAATTCCACCTCATTTATATACCTACACCGTATCCCTCCTAACTTATTAAGTAGCCAGTCCTTCCTGGCCTTCAGAGCCCCTGGCATACTACCAACCTTCCCTCATGACTCTTAATTAGATGCCTGTTGGTCTCTGGTTCCTACAACCTTGCAGAAACCGTATTTCTTTTTCCTAGGGGATGTAATGACTATGATCTGCCCTCCCCTGGCTGATACTAGTAGCCATGACTTCAATCATGTATAGAGAAGAATGTACTTTGTATAACTATTGCCTGACATTATTTTTCCTGTTCACCGCTAGTGCAATGGAATGTTTACAATGTACCTTACGTAAATATGTATTCCTGACATTATTTACCTGTTCCCAACTAGTGCAATGGAATGTTTATAATGTACCTTACACATGTAAGTCTGTATTCCTAATTTCTAATTTTTGTGCATCATATGTATGTCTATCCTTTATGACTAACTGCAGGTCCACCTTGCAAATGAGCTTGCTCAACGGTGATCGCCTGGATAAATAAAGATTTGATTGATTGATTGATAAAAGGTTTTAGCCCCCTTCTTAACCGAGTTAGATATCTTTTCCTCTGTTTGGGCCTTTGCTATTCTGAATGCCTTCCCTGCTTCCTTCTGCCTTAACTGGTACAGTTCTCTGTCCTGCTCCTTCTGTGTTTCCTTATACTTACGGAATGCTGTCTTTTTCTCCCTAACCTTCCTACTATAAGGGTTGCATGGCTGGAATTTGGGGAGAGGTTCACCATCTGTTTGTCACCTACGCTGAAGCCGCTCCTGGCAGACTGGCAGCTAAGCAGACAGTTGGCAGGTGGATTGTATCATGCATGGACTTCTGCTATAGGTTGGCGGGTAGGGAGCCTTCAGTAGGGCTAAGGGCTCATTCCATCCGCCTTACGGCTGCCTCGGTGGCTGCTTCCAGGGATGTCCCTATCCAGGAAATCTGCAGGGGTGCTACCTGGAGGTCAGCACACTCCTTCATTTCCCACTACCACATCAACCTTGAGTCATGCCAGGATGCTGGTTTTGGGGCTTCAGTTCTCCAATCTTTATTTCCTAAGTGGGGAGTGTATGCCTTGCCCCCTCCTCCCGGAGAACTGCTAGGAGTCTGCTAGGGTGTAGCTAGAACACCATATCCACAATTCAAGAAAAACAGGTTACTCATCTGTAAAAGTAGTTCTAGGAGTGGTATATGGTGTTCATCCACACGGATCTACTCGACCTCCCCTGGCAAGTGGCACACCGGTCTTGCTTCCAGCGGGTAAGATCTGACATCACGGGGTGGTGCTGAGGGATGTTACCACTCGGGTTGGTGGGAGGAGCCAGCTTGAAGACATTTCTGGTGAGTGTTAAAGGGAAAGGCACTGCCAGAAAGTGTGGATGAACACCATATACCACTCCTAGAACCACTGTTGCAGGTGAGTAACCTGTTATGATCTGCTTGAATTTCACCCATTTTCTGCTGCCAACACCCCCCACCACCACAGGGTGTTGATTGTAGCTGGAGGGAGCTCCGCTGTAGCATCATACCCCACAGTGGAACACTGTATCCTGCCCAAATGGCTCCCCTTCCTAGAGATACAAAGTGGTACTCATACAGTGGCAAATGCTGCTTGCCTTCCTGGAGGAAGAGAAGTGTCCACATCTCAGCCTCCCAATGTGCTGTTGTATTGTAAATTTTAAACAAAAAGTGTTGTGGTGTGGTTCAGTGATGTCTTAAATTTTAAGTACTTACTCGTTTCTGTTTTTATTACATTGTAGGAGTATTGGAGTGATGACATATATGATGCTGACAGGTGACTCTCCCTTTTTGGGAGACGATAAACAAGAAACCTACCTTAATGTCTCTCAGGTCAATGTTGATTATTCAGAAGAAACATTTGCGGGGTTATCACAGCTGGCAGTTGACTTCATCCAAACTCTTCTTGTCAAAAAACCTGAGTAAGTACCATTTCAAATGGAACCAGGCCTTTTTTTTTTTTTTAAATCAATTGAACATTATTGAATTGTTATTATACTGTATAGTAGCAAGAAAGAATCTTGGACTGTGATTGGTCAGACTGGGGCCTGACCCATGGTATTATCCCAGCATAACACCACAGCTCTAGTCTCAACACTGTGAATCTCTTGATAATTGTTTGGCGCTTATACTCTTTTTTTTTTGCATCTCCTCTTAAGAAACAAAAATATTTTTCCACACTAATAAAAACATTCTTTAAAATTATTTTTTTTATTCTATATATAACAACAAGCCATTGTATATTAGGAATAATGCACTCCAGGGCGTGTGTCATGATGGGATAACACCACGCCTGGGGCATTGGACGCACTCGGCCTGCGGCCTTGTGCCCAACCCCCCCAGGCGTCGCGTTATCCCAGCACGACACACACCCTGTTATGCATTATTCCCTTATTCACAAACAGACATGCTTACATACATAGAAATCCCACACCACTGCTTCATACAAAAGGGGAAAGGAGATCAGAGTTCTGATAGATATATGCCAGAGCTATTCTACTACTGAAGCATACTGTATACTGTCATCAATGGCAAAATGTGACCTTGCTGTGTAAAACCAATACATTTTAAGCAATCAGATAAGAGTAATATGAAGCAACATTTGAATTCACATTAAAGTACATTGTTTAGGTTGATGAATTTTGTACTAAGGAGCATTATCTATGCAAAAATGCTATTAACCAGGGTGGCCTCATTTTCTATTGAAAGTACTTATCCTGTTCTCTATAGTAGCCTTGTGTTTTTCCATGTACAAAGTATTTAACATTTCATTATGTGATTCCTTCTGTGCCACAAGTTCAGCATCCATTTGCACATTGGTATTGCAGCCATGCAACACAGTAAAGAAGGGCCCTTGATATTAGTGTCTAATTCGGGTATTCCTAATACAGAGATTTACTGTGCCAAGGTTTTGAGATCCCAAATATGGAGTTAAATGGTGTCTAAATGTAGTTCAGCTACAACCCCACAAGATGTCAGTGAGAGTTCCAGGGGATTTCTGGCTTTTTGTGTAATGAGGTGCGAAATATAAACCTTGAATAATTTTAAATTGCCCGATTCTATAAAAGGTAGATTTTATAGTTTGGTACATAATGTTTCAAGTTTCTTCCAAGTCTATTGCGTTACATGCTTCTCTAGAGTTGTCTACCATTTCAGCAACATTCTGTGGCCTCTTTCAACTAGTAATGCACTTTAAAGGACAACCAAGCCACCTCTTTTGCCAGGACACTTCCAAAATCCGGCTTTATAGAGAGGTAAAGGAAAGGTTGGCGTATACATTGATGCTAAAACAGCATTTATATAATTAGGATAAACACAGTCTTGTAGCATTTATTGAAGAACAGCCTTTCCATTTAAAAAAATCGCCTTGTCTGCATGCCAGAATGTTCAGTAGACATAAGACATATTCCTGTCATTGGAGTGAGAGGCAGAGAGCTACATGGCACTCTAGAGTGCTAACTGGTTCCTTGTACTTCCAGTTTTTTCGTTTATTTTTTTAACCAGTCTAATCAAAAACATGACTTAACACATACATTATGTTTAGATGTTCACATGTTAGGCTATGCTTTTTATTTATTTGTTTATTTGCCACAGACCTGCTGAAATTGTATTGTTTGCCAAACCACACAACAGAATAAGTTATAAAATACCTGGTGGTGTAATGGTTAGGTCCTGAAATGCACTGCGCATGTCCAGTCCAAATGTAGGCTAAAATTTAAATATTCTTTTAATTCTACCGTTAAAGGAGTGCTGCATCCTCATATCTTGTAAATGGTATGTGTTTCCTTGTCGACAGAGAACTCTTTATGTAGCTGTTTGGGATATAGGTGTTTGCTTTATCACCGTTCCTAACAGCCCCTGTAACTGGCCTGGAGGTCTCCATTTTCTGGTTGTTGAAATCTCATTGTCCCAGACAGCTGCATTAGCGTATGAGAATATGCCATAGCACCCGTTTACACCATGTATCTCTATGCTGAAAGTACACATAACCTGAAAAAAGGGGAAACCCCCGGCATGAAAGCTGTCAGGTTGCAAAACTAATTGAAGGTCAATGTGGTATTTCACACCTTGCTGCAATTTGTTTTGTTTAACTCTAATTCAGCAGACAGGCATACTGTGGAACCTAAAGCGTGCTGACACATCATGTTCTCATAAAACTAATGTAACTCTCAGGCATAGTGAGATTTCAAGAACCAGAACCAGGTCGCTCCTGTAAAAAAGCTTTCAGCTTAGTGTGCTATACCTGGTTAAACAACTAAATAAAAAAAAAAAAAAAATGGAGACCCTCCAGGATAGTTATAGGAACTAGTATGAACCATGAAAATAAACTAAAACAAACCTATTTATTCCTGACAGCTGCATGAAAAGAGCTGTCTGTTGACAAGGGAATAAATAATGTTTACAAGATTTGAGGGTGTAGTACTCCTTTAAATACTTTTGTAATCTTTAATTTCCAGATGTGACCCCCCCCTTTCATAAAAGCGCATTCTCCCAGTCCTGCGTACTGTCTATGACTCTGCCATTCACACAAAAAAAGCACGCCTGATAGCTTCTAGCCTTCTGCTAGTCTGAGTACACACCTACCAAATAATTCCCTTCCTGACTGGCACTAGTAAATGATGCATTCCCTTTTAAGGGGAACTGTCCGCTTCCCAGGATCAAGGCAGCAGGGCCTCATGGTCCAAATTAGCAAAAATGTACATTGTTAGAATTTTTTAACAACGAACATGGCTGGAATTAGTGTTTTTATCTGGTTGACCCTGTAAACCTAACCCCTCTGCCCTGGCAGCCATTATTTTCCCAGAGTCCCTTGCAGCCAGACCACTGATGATGTGACTTGACAGGCTAGTGTGCTTTTTTGCTAATCGGGACCTATAGATCCTGCTACATTGATCCTGGGAAGCCAAAAGTTGCCCTTTAAGTATTTTCATGTAACTAATGGGTTAGAGTTGTTTCGTTTGTTCCCGTTTTTTAACCCAGGATAGTACAACTGAGGTGCAGTATCACGTTTTCAGTGGGGTAAGCGTCTACACATTTCCACCACTGGTTGCACCAGAGAACAGGGAAGTTAAAAGATTTGCTCTAGGTCACACATTTGGTATTTGGCTCCACTGGGGGTTGAACCTGTTATCCTCAGGTTACCAAGCTAGTGTACCATTTCTTATCCACCAGAATTGCAGGCATCAGGACAGACATTTCCCCCATGGTGGGTGTGTACAGTTACAGTGGTCATGTGCTTGAGATGACAGAGCCTTGGTTTGTTTGGGAGAGCTTCAACCTGTTTGATTCTGAAGAGATACGAACATATGAATGTGCCAGCAGAAACAGACCATCTGATCTATCTAAGTCTACTCGAGTGTGCAGCTAGCACCCCTAATTTGCAGCTGCCCCAACCCCTCAACCTTTGTCATCCCTCTGCCACCCCCCACCCTCACTCTCCCCTGTTCTCTGTCCCATGCCTTTTTAAAGCTGTTCACAGATTTACATGATACCACCCATTCTGGTAGTATGTTCCATTTTGCTACCACCCTCTCTGTGAAATAGTGTCTCCTCATTCAAACCCCAGGAAATCTTACTGTATTCTGACAAATGCAGTATGGTCTCACCATAGGACTGCCCTGGAGCCGAAATGGTTACTAGAACCTATGCTAATAATGGAATGTTGGGCTTATAATCAGTTTTCAGATCACTATCCCAGGTTGTACTTGCTGCAACCGTCAGATTCTTGACTCCGCTTGCCTCAGTAAGACGTCTCCAGAGAGCTCTCTTTCACGCTAACTGAAGAGATTATTTTCTCGGTTTATTTGAAAGTCTGTTTACTTTATTTCGATTTTTGAAGCACTGTCCTTGGTTCACAGGTAGACTTAGATTAGTGTAGTTTTGGTAAGTCATTTTGGTTCCTCGGTTTTTCCAGCTGGGAAGGAACCTATATTATTTTACTTGATTTATTAGTTTAATTTAACTGTTTCTAACCCCAGGAATCACTCATTCAAACAACATGAAGTCTTGCTGTATTCTGACAATAGCAGTGAGTCCCAACCTTCGAACTGCCCCTGAGATGAAAGAGTTAACTTTCCATGCCAGGCATGGAACACTGAGCTCGAACTCGGTTGAGAGACTATCTGTTGCTGTTTGAACTCAAACTGTCAGATTCTTTACTTCGCCTCACTGAACAGTCGCTCCGGAGATTTCTCCTTTGCTCGGTTCAATTTGTCGGTTAAAGTACCGCTTTTCTCAGTTTTCGACCAAATTTAAACCGTAACCTGTCGGTTCAGTCTCTGTCTGTGATATTTGTGAGTACTAGATAGGTTTATATTGTTTTCTATTCTGTGTGGAACTTGTAAACGGTTCATCGGTTCGGTTTGAACCGATCAAGTTGTTGTAAAAATCTTTGTGTGTACTTTTACAGTGTGGTTACCGGTTCTTATCGGTTCTAAAAAAAACGAATTTTATTACATTTTTTTCCACGACCCGTAACGCGGTCAGGAACCGATAAGAGTGCCTTGCCCGGCGGATTGCCATTAAAGGGTAAGTTTTGTTAGGACTGGCACAATGTCTGAGAAACCCAAAAGAAAACTGGGCCCACTAGTTTCAACACTGAGGTGTGTGGGAAGTCTTTCTAAGGCTGGACCCCACACCACCTGTGTTTATTGTCTGGGGTTTGACCACCTCAATGCAGACTGCCAGATTTGTAAAATTTTCCTGCAGCTACCCTAGAGAGAGAGTTGGTAGGCTCAGGGAAAGGGAGGCCAAAAAGTCCGCTGACCCGGATGGCCAGCCCGGTTCGGTTGAAACTGAACCAGAAGGAGTGCCCTCTGACCAGGACGAAACTTCTTCAGGCAAAAGGAGAACCGATTCCGAGGAGTTGGTTCCGGCTAAGAGAACAAGAAAGGAAAAATCAGCTGGTGTGGATCCAAAAGTTTCTTCTCCAACCGCTGAGGAAATAGCCAAAGCAATAAAAATTGTGCAGTCGCTTTCTCTGGTTCCGACCGAACCGGCACCATCAGGAAGGCGCTCGGTTCGGTTGGTTCCACCGGTTCAAGATTATGATTTAGAGGAATATTATGAACCGGAGGAGGAGGAAGAGGAGTATGAGGAAAGTGAATGTGGTTTTGAAAGTCTGGATGTGCCCGTTGACCCGGACATCTCCCCAGATAGACCTTCAGGAGTGTCTCCTCTTAGGCTTTCTGAGTCCCCCTCCCATTTCATGTTTTATAAGAAAGTGGCTGAAACCCTTCAGCTTCCTATGGATGAAGCTGCTGGGGAACAAGAGGAGCCTGACTTTGTGGAAATGATGGACATCCCAGAGTCAAAAAGATTGTCTATTCCCCTCCATAAATCCCTGGGGAAACGGACACAAAAACGTCTTAAAACACCAAATTCTTTGCCTCCTGTGGACAGACGAATGGACAGGAGGGTCATGCTGTCAGGCTCAGGTATGGAGTTCTTGTACCAGCAATGCAGCCATGTTGGGGTTGTGCAGGCTGCAGCCTGTGATAAGGCTAACATACCCTTGCTTTCACACACCCCAGATAAAGACTCTAGGAAGCTGGGTGCCATGGCTAAAAAACAGTACTTGGCATCCTCCTTGGGACTCAGGCAGGCTAACTACATGGCCTACACAGCCAGATACCAGAAGTCCAGATGGGATACTATTCTGGAACTGGCTAAACAGGCTTCCCCCCAGCTAGCCAGTGAGCTGGAGGAGGTGGCTGTTGATGGGACAGAGGCATCTAAGATCCAATTTCATGCTGCTGTTGACTCTAATGATGTCTCATCACGAGTCATGGCTACATCTCTGTCTCTTTGGAGATTGGCTTGGCTCAGATGTACTGGTCTTTCCCAGGACACCCAGGCTAAGGCCATGGATTTCCCTGTGGTGGATAAGTCTCTGTTTGGGGAGCAACAGGAATTATATGAAAAACATGGACGCGTACAGGACCACCTACAGGAGTGCACAGGCCAAGGAAAGGCAAGCAACTCCTCAAAAGCAGCAGTCATGGGGCAGGGGCAGGCCTTTTCACAGTCATTTCTACCAGGCACAGGCCTCCTCTCCTTTTCCTCAGAGGGGGTTCTTCAGAGGGAGAGGCAGAAGGGGGATGAACAGGGCTGCATCCTCCTCTCAGTCCAAGGCTTCTGCCAGGCAGACACCCTGATGTGTCAGCCCGAGTCGACTCCGCTTTTGTAGTAGGAGGCAGGCTGGCTTACTACTTCCAGGCCTGGAAGTCCATTACCTCAGACAAGTGGGGCCTGGAGGTAGTAAGCAAGGAAGGGACTGGCTCTCAGCTTCAAAAAATTCCCAAAGCAGAGAGTCAGGTCGTTTCCACCTGCAAACACCTCCAAAGCCATTGCCCTAGAGGCATAGGTTCCCTCTCTGTTGGCTCTCAGAGCCATAGAGAGAGTTCCTACTACACACAGGGGCAAAGGTCTGTACTCCAGATGCTTCCTTACCCCAAAAAAGACAGGGAAGTGGCGGCCCATCCTAGACCTAAGATACTTAAACGAACACCTAGTCAAACCAAAATTCAGAATGGTGACTCTGGGAGTGATTCTCCCCTCTCTGAGGCCAGGAGATTGGTTAGCCTCCCTGGACCTCAAGGATGCCTACTTTCACGTTCTCATCAGGTGCTCCCACAGAAAGTACCTCCAGTTCGAATTGCCTTCAGGCCATTATCAGTTCAGAGCAATGCCCTTCAGACTAACATCAGCACCAAGGGTGTTCACGAAATGCCTAGCAGTAGTAGTAGTAGCCTTTCTAAGGAGACAAAACATTTCCATATTTCTGTACCTGGACGACTGGCTCATTGTGGGGCAGTCTCCAGACCAAGTCAAGTCAAATCTGCAAGTGACCCAACAATTGCTCACTTCTCAGGGTTTCCTCATCAATCTTCTAAAGTCAGTTCTCGAACCAGTGCAACTCCTGATCTTCATAGGGGTAGAGTTGGACACTGTCCAAGCAAAGGCTTTTCTTCCCTTGGCAAGGGTAAAGGCCCTTACAGATCTGGCTTCTTCTTTTCGCCTTCTGGTGTTTTGGCCAGCAAGGCATTTTCTTCAACTCCTGGGCCACATGGCAGCTTCTACTGCAGTGGTTTAAGGGGCCAGATTTCAGATGAGGGATATCCAGTTCCACTTGAGGGCTTTTTGGTCTCAGAAAAAAGATCCTCTAACCAAACTGATTCCAGGCTCTCCAGTGGTGGTTGGAACAGGACAATCTCAGACAAGGAGTCCCATTCATCACCCAGACTCATTCGGTGGTGCTGACCACAGATGCTTCTCTCCTGGGGTGGGAAGCTCACTTGGGAGCTCTCACAGCACAGGGAGTGTGGTCTCCTCAGGAGTCTATCCTTCATATCAGTCTTCTGGAGCTCAGGGCAGTGTACCTGGCTCTACAAGCTTTCTAGGACTCAGTACAGAACAAGGTAGTTCAGGTCAGGACAGACACCACCACCATGTGGTACTGTACATCAACAAGCAGGGAGGCACTCTGTCTACGGCCTTGTGCATGGAAGCCATGCAATTATGGTCTCTGGCTTATTCTCTGCAGACATCTCTGGTGGCAGCCCAGCTTCCAAGGAAGGACAATGTGCTAGCAGATGCTCTGAGCAGGCTATCTCAGGGCCTTCACAAATGGTCCCTGGATCCCCTAGTGTTAAAAGTGATTTTTTTTAAGATGGGGCACTCCAGAGATAGATCTCTTTGCAGCCCCAGACAATCATCAACTTGCTCTCTTCTGTTGCAGGCTCCCAGTCTTGGGCTCAGTCCCTCTGGATGCTCTACTTCTGGATTAGCAGGGGAAATTTCTGTATGCCTTTCCTCCTTTTCCCCTGTTGTTCAAGGTTCTGGTCAAGATAAGGTCACAATCTTGCAAAGTGATCCTAATTGCTCCAGACTGGGCTAGGCAGCCTTGGTACCCCCTTCTGCTGTCCCTAGCAGTCCATCTTCCCCTATCCCATCCCAAGGATTACAATCCGTTAACCTCCTCTCAAGGGAGGATTTGGTACCCCAACCTTCTGTCTCTCAACCTCAAGGTGTGGCTCTTGAAGAGTTAGAATATGCAAGCCTGCATCTGTCTCAGGGGGGTTCTGGATATTCTCAAAGCTTCTTGGAAACCTGCCACCCGAAAAAACTATAATTCCAAATGGAAAATATTTAGCATTTGGTGCTCCAATAAGCAGATATCTCCAGATACTGCTGATTTGGCTACAGTTCTGGACTATATGGTTCATCTTAATGGCTTAGGCCTCAGACCAGCTACCCTGAAAGTACACTTGGCAGCGGTTTCTGCATTTCTTTTAGTGGGCAGGGTTTCCTCACTGGCATCTTATCTTTATTTCTGTAAAAAAAATTTTTTTTTCCTTTTTGTATATTCTAGGTATACCCCCGCCGTGCTCTGGAGCTGCCTCTCCTTCAGGCTGCCATGACCCTCAGACATCCCCCTACTGTCTCCCTCAAGCCACCCTTACCTCAGATCTGCAGCTATCCTCGGGATAGCCCGTGTAACCCTATACTGGGTGGGTCCCTCTTTTCGGGGAAGGCACTGTGAGGAGAGACCATATTTTTTCTTTGGTCCCGGGTGCTGCTGAGGCTTTCCGTGGCTTCCTGGGAGTCTTCAGAGGTGTCCGGGGCCGGCAGCCGTCATCCAGCCAATCCCCAGAGTGGTATTTCTGGGTTTTTTTCCCCTGGTGTTCCCTGTAATGCAATCCCTCTGTTGTTCTTCTGGTCTCCACTGGGGGCCGCTGCAGAGCGACCATGCGTCCCTAACCCACCCCAGAGGAGGAGAGCAGTCCTATGGACGCTCCATCCTACCCCTTCCCCTGCCGACCCCCTGCGCTGTAAATTCTTTAAAGGATTGCTCCATACCAATCCCCCCCTTTAAGGATCCTACTCCTGCTTGGGATCTTAATGTTTGCATTGCTCAGCTTATGCAACCCCCCTTTGAGCCTTTGGCCTCAGCAGATGTTAAGTACTTGACCTGGAAAGCTGTGTTCCTGATAGCTATTATCTCTGCCAGGCATATCAGTGAATTACAAGCTCTGTCAGTGGAGCCTGATTTTATCTCATTTCATAGAGATGAGATGGTCCTTAGAACTAACAGGAGGTTCTTATCCAAAGTGGTTTCAGATTTTCATCTGAACCAGTCCACGTCTCTTCCTGTCTTCTTCACTGATCATTCTTCTTCAGGAGAGAGAAGGTTACACAGCTTGGATGTTAAAAGGGCACTTAGCTATTACATTGAGCGCACTAAGGCTCCTAGGTTTGACTGTCCTCAGTTGTTTCTCACTTATGGGGAAGTGGGAAAGGGCAAACCTGCTACTAAGAGGACTATTGCCAGGTGGATTGTCTCTTGTATACAATTCTGCTATGAGAAGCTAGGCAAAATACCCCCTTCAGGCCTGAGGGCTTATTCGACTAGAGATACAGCTGCTTCTCGGGCTGCTGCCAGACATATACCATTACTAGAGATATGCAAAGCAGCCACCTGGAACACAGTCCATACATTCACCAAGTATTACTCCCTGGATATCCAGGCTAGGAGTGATGCTTTGGTACAGCAGTACTGCAGAGCCTATTCCCAAAATAGGTTTGTCCCTCTTCCATGGAGGTACTGCTTGGTAGTGTGCATAATATCAGAATACAGCAAGACGTCATGTTGTTTGAAGAAAAAATTGCTCACCTTAGTAATTGTGTTTCTTCTAATGGAGTCTTGCTGTATTCTGACCCCCCCCTCCACCTTCCCTCTCAGAACCTGTGTTTTGGGCAGTGGGCTGGCAGGTGCAGTGTTGCACCTCAGGGGTTCACTTAGCACTCCCTCTATATAGAGAAGGGGAATGGGTTATGTTATATTGTTTTTTTATAGTTATGTTTGTTCACTACCTAGTTTTTGTTTTGGAGTTCTCGACTTGAGTCTTTTCGGGACCCAAAACATTTGGTTGCCATTTGGCTAGTAGTTTTACAATTTCCACCTTGCAAGTGTAGTTAGGATTAGCTCGTAAGAATCTGATGGTTACACTTGAAAGTGCAGCAGACAGAGGTTTAAACCAAGCTCGAGCTCAACGTTGTATGCTCTGGCATAGAGTTAACTCTTTCCGGAGCAGTTCAAGTGCTGAGGCTAACTGCATAATGTCAGAATACAGCAAGACTCCATTAGAAGAAACACAATTACTAAGGTGAGTCATTTTTTCTTCTTTACCGTAGGGACTTTTTTGGAACCCACTCTGATATTCTTGAGTTACAGTCTTCTGGTACGAGGATGTTTGGTTGTTCCTAATTTAAGACTGAAGTCAGCTAAGGGCAGAGATTTTTCTGTTGCTGACCTTTTTTTATGGAACAACCTTCAGCAGATATTCGGTCAGCTCTGTCAGTGACACTTTCAAATGTAACTGGAGAACCTGGCTTTTCATATAGGCATTTAAGGGTGACTTTAACAGCTGCCTGCCCTGCTGCATGCTATGTCTGACCATGTTGTAAATTGTTTTGTTTTATATGTGTTTGGTTTTGATTGACCTGCCTCCTCATCCTACAGCCACGGTGGCTAAAAACCCCAGTGGAATGGATGCTAATTTATATATTTTTTTGAAGCAGTACTGTACATTTTTCCTGTTTTGTAACTAGCAGAATTATAAAAGATGGAGCTATAGGGGCAAAAATTAGAGCATGTGGGGCACAGATGGACTGATTCTAAAGAAACGTTGCCAGACCGTATTTCTTGCACACCCAAAAACAATTGGCTGGGATGCTCTTTTTTATTTGAAGAAGTTTCTGTATAACAAAAGAAAGATAACTTAAACACAAGACAATTATTGTATGAATTAGTAATTGAATAATAGTAATTGATTTCTTTTTTCTTTTTTAAGGGAAAGAGCTACGGCAGAGGAGTGTCTGACTCATCCTTGGCTACGGGAAGGAGACTTTATGTTGAGTCCCTTTACAGAGAAGAGTCACCACATGTTCCAGTTCGAGGAACAGATAAACTCTGCAGAAGAGAAAAATATACCCAGGACTTTTTCACATGGGATACCTTCTAGAGAAGATGATTCTGGCATAGAACCTAAAAGGTTTCGGTTTGATGATACATTTCAGCATCCTCCAGAAATAACAGGGGATTTGGTTTATTAAAGGCGTATCATTTTTTAGTTTATAAGGGAATTTGGGATGCATTTAAGTTTATCCTAATGGTACTATATACATGGTTAACTGAGAACCTATCCTCTGTGTGAGTTTAACTGGAAATTACTTGGCTTTTAGGCAGCTGAGAAAACTTGATAAAGCACTGATGATTTGCACTTTTAAATAGTTTGAGTCAAAGTTTGTAATGTAGATCAAATTATATTTGCACTTTAAAAAAAAAAATGGAAAAGGAGAAATACTGAAGTCCAACATGGGTAGACAGACATTGCTTAAAAAATTGTATGTAGTAATGTAAACCTCAACAAGTAAATCTTAATGTCTTAATTATTTGTTAGCTAAATAGAAGCTAACATTAGGCAGAAAACATATAAATAGGGGTTACACGATGACCTAACTTAAAATATGTCATTTATCTTTATGAGTGAATGACTATTCTATCCCAGGCAATTGCACATCAGATATATACATACATTTTCAAATGTTAACCTTTCGTGCTTTTTTTTTTTTTTTTTTTGGCAGTGATTAATTTCTCACTACTCTAGTTAGAATGTACCATCGCTGTACTGTCATGTCATCAGATATTGTTTCAGATGCTTTCCCTTTGGTTAAGGATAGCATTATGACATTAACCTGTTATCTTCGACATATCTGACATCTTGTGTTTTGATATTAGGTATGCCATCAACAAGAATAACACTGTTTATCTGCCAAACTTTATTCTCATTGGCATGGTGGAAAACAGAGAAATCTGATGCAAATGCCCCCCCCCCCCCCAAGTGCAAATTGAAAGACTATGGGATAACTTTAACTGCCTTTAGATGTCCTGTTTTCCTTTTAGTGACTGTCCTTTATTGTGATATGTTTTAAAAGTTTTTTTTTTTTTTTTTCGTTTTTGTTGAATTATCAGTTGTGTTATTGCCTTTGTAGCTACCTTGAATTCCTCTCTGGCAGCTGTGTTCTTTTTTTGTACTTCCTGAATATTATTTTTTTTTTTTTTTAACTTAAAAGTTCATGATCATCAGACATACCATACACAGGGATCCGTTACTATTACAGGAGATGAAATTCTGTACATCATGTCTTACATGTTCTTCACGGAGAACTGTATCAGCATACAGTAATTCAGAACCTTTGGAACTGTATATCTTTTGTTATTCTGAGCCCAGATAGCGGTTATCTATCTTGCAGGGATAATGTCATTTTACCACCCAGTGTACAGAAGAATAGAACTAATCATTTGATCCCAGCCTTTGTTTTCATGTCAGTGAGACCCCCCCCCCAAAAAAAAATGATTTTAAAGTGGGATGCCAAATTGGCCAGTTACATTTTCTAGACAGCATTTCCCGCCTGTACAATTAGAAAGGGTACCCAGAAATGTCCATATGTCATTATTTTCCCTTCTCTCCCATAATGCATCCTCTCAGTTTTAATGTTATTTATTACCAGGTTTAACCATTTATTAACATTTGGTGGATTATAATCCTACCAGTTTAGCAACATTGTTTTCTTGGTATAACTAATAATAAATTTAACAAATTATGATTACCTACATCCCAAACTTAGTCTCTGAGAAAGAAACCTAAAAGTTTAATACCTTGGTCGATGGGGAAACTTAAGCTGTTATTTTTGAAAAGATTTGTTCTGTCACTGCCTACGAGAAGTCTTTCAATTATGGGCAGGTAGCAAACATGTTTTTAAAACCTGCTGTGATTTTTGCATTTTAGGTACTTCTCTGTTATTTAGGTGTTGAATTTATGCACTCTCCTGGGTATTAAGTATGCACAGTGTATAATATTAACATTATTTGCCTAAGTTTTGTATTCCTGGATATTACTGTATTGGAGTTTGAAATCTGTTTGTTCATGGCCTAAGTCTTTATTCCTGAATTATATATTGAAGACTATTAGAAATGTATACTGCTTATTAATACGTTATATAGTTTCTAATTATTTATTTCTCCTGTATTTTGTTGATCTGCTGTTAATTTCTCTAACTCCTAAAGTGGAGCTGATGGTCATTGTTTTTTTTGTTTTTTTATTTCTCTTTGATATGTTGTCTTATTTGTAAAAATGTTAGTGCCCCACAGTTAAATCATGTTTATGAGAGAATTGCCTAAAAGTCATAATCTTTCCATCTATATACAGGTCACATATTTGAATAATTCCTTTTTATCCTCCAGATTAAGAGTGCTGAATTATTTACTGATCCTTTAATATACAACAGGAGTGGGGGTGAAAATGACAAGATAAAAAATATATCTTCGTGACATCAGTAACAGCAAGCTATCAAAAAAAATAATTGTTACTGTTATCACAATGGATATTTTTTAAGTTACTGTCATCACAGTGGAATACTGAACCAATCAGAGAGCAGCTTCTATAATGCTGATGACATCACAATGTCTAGTGCAGCACTGAAGCCAGCTGTTAAAAATCAAAGAACAGCAGCAACATCTTTAAACAAACTGCAGATTTAAAAGCTATAACTTGTAAATTACTATTGTATTTATCAAATATACAATAGCCTGACTCAAAATAGGCAATTTATCATCTCTTGTGAGTGGGCAGGACTTTCATAACTCACTCGTGGCTCTGCTACTCTTTGAGTTATGGTCCTGCCCCCTCACACTTGAAGATAAATTGCATATTTTGAGTTTGCCCATTTTATATCTCATAATCTCATGATAATATTGTATTGGAGTAAAGTATGATAGGAACATTTTATATTTCATTGCTTTATGAAAGTCTATCCAGATGGAAATAGTAAAGTCAGTAAATGGAGCCACTGACTCATTTGAATGTTTAAATTGCATATGTACATGTGTATGTATATACGTATATATTTATTTATGTATGCCATACCTGTGAGGATAAAAAAAGGCAAATATTTTCAATATTCTCAAGGTGGTCAGACCTACAGTGAGAATATTGCATTTATTCTCACTGTAGGTAAATTTATCCACACAGTAGGTAGAGGTTGGCTCATTTGGAACTCATTTGCATATTCGGCATCAGCAGCAGTACTAATCGTATTCAAATGCGAATAACTTTAAAACGAAAAATGATAGCTTGGTACTGTGAGCTTGAACGTTGTTCAGCACAAAAATTTCTACAAAATGAGTGGTGTTTCATTTATGGCTGACATTTATTTTTTTATATAAATAGCAAAAAACCAAAACAACTAAACATGCATTTTTTTCACTTTTTTGGCAAATGCGAATAATTTTAAAATGAAAAATTATAGCATGGTACTGCGAGCATGAAGTTGTTCAGCACAAAAATATCTAAAAAATGTGTTTCATTTATGGCTAACTTTTTATATATATAATTAGCAAAAACAGCAAAGAAAAGCAATTTTTTTCACTTTTATGACAAACAAATATGTATGACTTTAAAACGAAAAATGATAGTATGGAACTACGAGCACGAAAGTTGTTCAGCACAAAAATATCTACAAAATGAGTGTTTCATTTATAGATACCTTTTAGTTTTTTTATAATTAGCAAAACAACAGCAGAACATTCATTTTTTTCAGTTTTTGCAACAGACAAATGCATGTAACTTTAAAATGAGAAATCATAGCATGGTACTTTGAGCATAAATGTTGATCAGGACAAAAATGCATACAGCATGAGTGGTGTTAAATTTATAGATTTCTTTTAGATTTTTTTTTTTATAACCGGCCAAAAATGGAAAGAAGTAAAAAAAAAAAAAAAAATGTTTTCACCTTTTTGGAAGTATGGCATAAATGAAATACAGCAACCCCCTTTCTGGAAATATTGTCAATATTTTTTGTTCTCGTTCCAGTTGACCCGATTACATCACTCGTGGCTTCACTACTCATGATGTTATTGGGTCATTCGATTACATCACTCGTGGCTTCACTACTCATGATGTTATTGGGTCAATTGGCACTCGAACAAAAAAATGACAACATTTCCAGTAGAAGGGTTATGATCCTATATATGTATAATGTATGTGTGTGTGTATGTATATATATATATATATATATATATATATATACACACACACACACACACACACACACACACACACACACAGTATAATGTAGTCTTTAATTCCCATTGATTAACTAAACTCTGTTCTAAATCTATCCAAACTGGAATTTCTTTCTCTTCTTTTTTAAACCATAAATAATGTCAGTTTGACAGCCTAAATAATACGTACACATATCTGGAAATTGCAGACCCCCACACACACTTTCTTCTGACATGCAACGTTTTTCTAGAGTCACCCATGGAGCTTTTTTCCACCAGATGTTTCTTAGAGGTTTCTTCCATTCCTTGAAGAAAGTTTGGCTGACCCTGATGGGAAGAGTCTAAAATAAAAAAAATCTTGATAACACATTCTTTTTAATAATACTGGCTCTCCCTATTAGAGTTGAGTGGAGCAAGGCCCATCTATCTAAATCTTGGAGGGTTCTGTCCAGTTGAGGGCGATAATTCAGTTGAAAAAAGATCATCGCAATTGTTGGAAATATTTATAACAAGATATTTAATATATAATTTATATAGACCAAATTGTTGGAATGGGCTTTTTGGCTCATGATGGGTCCTTATCTAGGAAATAATTGCAGATTTAAGGGTGTTAACTATGCAGCCCGCCACTTAAGTAAAAGCTGCTACAATTTTGAAAAGAGGGTCAACATAAAGTGTAATATTGATAATTCCTGAATATTCAAACAACATGAAGTCTTGCTGTATTCTGACTATAGTCCCATCACTTGAACTGCTCTGGAGAGGAAAGGATTAACTCTATGCAGGAGCATAGAATGTTGAGCTCGAGCTCGGTTTTCAAACCTGTGTCCCTGGTACATTCCTATGTAACCATCAGATTCTTTACTCTGCCTAATTATGAAGATGCTCCGGAGATTTCTTCTTCACTGCTTCAGTTCGGTACTAGTAAATCGGTCAGTTTTACTCAACCATTTAATTTATTTCGGTCCTCAAATTTCTGTCTACGATACAGGTAATGTAAGTGGGTAGATAACGATTACATAGTGATAGAATTTGTATTTCTTTGGTTTCCTATCGGTTGGTCCAGTTGGGAACTGAAACAATTCTAGTTTGTTTTAATTTTCTGTCTTTCTCTGTGGTGTCCGGTACTTAAACAACCCGTGACACGGTTGATAACCAATAAGTTGGTGTTACCTGACTTGAAAGCTGTTAAGAGTAACTTTTCTTTATTAAGGCAGTGTCTGAGAAACCCAAGAAGTAAACTGGTCCCACTGGGTTTCAACGCTGTACTGAGTGTGGGGAGGTTTTTGCTGAAGCCAATCCCCACCTCATCTGTGTTCACTGTCTGAGGCTTGACCACCTCAAAACAGACTGCCAAATATGTGCAAACTTTCCCAAAGCCACACTTGAAAAACATTTAGCTAGGCTGAAGGAAAGAGAGGCCGAAAAATCCGCTGAACCGGAGGGCCAGCCTGGTTCGGTTCCGACTGAATCTGAGGAGGTGCCTACTGACCTGGGTGATACTTCCTGTATCAAAAGGAAAGCCGATTCTGAGGGGTCAGTTCTGTCAAAAAAGAAGAGAAAATCAGCTGGTTTGGATCCAAACTCTCAGATCCCAACCGCTGAGGAAATTACAAGAGCGATAAGTATTGTTCAATCGCTTCGCCCGGTTCCATCCGAACTGACTCCTTCTGGAAGGCGGTTGGTTCAGACGGTTCCAGCTCCTTCGGATTATGATCCGGAGGATTTCTATGGTGTTGAATGGGAAGGAGATCCTGAGTATCCGGATAATGATGATGATTTTGGAGGCCTAGATGAGCCTATAGAGCCTGACATCTCCCCAGACAGACCTTCCAGTGTTTCTCCTCCTAGGCTTTCTGAGTCCCCCTCCCACTTTTTGTTTTACAAAAAGGTGGCAGAAACTCTCCAACTTCCAGTTGTGGAAGCTTCCGAAGAGGAGGATGAACCTGACTATGTTGAAATGATGGATGTTCCAGAATCAGAGATTGTCTATTCCCTTACATAAATCTTTGGGGAAACAGACAAAAAAGATTTTACAGCTTCCCACTTCTGTACCTCCTGTGGATAAGAAAATGGACAGGAGGTATATGCTATCAGGTTCTGGCATGGATTTCCTTTATAATCATTGCAGCCATGTTGGGTTAGTGCAGGCTGCAGCCTGTGACAAGGCTAACATTCCTTTGGCTTCACACACACCCCCCGATAAGGATTCCAGGAAGGTGGATGCCATGGCAAAAAAAAAACAGTATTTGGCATCTTCTTTGGAACTCAGACAGGCAGCTTACATGGCCTGTACAGCTAGGTACCAGAAGTCTAGGTGGGATACTGTTCTGGAACTAGCAAAGAATGCCCCTACCCAGCTGGCCAAGGAGCTGGAGCAGGTGACTGCTGATGACAGAGGCATCCAAAGTGCAGTTTCATGCTGCTGTAGACTCCCAACGATGTGGCATCTAGAGTCATGGCTACATCTGTCTCCCTGCAAAGATTTGCTTGACCTAGGTGTACTAGCCTTTCACAAGAAACCCCAGCTAAGGCCATGGATTTTCCTGCAACAGATCATTCTCTGGGGAGCAAACAGAGACAAATGAAAAAGATGGATAAATACAGGACCACCTACAGGAATGCAGTGGCCAAGGAAAGGCAAGCCACTCCACAAAAGCAGCAGTCTAGGGCTGGCAGGGACAGGCCTTTTTACCAAGCCCAGGCTTCCTACCCTTTCCAGCAGAGGGGGTTCTACAGAGGGAGAGGCAGAAGAGGGATAAGCAGGGCTGCATCCTCTTCACAGCCTAAGGCCCCTGCCAAACAGACACCATGATGTGTCAGACTGGGTCGCCTCCTCAGTTCCAGTGGGGGGCAGGCTGGCTTACTTCTTCCAGGCTTGGAGGTCTGTCACTTCAAATGGATCCTGGAAGTAATAAGCCAGGGACTTGCGCTCAGCTTCAAAAGAGTCCCCAAAATGAGAGCAAGGTCCTTTAAACCTGCCACACCACAGGAAACAGTTGCCTTAGAGGCAGAGGTTTCTACACTGTTGCTCCTGAACACTGTGGAGAAAGTGCCTCTGCCTCACAGAGGGAAAGGCTTATATTCAAGATACTTCCTTACCCCGAAAAAGACAGGGGAGTTGCGACCCATCCTAGACCTAAGATATCTGAACAAACATATCGCAAAGCCAAAATTCAAAATGGTGACTCTGGGAATAATTCTTCCCTCTCTGAGGCGAGGAGGCTGGATAGCTTCCCTGGACCTCAAGGATGCCTATTTTCACATCCTTATCAGATGCTCCCATAGAAAGTACTTCAGGTTCAAGTTGCCCTCAGGTCATTACCAGTTCAGAGCAATGCCCTTTGGCCCAACATCTGCTCCAGGAGTGTTCATAAAATGTCTAGTAGTAGTGGTAGCCTTCCTCAGAAGGCAGGGCATCTCAGTGTTTCCTTACCTAGACAATTGGCTCATTGTAGGCCAGTCCTCAGACCAAGTCAAGTCAGCTCTGGGGGGTGATCCAGAAGCTTCTGGGTTCCCTAGGATTTCTTCTCAATTTATCCAAATCAGTTCTGGAACCAGTTCAGCTTCTTACCTTCATGGGGTAGAGCTGGATACTATTCAGGCAAAAGCCTTCCTTTCTCTCTCAAGGGTGAAGGCTGTTACAGACCTGGCCTCTTCTTTTCGACGTCTGGTGTCTCAGCCAGACATTTCCTCCAGCTTTTAGGCCACATGGCAGCTTCCACTGCAGTGGTCCAGGGAGCCAGGTTCCAGATGAGGGACATTCAGTTCCACTTAAGATCCTTCTGGTCCCAGAAGAAGGATCCTCTCACCAAGCTCATTCCAGTGACTCAGACTCTTGTTCAAGCTCTCCAATGGTGGTTGGGCAGGACAGTCTCAGACAGGGTGTTCCCCTTTCTCAATCAGACACCTTCTGGGGTGGGGAGCCTACCTGGGGGACCTCACTGCACAGGGCACTTGGTCACAGCAGGAGTGTCTCCTCCACATCCGTCTCCTGGAACTCAGAGCTGTGTTTCTAGCCTTCTAGGCATTCTCAGAATCAGTTCAAGGGAAAGTGGTGCAAGTCAGGACAGACACCACCACCACCACATGTGATACATAAACAAGGGGGCACTCAGTCCATGGCCTTGTGCACAAAAGCCATGAAGGTATGGTCACTGGCCTATTCTGTCCAGACTTCCCCTGATAGCATTGCATCTCCCAGGGAAAGACAATGTGTTGGCAGATGCACTCAGCAGAATTTCTCAGGGTCACCATGAGTGGTCCCTGAATTTCCAAGTTCTTCAGATCATTTTCAGGAGATGGGGCACTCCAGAGATGGATCTCTTTGCAGTCCCAGACAGTCACCAGCTTCCTCTGTTCTGTTGCAGACCTCTGTTGGGGTCTGTTCTTCAGGATGCTCTCCTGTTGGACTGGATAAACAGATTTCTATATGTATTCCCTCCTTTTCCTCTGAATTTCAGAGTACTGATAAAGATCAGGTCTCTGCCCTGCACAGTGATCTTAGTGATTTCAGATTGGGCCAGGCAACCATGGTACCCCTGTTGCTGTCCTTGGCAGTGACATTTTCTCTCTCTTCCCAGGAGGTACGACCTCCTGACCTCCTTTCGGGAGGATTTGGTACCCCAAAATTCAGTCTCTCAGACTCAAAGCTTGGCTCGTGAAGAGCTAGAATATGCAAGTCTGCATCTTTTTCAAGGGGTATTGGATATCCTTAAGGTTTCTAGGAAACCTTGCACCGGAAAAACTTACAATTCTAAATGGAAGAGATTCAGCATTTGGTATTCCCAGAGGAACATTCAGCCATATTCAGCGGGCATTGCCACTGCCATGGATTATCTGGTTCATCTGAACAGTTTAGGCCTCAGGCCTGCTACTCTTAAAGTTCATTTAGCAGCTGTTTCTGCTTTTCTCTCTGCAGGGAAGAGATCTTCCCTAGCCTCTCATCCTGTGTTCAGTAAGTTTTTCAAGGGTCTGGTTCATATCAACCCTCCATTTAGGGAGCCTTCTCCTGCTTGGGACCTGATTATCTGTATTGCATAGCTCAGGCAGTCTCCCTTTGAGTCCTTATCTTCAACTGAGCTAAAGTACTTGACTTGGAAGACTGTGTTCCTGGTAGCTATTACTTCTGCCAGGAGAATCTGTGAATTACAGGCCCTGTCAGTGGAACCTAACTTCATTTCCTTTCATAGGGATAAGGTGGTCCTTAGGACAAATAGAATGTTTCTTCCCAAAGTGGTTTCAGATTTTCATCTGAATCGAGCCGGCCCGCCGGCGCAGCAGTTGGAGTTCCGCTTGCGACGCCAGCGACCCGGGTTCGGGAACGAGCCCGGGAAGCTGGCGGCCGGGTCGGGGGGAGAGGCTTGAGCATCCCAGGGACTGCTCCGCCCCTCCGGGGGAGGGGGGAACCAGAGCCCGGCACTTGACTGTCCCCAGGTGGAGACCTGAGGCGCAGCAAGGCCGATGGCAGGAAGAATGGGGGGCGACGTGCCAGACGTCGGCGCCAGCGCCTTGACGCTAGGGACACGTGCACGTCGCGAGTAAGAACACCGAAAAGCACCTGCGGGTCCCCCTGTAGACGAAGCACTAGGCCCCGACTCAAAGTTCTGCCTGCCCAGAGACAGCATCCCGACGAAAAATCTTGTAGTCTCGGGGTGTAGGACCCCCACCCCGTACCCCGCCTGGGGGGTAAACCAAGGCTCCGTGGGGGATGGACTGCTCTGGTCTACAGGCAGGTGAGCGAGGGCTGAAAAGGCCGTAGAGTGTCTCCCGAAGAGAGGGGGACTGCAGGGGAGAGGGGAGGAAGGAAAAAAAAAAAGATTTTCATCTGAATCAATCCATGTCTTTGCCTGAATTTTTCACTGACCATTCTTCAGGTGAGTGAAGATTGCACAGTCTGGATGTGAAGAGGGCATTAAGCTATTATACAGAGCATACTGAGGCCCATAGGAACGACTGTACCCAGTTGTTTCTCACTTATGGAAAAGTGGGAAAAGGTAAACCTGCTACTAAAAGAACTGTTACCAGGTGGATTGTTTCTTGCATTCAGTTTTGTTATTCAAAATTGGGAAAGGAGCCTCCCTCAGGCCTGAGGGCTCACTCAACCAGGGGTACGGCTGCCTCCTTGGCAGCAGCTAGGGATATTCCTCTAGTGGAAATCTGTAAAGCAGCCACCTGGAAAACGGTTCATACATTCACCAAGCATTACTCTCTGGACATTCAGACCAGAAGTGATCCTAGGTTTGTCACAGCAGTACTGCAGCGCCTATTCCCAAAGTAAGGTTCTGTGATTCCTTCCTCCAGTGGGGAACTGCTTGGTAGTCTGCATATAGACAGAATGCAGCAAGACTTCATGTTGTTTGAAGAAAAAATTACTTACCATAGTAATGTTGTTTCTTCTAATGGAGTCTTGCTGTATTCTGACCTCCCTTCCTGCCTCCCCTCTCAGAACCTGTTTTTTGGGGATATGGGTTGACAGTACAGTGTTCCACCCCAGAGGTGTGCCTTTTGAGCCAATCCTGGCTAGGTTGGGTTCTTTTCTTTGTGTTCTGTTTGTTGTTATTTATTATCACTATCTACATTAGATTATTTTTGTGTTCTCGACTTGAGTCCTATGGACCCAAGTATTTTTTACCTATGGCAAAAATTTTAAATAATTTCTATAACTGTTTAGTTAGTTTAGTGCTCGTAAGAATCTGACGGTTACATAAGAATGTACATGGGGCAGAGGTTTGAAAACCAAGTTCAAGCTCAACGTTCTATGCTCCTGCATAGAGATAACCCTTTCTTCTCCGGAGCAGTTCAAGTGCTGGGGCTAACTGCATATAGTCAGAATACAGCAAGACTCTGTTAGAAGAAACATTACTATGGTAAGTAATTTGTTCTTCTGTCACAGCAGATACATCATTCCGGGCCATTCAGATAACTAGCATGGAATGGTGCAACTGTCTAATGGAATGTCGGAAATATGAAGTGAAACGGCAGTAGCTGCTGAGAAAGGAATACATTGCAGATTTTAGGGCACCACAATGCTAGATTTTTTTTTTTTTTAAATGGTTGAAGCATAATAGTATTCATGGCTGACATGGAAAAGAAAACATGAAGACATTTAACAGTAATAACATTCATTTCCTAGCTATTAAAAAAATTAATATCCTAGCTGTTAAAAGAGCTTACCTGGACTTTGAACTCAAGTGACTAATATGTTATCCTAGCTGTGAGACCAAGATTGCCCTAAAGCAGGTCAGTTTATGTGAGACATTGCTGGTTGTGACATACGACTACCTGTGGTAGATGCCGAGGTATTACTCTGTAAAAATTGCATTTTTGCACAGCCTTTTATAAATGCTTACATTTTGTGGCCTAAAATAATTCTAGTAAGCATTATGGCATGTTTCTTGCCTCCTAATCAAATGCAGGCGTTTTGTTTAAATGAAGAAAAAATATATAAATACTGCTACTAAATAAATAGCATCATCCAGTATGTTTTGTATATGTATATATAAATATATATATATATTTGTGAGAAAAAGTTTATAGAACATTTTAGTTATTTTATATTTTTGTCAAATTAGTTAAGCAGCTAATACCTAAAGCTGCTTCAATGCAGTGGTTGACATTTAGGATAAATAAATGTCTGCAGCAGTTTGACGTGTGGCAGAATTTTCAAGAGGTACATACTTGATTTCTTTAAAATTTTATTGATATGTTTATGGAAATTTAATTGATTTTGGGAAGCAAATATAGCAACTGTATTCAACATAGTCATTTAATCTATATTGAAAATTAATGTATTGGCAAGGGAAGTGGAATTTTATGTATCTCTCTGCAGTAAATAGAACAAGAGGGTTCTCTTGAATAGATGCTGAAAATGCAATGAAAAGTTAGAATCAACATTTTGGACAGTGGGTCTTCATTCAGAAAAATAAGCATGGAACACTGTGCTTGCTTTTTTCTTTATAAATGTTTTCTAAAATACACATGTTTAAAATACTTATTCTAATGTTACGTTCTCATCAGCATACATTCAAAATGCAACCCTCTTGTTTCATTTGCAGCCCGTCCGCTGATGCAGCACCCTCCCCCTTCTTCCTCGGTGCATTTCTTTATGAAGTACTTACTGTTCTTTCCTCATACATCTTTAAAAAAGAAAGGTGTAGTTCATAAGTTAGATGTGAATTTATGCATTTTATTTTGGTGAGACTGGTATTTCTGTTTTTTCCTGAACCAAATAATAAGAATTACTTGGTAAATAAGAATAACATGAATCAGTACAGCGTTGTTAGATACAGTATGTAGACTTTTCTTCCAGAATTTTGACAAAACAAAAAACATACTATCATGGGCTAAAACTATTTGCGTGGCTTTTGTACTATGCTATTAAACAGTATTACAGATGTTACACAATTACCAGCCTGAACTTCAGCATTTATTAGCCTGGCACGTCGTTTCACTGTTTAGACTTCAGTGTTACTATACCCCTGAAGGGCTTCTGACATTGTTGGAGTTTCTCTGTGGAAAATGTAATACTTGGACACAATTCGGCTTGAATTTCAGATTTTCTTAGCAATTGGTTTTTCTTTCCTTCCTTCCTTCCTTATATTTGTATAATGTACAGAATCTTTGCCTTATCTGCTGTGGCTGCTTGTCTTTGCTTGACATCCATTCTGTTTATGACATCACGACCTGTTGCCATGGAGATAATGACAATGTAATGAAGAAGAGAATAATTATGATATTGATGTAGACTAACACCCAAAACAGATAGTTTAAGGTACAGTGATTCTTTTCATGCAGATGTCCTCAGCAATAAAGAAAAATGGGAAAATAATTCCTGAAAATATAAGCTCTAAATGGTGTCAGGGGCTATATAATGCAGATTCTCAGAGAAGAACAATGATTGTTTTGTAGAGAAGCACATTATTACTTAACCGGACTTTACTTTAGGAATTAAATCAGGGTAAGAGACTGTTAGAATTTTTTGGTTTGGGTTTGTATACACTTATCTAGTTAAGCAGACTTTAGCTTATGAACATAATGGTTTACCCATGACTTTGACTACTTACAAAGCTGTGGTTCCAACATGGCAGGTTAGTGTGCCTCTGGACCATGTGCTAAAATACATAGAATTTACAACTTTGGTACAGGCAGCAGCAATGATCAGTGCAATTGTTTCCCATGACCATGAATTGTCATCATGCTAACCTGTACCATTTAACCATGAACGAATTACTTCTAGTGCTTGTCTCCTCCTTGGCCCTGGTCTGTCATCATGCTTTCATGTAACACCTTGATGCTTATGTCCTCCCTTTTGATACTGGTCTATCTTCCCGCTTTCTCCAGCCTTCTTTTCACAACTCTATACTACACTCATCCATAATCTACACACAATCATACTATAAAAGTCCTAACTCCCCTTTCCCTCTCCCTGTAGGCCCCCAACGCCGCATCAATTCTACCGACCTATCCTTGGGACTTCACTTCTCACAATGTTTATCCTTCACTTACATATTACATACCCCTCCTGGTACCCCATCTGCCATTAGTTGGTGGTTCTCCAAGCCATTTTCATGGCTAGTACTAGTGACTGCCCCTGGTAAATGAGCTAGCTGGTACTTCTATACAGAGAACTTGGTTTATATACAGTTGCATGGTTCAATGGTGGACCTGCCCCCTTGTATTTGAATCTCCTCTGTTATGGCTTGCCTTGTCTTCCTTTTATCATTTGACTCCCCTATTACTGCACCATTATGTTTGTGTTTATATACTTATTTACATGTATTTATATGTTTTTATGATGGATGTTACCCGACCCTGTTCTAACCAGGTCCATCTTGTAAAAGAGCTCTGCTCAATGATGTTTGCCTGGATAAATAAAGATTTTGATTGATTGATTGATTGATATTATGCAACAAAGCTACCTACTCCAATTAGAAAACAAAACTACTGCTGGGCTGTCAGCCCAGAAACCTGTTCCTCAGTGCTGATACATCTGCAGTTACTCAGTTCCTGTGTTCTGATTGGCCAAGAGCTTAACATGGTCCACTTGCTTGCCAGCATTCCAATTGTCAGATGGAGATCCCCAGAAAAGAGTGGCACAACAACTTTTTGTGGGTGCTCGACTGGCAATTTGATTTATTATACATCTTACAATGATTGCATTTTACTTTTTCTTACATTTCCAACAGTCCTTCATTTCCAGCGCTATCCATTTTACATTCCATCTGCAGTCAAAGATTTACATTTTTCAGATCACATGTTTCAAAATGTCCCTTTTTCTGTTGTCTTCTTGGGGTCCAGACGCTTTAAAGCCCGATACCCCTTGGTCCTCTTCCTCTTGTTGTCCTTGTCTTTTTGTTGTCCATAATCTTCTTGGGGTCTGGACGTTTGGAAGCCCAATACCCCTTCTCCTATTCCCCTTGCTGCCCTCCCTTTTCTGGCTGCTGATGGCAACTGTGCCTCATATTAAACCCTTCCTACCTTGTCCTTTTGGCTTGCCTCCATGTCCGTGCGTCTGAGCCAGGCCCATGGTTTCTACTTGGCCCTTCCCCCCCCATTTTAATTTTCTGAAAACTTCTTCCTCAGTCCTTTTTCCCCCTCTTTCCACTGCCCTCCTCCGGCAGCTTCTTTTTTATTTCTGCCCCTTCAACCAGTTGTTCTCTTTGTTTTGTCCCCTTTCCTTTTCCTTTCCCATCTTTCCTTTGCCCTCTCCTGGCAACCTTTGCCCATCCATTGCCTCCTTTTAGGCACTCCTGCCCCCCGCAAGCCCTGCTTGCCCGGGCATCTCAGCCTGTTGGTTCCTTTTGCCAACCCGCTTCAATCGGGGCTCTCCCCTTCCCCGGCACCCCTTCTGGTGACCCAATTGTTGTCTCTTTCCTGCCTTGACTCTCTCCCTGTTGGCTTCCTTCGCCAACCCATAGACAACATTTTTTGTGGGGCTCACCCCCCCGTCTTCCGTCACCCTATAGTCGGTGACCCAGTGTTCTCTTCCCCTTTCATCCAACTCCTCCTGTCCCCCCTTTTCTGCCAATTTCAGGGTGGGTGGGTGTTAATCTTGAAAAACCCTGCAAAAGAGGGAGACCCCTTCCTCTGCTGGCTCCTAAATACCCTCAGGACCCCCTCCCCTTCTCTTTCTGGACAATCCTTGCCTGGCCTACCTGCCTAGTCATATTAGTCATATCAAGGTATGACATCACGACCCTTCCCCCTTCTTTACCTGAGCTTCCCCCCTTCCTCTCCTCCTAACTCCCCGCCCCTGATCTGACCTATCTTTGTCTTGCCTAGCCTTCCCCGTGCCCCCTTTTCTTTGGGACCCCCCCTGACAATTTAGGTTGTCCCTTAGGGGCAACTGCATTTGTCCCAGTAGGCTCTTTCCATCTGTTACCTTGAAATACATATGCTGTCTTGTCTTTCTTGGCATTTCTTCCTTTTACTTTAGTGTATCATAGCAATAACCAAAGAAAGTAAGGGTAAACTTGGCAAAGTGCCTTTTGTGGCCATGTGGTTTATACACAGGAGATTTTTAACTTATATATGCTAACATACGGTAGCAGTATCACAACATTCTATTTTAACTTTTCTAAAGATATAACTCACACTTAATCTGTTGGGAGAAACATTTTCTTGGTCTTTTTTGACGAGTTTAGGCTGCTGGTGGTATTTCTCAGTGCAACATAATTTAATTTTAAAGCTAATGCATTGTATTTTGTTTAGAACAATATTTCCTTTAAACTCTTATGTTTTGCATTGATAAGTGAAATTTTCTGTATTTTTTAACAACGGACACATGATGCTAGCAAATTGTGGTGTGTTTGTTTTTTTCATAGTTTGTACAAAAAGGGACATAATGCAGGTCACTGAAACAATGTAAACATTAAATGTGGTAACTACATTACTAGTATAGTCTTGATCTTTAAAAGCATTTCTGCTTGAAAAAGAAACTTGTTATCAAACTGTATTTATGATAAAAGTGTATTTAAGATCTGTGGAACATTCAGTTTATGTTACACGTAAGAAATTATTTTCTGTTTTTTGTGTTCATCTCAGTGATTTTCTGTATTTGTTTTTTTCTTGCCTCTTTATTGCAACATTTATGTTTTTATCTGTACCTGATAAATAAACCTTGTTACTGCAGGTGGTCTGGTGTGTTACAAATAATTTTGATTCTTTAGTGGGAGAAAAAGGTATGTTGAAGCAAAATTAATTTCTGCTTTTTTAAATTGTAGTGATATTTTGTCTAATAAGATCATCCAGTATTGTTTAGGCTAAAAGCCCTATAAGGCAGAATACAGACAGACATTAAAGATTGTCCAATGAGAATATTCCCCATGAATGTCAAAATATCTAAGAACTTGAGGGGAGTGAAACTGCAGATGTCCAGTTGCTCTTTTCCTTCTGTGGAACTGATTT
This sequence comes from Neoceratodus forsteri, assembly GCA_016271365.2. Taxonomy (NCBI): domain Eukaryota; kingdom Metazoa; phylum Chordata; order Ceratodontiformes; family Ceratodontidae; genus Neoceratodus; species Neoceratodus forsteri. The sequence goes on along the minus strand of CM028132.1, from coordinate 22,844,528 downwards.
CATATTAGAAGACATTGCTGAGACTTCAAACAACATGAAGTCTTGCTGTATTCTGACATTATGCAGTTAGCCCCAGCACTTGAACTGCTCTGGAGAGGAAAGAGTTAACTATGCCTCTGCTGCACGTGCGCTAAGTGTAACCGTCAGATTCTTTACTCCGCCTAACTGAACAGTCACTCCGGAGATCTCTCCTACGCTTTCGGTTCGTTACTGTGAAAACATCTGGTTAATACCGTTTTTTTCTGTTATTCTTTCAGTTCAGATCCCTGTCTGTGGTACAGTAAGTGTATAGGTAGTGGACTGATTGTTTAAAGTGTGTGTTTTTGTGTGGAAATTGTAAAAAAAAAAAAAAAAAGTTTCTTTTATCGGTTCGGCTGAACAGATTGGGTTCTTTAATTGAATTTGTGGGTTAGTGTGAGGTACCAGTCCTTATTGGTTTTTTAAAAAAAACAAAAAAAACGTGTTTTAACATTTTTTTTCCCCAATACCCGTAACACGGTTAGGAACCGATAAGGGAGTCTTGCCTAGCTGAAGCTGAGTAAAGGGTAAGTTTTTGTTAGGATGGCTACATCTGAGAAACCCAAAAGGAAAAACGGCCCCATTGGGTTTCAACACTGCAGTGTGTGTGTGTGGGGAGACTTTGCTAAGGCTAATCCCCACACCACCTGTGTTTACTGTCTGGGGTTTGACCACCTCGATTCAGACTGCCAAATCTGTAAACATTTTCCTAAGGCCACCCTGGATAAAAGATTGGGCAAGCTTAGGGAAAAGGAGGCCGAGAAGTCCGCTGGCCCAGATGGCCAGCCCGGTTCAGTTCCGACCAAACCTGAGGGAGTGCCCTCTGACCAGGGCGATACTCTGGGCAAAAGGAGAGCCGATTCCGAGGGATCAGTTCTGTCAGAAAGAAAGACAAATCGGCCGGTTCGGATCCAGAACGGCATTGTCTAACCGCCAAAGAAATTGCCCAGGCGATTAGTATTGTGGAATCACTCCCTACGGTTCATACTGATCCGGCATCATCAGGTAGGTGTTCGGTTCGGTCGGTTCCTCCGGTGCTGGATTATTCCCCTGAAGAGTATTATGAACCGGACCTGGAGGGGGAAGCAGATTATGAGGATGATGGTGGTATAGAAGGTCTGTATGAGCCCATAGAACCGGACATCTACCCATTCAGACCTTCTGGTGTTTCCCCTCCTAGGCTTTCTGAGTCCCCGTCCCACTTTATGTTCTACAAAAAAGTGGCAGAAACCCTCCAGCTTCCTTTGGCTGAAGCTGCTGAGGAACAAGAGGAGCCTGTCTATGTGGAGATGATGGACATTCCAGAGTCCAAGATACTGTCTATTCAAACACCATGAAGTCTTGCTATATTATAACATTAGCAGTCAGCCACTGCAGCTGAACTGCCCCGGAGAGGAAGGAGTTAACTCCAGAGGATCTGGAGTTCTACAGCGCGAGGGCGCTGTGCCCAAAGCTCTATCTGTCAGTTTCAAATGAAACTGTCAGATTCTTTACTCCGCTTCACTGAACAGTCGCTCCGGAGATCAGCTCCTTCAGCTCGGTTCATTCTCGGTTCATGTAGTATTTTTCGTTCATTTGAACCGCAAAGTCATTATTTTACCGCATTTCGGTTTAAAGCTCTATCTGGTAACCGTAAGTACTAAATTTTAAGTCTGTGTAGAAAATTAATTATCGGTTCGGTTTTGAACCCGATGGTTTGTTATTTCTACATTTTAAAAGTGTACAGTGGGTTTTAAGTGCGGTTCCCGGTTCTTATCGGTTCTAAAAAAACCAGAATTATAACGTTTTTTTCAAATACCCGTGACACGGTTAGGAACCGATAAGGGTGTCTTGCCTGGCACTGCCATCAAAAGGGCAAGTTTTGGTTAGGCTGGCATTATGTCTGTGGGGAGGCCTTTGCCAAGGCTGACCCACACACCACTTGTGTTTATTGTCTGGGGGCTGACCACCTCCTGTCAGACTGCCAGGTGTGTAAAAATTTCCCTGCAGCCACCCTGGAAAAGAGATTGGGCCGGCTCAGGGAACGAGAGGCCAAAAAGTCCGCTGACCCGGATGGCCAGCCCGGTCCAGTACCCACTGGACCAGAGGAGTGCCCTCTGACCAGGCGATACTCCCTCGGGCAAGGGAAGGCTGGTTCAGAGGAACCAGTCCCGAGTAAAAGACAAGGAAATCAGTAGGTTTGGGGTCCAAAATTGTGTCTCCAACTGCTGCAGAGATAGCTAAAGCCATTCAGATTGTCCAGTCACTGTCTCAGGGATCTGTAGAACCACCAACAGTTGGTAAAAGGTTGGTTCGTTCAGTCCCAGTGGTTCAGGATTTTGAAGTTGAGGATTTTATGAACCACAGGAGGGGAGGAGGAATTTGATCAATATATGTGTGGCTGGGGGTCTGGACGTGCCCATTGAACGGACATTTCTCCAGACAGACCTTTAGAATCTCCTCCTATTCTGTCTGAGTCCTTCTTTCTTTATTTTTACAAAAGGTTGCAGAAACCCTCCAGCTTCCTTTAGAGGAGGCTGTGGATGAGCAAGAGGAGCCTGATTATGTGGAAATGATGGATATTCCAGAGTCTAGGAGGTTGTCTATTCCTTTGCATAAGTCATTTAGGAAGCAAACAACAAAGATTTTTAAAAATCCTCATTCTGTCCCTCCTGTAGATAAAAAAATGGACAGAAGGTATACTTTGTCAGGCTCGGATACAGACTTCCTTACTGAACAGTGTAGTCATGTAGGTGTGGTACAAGCTGCAGCCTGTGACAAGGCTAATATTCCTCTGGCCTCACATCCTCCTGATAAGGATTCCAGGAAGATTGATGCCATGGCGAAGAAACAGTGTATGGCAGCTTCTTTGGACTCAGGCAGGCAAATTATATGGCTTATGTGGCTAGATATCAGAAATCTAGGTGGGACACAGTATTGCAGTTAGCCAAGCAGGCCCATGGCCAGCTGGCTAGTGAGTTGGAACAGGTGGCTGCTGATGGCATTGAAGCCTCTAAAGTTCAATTTCATACTGCTGTTGATGTTAATGATGTTTTCTCTAGGGTCATGGCCACTTCTGTAGCTTTCCATAGGTTGGCATGGCTCAGATGCACTAATCTGTCCCAAGATACCCAGTCAAAGGCTATGGATTTTCCTGTAGTGGGAAATTCTCTGTTTGGGGAGCAAACAGAAAACTATATGAAAAAGATGGATGAATACAGAACTACCTACAAAAGTGCCCAGGCTAAGGAGAAGCATGCCATGCCACAAAGGCATGCTCCCAGAGGTAGGGGCAGGCCTTTTTACCAATTTCAAGCCTCCTCTGCTGTCTCGCAGAGGGGTTTCTTCAGAGGCAGGGGTAGACGAGGCACAAGTAGACCGTCCCCCTCCCCTCAGCCTAAGGCTGCTGCTAAGCAGGCACCCTGATGGGGTGCCCAGGGCCGATTCTCCTGTACCAGTGGGGGGCAGGTTGGCCTATTTCAGCCGGAACTGGCTGTCCCTAACTACGGACAGATGGGTTCTGGAGGTAATAGGCCAGGGTCTGGTTCTCAGCTTCAAACACTTTCCAAAGATGAGAGCCAGACATTTTCCACCTGCAAATCCTTCAGAAGCCCTTGCTTTGGAAGCAGAGGTTTTTCTCTTCTGGACTGCAAAGCAGTGGAAAGGTTCCTCCTTGCCATCAGGGCAAGGGGCTTTATTCAAGATACTTTCTTACCCCAAAGACAGGAGAATGGAGGCCCATTCTAGATTTAAGGTACCTGAACAAGCATCTTTTGAAACCAAAGTTCAAAATGTTGACTTGGCAATGATATTGTTTTCCTAAGGCCAGGGGACTGGCTAGCTTCCCTGGACCTCAAGGATGCCTATTTTCATGTTCTGATCAGGCCTTCTCACGAAAGTACCTCAGGTTGAACTGCCCTCAGGCCACTACCAGTTCAGGTCAGTGCCCTTGCCTGACCTCTGCGCCTAGGGTATTCACAAATGTCTCGCTGTAGTAGTGGCTCACTTAAGAAGGCAAGGTTGTTGTGTTTCCCTACCTGGACAACTGGCTCATTGTGGGTCAGTCTCCAGGTCAGGTGAAAACCCATTTGCAAGTCACCCAGCAGCTTCTCACTTCCCTGGGATTCCTGCTAAACTTACCAAAGTCAGTTCTGGAACTGGTTCAGGTCCTAACTTTCATAGGCACAGAATTGAACACAAGGTTAGCCAGGCTTTTTCTTCCTCGGAAAGGGTGGACAGACTCATCGCCCTGGCATCCTCCTTTACCCTCGGGTCTCTCGACCAGCAAGGCATTTTCTGCAACTCCTTGGGCACATGGCTGCTTCCACAGCTGTCGGGCAGGAGCAAGATTCCAGATGAGGACATTCAGTTCCATTTGAGGGCCTATTGGTCTCAAAGGAAGGACCCTTACCAAGCTGGTTCCAGTTACTCAAACTCTGATCCTAGCCCTCCACTGGTGGCAGGTCCAGAGCAATTTAAGACAGGGGTTCCCTTCATTCCCATTTCTCACCCTCACCCTCACCACGGATGCCTCCCTGTTAGGGTGGGGGCTCACCTGGCGATCTTGCCACCCAGGGGTGTGGTCTCCTCAGGAATCTCTGCTCCACATCAATCTGTTGGAACTCAGAGCTGTCTTTTAGCTCTTGGTGTTTTCAGATTCTGTCCAGAACAAAGTGGTTCAAGTCAGGACAGACAATACCACCACAATGTGGTACATCAACAAGCAAGGGGCACTGGGGTCTTCAGCCTTGTGCACCGAAGCAATGAAGTTGTGGTCTCTGGCCTACTCCTGAACACCTCCCTGATAGCGGTTCACCTCCCAGGGAAGGACAATGTCCTGGCGGACGCCTCAGCAGAATTTCTCAGGGCCATCACTAATGGGCTCTGAATCCACAAGTGCTGGGGTCCGTCTTTGCCAGATGGGGCACCCTCAGATAGATCTTTTCGCAGCCCCAGACAACCATCAACTTCCTCTTTTCTGTTGCAGGCCTCCAGTACTGGGCTGGAGTCCCTCTGGACGCCTTTCTGTTGGACTGGAAAGGGAAGTTCCTGTATGCCTTTCCTCCTTTCCTCTTCTTTTCAGGGTACTAGTAAAATCAGATCTCAACCTTGCAGAGTGATTCTGATTGCCCCAGATTGGGCCAGACAGCCCTGGTACCCTCTGCTTCTGTCTTGGCAGTCCACCCTGCCCTGAGCTTGCCCAGAGTCCACGACTTACTGGCCTGTGCACAGGGGAGAGTGTGGTATCCGGACCTCAAATCCCTCCACCTCAAGGTTTGGCTTTTGAGGAGCTAGAATTTGCTGACTTACACCTTTCTCAAGGTGTTTTGGATATTTTAAAGGCTTCAAGGAAGCCTTCCACTAGGCCACTTACAATTCTAAGTGGAAAGGTTTTCCATCTGGTGCTCTGAGAAGCAGATTATCCCAGAATCTGCTGATCTGCCCATTTACTGGACTATTTGGTCCATTTAAATTCCTTAGGCCTTAGGCCAGCTACCTTAAAGGTTCATCTGGCAGCTGTCTCTGCTTTTCTGTCAGCAGGGAAGCCTGCTTCCTTTTCTTCTCACCCTGTGCTTTCCAAGTTTTTTTAAAGGGTTACTTCACACCAACCCTCCTTTTCGAGAACCAGCTCCCGCTTGGGACCTGAATGTTTGCATTGCTCAGTTAATGCAACCCCCCTTTGAGCCTCTGTCCTCAGCACAGCTCAAGTATGTAACTTGGAAAACCGTTTTCCTAGTAGCTATCACCTCTGCCAGACGCATAAGTGAGTTACAGGCCCTGTCAGTGGAAGAAGATTTTATCTCTTTCCACAGAGATAAGGTAGTCCTTAGGACTAATAGAAAGTTTTTGCCTAAGGTGGTTTCTGATTTCCACCTGAATCAATCTCTCTCTCCCAGTATTTTTCACTGAGCATTTCTTCCTCAGGTGAGAGGAGACTGCACAGCTTGGATGTCAAAGAGCCTTAAGCTACTATTTAGAGCGCACCAGAGGTCATAGGTTGAATCCTCCAACTGTTTTCTTACCTATGGCGAGGTTGGCAAGGAAAACCTGCCACTAAGAGAACAATTGCAAGGTGGATTGTTTCTTGTATCAATTCTGTTATCAGAAACTAGGTAGAGTACCCCCCTCAGGATTGAGGGCCCACTCCACCAGGGGTACAGCTGCGTCTCTAGCGGCTGCTAGGGACATTCCCATTCTGGAGATTTGTCAAGCTGCTACCTGGAAGACAGTTCACACCTTTACTAAGCATTATTCCCTGGATGTCCAGTCCAGGAGAGATGCTCGGTTTGGCACAGCTGTGCTTCAGAGCCTATTTCCTAAGTAGGTTCTGACCCTCCTCCATGGAGGTACTGCTGTGTAATCTGCTAATGTTATAATATAGCAAGACTTCATGGTGTTTGAAGAAAAAATTACTCACCTTAGTAATTGCTTTTCTTCTCATGGAGTCTTGCTATATTATGACCACCCTCCCTCCTGCCCCTCTCAGAACTTCTACTTGGGTAGGGGTGGCAAATTAGTGCAAGCACTGTGTCATGCCATTTTAGTTCTTCCCTTCACCCCCTTTATTTAGGGTTAGGGAATTAGGTATTTCTGTTTTAAGTAATATGTTGGCCCCCTTCCTGGACTTGAGTCTTGGGGGAAGGGGGGTCTAATAGTGCTTGTTAGGGAGAAACTAATAATACTATTATTCATTGTTATTATTATTGCTGTTTATATTGTTGTTATTCCTACTAGTAGGTAGCCACTTGGCTAGTGTAGAGCTTTCCACACAGACTTGTTGCTTAGTGTTAGCTTCGAAAAGATCTGACAGTTTCATTTGAAACTGGCCAGATAGAGCTTTGGTATAGCGCCCTCGCGCTGTGGAACTCCAGACTCTCTGGAGTTAACTCTTTCCGGGGCAGTTCAGCTGCAGTGGCTGACTGCATATAGTCATAATATAGCAAGACTCCATGAGAAGAAAAGCAATTACTAAGGAGAGTAATTTTTTCTTATCCTCCAACTGCTGCTGGAGTTCTCTCCATTGTCTTTTCTAACTGGCAGTATACTGTATGATGTGACCCCTCAGGATCGTCTTAACAGTGTCAAAAATCACTTTCATTGGGGATAAGTGTTCATTGTAGAGTAGGATGTCCGCTATCTGCTCCTACAAGAAAGAACAGTTATGTAAGAACTTGTGTAACAGTAGATCTTTGAGGGGATCTCAGTCATCAGATCACACCATAGGAACTTTACCATCAGTGAAGCAGGATCCACACAGATCATTTTTCAGCTGTACCACTGGGCCACCCACACAGACGTCACGAACCCTATAAAGGTGTGAGCGGCCCTGCTGCCTACTCAGTTCTTTCCCCTGGAGACTAAGGGAGCAAACCCATGCCACAGGGGACCAGAAAGAGGTGCCCAGGCCTGAATAAAAGGCTGGATACACCAGATAGCCAGTCTGAGACAGGAACCCCAAATTGGGGGATATGGGAGGGAAGGCTGACCTGATGACTGGGATCCCCTCGGAGATCTACTGTTACGGTAAGTTCTTATGTAACTATTTCATCTTCTTTGGGGGTATCTCCAATCCCAAGCAGTGACAAGTAATAGCAGAACAGTCTGGGTGGCAGGTAAGCTGAGGCCTAAGACAGGAGGCCCTGAAGAACACTACGGCCAAAGCCTGCTCTGGCTCTGGAAACAATGTCCAGTCTGTAGTGCTTGGTGAAAGTAAGGATGGTACTCCAGGTGGCAGCAACACATGTCAGTAGATGAGACCCCTTTGAAGCAAGCCACAGAGGTAGCCATACCCCTTGTGTAGCAAGCTCTGACTGCCCCTGGCAACTCCTTGCCATATTTGTTGTAGCAGAAAACAATACAATTGACCAACCATTTGGACAAACATTGTTTAGTAACCTGAATGCCCTCTCTTCCTGGGGCAAAAGAAACAAAACGCTTCTTTGACTTCCTGTTTCCCTTAGTTTGGAGCAGATAATATTTCAGGATTCTGTGCACAACTAATGCATAGAGCAGTGCTTCCCCTGGATTGGCACGCTCGAGAAAATAAACTGGAAGGTGATTGATTGGTTCAAGGTAAATGCCGACACTACCTAGGGGAGAAACTTAGGATTCATGTGCAAAGACACCCTGTCTTTGTGAAAAATTTAAATAAGGCTCCTCACACCAGACTGCCTGATGCTCAGAAATCCTTCAAGTGGAGGTAAAAGCAACCAAAAACAATGCTTTCCAAGAGAGAAAGCGTCGCTCGCAAGTCATGGCTAGCTCAAAGGGAGATGGGGTCAACTTCTCCAAAACAAAATTCTAATCCAAACCTTGTTCCAGGGGAATGGATTGGAGGTTTGGATGCAGGATGCCCCTGAGAAAAGTATGGGATACATCCAGTTGAGCCATGGTACGGCCATCCACAGGCTCATGAAAGGCAGAGATAGCTGAAAGGTGCACCTTGATTGAGGAGTACTGGAGGCCTGAGTTCAACAGCGATATCGGGTAGTCCACAGTCTTGCTCACCGGACAGGTCAAAGGGTCCAGGTGAAGCTGGGCAGCCCAGAAGGCAAACCTCTTCCAGTTCATGGCATATGTGGCTCTAGTGGAGGGCTTCCAAAGCTGCCATGAGGACACTCGCCACTCTCTGGGACACCCCAAACCAGGCAATGGCTATGTCCTCGGGAACCAGGCATGCAGACAAAGGGACCTGAGACTGGGATGGACCAAGGTCCCCTGAGCCTGCATTAGCAGATCCCTGCAGAGAGGCAGAGGGACTGGAGGTTCCTCTGCCAATTTTTGCAGTAATGGAAACATATCTGCCATTGCCAGAATGGTGCTAACAAGATCATGTTGGCTCCCTCCATTTGCAGCTTGATTAGCACCCTCTGAATCGGAAGGCATAGAGGAACCTCCTGCTCCAGGAGAGGGACAACGCATCTCGCCCGAAAACTTCAGGCCTTGGATCTAGCGAGCAGAAACTGGGCAGTTCTGTGTTATGTGCGGACACAAAATGATCCAGCTCTGGCCAACCCGATCTGGTGAACAGGTCTTCTGTGATGGATGAGCGGAGTTCCCACTTGTGCATGCTGGAGTGCTTTCTGCTGAGGCTGTCTGCCAGGGAGTTTAGCATGCCTGGAACGTGGACCGCCAAGAGAACCAGACTGTGACCTAGTACCCAGTACCATACTTTAATGGCCTCCCTGCACGGGGGGGGTATGAATGCATCTCCCCTCGCTTGTTGATGTAGACCACACTGAGGTTGTTTGACTGGATCAACAGCTGGCCTGGGAGGAGATGGTTCTGAAAAGCCTGCATGGCACATAGGACCGCCCTCATCTCCAGGACGTTGATATGCAGGGAGGTTTTGATCTGGGACCACATTCCTTGAGTCTGAAAAGGACCCATGTGCACATCCCAGCCTGAGCTGGAGACATCTGTGGTGAGGATCTGCTGGGGAGAGGAAATGTGGAATGCGACCCCTTGTAACAGATTTTGTGGGTTTATCCACCTCTGAAGCACTTTGCGGACTGGGGAGGAGACCAGCACTGACTGATCTAGTTCATCCATGTGTTGGTCCCATTGTACTCTGAGGGACCACTGAAGGACCCACATGTGCGACCTGGCTAGGGGAACCATGGCAATGGTCATGGCCATCAGACCCAATAGCCTCAGATCTACCCTGGCCAAGATACAACGGCTCTGTGCTATCTCTTGAGCTTGGGCAATGAGGCACTCCGCCCTGTTTTGAGGTAGGAAGGCTTTGCCCTGTGCCGAGTCCAGAACTGCCCCTATATATTGCAGCCTCTGGGTCAGGGACAAGAGGGACTTGAGCAGGTTGACTGTGATGCCCAGGGATGAGAACAGCTGAAGGGTTCTTTCCAGAGTCTGAAGGAGTTGGTCTCTGGATGAGGCCTTTAGGAGCCAGTTGTCCAGGTATGGAAAAACGTACAGTCCCCCCCCTTCTGAGAGCTGCAGCTACTGCTGCTAAGCACTTGGTAAAGACTTGCAGTGTAGAGGATAAGCCAAAGGGCAATACCTTGAATTGGTACTGCTTGCCTTGAAACGGAAACTGGAGGAATCTCCCGTGTGGTGGGAACACAGAGAAATGCAGGCAAGCATCCTGCATGTCCAGGGAGCATAGCCAGTCATCCTGCTTGAGTAGAGGCATCAGGCCAGGCAGGGTGACCGTGTAGAATTGTTTGTACTGGAAATACAGGTTGAGGTCCTTGAAATCTAGAATGAGCCTCAGACCTCCTGTTCTTTTGGGGACCAAGAAGAACCTGGAGTGAAATCCCCTGTTCCATTGGTGACCAGGCACTGGATCGATGGCCTTTTTCTGCAGTAGGGACTGCACTTCTTCCCAGAGGACAGACAGGTGGGCTGGGGTATAGGAGGAGGGTACTGGGGGGGTCTCTCTAGGGGCATCTCTGTGAGTTCCAGAGTGTGACCCTTTTCTAGTATCTGAAGAATCCAGGCCTCTGAAGCGATGTTTCTCCATTGATTGCGATGGAGGGAAGAACAGACCTCTGACCACCACCTCTTGGTCAGGGACTGGAAGAGGGGGTGTCTGGCAAGGAGTCAAGTGGAGGCAGATGCAGCCGCTGGGGCTGATCTGCCACCCCTGGGGCACTTAGCTGTGGCACCACAGGAGGAGGGGGTAGGAAAGGCAGAGGAGGCCTTTCTCTTGCCCTGGTACAGGAGGCAGCTCCAGACCTGTGGGACACCTTGTGAAGTGGGGGGGGCCCTGTCTACTCCTAGGATGAATATGATAGAGGGGGTAGACAGACTTTATAGCCCTGCCAGAGGCCTGGAGATCATTGATGATGTCCTGAACACCTTAAAGCCATTAAAAGGGGGCATTAAGCACCTTTTGTTGGACATCGGCAGCAAAGCCTGAGACCCTCAGACAGGAGTGTCTATAAAGGTAAATGTCTGTGGCAAAAGCCATGGTACCAAAATCTGAGATATCATAGATGGCCCTAAGGAGGTGCTTACTGAGATACTGTGTGCTTTGCAAGCATTTGAGAACTTCCTGATCTTACTTCGAGAGGGCTCTTGCAGTAGATATTCACAAAGAAGACTAAGCAGCCAGGCGTCAAGACCCCATGGAAAAATTTCTAGCTAGCAGTCTCTGGCAGGGGACCACCCCCACGTCAGCTGACCATCAGCCTCCGTCGGTATAAAAGGGCGGTTCCCCACGCCCGCCTTCCAGTTCTTTCACGCTGTCGGCTTGCGAAAGTACTTTGAGAAAGAACAGCGCTACTTTTTTGCCATTTGGATGAGTATTTCCTCATTTTCTATCAAAAATCTAATAGTTTTCTCCTTAATTCTTGTTTAATTCTCAGCTGTGTATATCTTCCCTGATGCCCTCCGAATCGCATAAAAACAAGTGCGACTCGTGCGGATCCCAGCTCCCACACAAGGACGGCCATTCCCTGTGTCCCTTTTGCCTAGGCCTGGACCACCGTGTGGAGGAGTGCGACTACTGCCAGAAGTTCAGTTCGGCCACCCAGAAAAGGCAGCAGCAGTCCCTGGAAGCCCACATTTTAAAGGAAAAAATGACCTCCATGGAAAAAGAATTGAAAAAACTCAAGCAGAAATCGATCTCCCCCAAAGGCCATCACAAGAAGAAGCGGGACAAGGAGAAGCATAGGGACCAGGACTCATCATCCACAGCCCCTGCGACTTCAGCTGGAGTTGTGGCCTTGCAGGTATCTTCCCAATCGAAGGATTGCTCCCCGACAGCAACTTTGGTGGTATCCAAGCATGCGTCAGCCCCCTCGTAGGGCTTGCGCTCTGGACTGATGGGAGCCTCTGGGGTAAAGGAGGCCTTCACTCCCGATACGCCTGTTTCCACCTCTTGGCCCTACGTGCGAGTGGGTCCAATAAGTTGGGCTCCGGCTGTGCTGCTTCCTGCCCAGACAAGGCTACTAAGCCACTCGTCGGCCCATTCTACGACCCCCCCCCCGGTCAGGTTCAGATGCCCGGGAGTCGCTGCAGCTGTCCGTCCCCTCCTCCTTTGGAGTCAGCACCCTCTTCCCCAGCTGGGGTTGAGGATTTGGGATGCTTCCTCCGTCGGGGGTGCCCCCCCCTTCACCGGAGCATCCGACGCTGGACCTGACAACAGCTACTCCTTCGTCCCCGTCTGGCTTGCCAGTGCCTGAAGGCTGACCGTCTGCTCTGCCTTCAGCACCGGCAGGGCCCGTCTTTCCAGACCCTCCTCCAGGGCCTTCTGAACCGGCCCCTTCACCCACCGGACTGACACCAGAGCCATGTGGGCCTCCATCAGGTCCTTTGGCCCCTTTGGGCCCCCAGGCGCTAGGTTACCCGACGTCACAATACCTGACACCACACTATCCGACGCCGGGGTTTACGCCGTCAGGTTATGGATACAAATATTACAGGTTCCCTGGTTACCCGTACCCAAGTTCTCCTCCACCACAACCGCAGGTGGACTTGAAGGCAGTATTGTCTTCCTGATGGGCTGAGGCCAAGTCACAGCTCACAACGGAAATAGACAAGTGTCAGCCGACGCCAGACCCGACACCAGAGCCCATACATCAACACCCAGTGATCCCTGTGCCTTTACCAGATGCCAGACCAGAACCTTCTGGATCTCGTCCTAGGGAGCTTCCACCCCTTTGGATATTCCGAGACCAGTTGAACCTCCCCCTATTCCGGAGGACACTTCTTCCTCGGACTCTTCAGAGCCTGACTCGGACTCTGACCCGGGAGACGAACCACACACTCCAGAGACTCCTAGACCCAAGGACTTCCAGAAGTCCCCCCTGGAGGATCCTTCCTTCCTGGAATTACTGAAGAAAATCCAGGCAGCCTATGATGGAAGTCAATGGAGCAAGACTTACAATGGCAAAGATTAGCCGTTCACCTGGATTTTCCAGTCTTCACCTACTCTGATCCCTCCCTGGATTGAGCCTTACAAGGATCTTGTTTCCACAATTTGGAAACAGCCTTCCTCCCTAGCCCCTCTCCCGTGTAAGGCAGACAGGGACAGGCTTTATCTGGCTCCAGAGGGCAAAGATTTTTTAAGTCTTCACCCCAAAGCAGATTCAGTTGTAATCAGCGCCACTCACGACAGAACTGCTAATCCCAAACACTTAAGCTCGTCCCCTCCAGATAAAGAATCTAAACTTCTGGACCAATATGGTAAGAAGATTTTTGCATCTTCTACCCTGGGTATTAGGGACCTTAATTATGTGAGCCATATGGAGGACTTTCAGAAGTCTGTTCTTGGTCAAGTTGAATCAAAACTGGACTGTCGCCCAGATTCACAAACTAAGCAGGAACTGGGAGACCTGGTTCGCTCTGCTTGTTCGGCATGTAGACACATGCTCTGTGCCGCTTACGATGTGGTGGACACTGCAGGCAGAAGCTCAGCTTTTGACGTAAGTTTATGCTGACATGCTTGGCTTCGTATTTCAGGCATGGCCCCAAGGTGCAGACGGCCATTCAAGATGCCCCTTTCCGGGGATTGGTTTTATTCGATGGTGACGTCAAAGATATCATCGAGTTACAGCAGAAGGGTTTAGCTCTAAAGTCTGCCCAGATCATGTACAATAAACCCTCTCAGGGCCAGAAGCATCCTTTTTTGGCGCCAAAACCACCGTCAGCAAAAACAGATGCAGGCTCCACATCCTAACAAACACAGAGCCACGTCAGCGGCCAAGGCTCCCCGAAACAAGTCTCACAAGACTCCCAAAGCTGCGCCTGTTGCTCTGCCCTCAGCCTCCTGACTCCCTCCCTCTTCCTCTGGCCCATCCAGAGGAACCTGTAGGGGGAAGATTTTCCTCCCATCTGCACGGCTGGGCGAGAGTAGCATTGGATGTCTGGGTTCTCCAAGTAGTGTCAAAGGGACACTACATAGAGTTTACCCAGAAACCTCCCCACAGATCCCCGTCTCAATCCTTGTACCCACCTCTACACATTCCTTTGATACAGGAAGAGATCAGCTCCCTTCTCCAAAACGCAGCGATAGAACCCATCCCCCCCTTCCAGGGGACGTATTACTATTCCCACTTCTTCCTGGTACCGAAGAAAACAGGCGATCTGAGACCCATTCTGGATCTCAGCACCCCAAATCATTATGTGGAGTACAAGATATTCCAAATGCCCTCCCTGCAGAGCCTTTTGCCCCTGCTCCATTCGGATCTGTGGCTATGTGCTCTGGATATGCAGGATGCCTACCTGCATATTCCCATATGCCCATCCCACTGCAAATTTCTCCATTTTTGCTTTCAGGGGACACACTGCCAGTTCAGAGCTCTGCCATTTGGCCTTTCCTCAGCGCCCCCCCCCCCGAGTATTTCCCAAATGCCTGGTGGTGGTGGTGGCAGCCTTCCTGCATACCCAGGGAGTACAGGTGTTCCCTTACCTGGATGATTGGCTCCTAGAGGCCCCTTCCAGGGAGGGCATCCAGCGCTCTCTATCCCTTGCCCTCCAGCCTGGGGATTACAATCAACCAAGCCAAGTCCCATTTAGTCTCTTGTCAACGGCTGCAATTCTTTAGAGCAGTGTTGGCTATGACCCTGGGCAGGGCTTTCCTTCCTTCAGACAGGATTGAGACTCTGCAGTTCCAAGCTCGCTTCCTGTCCTCCCACAAAAGGGTCGCAGCCTGGAATTTCCTTTGCCTTCTAGGCCTCATGGCAGCTGTCATTCCAACTGTCCCTCTGGCGTGGTTTCATATGCGGGTCTCGAGGTGGACCCTCCAATCCCAATATGACCAATCCCAGGACGATCTGGATCATGAGGTCCTGGTTTCAAACCCGATGATCAGGGACTTGCCGTGGTGGACAGTCTAGGAGAACCTCAGCCTAGGGGTCCCTTTCTGAACCGCCTATCCCACCCAGCCTCTGACCACGGACGCGTCAGGTGCAGGTTGGGGAGCCCACCTAGGGTCTCACAAGACTCGGGGTGGGGGGGGACCGGTCTCACATCGAGAAATGGCTACACATCAATGTTCTCGAACTGAGGGCAGTTCTTTATGCCCTTCAAGCTCTTCTTCCCTTCATTCTCCCTGGTCATCTTCTGGTACTGTCAGACAACATGTGCATAGTCTGGTACCTCAACAAGCAGGGAGGGACTCGCTCCTACCTGCTGTGCTGGGAAGCAATGAGAGTCTGGTATTGGGCATCTCTGCACAACTTGCATCTGACAACAGTCCACATACCAGGCATGCAAAACACCCTGGCAGATGCACTCAGTCACTCAACTGCCAAGTCTCACGAGTGGGAACTCAAGCAAGAAGTGTGATGAACAAGATTTTCATACAGTGGGGGACTCCTCAGGTAGATCTGTTTGCCTCCCCCAACAACGCCAAATTTCCTACCTTCTGCTTACTCGCTCCAGGATGAGACTTTTTTGGCAGGACATGCTGGAAGGGCAGATTCGTCTACCCCTTCCCTCCCATTTCCTTGACCCCGAGAGTGCTGAACAAACTTCGGGCAGAAGGGGTGCTCCCTTCTGGCCGAGGCAAGTTTGGTTCTCTCTCTTCTGCAACAGTTTTCAGAGGAACCTCCTCTTCAAACAACATGAAGTCTTGCTGTATTATGACAATTGCAGTTTGTCCCACCATTAGAACTGCTCCGGAGGTGAAAGAGTTAACTCCATTCTAAGAATGGAACTTAGAACTCGAGCTCTACTAGAGAAGCTCTGTCTGGGTTATTTCAAACCCAAACTGTCAGATTCTTTACTCCGCCTCACTGAACAGTCGCTCCGGAGATTTCTCCTACTGCTCGGTTCATTTCTCGGTTTAAACAGTATTTTCTCGGTTAAATTCAACCGCGAGTATTATTATTTTAACCGCAAACCGATCGGTTCAAGCTCTGTCTGTGGTATTGTAAGTAATAGACAAGTTTTATTTCTGTGTGGAACTTGTAAATGTTTATCGGTTCGGTTCGAACCGATCAGGTTGTTTAAAACTTTAAAGAGTAAGCATTTTGAAGCTTTTAGAGTGCGGTTCCCGGTTCTTATCGGTTCTAAAAAAACGGATTTCATTACGGTTTTTCCACGACCCGTGACACGGTTGGGAACCGATAAGGGTGTCTGTTCTGGCACCGCCGAAAAGGGCAGTTTTTGGTTAGGCTGGCATCATGTCTGAGAAACCCAAAAGAAAACCGGGCCCACTGGGTTTCAACACTGTAGTGTCTGTGGGGAAGCCTTTGCCAAGGCTGACCCACACAATACATGAGTTTATTTCTGGGGTTGACCACCTCAATTCAGACTGTCAGATTTGTAAAAATTTCCCTGCAGCCACCCTGGATAAGAGAGTGGGCAGGCTCAGGGAACAAGAGGCCAAAAAGTCCGCTGACCCGGATGGCCAGCCCGGTTCGGTGCCAACCGAACCGGAGGGAGTGCCCTCTGACCAGGGCTAGACTTCCTCGGGCCAACGTAAAGCTGGCTCTGAGGAGCCAGTCCCAGCAAAGAAAACTAAAAAATCAGCAGGTATGGAGTCCAAAATTCTTCTCCAACTGCTGCAGAAATAGCAAAAGCTATACAATTGTACAGTCACTTTTCCGGTTCCGTCCAACCGCCACTGTCTGGTAAAGGTCGGTTCATGCGTTCCACCGGTTCAAGAATATGTTATTGGAGATTTTTATGAACCAGAGGAGGGAGGAGGATTATGATCAGTGGAATGTGACTTTGAGAGTCTGGATGTGCCCATTGAACGGACATCTCCCCAGGCAGACCTTAGAATCTCCCCTATGCTTTCTGAGTTCCTCTCATTTTCTGTTTTATAAAAGGTTGCTGAATCCTCCAGCTCCCATTGGAGGAAGCTGTGGATGAGCAAGAGGAACCTGATTTTGTAGAAATGATGGATATTCCAGAGTCTAGGAGATTGTCTATTCCTTGCATAATTCATTTAGAAACAAACAATAAAAATTTTAAAAGCTCCTAATTCTGTGCCTCCTGTGGACAAAAAGATGGACAGGAGGTACACTCTGTCAGGTCCTGATACAGAATTCCTTTCACAGCAATGCAGTCATGTTTCAGGCTGCAGCCTGTGATAAAGCTAATATTTCCTTGGCTTCACAACCTCCTGACAAGGATTCCAGGAAGATTGATGCCATGGTTAAAAAAAAAAAAAAAAAATACATGGCAGCGTCCTTGGGACTCAGGCAAGCAAATTACATGGCTTATGTAGCAAGGTATCAAAAATCTAGATGGGACACTGTCATGGCTTTGGCCAAACAGGCCTCTGGCCAGCTTGCTAAGGAGCTGGAACAGGTGGCTGCTGATGGCATGGAGGCATCCAAGGTGCAGTTCCATGCTGCTGTGGATTTTAATGATGTATCCTCTAGAGTCATGGCTACATCTGTAGCTTTTCAGAGGTTGGCCTGGCTCAGGTGTATTAGCTTGTCACAGGATACCCAGACTAAGGCTATGGATTTTCCTGTAGGGAATTTCTGCTTGGGGAGCAGACAGAGAATTATATGAAGAAAATGGATGAATATAGGACTACCTATAAGAGTGCTCAGGCCAAGGAGCGTGCAAGCCACCTCAGAGGCAGGCCTCCAGGGTAGGGGTAGGCCTTTTCACAGGCCTTTTACCAAACCCAGGCCTCCTCTGCTTATGTTCCAGAGGGGTTCTTCAGAGGAGAGGCAGGCGGGGTGTGAGCAGGCCTGCTCCCACCCTCAGCCTAAAGCACCTGCCAAACAGGCACCCTGATGGGGTGCCCAGGGCATTCTCCTTACCTGTAGGGCAGGTTGGCTTTACTGCTCAGAACTGGGAGTCTCTAACTTCAGACAAGTGGGTCCTGGAAGTAGTAAGTCAGGGTCTGGTTCTCACTTCAAAAAATTTCCAAGGATGAGAATCAGATCTTTCCCACCTGCAAACCCTTTAGAGACCTTTTCTTTAGAAACAGAAGTCTCATCCTCCTGGCTCTCAGAGCTGTAGAAAGGGTTTCTCCCCACATCAGGGCAAGGGTCTGTACTCCAGATATTTCCTTGCCCCAAAAAGACAGGAGAATGGCGCGCCATTTTAGACCTGAGATATCTGAACAAGCACCTTTTGAAACCAAAGTTCAAAATGGTAACTCTGGCAATGATTTTACCCTCTCTAAGGCCAGGGGACTGGCTAGCCTCCCTGGACCTCAAGGATGCCTATTTTCACGTCCTAATCAGAAGCTCCCACCGAAAGTACCTCAGATTCGAACTGCCCTCAGGTCACTACCAGTTCAGAGCAATGCCTTTCGGCTTCACCTCTGCCCCAAGGGTATTCACAAAATGTCTGGCAGTAGCAGTTGCTCATTTAAGAAGGCAAAGGATTGCTGTCTTTCCCTACCTGGACGGCTGGCTCATTGTAGGCCAGTCCCCAGAACAGGTCAAATCTCACCTGCAAGTTACCCAGCAGCTGCTCACCTCTCTGGGCTTCTTGCTCAATCTTCCAAAGTCAGTTCTGGAACCTGTTCAGGTGCTCACCTTCATAGGTGCAGAATTGGACACAAAGCAGGCCAGAGCCTTCCTACCCTTAGAGAGGGTAAGGAACCTGGGGGCTCTGGCCTCCTTCACTCTGCAGGTCTCTCACCAGCAAGATACTCTTGCAGCTCCTGGGGCACATGGCTGCTCCACAGCTGCAGTGCAAGGAGCAAGATTTCAGATGAGGGACATTCAGTTTCACTTGAGAGCCTTTTGGTCTCAGAGAAGAGACCCCTTTCCAAGTTGGTCCCAGTGACTCGAACCCTGATCCAGGCCCTCCAGTGGTGGCAGGATCAGAGCATTTAAGACTGGGGGTCCCTTTCATTCCTCTGTCTCACTCCTGACCTCACTACGGATGCATCCCTCCTGGGGTGGGGGCCCACATGGGCGACCTCTCCACTCAGGAGTGTGGTTCCCCAGGAATCTCTGCCCCACATCAATTTGCTGGAGCTCAGAGCTGTCTTTCTAGCACTTCAAGTGTTTTCAGTCTGTTCAGAACAAAGTGGTACAAGTCAGAACAGACAACACCACAACAATGTGGTACATCAACAAGCAAGGGGCACCTCGGTCTTCGGCCTTGTGCACCGAGGCAATGAAGTTGTGGTCTGTGGCCTATTCCTTGAACACTCCCTCATAGCAGTTTACCTTCCAGGAAAGGACAATGTCCTGGCAGATGCTCTCAGCAGGATTTCCCAGGGCCATCACGAATGGTCTCTGGATCCTCAAATACTGGGGATAGTTTTTGCCAGATGGGGCACCCCTCAGATAGATCTTTTTGCAGCCCCAGACAATCACCGACTTCCACTGTTCTGTTGCAGGCCCCCAGTGTTGGGCTCAGTCCCCCTGGATGCCTTTCTCCTGGATTGGGAAGGAAGTTTCTTTCACGCCTTTCCCCTTCCCTCCTATTCAAGGTGCTAGTCAAAATCAGATCCCAGCCTTGCAGGGTGATTCTGATTGCCCCAGATTGGGCCAAGCAGCCCTGGTACCCACTCCTTCTGTCCCTAGCAGTCCATCTTCCCTGTGTCTCCCAGGAATCACAACCTGTTAACCTGTGCCCAGGGAGAGTTTGGTATCCGAACCTCAAATCTCAACCTCAAGGCCCGGCTCTTGAGGAGTTAGAATTTGCTGACCTACACCTTTCTCAAGGTGTTCTTGAAATCCTAAAGGCTTCTAGGAAGCCTTCCACTAGGGCTACTTATAATTCTAAGTGGAAAAGATTTTCCATCTGGTGTTCTGGGAAACATATTTCCCAGGAATCTGCTGATTTGCCCATTGTTTTGGACTATATGGTCTATCTTAATTCTTTGGGCCTGAGACCAGCTACCCTGAAAGTACATTTGGCAGCTGTCTCTGTTTTTGTTTCAGCAGGAACGCCCTCCTCTCTTCCCGCTCACCCTGTATTTTCCAAGTTTTTTTAAAGGATTACTTCATACTAATCCACCTTTTAGGGATCCGGCCCCTGCCTGGGATCTTAATGTTTGCATTGCTCAGTTAATGCAACCCCCTTTTGAACCTCTGTCTTCTGCAGAGCTTAAGTACTTAACTAGGAAAACTGTTTTTCCTAGTGGCTATCACTTCTGCCAGGCGCATAAGTGAGTTACAAGCCTTGTCAGTAGAAACTGACTTTATTTCTTTCCACAGGGATAAGGTAGTCCTCAGGACTAACAGGAAGTTTTTGCCTAAGGTGGTTTCAGATTCCATCTTAATCAATCTATCTCCTTCCAGTGTTTTCACTAATTCCTCCTCTGGCAGAGGAGATTGCACAGTTTAGATGTTAAGAGGGCCCTAGTTACTATATAGAACGTACCAAGGGTCACAGGTTCGAATCCCTCCAACTTTTCTCACTTCTGGTGAGATCGGAAAAGGGAGACCTGCCACTAAGAGATCAATTGCCAGGTGGATTGTCTCTTGTATCCAATTTTGTTATCAAAAACTGGGGAAGGTTCCCCCTTCACGCCGGAGGGCTCACTCTACCAGAGGTACAGCTGCATCTATAGCTGCTGCTAGAGACATCTCATTTTAGAAATATGTCAAGCAGCTACCTGGAAAACGGTACACACTTTCACCAAGCATTACTCCCTGGATGTCCAGGCCAGGAGAGATGCTCGGTTTGGCACAGCTGTGCTTCAGAGCCTATTCCCTAAGTAGGTTCTGTCCCTCCTCCATGGAGGTACTGCTGTGTATTCTGCAATTGTCATAATATAGCAAGACTTCATGTTGTTTGAAGAAAAAATTACTCACCTTAGTAATGTTGTTTCTTCTAATGGAGTCTTGCTATATTATAACCTCCCCCCCAGCCTGCCCCTCTCAGAACTTCTACTTGGGTATGGGGTGGGCAGCTAGTGTGGGCACTAGTTATGCCCATTATATATTTTCCACCCCTTCTGGGGGTTTTGGGGTGTGGTGTTTTTATTTTATCTTATATTACTTCTCATATTATTATATTATACTATTACTTTTGGTCCCCTGACTTGAGTCTTTGTGTTGGGACCAGCATTGGGTGTTAATGTTTAGGTAGCCAGTTGGCTAGTGTAGGTTACAGCTTCCACACAGGCCTTAGTGAGTTTTTGCTCATAAAGATCTGACAATTTGAGTTTGAAATAACCAAGACAGAGCTTCTCTAATAGAGCTCGAGTTCTAAGTTCCATTCTTAGAATGGAGTTAACTCTTTCACCTCCGGAGCAGTTCTAATGGTGGGACAAACTGCAATTGTCATAATATAGCAAGACTCCATTAGAAGAAACAACATTACTAAGGTGAGTAATTTTTTCTTCCTCTGTCACAGGAATTGCTGATCCAGGATCGGGGGACCCTGGTCCATCCAGGCCTCAAGTCACTCCGCTTTCATGCCTGGCTCCTACAGACGTAGCCACTGCTTGCTTCGGCGTGTCTCCACTAGTTGCAGACATTCTGGTAGAGGCCAGAAAGCCTTCCACCAGCTCTACCTATGCCATGAAGTGGAAGTGATTTTCCATTTGGGTAGGTTCCAAGGACTTGGAACCTTTTTTCCTGTCTGACAGCCAGGATTTTGGATTACTTGAGGCATCTCTATGATCTGGACCTCAGCTACTCCTCTTTGAAGGTTCATATGGCGGCCATTTCGGCCTGCCATATTCCATTAGGGGACAAGACAATTGCTCAGTTAGAGGTCTCCAAGACCTTTTTTAGAAGGGTCCTTCATTTAAGACCCCTGTCCCCAATCCCCCGGATCTTAATTTCATTCTGGAGAAACTCACACTGACCCCTTTGAGCCGGCAGCGGAGGCTGAATTAAATTCCTTTCCTGGAAGACTCTTCCTGTGGCCATTACCTCTGCTCAAAGGATTTCCGAGCTTCAAGCCCTGATGTGTAAGATCCCTTACTTGATCTTCCACAGGGACCATGTGGCCATGCGTACGAACCCTAAGTTTTGCCCTAAAGTGTTGGCTGAATCCACACTTAAGCAATCTATTGAGCTCCCGGTATTCTTCCCAGTTCACTCGAAGCACAGAGAGTATCTTCTGCATACTCTTGACGGTCATAGAATTCTGAGATACTACAGTAACAGAACCAAGGATCTCAGAAAAACTGATCAACTCTTTGTTTCCTTTGCACCCAAGAGAGAGAGAGGACAATGTTATCTCTAAGCAGTGCCTCTCTAAGTGGATAGCTAATTGCATCACTTTCTGTTACAAGTACAAGACCCTTCCAGGTCAAGTCAGGGGTCACTCCACCAGAGGGTTAGCTGCATCTGCTGCTTGTTTCAGAAATGAGTCAGCTGCTGACATTTGTGCAGCTGCTACTTGGACTTCCGTCCATACCTTTACAAAGCATTACAGTTTGGACGTTGCCTCTTGCCGCAGGGCGGACTTCGGATTGGTTGTGTTGCAGGGACTCCTTTCATAAATCCCTCTCCTGTCTTTCTGTCTGTGGATGATTTCTCCTCCTCCCTTATATCAGACTTGTTCCAGACTGCTTGGGGCTCGGTCCTATTTGTGAATATCTACTGCAAGAGCCCTCTCGAAGTAGGATAGAACAGTTATGTAAGAACTTACTGTAACAGTAGATCTTCGAGAGAGGCTCTTGCAGTAGGTATTGCTTTCCCTTCCTCCATCCCCCTGAGTTTTCCTTTTCTTCTAGGGGGCATTTCCTCTTCTCCTGTCATGCCTTTTGGCCTCTGGTTGGAAAGAACTGGAAGGCGGATGTGGGGGACTGCCCCTTTATACTGACGTAGGCTGATGGTCAGCTGATGTAGGGGTGGTCTCCTGCCAGTCTGTTAGCTAGACATTTTTCCATGGGGTCCTGACACCTGGCGGCTTAGTCCTATTTGAGAATACCTATTGCAAAAGCCTTTCTCAAAGATCTACTGTTAGGTAAGTTCTTACATAACTGTTCTTTTCTGGGTACAGTCTGGGGGGGCCTGGGCAGCAGTCTTGCTCTTTTTCCAGATGGTATTTGACCATGTGAGAGAGCGAGAGATTGTTGGCAATTCGTAGGTCCAGGGTAGAGGAAGCATGGACCCTTTTCCCCCGAAGGTCAAGCCTGCAGGATTCCCTGTCTTGGGAAAGGGAGCTGAGGTGCTTCGGCACCTTCGACCTGTCATGGGCTGCCTTGCTGATCATGGAGTCAGTCTCGGGCTGGGCAGTTTAGTAAGAAAGGCCCTGGGGGTGTGCTATAACTTATCTGCCCTGTGGGGCATGGCTGGGACCATATCAGGTCGGTGCCAAGCAGCAGTAGTGGCATTCCTCAAATCCAGGAGAATAGGAGGAATGATCTTAAGAGGAGATTCTGGGATTCCAGAAAGTCTACCAGATCCCATCTGGTGACATCCTCATCCTCAGTATGGAAGCTCATAGCTGAGGAAAGCAGCTATATAACATTGAAGAAAGGAGGGACCTCTGGAGGAGACCTGGGAGTATGCTTGACAAGAGTCCTCACTCACTGAGAAGGCAGAGTGGACCTGTCTGAAGAAGGAGATTCTTCCTCCTCCTCCTCCTCCTCTTCTTCCTCAGGCAAGATGAGGTTAGGATGGTGCTCCTTCTCTATGTCAACCTGCTCCACCTCGAGGTCCGACAAACAAGGGACTGAAAACAGCCCATGGGGAGCAACTCTAGGGTGCCGACATGACGAGGGAGCCGTCAATGGCTCTGGGGACCCAGGCCTATAAGCGCCCATCTAATGGACCAAGACCGCAGTAAACTTGGTTGAGATATCATTAAGGTCACCAAGAGTAGACTACTGCACCAATGGAGGAGGGGCTGATGGCATGGGACGAGATGACCCTTCTGTCGGGGCTTGGGAGCCTGAAGATCCCAATGCCCAAGGGTCTTGAGAAGCATCAGGCCTCAATGGGAGGGCTGTCATCGACGAGCCACGTGTCGACGAACGGGGGTCGACGACCAACCACCCTGAGAGGCGGGCAGTGGTGCTGTCAGTATGGGTCTGGTATGAACCGAGACCTGGACAGCAACAGGCATCAGCTGCAGCCGACGGAGTACCCCCAGAGGAAGAAGAAGAGATTGTCAGGGAGCGGGACTGCCGCTGGGGAGGAGGGAACAGTTCCTATCTCAAGTTTTGTTTTATTTTTTTCCCCTGAGGACTTGTCTCAGGCCTTATCGGCCTGGGAGCTCAATGAACCCGCTGGCAACTGGGAAGGAGGGACCCCCAAGGACCCCTGCCCAGAACTGGCTACCTGTTGCTCCATCAGAAAGTTCTTGAGAGCCTTTTTACCTCGCCTGAGGGTGGTTTGAAACATAGACACATAGAATTTGATGGCAGATAAGGACCACTTGGCCCATCTAGTCTGCCCATTTCCCTACCTAATGGATAAGCTGCAGATTCTAGTTAACCAACAGCCTACTTCCTCCTACCCCATACTAGAATTGCCTTATGTCTGTCCCATGCATTCTTGAATTCCCCCACTGTTTTTGACTCCATAATCTCATCAGAAAGGCTGTTCCATGCATCCACAACCCTCTCAGTGAAAAAATATTTCCTCACATTACCTCTGAGCTGTCCCCCCCTCTATCTTCAAATTGTGCCCCCTTGTTCTTGCACATCTCTTTTTCTGAAAGATGCTACCCTCTTGGACTTTGTTGATTCCCTTGAGGTACTTGAAAGTTTCTATCATGTCCCCCCTCTCCATCCTTTCCTCGAGGGTATACATATTAAGCTCCTTTAATCTTTCTTCTGTTGCAGACCCTGCACCATTTTGGTTGCCCTCCTCTGGATAGCCTCCACCCTGTCTATGTCTTTACCTAGAATAGGTCTCCAGAACTGCATGCAGTAATCCAGATGGAGTCTCACCAACTGTCTGTACAGAGGGATAACAACTTCCTGTTTTCTACTGGTGATGCCTCTCCCTATGCATTCCAGTATCCCCCCCAGCCCTCCGTACTGCCTTCTCACATTGCTTGCCACCCTTAGGTCATCTGATATAACTACCCCCAGGTCCCTTTCCATTTTTGTTGTTGTCAGTATCTCACCCCCCATTGTGTACTCTTCCCCTTGGTTTTTGTTTCCCAGGTGCATTACTGTGCACTTCTTTGCATTGAATCTAAGCTGCCATACATCTGACCATTTCTCCAACCTTGCCAAGTCCCTGCTCCTCCTTTCCACCCCACCTTGTGTATCAACCTTGTTGCAAATCTTTGTGTCATCTGCAAAGAGACATACTTTTCCTTCCAGTCCCTCTGCATTGTCACTTATAAAGACATTAAAAAGGACCGGACCCAGTACTGAACCCTGCAGTACCCCACTAGTAACCCGCCTTTCTTCCCTGTGGACTCAGTTTACTATTACCCTCTGCATCCTGTTGTCTAGCGAATGTTTTACCCAGGCTGCCACCCTGAGACCCACTCCCAGGCTGGCTAATTTGTTCATTAATCTTTTGTGCGGGACTGTGCCAAATGTCTTGCTAAAGTCTAGGTAGGCCATGTCCACAGCCCCCCCGGTCTACTACTTTGGTCACCCACTCAAAGAAATCGATTAGATTCGTCTGACATGACCTTCCCACTGTGAATCCATGCTGCCTTGGGTCCTGTGCCCCACTGGCCTCTAGGTACTCAACAGCTCTTTCCTTCTGAAGTAATTCCATCATTTACCCTACCACTGAGGTCAAACTGACAGGTCTGTAGTTTCCTGCCTCTGTCTTGCTCCCACTTTTGTGAAGGGGAATCACATCCGCCCTCCTCCAGTCCTCAGGTACCACACCATCCTCCCATGATTTGTTAAAAAGGGTAGTCAATGGTATTAATAATTCTCCCCTTAGTTCTTTTAGAATTCTGAGGTGAATCCCATCAGGCCCCATTGCTTTGCCCACCTTCAGTTTTAGGAGTTCTTTCAGAACCCTTTCTTCTGTGAAAGGACTGATATCGACCCCCCCTATCCAGAGTGCTTCTATTGACTGGATTATGTACCTCCCCTTCCTCTTCCTTTGTGAATACTGAGCAGAAGTATTTGTTTAGTATCTCTACTTTTTCACTACCCCTCTGCCAAACCACCCACCCTCCTCTTTATTCAGCCTCAGTATCCCTCCCTTTGTCTTGCTTTGCTCCCTAATGTACCTATAAAAGGTTTTATCCCCCTTCTTAACCAAGTTGGCTGTCTTTTCCTCAGTTTGGGCCTTTGCTATTTTGAATGCCTTCCCCACCTCCTGCTTTAACTGGTACAGTTCTCTGTCCTGCTCCTTCTGTGTTTCCTTATACATTCTGAATGCTATTTTTTTCTCCCTAACCTTCCCCGCCACCTCATCTGAGAACCATAGTGTTTTTTTTTTCTTTTGTTTTGATTTATTTGCTTTACACAAAGGCTTGTTGCCTCTGTGATGGCAGTTTTGACGTTTCCCCATTGTTGCTTCACCCCTCCTTCTTGCCTGTTTGCTAGTACTTTTCTGAGGCACTCTCCCATTTTGACAGAATCAGCTCTCCTGAAGTTCAGTACCTTTACTTTTGTATGGCTCGACTCTAAAGCTGAATTTATTGTGAACCACACTGTTTGGTGATCACTTGTTCCCAGATGGCTACCCACTTCTGGATCTGAGATCCTCTCTCCACCCCCATTTGAGAGTACCAGGTCTAAGATTGCTCTCTCCTGAGTAGGTTTCAACACTAGCTGTCTAAGGCATGCCCCTTGTAGGGCATCGAGAATGGCCCTGCTCTTGGATGTGGCTGCAGCAAAGGTGTTCCAGTTAACATCTGGCATATTTGGAAACCCCATCAGCAATATCTCCCCTTTCTCTGCCATCCTAAGGATGCCTTCTATCGTTTCCTTGTCCATTTACGCCCTCTGAGACGGGGGTCAGTATACAACCCCTGTGCAGATTGTGATGCTATTTCCCATCTCCAGGGTGACCCATGGTGCTTCCTCTCCTCCCTGTTTACCCTTTAGTTCTGTTGCTTTGATCCCTTCCCTTACATAGAGAGCTACTCCTCCTCTTCTACACTCCCTGTCCCTCCTGTAGATTGTGTACCCTGGTATGTTGACATCCCGGTCATGGTTCCCTGTGCACCATGTTTCTGTGACTGCCATGATATCCAGGCATCCCTCTTCCATCAAGGCCACCAGTTCAGGGAGCTTGTTACCTAGACTGCGGGCATTGGTACTCATTACCCTCCATTTTTTGATGGCCTTACCCCTTTTTGCTCCACCCCTGTCCTTACTGCCTTTGTCTTTTTCTCCGCTTACCCCTACCCTTCTCCCTATTGACTTCTCTATCTTGATGTTTACCTCACTAACCACCCTGATTTTTTTTTTGGGGGGGGAAGACTAGGATTTCCCTTCTCCTTTTCAGTGCCTCCCTCCTCGGCTAGTTTAAATGCTTGCCAATGAAGCATTTAAACCTATCACCTAGGATCCTGGTTCCCCTCCTGGACAGATGCAGCCCATCATGCCAGTATAGGCCTGCATCCCTCCAGGTGGACCCCCAATCAAGGCAAAGCCCTGAGCTCTGCATCAGTTTTTCAACCACTGATTGAATCCCATGGTGCAGGGCACCCTAGCCTCACCTATACCATAGACAGGCAGCACCTCAGAGACGGTTACCGTGCATGCTACTCGACTAAGGCCCCTCCCCAACTCCACAAACTCTTCCTGCACTGCTCTGATCCCTTTTCCAGCCAGGTCATTTGTCCCTAGGTGGATAATGACATCCAGCTCCCTCCCCTGTGCAGCTGCTCCCGCAATCCTGATGATTTGGTCCCTGTCCCTTCAAGCCATGGTGCCAGGCAGGCACCTTACCTCCTTCTCCCACAGTTCTACCTTCCTAACAATCGAGTCCCCCACCAGGAGTCGATTCCTTCCCCTGGTTGAATTTATGGCAGAACTTACCATCTGAGACCTTATGGTTAGGCCCAAGACAGTAGACACAGAGGGAATGTTCATCTGTAGAGACAATCTTCTTCCCACAGCAGCAGCAATGGAAGAGAGAGGTGGCAGGTATAACTCTTGAAATAAACGAGATGGGGGGGATCTGTTGTAAAAAAGGGATTAAAAAAACTAAGTAAAATAAAGTCGTAGACAAAAATGATGCAAAACTGTGTTGGAGCTTCTGCGGAGACCGATGCAAACAGAGTTGACGTCAGAAAAGAACTGAGTAGGGAGCAGGGCCACTCACCCCTTTATAGGGTCAGTGACGTTGGTGGTGATGATGAGGGTGGCCCCAGTGGCACTGCTGAAAGTCTTCGGGGTGGATCCTGCTTCACTAAGAGTGAAGTTCCGACAGTGTGACCCGATAACAGAGAGATACCCCCAAAGAAGATCTGGTGAAACTCCTGATTCTTTAGATAATATGGATTTAGGCGCCATTTTGTGCTCATCCTTTCTAGGCTAGGATACCAGAAGCTTTCTACTAGGGCGTGGTCTGAATGCACTGTCTCACCCATTTTACAGTCTGCCGGGGCTGACAGATGTTCTGCCTTGGTATAACAATGGTCAGTTCTGGAACCATTGCCATACACTGCCGAGTATTAAAAGAAATTTCTAGTCTGTGGGCGGAGGAACCTCCAGGTATCTGTCCTGCTGAATTCTTGGATGAAGTGGCAGAACATCTTATGTTGAGGGAACTGCCTGGAGAGCCTGGGTTTGTAGGTATCCCAGGTTGCACTTGGTGCCACATTGAAATCTCCTGCCATAAGCAGGATGCCAGTAGTATGGTTTAAGATTTGGTCGAGTTTCTTGATCATCAGGGTGTTCCAGCCTGAGGGTAGATGCATGCTTACTAGTGTGACCTCTGCCCCATGTAGAGGGCCTTGTACTATCTCCAGGTGTCTTGCTGGGAACACCCAATGATACTGTTCCTGAAACGCAGTGTGCCTGGGAATAAGGACAGCAACCCCTCTTCTCCTGCCCTCCTTGTAGGAGAAGTAAACCACCACCATCCCAAACCTTGCTAGTTTCTCACGGTCCTGTTTAGATAGATGTGTTTCCTGCATGTATATTAGCTTCGACTTGGTCCGCTTAATTTGGGCTATGATTTAGACCACTTGACAGGATTAGTAAGCCCATTTACGTTCAATGAGTATAGATGCAATTTCATACTACCCAAGAGGGATTTAATCTGCCACCATCCCCCCACCCCCGTGAATACAACCTGCTCCGATCCAATGGTTTGTATATTAACGTATGGATCAGCATAACAAGGTAACTGGATCCCCAATTATCAGAACAGGCATCAGGAAACCATCCCAATGGGGAAGGAATGGGGACTGTATGCCTGGGAGAATCTTCAGGAGGGGGCATGCACTCATTTATGTGTCTTCACGGTAAGTTAACCCAATTAAGGGTAACTGGTCTTCCATGATTAAGGCCCAGGAAGTTGGGCCATTGGGGTACTACAGTGGTGGGAGCACAGAGGTGGCGTCTCTGATTGCGGGGCCTCTCTCGGCATATCGAGTGGGTGTAAGGTATTTGGGGAATAGATGTCGGACTTCTCCTGCTCAGCTTGTGCTTAAGAATCATGCTAAAGGAGCTAAGGGTGGAACTAGCAGACCATTAGCAGAACTGTGTAGTGAGTTTCTGAGCACAGGAGAGGTCCCAGAAGGGGGAGAAGGGCTCATGTGATCCCGCTCCACAAGAGTGGTGGCAGGGAACTACAGACCAGTCAGTCTTACCTCAGTAGTGGACAAGATTATGGAGGCACTCCTTAAGGAAAGGATAGTGTAACACCTGAAATCCATAGGAGCACAGGATCCAAGACAGCATGGGTTTACAACAGGAAGGTCCTGTCAAACTAATCTCATAGATTTGTTTGACTGGGTAACCAGAGTGGTGGATCAAGGGGGTTCAGCTGATGTCGCCTACCTTGACATTTGATACTGTTTCACACAGAAGATTGATTAATAAGCTGGGTAGGCTTGGGATGGGTCAGAAGTTGGTCAACTGGGTGGCAAACTGTCTGGCAGGCAGAAAGAGTGGTGGTAACGGTATACAGTCAGAAGCAATGCAAGTCACAAGTGGGGTACCTCAGGGATCAGTCCTGGGGCCAGTCCTCTTCAATACCTTCATCAGTAACATTGCAGATGGACTGGCGGGTAAGGTTTGTCTGTTTGCAGATGACACCAAGATCTGCAACAGAGTGGATGATCCAGATGGGGTGGGCAGAACAAGAAGAGATCTGAGTAAAGTGGTAAAATGGTCAGAAGAGTGGCAACTGGGGTTTAATGCAAAGAAGTGCAACATAGGGAAGAGAAACCCTGAAGCTACCTACAGGTTGGGAGGGGAATTGCTGGCAATCACAAGGGAAGAAAGAAACTTGGGCATCATCATCACAGATGACCTGAAATCATCCAAGCAGACCACTAAAGCAGTAGGTAAGGCTAGGGGGATGTTTGGATGTATTGAGGGTATCCCAAGTTGTAAGAGGGCGGTAATAATCCATCTTTACAAGACACTGGTTAGGCGCCATCTAGAGTACTGTGTGCAGTATTGGAGGCCGCACCTTCACGTGGACATTAACAAAATGGAGGCAGTCCAGAGAAGGGCCACCAAAATGGTGCAGGGACTGTATCAGAAAACATATGAGGACAGATTAACGGAGCTCAATATGTATACCCTAGAGCAAAGGATGGAGAGAGGTGATACAATCGAAACATTCAAACACCTTAAGGGCATTAACAAGGTGAAAGAGTCTAACATGTTTCAATATAAGAAAAATAGGAAAAGAGGACACATTAGAGGGAGGCTGATTAAGGGGTAATGTGAGGAAGTTCTTTTTCACGGAAAGGGTGGTGGATGCATGGAACAGCCTACCTCAGGAAGTGGTGGCTATGAATACCATGCAGGGCTTCAAACAGGTATGGGATGGGCATAAGAGAGCAATGCAGATGAGAATGAATAGATAGGCCATTGACAGAGTAAAGGCATATGGTACATTCATAAGGTAGGAAAAAATGGGCAGACTGGATGGGCCTTGTGGTCCTTATCTGCCATCAACTTCTATGTTTCTATGCCATGTTAGTAGTCCAGAGTCCGGGAGGCTGTAAAGTCTTGCAGATGGCTCCATACCGGAGGTCACTTTTATTCCTTTATCAATCAATCCATTATTTCATGAGTCATTCATTCAATTAATCAATCAATGGATGAGTCAATTAATTAACCAACCAACCATTCAGCCAATCAGTCAATTAACCAGCACAACAGTTATTCAATAAATTGGGTATATTGGGGCACTGTGGAGCAGCCAAGGTAGTGGACACAATGTAATAATGCTCTGATACTCACAGGTGATAAAACATGCTTTTTACTCTATACAATACCAGAACTTCTCAAAAATCAGCACTGGTGCCTGAGGGGCCTGAGGTGACTACCACTGGGTCCAAAATGGGATAATAAACAAGCCACTCAAGGCTTGTATGGCTTCCTTGTGCCGGCAGTGTTTTCCAAGGGGATTGGGCCTGCACAACCTTCCAGAGCTACTGGGGGTGATGATCTGATGGTCCAGATTATGGCCATTCTCCAAAACGATCCAAGTGATGGAAAGGGCACAAACAGGTGCCTGGCAGCGGTGGAAGCAAAACTAGCTAACAGTGACACCTGAATCAGAGAACACCACGTCCATAAAAGAACTTACCGAAGAAATGGAGGGGCAAAGAGCCCAGAATGCGTTCTACACAGAAGACCTGCATTTTCTAAGGTGGAAGCTTTAGAAACTGTAGATCACAGTTAAGCATGGGGCTTAATGCTAGCTGCCGCCCCTTTAACAGATCAGATAATGTTGCAAGTAGAGTCATTATGGTAATGAGTTATGCTAATTATTGACTGCAGGGGCTAGGAAACCCTAATTTCCTGTCTGTTATTCAGTCTGAGTCTGAACCTCATGCTGTATGGTTGCTCCTGCCTGATGTCTCTGAATAAACTCATTTTGCCTATTACTTTATGCGTCCGACTCAGTTCCTTTGGTACTAGGAGGATGCCAACTACAGCAGATCCAGATGGGCCTGGCAGAACAGAGAGAGGGTAAGAGTCCTGTGGCAGACCAACATGCAAAAAGACAAGTCAATGTCTTGATTGTAGGCTTCCCACCCTGCTTTGCTGACAAAGCCACCCTTATCTCTGCCATACAAAGGTTGCTCTTTACAGACTTGGGACTTTACCTGCCCATTGAGGGATCACAGTGGTGTGGGCTTTTACCATACCTTGCAAGCTTGGCCTTGTGGAGGAGACTCATCACAGCTGCTGACAGCCATCGGTACACTCTCGTCAGCAAAAGCCCACTTTCCCCTCCTGCAAGCAGCAAAAAATTGTGGAGACATTGTGCGGGAAGAAAGTAAACTTGCATTTTTCCTGGACATATCCTCTCAAATACAAGCCACAAAAAAGGACCTGCAGGTAATCAAAAAATCCTTACTGAAGCAGGGTGTAACCACTGAATTGTTGTTTCCAACACGGTTACAGATCTGCCACAAATTCCTAGGTCTACATCTTTAAAGACCTAGAATCTGCTTCTGCCTTTGCTGAAAAAAATTCTGCCATGGACTGAAAATTTAGACTCTGAGCATCATGAGGATGGATAAGCTGGCCCGTCGCCGCAGCGGTGGGATTTCCATTTGCGACGCCGGCGACCCGGGTTCAGGAACGGATCCGGGTGCGTCGAAGGCGCAACCAGGGAGTAGGATCAAGCGTCCGCCGGACAGCTCTCCTACTCGGGGGAGGGGCACGGCAGCACTCGTGCGCTGGGACCCTGGTGGAGACCGAGTTCCACGAACCGACGCCGACGTGGGGAGCCATGACGCTGGCGTCATTGCACGTCCCTGCCTCCACTGGGAGAAAAAATCAGGTGGAAAAAGATGGCGGGCAGGACCACCGATCTATGAAGCCCTCCCTGGAGAGCCTCACATTGCCGCGCCCGCTGCAGGACCCCGACCAGTCACAGTCTGGGGTCATGACGGTGGCCCACGTCCCACGCCTCCGGGGCAAGCCGGGGTGACCGAGGGTCCTCAGCAGCAATTGACGGTGGTAGAGGTCTCCGGGGGCCGTGACCAGGGCGGATGGCTGCCAGTGGTCCTGCCAGAAAAAGGGCAAATAAAAAAAAAAAAAAAAATCATGAGGATGGATGATAATAACCCTCCTTTAACTGACTTTCTGCGTTTCTCATGAGTCCGTGCCTAAACTGGGTTACTACTAATTCAGACGAGTTATTTTCATGTCTAGATAATATATAAAACCCTGTACTAGTGCTATGTTGGCTGCTCTGCATTTGTTTCAGTACAACGTTTACTGCTCTGTTTTGTTCTAATAAGGTAGATGTTTATGTAATTCGGTGTGGAATCCCACACCGCTCAGTTTGTGAACTTTAAAAATGTTGAACTGTTCCTTTTCACACTGCAGCCCTACGTGGCATGGGTTTTGGCTACAGTTTGGTGGGGGTATAATGCAACTAAGGCCCTGTCCACATTACACCGCTCCGGCCAGGTAACGGATGCAATCTGTTACGGAAATGACCAGTGTCCACATTGTGGCTGTGTCTGTTATGGGACCAGTACTGCTGGTCACACTAGGGATGCCGGGCGACCGTTATGGCGGCACCCGTTTCAGAGATCAGCTCGGCGCTACCTCACAGGCCCTACAGGGACCGTTACCCAACGTCCACACTTCGCCCGGTAATATCACCGAGGCGTAACTGGTTTCATAACTGTTGTTGAAACCACCTCATATGTGGTTTTAACAACGGTTACAAAAATGCCTTCTGTAACATTACAGGTGTAAACGCAAACCGTTGCAGTAACGGTTTGGGCTCTCTGTAACGTTACAGAGGTGTAGTGTGGACAGGGCCATAATTGAGGCCAGGCTAGTTCTATCTGCATCTACTCACTGTATCCTTCAGTCCTCCAAATGACTTATAATTCCTACAAGGGGTGATGAATGCTTGCAAGCTGTTTACTAGGTCTCTAAACAGGCGTGAGTGATATGCCCTACAATAATATCGTGCTGATATTTAACTCCTTCATTAAGCAATCAGTTTTATTTATATACTGGAAAGTATGCGAGCAAAAATGCCAGTGTTCACAAACATCCAGTGGAGAAAACAACAGATAAAGTATGCAATACATAACCGTCAGAAAGTTACAGCATGAGGGAATGGGTATCTGAGCACAACAGAAAATGACAGAACAGCTTCAATAATTTTTACAGGATGGATAAAGTAATAAGATGCCATCATGTTAACATCATAGACAAAGAGAGAAAAGATGCATAGAAAGGCAGTAAATGAGAGGGGCAGAAACCCTAAAGTGCAGCATATGGGGAAAGTGCAGGTCTACCGGGGTTGGTAGCATTAGTGGAGTCTTAGATCAAAGCAGGACTCCGGTAAGGAGAAACAGGTGGGGAGAGAGCAGGAATGGTAGTTGGGGTAGGGCAAGGTGGGGGGGATTCATTAATTTTTTCTTACCTCCATAGGAGGTGTTCTTATGGTACTTCCAGTGAGCACTCTGTTACAATACCTGTACATCAACTTTTGAGGTCCACGAACCTCTTTTTTCTCCTGCTATATGGTGTATACCGTATGACATAAAATTTAATAAAGTTAAAAAAAAAGTCTAGTATATGAACAACCAATTAAGTAAATAACCAACAACAGTCATTTAGTCAACCATCCAATCGAGCAATCAACACATCCAGCAGTGAATTAATTTGCCATCAGCTGTTCAGTCAGCCAATTAAACAGGCTGTCAGGTAATCATCATTTTGCAGACTTTTCTTCTTCTTAGTTTTGGTGAGGGCAGGGATCCTAAATTCCATTAGTTCACCTGATCCCTTCCCCTTACTGGTTCCTGTAGTCAAATGCTGTTCCCTCATTCCGCCCTTGTGCTCCAATGTTTTGTGACGTATTAGTTTATAGGGCGTGGGGGCATACTCCATTGATTTCAATGGGAGCCGGTCTTATTTTTATGTTTGCTTGCACGCATGTGCAAGAAACATAGTGCCATCATCCGAGATTCCGGATGCAGTGGCATACAGTTGAAAGGGAGAGCTCCGCTTCAGTGAGCAGAGCTCTCCCCCACGCACGCAGAGGCACTGCATTTGCGTGCTCAAAAATGGGCCCCCGATGCACACACTGTATGGCCGACGGGGTGCCCAGTTCCCCATCCGCTCCAGGCCCTCCCAAGCAGCCTTCCCAATGCCACGCTGGAGCCCACCCCAACATAGCAAATGTCCCACGTTGTCCTCCTTTAAAAAAAAAAGTCCCTGAAAGAAAAAAACAGTCCCTCGCGGTCTCGTTGGCCCCCTTCCCCACCCGCGCCCACCCACTGCACCCTGCCTCCCCACAACCCCTCACCCCATACTTACCTCCGGACTCTGGCGCGATGCTCTTCGGTGGACCGGGAACATGTTTGCACTCTTCAAAGCCGACCACGAACTGAGGAAATGCCAGTAAGCTGTATAATATAATAGATAGGGTTTTTCACACATTGTGCATATCTCAGGCATTTTGGGAATTTTGCACCACATTTTCAACATGGGGTTTTGGGACCCTCTCATGGATTCTGTCTTCTATCATGGCATGATTGGGCCTGAAGGGTGATTTGCGGTCACTGCATGGAATCACCTTTGGGACTGATTAAGAGGAACTGACAGTGCCAGTGTTCATGAGTGGGCTCTCAAAAGCCTATGTTGAAAATTCTGGTGAAATAATTCTAAATGACTGTTTTATAAGCGCAGTTATGAAGTTCCCACACACGCCTCATAAGTTCGCAAATTTTTAATATTCGCACTCTGGATTTTCAACATTACCATTTTAACACATCTCTGTATGAGCAGTACAGCTGTCATTTTTCACATCTTACCCAAAATGTTTCCGCATATGTAGCACACAATGGCGCAGTTGGTGTGCAAAATCAATGTATGGGACACGTTAAGAAAATCACAGTAACAGTGTTCATGAGGAGAGGTCTTAAAATGGCTATGTTGAAAATTTGGTGAAAAAATTCCTAAAAATGACTGTTTTACGAGCGTGTGTTGCGCATTTCCTACGCACGCTTGTAAGTTTGCGAATTTTTAATATTTGCACTCCAGATTTTCTACATTGCCATTTTACCACACCTCCTTATGAGCAGTACAGCTGTCATTTTTCACATGTTGCCCAAAATGTGTTTCCGTGCATGTAGAGCACAATGGCGCCAGTCGTGTGCGCCAATCAATATTGGGACAGATTAAGAAAATCACAGTGACACTGGTCATGAGCAGATGTGTAAAATGGCTATGTTGAAATATATGAAAAATTCCCAAAATGACTGTTTTAGGGCATGCGTTGTGTAGTTCCATGCACACTGCAAGTTCTTGGTGTAATATTTGCATGCCAGATTTTCAACATTACCATTTTACCACACTTCCTTATGAGCAGCACAGTTGCCATTTTTCACATCTCGTCCAAAATGTGTTTACGCACATGTAGCGCACAATGGTGCACTCGGTGTGCGAAAACAATGTTTGGGACAGATTAAGAAAATCACAGTGACACTGGTCATGAGCAGATGTCTTAAAATGGCTATGTTGAAAGTTTGGTGACAAAACTCCATAAAATGACTGTGTTACGAGTGAGCATTGCGCAGTTTCCACGCACCCTCATAAGTTCATGAATTTGTAATATTTTTAGTCCAGATTTTCACCTGTGGCATTTTTCCACACTTCCTTATGAACAGTACAGCTGTCATTTTTCACAACATGGCCAAAATGTGTTTTCACACTTTCAGCACAGAGATGCGTGGTCACTGTGGGAAATCATTGTTCGGGACAGATAAAGAAAATCACAGTGACACTATTCATGATCGGAGGTCCCAAAACGCCTGTGTTAACAATCTCCTGTAAAAAATCCCCAAACTAGTTACATTACGGGTGTGCATTGCACAGTTTCTACACACGCTCATGACTTCACCAGTTTTTCTAATATTTTCACAGCAGGTTTTCAACATTGCCATTTTTTACACCTCCCCATGAAAAGTACCGTTGTCATTTTTCACATCCTGTTCGGAATGTGTTTTTGCACCTGTGATGCCAAATGCTGTAGTCTCTGTGCAAAAGCAGTTTTTGACTAACAAACTGATATTGCCACTGTTCATGAGGTGGGGGTCACAAAAAAACCATGTTGAAAATCTGGAGTGAAAATACCAACACATACCTGAGGCGTTAGGGTCTCCAACCATAACACCCCACCCTGTACAGAATGACAGGCATCAGGGCTGTGACTTGGGATTGTTGCCTGCAGTGCTCATACCATTCCACCCCCACCCACACCCTGCAGCCAGTGAGAGGCATCGAGGTGTGCCTTGGACTCTTCGGCCCCAAAGTTCACCCCATTCTCCTATACCGCACCCATCTCACCGTATTTCCTGATGGAATGGGGTGCGCATAAGGGCCAAAAACCCCAAGGCACACCGTGACACTTGTCGGTGTCCGCAGAGTAGGGTGTGGTGAAATGGCGTGGCCGTTATACCTGACGACCCAAAGGCACACCCCAATGCCTGTCACTCTCTGCAGGGTGGTGGCGGGGTTCGCTTCAGTTCAATACTTCACTGCCATTCCTAGTATGCAGCTCTGTAACTCCTACACTGCCAATGCCAATGCCAGCAAGCAAACATTCGGCATTGACAAATGCTTGTTATGGTTAGCTGGTCACTGAGGTCAACTTAAAGCCACAGCTCGACTAATAAAGGGCTTATTAGTTGAGCTGTGATTTGACCCTGGTGATCCTCTTAAACAGGACAGGAAATAATTTCTAATTGTCAGCTGTTTATAAAGTTGATATTCTCAGAAATGGTATGTATTCCCCTAAATTATCCATATTTAACTGTAGCTGAATAAAACATGATGTGAAAAACTGTATTTTGCATTGTTTTGTTTTTATGGCCAGCATTCTGTTACAGTTCTCTTCATGGAACTAGTAATTTTGAGTTTTAACTATGTCAAGGTTTGTGCATAGAACTCTAGGCATAGTTCTGATAGGCCAAGAGTTCATAATTAGCATTCTGTGCACAAACTGTGATACAGTTAAAACTCCAGATCACATGTTCCATGAAGAGAACTGTAACAGAATGCAGCCCATAAAAACAAAACAATGTAAAATACAGTTTTTGCATCACTTTTTATTCAGGTACAGTTACATATGGATAATTTAGGGGAATACATGTCATTTCTGAGAATAAGAACTTAATACACAGCTGCCAATTAGAAATGATTTTCTGTCCCCTCTTGACTATAAAAATATAACTGAAAACAGGATCCCATTGAAATCAATGGAGCACGCCCCGCGCTCTATAAACCAGTACCTCACAAAACATTGGAGCATGGGGGCTGCACGAGGGAGGAGCGTTTAACAATAGGAAGCAAGAATAGGAAGGTGATTGGGTGAACAAAGGGAATTTATGATCCCTTCCAGTATAAAACGAAGAAAACAAAAATTCTGTAAAATGGACTGTTTAAGGCCTCTGGAGGTAAGCTTCTACTGGGGGGTATGAGAGAGTGTGTTAGAAATTAGCACAGTTGTTGCTGTTTAATGTTGAACGCTCAGTCGTCTGTACCTCTGGAGTGCTTTAAGCTACAGATGAGCCCAATACCTCATTTGAAAGAACTTTTCATGGGCTTTTAAACTATGACAGTCACTGGGCATGAATGTCTCACTTTAACTATAGCTGAAACTAGCTTTTTGGTGAAACCCTTTTTTTTTGTTGCATTGCTTCTTTAATTAAGACTTTAGTCATTCAATCATTTATTCATCCAGTCAGTCATTTCTCTAACATTCAATTAATCTGTCAAGGGGTTAGTCATTAAATCAAAATGAGGCAAACAATAAATTAGTCTGTCAATCAACCAGTCAATAATTTGAATAGCCAATTAAATCAGTCAACCAGTCAGTCAATACACTTAGAAATGTATTAATTGCAAAAAAACTACGTTTAGGTATCAGTTAGGGCTGCCTCTTAGAGGGACACTGTCAGCCCATTTTCCATTATATTACATCTAGTTGGAAACCCACATTTTGTGATTGCGTACCTTCTCTAAAATTCATTGATGCTGCTGGTTATTTTATCTGCTTCCTTTATTAGTACAACTGAAATGAATGTTGATGGTGTAGTTATACCCAGCCTTGTCTTGTTTAAATCCTTGATCTGCTCTTATTACATACTTCTTGAACATTGGGAACATCACCAGACCAGTGCAGCTACTCATGATGCAGTAGTTCCCTCTCCTCCAACTGCATCATGAGTGATTAGACTGTGTTGGGGGTATTCCCATTTTCAGGCAAGAATCACTAGGAGTTGACCAAGGATGTCAACAAACACGATTTACTGTGGTTAATGCCAGCATGGAGGGTAGTCTGTTTTTCACTTTTAAAATGAAAAAAAGAAACACAGAATGTGTCAGCAGAAAAGAACTGGTAGGCCCATCTAGTCTGCCTGTTTTCCCTGTGTAACACTCCACCCTTGACTCTGTTTGGTCACAGCGTCCCTTTCTCTTCCCTTTCCTCTATTTATTATACTCATCTGCCTATCTCAAGCATGTTCGAAGCGCCTCACTGTCTTCTCTGCTACCACCTCTTCTGACAGGCTGTTCTAGGTGTCCACCACCCTTTCTGTGAAGAGGTATTTCCTCACATCCCTCTTAATCCACCCCAAGCTTCACAGCATGCTCGTGTTCTGGTGCTCCTCCTCCTGTGAAAGAGACTTCCCTCCTGCACCTCACTGACCCCCTCAGGCAATTATAGGTCTCTATCATGTCCATTTTTGCTCTCCTCTAGGGACTACAGTATGTGTTGAGCTCCTGCAGAGCCTCTCCTAGTATGATTTGTTGCGCACCCCTGCACCATTTTAGTAGCCCACTGCTGGACCAGCTCCACTCTGTCGATCTCTTTGCAGAGGTGTGGCCTCCAGAACTGAACACAACACTCCAGGTGGGATCTTACAAGTGAGAAATGCAGCGGCAACACTGCCTCCCTTCTCCTGCTAGAGATCTCCTTTCCTATGCACCCCAGCATCCTGCTCGTCTTGACTACTACCCTGTCGCACTGTCCTACCACCTTGAGATCATCGGATATGATCACCCCGAGGTCACTCTCTTGCTTGGTAACTGTAAGTACTTTCCTCATCTCATACATAGCCCCTGGGTTTCCCCACCCTAGGCACATGACTTTGCACTTTTTGGCACTGAAACGCAGTTGTCAGTCCCTAGACCACTCCTCTAATTTCCCTAGATCCCTTTGAATTCTCGTCACCCCCTCTTGGGTGTCCATCCTGTTGCAGATTTGTGTGTCAGCTGCAAAGAGACACCTTCCCCTCCAGTTCCTCAGCAATGTCACTTATGAAGACAATGAAGAGGACAGGACCCAGTACCTAACCCTATGGTACTCCACTGATCACTCCCCTGTCCTCTGAGTGACTGCTGTTTACCACCACCCTCTGACTCCTATCTTTCAGCAGCTCACCACTTCTCCATCACAAGGCTGCTAAGTTTCTTAATCAACCTCCTGTGTGCCAGTGTCAAAGGCCTTAATGAAGTCCAGATAAACCACATTCACTGCCCTTCCCTGATCCACCTCCCTTGTTATCCAGTCAAAGAAATCTGAGATTCATTAGACGTGACCTTCCCCCATGAAGCCATGCTGCCAGTGGTCCTGCAGCCCATATGTTTCCAGGTACTCCATCAGTCTCACCTTCATCAGGGACTCCATTAACTTCTCCACCACTGACATGATACTGACTGATCTGTAATTGCTGGTCTCCTCCCTGCTGCCGCTCATGTGCAGAGGGACCACATCAACCCTTCTCTGTTCCTCTGGAACCACCCCTGTCTACTGTGAGGTGCTAAATTGTGTTGGTGGTGGGGGGGGGGTGGCTAGCACCATTCTCAGTTCTTAAGTACCTTTGGGTGGATCCCATCTGGTCCCATCTCCTTGTTTTCCTTTAGGGCTTCCAAACCCCACTGGACTGAGTCTTCCATAAATGGCCTTGTGTCTACTCCCCCCAACCCCAATGCCTATTAAAGAATTATGGCCCATCCCTCCCTTCCACTGTGAAGACTGAGCAGAAGTATTCGTTTACAATTTTAGCTTTTTTCTTGGTCTTCCTCTGCACATTCCCTCCCCCACCATGCTCTTTACTATACCACCCCTTGCCTTCCTCGTTTCAGTCACATACCTGAAGAAGTAGTATCCTCATTCTTGACCTCCTAGATGATCCTTTCCTCAGTTTGAGCCTTTGTTGATCTTATCTGTGTCAATCTTCACCATTCATCACTATTTGGGGTACTGGCCAAAGGCTAGGACCCTGCGGGAAATTTTGTTTTTCGAAGTTGGAGCCGACGTAGGGGCAGCACCACCCTTGAGGCCGATCTGCTACATGGAGCTCATGGGTTGGCTGTTGCCTGATGTTGAATCCACCCTGGCTCCCATTCTGCTTCTCACGCTATTGAGAAAGGTCCTTATGTGGAAGCCTCAAAATTCCAACTGTGTATTGTGACCTAGTCTGTCGGTTCCCAGTTCTGCTTGATTCCATACTCAGCGCCGCCTCCCGGAATACCCGGTAAGACCTTTCCTTTTATTTTCTTTGATACCAAGTACCTTGTTTCATTTTATTGCTTTATCATCTGGTCATGTCTTGTTCAGGGGACAAGAAGAAATCTTTACAGGTGAGTCGGTCTCCAATGCTTTGGTGTCCCTGTGGCCAACTTTTTTCCACCGCGGACCAGCATGACTGGTGCTCAACCAGTTTAGGCCATGACCACGATATGAATCGTTGCGACATCTGTTTTTCAATGGAATGCTGAGTGTTGGAAATGCGCATGTTTAAGGTTGGACGTGCACCACCAACTTTCAGAGGATAGGCTTGCACTCGGAAGGCCAAAATCAGGTTTCTTGGCCCTTCCTCCGGGTCCCCTCCCAGTTCTATATGGCCTGTGGAGGAGGGGGGCCTCCACCACTTTTAGCCTTGCCACAGCGAGGGC
This sequence comes from Neoceratodus forsteri, assembly GCA_016271365.2. Lineage (NCBI taxonomy): Eukaryota > Metazoa > Chordata > Ceratodontiformes > Ceratodontidae > Neoceratodus > Neoceratodus forsteri. Next base: position 22,802,707 of record CM028132.1, on the reverse strand, counting down.
TTCTTCCATGGTGCAGGAGGCCCAGTCTGGCCCCCTCAGGGGCCAGATGGGAGGCACTGTTTCAGCAATCGCTTCTTCGGGAGTGAAGGCTCCCCTGGCGGCGTGCTCTGAGTTCCACGGGTCCAAGCTGGCATTGTCTGTCAGTGCTGCCCCTAACTCCAGTGTCACTTGTGGCACCACGGGTCTGGGCGGCTCCACGGACGGTGCCAGGCTGGCCTGTGGCACCATTTCTGACTCTGGCACCATTCTCAGTGCCAGGCATGGGAGCGGCACCATGGGTGGCACAGGACCCATCTGCGGCACCTTCTGTCACCAGTGCTGCTCGTAGTGCTGGGGATGGGGGCGGTGCTGCCTTTGTCTCCGGTGTCGTATATGGTGCCACAGACAGGGGCGGTGCCACCACTGTCCCCAGTGCTGTTCGCGGTGCCAGAGGTGAGCATGGCCCCGCTCACGATCCTGGGACTGGTGGAGATCGGGGTGTGATCTGGGTCCAGACTTCACCATCCTCCAAGGAGGAGGAAGATGCAGAGGCTGACCTGGATTGGCTGCTGGATTCTTCTGATTCCTCAGGGTCTAGCACTTCGGCCCCACTCATCCCCCTACTAGGGAACGGGAAGATTCCTCTGGTTCTGGGGTCAGTGGTACTGACCAGCCTTCGGATGACCAGGTGGACACTATGGGGCAACCTGGACCCAGAGACCTGTTCCTCCGGTGGGCGTACCCCCTTCTGTAACTGTCCTGGCTAGCCAGACTTCTGGGCATCCGGGGCGTCCCAGGTAGGGGAGGGTGCTCCACCTCTGCCTGCCTCCCCGGATTCGGCCAGGGGGTATCACCTGCCTCAGCTAGTGGTGAGGAAGAGGGCCTTTTCAGAGTCTGAGGGGTTGAGTAGCCAGGGTTCAGCGCGGCGGCCTTTTCCGGGGACCCAGCTGGGTTCTGGGAGAAGTCATAACATGGGTCCTGGCATCTCCCCTGATGTTTCTCCAAGAAGCATGTCTTCACAGGAGGTTAGGGGTCATCCTTTTGGACCCACATGATCCCAGTCACCTTGCAGGGGGATTTCTTCCATCGGGCACAGCTCCAGCCATTCAAGTCCGGTTGAACGGCTCTTGTCTGCTGGGACCACTGGGTCTCCCTCTCCTTTGCGATTATCCATTCGGTCAGCCTGCCCGAGCAGAGACTGTGCTCCTCCTCCAAGGTGCTTGGCCCCCATGCCTCTGCCAACTCCTCCCCTCACAGGTGTTCCTGGTCCTACAGGGTCCCTTATCTGGCAGCAGTTCAGGGACTCAGCTGCACTTTTCCCTGCCTTCCTTAGAGCCATGGACGAGCAGGTAGTTCACCACTCCCCAGTGCAGCCTGACCCTGAATCTCTGGACTCATCGGCTTCCTTGTATTCCTCCTACAAGGGAGAGGAAACATCCGTCCATCTTTCCCCAGCGGCTGATCTTACCAGCTATCAGTGCTTCTTATCGGGGTTGCTCGACGAACTCCATATCTCCACCCTTGGAAAGCGCAATCCAGACCAGTCGGCGTGAGCCTTCTTAGGCGACTTCAGTACGGCCAACCTCGTGGTTCCCACCTAGCCTGTTCCTTTCCAGGAGGCATCGCACCGGGTCTGGCGCCACCCCTTTTCCTCTGTTCCAGCCCCAAGGGACCTTCACCAGAGGTACTGTGCCCCCCCCCGGGGTCTCCAGGGACTCTATCTCACCCCCTTCAGGCATGATGCTCTTGAATACCCCCTCTGGGCATAGAACCCCAGGCTGTGACTGAGCCCATGGATTCAGACTCTTCGGACTTTGAGTTCTGGGGCAAGAGGACATTCTCCTCGGCATAGATTTTGTTCTCCATGGCAGCGCATCAGGCCCACCATGCTACATACAACAGGTACTTGTGGTCACGGCTAGGACACATTATAGCCTCTCTGCCTGATTCAGAGGAAACCAGACAAGCCATTACCCTCTCTGCATAGGGCCTGGAGCTTGCAAGGCACCAAGCAAGGGCATCGTACGACACCAATGAGGTGGCTTCCAGGCTGGTGGGGACAGCGATCTGTATTAGGCGGTTGACGTGGCTTCGTCTATTCCGGTTGTCATCCTTGGCCCAGTGTAGGGTGATTTCCTCCGCTTTCCGGAGAACCTACCTTTTCTCCTATAGGGTGAGGCGGGAGCTTCAGGGGCACCTTCCATCTCCTGTGAGGAGATCCCCGCCACTCCCAGACCAGTCCCAGGCCTAGCCAGGCCTATAGGGATTCTCCCTTCTGGTGTCTCCCCTACTGGAGGCTAAGGGACACTGTCCCTTAGGGAGGTGCTGGGCCCCCTTTGGGGGTGGGGGTTGGTACTCACCCAAATAGTGATGAATGGTGAAGATTGACACAGGTAAGATATGAAAATTACATACCTTCCGTAATTCTTGATCATTCTGTGAATCTTCACCATTCATCACTAAATCCCGCCCTCCTTCCCCCAGGGCCTCTGTCTCTGGGCAATCCTCCTCCTTGTGTGTCTCCCATTGTTGGTTCCAGCCCCTCCTCCTCTCCTCTCCCTTGTGGTTCAGAGGAGGAGGACTCTGGGGAGGCAGACAGAGAAGGTTATTCTGTTGGGGTCGCAGGATCCTTCCCCATGGGGCCTCAGTCTCTGAGAGTTCCTCCTCCCTGTTTGTCTCCTTTGCTGGTCAGCACCTCCCCTTCTCCCCCCTCCCTTAGAGTGGGGGGGGTTCCTCTGGGAAGGCAGACAGGGACGGTTTTGCTCTGGGCATTCTGCAGTTTCCCCTCCTCTCCCTCTCGGGTTGATCCTCTGGCTCCCTCTTGGGAGGAGCCAGTGGGGGGGAGACGGGGATCTTTCTTGAACCCCTTCAGTTTTTCCGTAAAATGTATTTTGCAACCCCCTTGGGGGTCATCTGTTTTTCTCGTCAGTCCTACTGTATCGCTTGGTTGGCAGGAGGGGAAGACACCACCAACCTTAATCCTGTGGCCTGCCTCGTCTTCTAAGTGACGGGCTCTCCTCAACCCTAGCTTGGTTTCTTCCATCCTCCATGCTGTACCGTGGTCATGTGCTCATGCCCAGTAATCCTTCTGCATTTAAGTCTAGCAGCTTGGGTTTCATTTGCTTTCCCTCAAAAGGTCTAGATCGTTGCCCGGGGTGGGTGGTGTCTCCTACTCCTCCCTTTTCTCCCTCTTTCTACCCTCCCTTCTCCACCCTTTCCTTTTGCCCAGAGATTGGGGCCCCTTCCTTTCCCAATCCCTTAGATTTCTCTCTCTCTTTTGCTATCCTCTCAGTTGTTATTCCTCCTTTTAGTTTTATATCCTTTCCTTTTTCTATCCCTTGGGCTCCCTTGTCCCTCCCCTCCATCTCTTCCTGTCCTTCTTGCCAGCTTGCAGAACTGGAGCCAGGGCAGAGTCGAAGCCAGGTAATGGCCAACCCGCGAGCACCACATAGCACGTCAGCCTTGAGGGTGGCACTGCCCTTGCGTCGCCTCCACCTCTGAAAAAAAATAAAAAAATCCCGCAGGGTCCTAGCCTCTGGCTGGTACCCCAAATAGTGATGAATGGTGAAGATACATAGAAAGATCAAGAATTACGATAGGTATGTAATTTTCATTTATTACCCTTATTCCTGCCTCCCTTTGTTTCTTTAGATATACTTCCCTGTCTAACCTCTATTTGGGTCTCCTTGTACTTCCTGAAAGTTGCTTTTTCCTCCCTTACTGCCTCAGCCACCTCCTTAGAGAACCACAGTCACCTCTTTCTCCTTTTACCTTTGCTTATTACCATTAAACACCTTGCCGTTACCTTAGTTATCCCATCCTTTATTCTGGTCCATTGTAAAGCCACCCACCCCCCCCCAGCTATCCTTCCCTTTCAAGGTACTTCCTAAGGCAGACTCCCAGTTCTTTAACTTCCACTCTCCTGAAGTCTAGGACCCTCATCCTAGTGTGTTTTTTTTCATGTCCAAATCCTTATGCCAAACCACACAATGATCGCTCGTACCAAGAAGGCTACCCACTGCGACGTCTGCAGTGTTGTCGCTGTTCATACTTACCAGATCCAGCTCTACCCCATCTCTAGTGGGATCTGTGGCCACACTGCCTGAGAAATGTCCCCTGCAGGGAGTCCAGGATGACTCTGCTCCTGGTTGCTGTATCTCCAGTACAATAAAACAGAGATAGCAACTGAAAGTAGTAGGTAACATACAACACAACACTACAAAAATACATTAAATCAACCCCCCAATAAACTCTTAACTAATTACAAATGCACCATATATCTCCTAGAGCAGTGGTTGTCAACCTTTTTTGATCTGGGGCCCCCTGGCCACCTTTCAGCCTTGTCAGGGACCCCCTACCAAAAACACGCATTTGTTATACTGCAGCGCAAAAAAACAACAGCAAGCAAATTGTATAAAACAATGTATTTTTTTAATAATATCTGTGTGATTATACAAAAAAATATACAAATATACATCAATATTTATTACCACTTTTGTTCTGCAATTGTCAGAAGCAAAAAAAATCTACTTAAAAGTATTTGACAATTGTCAAAAAAAAAAATAATGTGCTGGGGGTAAATGTCAACTAACAGTAAATAAAACAAAAATCACTTAGTAGTAATGGTACTTCTTTAGCTGCTAGCTGCTGGGGGGCTTAGTAGCCCTGTCTTTAAAAGCAAATCATCTGCTTTAAGCTTTATGCACTTTAAGCACTGTCCTTATCAGCAATCACCCCTAAAATCATTGCTGTAACACAAACCACGAAATAACAGCACATATATAGTGTACATACCCAGACAGATATCCAAGAGTCCATGATTCATGAGGGAGAGACTGGATATACTGAAACTAGAAGGCGATAGCGGGAGGTAAGAGGTGAAAGCAGAGAGAGCAGCGAGAGGAACCATGCACGTGGAGCATAAAGTTACGAGTATAGTAAAATGTGCAGATGACACTACGCTCCGAATCCAAATACTGTGTATAAATTAAGTGGGTGCCCAATCAAAGCAGCTGACTGAAACTGACTTAGGTTTTATTATAAACAAAGATCTCACTCATGCTGATCAGTGTAGGCAGGTAGCCCTTACAGCAAACAGAAAACGATAGCGAGAGGGGAGAGCCAAGAGAGGGGAGAGAGCAGCGAGAGGAACCATGCACTTGGAGCATAAAGTTACAAATGTTCAGGCAGCACTCATCGGCTCAGTAACTGTGTTGAAAGGAGCACAAAGAGCTGCAAATCAGGATTGTAGCTGGTGGTTGTATGTTACAAAATCTGAAGTTTGAACGAGCTGCAAATAGGGAGGTGATAGTAGGAGGCACATAGATATGACAGAGAGACAGTCTAGGGAGTTATTCAGTGTTTGAGCTTTTACCAGCTTGCTCGCGATTGAAATTGTGACGGCAAATGTAAAATGTAAAAAATACCATGCTTTGTGTTTCAATTTACAGACTGTTCCACAGACCCCCTGGAATGCGCTTGCGGACCCCTTTTGGGCCACGGACCCCCAGTTGAAAACCGCTGTCCTAGAGCATTAGTTCTCACACTTTGTAATAGTGAGCCTCCCCCAAGCTATGGAACAGATTTCGAGCCTCCCTCAAATTTGAAAAAAATCTTGGGCCTCCCCATAGAAAAAAAAATCATACTTTTGCCTAGTACACCAGGAATCAAGTGGGACTAATAATGTTGATGGAATATATTCTCTTTTTATTCGACTTACTGTTCTCCACCCCAACCCCACACCCCAGGTTATCCTTGTCCACTCCACCACTCTGATTCTTGGACCCTTATTACTCTACTCCCTCTCTATCTGGAACAACTAACCTAGCCACATCATCTCTCCCCCTCTTACCCTGGTTAAGGAACTTCTTGTACCCTTACCAAGATCACATCTGAAACATGAATTGGCTCAGTGTGCCCTTCCCACACACCAATTTACGTATAAATAAATACCTACTGTACAAACAAGTCTCGACTGCGTGTGCCTTTCCCAGTCACTAATCTGCATATAAACAACACCTACTGTTGAAGCAAGCCTTGATTCAGTGTGCCTTTCCCAGTCATTAATTTACATATAAACGCCTACTGTAGAAACAAGCCTCGACTCAGTGTGCCTTCTTCGTCACCAATTTACATGTAAATACACACCTACAGTATCAACAAGCTTTGGCTCAGGGCCTTTCCCAGACAGCAATTTACATATAAATAAATACCTACTGTAGAAATGAGCCTTGACTCAGTGTGCCTTTCCTAGTCATTAATTTGCATATAAACACCTACTGTTGAAACAAGCCTTGACTCAGTGTGCATTCTTGGTCACCAATTTACATGGAAATACATACCTACAGTATAAACAAGCTTTGGCTCAGGGCCTTTCCTGGTCACCAATTTGTGCATAAGTAAAGAAAGTCACCTGCCATTATCCATATTTAGTTAGCTTCATCCCTTCACACTAAACATCCAAAACTTAAAATTTAAATACTGTACATTCTCAGACTTGACTAAGCCTCCTCCCCTGGAACAGTATGGGGCCTCCACTGGGAGGCTGGCCTCATCATTTGAGAACCACTGTCCTAGAGAATCACCCTCATACTACTAGAAGGGATTCTTAATTCCCATATGTTTCTGTGAATAAGTAAGTTTTGAGATCCCTTTTAAAGGCCTCCACTGAAGAGGTCTCCCTCAAAACCTTCGGAAGAGAATTCCACAGCAATGGTTCTGTTACATTTAAGGATCGATAAGTCAATGGCAGTGATGCATGAGCTACTGGGGCTCACTTCAGAGCTGGGGGGGGGGCGAGCCCTGGCAAGCCCCCTTAATTCCAACACTGAGTTGCACCTGAAATTGACAACCTATACTCCCATTTGAAAATCAGCCCCCTCTCCCAGAAAATTCATACCCCACGCTCCCTGGAATTTGATAACCAAACCTTCTATGAATTTAACGTTCCACATCACCCTTTCTGAAGTTGACTTATTACACCCCTCCTACATGATGCCACATACCCATTTCACTATTTGACAGGCCACACACCTGTTGAAATCGACACCTTCACACAAAAGTAAAATTGTAAAACTGACATCTCACATCCCAACTTTTATTGCCCCTCCCCTCATGTTACTGCTGCTGGAAAAAGTATTGCAGCTCATGTGATGAAGGTGGGACCACTATGTAAATGACCTGCAGAGTCATGAATATTTCATAGTAGCCCTCTCAGCCCTGCTGACGTGCTGTTGTTACTTATGAGGGTTACAAGCATGCAGGTAGGTACAAAGGGCAGCTGCTCCACATGGACACTGAAAGCTATGAGGAAGGTAGTGAGGGAATGCTGACAAGGAAGAGGGGACATTCAATGGCCCACATTTACTGGATGACCAGGGAATGCATCAGTGTGGGGAAGATGGAGAAGGCTGAGGGGCAAACACCGGACCATCATAGAAGTCTGTCGCAATGGAATCAGTGTGGGTTGGGGGGCATGTTCTGTATCCGAAAGGCTGCATTTCGAGCTTTGTGACTCATTGGCTGTCACGTGCCGGCATGTTCACAGATGCAGCTGACACCTGGAACAGTGATGTGGCTGTGTCTCACTCGTTGGGGGGCACTGCTTATAAGCAGTAAGGGCATCTCCACAGGCCACCGATTTTGCCCACCCCCAACCGCAGTCATGAAATGGATCCTCTGTTCTGTGCCTCCCTAAAGTCCAACCTCTCAACCTCCTGCCTCATAAATCCAGGACAAGGCTGAAAGAAATGAGGGACAAAGGGCCATAATCAGGGACACATCTTAACAATGGGTGGTGTCCACTCAGAAAGCTAGTAGAATAAGGGGCTTCGTGCAAAATACATTTTCTGAAGAACAAACCTGTAACTCTAATGGTCTGACATTATTTGTACTTGCAATCCCTACTCTTCGGTCATGGAAACACAAATTTTACGAGAGACAGAGGTAAATTCTGAGGCGAAATCAGGGATGTCTCTAAAAAATCAGGGAGGGTAGCGAGCTATGCCCAAAAGTTACAATCCATTCTGAAGAAACTGCTACAGCTGCGGCAGGGGAGTGTGAATTGCAAGGAGTGGAAACATGTCACCACGTGTTGGGTTGTATTCTGGTTCCATCTAGTGGACTATGTAAGCACTGTCACTTGTGTGGTGATTCCAAGTGATGTTACACAGTCATACCAATAGAAAATGCAATTTATTTTTGGTAAGTGGCTTTCACGAGAATTATCTTAATAGGCATAACAAGATCTGCAGTACAGTTAGATAAGAAATCCTAAACCGACTGTAAATAAAGCAGATGAGCTCTGCTATCCTTCACATATGGGAGCTCCTGAGTCCTACTATAACCTCAGTACTTACTCTCAGTAAACAGTGACCACTTAAGTATTATGGCATGACCTGGGGTTTGGTAGCAACTGGTTAATCTAATCCTAGGCTGAAGTCATGAGGGGTGACTAGGGTTTGATTATAAAAGAGCCCCATCCTCTTGGAGTGCCACTGTGCTTTTAATAAGCCAAAACATTTTTATTTATTTTAATGTTTTTCTTCTTTGAATTCTAATTTATTGTGCATGAGGGTTTGTAGTTGTTAACGTGACCCTGCAGAATGCATGTCAGTCAATTACACACTCAAGGTTTGTGATGGCCTCATAAACCAGAAGAGCGAAGCTTGAGATCTTCCAAGAATCAGTCCTCATCATTAATTCCCACATAATGCGGCTAAGCCAGAGGAACTAGGACCCCGCAGGAGTTGTCCCTAGGCCTCATGCTTGGGACAGTGCCAGGACCTGTTCTAGTGCCGCATGAGGTGCTGATTTGGGTCCCAGTGCCATTCACAGTGCTGGGGCAGTTCTTGGTGCCATCTGTGATGCCTGGGATGGTTCCAGAGGTGATACCAATGCTGGTGATGTGCCTGGCTCTGAGGAAAGCACCGGCCCTGGTGAGGGGATGGAGCCCATCACTAAGCCTGCTGCTGAACCCACAATGGGTGCCAGAGATGGCACCAACCAGGGTTCTGGCAGTGGCCTGGTGGACAGTTTCTCTCCAGAATTAAGGTCAGACCAGACATCATCACTGGTGAGGACCAGAGCTGCTCTGTGGGACATGTACAGTTCTGCTCTCCCCACCTGGGAGGGTCTCCCCCAAAGGGCACTGACTGGGTCATATCACTGAAGTTGGTTGGCTCCACTTGGGGAGTTTTGCCAGGTCCAGAGGTCCTATGAACATTCCTGCAGCTCTGGCAGACAGCCTGAAGCCTCAGGCTTAAGAACATAAGAAAAGTGTCGGCAGATGGGGAATGTGTGGTCCATCTAGTCTGCCCAAGCTGGCTACCCCACCAATTATATTTTTTTCCTAAGTTGCTCACATTGCCTGTCCCAAGCGAGTTTGAATTCCCTTACTGTCTTTGAAGCCACCACTTCTGGTAGCAGGCTGCTCCATGAGCCTATCACTCTCTCAGTGAAAAAGTATTTTCTAGAGTTGCATTTATACTTGCCTCCCATGAGACGCAATCTGTGCCCTCTTGCATGTGCCACCCTGTTTTCCTGGAAGAGGTTTTCCTTCTGAGTTGTGTAAATTTCCTTGATGTACTCAAATGTTTCTATCTTGTCCTCCCCCGTTTCTTCTCTGTATGGCTCATGATGCAGCCCCTGTACCACCTTTGTGGCCATTCTCTGCACCGTCTCCAGATGGTCAATGTCCTTTTTTAGGTGCGGCCTCCAGAACTGGGCACAGTACTCGAGGTGTGGCCTCACCAAGAATCTGTAGAGGGGCATGATAATGTCCTGCTTTCTGCTCGTAATACCCCTTCCTATGCATCCGAGGATACCACCTGCCTTCTGCACTGCTTTTTCACGGTACCCAGTTAGAAGAACGCTGCATGAATAGCACTAGTCTACAGGGCACTAGTTCATGTAGCGCTAGCATGGAAAGTGAGAGGGGATATACAGCATTTTCAGGAAGCGCTCCCCTGGTCGCTGTCCGTGGTGCTGGTACACCACAAGGGCACCAGAATCCGGGAGGCTGGGCGAGCTGCTCCAATGATGTGGAGGGCTGGGGCATCGAGCAGCTCAGCCAGCGGTATTGGAGACCAGCGGCCCAATTCCAGAAGCTGTTCTGGCAGATGCAAGGTGTTTGTGCCAAACAGCAAAATCGCAAGTCATACCTTGTGTCCCCCATTGTGGCATTCCCCATTCCAGAATGCAGGCTAAACAAACAGGGAATCCACTGTGTCGAACTGGCACTGCACCACCCTTGTGACTTACAACTGGATACACCAGGTCACAAGGGGGCTTGCGCCACAGTGGGGCCCACAGTTCTGATTCCAAGAGCCCCACCATGGCCATCGCAAAGGGCTCCACCTAGACCTGCTAGAAGGTGGGCTAAGCCTCTTGCGACTGACTGGCACACTGTGATGTGGGCTACTAGTGGGGTCCATGGGCAGGAGAGGTACAGAGGGGCATAGAGAGGTGTGGCAGCCAGAATGTATGGGATCGCTGTGGCACCTGGGTGGGTGCAAATGCCCCCAAATCAATATATCATTGTCATTTGCACCCTGACGGGTGCCGAAGCAATGCCCAACCACCCTGCTGGAACACTGACCCACCCTATGACCTCATCCGCCCCCACATCCCCACTGGGTACCTGTGTCCCCCCACACCATTGCACAGTGATGCTCGTTCCTCACTGCGCCAGCGTAAGTGGTGCCACGGCCTTGCAGCATGTGCTGCTGATGCACCACTGTTCGGGTGCAGTCTCGCATTCGCGGCAATCATGGGGCATTTGGCGCAAGAACCCTGCTTTCTTTCAGAATATGGCACAGGGTTCTTGGTGCACCCATCATTGCCATAGCACTTCAGTTTACATGCAGCACCCACCCCCCTTCTCCCCAGCGCACTCAAACATACCGGGCATGTTCCACTCGAACCCTCAGTCCACCTCTTCCATGTAGGGCCTCCGATTGCAGAGATTCTCCAGTCCATGCTTCCAATCCATCACTCTCCATCAGGCAGATCCACTAGGGGAGAGTCCCATGCGGTTCATCCAGTGGGCCACGTGGTAGGCCCAATCCAGCTAGGCGCGTGTCTCCTGCCTTCCTTGAACCCCATCTCCACAGTTTTAAACGTAGAAACAGTAAACTCACAAAGAATTACCCCACACTTGGCCAGATATATCAGTTCCTCCAAGTACTTGTGGGTAGAGTATTTCAGGTGTGCAGTCTTATAACCTGAGGTTAGATTTAAAGATACAGTGACCCAATAACAAAAGAGGAGGAGTTCCATCATATCTTCACATAATTATATTCCTCCTCCTCCAGCCTCTTCTGGACCACCTCGATTCCTTTTCCCCCTTCAGCCAGCCTTCTTCTAAAGATCTTTCATAAACCTCTCCGCTTTTTCCACCTCCCAGAACGAGAAGGTGGCTCCCTTGTATTTGATCTTCAATATAGCTGGATATACAAGATAGTTTTCTATCTTCAGGCAACGTAGCTGTGCCATTACTGGGTTGAACAACTTCCTCTTTTTAAGCAGGCGTGCCGAGTAATCTTGGGAGAGATGCAGCCTCTGGCCCTCAAACACCAGTGTACCCTGCTCACGATATGCCCTCAAAATTGCATCCTGGTCCTGGAAATAATGAAATTGAATTATTACCTGTCGGAAAGGCTTGCCCGCCGACGGTCTTGGTATCACCACACGGTGGGCCCTAACTTGTAATGGCCATTCTTGGACTGAAGGCCTAGAAGCTTTGGCAGGGTGCTGGCACAGAAATCCAAAATATTTGGCCCCTCATCACCTTCTGGCAATCCTCTCAACCTGAGATTCAAGCGACGCTGATAATTTTCTTGGTAATCGTGTTCCTCTCTGAATTCTACCAATTCCTTCTGCAGTTGCACTACTTGCCCAGGCACCGCCGCCATGTCGTCCTCAAGCCGTGAGACTCAGTCTTCCACCTCAGTCAGTCGGCTCACATGGGAGGTCTGCTGCTCCAATATTTCTTGCAGTTTGATATCTAATTTATCTTCCATTTTAACTAGTCTGGGCTCCAGCACCATCAGGACCTGCGCCATTAATTGCCGCCCTAGTGCACCAACCTCAGCCGGTGAGAGGGAGATCGCTGCTGCACCGTCCCCCGCACCTCCAGCTGGTAACTTTGTACTATTTTTATGAGCTAAGCGCTGACTCTTGCTCGGGTTTGAAGAGAGATATTTGTCCATATTGAGCTCCGCTACCCCTCTAGATTGCAGAGTATGTCCAAGATGAGGTAAATATGTATTAATTTTACTATTTTTTTGTCGTCGGGACACAGACACTGAAAAGCACATCTGTCTCACTCGCTGTTCATGGCCGCCCCGGGTTCTAATCCTGGTGTCTACTCATTTTACACAGATTGGGGCTTTTTTTTTTTACAAGGGGCCGTGGAAACAGTATTCCATGGCCCCAGAAATTTAACTTGCCCCGTGATCCACTCCCCTGGAGTTGGAATCCATAAGTCCGGAGGGTGCGGGGGGGGACAGAGCCCTCCGCTTTGGTTGGTAAGAAAAATTGGCACAGTTACTGCTGCATGCGCCATGCTAATGCTATTGATGTTGGCTCTGTTTAGACCCAGTCCACTTTTTCACATTGTTTTCCTACCTTTAAGTCATTGGTAATGATCACGCCCAGATCCCCGTTCCATATTTGTTTCCTCTAATTGATGCCCTTCTAGTATGTACTTTTTTCCTGGGTTCTGCTTCTCCAGGCGCATACCTTACACTTCTTGGTGTTAAATTTTAACTGTCAATTTCTGAACCATTCTTCCAGTCTCCTTAGGTCAGCTTCTTCATTCCTCCTGGGCCTCTGCCATCCCCTTCCTGAGTTGCCGGGTATCATGGGTCTTCTTGGTCCTCCCTCCTGGTCTCAGCACGGGAGAACAGCTGGTGCTGTACACTAATTCACCATACAGTCTGATCAAATTCAATTCAGACCTGTGACCTAGCACCACTTCTTCCTGAGTCCAGTTTTTCCTCTTCAGCGTTCTCCTGTGAGGATGGGGACTTATCCCTTCATATGTCCACGGATGCCGAGTACTCTGCAAACCAGCGGTTCCTCATGGAGATGCTGAGGGAGCTGAACATGGAATCCTATGTAGGTCGCAATCCTGGTTCTTTGCCACTGAGATTCCTTGGGGATTTCAGCAGTGACAGCTTTATCATCCCTCCTTGGCCTCAGGCCTTCGAGGAGGCTGCTTCAGACCCAAAGGATGTCCAGAGCAGGTACTGCAATCCCACAGGATCTGCAGGAGTCATACATCATCCCACTTTAGGGATTCAGGTGCTGCAGACCCTCACTGGGCCTAAACGCCCTGTGAATGACCAACCTCCCAGGGCTGACTTTGCACAGGTAGGTGCCAGGGGAGAGGAGGGTTTTTACCTTGGCATGCACCATAATGTGCAGTGCTGCACACCAGACCCATCAGGAAGTTTATAACAAGCAAACAAAACAGGAAGAAAAATGAAATACCTTAGCTAGGATTTGAAACCAGGCCACCTGGAATACCATTCTGATTGCACTACCAGCTGCGCCACCAAGCAAACAAAACAGCAAGAAAAATATAAATGCCTTAGTTGGGATTTGAACCCAGGTTGCCTAGAATTCCATTCTGATTGCTCTACCAGCCGCACCACCACCAAGGTGCATCATTTCAGCCAAGGGTTTTGTGCTATTGTAGGGGTACTTTAAGACTATTGAACCTGTATGTACTTTTAATCAGTTCAATCCATGGGTGTTTGTGCTGTAGTAGGGGTGTGTTAAGATTATGAAATTGTAGGTGCTTGTATGTATGCACTTTTAAGCCTGTTTCCCATGAAGTGTACTACATTGCATTTGACTGGCTTTAGGGATGTTTAGTCACTGTTGCTCTGACTTCAGGGGCGTTATTCTGTGGTACAGAGCTTCAGAGAGCGCAAGAGAAACTGTGGTCCTAATCCCAGGAAGCCCTGATCCTGACCTGCAGACACTACTGCCCCTTCCTCCTGCTGTCTTTGTCCTGTTCCCACCCTGACTCCACTCCATTGTACTACTGTTTGACCTTTTAACCCTGTCTCCATTAATTTGCAGTTGTTCCCTTCAGCTGCTCTCAGATGCCACAAGTGCTCCCCCCCTCCCGTTCGGTGGCTGGAGCCTGCCTGCAACTGACCAGCAGGTACTTACAAATGGATGGTGATTTGCTGCTCAGGGTTGCCCGCTGCTGCTACTGCAGCGACTGCCCCAACTGTGGCAGCTGCCCCACCCACCCTGGGGGGGGTCATTTCTTTTATAGGCAAGCTGGGTCAGGTGCCTGTGTCATGTGATTGCTGCAGCTGTTTTCAGTCTCCTCAAACCCCCCTTAGCAGGCTGTGCCACCAAGGGACACTGCACTCTCCTGCCACCCAATCTGAAATAGAATTTGTAGTGCCCTGTCCTCCACTGTCCCTCTGCTTACCCCACCTCTTTCCCCCTTTCTCACGCAAATCTGCCTTCATAGTATATCCCCTCCTCCCTTTCTCTCTTTTGCTCATTTCTCCCCCTCGGGACTTGAACCCAGGCCTGTACTGTCCAGCCCATCTCAGAAGCCGGTAACTCTGTCCACTAGGCCACTTAGCCTGTTACTGTTTTCCACCTGATGCAATCACATAGTACCTTAGCCTCCCCCACACACACTCTTGGTATATCCATTGTTGTAACCCACTGCCACCAGAACCAATCAGTCTACTTCTACACCCCGGGATACTTGAGTGTGGTTGGGTCCTTGCACTACTTGCTTACCTACTAGTCCCCCTAATTTAGCAGTGGTACCTCCCACCACCACTAGGCATGTAAGCCCAGCTGAGCAATCTCATCTCTGGTTTGTACCTGCTGTCCACGTTAAATCAGCCGTAGCTGCTCAGCCTCCCCCCTCCCTGCACGGGGTCAGGGGTGAGCTGTTGGGGCACCCTTCTCCTTCTGGGCCACAGGAGCTCCTGTCTGCCCCTGACCAGACTTGGGCCCCACCAGATCCATGAGGAGTTCCTGCCCTCAGATGGTTCTCCCTCACGCAGAGGGCCGAGTGACGTCTCTCCTCAGGGGGAGTTAACCCCTCCCTGTTTTGGGAAATCTTGGTACTCTGACCCATTAGTGGGAATGAATGGCAAAAACTGATTCTTGGAAGGTATGAAAATTAAGTACTCACCATAACTGCTGATCTTCCAGAATCTCTTCATCATTCTTTCATACACCTGCCCACCATCCCCCGGTCAGGTAAGAGCCAGGGCCTCTGGGCAGCTCACCTTGTTGTGATATGGCACTCTGCAATTCTTCTCGCCACTCCCTCCCAGGAAGCATTTTTCCTGTGCATTATCTAAAGGATGGGATATTTTTTCTATTCTTAAGAAAAACAACAAGCATATGCCGAATGTTTGCTTGCTGGCATTGGCATTGGTAGTGTAGAAGTTACAGAGCTGCATAATAGAAATGGCAGTGAAGTACTGAACTGAAGCCAACCCCACCACCAACCTGCAGAGAGTGACAGCCATTGGGGTGTGCCTTTCGGTCGTCAGGCATAACGGCCATGCCATTTCACCACACCCTACCCTGCAGACACTGACAAGTGTCACGGTGTGCCTTAGGGTCTTTGGCCCTTGCTCGCACCCCATTCCATCATGAAAATACGGTGAGATGGGTGCGGTATAGGAGAATGGGGTGAACTTTGGGGCCGAAGAGTCCAAGGCATACCTCGATGCCTCTCACTGGCTGCAGGATGTGGAATGGTATGAGCATTAAAGGCAAGAGTCCCAAGTCACACCCCTGATGCTTGTCATTCTCTACAGGGTGGGGCGTTATGGTTGGAAACCCTAACACCTCAGGCATTCGTTGGTATTTTCACTCCAAATTTTCAACATGTTTTTTTGTGACCCCCCACCTCATGAACAGTAGCAATATCAGTTTGTTAGCCAAAGCTGCTTATGCACAGCGACTATGGCATTTAGCACCACAGGTGCAAAAACACATTCTGGAACAGGATGTGAAAATGACAGCTAGTACTGTTCATGGGGAGGTGTAAAATGGCAATGTTGCCAATCTACTGATCAAAATATTAAAAAAAACTGGTGAAATCACGGCGAGCATAGAAACTGTGCAACGCACACCAGTAATATAATTAGGTTGGGATTTTTACAGCAGATTGTCAACACAGGCATTTTGGGACCTCCGATCATGAACAGTGTCACTGTGATTTTCTTTATCTGTCCCGAACAATGATTTCCCACAGCGACCACGCATCTCTGCGCTGAAAGTGTGAAAACACATTTCGGCCATGTTGTGAAAAATGACAGCTGTACTGTTCATGAGGAAGTGTGGAAAAATGCCACTGGTGAAAATCTGGACTGAAAATATTACAAAGTCATGAACTTACGAGGGTGCGTGGAAACTGCACAATGCTCACTCGTAACACAGTCATTTTATGGACTTTTGTCACCAAATTTTCAACATAGCCATTTTAAGACTTCTGCTTATGAACAGTGTAACTGTGATTTTCTTAATGTGTCCCATACATTGATTTCGCACACCGACTGCGCGATTGTGCGCTACATGGGTGGAAACACGTTTTGGGCAAGATGTGAAAAATGACAGCTGTACTGCTCATAAGGAAGTGTAATGAAATGGCAGTGTTGAAAATCTGGAGTGAAAATATAGAAAATTCGCAAACTTACGAGCGTGCGTAGGAACTGCGCAACGTGCGCTTGTAAAACAGTCATTTTTATGAATTTTTCCACTAAATTTTCAACATAGACTTTTTGAGAACCCACCTTATGAACAGTGGCAGTGTCGTTTCGTTACTCAGCCCTGAAAGGTGATTTCATGCAGTGACTGCGAAATCACCCTTCGGGCCTGATGAATGTCATGACAGTGAGAGCATTCATGAGAAGGGGTCTCAAAAACCCCATGTTGAAAATTTGGTGCAAAAATTCCCAAAAATGGTTGAGATATGCAGCAAAGTTGAAAAAACCCTATTCATTACATGATACAGCTTACCGGCATTTCCTCAGTTTGCGGTCGGCTTTGAAGAGTGCAGACGTGTTCCCGGTCCACTGAAGATCGTCGCGCGGAGACGGAGGTAGTATGGGGTGAGGGGTGTGAGGAGGCAGGGTGCACAGTGGGTGGGTGCGGGTGGGGCAGAGGGGCAGAGACTGCGAGGGACTTTTTTTCAAGTTTTTTTCTTTTACATGACGACGTGGATGTTTACCACGCTTGGGGTGGGCTCAGCGTGGCACAAGGACGGCTGGTGGGGGCGGGGAGGGAGCCGATGGGGATTGGGCACCCTCGTCGGCAGTAGCATCTGTTGCCATGCTGGGGTGGGCTCTCAGCGTGGCACCCTGCACTAGGGGACAGTGGAGCTGACGGGGATAGGGCACCCCGTCGCACTGATATCTGACGGCGCACGCTGGGTGGGCACCCAGCGTGGCATATGGAACTCTTCTTGGGGGCGCAGCAACGACGGGGCATTGGGCACCCTGTCAGCCACACACTGTGTGAGTGGAAGCGAGCACGCAGTGCGCGTGTGTGTGTGTGTGTGTGTGTGTGTGTAGGGGAGGCGCGCGCGCAGGCAGGCGATATCTTATCGCTGCTCACTGAAGCATAGCTCCCCCTTTCAACTGTACTCCACTGCATTTTAGAGCTGTCATAGACAGCTCCAGCAGGCATTGGAGAACTGCGGCCGCGCCTGCAAACACACTGACTGAATTGGAAGAGGGCTGCCACACCTCCGAAAACTCGGATGATGGCACTATGTTTCTTGCACATGCGTGCAAGAAAACATAAAAATGGGACAAAGGTCCTTGTAGCCCTCTTCCCAACAATAAACAAAAAAAAATTGTATGTATATATATATATATATATATAAAACATTCTTGGGGAGTTAAGTAGTTCTCCCCACTTCCTTAATTGTTCCTCCTCTTCCTTCTAAGGGAGATCTCTTAGGGTATATCCCCAGTGTTGCTGCTCGCAACACTGCTTTCACCTTGTCCATACCTGTTAACTTTGTGCCATGTGGCAGGTAATGGCACTCGGGAAGGGTGCACCTCTCTTTTGGATTTTCCTATATTGCAGGGAGAGGCAGGTGTAAGCGGATTTTGTGTGCTATACACCTCAGCTTGTTGGAGTGCATGTTTTTCATGTTCTTCACAATTCTTACCTTCTTCTTCTTTCACGAATGTTTCATTGAGTGGCAAGGAGATGGTATTTGTGGTCCCTGGACTCTGTCCAGTCACATTTGTTGTCCCATTCCTCTGGGAATTTTAGGGTTTTTTACTCTACTAAATTGATATTTTCTTGTTGGGAGTACTTGTCTTGTTGGGAGTACAAAGGTTGTTTTTAAATTCAAGCTGGCATTCTGCCATCTTAATTACACAGGGCTCTTTTTGAGACACCTATGTATACATCAGAGCTATATGCCAGGGCTGTTGCCCACTTTCTCCTATCTCTACCCTTCCTGTCCAGGTAGCTGATAATGGGCTCTGGCTTCTTAAACCTGCTACCCTTGTGCCACCTAGTAGGCCCAACCCTTAGTGCTTTCCCTAAGTTGGTAGTTGGGTTTTATTTGTTCTTATCTTTATATCCTATATCCTTTTCCTATCCTTTTGTGCTAGAAATCTATAGCCTTCTCTTTTTCTTCCTACTTGTTTCTTCTACTGGCAACAGAACTGAGGAAGGGGGGGGCCAGCGTCAATTACCGATTGGTTCATGTACATGACGTCAGTACGTTGGCATTGTAGGCAGTGCTACCAGCCAACACTGGTCCCCTTCCAGCTGAAAAAGACTTTGCTCTCATGGGGTCCTACTGCCTCCTGCTTAGGCCCACTTGCGGGACTGAGGGGTGAAGATACTCTGAAAGATCAGCAATTATGGCGACCATGTAATTTTCATTTAGGGCTTTCTAGAGTCAGTCTGCTCCACAGAAACACACACTTTAGTGTTAGGGCTGAAAGCACCAGGACGCCCACAAGAACCAGAACTACTGGGGCTGGAGATGCCAGCAAAGGAACTGACATATGGCACCGTGCATGCACATGCAACATACAAAGCAGCACCGACCCCAAACACCTCAGTTCCTTTCTCCCCTGCTGTCATAGTGCACAGCTCGTCATCAGGAACGAAAACTTTGTTCTTTGTCAAAAAGCATTTGCGTCTATTACGAAATGGCTTACCTGCCTCCCATAACACCTGGAAGGGGAAACGCTGCTCAGCTGTACTAGGTGTGAGAGGACTTCCATTGAAGCATGCATAGGCACAGACTTCAGAGGCTGGATTTTTAAAGGATGATGCAGGGCCTGCGTCACATCTTGCATCATCCCCTCGTCTTGCCACCGCTGCACCAAGTCCAAATGCCGCAACTGCACCTGATTTTATAATCTCTGACACAGTTGTGACACACGGACCTTCTTTTTTTTTTTAAGTTGTTTTACCAGGAGTAACACACTAAGCTTGTTTACAGGTGCAACCTGAGAGGACAGGGAAGTTAAGTGACTTGCTCAAGGTCACACAGTATGCAAGTGGGGGCTGTGGGATTTAAACCCAGGTCTCCAGATTTGCAGCTCAGAGCCTTAAACCACTGCGCTATACTGCCTCCCATGGCAGCTTGTGGCTAAGATTGACCACAAGCTACTTTCGGAAGCCCCAGCATTAATGCACGCTTAACTACAAAAAAATGGTCTACTGGGCATCAAAATGATACACAGGATGGAAAATCCCATTTTTTTGCGTTAAGTCTGGTGCACCACAGAAATGTAGACGTTAGTTAGTGGAAAAAGGCCATTAGAAACATAGGCTGTGTTGGCAGAAAAGGACCAGCTGGCCCATCTAGTCTGCAGATCCAAGGAATACAGCACTCGGAGGCAACAAAGGCACATAGTCAAAAAGTTTTCAAATCGAGTGCACGTGCAATTTATTGGAACAGTGCCACGCAGCGAGCCGTAAGCCTTAGCCCCAGTGCTTCGGCTTCACAGCCTTTGTCAGGGGGCATGACAGAAGCTTAAACAGCCCCACATAACATGACATCATACACCAGATATAAAAACTTTACAGCAGTTATAACAAATTCAAATTATAAAGTCACACTATCAAAATTCACGTCATGTAATGAAATAAAATCATGTAATGACCAAGCATTTCATTTGTATTAACTTTTTCATATCCTATCAAAATTCAGATCAATGTCATACTACATAAAGAGATATTATAAAAGCAAAGAAATAGAAGGCAGTACAGGTTAACATGTGATCACCCATCCAGGTAATGTTCTTTGTGTTTCTAAATCAGAGAGAGATCTACATAACAAGAGGTGAAAGGTGAACGAGTGACGGGCAGAGGAATCCTGTAGACAAAGTAGAAAACATGTTCATCAAATAGCATACAGATAGCAATTACTTCACATTCTAAATAAAATAAAAAAAAAACTGGAAGCAAATTAAGGTTTTTATTTCTTTCTGAGGAATGGCTTTAGATCCCATTGATCATTCATGCCATCAGGTTTTACACTTCACAACCCGAAAATCCACTCACTCTCTTTTCTGAGCAGGAGGTTCACTCTATCAGCCCCAAATTTCAGTGCAGGGACCCATTCAATGTCCATGAATTTAAGGCTCCCTGGGTTAGAGGAATGATACTGTGCAAAGTGCAGCCCCACAGGAGTATCTACCTTCATATTAGCGATATTTATAATGTACTCCTGAATTCTTGCTTTTAAGGCTCCTTACAGTGCGTCTAATGTAAAGCAAGTTGCATGGGCATCATAATACGTAAACCACAAATGATGTGTTGTGTTGCACATAATAAATTATCTAGTCTCAAATTTCAGTTCTACATTTCCTGGATGTACAAAGTTCTTCCCTGGTTTTAGTAGCTGCAAATGTTACATCTGTGGCACTTTTTGTGTCTGTTGGTCTTTTTGGTAGCCAATTCAAACTGGAGCTAGTAGTGCTGTTAGTGGATAATCTATTGTGTACAATCCTATCTCTTAGATAGGATACCCTGCTAAACGTGACACGTGGTTTTGTGCCAACAGAAGCGGTCACCTGCTGTTGGCCTAGTAATATTGGCCAGTTGCAAAAAACAATATTGCCTATCTGGCCAGACCAATTATTGAATTCTGTGACAAATGTCACAGGTATCCCCTCAGTTTTATTGGTCTTACCACCAGCGGTATCTTTGGTAAGTTTGCTCCTAGGGATAGACTAAGCCCTTGCTGAAGACTCTTGTAGCAGGTCTTTAGCACAACCTCTCTCCAAAAATCTTAGTTCAAGTTCTTTGTCTTGTTCCAGGAAAGCATCATCATCTGACCAGTTTCTTCGTAAGCACAAGAACTGCCTGTACGGTACAGAATTTTTAAGTGCTGCTGGGTGAGCACTGCCTGGTCTCAAGACTGGATTAGTGGCCATGTTTTTTCTAAAGCATTTTGATTTAATCTTTTCTTTCATAGCTGCAGGTCTGGAAAAGGTGACATCCATGAACTTACTACTTTCTTTACGAGGTGTATAAGTAAAGCATAAGTTTAAGTTATTGTTATTGATCCAATCTATGAAGTTCTCAATTTCCTGGATGTCTCCTTGCCGCACGAAAATAACGTCATCGATAAAGCGATGCCATGTCTTGATTCTGAGCATGAAAATGTTGGTATCTGTACTGGAAATGTACTTCTCCTCCCACATGTCCAGAAAAAGATTAGCGTACGATGGGGCCAGAGACCCCCCATAGCTGTACTGCAGACCTGTAATTAAGGCATGCCCCCAAATTCAAAACTATTGTGGGTTAGAATAATTTCTAATACAGCCAAAATGAAACTGATAGGGATCTTTTTGGATGTCTTTGTAGGTAAGTACCTGAAAACAGGTAGGATTTGTCTAGTGCACTTACCCGGTCAACAGAAACTAAATAAATAAATAAAATATTTACATGTTGCAATACCATCTCAATGCTTAATAGTAGCGTATACAGACTCAACATCGATGCTTAACCAGGTCATGTTATCCTCCCACTTGAAATCTGAAAATTTCTTAAGGACATCTATAGTGTCCTCAATGTATGAATCTAAATTAATAACACACTTTTATAAAATGCAGTCTACGAATTTACCAAGTCTCTCAGTCAGAAAATTAATTCCAGACACTGTCGGATGCCCCGTGGGGCTAAAATATTTTTGTGGACTTGGGAAGGATGTAACAGCTAGGAGTGACTGAAAATTCATTCCAGATAAATTTGTATTCCTTCTTAGAAATTACCCCCAGTTCCACAGCATCCTGCAATAACTGATATAATTCAGTTTTAAACCTACTAAGGGGGTTATTTGATAGTTTTCTGTAGTTTTCCACATTTAACAAAGTTTAAGCAATATTTTTATAGTGGTCCTTCTCAAGTACCACTATATTTATTTTAGTTCTTGTTGACCGGGTAAGTGCACTAGACAAATTCTGCCTATTTTCAGGCACAACCCAGGGGAAGGGGATACAGATGAATGCCAACTGACTTTGAACCAGATTAAGCTGTTAGTGGTATTTTTAGTGAATGGGGAGAATTTTGGCCAGGGGCACCAGAGAAATTTTCCCACTCTTTTTGAGAAGTGTCATGGGATCTTTAACATCCACCTGAACTACCACCAGAACAGGCAGGTGGGACCTCAGTTCAACGTCTCATCCGAAAGATGGCACCTCAGGAGTGCAGCATCCCTCCTCATGCTGCACTACAGTGTCAATACTGGGATTTAACCCAAGTGCCTGGTGTGGGGATAGAACCCACAGGCCCCCCCCAGCAGCTGGTTTCATTATGACATCATCATACACGCATAGTTCAGACAGTGCTTTAGATTCAGCTTTTGTCAGGTTATTACCTTGTGGCAGGGATGCCTGTTTCATCAGTTCGTTAACCTGTTTAATTACTACCTTTTCATATGCAAGAATAGCTGGATTGCACACAGTGGGGACAAAGATGGAGTCTGGTTTGAAAAGCCATTTTCTTTCTTCTGAAATACTTTCACTGGGTAGTATATTAGTGCTAGCGAGGCCATAATCAGCTCCACAATCCATAGATTGAAGCACGTGTTCCAAATCCTGTTGATCAACATCATCCAGAATGTTCACATCCTGATAGTCAGCACCCATGGCAGTACCACTGTTCGAATCCCTCCTGGGATTGGCTGTGGAGATGTTTTCAATCTCATTTAGAAGGATATCAATGTCTTCTTATGGAAATGAAAATTCTTCAGTAAATCCCTTTGTGCTGGTCGGTGTCCAATTTTTCTTGTAGTACAACTTACGTTTTATTTTTCTAAAGAGCTTTTAGGTGGATAGGGAGGGCTGGAGCCCCCTATGGACAATAGGTCCCGGGGTGAGATAGGGAAACATGGGCAGACTGGATGGACTATTGGTCTGTTTCTGCCATCACTGTCTATGTTTCTATATTTCCAGATATGAAAAGCAAGACTGGTCCCAAATTGAGTTATAATGGGTGTTGTTTTTCCTTTTTTTCACTAGAGTGCACACTTGCATTTGTAAAGAATGTTTCTGTGACGCGTCCTGTGTAAGTCGACAACTCAAAAATATCCTATGAATCTCTTGGTCCAATAAAAGGTATCAAACCAAATCACCCACTTTGTTCATCCTACACAGTAACATAGTAATTTAAGGTCGGAATCCCCCGAGTCCTTCCTTGTCAGACATGCTGTGCTCCTCCCCTTCTGTGCATTTTGCTCTCAATCTAGTGCTTTCCTGAACCAATTTGTTACATTTTGCAGTCAGACTGTACTTATATTTTTATTGTACCTTAATTGCTGTTTCTTGTATTACTATTATACTGTACTGTTTCTGTGTATTCCTGTTAACTTATTCCTATGTATTATCTTCTTTTGTAATTTGTCTGTCTGCACTGCCCTATTGTAACCTGAAAATAGGCTAATTGTCTAATGTGCTTATCTGGTCAATAAAAACTAAATAAAGAAGTAACCTTGATGCCTACGTACTGAATGGCAGTGGACCACATGTCCTGCCTGTGGACTGACACTACTGTCCACCTCGGACACACTTAACTCCCCACCCCCACTGTGTGATGTGCCAGTCGCCTATCAACCACTGATGGACTAAGTAAGCTTTAAAGCATGCTGGCTTGACCCTGGGCACACAGTGATTATTAAAACCCGACTGTTTGGATACAGTACACGCAACATGACCCCAATGCAGTAGCGGGCTGGAAGTGCGTCAGATTTGATGGCATAACAATACCGGTTCGGGAACTTGCATAACTCTCCTGATTGTTTTCCTGTGTAAACTGCACCACCCACTGGTGATGACTGTTTTTACTTCTCAACCTGTACACACTGTATAGTACATTTCTTTTCTGTTTGCTGCTTGTTGCGGCCCCGGGTCATGCTCAGAAACAGTCCTCTGGATCACTGCACGTACCCAGTTATCAAAGACTAAAATAGAATAAACTGTGGCTGCTACTGCTAGACCAGCTCCACATGCCCACTTCACCCTGGCCTATTTTGGGCCGAATGAGTGCTGGATGTACGAGTTCAACAGCCCCTCCAGTTGTTCTATGGTGTGAGTGGCACTCGCTGTTATTATACACTACTAGGCATGGAATGGGCATTTACTACTGTACAATAGTTAGGCCATGACATCATCACTTATGTGCTTTGAGGGTGACACCATGGCCTCAGTGTTCGGTTCATGGAGGTGCCCAGGGGTGGGCAGGCTGTAGCAGGATGACATCCCCCCCACCTGCTTGACTGGACACCAGCACCCCCCCACCTCAGCATCACCCCAGATGGGGAGGAGTACCATGACCCCTACATCAGGCTGTGAATCATCGTAGGGTTCCAAGTAAGTAGAAATCCACAGACAGCTATATTGCTGTTGATTATGAGCAATGTGTTATGCACACAAGACAGCATGGAATGGCACATAGCTTATTTTAGTGTATAGCACAGCACTGTGCTGTATAGAACTCCATCCCTTTCAAAATGCTGTTGTACCACAGTTCAAAGGTCATGGAATGTGACTGTACCCTTCTGTGGTACAACAGCATTCTAAAACCTCTAGAGACTGCACAGGTCAGTTTAGTTTTGAAAGCAAAAGAACCACCGCATGCACATTTCACATAATACTATACACTATAAAAAATAGGATGAGCAAGGTTATATAATCAGTGTGTTCTGCCACTGAGAGTCTGATTTCTATGGACCTCGAGTCATTTTGAGGTCAGAAGAAATTGAACCCCTCTGTGGCAGAACACACTGGTTGTGCATTGTTGCCCATCCAGTATTGTCTATATTATATATAGTTACTGTATCATTTTGAGTCTTACAGCATGACTACAGTGGGAAGTGGGACTGGACCCTCACCATGGAAGACGTGAAAAAGAAGGGACCACTTGAATTATTTTCAAACTACATACTCTGCACATGCCCCTTTTCCTATTTCTGTGCATGCCCCACTGAGCATATCATAAGTAAACTGATGTTTTGGACAGTGTACAGCCTGCTAGTCCGTTTTATGTTCTTCATACACTATGCAGTTCTATGGCCTGCTGATGTCTGTCCATGTGTAGTGTTCCCATGGAGTGTCTGTGCAGCTATGCAGGGTTGCTTGTGTGGGGTGCATCCTTCAGTGCCGCTGCCCCTTGCACTGTTACTGGACCACATGTTAGCTGTGCTGGTGCATAGGTACCCAGTGTGCCATGCCATGTGTCTATTGCTGGTGCTGCACATCTGAGGGGGAGGTCAGGAAGGTCAACCTGACAAATAATACATACAGTACGAGTTCTGCTGCAACACATTTGTGCCTACTGCCAATGCTGTCCAGTCATCCTCTTCATCACTGGATTGCTCCCTGCATGTTTTTTTCACAGTGCCCTAATGGACTGGGGTCCAGGATGACATCATCACAGACTCCAGCGGTGCCCAATATGCCCCGCAATGGGGGAGGGTAGGATGTTTACATGTCAATTGTTGAACCACTATTACTGCAGTGCTGTTGGGGTGGGGCATGTAACAGACCAGGTAGCTTGCGTGTCCTCCCATACCAGCAGCATGTGTGACACTCCCCCCTTTATAGCACTGGCCCCGAACAGCTTCTGGTGGTGCAGCCCCACTACCATGCCACGGCATGACTTCACCTGGGGTTGCATCAGTGTATGCACAGACAGCACCACCACCCACAGCCACCTGTCCTTCAGTTCCTGCTGGGATGGCATATGGCAGGCACATAGTCTGCCAGTGCATACCTAACAGGCACTCCCTAGATGTAATCAGTGCATTCAGGGTTTTAAATAATTGATTAGCAGTTTTTTTCTTGGGATAATGCTAACTGTACAGAAAGTATTTATATAGGTTTTCTAGAAGTGTTATGTTTGTTAAACACAGTGAAGCAAGTGCTATGCATTTTCACAATGTTTGAGCACTTTTATGAGCAAAACGCTAATCAATTTTTGGAGTTAAATAAATCCCTGGCATTGCTGCACATGGGGCACTCCACCTTCATATATGGTTGGGTTAAGGGGCATTCTGTACACTTGTTATTATTTCTGTGGTTTTAGTCTTTGCTCATGATGCATAACTCTGCACCACCTTGTACAACTGACGGTCTGACCCACTGTAGTTATGAACATGGTGGGTTACATATGTCTTTTGCAGTTTGCAGGTATGGCCACCATTTCTGAAGCTTTTTCTTTTCTTTTTTTTTTGTATTATGTATTTATGCTCACCAGCCCCCCAGTCGGCCACTCCTTCAGGCCACCTAGGACCACCCCAGACCTGCCAAGCACTCCCGTTACCATCTTGCCATCCTTCTGTTCATGGCCCTGGTTTGCCCAATGTATACCTTCATGGGGGGGGGTACCCCCCAAGGATGGGACCTAGGGAGGGGAGTGTTGCCCGCAGGCATTGCAAATTCAGCAGGTCTCATGAGGAGATTGGCACAGGCATTCCCGGGCTGTGTGGTAGGCAGGGGGACTGGCTGCTGTCTTCTGGCTGGCTGAGTAGGCATTTTCTGTTTTCTTCTCCTGCGACCCAACCCCTCTCAAGATGGCTGCACCATGGTGCATGGTCACCCATGCTGTGAGGTATGCCACTGCAACTGGCCACCAGGAGCTGCTCAAGGGTGATGCAGGCTCTGACCCACCCACCTGGGGAGGAGAGCATCCCAGGGACACTGTGGGCCCTCCCCACAGGCCTCCACTCCTGTCGTCCCAGGCTTGGACACGAACCCAGGTCGCCAGCGTACCAGGCAATCCCCTATCATCCAGCGCCACAGAGCCAGCCTGAAACTTTTTCATGTACTACGCACATCTTTGTGAATGGGCCTGTAGATATGTTCTAAACTGTTTTCCTCCTACATTTTAAAAGTCAAAACATAAAAAGCCAGCGCTCAATCCGAACAAGCCACAACTACAACAATGCAACTGCAAACAAGGTTTCCCCATCGGAAAAACTGCACTCTGAAAAAGTGAAGGTTGGAATAGTGTCATATAGTATGCCAGAAGAGTTTATTGGTGGCAAGACAGAACAAACACAAGATTCCCCAGTGCTTCAGATCAACAGATCCTTGGAAGGATCTGTTGATCCAAAGCACTGGGAATCTTATGTTTGTTCTCTCTTGGCACCAATAAACTCTTTTGGCATACTATTTGACACCGTTCCAGCCTTCACTTTTTTCTGAGTGCAACTTTTTCCTATCGACAAACCTTATTTGCAGTTACGTTTTAACAATGCAAGCTGAATATTCTTCACAGCACTTAGTATGTAAAGTACTTTGCTGGAAAGTATTCATTAGAGAGTAAAATATACATAGCTCCCTAAGTACTGCCTAACTGAATTACAAAGCGTAATGTGCAATGGTGCATTTTTATCATTAGCTGCCTCTTTGGCTAAAGTGCTGTATCCTATTTAAATTATTAAATAAATGGAGTACAAGATAATGGATATTGCATGGTACCACTTGCCCACTGGAGTAGGTTCATGGCTCGGTCAGAAACACAGCCATTAAGGAAATAAAAAGCCATCTGGTTGATACTAATAAACAACATACAAGACTGGAAATAATACATTCCGTAACCATAAGCACAACATGATATAGCTTCAAAACTATGTCTGCAACCCTAACAAAAGACCAGGCAGCTATTCCTGGCCCCCTTCAATCCTATCAGAATCTAGTTGTTTCTGATATCAGTACCTGATGCAGAAGCTGGCCCGGTGGTTCAACAGGCTGAGGCACTGAGTGCCACACCGCCTACCACGCTGGTGACCCAGGTTCAGGAACAGACCTGGGTTGCTCAGTGGCTGGGCGGGGAAGGAAGACTGCACGTCCCTATGACAGGTCTCCTCCCTTGTGGGGGAGGTATACATGTCCCACTCAGCGGCTGCCACCTGGAGGAATCTGGGTGGCAGCACAGCACGGGACACAAAGGAAGGGATCCCAGCAGTTTGACGGGGAAGGAATTTCTCCGGATGTGGATCTTGGACAATGCATCAATGCGCATGCAGTGGGCTCGAGGACCAAATGGTGGGGAAAAACCCTGACCGTGGCTGGATGACGGCCCATTTCCCCACAGGCACAATGCCAGTGGCAGTGCACCTCTATGTCCTGTGGCAGAGGACAACGGAGCACAAGGTAAGTCCCAAGGAAGCTGGGTGATGCAGTTGGGAGGACCTGTCTGGATGGGGGCAGGTCGAGAGATAAGAAGAGAAAGTACCAATTTAAAAAAAACACCTCATGTAGTATCTTCTGATGCCTTCCACTTTCCATTCTCTCTGCGTTTTACCATCCAGAGACCAGCCCTTATGGAAACAACCTACCATCTGAAGCCGGTGCAGAGGTAGTGCTACTGTCTGCTACACCAGCGACTGGGATCCGGAACAAGCCTGGGTCATCGAGAGCCGGGGGGGGGGGAGGAGGTCTGAGCATCTCATAGGATGTCCTCCTCCTCAGTGGGGGGAGGGGGCTGTCACATCGCCCCATTACCGCTGCCTGCGGATCCATGGGCGGTGCTGCAGGACTCATGGTGTGGGGGAGGGGAGGATGCCATTAGGCACTTGGCTGAGACGTGTGCCAGCATGTCTACAGCCTGGACTTATGTCCTTCGTGCTGGCGTCCTCAGGGGCGGGTTTTGGGGAAATGAGCAAGCTGCAAAAAAAATTAAAAACACGTACTGTATGTAAAAGCCCTCATGATCCCCGACAGCTGGAGGGGGGATGGAGCACGAATGGTCAGTATACCTGCCACTGAGCCCCACCAGCACAGAGAGAGAGAGAGATGAATAATGTTAAAAAACACTACCCTCTGGAATTATTAACCCTTTGTATTTTCATCAGTCAACTAATGCAATGACTTTCCCTAACTTTCTAAAAACTTACCGGTTTACCCTTTTTTAAACTTACATAATTCTGTACATTTTGTTTTATTGTATGCTACTAATTAGATTTTATTGCTGTATAATGTATTTTTGTTTGTTTCCTCTTGTATTTCTTTTTTTCTTGGTTGTGTAGTATTCTTACACTTTAAGTGTGCATAATAAAGAAACAAATAAATACCTGACTCCCAGTTCAGTTTTTATGTGCTTAATGACCCTGCAATGTACCTTGCATTAAAAAGCTACACAAAGGCAAATCCCTCATCTGCATTTTAATTAAAAACCTTATTAACAGGAAGTATTAGATGCGAGAGTATATAATAAGAAGGCTTCACTGAAGACGGACTTTGTCTGTTACCATCCCCAAAGGTCTGGCATTAAACTCATTCAAAATGCTGTGAATGTAAAACAAAAGTGGTGAAAGGTCACTAAGATTTGTCTCTGTGGGCCTTTGGACTTCACCGAATGTTGTCTTTACAGAACCAGCTTTAAAAACTGCCTTATTGAATAGTGCAGTAGAACGCCAGCGAGTTCCAAACTGTCCGCCATTCACTGCAAAAATGGTTTTAATGGATTGTGGTGTGCCTGTAAGAAGGTCAAAGGTACTTTGCACAAATTCTGTTTTGTTTTTTTTTTTTTTACTAAAGTTCTTTACTGGAATAACTCATCTGTTACAGTACTGACTACTATACATTTAAAAGGCTATGCCTGCAGTTCAATGGGCAGGAGCCACCAGCCACAGCCTCTTTCATGAACTATTTAAGCTAGCTTCCTCCAGCCTCATTTGTAAGCACTGTTTCTCTGCTGCAGACAGAGGCTCTGCAGGGGCTGCCACCCTCCCCCTTTTTCTCCCTGTGTCTGCTGCCACTTTTCCTTTGTGTTTTTGGGCTTCAGTTCACTTTGTGCCTTCAGCGGCTTTCTAGGTTAATACTCTGTCTTTCTGCCTTTCCTGGCTATAGCCTGTGCTTCCTTCTTTTCTTCTGGTTAGCCACTCCTGCGGCAATCATATCCTCATATAACTCCTGTGTTTCCATGTATTTCTCGGTGTGCTTACTAGTTTCTACAGCATATCCTACCTATGTCATTCTATTGTTTTTGGCTTGTGCTATCTGTCTTTTCTATCTGCTGTCCATACCAAGCCACTTGCAAACTTCCTCTTGGTTCCACTGCATTCCTCCTAAATTGACGGTGCCAGAGCAAACGTAATTTCTACAAAAAGAAAAGGTAATAACTGTGTGTTGGAACGGTGCAGCTGAAAGACTAGAGCAAAAATCAGGAGACATGTTAGTAAGGGTAAGCTGCCCTGCAGTCAATCTTCTGGTGCTGAGTTTTCTGTGTTGCTGCACCTGCACCTGCAACAGAGAGCAGCTTTGTCTGGGGAGCCACCCAGCCTGCACTACTGCTTGGGTCTGGTTGTTGCAGCACTTTAGGGACTAGATGCCAGGATATGGTCCGGCTCCACAGGCTGCAGTTGCCCTGCAAATTCAGACAGAGATCACCTGCTACATGCAGAGAAGAGAGGCATGACTAAGGCTGCGAAGAATGATTTCACATGTCATCCCAGAGGTCTGCACCGAGAGAAAGCCAAACCAGCCAGCGAACTAACTTGCTGCTGCTACTGCTGTAGCACCACTACAACCTGTGCACCAGGGAAGATCCCAGTGGACTAGGGTTCCATTTAGTTAAACTGAGAAACCATTTAATGGGCCGGGCCATCTTGCTTGGAATACAACAATCCAGCTGGGGATTGATTTGGGTTTGTTGTAAACAGTGTTTACATCTTTAAAGCAGCAGTATTTGTCATTATACAATGGCAAGAAAGAATCCTGGCTCCTGATTGATCAGTTGGCCATCACAGCAGGGATGTTATCCTGGCATAACCTCCCTGCTGATATCATTGAGGACCTTGAGCACTGCCTGCATCTTTTCTTAAAAAAATATTTTAAAGGACTAAATAAAATTCTTTAAAATTATTTTTTTCTGTATAAAACAACGAGCCATTGTATAATAGTAATAATGCCCTCCAGGGTGGGTGTTATGCTGGGATAACATCCCTTCTCGGGTGTTGGACGCCCTCGACCAGCGGCCTCGGGCCCAACCACTCAAGGTGGGATGTTACCCCAGCATAACACCCACCCTGGCGGGCATTATTCCTTTAATAACCACATCAGGGTTTCTTGGCAATAATGTTCATCTGGCAAAAATATCTAGATACACATTTGTTATATTTTTGTTTTCATGCCTGAATCATGATATGGGATTTTTAACTTTTTAAAACTTCCCATTCCCGTGCTATGCCAGCCAAGAAAAAAATTAAATATCCTGGTACAGCATTGTGCTGTTTACAGTCAGAAACATGTGGCAGCACCATCCTAATACATCTACAGTACGAGTCTATCACGAACCTTCAACAGGTAACCTCAGCGGAAGAGATTTTTTTAAAATTGTGAGTGGCTGCCATCTTTAACTACGTGACTTATTCATTACATAATTAGCTGCAAAAGCTATTTTAGCAATATCTGAGAAAACTAAAAATACACCGAGGATGATCTTAGATGTCAGAAATACATTTTTGCTAAAATATGATGAAATTGTTTTGCTGACTAATAACTAAATACCGCTGCTATAAGTGTAGCGCTGCAAAATTCAGAGCAACAACAGAAAATGGGCCCGCACCAATCCTATGGCTGGGTTCCCAGTAACGCTCATATTAAGGGAGTTCCCTAAAACGAGGAGGATTGCATATTACTAGTATCAGTGAGACATGGGTCGTGGCCAGCAGTTCTGCTGAGCAGAAATATAGCGCATATACTGCGCGGGGGTGGGCCACCTAAAACACTAAAAAGGCCACTCTGCAGACCTACGGTGTGTTTAGCTATCTGCAATACATGGTGAACAACAGTAACAACCTGTGCAATCAACAAGATACGAGGCAGAAAGCAAAAACTCAGTTTGAGACTAATCTTCTGTGCAAAAAACCAAAATCAATTCACAAAAGGTAAAAAAAAAAATACAGCAACACACACAAAGGAGAAGATGGAGCTAGTGCAGGACAAAACTCAATGTTTTGCAAAACAGTGCTTCGACATGACTAATAAGATCCTGTTCCAGTTTATTTCATATGCTTCAAAAATATTTCAACATCCAAATCTTCGCCACCACATTTAGAGGGCCCGATTCTCATACCTGCCCCACATGATGCAAGGGGCTTGCATCACAAGGACTGGTGCATGGTGCAGCTTGCGCCAAAAGGTGCACCGGGAGCTATTCTCAAATGCAGGCTGCATGCGCCAAGGGGTTCTTGCGCCGTCTTTACGGCACAAAAAAGGGTGCTGCATGGCGCAAGGCAGGGCAACGCCCCCACATCCCCTAATCTGGTATTCTGGTACCTGGCCGGTGCTGACAAATTTAAACACCCGTTAGACCACCCTGGTCTAAGGGTCCACGTGCCATGCATGGGTGCTCGAGTTCTAACTCCTAGGGGTGGTAAACACACATATACCAAACATCGATGTGAGTTTATATGTTGCAACAGCACAAATATATTAAAACTGACTGCCAGGATGACATATTAACAGTATGTACCGATGTGTCGGACACTGCATGTTAGGTACAAATAGGAAATGTGCAAAGCATTTGTACATACTGTCCACTTGTTGTCATGACGATTGGTTATAATATAGTTGTGCTGTTCCAACTCACATCATCACATACTCCTCTTGGTGTTATGCATACCCCTGCAGTATGTTCGCCACTTTAGATTGCCGCACAGCCACCCCACAGCTTGTGGCAAATCACTCAGGTGCACCGTCTGTTCGGCGCACGGCCACAGTTGCTGCAAGCTGCGGGACTTTGACGCCGGGACTCTACCCGCTAGAGCATTGGGTGCAGGGTCCAAGGCGCACTGGCAATGGGCGCAAGACACCGTTGGTGCCGCTTGCACTGAGTTTTGAGAATCGAGCCCAAAATTCCCAATTTTTTCACGCAAGTAATTTGAGCTTTTTCAAGGGTGAGGTCCTGTTAATACTAAATTTATAACTTTATATCAATGTTTCACTGTAACTACATCATAATATAAGGACTTAATCTTGCATTTGATATGTTTAACATTTGTTGCACACACTCATCAAAGAACTGCAAGTAGGACCACAAGATGATGTGACAGTGTGATGTGGACATTCTCCACGCGACCCAGTATTTCAGTGAAGTCCTTTACGTAAGATGAGAAACCATGCACTAAAGGTTTTCTATAGCTATCCACATATTATGAAACAGACCATTTCATATTTTTGCACAGCAGATTAGCCTCAAGCTGAGTTTCTGCTTTCTGCCTGGCGTCCTGTGAGTGCCAGGCTTGTTACAATTGTTTACTACTTAAAGTACCACGAGGGGTCTGCATACTGTGTTGCGTTATTATTTGGCTGTACATAGACAGGGACTGGAAGCAGAGCCGGAAAATGTTGCTATGACATATTTTGTCTGCTCCTGTGAGGGCAACTAAAGCTCAGCCATCACTACACTGTTACCTCATCCTGAATAACCATTGCTTCCCTTAGGATCTGTTCCCGCACCCCAATAAAGCCCTTGTTATTCATTTATATTTATAGTCTGTGAGCATATAATTAACAAAGTATAGGAACTGCATTTGTGAAGAATTGCTGTATTGTACTGGTTTGTGGCTGCGGTGATCCCGTGGGGAGGTACTACATTCCTGGAGGTTGTTCCATACTTAGACCAGGTCCACTTTAATTTCTCTTTGGGTAGAGGCACCACACTAAACATTTTCTATCTTGGACAAGAACCCCCCCAACTCACCAACCAGGAGTTTAATGACACAGGCCCCTCAACCTTGGTTGAGTCAACAAGGCAGGGATAATAACTGCAACATCTTGGCGACCTGGTTACATACTACATAACTACTTAGGTTAGGAAATATGATTCAAAATGCCCTTTGGTGACTTCAGAAGAAATGGTAAAACTGATTTAAGGTTTGACTGTGGACTGCTCCGACTGCCCTGCAGCAGTGCATCTCGCTGTTGCACAGGCAACCTGGGTTCCGGAGCAGAGCTGGGTCACGGTGTCAGGAGATGGGCCCAGTTGAGGTAGCTACCACTTGGCAGTGCACCTCTGCCTGGGAGGGGGGGATGGAAGGTTCCAGTACCTCGGTGACCAATACGGCTGGGCCAGGTAGCTTGCCTCTCACTGTCAAGATGCAGTGATAATGAAGCTGACAGATGCACCGCCCACATCACTGGGGTGGAGGGTTGAGTGGGGAGAAAGACAGGGTAGAAAACACTCCTGACTGTCTCCATAAAGGCTCCCAGAGCCTGAATAGGGCACATTCCCTGATTACAGATGGGAGGGGGGATGGAGAAAGTGCTGGAATCCTTGGAGCAGAGAGTAGGAAGAGAAAGGCAAGGGAAGATTACTGAGGAAAGGTAGGTAGGTAAAAGAAGGTAAGGGCACCATCAAAACAGATATCAGATCCTCAAGGTGCTATCCTGGGAACGCACAGAGTAAACATTGGCAAAAGCAGGATCCCACTGAAAACAATATAGCATATGAGCTGTGCTATTCTCTGTAAATACAGTACAATGACATGCTAAAGCAGGACCCCACTGTAAATGAGAAACTGCATGTCACATGGGTTATCCTGGGTAAATATACTGCAAAACTGTGTAAAAACAGGACCCTACAACAGAACTGCACTGGAAAGGAGTTATAGTATATGGGTGCTGTTCATTGTGCACGGATTTCAGCAACTGCTCAAAGGTCAAAAAAGTTGTTGTACTAGCATTCTGACGTCACTTCAATAGTACAACTTTTTAGCCCTGACCTGCCACCTGATTGGCTCAGACGACGTGGCTGTACAGAGAAAATTAATAACAAACACGGCGGCACAATTTAGCGAGCAGCAGAGCCACCAACTTTGATGTCGGGACATGGAGAGCCGCACATGGCTCCAGTTCGAAAAAAATCACTTTTTTTTTTCAAATTTTAAAAATAAAGGACGAGGCCACAGGTGAGAAGCCAGACCGAGCAGGAGAGGCACCTGCAGGATCGGGAGCAGCACCTACAGGAAGTAACTACATAAATAATATAAAAGAACTAAAAAGAAAGGAAAAACAACATACTATATTAAATAGTGGCTGGGCGACCATCCACAACTAAGGCTGCATTTACATCTTGGGCGGTTGACATCAGCGAGACCTCTCGAGGTTCGCTCTCGAGGTCTCTATGATGTCATCAGCACCCTCAATGGAAACACAGTCATGCTGTGGATGGTCGCCCATCCACTATTCTATATGTTGCATCTTTTTATTTAACAAATCGGAAAGACCTTTGAGCCAAGGGCTCTTTCGTAGAGGTTCAATGTCAAGTCACAAGAATAACAAATTACAGTGGTTTCAGTAAGTAGTACAACATGAGGAAAGTAATTATATAAATAAAAGAATAATATAGCAAGATAAATATTGTGTCAAGTGCAGCCAGTGGCCTTGTCTGAAGAGGGGTGGAAGAGATTACAAAGAGAGAAGGATAGGGGGTGAATGGGGGTGGAAGGAGCAAAATAAAAGCAAGGAATGAGCTGCCAAAATGTAGCTTATGTAGGAAAAGACCGGGGGTTAGAGGAGAGAAACACAGGGAAGGGGGGGAGGGAGGTAGAGGCAAGGGGATGAGGTAGGATGAAAAGTGGGCAGGGATGGGAAAGGGATGAAGGAAGGAAGTGCTATGAGGTGGAATAGTGCAGCAACAGGGTAGGGCTATACAGGAGCCGAACTGTAAAGAGGGAGGTCAGTGGCGGAGCCAGGTTTGGGAGCTGGGGGGGGGGGGGGCATTCAATCATGGGCTCCACAATGGGCACTAAACAGTGAATAACACACCTCTCAACCTCCTGCCTTGTAAATCAGGGACAAGGCTTAAAAAAATCAGGGGCAAAGGACAAAAATTAGGGCACATCTTCAAAATTAGAGCTATCTACCCAGAAAGCTGGTAGAATATGGGGCTTAGTGCTAAAAGCATTTTCTAAAGAAGAACAAGTCTGTAAGTTTAATGCTTGACATTGTTTTGTGCTTACAGTCCCTACTGTTAGCCACAAAAACACAAATTTTAGGAGGGACACAGTAAAATTTTGAGGCAAAATCAGGGACACTTGAGAGGTATGGTGAATAAAGATGGTGGCAGGGTGCCACTACTCACACTGGGGCAGCCAGGAGGGGCGACCTCCCACCCACTAGCTCCGCCACTGAGGAAGATCCCAGTACAGAACGAGCTGTCGTAGAGAAAAAATATCACAAAGGCAGTCCACGATAAATAAATAATGCATCTCACTGCTACTCTCCAGGATAAATGCAATATAAAACTGTAAAATCAGGATCCCATTTCAATTACATCTCATCTGGTCTATCTTGGGTTAGGGTAAATATATAGTAAAAATGACTGACACGTGCTTGTAAATCTTTTGTCCCTTATTGCTGCTGTCAGCAGGATGGCATGCAACCAACTGCTGCGTGCCTCCTGTCTCCAGCTTGAAGCACGCGCCGAACTTCTGCCTTCCCCCTTTCTCGAAGTGACCACGCTCACGATGCGTGCCGACTGCATTCGGGCTCTGGTCGGAAATCCCGCCCACTGGACATCCGATTGGCTGAGCGTGGGAAGCGAGCCCAGGTGCCGAAAGTTCCAGTCTGCGCAAGGACCCGACATGTCTGAGAGCCGACGAGTTATCGCGGTCTTTGGGGCCACAGGTAACCAACTGCAGCAGTGTCTGTTCGGGCGGGCTGCTGCTAAACGTTAGTTGGGAGGTTGTGAGACAGATGTCACGGAGAGATGAGGCCAAAGCTGTGTTTAGCTGCGCATTTGTGGGGCCTGCAGTTTGATTAAAAGTTTCCATTATCCAACATTCTCGTAGCTTACGTGTATATCTTTTTGGCTTTTCATGCATTTTGGTTCAGTCACCTGTGATGTATATCTCTTCATTTAACGGTAGTAGCAGCGCCAGTTGGGCTGGGTGCTGACAGTGTACAGTAAATTATATTTTTAAACGTTTGTTTGCAGTGTTACTTTACTGTGCGGTAATGACTGACTATTCGCCTGGCAGCCAGTGGACTTGTAAGGTATTTAAACTGGGGCTACAAATCGTGGCCGGTGATTGGACAAAACCTGCTCAGCTGTACAGAAATAGCAGGCCCAATTGTCTCCTAGAGGGACTTGGTAAATACTGGTCAGACCAGACCGTTTTCAAAAGCCAAGTGAACAGTTTTACTTTCCATTTTTATCCGGCAGTCGTAATCAGTAAAAAAAAAATATATATATATATATATTTCTTGCCTTGAAGTGAAACTAACTTGGCTCTAAGGCATATTCAGCCACGTGGCTAAGGCTGGAAGTAGGTAGGGCACCAGAGCAACTGGATGAGGGTAGATGCACCCCGTGAATTGTGGACTCCATCCCAGCATAGCAGTTTGTCCTCCGAGAAGCTTCGATTCAGATGGCAGGGTGATGCCTGCTACCAAATGGGGGACCGGGACGGTGCAGCCAAGTACAGTGATGCCGGTACTAGGACATGGGGACAGGGTTCCTCTAGGTATGGTGATACATATAGTACGAGATGGGGACAGGGTCCTACCTGTCTCTCTTTTTTTTTTTTTTTGGTAACTAACAAGTCCCTCCACATCTACTTATTTCAAAAGTTTCACCAGGAAAAACATACTGAGCTGATAACAGCTCATTGCCAGATGTGTCTTGGGGAGGAGAATAATTTATTTATTTAGAATTCAGATTAACACCTTTGAGCCAAGGCTCTTTCACAAAGGTTCCACGTCAAGAAAAACAACATTGGCATATGTTTAACAAGGGTTACATAACATATACATAATAGCTAGGCTTGATACAAAGAGATACTATAAGTAACTTTGAGGTGTGGCGTTCACATGCATAACAATCGTAAGCAATAAAAAGACTAAGTAACAAACACTAACTTCCAATCAGATAAGCAGTTTATACAATATTTGTGTAATTTATCTAAGGATTAGGAGGGTAGCAGGGAGGTACAAATAAAGTGCAATAAGAAGGCAGAGCTAATCCTTAGCTTTCGAGAGAACGGATTCAAGGTGTTTGGGTAGCAGGGGATAGAAGGTTGGTCAAGAGGAGATGGGGAAGGTGGGGTAGCAGGTGGAGAGTAGAGGAATAGGGACATCTGATAGGCACAATTGCAGGTGTGGGTAGAGAAGTCATTGAGTAGAGAGGAAAGTGGATGTTTAGGGGAAGTGAATTCCATAGTTTGTGGAAACGGTAAGAGAAAGAAGCCTGTACAGAAGGGAGCAATAGATAGAGTTACAAAGGGTGTAAAAGGGTGGAGAGGAGGGAGTCTAGCCAGTATGTAAAAAGAAAGGAGGCACAGTGAGCGAAGTGTTGGGCCTCAAGGTGGGGGGAGAGAAGGAGGAATAGAGGGAGTAATGTTGGGTGCAGGGCAGGCAGTCCAAAGCAAAAGTGGCAGAAGGAGTGAAAGAGGGGGTCCCATCTGGCTAGGGTAGTTTTAGGGGCAGCACTGTAGACAATGTCACCAAAGTCGAAGATGGGTAGAATCATTTTCTGGACAGTAGATCGGCAAGCAGGACGAGGGATGCAGGCTCTATTCCTGTGTAACCCCCGGGCCACTTATAACAAGTTAGCACACCCCCCATTAAATCTGGACACTGGTACCCACATATTGGCATACCATTTACTTTTCAAAGGTTGGTACCACCCTTGGCATTAGGATGTGTATCTGGCTCATTTCTAGAGGAAGAAGGGTGGGGGTGCAAGAACAAAACACATGAACCTTGTGTAAAATTACAACCCAGGTCCAGGGTGGAGGCTGCTGGGCATATGCTAGATCTAAACTGCTGAGGGGGCCCCAGTAAATCCAACAACCAGAAGCAATAATCAGAATGTCCAGAACAGAAACTGGGATTGTGCAGTATGGCTTTATTTAACAGATGGAAATCTAAAGCAGAAGTGGACCCCCATGAGTCAGTCAAGGCAGGACAGGGACATTTCACAAACTCTCCTTGCATGCAGTGCAGTTCATGAACACATAAAAGAACATCTTCCCATTTTCCAATGGCGCATGTAGTGGACACTTGGCCACGCACCTGATTTCCTCCCATGAGTGCACATATTGTGAAACTAAGCCACACACTCAACTCTTCTTTGAACATAGGTGCAATTATGTGAAATTCAGCCACACACCTAAACCTGCAGCACTAGGTATAAACTAGTGCCCTTTATGAACCAGTAAGCCCTGCCTTGTAAGCTTTCAGATGGCGTTCCTCCCACCCTTTGCCCCAGCCGACAGTCTCTGCCATTCCTTCAAGGTTACACCATTAAAACCCCCATTCCCCACTGAAATGGTAGAGGTCCCATACTTTCCATTTTCTGTCACTCACTGGGGTGACCACAGTACAAACTGCACTCTTCTGGGTGAACAGTTTACAGAAATTCACTCTCCTGGGTGAACTAGGGGCACTGACAGGTGTGATCTAGTCTTATCTTTGGGCACACACACCCCAGAAAACAGTTTCCCCCTAAATATGTGTGGAGAACTTGCCTCCTTAAAACAGTACTCATGAACTAGTTGTCCCGTCCACTGGGCATGGACGACAAAAAGTATTTCTCCTGGGTAGTAGGTCAAAACAGTCTGTCAGCAGTTCTTTTCCAAGGCAGCTGAAACACACAAATGATCTTCAGGGGATTGCCCTTTGAACCCACTGAGAAAAGGCAGTTCCTTCCACTTCATTGGGAGTAGAAATCTGGAAATCCTGTTGTAGAACGGTCTTCACCTTCACCACTTCACTGGAAGCTGGAAATGGTACTCCACTGGGGTGAGAAGTTCTGGGCCCTTAACTCAGAGCCCACTGGCAGACCTTCTGCCACTCTCACCTCCACACTCAGCAACAACTGACTATAGACTGAACATTCTAAGCTTCCCAGAGCAGCTGTACACAGGAAAGGGTTTTGCTGCTGCGAGAGTTCCGAGTGATCTAATCATTCTTCTGTCAGGCGTGCTGAGTAAACAATGGTGTCATTTTGTAAGAAGCCCCTAATGAGCTCCCTACCAGCTGCCTGCTACCTGCTTAGCACTAATATCGATAGGATTCTAGTAACACCAGGGGACTGGGTGGTTACACTTGTACAGTGCTCCGAGTTTAGGGTGAAGTTTTTTGTAGATGGCATCCACATGCCCAGAGAAGTCCGACAGTTGAGCCAGACTCCTAGGTATTTAAATGATGGAATATCATCAATTGTGGCCCCATCCAAGGTGTGAAAGGGGTGGGCAGTAAGCTTTGTGAGCTTCTGTCTGGTGCCAAAGGTCATGGAGATCGTCTTCTTGGCATTGAGGGATAACTGATCAGACCGGAACCACTGCTGGACGTTGTTGAAGTTCGGCTGAAGCCTGGCCATCAGATCAGAGGAGGAGGAACCAGAAGTAAATAGTACTGTGTCATCTGCATACATGTGGATGGAAGCAGAGGAGCAGGTAGCAGGGAGGTCAGTTAGGAAGACCGAAAAGAGTATCGGACCAATGACGGACCCTTGGGGACCAGATACCAGTTCTGATGGGGTGGATAGGGAACCCCCAATTCTCACAGATCGAGTCCTGCCCTCAGGGTAGGAGCGGAACCAATTACTAGCCCCCGGGGCTGTTTATTAGTGTTTTTGCAATCACTGCTGTTGCCTTAAGTAGTGCTGCTGTTTGTGATCACGAGCCCCCCCTCCCCCGGTAGCAGCTGGCCTGACTACCACACTTCTGAGGACCCTAGCTTTAGGGCTTTTATGTGGATTTATTTTGCCTCCCATTTGAATTAATTTACCATACTGTGCCAGGTACCCTTCAGTCCTGAAAAGGACTTTTTAAGGGTACTACTCCTAATGCCCCTACAAGGGCTTTTTAGTGAAAACTAATTGCTCTGTAGGAAGAGCTTTCCTCATGGTGCCATCCTTCCTCATAGACACTGTTCGGCAACTCACTCAGCAGAGCAGAGGTGAGCCAAGGACCAGCAACTGTGGGTGCTGGTTGACAAAATTCTCATGCGCATTTTCAAGTGTTACAGAATCAGCATCTCGCTCCATTTTGCTCTACTTTCTGTGTTGGCCACCTGCCAGCAAAAACCCCACAGTAAAAGTAGAGACCATAATGTGAAGTCAAGTTGGAAGGGAATGGCGCACACCACGTGACATCATGACGGCCTGTCTGCGACAACCCAACCTCACAGGTCACGGCCAAACTGACTCCGCTTTAGGGTCCTAACACCCATAAACCATGCTACAGCAGTGTGCCTGTCTCAGGGACAGTCAAAGAGAACAAAATGCCTGTTCTGCGTGAAAACTGGCTGTCTGGAATGGGCAGACTGCTGGCTATTCCGAGCCCTGTGTCCACAGCAGTAAAAGACCGTGAGAGTCCAAGGATGTTGGATAACAGCTGCAGGAAGAAATAGTGGATTAAAAGCTGCTACACATCCTATCTTTGCCTTGCTTACAATTAAAAATGTTTTTTTATGTTTTATTTTTTTTGCAAGTTCTGGTTAGTTTTAGAACCAGTTGGAAAACAGCATAAACCAGTCCAGTCACCACAGAGAAAATATGTGGAACTATTATTGGAAACTGTATGCCATCCAAAACTGGAAATGTGTTAAGCCAATGAGATGCTGTCTACCTGATATATCTTAGGGATGTAATCATTATTATTATGAAGTGAAGATAATGGATTGGTTTCTGTGAAATGTATGTAATATCTCTGGATGAGTAATAAAAAGTAAAAAAAAAAAAGTTGCTACACGATACTGTTTTGGATAAAGTGGTTTGCTGTAATGAACTCTATAGCCAGTGTATTACTGCGATCTCTGGACCAGTAAACTGATTAGGCCATAAAAAGTCTAACCTCATTGGTCAAAATGTCATGTGACCACTGATTATCTTGTGACAGTCGCATAGCTCACCTGAGCTACATATTTTTTCAAACAGCTTATTTTATAAGTGGGAAAACATACTCTGGGATATGAGATCATAAGGGAATAATGCCCTTCTCAGGAGGTTGCAGCTCTTGGCTGTGCCTCGTGTATAACAACCATTCGAAACTTACATTATTTCCTTACATTCGTACGCCCTTTTATGTGTCTCCCTTACTTGACACACTTCTCAGTGTATAGAGTCAAGCGCTTGGAAACTATCATTGTATGTGCCTTTTGTTTTGCACCAATGGTACAAATGTTTCAGCAGTCCCTCCAGGAATACCAGCAGTTGTGTGAGTGCAGGGGAGCTGTTGGTGAGTATAACATCAGTAACCCAGAAACAAGGCTCCCTTGGCCATGCCTGACCCCATCCAGGGCATCCACACAGGTTGGTAACTGCACAAACTGAATGAGGGGAGTTAAATTTACATTTATTCTTGCCATTTCTTACGTCACATACTTGCATAACAAAATGGATGATATGAAACAGTATCTGGGTACTTTTAAACAACGTGTGCTTTTCCACCTCACTACAGTATATTGCATTTCTGTGTTGGGGGGGTTCCCCTTGCTTTTTCAAATTTCCCTGCTACTCTTTCATTGTTTTAGCAACTGAAGGGCTTAGTTTGACGAACAGTTAAATATTCTGTATTATTCTTCACCAGTGAAAAATAATAATGATAAAAAAAAAATTACCTTCAGGTAATTTCTTTTCTCCAAGCAGTGCTTTTGTCACTTATTACATGTGGGTAGTGAGAAGCAGGAGATCAGAACTGTGGTATCTCATAGGACTCTTGAGGAGCTACCGAACCACTCCAGTACAAAACTTCCCCAGCGATCAGGAATAGCAGCATCGTAATTAACCACAGTATAGCAGGCAGTCAAGAGCCCTGTTTATATGGTCCCATTTGCACTGGAGCAACCCGATCGCTCGGGTTGTTCCAGTGCAAATGATTCATGTGGACACGTGACTCAATTGCAGCAAGTCGCTCATTAAGCCGGTCCCACGTCCCCTGTCAAGCTGGGGACGCCGAGCAGAGTGAGTGACTTGCGGCAGGTTAAACTGCTGTGCGGACTGTCTGCTCCATCGCAACAGGTCCACTCTGCCTTTGCGGTGGTGAGCGACAGTCTGGCCCCCTGATGCAGAGCCCCTCACAAGCTCAGAATGTAGCAGTGCACAGAGGGGCCGTGTGGACAGGCAGTTTCTCACTTGCTGGTTGGGACCACACTGCTGTGGTACAAAATGAGTAGCGCTGCTGCCATGTAAACACGGCAAAGATGACCATGTAAACACATTGTGTAAGTAGTCCCCAAGCCAACACTGGGAGAGGGCTTTCCCCAACAACAGGGGTGGGAACTGAGTGACAGAAGCATCGCTTGGGGCAAGAAAATTACCTGAAGGTAAGGCATTCTTCTTTTTCCAGCACATAGGGTTGTCACTCATTAGATGTGGGACGTAAGTAGCAGAACCATAATCCAGGCATAGGTGGGAAATAAAACCATACTGACTTATTAAAAAAAAAAAAAGGTCTAGGCAAGTATGCCAGCCAAGATTCAAACACTGTCCCATACCACAAGGACCAGAGTCCTGGGCATGAAACTTGGAAGACTAAGAAGAACTCTTTTAGAGCTGAATAAGTACAGCGAAAATCAGTTTAGGGAAAACAAAGAGACCAAGTATTGTGAGTCACAAAACAAACAAACAAAAAATTTCTCCTAGAGAAGAACCCCATTTGTAGCTCCCAGAGAGGAACTGGTGAAGATGCAAAAGTCCCTGTGGGCACAGGCCCTGTCGGTGACTAAGGCCAGGACTTTCCAAAACACTGAACACAAACTAAAATGAGAGTTGCAGTGTAAATGACCATACAGTTGATCACTAGACTGCTGCTGTAGGCTGCAGCAGAGATGTGGGGGAGGTCGAGGATTTTCCATACCAGAGATTTCTCAAAATTTGATGAAGTTTCCTGCCAGACATTCTTGTCCAACGTACAATGGGCAACAATCACATCTCCCAGATACTAATGCCATCCTTGACTTGTTTGGTAATTTCCTACTTGCTGTTAACATATATGCCCCTTATAAACAAATTAGGGTAAAAGGTCAGCGGTCCAGATAGCTGATGCTAATATTAGAAAGCTACTACTGAGCCGGAGAGGCAAGGCAAGGCATGGGGAGTATTCAAAAATACTGGTCGCAAATCAGATTGGAACAAGTACAGGGGGTACAGGAATATCTGTAAAACTAACCTTAAAGTTGCCAAGAGAAAATATATTAGGAATCTTCAGGACAATAACTTGTCCAACCCCAAAGTTTTGTCCCTACATAAACACCCTTCTAAAGGGTCGACCTACCCACTCTGAATCAGACATCTTGGCCGACTGGAAGCTACTTAATGACCACCTTGAAACTGCCAGTGCCTTTAACAAATTCTTCACAGATCTAGACAAGTATAAAATTCCCTTCTTGTAATATGGATATTAACTGCAGCCGAAAACGAGCATAGCGATAGGCAGAAATAGAGCAGGTGATCAGTTTCCAGTGGGTATTAATCCCGCAGTAATGTCCGCTTCCGTTATCCCTGTCAAGACCACCAAATG
This sequence comes from Neoceratodus forsteri, assembly GCA_016271365.2. Lineage (NCBI taxonomy): Eukaryota > Metazoa > Chordata > Ceratodontiformes > Ceratodontidae > Neoceratodus > Neoceratodus forsteri. The sequence continues at coordinate 22,757,763 of CM028132.1, read as the reverse complement.
TGGATATCGCAGACAATAATGCTCGGAGATGCAGTACCCAGAATAGCCAGGTACAAAATGCGAGATCGTATCGGAAGAAGTGTAATATGCCACCCACCCAGCCCATGCACACTGTATTGTTAATGGACATAGCAGGACGAGTCTGCCGAAACAAATAAGTGAACTAATTAGGCAGCCATTATACGTCGTGCAGTCCAGAAATGTCCTGATTAGTACAACAGCAGCAGCGAACCAACCAGACCAGGTGATGGATAATAGCGGCTTACTTGCATGCATGCGTTAAATATGCAAATGAGATACCACCGTATGTAAGCACAAGTAACAGAAATGCAGCAAACCACATAAGCAAGTCAAAAAAAGTTTTGTACGTGTAGATATGAAAAAACAACCACACACGGTTACAGTTACCATAATGTTTGCTGTCAGAAACCTGTGAATGTGTAAATACAGAAACACCACAATATAAATAAACGTGGTTCTGACAACATGAAACGTACTGTATATTTTGTATGCCAAGCTATATTTTCTGAAACAATGGACCTGTGCACATGTATAATATATAACAGTAATGGGACATAATTAATATCCACATTGCCCATGTTACAAGAGCATTAATCCCCTTCAGAGTCGGGCTCTACTGTGGGATTAATGCCTGGTTGGTGGTTGGAAGCACTCTGCCTGCGCCCCCCCCCCCAACCAGGCATTAATCCCTAGTAGAGCTGTCCTCTGTCGGGGATTAATGCTTACTTGGGAACCACCTAGAACACCCCATCTCGGCAAGAAACTGAGATACCCAAGTTCAAGTTCCATTTTAGACTAATAACCAAGACAGAGGTTCTATGTCTACTAAAAAGACTAAAATCAGAGGCCTCAGAGGGTTTTAATAATCTGAAGCCCAAGCTGCTAAAGATAGCTGCACCTGCAATGGCCTCCTCTGTTACTGTGCTACTCAACAAGTCTCTCTTGTAAGGAAGAATCCCCGATAGCTGGAAGGTGGCCATTGTAATACCTGTCCACAAGGGCGGCCCTAAAGAGCCTATAGAAAATGACTGTCCCATTTCCCTATTTCGTTCCCTTGCTGAAGTTAAGGAAAGGCTTATAAAAAAAAACCAGCTTCAAGAATATTTTGAGCAGTATCACCTTTTGATTGATTGGTAACACGGTTTTAGAAAATTCCATGGCGCTGACACTGCTCTAGTTAGGCTGACCAGAGATATCTTGGAAGACATCACTAAGGCATTCAGCCTAGTTAGTCATGGTCTCATAACAGAAAAACTTGGGAGATTTGGTCTAGATAACTTGTCCTGCAGGTGGTTCACTCAATACTTGACTGACAGGGCTCAGAAAGTGAAATGGAAAGATGTGCAGTCTACATTACGAACCACAACTAACGGTGTCCCTCAAGGGTCTGTTTTGGGCCCAGTGCTGTTTTCCTTGTTTGTAAATGAGTTACCTGGTCATTGTGTGTGTGTGTGTGTGTGTGTGTGTGTTGTTTGGGGGGGGGGAGGGGAGTCTTCAGTGTTGTGCTGATGACGCAGTACTGTATAGGAACTCCAGTGATGTCATTGTCATCAATTGACTCCTTGCTGAGGACTTCTTGATACTAAAAAGGTGGTTCTTATCAAGTAAACTGGTTCTCAGTGCCAAAAAGACTAAAGCCATCCTTTTAGGCCCCAGGCATCTAGGCGTAGCCAGGCAGCACCTGCTAATTTGTCCACAACTGGGGGTAAACACATAGAGGTGGTAGAGGCAATTAAATACGTAGGGGCATGCCTTGATCAAGAAGTCTCCTTCAAAGTACATATTGATTATCTCACTAAATCCTTACACAAAAAAATTGTTTTGCTATACCGCCTAGGAATGACCTTACCAAGGAATCACTACTAGATATTACCAGGAGTACGCTGCTTCCCTTCTTACAGTATGGGGTTCCCTGGTTTTCACTCTGTGAGAACCACTGATCTCAAAAAACAGGTACGTTGTAACAGAATTGGCTGATTCAACCTGGGCATCCCTACTAGGATATATCATTGCAACGTCTTCCTCTATCTTAACTGTCCATCTTTAGATGGCAGGCCAGAATATAGCCTCCTGTTTCTCACTCATAAAATCCTAAAGGGTCCTACTCCACCCTGCCTCTGAGGTATCCTGTCTCCTAACCCAGAACGGAGAGTGCTCAGGTTCACTGGATGCACTGTACTAGAAATACCCAGGAGTAGGTTGAATGCGAGGGTGAAATCCTTCGCCAGCTCAGCTCCATCATTCTGGAACTCTCTTTCTGCTTCCCTTCAAAATTGCTCCACACTTGGAGGGTTTAAAAAAGGCTCCAAGGTATATCTGCTTGAGCGCAGCTTGTGTTCCTGAAGCCACTAACATGGAGCTGCTGCTGTCCCTCCATGCCTCTAGTTTTTGCACTTGGTGGCACTAGGCCTCCCCATTGTACTTTGTTTCTTGCACAGCTTACTGTATGGGTGCTCGTCCTGAATGTATAATACTGTGTTAATGCCTTGACATGTAATATGATCCTGCCTGTGTACTAATCTCCTGTACCGTTTTGTATACTGTTTCCATGTGTTGGCATGCATCTGACTTCGCACACCTAGTTTCTTGCTTCATACACTGTCTGTTTCTGTATAAACTATATTGTTTTGTATTCTCTATATTTACCTTTGGGTCGCCCCTGAAAAAGGGACTTTTTTGTTCCAGTGGGCCTACCTGGTTAACAAAATTCAAAAATTAAATATAAGGGCAAAAAATATGTACTTAAGGGCAAGGGTCTTCCAGATCTGCCAAAGCTAGAGGAAAGAGCTAGACAAGAACCAGATCTCCGGGTCAGATATGTACCAGATAATGGGGGACGGGAATCTGAGGCTGTGCTTGTAAAACGCGAGGGGAAAAGAACAAGCTGCATATCTGTGGCTGGCGAAGGACCTAGAACCAGGAGGTCCTCTGCTGCCTGGCCTGTGGCCCAGAAGTATTGGTGGAGAAGAATCACCAAGAGGGAGATATTGAAGGGTTACCCTTCACAGTGGGTTATTTGTGAACATCTCTCATGTAAAAGAAAAAAAGTAAAACCTTTTTGCATACAAAATTAAAGTCCCCAAGGCAGAAGTACAGTGTCATGGAATCCCTTCAGGGAGATACAGGCACTCACAGAGAGAAAAGAAAAGGTCACGCTGGCTGTGCACAAAGACAGCCTGCCCATGCTGGTAAGCTGGAGGCAGTACCACAATGGTACTGAAGCTTCCTAAAGTACATTCACTGCCACACACACAGCAGTACAAATACCTGTGTGAGGATAGACTCTTGACAACAAATTTTCCCTATGTAAAGGGAGATATTAAGAGAGAATACGCACCAGCTGCTGACCAGTTTAAGACAGGTGAGTGTGCAGGGCCAGATTGCACTGAAGCGACAAACACTGGCCTGGTCAGCCACACAGTAAGGCAACACATGCAGTGACGATACACTGTGATGTTGCAGTGCCAAAAAACCCTGACTTACACCCGCAGAGTGGCATCTCTTTGGCAGCATGCCCTAAACCACAAAAATGAGTGGTAACACCATACCAGAGAGCACGCCCCTTACTCAAAGAAGGGGGAGGCGGAGAGTTGCTAGAGGTGACACAGCGGAGTCAGCTATGATTGGAGTGCAATGTGTTAAGTATGCTTTACTTCTCTGTTTGACAAAACAAAGTAGTTGCTATTGGATGACGTTGTGTTATGTGGTGTTCTGAAGAATGTCGCTGTCAGAAACTGTGATTAGAGCAGGGTCCACCTGCTGGCGCAGTGGTAGCACTACTGGTTGCGACGCCATCAACATGGGTTCGGGAACACGCCTGGATAGTTGGAGGGCAGGCGGGGGGACGATGGTTGAGCATCCCAGCAAGCGCTTGCCTCCTCAGGGGTGAGAGAGTGCCCGGACTTGGCTGTAACACTGCCACCTGGATGACCACAGGTGGTAGCGCAGGCTGGAGCTGGCGATCAAGGGAGGGGGAACCGGTGCTCTGACAAATATTGTATGCTTTGCATGCTTTAGTGTGTCACCCAAGGGCCTCCTGACATCTGTGGGTTGTGGAAAAGGAAAACGTGAAATACCCCTGACCGCACAGGATGTCTTTCACCGCAGGCCCTGCACCACAGACTGGGCTCCAGCTCCAGGACCGAATCTGAAAACTCGGGGGTGCTGTGGCCGATGCCCAGCAGCCCTTTCTGTGGGGTGTCATCCATTGGGGAACATGGAGCTGTGGTAGGTCCTGGAGAAGGCAGGTGACAGGGCTGTGCAGAGTGGTGGGCTAGTGTGGGTCAGTCGGGTGCAGAGCGAGCGTAAAGCATAGAAAATAAAACAACAGCCGCTTAGAGTGCGGCATCTTGGCTTACTCCACTGCACGAGACCGGAATGTATAGTGCAATCCAGAGTGTTGAGAACGCCGACACCTTACCTTAACTGCGGGGATCAGGCTTGTTACCCTGATGACACTACAAATGAAACCGCACTCTGAGAGCAAACAGGAAATGAGAAGCTAATGTACTTTGTCCCTCAACCATTCTGTTTAAATCCATACTTAAAGTGATAGTTTACAAAAAGACAAAGATACATATATGTCAGGGGTTGCAGAGAACTATCACAGTCGGATTGATTTCCTATTGCTGTAGGTGTTCATCTAAGCTGTATAAACTGTGCTGCATACTCGAGCAGACTTGATAGATTGCAAATGTCTGTTCCTGCTGGCAAGTTTGTATGGCACCAAACTTAGTAGAAAATACTATCATGAGTTAATCTCCATAAAACCATATTGATAACTATTCCATATATTTAGTCTTACTATGACTGCTATTTAAATAATCCTACCTGTGATTTTATAGTGCCACATCAAGATATGGATTTAAATAGAATGGTTGAGAGACAAAGTACGTGCCCCCCCCCCCCGACAAAGACCACATTTGGTTGAAGCTGCTGGAGTTTAGTGTCCTCCACGGCTAAATAAAATTGTTCACTGTTGTAAATTTGGCTATGTATTCCTCATCGTTTCATTTTCTTGTTTGCTCCCTGAGTGCAGTTTCGTTTGTTTGGTTGCAGTGGTTTGTTTGGTCGCAGTGGTTTGTTTGGTCGCAGTGGTTTGTTTGGTCATGGCTCCATCCAGAGATGGATGTGGACCAGAAATGGGCCATCATTAAAAAAGGGATACGAGAGGCTACCAACACTTGTACAAGGAATCAAAAAAAGCATCATTGAACCAAGAGGCCTAGCTGTTTTGAAAGAAAAGTATCTGAAAAGGTAAAGGAGAAGAGGGCAACCTTCCTGAAGTACAATCGCACCCCGAAGGCGGAGGACAGGGAGGCATACACTCTGAAATCTAGGGAGGCAGAGAAAGAGGTCTGTGCGGCCAAGGCAGCGAAAGAACTTAGGCTGGCACAGGGGATTAAGGAAGAAAAAGATTTTTGATACATTAAGGAGAGAAGAAGGAGAAGGGATGGGATAGTTAGGATAAAAGGGGTGTGGTTGGGTAGAAAAAAATGGTGAGCAAGCTGAAGCACTGAATAAGTACTTCTGATCAGTCGTCATCAGGGATGCTAGTGAGCCTATGCCGCAGGGGAGGATAGGGGCCCCCTTGGGGGGGGGGGGAGTATGAGGGAGAGATTGACATAGAGTATTAAGAGGATTGTGGGAGCTCGGGGTGGACAAGGCACCTGGCCCAGATGGGATACTCCTGAGAGTCCTGAGGGAACTGGCGGGGATATTGGCGACACCACTGATAGACCTATTTAACACCTTGCTGGAGACAGGGTGTGTACCGCAGGACTGGAGGACAGCTCATGTAGTACTTCTCCATAAGAATGGTCCCAGAGATGAGCCAGGTAATTACAGGCCAGTTAGCGTAACATCCATAGTGGGTAAGTTAATGGAAACCATTCTAAAGGAAAAGTTGGTGTACTTCCTTGAGGAACATGGTCTCCAGGATGAAAGACAGCATGAGTTTGTAAGGGGAAGGTCGTGTCAAACCAACATGATAGACTTCTTCAACTGGGTAACAAGGACCTTGGACAAAGGGCAGGCAGTGGACGTACTTAACCTGGACTTCAGTAAAGCTTTCGATTCAGTGCCACATGGCAGGCTGATCAGTAAGCTGGGAGACAGTACAGCGCAGTGGTTTAAGGCTCTGAGCTGCAAATCTGGTGACATCCAGCAGACCAGACCTGGGTTTGAATCCCACAGCTTCCACTTACCTACTGTGTGACCCTGAGCAAGTCACTTAACTTCCCTGTGACCCCAGGTCACACCTGTAAAAAAGCTTTCAGCTTAGTGTGCTACTCCTGATTAAAACAACTACCAAAAAAAAAAAAAAAGACCTAGGATTAGGGGAGAAACTGCTGGGGTGGGTCAAGAGCTGGCTGCAGGACAGGAACCAGAGAATGGGTGGTGGGTGGGGAGCTATCCAAACCAAGGTCAATGACTAGTGGTGTCCCACAGGACTCAGTACTGGGACCGGTGCTGTTCAACGTGTTTAGTGACATTGCAGAGGGGGTCAAGAGTAAAATGTGCCTGTTCACAGATGATACTAAGCTTTGTGGGAGGGTGGACACGGAGGAAGGGAGACAGGATTTAAGGGAGGACCTAGCAAAGCTGGAAAAATGGTTAGGCACATGGCAGTTGGGTTTTAATGCCAAGAAGTGCAAGGTGATGCACATGGGAACCAGAAGCCCGAAGACCAGTTACTGGCTGGAGGGAATTCAGGTGTCAGTATCAGAGGAAGATTGGAAGGGGTAATGGTCGGGGGGGGGGGGCATGAAACACACTGCACAGTGCTGGAAGGCAGCAGCCAAAGCAAATGAAATGCTGGGCTGCATCGCCAGGGGAATCACCTCTAGAAGGGAGGAAGTTATTCTCCCACTGTACAGGTCACTGGTGAGATCGCACCTGGAGTATTGTGTTCACGTCTGGTGCCCTTACCTGAAGAAGGATATCAAACTGCTGGAGGAGGTCCAATGCAAGGCAACCAAAAAGAATCTGAGATTATTACCAATACAGAGTTCGACACAGTCCTTCTTTGTAGTAAAAACAGAAAAATGCTGCATAAAAGGTAGAACAGTAAATCCCTGATGCAGATGGGCTAATATGTCGAGATGGGCTGATAATGTCGAGATGGGCTGATATGTCGAGATGATCCCTATTTTCCCAGTTAGACTGAGTACATAATCAGACAGACTCTGTGACATTAACAGTACAGTGTCTGAAGTGGTCCTTCTTTTGAAAATACTGAGAAAAAAAAACTTGCTTCAGAAACAGAATAGTAATCCCAAAGACAGATTATAATCCAGTGGGTTGATGTAATCAGACAGCATCTGAGACCATTGCTCTCAACTCTCCCTAAATTTCATGGAAGTCCCTTGTTTTGCCTCGAAGATTTCCTCTGTCTCTCATAATTTGATATTCCTAACACATAAGAGTAAGTTGAACTATAAAATAATGCCTGACATTAGGGTCGTGGTCTAGGTTGTTATTATGCCTTTTACTGTAAACCACAAATTGTTGCAGCTTCTTGAGCTGGTAGTACCATTTTAGGTGCTATCAAGTGTATTGTAGTACTGAATTACAGTACTCGCAGTTGCTCAGAGAATGTCAGACGGCAGAAGACCGAGGTGGTGACTGGAAGAGTGTGCCAACCTTCTGATCGATGTCTGGGGTAAGGACAGGTGCCGGGTGGAGGGTCTGCAGCGGGTGGGTGAACATTCCAGGAGTGGGGGTTCATTAGACTATCAGGGAATATGTTAGGTTATAGATACGCATCTGTAGGACATAGTTATCAGAACAGCAGTGTATATAACGGGTGGTCAGACCAGTAGACTAACAGGGTAAGGGGTTCAGTAGACTATCTGGGAATATATTAACATACTAAAATGGCAGCAGAATAGGCCTAACGGTCTTTCGTGTCTGCTTGTTTGGTTAGCCCCCACCCTGGGAGCTGACCTTGCTGCCCCACTTGTCCTCTCTGGCTTCTCCCTTCCCAGTCCCGGATATTTCCACTGCACAGGACTTTGCATCCAGAACCCTTCCCCTGTCCCACCCCCTCTTGGACCCCTCCACCGTCTCTGCCTCCACCGGCCCCCTGGGCAGCGCATTCCTTGGCTCCACCACCCTCTCAGTGAAGTAGCATCTCCTCCTTTCTCTTGAATCCCTCCAGCTTCCATCCATGCCCTCTAGTTGCCCCCCCTTCCTTCGGAGCACCTTGACTGCTTCTCCCCTTTTTAACCCCTTCATGTACTTGAAGACCTCTTATCATGTCCCCACGGTACCTTCTGTCGTCCAATGTGTACATATTTAGTTCTTCGAGCCTCTCCCCATAGGTCCTGTCCCCCAAGCCCCAGATCATTTTGGTTGCCTTCCTCTGGATCCTCTCCAGGAGTTCAGTGTCCCTCTTTAAGTGTGGCCTCCAAAACTGCACGCAGTACTCGAGGTGCGGCCTCACCAAGCAGTTATACAGGGGGAGTATCACTTCCCTCCTTGTGGAGGTGATCCCCCTAGCGATGCATCCCAGCATTGTGTTGGCGTTGGCCGCTGCCCTCCTACACATCTCAGAGTTGTTCATCTTGACATCCACCACCACCCCCAGGTCCCTCTCAGCCATTGAGACTTGGGTTTCTGGCTCCCAGATGCAGTACCTGGCATTTCCTCTGCATTAAACCTCAGCTTCCACTTTCTAGACCACCTTTCCAGAGCCTCCAGGTCTCCCCGTAGGGCCACCCTTCCCATCCACCACCACCCCCAGTTTTGAGTCATCCGAAAAGAGACTCATCTCACTCCTGATACCCTTCCTTATGTCAGAGACATAGGCATTGAACAAGAGGGACCCAAGGACTGATCCCTGAGGGACCCCACTAATGACCCTCCTCGGGGATGAGACTATCCCACCAACCACGACCCTCTGGGTCTGGTCCTGGAGCCAGTTGCCTATCTATCTGATCATCTGGGTCCCCACCCCCATTTCTCTCAGCTTATTCAACAGGCCCCCATGAGGGACAGAGTCAAACGCCTTGCTGAAGTCAAGATAGAGGACGTCCACCGGTCTACCTAGGTCCAAGGCTCTCGTCACCCAGTCATAGAATTCCACAAGGTTTGTCTGACATGATTTCCCTGGGACAAATCCATGCTGTCTATCATCCAGGCACCCTGACTTTTCCAGGTCCCCCCCCCAGCCTCTCCTTGACAATGCCCTCTCCATCATCTTGCCCACCACTGATGGGTCTGTAGTTCCCTGCCACCTCCCTTGATCCCCCCTTGTGGATAGGCACTATATGCGCCACCTTCCAGTCCTGGGGCACCCACCCACCCTGTCCTCAGAGAGATGCTGAAAAGCTCTGCCAGGGGTTTCACCAGGACCTCCACCAGTTCCTTCAGCACTCTGGGATGTAATTTATCTGGCCCCGGTGCTTTCTGCATCTTAAGGGACCTGAGGGCTTCCCTCACTCTCTCTCTGCCATGATTTCCACCTCCGCCACCTCATCCCTCTGCGTTGCCTTCCCCCCTCCTGCCAGTGATGGCCCATCCTCTCCCCAGACCCGACGATCAGCAAGGGTCCCCCCCCTCAGTTTCACCATCTCCTCCCATGTATGATGCAGCCCCCCCATTTTCCTTGGTGAAAACTGAGGCAAAGTATGCATTTAGTACCTCAGTCTGCCCATCCCTCCACTGTTTTAATCCTGCTAATCTGCCCCTTCACACTTAGATTAGATTGTAGATACACTTCAGTAGGATATAGTTAAGAGAACAGCAATGTACAGTATATAATGGGTGGTCAATCACTAGACTATCAGAATAAGGGTTTCAAACATCAGGATGGGTGATCAGGGGGTGGGGGCACCACTAGACTACCAGGGTAAAGGTTTTAAACAGCAGGATAGGTAATTGGAGGGAGGGGACCACTAGACCACCACAGTAAGGATTCCAGATAGGAGAATGGGCGATTGGGGGTCCACTAGACTACAAGGGACTTTATTTCCCCTGTTGGTATACTGATGAACCCATAATGGATGTGCTTATGGCCCCTTAGCATCTTGTATGCCTAATGAATTCATTAGCATGCTAGTGCCGAATATGGCCCACAGGAGAACTGCCGTTATTTTGTTTGGGCAACGGTCTTCAGTAGACTCCCCTGTGGGCCATACTCAACTGTGGGATGTGTTGGCACAGCACATAATCACTATGCACTGCACCAACCAATCCCATAATTAGCGCGCTGTGGTTGGAGTGCACTAACTGTATGAATATCACTCTGTGCTGGCCGTGCGCTAACTGCCGCGAAGTGCTCTTGTCTGCGTGGTGCACCCAGTAGGCTTTGCAGATGGGGCCCAAATGTGTTATTTTGTCTGTATCTGCCTACTGTTTATTTTGAATTTTGGTCATTAATTTTGCTGGTATACAGTTTTGTTAATACTGACAACACTTTTCCATTGAATGTAATTTGTTTCCCAATATCCCACCACCAGCTCACATCTAGAAATGAGTCTTGCCTTTCCTGGTTACCAATTTTCAATAAATAAATGTAGGTTTGAATGAAACTTGGTGGGACATTCCTTCCAGTTGCAGAGACTTCATTAATAAACTCCACTGCAGCTGTGTGTGTGTGTGGGGGGGGGAAGGGTGTGGGTGGAATCTGCACTCAGAATTCACATACAGACTGATACACAATACAGACAAGCATTGGTAAATTCCTTCATGTCCGCTTCCATGCGGTGCATTGTTTCTTCAGTTTGTGAGTTTGTTGCAAAGCTGTGGATAATACTGCACCAAACATCTAACTGCCTTTGAGATTGTTCCTAATTGCAGGATATGCATTACCGTGGCAGGCGTGTCTTTCTAGAAACCCTATGTCTGACCATTGGAACCAGTAGTGCAGTGGCAGAACACTCGGACAGGATTTGGGAGGCCTTGGTTCAGTTCCCAGTTGGGCAATTTTTTTTTCTTTCTCACTACAATTTATGCTGTATGAGAGACATTTTTAGATGTCATTGCTGATGTTAGTGATAAGGCTTTAAGGGCTTGGAGTAGGTTTTGAGACAATGGAACTGTTAGCAACCCAGGAACCTAAGAACATGGAAAATGTAATTGCCCCACTCCGAGATTTATGAGTCACAAGAGGGAGTTGTGGAAGCTCATCAATCACAGCTCATGAGACTTTTCTTTTTAACAAAAGATGATGCTCACTCCAGAGGTCGTAGAGCCGTAACTGATCAGGTTAAAAGTTCATAGTCTGTGTATTGTGTGGGTGTGCTTGTGTGATCTGTGAGGTGTATTTGTACACTTACATGCACATGAACATACATACAGACATAAGACAGCGCTAGCAGAATAAGGCCATTAGGTCTGTCTAGTCTGCTCATAATGCAGGGCCCTAAGCGTAAGCTACTGACCCTGCCTCTCTCCCTTATCAGCTCTTCAAGCCCCAGGAAATCTTACTGTATTCTGATAATAGCGGTATGGTCTCACCATAGGACTGCCCCGGAGACAAAATGGTTAATAGAACCTAAGCTAATAGTGGAATGTTATGCTTGAGCTCGGTTTTCAAACCACTGTCTCTGGTTGCACTTCCTGCAACCGTCAGATTCTTTACTCCGCTTGCCTCAGTAAGACGTCTCCAGAGAGCTCTCCTTCACTTAATTGAAGAAGTTTACTTTTCTCGGTTTTATTGAAGTTCATTTAGTTTTTTCAGTTTTTATAGCACTCTTCTTGGTTCACAGGTAGATTTAGCAGATTAACACTAATCTAGACTAAGTTTTGTGGTTCCTTTTCGATTTTTCTCAACTGGGAAGGAACTGGTGATTTTCTCTTTATTTTTCTGAGGTAATTCTCAGTGTATCTTTCCTATTCCGACTTTTAAGGTAAGTCAGTTCTCTTTCACTAAATTTTTTACTGGGGTAAATCTCGGTTGTTTGGTTTTAACCGACTGGAAAAAAGAGAAAGCCGGCCCACCGGCGCAGCAGCAATGCATCCATCTGCATCGCCGACATCCCGGGTTCAGGACGGACCCGGGAGTTGAGGCCAGCTGGGGGAGGGATTGAGCGTCCTGAGGACTGCTGTCCCTCTCCGTGGGAAAGAGTGTTCGGTGCAGTGAGGACCCCTGGCAGAGGCCAGCACCACATGTATCCGGGGGTGGACAATGGCGTCATTGCATGTTCCCGACCCCAGGGATAAAAAGCATGGAAAAAATCTCGGCCTCATATTTATTTATTACATTTTGGTGACCGGCTAGGCCCACTGAGCCCAGAAGGTCCCTTTTTCCAAGGGCGACCCGGGATAACAATACAAGTTATAAGAATGAACAAGGACATAAGGAACATTTGAGGCATTGTGAGTTACAGCATGAAGTGGTTACAGTAAAGAAAAATAGTGGATACAGGCATGGTAAAAGAAAAGCAGTGGATACAGGCATAGCTTACAGGCACGGTAAAAGAAAAGCAGTGGATGCAGGCATGGGTACAGGCATGGTTATCATCATGACATATAAGCAATTGGTAGTACTTTGCATATAGTTTATTCAGGGGTTACACATGGCCTCTGGCAAGCAGTCTGTATAAGGCAGGTAGCAGGAAGGTTAAGCTAGGGGACGGGAGTTGGGAAGGAGGGGAGTACCTTATGAGCTTTGAGTGCCATGACAGTGGCATGTGCTTGAGGTCAGCAGATGGGACTTGAGCCTGGTGCAGAAGTTCATGAGTGAGGAGTAGGTCTGGACCTGGGGAGGTGAATAAAGTGTTGCAGAGTCCCACTTCTTTGCCACCTGTGGATAGAAAGGTGGATAAGAAATATTGGGTGGCTGAAGGTGGGGATGAATTTCTCTTTGGGCAACCAAGCCATGAGGGGTGGTGCAGGCTGCAGCTTGTGCTAAAGCTGGCATACATTTGGCATCACACCCACCGGACAAGGATTCCAGGAAGATGGATTCCATAGCCAAGAAGGTTTATCTGGGATCCTCTCTGATTATCAGTCAAGCCTCTTACATAGCCTATGTTACTAGATATCAGAGGACACTGTGGAATACAGTGATGGAAATAACAAAATCTGTCCCAGCCCTTATGGCAGCTGATCTGGAAGAGGCTGCAAAGATTTTATTTAACAGACTTTAGGATTACAACCTTTGAGTCAGGAACTCATTTACAAAGGCTCCGTGTCAGAAAAAACAAACAATACATATAGACATAGAAAGGCAGCAAAAGGTTACAGTTTTTTCAGTTATACAATATTGCAGAATCAAGATGAGCTATACATTGCATTGAATGTGATACCAAGAGCTGTATTTTACAGTTTTCAAGAGAACAATAAGTTTGCTGATGGAGGGAGTAACAGGTTTGATATTTACAGTGAAGTAGAGAATTAGACATCTTGTGAGTGCTGTCAAAGGAGGTATTGTTAATAGGAAATGTTTGGTAGCCCTATCAGTAGGAGCTTAGTGGCGGGGTGGTCCCGTAAGATGATAGATAGAAAGAGGGGGCTAGAAGCATCTAAAGCCCAATTTAGAATTGCTGCCAGACAGATGGCTGCTTCTGTGTCTGTAGAAGATTTGCTTGGTTCAGAACAACCAATTTGACTCAAGACACACAATCCAAGGCTTTGGATTTTCCATGTGAGCCTACGTCTCTGTTCAGGGAGCAGACTGAGGCTTATATGAAGAAAATGGATGATTTTAAAACAGCATACAAGAGTGCTGCTGCCAAAGAAAAGGCGTCTACACCCCAAAATCATCAAGCTAGAGGGGGTAGCGGTAGGGGACATTATAGGCCATTCTTTTAGCCTCAAGCTTTTCCCCAGTACCAGCCTCAGAGGGGTTATTTCAGGGGCAGGAGAGGAAGCAATCATACCAGCCCCAGCACCCAGACAGCATCTCAGGCCAAGCAGACACCCTGAGGTGTCTGCTTGGGTTGCCTCCTCAACCCCAGTAGGGGGCAGGCTGGCCCACTACCTCCAGGAATGACAATCCATCACCACAGACAAGTGGGTTCTGGAGGTAGTGGGCCAGGGCCTGGCTCTCGGCCTCAAGTTCATGCCAAAGCTGAGGGCAAGGGTCTTCAGACCCTCTTCCCCATCAGAAACATCACTGTTAAAGGGGGAAGTATCATACCTTCTGTCTCAAAAGGCAACAGAGCCAGTTCCTCAGGCACAAAGAGGAAAGGGTCTCTATTCATGATACTTCCTTACAATACAGAAAATAGGGGAGTGGTGACCCATATTGGATCTCAGGCACTTAAACAGACATTTGGTAAAACCAAAGTTCAGAATGGTGACTTTGGCAACAATCCTCCCAACTCTGAGAGAAGGGGATTGGCTGGCATCTCTGTATCTAAAGGATGCTTATTTTCACATCTCTATCAGACAGTCTCACAGAATATTTCTCCGATTCAGACTGCCATCAGGCCATTACCAGTTCAAGGCAATGCCTTTTGGACTATCTTCTGCTCCAAGGGTGTTTACAATGCTTAGCTGTAGTGGTGGCACACCTAAGGAGACAGGTTGGCAGTGTTCCCTTACCTGGACGACTGGCTAGTCGTAGGTCAATCACCTCAACAGGTAAGGGACTCCCTGGCAATCACACAAGATGTCTTGCAGTCACTAAGGTTCCTAGTCAACCTGAGAAAATCTTTACTGGAGCCAGTACAGCTCCTGGAATTCATTGGAACCGAGCTGGACACTGTGAGAGGAAAGGCTTTTCTTCCTCAGGCAAGAGTGGACAACCTGATGCACTTGATAGGTACCTTCAAACTGCACAGTCTAAGGCCAGCAAAGCACTTTTTGCAGTTGCTGGGTCACATGGCAGCTTCCACAGCGACAGTGCTAGGGGCAAGATTTCAAATGAGGGACATTCAGTTCCATCTCAAGCTGCACTGGCATCAAAAGAGAGACTCTCTGTCAAAATTGGTGTCAGTCACAGGAACACTGCTTCAGGCACTTTAGTGGTGGCTGGAAAAGGACCATCTCAGACAAAGTATGCCATTCCTACAAGAAAACCCCTCCTTGGTGCTAACCATGGATGCTTCCCTTCTGGGATGGGGGGCACATCAGGAGAAGCACACTACTCATGGCACATGGCTCAAGTAGGAGTCACTGTTTCACATAAACCTGCAAGAGCTTAGAGCAGTCTTCCTAGGACTCCAGTCCTTCTCCAACATGCTGCAGGGAAAAGTAGTACAGGTCAGGACAGACAACACAACCACTATGTACTACATAAACAAGCAGGGAGGCACAAGGTCAACACCTATGTGCACAGAGGCCATGAAAATTTGGAGTCTGGCATACTCCCTGGGAATCTCCCTCTCAGCAGTCCATCTACCAGGGAAGGACAGTGTCTTGGCAGATGCTGTCAGCAGAATCCACCAAAATCACCATGAGTGGTCTCTGAACAAACAGGTGCTGCAGGTTGTGTTCAGAAGGTGGGGCACTCCAGAGATAGATCTCTTTGCAGCCCCAGACATCAGTCAGCTACCCCAGTTTTGCTGCAGGCCTCCTGTGAGAGGCACAGTCACACTGGATGCACTACTGTTGGATTGGACAGGGAAGTTCCTGTACGCCTTCCCTCCATTTCCACTGTCGCTAAGAGTCCCGAACAAGGTCAGATCCCAGCCAGCGACAGTGATCCTCA
Organism: Neoceratodus forsteri; assembly: GCA_016271365.2. Taxonomy (NCBI): domain Eukaryota; kingdom Metazoa; phylum Chordata; order Ceratodontiformes; family Ceratodontidae; genus Neoceratodus; species Neoceratodus forsteri. Next base: position 22,742,138 of record CM028132.1, on the reverse strand, counting down.
TTGCTCTGGACTTGGCCAGGTAGTCCTGGTACTCCCTGTTCTAGGAAAGTGGATATGTTGTTCTTATCCACACTTGTTGGTGTGTCCCTTTCCCCTTTAAATCTTGCTGAAAGGTCTTCAAGCTGGCTCCTCCCACCCACCCAGATGGTATAACCCCTGGCTCAATCCCATGACGCCAGATCTTCCTTTCTGCTGGAAGATTCAGGTTGCGTCCTCTTTGCGATTGCTTTTTGTAGGCGCTGGCTTCTAACCCTTCGGTTATTCCGAAAAATTAGGTTCGTTTGAGCTAGCGACTGTGCTCGTTGTTATTCGGTCATGGAAGATGAATCTTCCCCTAGATTGAAGACCATCCGGCAAGATTTAAAGGGGAAGGGACATGCCAACAAGTGTGGATGAACAACATATACCTGTAACCTGTCTATTCTGGCCCTGTCGGTGGCCAAACCAGTCAGTCTACCCAGGAAATACAACCTGCTGACTTCTTCCCAGGGCAGGATCTTATACCCCAACCTTCAGTTCCTTGGGCTCAAGGCCTGGCTCTTGAGGACTTAGAGTATGCTAACTTGCATCTCTCTGAAGGGGTCATGGAGGTCCTCAGGGTTTCTAGAAATCCCTCCACTAGGAAGACCTTCATGTCCAAGTGGAAAAGGTTCTCTGTTTGGTGCCGGAGTAAGAATATGGACCACACTCAGGTGGGCTTACCAGTTGTCCTGGATTATCTGACCCACCTTCATTCTCCTGGTTTGAGACCATACACTCTGAAAGTGCATTTGGCAGCTGTTTTTGCTTATCTGTCAGCAGGCAGGTCATCATCCCTGGCTTCAAACCCAGTGTTCAGAAAGTTCTTTAAGAGGCTGCTGCATTTACATCCCCCACACAGGAATCCCACCCCAGTGTGGGATCTAAACTTATGTATTGCACAGCTCATGCAGCCACCTTTTGAGCCTGTGTCCTCAGCAGATCTCAAGTATGTAACTTGGAAAGCCGTGTTCTTGGTTGCAGTCACTTCTGCCAGGAGGATTAGTGAGCTCCAGGCTCTATCCATGGAGCCTGATTACATTGCATTCCATAGGGACAAAGTTGTCTTTTGGACTAACAAGAAATTTCTCCCTAAAGTGGTATCTAATTTCCATATTAATCAGTCCATTACACTGCCAGTCTTTTTCACTGACCACTCCATTTCAGGTGAACGTAGACTGCATAGCCTAGATGTTAAAAGAGCTATCAGTTACTACCTGGACCATGCAAAGGGCCACAGAGGGGACAGTACCCAACTCTTCTTCTTCTTCTTTTTTTTTTTATCCTCCACCTCCTTGCTCCAGAGTGGCCACTCCTTCAGGTCTGCCAAGGTCCCCACTGGCGCCCCTGCCTCGATGCTAGCCCCTCACCCGATATCTGCAGCCCCCTGGGTAACCCGGACGTAACCCTTCACTGGGCAGGTCCCCCTCCTCCGAGGGAGATAGGCATCGGTAGGGGCCAGCCAGCACACTATACTTGGCCCAGGTGCTGCTAGGGTGAATCTAGGCCGCATCGGGGACTCGATGGCAACGGGAGCTGGTAACCGTAATCCGGTCATCCCTGGAGCTTTTTCCACTTTGCTCCCCTGGGGGCGTGGTTGCCACAGCGTCATGGCATAAGCCAGTGTTCTCCGTGCCCCCCTTGGCATGTAGGGCCCCAGCATGCTGCCATACCCCCAGCCTCCGCTAGGGGTCAGCAAACACTGGGTCCTGAATCCATCCTCCCCTCCCGAGAGAGGCAAGCATTCTCCAGATGCTCCCAGCCATCTCTCCCCAGCTGGCCCTCCAGTGTCCCAAGTCTGTTCCTGAACCTGGGTCGCTGGCGTCGCAAGCGGGAATCCAACCGCTGTGCTGATGGTCTGGCTTACCCAGCTCTTCTTGACCTATGGGGAAGAAGGGAAAGGTAAACCAGCAACAAAAAGATCCATCGCTAGGTGGATTGTGGCCTGTATCCAGTTCTGTTGTGGCAAAGTGGGCAAGAAACCTCCACAGGGTCTCGGGGCCCACTCCACTAGGGGAACAGCTGCTTCCATAGCAGCTTCGAGGGATAGCCCTCTGCTAGAAATCTGTAAAGCAGCTACCTCGAAAACTGTTCACACATTTACAAAGCACTATTGCCTGGGTACTCAGGCTAGGAGTGATGCCAGGTTCGGCACAGCAGTGCTGCAGAGCTTGTTTCCTAAATAAGTTCTCTGCCCACCTCCAAAGGTACTGCTTGGGTAGTCTGTAGTTGTCAGAATACAATAAGATTTCCTGGGGCTTGAAGAAAAAGTTACTTACCATTAGTAATCTTGTTTCTTCCAAGGGAATCTTACTGTATTCTGAGCTTCCATCCTTTCTGCCCTACTAGAACCTAGGGGGCACTGCATGTCAGCTGTCCATATTCTATGGCGAACCTTTGGCATAACTGTTCTTTTCTTATGTAACCCTCCCCATAAATGGGGGTTCCCAGAAGTCTTCCTTGGGTGTACTTAAATGCCTACTGCCAGGCGGGCATTCTGTGTCTTTACAGGTGTAAAAGTGCTTGCATGCGAGTTTCCTGTTAGCCTCAGTGCCTGCCCCTTTAAGAGACATTATTTTTGTAGTGTATAATTAATCTGGGTAGGGGCCGAGTGTTTCCAGGCTTGAGTCCTGCCTGAGCTGCAATAATATTGCTCTGTTCTGCCATCGCTAATGGTGCAGCGGGAGCTCTGTTAGAACTGGTAATTGTTTGCTGATTAGCTGCTCTAATAATAATGGTATTATAGTTTGTCTAACCTGCCTTTCTTTGCAGCATGGACATTTCTGTATTGCACCAATCAGTACCTTTTGGGGACCTTAAAAATGGTGTCTGTCCCCAGGGGTCTTGTGGGAGTGAATTTCTGTAGGAATTGTATTTTTTTTCATTTTGGCACCTAAATGGACCTGGAGGGGGAGCCCTTGCTTTGACAGACAGATGAATCAACCATCCAAACCCTTTTTGGATCAGAAGGAAGTCCCGGTGCTGCCTGCAGTAGAGAGTCAGTCTGAGTTTGTAGTTGAGAGTGAACTGCTCAAAGACATTCGAGCAGCTGCTCCTGTGTAGTTGCGCAGGAAACTGGTGGGAAGGCTGTGTCTGGCCTGCCTGCTTCATCTTCCCCTTCTGAGGGATCTGCTAGTGAAATTAATCGGACTGAATCCGAACCAGCTTGTGACCAGAAATACCAAATTGTGACAGCCCTGTTACCTGAAGAAGACCAAAGACTTACTGTAAGCGACCGGCCTGTCAGGACGTCTGAATCACCACAAAGATCACGGTTTTGCTCAGGAAAACTGAAATTGCAACTGGACTGTCATCCGAACTGTGGTATTGTGTTTTCCTTTACTATAAATGTGCTGTTAGCTGTCAATGGGTTGCGATTTGGTTCCCCACTACTTAAGTGTGTCACGCTTGCTGCAAGCTGTCTCCAGCACCTATCGAACTGAATCCGGACTGTTCACCCAGCCTGGGCCCTGCCACCTTGGCCCAGTCAGCTACTTCAGACGCAGAGATCACCATTGACAAGAGACTCGTCTGTGGATCAGCCCCCTGCTCAACATCTTGAACAGGAATGACACCTCGGTGAATTGTGTGGTCCTTGCTTCTCCTGGCATACCAGCTTGTCGACCTGCAGTCTCCATTTCATCCCTGCTGTGTTTCGTATTGGGTAGCAGGAGTAAACACCAGGGTAGCTCCCTGCAACAACAGCTAAATTAAAAGTGTTGTCATCTGATTAAATTGTTGTTTTCTTGACACAAACTGAGCCTCCAGGTTCCGGATTACAAATTGTGTGTGGTTGTGCATGCTCCTTCTTTCCATCACAGGGCCCCGACCAGCTGCAACGCCGGCATACACCAGGCAACGTGTCAGGCTAGCCCACCTTTTTTCCAACTGGGTACCCAGAATGTGTGACTGTGAAGGGACTCTGAAGTGCATGCATGATTGCCTGATTGAATCAGTTACAGAACTAATCAGCCAAATTACGCCCCTTCCTTTTTCATTCCCCCTGAATAAATCAAATCTAATTCTTTTTGCATTTAACTTGACTGTGGTTCCATTTTGTACAAGAAGCATTGTACTGTTGTTACCTGCTGTGTCTAACCTTATTTTGCAGGGTGTCTCCAGGGTTGAACTGATGGAATCAGCCCTGGTGGTAAGTGCAGACAGAGTGGGGATTTGTATGCTGATTAGGGGTTATTGTAACTGTGTCTGTTGTTAATTTGTTAGGCCACTAGAGGGGAAAGAGGGGGGTTATAGTGTCCCGGAGGGCTGTACCCAGGTCAGCTACGCTACCAATAACCTTGTTCTCTGGGTGGAGGCACCCGTTTTCAGTGCCCAGGCCCCTTAAACTGCACCTAGTCACGCAGGCAGGGGGAATAGCCCTTGAGATAGCGCCACCTAGGGGTTACACTTAGGCATCTGTGATTGGAGTCTTAGTGATGCCCATGTTGTTAAGAGGGTGGTCGATCTAAAAGGGGGGAGTTCATTTGTTGTAATTAGAGTAGTTTAGTTAGTTTTTTTTTTTTAGCTTATGAATGCTTCATAAGAATCTGATGGTTGCAGAAAGTGCAACCAGGGACATTGGTTTGAAAACTGAGCTCTAGCCTAACATTCCACTATTAGCATAGGTTCTATTAACCATTTCAGCTCCAGAGCAGTCCTATGGTGAGACCATACTGCTATTGTCAGAATACAGTAAGATTCCCTTGGAAGAAATAAGATTACGATGGTAAGTCATTTTTTCTTCCCCACCATTGACCCTTGTTTTCGCCTTAAGTCTATTGTAGCCTCCCTTGAAGCTGCCTGCAGTTTTCAATGAAACTAACTCCTGGACTTGGGGCCATTGAAACAGAGTCACACTTGTTAAAACGTGTGAATGGGGGGTTGGGGGTGGCACTAGCAGTTCTGAGGGAGCTGAAGGTGCCAAAGGCAACGGCGTAAATATTGATATTTATAAGGACTGGGTGGGCCATAGGCCATAGGCCCTTATCTGCCGACACTGTCTATGTATGTATCTATGTATGTATCTAAGGTGCTGAGACAGGATGAGACACTACAGATGGTGAGGGGTTCAGGAGAGGAGGGCTTAGTCTTTAATATTTTTGGTGTGGTTTTCTCAAATCTTGCCACATCCAGAACTTAGATGTCTGTGCTCAGTATGCATTAATGCCAGGTGACTGTTGGCTGTGTAATAAGTGCAATAAAGATCAAGCGTTTAGTTCACATTTTCTGCAGTTGTTTATAGATGTTTCATCTGTTATGCTTTTAATATAAAATGTCACATTGTTACACGCAACACAGAAATGCTGAGTGGTGTTTACCTTTGTCCAGACTAGGGAAAGGTAAAGCTTAACTCATATTTTCTGTGATTTCACAAAAGTGCAACAGATCTCTGTTTAGATTGGTTATATATGGTGACATTCAGTGAATATTATCTTTGATACAGCTCAAAGGCTAGATTCCTGTTTTTTGCAACTTCTCAAGCACTGCTCCTAAGATCTCTCTTAAATGTACCAGATGAATATTAAGCAGTTCATATAACATGTGGTCATAGAGTGAGTGCAGCCTTGACTGTCAATAAAGATTATAGATTATCTTTTCAGCAGTATTGCAGCATTAACCAGTAAGCATGATATAGGGCTTGCTTTATTTCTGTGTTTGGTGATTAATTTTTATATAATATAGTATATTAATATAAAATGGGCTTTTTGTGTCTCCCTGGTATTTGAAGTAGGCCCTTCTAGTTCTTCATTCTAAGGCAAATTATTGTAATTCACAACCTCATCCTGTCCATTTAATCCTCATCATTCTCACCTCAGGTTGAGCGCAAGTTGCAGATTGATTGATTTTAGAAATTATGTACCTGGAATGACCTTATTTATGTGTGGCACATACTTTACGAGAGGGTCCCTGGGTAACAGATGTAACAGCAAAGTTATTTCCATGTTTTTATTTATTGAGTTGGGTGGGACAACAATTCTGACTGAAAGTCCCTTTATTGAGGGGCGACCTGAAATTAATTACACAGAAGAACGACAATGCAAATGAACTGGAGTTACATACAATCCAGCCCAGCACAAATTTAACTTGTTTGATTCATTAGACACAGGTTAGGACACATTCAAGAATTTACAACAGTATGAAAGTAGGCAAGAATACTAAGACATGTCTAGACAAGAAAACAGTGATCTCCAGTTGAGAGGTACAATTCAGTAATAAAGGAACATTGACTGCCCTCTAGTAAATAGGTCTTTAGCCCTATCTTAAAGCCTCCAAGGGAGGATCAATTTTGTAAAGAAACGCTGGGAGGGTGTTCCAAAGGGAAGGAGCAGAGATGGCAACCCAAGACTGGCATAACCATAGGCACCTCAAGTAGAGTGCAGGTGGAGGATCTCTCCTAATGGGTTTAGATATGGGAACACCTTGCAGACTGGTTGGGGGTGTAGACTCAGATCAGTTTAAAAATCAGGCAGAGAAGGGGGTCAATCAGCCTCATCTCAAGCCTCAAGAAAGGGTCATTATAGAGTAGAGAAGATATCACAGTGATGTTCCCTGGGTGGAGCAACAGAGGCAAACCCATTTTTATTGTACAGGATTTTGAGTTTATTTCAGAGCTCCTGAGGGAGCAGAGGATTTGGACACCATACAGTAGTATGGGGAGCAGAGTACTGTTTGCAGTGGCTGGCCATTTATCCTTAGTGACGTAGGCCCTTAAAAGGTACAGAAGACCAATTTTCTGGTGTAGGGATTTAGTCATATTGTTCATGTAAGTTCTGAGAGAAAACACCTGATCCAAAGATGCACCATGGTGCCTCATGAACTCAACAACTTCAGTTTGGGATCCTGAGGATGTAGGCAATTCAGTAAGTGCTGCCTTGCCATTCCCAGATGACTAAAGCCAAATAGTACAGATTTTGTTTTTTTGCATTCAGAACCAGTATATTAGCAAGAAACCATTCTTCCAACTCCCTGAAGTCATTCGCAAGCTGACTGCTGATTTGATTGGCGTCATCTGAGCTTCTGTACAAGACCACATCATCTGCAGTTTGACCCTTCCAAAATTGTCTGGCATGTCATTTACAAATAGAGGAAAAGCAAAAGACCCAGTATTGAGCCTTGAGGGACACTATCAGTGATGGGTCTTTGCACTGATAGGACACCCTTCCACTTTACCTGCTGTTTCCTACCAGTCAATTAATGTTGAAACTAGCAACAGGAAAAGACTATCTAGACCTAACTACAGCAGCTTGGCTAACGGGAGGTTATGGTTGAGCAGATTGAAAGGTTTGGTGAGGTCTATAAAAACTGCAGCAGTCATTAGCTCATTATCCATAGCTCCTAGTATATCGGAGGACAGTCCAACTGGAGCTGTGTTAATCTCATGGTGTTTCCTAAAACCATAGTGCTTATCAGTCAGTAAATGATGTTGCTCAAGGTACTCTTGGAGCTGGTTATAAACCAGTCTTTCCTCTACTTTATCTAGGAAGCTTAGAAGTGAGATGGGGCAGTAGTTTTCCACTGGTTTCTTGGGAATGCCTGTCTGTATGGGTACCACAAGGGACACTTTCCATCATTCTGGGATAACCCCCTCCAATAAGGACTTATTAAAGAGCAATTTGAGAGGGGAGGTAATGACTTGGGCAGCTAATTTTAGAAATTTAGATTCAAGCTGGTCAAAAATCTGGCAAGCTGTCAGTTTTTAAACACCCCAACTGGGTTAACACTGCCTTCTGCAAGATTAAATGGAAGTGACATTCGAGGAGTAACTTCCTAGTTTCAGGTTGGTCTGCAGAGGGTGTATGAGAGAGATGGCCAAGAGGTTGAGGTTTAAATCTATCTAAATCAGTAAAAAAACTAAAAGAAACATTGGCAGTAGCCAAACGATCACTAAATACCTGACCATCTGCGACTGTATCACGCTTGGGCAGTCCAGAACAATCTTGTAGTAGAGATGTGATCTGTGCCCTGAAGTATTTAGGGTCAGATAGGTTTTTTCCTCTGTAGGTTTCAGATGTATTTTATTTTAGCATTTTTGAGGTTCATTTTGCAGGCATTCCTTAATTCTCTGTATATGTGCCAGTCAGCAGTGAGACCCCTGAATTTGAAATGCCCCCATGCCTTTTCTCTCTGCTTCATGAGTTTTCTTAGCTCACAAGTCATCCATTTAGAACAGCAACACTTTACTCTTAACTGCGTAAGGGGAGCATGGTTGTTAGCCACTGAGAGAACGCTGAAGAAATCAAGAGCAGAGCTGACATTGGGAAGATCTCTTATAATGTCCCAGGGGAGTTCAAAGAGACTTCAGGAAGGACGTATTATCAGATTTGGAATAATCTCATGCCAGGATAACTCTAGGTGGAGGTTTTAGGGTGTTGTTCTTCCAAATACAGAAGACCAGGGAGTAGACACTGAGGGAGTCAGCAAACACACCAATTCTGATTCTGTCAGGTTTATTGATTAGAACCCAGTTGAGAGGATCAGTTGATTTGTTATTCATTCCAGTAGGCTCACTAATAATTTGTTTCAGATGGTCCTCAGGCAAGGCAGCCATATGACCACTACCCACATCATTGGTCCAAATTAAAGTCACCTAGGAGTATTAATTCCCACAAGGATTTTTTCAGCCAGCATCTTTGTTGCAGAATCAAGAAACGTTGTCACCCTCAGGGGGGGATTATAGATGCATTCCACAGAGTGCTTTTGTACCTCCTAGGAGTATCTTGATAAAGCCTCACACGGGGAGGTCGCTAGGTGAGGGACACTAGTCAGAGTGGCATTAAGGGCAGACCTAATGTACAGTAGGATGCCGCCACCTTTTTTTCGGAACCTGTTTTTCCTGAAGAGAGTAAACCCAGGGAGTTCAGTCTAGAGAGTTTGCATAAAGGGCTTTAGTAAGTTCTCAGTGATGTTAAAGTAGCTTTTACAGTAGAGACTGGCCCGGTGGCACTGAGGATTGAGGCACTGGATGCCACACCTCATGCCACGCTGGTGACCCATGTTCGGGAACAAGCCTGAGCTGCCAGGGATCGGCAGGGGAGGGAGAGGATCGAATGTCCAGAGGACAGCTCTTCTGTCCCATGGAGGAAGGACTGGTACTCTCACCGAACGACTGCCCCCAGGTGGAGGCTGGAGGGTAGTTTGAGTCAGAGGGGCCAGAAGAAGGGAGGGTGCTGCGGGACTTCTGCAGACACGCACGCGCCTCCACGTATGCACATCCTGCGTGTGCGCCCCAGCAGTGGGAAGGGAGAAAATGGAGGAAAAACTCCTCTGGCTGCGGATGAAGACTGACCCCTCGTATGCTCTGCACCTGATGACAGGGCAGGTGTGAGTCCTGGTGATACCAGGGTGACGTGGGAGGGGGCAGTCAGAAGGGGGCAGCTGGGGAAGACAAGGAACATAAACTACACACACACACACATATATATATATATATATATATATATATATATATATATATATATATACACACACACACACACACACAAAAGTATATAGAAAAGCAAAAGTACAGTCAAATCACAACCTTTATGTGATTATCACACTGGAAATGGGGTTTGGGGTTGAGGAAGAGACAAGAATATGGAGGAAATTAAAGCAGCAGTGCATACATGTTTGTGGTGAACATATTGACCCATACTTTTTTATTCTGTTTTAGATAAACCTTTATCTCCAGACTTGTATGATAGCCATTTTTCCCCATTTTGAGTCTGCTTTTCCACCTTTTTTTTTTTTGCAGTCGAAATAATGAAAGGAATGCTCCTAATATGGCTCAGACTTGGTTTTCGTCACTATTTCAGTTTTTGAACACCCATTGTTTGAGATCACTTTTCATTTGATTACAATGAACTACCGTGCAGCTAACACTGCTCCCTGACCTTATGGGACAACAAGTGTACAAAAACAGCTGAGAATACTGATTGAAACTTGGTCCGAGCCATATTAAAAGGAGCACTCCTTGTGTTATTTCAGATGTAGAAAAAAGTGGCAAATCGGACAGAAAATGGTGAAAAAAGGGTATAATACAAGTCTGGAGATAAGAAGCGATCTCAACTGGAATAAAAATGTCTAGGCCAAAATTTTCACCGCTATCATGCACCACTGCTTTAACATTTCGAGGCAGTGTGATCTAGTGGTTAGAGCACTGGCTTGGGAACTAGAAGATTACAGGTTCAAACCCCCCTAGAGACAAATACCCCCCTCTCTCTGTCTTTCTGACCTTGGGCAAGCAGTTAGCCTCTCACTGCACCACTTGCAGAACTGGGTAGAAATGGGACCCCACCGGAAACTAGATGTTGTATTTTGGCTGGGCTATCCTGGGTAAATGAACTGTAAAACAAGAGTTGGCTACAGCCAGCATGCTTCTTTTCCAGTGGTTATACAGTTAAAGCCGAAGAAATTGATTGTTTCAAAATAAGTATAAAGAACATAAATAGTTGAGATATTTAGGAAAAAAGGTGAAAGGGAAGTGAGGTATAGACAGTAGTATAGAAATATTCAGCCTCCTTGTATGTCACCATTTCCACAGGGTCACACAATTAGAATCTGAATTTCTAGGGTTACAGAATATCTAGATGAAATTTAAGCAGTGAGGCATAACAGGATGTGTGCTGTTGAGGGGTTTTCCCAGGTCTCATGTAAACCACATGAGAAGTGGGTAGATCCAACAACACAAGCCCTTGGAGTGCATTATTGCAATTATAAAATTAACTCGGGGGTGGAATAATTAGAATAAAACTAACAGCTGGGACTTTACCTGAGTGCACACTGTGATATTTTCTGACTGGTAAAGACCCAGACTGACCAATCAGATGGCAGGATTTTTTTTCCCATCATTACGGTCAAGAGTCTGCTCTTGGACTCTGTCTGTATAGAGGTCATCATGGCAAACGGCAGATTTTGTTTTTGTGTTTGTTTTTTTTTCGCTCAAGGGCATGTGTTGTTGGATTAACCCAGTTCTTGTGTGTTTTACAGCACTCAGCTATGCCTTGCGCAGTGAAACATAAGGCATGGGTAAATCCCACATCAGCATATGCTCTGTCATGCATTATTGCTTGCTTACTACCCCAACATTGTAGTAAGTGGAGGTTGATTCCCAGATGCACACACCTTTAAATACAGACACACACACTTATGTACACCACTACATCCCAGACATAAACACAGAGCGCGACATACGAAGAGGACACATACTGCACCACACACGTACATAGTGATACAGACACATGCCCACACAGCACTACATGCACAGATGGACATACATGAGCAGTACGTGCTGGGACGAGGCAGGGCGCACACACACAGCCCTACATATAGCGATGCACAGATGGCACGACACAGACATACACTCAGCACTACATACACAGAGCCACAAATACAGACCACATACACGTACACACACATTACTACAGATACAGATGTGCATACAGACATAACACTATGTACAGAGACACAAATACAAATACAGGACTACATGCACAGATGCACACATGTAACTACATACACAGAAGTATGCACAATATAGATGCATACATGCACTCATGTACTACATGCAGGTGTGCACATATAGCACTAAATACATACCTCCAACACAGTACAACATACAGAAACACCCGCCCACTGCTATTAATAGAGGTGTCTTTTACAGTATATAGTTCTGTATTTTAGGTGTAGGTCATCGGGGTCACATCAGTGCCACCAGTTCACTAAGAAGGCTCTTCGTAGTTCATCAGGGGCACTGCTATGACCCCAGTGACCCTGTAAAATATATAAAAATATATATTGTAAAAGATGCCTCTGTTGATGGCAACGGAGCACACCCCCACCCTCTACAAACTCCGATGTTACAAAATGTTGGAGCACAGGGGCGGCACAGGGCAGAGCTGGACTAGATCAGGACAAGGGGAATGGATTAGATGGCAAGCTCTCATTTACGATCCTTTCCTCTTCATAGAATATGAAATGAAAAATATATATTTTTTTAATCCACTTTTTTTCCTCCTCCTCTTCCACGTCAGCAGGCAGCTATAACCCCCCTTGCCTGCCACTTAGGACTGTCCACCATTCCCCCCGGTACCGGCAAACTCCATTTTCCTCCACGGATTCCTCCCCCACCCCCGTGGCGGGGCTGGGAAGGGGAGGGCCGTCCTCCCCCCCATCCAGTACTTTCAATCCAGAGCGGGGCTTCCGGCGATCCAGTGGTGAAGCAGAACATTGGTTGGCAGGCAGTGTTCATGGAGCCTGTGGACGTTTTTTTTCCATTTTTCATCCCTCCGCTTCATGGCCATGAGCGTGCTATGCAGGCACGTTCTTTTGCCTCCTTAACTCCAGTGCTGCCACCCGACCACTAGGATGAAGCCAAGGAGGAAGATGATCTTCCCTCCCTCACTGGGAGAGGAGAGCCATCTGTCAGATGTTCGATCCTCTCCCTCCCCTGCCGACCACTGATAACCTGAGCTCGCTCCTGAGCCCCGGTCGCTGGTGTGGCGTGAGGTGTGTCGTGAAACGAAAAAATTTTAAAATGTGACAGGTTAATCTCCGGTGCAGGTAAGCTACTAGTGGGGGGCTTAGGGAACAAGATTTAAATGAGCACAATTGGTGTTCTTTAAATTCCACCATTTATAATTGTGCGCTTAAAAAAAAAAAAAATCTGTGTTTGTGCATAAGTCCCTCTTGCCTGCCAGCTAGTCATCCTAGATTTGTTTGGTTGCCTGTATTTAGAAAGACTGTGTGAGTGTGTGTGTGTGTGTGTGTGTGCGCGCGCGCGCATGTTCAATCTCGGGTCACATTATTTCTTTTTAATAACAATTTAGTGTTTCAGTACTACATCACCAATTCCCTATCACTTCATTATTGGCATTTTACGTTATAGTGTCACCCCTCCTCCACCCCAGAAACATATAGTTTGTTATCTCAAACTTAGGGCCCAATCCTCAACAGGCCAAGGAAGTTTTGCACACCTGCATAGGAGTGGGCAGTGTCACTGTGGGCGCACTGTACATGTGGAGACCGGGACCCCCGCACATCCATAGCCACCACTGCACCCACTGTGGAGACCTGACCTACTTGTTTTGTACCAGTACCCATGTGGAGGGGTTGGGGGCATGAACGCTTCTCCATGCAATCCAAGAGGTGGTTTCTGCTCTGGGTGCCCTCAGTGCTGAGGGTGTCAGCATTAAGCTATGGAAAGGAAAGCAGTAACGCCTGCATGATGTATCCCCCTGCACTCTCGGACCCTCCAGGGGCCTGATCTGACCTCTGACACATGCCTCCAGCCTTAGAGCTAGCATGGAGCACCGGGGGCAAAGACTTTAAGGGATACTGCAGTCATTGGAGGACTCCCATATCCCACAATCCACTGCTCCTGGGGTGAAGCAGGAAATCCACTCTAGTTTTGGTCTGGGCATCTTATTGGATGCCTGCTGCCCGTCTGTGCTCTGCCACCCCCCTCGCACCTCTGTGCTGGACTCCATGAGCATAGTGGGGAGGCCAGGGGCTGTAGACGCCACCACTAATGCTGACATCCTTGGTTGCAGAGTTACGTGGCTCAAATACATGCCTTTGTCATGAATCTGTGCCATCTTTGTGGCTCAGTCCTTCAGTATGATGTCAGTGATCTTTGAAAAATCATCAGCTGGGACTTGTGTGGCGCTTTTCTGATTAAATATGGTCATCATCCCTTGGGGAGGGGAAACGGACACACACACCCCCCACACACACCAATAGCTTGGCTGAGACTGGCATAACAGAATGTTCCTGTGCAGTTGAAAAACCACTTCAGACTGTCACGCGAATTAATCTGTGTGACATCTTTAAGTTCCCAAACTATTGGGCAAAAAATGTGTCTAGCAAAAGAGCGCAGTTTCAGACCTTTTTAGAATTGTCTTTTTGAGACTGCCCAGCACAGTTCAAAATGACGAGAAACTCGTTTGTTTATATAAGGGTGAGACACTACTAAAGCTTTTTAATGAAACAGCTGTTCTCTTTCACGGCCCCCTCTCAATAGATCTGAATTCGCCATGAACCGTGCTGACTAGTTTTGTTACTATAGCAGCTGAGGTTAGGCAAGTACTGAGTACTGGGTTACCATGGACACCTGCTCTTGCCTCCTCCAGTCTGTAAAGAACAGTTAGCAATCAAACAAAACTCTCATTAGGAGCCAGCAGGAAATGAGACCTTCAGGTGTTGAACCCTAAAGTTGATACATTGTACTAGGGCACGACTGGTCAGTGTGATGCTAATTGGTGTAAATGCACAGGAAAAACTACTTCCGTCATCCTGCGAGGATAACTAAAAAGAAAATATTTGTTACACATGAGCAGTCAGCAGCCTACAAAGCACCGTTTACTTAATTTACTTTTCTTTTCCTCAAGCTAAAGCTGCTTGTTAATTGGATTGCTTTTAGATATCTGATTCTCATGATACATGTGGCGAGTTTGATTGTGTTTCAGCTCCATCATTTCCTAAGTGTAGGCCTTAATTGTATTTAAGGAAAATAAAGTATAGTGGGACGGAGGGACTGGCTTGGATGGGAGCCAGGCTGAGTGAAACATGGCCATTCAAACAGCAGAAATCTTTAGAAATTACATTCTTGATTTATTTTTGTTTTCTGGCATTTACAGAGACAGTGATTCTGCTTGGCAGACGTAACGATCAAATGTCAGTACTTTCTTGCTCTTTCATTTCATGCCCACATTTTCACGTGATCAGGAGGGGTGTGTGTGTGTGTGTGTGTGTGTGTGTGTGTGTGTGTGTAAGTGGGGAGGTTTCTTAACTCAGGGATTTCATTAAGTAAGCTCCCGCATTCTGAGGAATCCAAGAAATTTCAAAATACACTTTGACTAGATTTCCATCATGTAAGTAATAATGCAGACAGGTTTTGTGTCAAGCTAAATTGGATGCTCCTCCTGTGTTGAGGCTGGAGGCATAACCGAGTGCCTTCAGACACCTAGGAAGTGTGTTGAATTAGCTCAACGCATGCCCTAGAGTATGTTTTTAATTAAGCTTTATTTTTATTAGAAGGAAACAGCACTAAGAACCCCACACCCAAGTTTGGGGCTGGTCCTAATTTGCACTTTAAGTGTGCAAAACTTCCTCTTTTTTTTTCTTTTACTTTTTACTGCAGTATAACAGATTGTATCAGTCTGATTCTACTGACATTTGCTGTAACCAGAAGTCCCAGAATCTCCTGCAGCTGACATCAGGGCCGGGCTGCAGCAGTGGGAGAGTCAGTAGCCTGCAGTGCATGTTAGAGCTTTTATAAACTGAGATCACATGTTTGCTGGTTCTGCTGTTCTCCAGGGCTAAGTACTGTCCTCTGCTAACATGGTAGCAGTTATAGTATATTAGAAAATGTATGCCATTGGCGAAGCAAACACCTTCACAGAGTCTTAAAGAGCAACAGGTGTGCTTATTTTTAACACCACCTTAAGCCCCCCAATGGTAACGGACTTAAACGTTCACAGTGCTAAATTTTCTGCCACTTATTTGTGTCAGGGGAGGGGGGGATTGTAAATTCATCTCGGCAGCTCAATCCCTTCTCCTTCCTGGGTCTTCTAGTAGCAAGCTTCTCCCCCATGCCACTCTTGCACTCCAATGTTTTGGGATGTAGCAGGTTATTGAGCATGGGTCCTTGGTTATTGATTGCAGTGGGAGTGAATTTTGAATTAGATTGTTTTTTACTTTTTTGTATAATTTAGAAAGCTACTGGGGTCAAATTGAAGCCACAATTCAGCTGACAAAACTCCCGTTGAGATGTGGCTTTGATTTGACCCAAGCGACTTTCAAAAATATGTGTGTATATATAGATCTATAAATAAATAAAAATCCAACTTACACCCACTCCCATTGCTATCAGTTGAGTGCACTGACCCGCTCTACAAACTATTACATCAGAAAACTTTGGAGCGCGGGTCAGCACAGGGGTGTAGCTTGTTACTGTAGCACCAGGAAGGTTAAGGGATCTGGTGGCTGAGCTGAAGTGAGCTGAATTTACGATCCCTTCCCATAAAATAATTAAGCAGCAGAACATTCAGTACTGTGGACTGCTTAAAGATCACGTGCAAAGGTTTTTGCATATTGCTAATAAAGCTTGAATTCAAGTCCCTGTGTCATGATTAGAGTTTCCTGAATATTTCATGCTGTTTGGTTTTATGATTTTCTTTAAATCAGCATTTGTTAACTTGCTTTACATTGGCTGAAAACAGTGGAGTTATTGCTGTCTCTTTCAGCTAGGCTTGGAGAGCGATGACATAATTGTGGAGTACTGTAGTTTGCTGCTTCAGATTCCTGATCACAGCAGGCTGTAGAGTTAATGGTTTTCTCAACAGGTTTCTTATAAACTCAGTTTGTGGTTTGTGTTTAGATAGATTAGCTTAAAATCTATCATTTTCTTCTTCTGAAAGTTGATAATTTGAGTTTCAGTGCTGAATTGAGGTAGTGAAAATCTTTCTCTGTGAGAGATCAGCTAGTCTGTATCACAGCTCTCCATCCTTTCTAATCAAAACTCTGATTTTTTTCTAACTTTATAACACAGGTTTGTTTAATGAACATAAAATAAATCTTAATTTTGTTCATTCAAAGAAATAGTTTGTCTTTGATGTAGCCTTCATAAATACATTCATGTAAGAACATTTTTTTATGTCAAATTGACAAACAGGTGCACGTCACATTCTACTATTTCAAGCACGTGTCCTGTCTGAACTCACAAATTTCAGTCCTTTGGTGGTTTCTGTGTGAAAATACATTTTGTATGTATATAAATAGAAACACTATATGGCATCTCAATGCACCGTGTCTCTTCCCCACAGTTGAGGCAGCTGCACTCTACTGCACACCTGTGCCCTGCCCCACAAGCTCCCCTGCCTTCTGCTTCACATTTGAGGTTGCTGCTCACTGTGCCCACTGTCTTCTCCCACACAGTCAGGACTGTGCACCCTTCTGCCTCCATCCTCTGCCTAAAGAGTCAGGCCTGCTGCACCCTGCCCAAACAGTTGGGGTTGCTGCACCCTGCTGTCCCCCCCAACAGTCAGGGATGCTGCACCTGTTGCCCCCTTTTCCTGTCTACACAGTCAGGGCTGCTGTGCTCTGCTAAGCCCTAGAGTCCTAGGTTCCCCTGCCTCCACAGTTGGGGCTGCTGCACCATGCTGCCCTAGGCCACCTGAGGTGGGGCTTTTGCTGCACCCTGCTACTAACTTCCATTGCCCCAAATGGGCAGGGCTGCTGCACCACGCACACTGTCTCACAGTCAGGGCTGCAGCATCCTGATGCCCTCCTGTGTCCTGCTGCACAGTCAAGGCTTCTGCACCATGCTGTCCTCTGTCCCCTGTCACCACAGCCAGGGCTGCTGCACCCTGCTCCTGTCTACACAGTTGGGGTTGCTGTGGCCTGCTATGCCCTAGATCCCCATTCCTCCACAGTTAGGACTGCTGCATCATGCTTCCACGTGCCACAAGTGTCAGGGCATTTGCTGCACCCTGTTGTGTGCCTCCACAGTTGAGGCAGTTGCACCCTACTGCCCCTCTGCCCCCCTGAGTCAGATCCTTTGCTACACCCTGATGCCCACATCCCTTGTCACAAACTGGCATGGCTGCTGTATTCTGTCCCACAGTTTGGGCTGCTGTACCCTGATGCCACCCCTATCTTCCGGCCAAACAGTCAGGGCTTCTGCACCCTGCTTCCCTCTTTCCCCAACCCCACAGTCACAGCCACGGCACCCTTTTGCCCCATGTTCCTGTAGGAGGATGCAGAAGAGTACAGTGGTGGCAGGGGACAAAGGACAGCATAGTGCAGCAACCTTGCATGTTGGGCAGGACACAGCCAGGCATCGGGGTGCCTTGTTTGTGGCACAGAGTGCACAGGGTGCAGCAGCCCAGCCCGTTTGGGGCAATGGAAGTGCATAGCAGGCTTCAGTAGCCCGGACTTTGGAGGCAGGGGGCATGGGACTCTAAGGTGTAACAGAGCATAGCAGCCCTGACTGTGGAGACGGGAACAGGGGGCAACAGGGTGCCATGGCCGTGACTGTGGGGGTAAGAACAGAGGGCAGTAGGGTGCAGCAGCCCTGACTTTTCGGGTAGGAGATAAGCATGGCATCAGGGTACAGAAGCCCAAAATGAGGGACAGGGTGCAGCAACCATGCCTGTTTGGGACAAGGGATGTGGGCAGAAGGGTGTAACAAAAGATCTGACTCTGGTAGTGGGGGGCAGGAGGATGCTACTGCCTCAACTGTGGAGGCACGCACCAGGGTGCAGCAAATGCCCTGACTCTTGTGGCAAGTGGCAGCATGGTGCAGCAGCCCTAACTGTGTAGAAAGCAGGGTGCAGCAGCCCTGGCTGTGGTGACAGGGGACAGAGGACTGCATGGTGCAGGAGCCTCAAGTGTGGGGATGGACACAGGGGTGCTGTGACGACATCACGCTTCAGCGTGTTCGCTGAGCAGCCTAGCCCCTTCTCAACCTTCAGAAAGAAGGTTTCTGATACTGGAAAGCCGGCGTCCTGTGGAATATCAGCCGAGTCCATGCGGGAGTTTTGACAACATTCTCACCTTGGGGCTCCAAGCCCCACTCTGAGTGCACTTAAGGAGAAGGTAAAACAAACATTTTCATGTTGAGGCACTGTTAGATAGAAATACTTGATACAGAAGAAGTTAAAATTGATTCGGAACCAGACTTAAAGTTAAAGTACTTAAAGGTTCTAAATTCTCTTTTTAGTAGGTAAAAGATTTGGAAAGAGGGGCCTGCTTTGAAAATTAAGTGAAGTTTCTTACTAAAGAGGTACTTACAAGGTTAAGAAATTACATAATGGGGTTATAAAAATATAATTTAAATGGTAATAAACTAAAACAATGTTATGTTTTTTTCAGGATGGGTCAAGAACATTTTCTTTTGAATAACCCCCCCACCAACATTCCAACAGGACATGCATTAAAGTCCATTTGTAACTTTTAAGAGCACATGTTTGTTCCCCCTGATTCAGAAATCATTAATTGATTTAAAATAAGAATGTAAACATTAAATAACTGAAAAAGAAAATCATACACCATTTGAGAATTTATATTAGTAAAAAATACAAAAGAGACAAGACACTGAGGTTTAAAACTGTCTTTTTTATATTTCATTCACAGAAAAGAATTTAAAGAGTATTTAGTTAGTTATAAGTTTATCGATCAGTCAATGACCTTTACAGTGTAAAAAGTACCACATAATGTTACACACATAACATTTAAAACTTTTTGACTGAGGCAAATACACATATTCCACTTTGTATAAAAATGCTTGCAACTTAAGTTACTAAGACATTCTAGTTTACACATATTAGTTCATATATATATATATATATAGGGCAACTTGACAATGACTTCAACTTCAAACAATTATTCATTTCCTAATACGTATCTAACACAATATATCAGTTATTTGACCACAATATACAAGTTATTTGACCACAATATACAAGTTATTTGACCACAATATACCAAAAGCCTTAACATTTAATTTAAATGTACAGGCTAATATAAAATAAGACATTATTCACATTCATTTTAGCAGTTCAGTGCACAAGGAATGTAATCTCATAAGCAATAGTTATTTACATTTTACTTTGATTTTGGTTATTGCAGTGAGAGCAGGAAGGTCATCTCAGACAAATCTAATTGATTTCTTTGACTGGGTGACCAAAGTAGTAGACCAGGGAGGGGCTGTGGACATGGCCTACCTAGACTTTAGCAAGGCATTTGACACAGTCCTGCACAAAAGATTAAGAAACAAATTAGCCAGCCTGGGAGTGGGTCCCAGGGTGGTAGCCTGGATAAAACACTGGCTGGACAACAGGGCACAGTAGGTAATAGTAAATGGAGTCCACAGTGAAGAAAGGGGGGGGTGGTTACTAGTGGGGGTACCGCTGGGTTCGGTACTGGGGCCGGTCCTTTTTAATGTCTTTGTAAGTGACATTGCAGAGGGACTAGAAGGGAAAGTATGTCTCTTTGCAGATGACACAAAGATCTGCAACAGGGTTGATAAGCAAGGTGGGGTGGAAAGGATGAGAAGGGACTTGGCAAGGTTGGATGAATGGTCAAATGTATGGCAGCTTAGATTCAACGCAAAGAAAAGCAAAGTAATGCACCTGGGAAGCAAAAACCTAGGGGAAGAGTACACAATGGGGGGTGAGATACTGACAACAACAAAAATGGAAAGGGACCTGGGGGTAGTCATATCAGACAACCTAAAGGTGGGCCAGCAGTGTAAGAAGGCAGTAAGGAGGGCTGGGGGGATGCTGGGATGCATAGGGAGAGGCATCACCAGTAGAAAACAGGAAGTTGTTGGCCCTCTGTACAGACAGTTGGTAAGACCACATCTGGAGTCCTGTGTACAGTTCTGGAGACCCCATCTCCACAAAGACGTAGACAGGGTGGAAGCTGTCCAGAGGAGGGCAACCAAAATAGTGCAGGGTCTGCACCAGAAGACACATGAAGAAAGACTAAAGGAGCTTAAGATGGTAGCCTTGAGGAAAGGAGGAGGGGGAACATGATAGAAACTTTCAGATACCTCAAGGGAATCAACAAAGTCCAAGAGGGTAGCATCTTTCAGAAAAAGAGATGTGCAAGAACAAGGGGGCACAATTTGAAGCTAGAGGGGGGACGGCTCAGAGGTAATGTGAGGAAGTATTTCTTCACAGAGGGTTGTAGATGCATGGAATGGCCTTCCTGAGGAGGTCGTAGAGTCAAAAACAGTGAGGGAATTCAAGAATGCATGGGACAGACATAAGGCAATTCTAGTGGGGGATAGGAGGAAGTAGGCTGTTGGTTAACTAGGATCTGCAGCGTATCCGTTAGGTAGGGAAATGGGCAGACTAGGTGGGCCAAGCGATCCTTATCTGCCATCAAATTCTATGTTTCTATGAGATACCCTGCAGTTTTTTCGATTATTAATTTATTACTGGTTGTGAAAAGAATATTTAGTAATAATGTCTTATCAGTAGTATCAGTTTTGTCCCATATTGGGACAAGCCAGTATTTCCTTGGGATTTCATACCAGGGACAAATCATTGTTACATGAAACAAGTCTTCTATGTAGGTTTGTACAGGCACAATAAGAAGACGATATGTTCGATGCTTTCTTGTATCCAGCTAGGAAACATTTCTAATCTAAATCTTGTATACAACTGCCTTTGTTTTAAATCTGTTAATGCATCTAAATAATCTCTGTAAAAAAATAAGATATCATTGGCTCGCAACCAAGGTGATATTCTAATTTTTGAGGTAACTCTTAAACCCATAAGCTTATAATAATTTACAATTTTACTTGTGACATACAGCTTATATTTAAGACTAATAGTTATGTTTTTGTCCAGGTATTTTTTCCAAAAAGTTAAGGCTCTTTCTTCTAGAATACTATAAATTTTAAGCAGCCATTTAGATCTCAGACAACCCAAGTTCTGCCATACATATTTTTCCTTAAGTGAAAGAGCAGGCAGTCCGTTGTGGTCCAAAGATAACAGCTTTATCCAATAATTTACCTTTCAAGAATGTGTATAAACAGGTCCAACTATACCAAGTTCAGCACGTAAAAGCGGAGCAGGCATGGAATTGTTCAGGCCTAAAGGGGCTCTATATAACTTATTCAGGGGGGTTTCTAAGACCTGAATATTGTCATAGTCCCATATTTCTATGTGATATAACAATTTTTTTGACTCCTGCCTTCCAGGAAATATTTTTGTTTGATTCAAAAATCATAATCTGGCTCTTAGATTCGTGTTTGTGAGCTTGTGTTTACTGGCATATTCGATTAGAATGTCCAGTTTTCCTTGGAGACCTTTCTGTGTTAGTGAAAACAATACAAAATCATCTAGTAAGCTAGTGCAGCACAAATTTTATTTTTAATTTTAGGCGAATCTGTTACAGAACATTCGAGGGCCAGAAGTAAGTTATTAATATAGATGCAAAATAATGTAGGGGCCATAACGCAGCCCTGCCTGACACCATGATTTGTTTTAAAAATAGCCAACAGTTGTCCAGAGGTACCCAGCCTATTCTGAGCCCAGGATTCGGAATATAATTCTTTGATGATCGCAATAATGTCTAAACTTATACCCCACTCCCTCATCATCATCCATAATAGGTTGCGTGAAACAGAATCAAAAGCTGTGCTAAAGTCTATAAATGCAGCATATAATTTTTGTTTTCGAAGTTTGACATATTTTTCATAAAGATGAGTTAATACAAAACAATCGTCCATGGTACAGTAACCTGAACGGAATTTAAAGAGTATTTGCAAAGTATTTCAAACATTGAAAGGCTCATTTGTCTGATGAAGTAACATAAGAGTTCTGAAACGTTACAATGAAAAATTAAAGAAGATTTGGAAAAGCATTTTTGTACTGACACTGAATTTTATTGGGGTTGAGTGGAAACAGCTTTGAAGCAGTATTTGCCTAGCCATGTTTTCTTTCACTCCCCCACAACTTCTCAAATGGTTGAAAGGAACATCTATCAGTCTTTTAAAGGGGAACCTTGGGAGACGCAAGGTGGGGTGGGAACCTCTAGCTTTTACTCAGTTCCCCAGCAGGACATTCTCTGCATACGATGTGTGGCGGGGTAACTGAGGAGGGCGTGGGGCCACCCACATTTATGTGGGAAGAGCGATGACCTCTGACATCATCATGGGTGGCCCCTGGAAGATCAGTGTGGTCCTGATACAAGAAATCGTCACAAAGATCTACTGTTATAGTAGGTTCTTATGTAACTGCACTTTGCTTTGCCTCTAAATATTATGTTTTTCAAAGTTCTTCTGGAGGCGTTGGTGGCACTTTAAGCAAAGATTGCCATTAATTCAAGCTATGAAGGAGCAAGCCATTTAAATCATTATTTTTGTAGAGGAACAAACATATATTTTAGATAGTCTCCCCCAAACCTTAGAGGCTTATCATGTTCTGCTTTTCTGTTAACAGTCTCATTGCTGAAACTGTCACAGACATCGGGGAAGTCTCATTTCCTAAAAATGCTGAGCCTGACCTTAGCAAAGTAGTCACATGCCTTTCAACCCCAAATTCTGTAGTAGTACATGGATGCATTGTGACGCAATGTAATTATTTAATAAAGAGGACATAAACTACTCCATTCAGTTTTAAAACGGTCCTTACCACCAGTGTCTAACTCAGAAACACCCACTGAATTTACAAAAATGCCAGGAAAGATGGATCAGTAACAGAAAAGGAAGCAACATTTGAAACACAGCTTTGAGAGAAAAAAAGACAGACTTGCAAGTTAAAGGCAGCTCCCCTTTAATAGTGCTTTTGCTAACACATTAAAGACCATTTGGGCATTCATTCCCAGAAGTACGCCAGGTACATAGAGTGTATCTGAGAAGAGAAAGGGCACATGTAAGATCCTAGATCAAGGGTGCTGCCTATAGAAGCATCCTAGTTCATCTAAGCTGTCCACACCTACTGTCTTTCTGGTTTACATCTTGAGAGACTTGCATTTTTTAATAATCACAGTATCTTAGAGAGCTTTAACAATACATTCCAGTGGTACATAATTTAATTGTTACTTCCGGAGCTATTAGACAGTGAATCATTGTGTCACCTAGGGCTCTCTACAAACATGTACTTAAACATGAATTAAAGCGTATGAAATTATACTTTCTGTAGTCATTTTCTAACAGCTTAATACGTGAGTCACACTTGGGCCATTATTGATTTATAAGCTAGGGATGCAGTAATTCTTGCCTTTTGTTTCAGTCTCTACGTCCTAATTCTGATATAAATTTCTAAGTGTGCAAATATTGATAGAGCATAATGGACTGATGGATTTACAGAAAGCCACCTCCCAGGGCAAAAATCACCATCACTATACCCATGGTTTTGTAAGAGTGGTCTTAACCTTAATGCTGTTGCCGCCATAAAGAAGTGACACGTCTCAGTATAGTGCATCAGAGTTGTTTAGCTGTACCATCATCTCATGGACTCTGCAGGACATGTATATTACCGTGTATGAAGAAGAATCATAAGCCCTCATATACAGAAGGTTAGGACAGCGCTAGTATGAACAGCACCATGATAACCAGACATAGCGCATCCGAGCAAGGTGGAGGGGCATATTCAGTGGGCCTGGTAGCGTGATGCTCAGTATCGTGATCATGCTTAAAACACCACTGTGCCTGTGCAGATGGGGGAGGCCTCTTGTATACAGGGTGCAGTGGTACAGTTAGTGGATTTTGGATGCGATAAAAAGCTGCCAAGGCAGTGCTGTTTAGAGTTCTAAAACCGTGCAACAGCCTCCCCCTGCTGCCTGATCCCTGTTTTAAATGTCTTTTTTTTTTAAATATTTTTATTGGTTTTGCACAAATGAAACATTCATAGCATACATCTCATGAAACGGTGCTGTCGCACCATAGCATTACTTCCTGGTCATTTAGACAATTACATTTTCGGGGCTTGCATTAACCCCCTACTGAAGTCCCCAGATGAGAATTTTTAGGATTTTGAAGCACAAAAATTAAAGCAGTGCTTCAGCATTAACCCTGTATCTGAAAGGTTTTCTTGGATTTCATTAGCAGAAAAAGTATCAGATAATGTTTTACAAAGCCACTACAGAAAATTTCTGACCCCATGATTCTCCGGTTTGATCCCCAACATTTGAAAAAGAGGGTCAACCTGACTCCCACTTTACTAGTGCTAATGCAAGCCCTGATTTTGATATCTGTTAAGTCTATTCTCTAATAACTCAAGTTGGAGGTCTATAAGCATTTTCACAGATAACTCCATAATGTATGGTCCAGTAATAATTATAATTGTTAGAACAATCAAGGGGCTCTCTTGCTCCCTTCCCAGCGAGAGCAGCGTACCCCACAACTCCAATACAGTCAGGAACCCAGAGAACAAAGGCTGTATCAGTCTGCATCATGTGTAGCACCCATTGCTGTCATATTTCATTAAATTTAGTAGCTTCGTCATGTAGGACTGCAGTCAGTTTTTCCATTTGGTAGATATTTATCACAATATTTCTCCATTCTTCTAATAAAGGAATTATTTTGGTCATTCACTGTCTGGTGATGGCCTTTTTGGCTGCTAGTAAGTAAATTGGCAACAGGGTGCGTCTCCAGGGTGGACTATGAGGTGGCATGACAGACAAGAGTACCAAATCTGCGTTAGTTCTACTCTCACACCTAAACATTCCTGTAAGGTAAGTTGCATTGTGCACCAAAATGGTGTTAACAAGGGGTATTCCCAAAAGACATGGCCCAAGTCAGCTATCTGACAATTACAGCCTCTCCAGCACTGGCCATAGCTCTGTGGCAGATATTTAATTAGAACTGCTGGTGCTCTGAAGAATCTATACTGGCACTTTCAGGCATACTTTCACCAAGTCTGCAAGAGGGTGACTTTGACTGCCGACAGAGCACTTGCCTGCCAGTCCTCAGGGGTTACTGATAGCTACAATTCAGCATTCCATTTCTGGAGCACCGAATGAGTATTATCCCCCAGTGCCTCTCTTAATGCTTTATATATACGACCAATAACATGCCTCCCCAAATTGCCACTTAAAGTGTCAATTAAGAAACTCATTAAGGGTGGTCTGGGATTGGGGAGCCGAATTCTGGTCAGAGTTTGATTTTGTACATAAGCCCTCAATTGTAGAAAATGGAAATTACCTCTTTGTGGGATCTCATAAAGGGTACACAGTTCTTCAAAAGAGAGAATACCTGTCTCATTTATTATTTGATATATAATGAATCCCTAGTTGTCTTCACTTGGAAAAAGCTAGGTCTGTAGATAACAGAGTAAAATCCTCATTTTTCGATATTAAACGTAGGTAGTAGAAAGTTTCCGGAAACCTAGGGTGGTATTTTACTGAATTCCAGGTATGGAGAAGCCCACCCGTCAACTTTGAAAAATTTCACAGGGGAATGGATTTACCCCTGGATGCAAAATAGTACTGGTACTATGTCGTATAAATCATTGAGGGCAAATTCAATTTCTTTCCAGGGAGCGGAGTACGTTGGAGTAATCCACTGGAAAATAATCTTGAGGAACCCTGCTTTAGCGTACCACTCTAAGTTAGGCAAATTAACACCACCCAAAGCCATGGGCAATTGCAAGACAGAGTATCTAACCCTGGGCATTGCCCGTCCCATGTAAAGTTAGAAATAAGTTTGTTCCATGAATTAAAGTGGTGGTGGTGGGGTTAGCAAGTTTTTTTTATTTTATTTATTAATATGTTTATTTAGAGGTCCATGATACATATTCTATCAGTAATATAGAGGATACATTGTCTCAGTCATGAAAGTCCACTCAGCGGGGAAACAGAGGAAATACAGGCGAAGGTCACTCTGCAGTATTATACAGTATGGGTAAACATAGAGAATCAATACTAACCTCCTTCCCAACCCCCCAAGGTGAATTACAGTACAGGAATGAGTAGGTTCTTAGGGTGCAAGATCCTGTCTATATTGTATTACCCACAATAGTCATTTATTCCAGAATTCTCTGGTTCTTTCTTCCCTTGAGTTAACCTTGGCAGTGATTTTTTTCCATCTCATAAATTTGATATATCAGGTCCTCCCACTCCCGTCTCCGAGGGGGGTCGGGGGTGAGCCACTTTCTGGATATAGTTTTTTTTTTTTTTTTTTTTAGCAGCCAGAAGTATAGTCAGTAACTTTTTAGAATGTGAGCTCTTTACCTTGGGGGGTGGGGGGGAATGGTGTAAGAGTGCCAGTCCCATCTGAAACTGAGCCACCTTGGGGAACAACTCCTGCACCGAGCTCTCCACCAAACCCAAAAAATCTCTGAGCACTGGGCATGTCCAGAATACATGGCTGTGTGTAGCTGAACTCTCTCCACATGCCCGCCAACATTCTCCCCTTCTCAGCCTATCATACTTTGCTGTGATGTGTGAAGTTCTAAAAAATTTCACTATACATTTCCAGCCATATTCTTTCCAGATATAAGAAGTAGTGGATCTATGGAGATTAGTGAATATTCCAAACACAGACTCTGAAACTTCTTCTCCCATGTCCGCCTCCCAGGATTCTTGAATTTTTGTCAATGATTTCCTTTGATTAGGCTGTATGGCTTTATATAGAGCCAAAACTATATGTTCAGGCATTTGCCTAGTTTTAGTTTCTATCATTATTTGGACCAAAGGATGTGCTTCAGTCACCTGCCAATTCAAACCACATTTCTACTGTATGTAGTGTTGAATCTGAAGGAACAGAAAAAAATCGGTTCTTCCCAGAGAATATGATTGCTGGATCTGAAGAAAGGGAATTCCTGCACTGAATCATTGAAAGATATGACTCAGGCCTTTCCTCCTTCAGTTTTCAAATGTGAAATCTTGCTGGGCTGGGGAGAAGAGACTATCCAGCACCGGGACTATAAGAGCTACTGCTGAATCTCTTATTTGAGAGTCCTCTAACTTTAAACTACAGATCTGTAAAATCTGAGTTGTAAATTGGGAGTGTACTTTTTCTCTTATCCTACTCCTTCTAAGTGGGGGCGACCCAATTATGAATTAAATTCCCTGGGCATTCTGCAGAAGATCCATCCTCTTCCAATGTGTATCTGTGTTCGAATCCCACCACCGTAGAGCGTGGGCAAGGTGGGCCGCCTGATAATATGATTGTAAATGTGGCAAGGCTGGGCCTCCTTTAATTTCTGATAAATGTAATAATCCTAGGGCCTTTCTGGGCCTTTTTCCCTGCCATAAATATGCAGAAATCATTTTATCCCATTTTTTAAAGTCTATAGCAGGGATGGAAATTGGAAGATTCAGAAATAAGTATAGAAAAAGTGGGAGGATTGTCATTTTTATAGAATCTACCCTTTGAGATAGAGGAATAGGAAGGCCTTGCCACCTCTGTAATTCAGTCTTCAGTTGCTTAGTAGTAGGGTGAAAGTTTACCTCATAGAGCTCTCTTTAAGTTCCTAGAGATCTAGATACCCAAATACTTATATTTGATAGTGTTCCATCGCAGGGGGAGCCTATCTCTCGGACCCTCAGAGGGTTCAAATTGCCATCTGAGAACTTCTGTCTTGGATGTATTCAGCTTGTAGCCTGACAAGGCTTCTATTTCAGCCAGCCTGTCAAAAAGTCTGGGTAAAGAGGTAGCGGGGTTTGTTAGATAAATTAACAAAGTCGTCAGCATCGAAAGCTGTCTTGTGAATGCTCTACCTAGTTCTAAACCTGTTATAGTCTCATCTTCCCTGATTAATTGCACTATGGGTTCCACATACAGGGCAAAATAAAAATTGGGGGAAAAGCAGGTACCCCTGCCTTGTACCTCTAGCTAAACAAAAGCGGTCAGAGAAAGAGCCGTTGGCCTTCACTACTGCCTGGGGAGAAGTATATTAGATTTCAACTAATCTATTAAATTCTGCGGGAAAACCAAATTTCCTTATAACATGACGTAAACATTTCCAGGAAACTCAATCAAAAGCTTTTTGAGCGTCCATGCTTAACAGAATGAAGGGTAAAGGGGAGTCTGCTACTTTTCTAATAGATATAGGGTCCTCTTAATGTTATCTATAGTTCTGCGGTTAGAGATAAACCCTGTTTGGTCCTTATTAATCAGTGTTGGCAGTATCCAGTCGATGGGCCAATATACTTGCAAAGAATTTATAGTCTTCATTGAGTACTGAGATGGGTCTGTAAGACTCACAGTTAAGAGGGTCTTTGTCGGGTTTTAAGATGGTGGAAATATTTGCATATTGCCGGGGGGGAGGGCTGGGGTGTCATCTGTCTGTAGCGCTCGAAATACCGAGCACAATGGCGACATAATAAGCTCCTTCATAAATGCTTTATAAAATTCAGAAGGCGATCCATCCATACCCGGACTCTTATCCATTTTAGCTTTCTTAATAACTGCCTTTATTTCTTGGGGGATAATGGGTTGTAATAATCTATCTCTCTGCTCTGTAGTAAGATGGGGGAAGGTAATAGCTTGAAAGAAATTTATATATCTCTCTTCTTCTGGCTCAGTCTCCTGGGAGTATAGGGTCTCATAAAAAACTCCTAAAACCTTCCAAAATATCTTTTGTCTTGGATAAGATCTGCCTACTTTGTGGGTATCTTAACTGTTTAATAGTTCCCCTATTCCTCTGGGCCCGAAGCCAAAAGGCTAATATTTTAGAGGCTTTAGCCCCGCTTCATAATATCTCTGTTTTAGGTAAAGTAATGTTTGTTCTATTTTATATTGTAGAAGTTCCTGGAGTTTGGCTTTAATGGAATTCACCTGAAGGTGAGCTGCCTTATCTTCATGCATGTGTGCGGCTTGCCAGAATTGAAGTTCCATCTCCAGTGCCACCTGTTGTTCCCGCCTTTTCTTAACCTGGGAGGCAAACTTAATGGTGTCCCCCCTTATCTCCACTGTCAGAGTATCCCATAGGATACCTGGGGATACCTCGAGTCCCCTGTTCTGGTTAATTATGTCTGAAATCCGTTGCTTTATTAATTTAATGTAAGCCTTGTGTCTAAGGAGAGAGGTATTAAAGCACCACTGGCCTGGACCCCTGTCTACTTCCGTTCAAATGTCTAATAGTATAGGAGAGTGCTCCGACAGGATAATTGGCAGTATGTGTATCTCTTTTACCTGATCCCTGTGTTCCGCCAATATCAAAAAATAGTCAATCCTCGAATAGGATCCATGTGCTGCTGAGTAATGGGTATGTTATCTGTCTCTCCCGTGCTGGTGTCTCCAGGTATCTACGAGGCCTAGATCTCTTATTAACTTCCTGCCATGTTTCTGGCCTTTTGTGGATCTTGGAAGGTCTGGATTAGAACTACCCTTGCCCGGGTCCGTTAATAGGTTGAGATCCTCTCCCAGCAACAAGGTCCCTTCTTTGAATTGTATCAGTTTCTCAAATAAACTTTGTACCTCTGTGGGCTCAGCTCCTGGTGGGATGTAAAGGCTAGCTACTGTATATGGTGTCCCCCACTATGTTCCTGTTACCATCCCTAAAGTACCTTCCATATTAGAAAAAGAATCCTGTAACTGAAACACGGAATACTTTGGTATTAAAATGGCAGTACCCCTCCTTCTACTGGATCTATGGGAGCTAGCTACTACCGTCGTCATGCCAAATTTAGATAGTTTTTGGTGCTCGGTAGGATTCATGTGGGTCTCCTGTAACAGTATCATTTGAGGATGGAACTTCCTTAGATATGACATTATTTTCCCTCTCTTAATTGGGCCACTCAAGCCATTTACATTCTGGGAGATTATCCTTATGTCTTGGTAATGGGCCATAACCAGAAAATGTAGCGGCCATTGCTAGATTGCTCTCCTCTTGGTTGAAATACCTCCTCTCAAGTGCCCCTCACCCCATATTCCCTGCCTCAACTCACTATACAGTACGTATCTCTCTCTCTCTCTCTCTCTCTCGGATAGTCCCATGCAGACCTTATTTTCTAAGAGTATATAAACTATCTACAGGTTTCCTCAGGAAATCTTTGTGAGGAAGAAGGTCTAAGATATCACAAACTATATACATTACAAAATTGACTTCTAGAATCCGGGTGAGGCCCCAGATATCCCCCCCTGCCTTAGGGGCTGTCGTGGGAATTGCAGCTTGAAAGTCAAGTTGCTACCCGGGGTATAAAGCACCCCAAAATACTAAACAAAAAAAAGTTTGCAGAAAACAACCAATTAAAGGTAAAAGAATAATAAAGGAGCAATAGCTATCAAAACATAAATTGAATGGTGCACTTCGAGTCCAGTTCATAAATGTCTTTGACAACCTCCCGGCCTGCCTGCCGACAAAATCTTGGGGTTCTGGACTTCTGTAGTGAGTTATGACCGGAGGTACTGTTGTAGTAACTAATAAGTCACAGATTATAAGTTTTATATGCCAATCCTCCTTTGCTGCCATCATAAAAAGTCTAAAAATGTCTCTGAACTGGACCCACGTTCCCAAAAAAGAGCTTTGTATAGTCTCCAATATGATAAGAGCAGATAGACAAAAAGCAGGACCAAACGCCCTCCCAGCTGGGACCTCCAAGGGAGTCCACATCGGGGGTGGCACTGCACCCGTGGCTCCTCTACTCCCAGGAGTGGGGGCCTATCTCAGACCCCACCCAGAGCACAGGTCCATGCGCCCATAGCCCATCCGGGAGCTCCATTCCAACCTTGTAAGGGTCATAATTCTCCAAAGCTATCTGGGTTCTGAGCCGGTCACCCATCAGGAGAAGAAAGCCTGTTGTCCATGCCTAGGGTCAATATCTACCAGAGAGGAGCGAGCACCCAGATTTAACCGGGTAGCCCTCCACTCAGATCAGAAAATCAGCTGTTCCAGGACAACTTCTAGATTTTATCTTAACCACGTGATACATCTGTGTGCCTCCTTGGGCCTAGGCCTGGGCTAGAACATTGTAAAAGTTCAGGGTCGTGAGGGCCCCAGCTAAAGAGCACTACTCCTCCTTAATCTGCGGCTTCTCGTACCCTATTCGTAAGGGCTACCATCCCCACGTAATACCAATCCATAAATCGGCATCTCGTAGGAGGCCTGCCATGCTTTATGCCCTGCAGCCTATATAAGCCCCACATCCATCCTTTAAGATATATCTGTTGGGCAATCTCCCAATCCGAGCGACTCAGCTCTGCCCCAGAGCCTAAGATATAACATAAGAGCTCCACAGGGCCAGGGCGCCCGACTCGCACTCCGGTAAGGTCCAAAGCCCAGCCCCCCCGAGAAGCCCTCGGAGCCCCAATGCACAGCCGCCCCGCCAGCCAGAAAACCCCCGAGTCCTACCTTACTGCATTATGTCTTACAAATGATCTTCCACTCTGTCCATTCAGGAGTTATCCCTCGTAAATTGCCTGAGAAGTTGCTTAATGGAGTTCAGAGTAGCCTGTTGTGATTCAACATCCTTTGGATAGGATCTACATGATGGCACTCCAACCGGATTAAATCTCTGTGGTAAAGGCATCCTTGTGGGCAGTTCATAATTCCTGTGTTTTAAATCTGACCAGGCCTCAGCTGCTGTATCATAACTGTATTGACCATTTGGGAACTGAATGACCAATTTTGCCGGGTAAGGTGTCCTGAATTTCAGTTTTAAATCCCTCACAACAGGGAATAAGGAGATATACTCTTTGCATCGTGGCAGGTGCATAATCATTGTCCGAAAACAGTCTCACATTAGCATAAAATATTTTCCCCATAGCCCAGGCTTTTTTTAGAACAATTTCTTTAGTGGTGAAATGTAAGAATCTGACGATTATTGAGCAAGGGCATGCTCCTTGTTGGGTAGGCCTCGGGCCTAAGGCTTTATGGGTGCGTTCTAGTTCTAGATCAAGATCTGAGTATAAATTCAGAGCCTCCTGTAACATTGCTACTAAGAATTGTTCCATATTGTCTCCTTCACTTCCCTCAGCCAGTCCATATATTCTGATGTTTCTTCTCCTGTGCCTATTTTCTGCATCTTCATGTCTCTCTCTTAAGGCATGGCAAATATCCACCAGCTGTGAAACTGTGGCCTGACAACCCTCTATTGCTTCCGTTTATCCTGTTTGTGTCTCCTCTAATGTCCCCACTTTCTGTTGTAGTTCCGTGGTGTCTGCCCTCGCTTGCTCTTGTTCTTTCTTAAATTCTCTGAAGTCGGATTTAATCCCTTTCAATTCACCCAGTATTTTATCAAGCTTGTCATCCATATCTAGTTTAGTTTTACGTTTAGGTTTCCACAATTTCCTAGCGGAGGTAGCAGTCCCAACAGGGCGTGAGCATGTGGATGTACTGGAGTTGGAGGCCTCGTGATCAGAAATCTCTGGGTCAATCGGTAAACTGGCAAAACGGTTAGAACCCCCTTTTAGTTGATGTTTAGCAATATAATAGTCTTCTTAGTTCACTCCATTCCCGATGAAAAACAGCTAAAATGAAGACGTTTGGGCATGGGAGGTATAGAGCTCGGCTAGAGTACTGTCTTGCGGTCGAATGCTGCAGTGGAAGTCGACGCGATTAGCAAGTTTTGAAGTATATAGTGTATGCGGAGTAGTACATTCATCCTAACAATTTCCGCCCTTTGGAAAAAGGTTAAATGCAGTCATCCCCAGGATTTAAGATCCTGTTGTATCTGGAGAGTAAGGGGTTCATAATTCATTAAGTCTAAATTGTCAGTATTATGCATTATGGTGATCCCTAAGTATTTTATTTTAGTCTTCCGCCAGACCAGGGGTAATTTATTTTTTTAAAGATGTTGAAGTGGAGAAATTAAATGTCAAGATTCCCATCTTATTGACATTAAGTTTGAACCCCATGTTGTGTTCGAAGAGGTCCAACATTTCCCACAGCTTGGGAACTGACTGCTCCGGGAATAGAAGAAGAAGGAGCACGTCATCAGCAAAAAGCGCTACTTTGCATTGCTATTGCCCTATAGGTATTCCCTCTATTTCCTCCTTGCATCGAATTGCCATTGCCAATGGTTCCATATATAGAGCAAATGGGGGGGGGGGAGAGGGCAGCCATGTCTGGTTCCTCTCTGTAATAAAGTCGGGGAGGTCAGAGATCCATTTACACTGATATAGGCCTTTGGTTGTGAATAAATATTTTTCAACCAGGTTCGGAAGACCTCCGGAAAATTGAAGGTTGACAGGATGTCCCAGAGAAAATCCCAGGACACCCTGTTGAATGCCTTTTCAGCATCCAGATTCAAAAGAACTGCTGGCATCTTTCTGGCGTGAATGTTTTTGAGTAATAACAGTGTTCGACGAATATTATCTGTTGTACTTCTGGCTTTTATAAATCCAGATTGATCTGGGTGTATGTTGTCATAATATGTTCTAGTCAAGTTGCCCAAATGGCTATATATGAAAGGGCAGACAGACTCCCTCCCCCACAGCAGCTCTCCCCTTCAGAAGTTTCAGCATTCTGGCGGCTCCCCCGGGGGTCCGAGAGGGCAGACGGACGTTCTTCCCCACAGCAGCACTCCCCTTCAGAAGTTTCAGGTACACCACACTGCAGAACCACTAATCTTGGGACCCAAACACTGTCGGCTTCTGACTTAGGACTTGGCGCCATTTTTAAATCAGCTAAACCGAAGCCCCTTTAGAGGCTCAAGCTATAAAGTCGCCATAGTGATGAATATAGATTTTCTACTCCTCTAAAGAGACTAAAAGCCTCGCTTTAATTTACTCCTTTTTCTGTAGCTTTAATTTGCCTGTACCAGTTAGAACTGTACTCCATTAGAGAGACCGAATGCCTTGCTTTAATGCAATTAGAATTGTAATTCATTAGAGAGACCTAATGCCCTGCTTTATTGCACCTTTTTTATTTTTATTTTTATTTACTGCCAGCAGTCAGATTTAAATCTCAGCCTTGCCAAAAGCATCTGTGTAAACTTGTAATATATTTAGAAATCCGAATTAGTAGTTTGTGGACAAGCCTGAGATGGACGCCCTCCCCCACAGCAGCTCTCCCCTTCAGAAGTTTCAGGTACGCCACACTGCAGCACCACTAATCTTGGGACCCAAGCACTGTTGGCTTCTGACTTAGGAGAGCCCCGATGACGCATTGCGTCGACTCCCCACCACCACCCTTGGTCATCTCAGCACTATATAGCTACAGACACGTGATGGTTGAAACCAGTCAGCCGAGTTTCCCATTAGCAAGCTATCATATCTTGCCACTAGAGGCCGCTACTGCAACTGTTACCTTTCATTTTCACCCTCTCAGCCACAATGCTGCTTTACCTAGTTTTGTGCCTACTACTTCAAATTCCTCTTTCCTACAGATTGCCTCCCTATCTTCCTATTCCCCATTTTGGCACCCCTTCATTTAACATTCGCTCTTTCTCTTTCCTTCCCTAAGGAAAACCTCCTCCAAACCCTCTCTGGCACACACCCACATTACAACCTTAATTCCTTCCTCCCCTCCTACCTATCCTCTCCCTTTTCCACCCCCCCACCTTCCCCAACCATTCACCCCTCACTGTTCCACTCTCACCTACTGAACCTTGAGGACTTTCTCCGGTGCTTAAACCTTAGTACTCCACCCCCCCCCAGGCACAGTACAAGTTGCTGCAAGAAATCCTCTCCCCTCTCCATCTCCCTGCTACTACTACTCCTGGCAGGCGACATTCACCCTAACCTTGGCCCCCTAGTGCCAAGACAAACCTTGCCAGCTCAAGCTCCCTCATCCATTGAGTCCTCTGATTCTCTCCCCAAGGGCCTCTATATTTTTCACATTAGCGACAGGAGTTTACTCCCTAAACTAGATGCCCTCCCTGTCTGGGTAAACCAGTACCAACCAGATATATTGTGTGTCACGGAATCCTGGCTATCTGCCAGAATCTCCAACTCTTCACTTGCCATCCCAAACTACATCTTGTTCCAGCAGGACCGTGGCAAGCGAGGCGGGGGGGAAGGTAACGCTGTATGTCAGGCATTCCTTTACTTGCTCCATCAGCTTCAAGGAATCCTGCCCATCCTCCCACGAATCCCTAGTAGCCCACCTATCCTTTCCCTCATCCTCCCCCTTTACATTGGGGTTCTTTGAGCACCCCCAAAGCCCTCACTTGACTCCCTCATCAAGGCGATCTCAGCAATCTCCTCGGTCAGCTCAAATGGCGAACTCATTTTACTAGACGACTTCAACCTCGACTAGCTCTACTCCTCTGCCAAAATCACCGCTCTGAGGATCGAAGCTCTAAATCTCCTAACTAATCCAGGAACCCACCTGCCTAAACCACCGGTCTCAAAAATCACTCCTTTCTGGACTGGATTTTAACCACCCATCCTCACAGGATCACTGCCTCGGGCACCCTCTCTGATGCCCTTAGTGACCACTGCATCACCTCCTGCATCCGCAAAATCTACTCACCACAATCCTGCCCCAAATTCATCTGGTCGCATCCGCTATACCTCCTCAACAAATCTGCCTTACAGCACGACCTATCTAACGCGGACTGGCTCCCAGTCTTTGCCTCTCAAGACGTCGACCTCGCCCTATCCCACTTCTGCAACATTTCCTAAGCACATGGGACCGCCACGCGCCCCTCAGGAAAGCCAGAGTTAAATGTTACCATCATCCCGGATCACTTCAGACCTCATCACCTTATGTCTGGCCAGGGACAAGGCATAGAGGCTGTTCAAAGCCTCCCTTGCCCCTCGCAACCTCCAAACTTCTGAGGAACAAATGCACCAACGCAATTTGTCAAGTCAAAAGCCTCTTACTTCAAAGCACAACTTACCTATAACCAAGCCTCCCCTGCATCTTTCTGGAAGGTCTTAAACTCCCTTATGAACCCTCCCTCTAAGCAAGCCAGCCCAGTCCTCAACTTAAATGGCAGAACTGTATCAGAACCTGCTTCTGTAGCTGAACTCTTTAACTCAATTCTTCATCTCCTGTACCCTGCCAGATTCATCCCATCCACCCAACTCCACAGATTCTTCCCCCTCCGACTCTGGCTTCCTCTTTTCCCCTTCACACCCCTTGAAGTCTGCACTGCCCTCACCTCTCTAAACCAGTCCAAAACCAGCCCTGACGGCTTGCACCCCAGAATGCTCCACATCTCTGCCTCAGCCACAGCTGCACCCTTAACACACTTACTCAACCTCTCTCTCACCACAGCTACGGTCCCCACCGCCTGGAAACTGGTCAAAATTCTTCCCCTGCATAAAGGTGGTGACCCCTCCCAACCAGGAAACTACAGACCCATCTCTGTCCTCCCTTCCCTCGCCAAACTCCAAGAATCCCTCATGCTAACCAAACTGTCAGCGTTTCTCTCTCTGCAAACAGCTCCCTGTCCCCATTTCAGTCAGGCTTTAGAAAACATCACTCCACTATCACCACCCTGCTACGTGTAACTGATTCTATTCTCTCGGCCATGGACAAAGGCCAAACCACCTCCACCATTTTCATTGACCTGGCGAAAGCCTTTGACTCAGTCTCCCACCCCCTGCTACTCTGCAAATTAAGCTCCTTCGGCCTTGCTCAAACTGCCATTAACTGGTTCCGCTCTTACCTCCAAAACAGGCAGCAGTCTGTACAAGTAGGTGACGCTCTTCTCTCCCCCCCCCCCGCTACCCATTCTCTCAGGCTCCCTCAAGGCTCTATCCTCGGTTCCATCCTTTTCTCCCTATTCATAAATGACCTTCCCTCCGCCTGTCTCTCCTCTACCGTGCATCTATACGCCAACGACACCATCTTTGCCTCAGGCCCCTCCCACGATAGCGTGCTTCCAGATCTTCAAAGAGACTTTAACGGGGTCCAAACTTAGTTCTAAAAAAAAAAAAATAGCTCAAACTAAATGCCCCAAAAATGATTACCATAGTATGCGGTACAAGACAAAAACTCACCTCCCTACCTGCTCCCCCACCGGTCTGCACCCTGGAAGGATCTCCCTTTGAGACAGTGCCTGCTTCCAAGTACCTGGGAGTCTGGCTGGATAGCCATCTCAACCTTTCCACCCACATTGAGGCCATCTGCACCAAACTCTGGCCCAAGCTGGCCATCCTCTATCGCCACAAAGCCAGCCTTCCCCTCCCCACTCGTAGCAAACTCGTACGCAAAACCATCTTACCTGTGCTGGACTATGCGGACATCATCTACGGTACAGCCCCAGCCTCATCCCTCTCAAAACTCGACATCCTTCTCAACTCCTTCTGTCGTTTCGCCAGTGCCTCTCCCCCATTTACTCACCACTGCCTCCTCTACTCCACTCTATCCTTGACCCCACTCTTGTACAGGAGGACCATCCACAGTGCCTCCCTCATAGCTAAATACTGGTTAGGTTCACTACCCCCCCCCCCACCTCTCCTCCTGGCTTTCTCCAGCCAGTTACTCTGGCTACCCCCTCCAACACAGAGACACACGCACATTCCACCTCACACGCCCCCTTTGCCTCTGGTCAAGCTGCCTTTTCCTGTAGTCTTCCGCCTCCTATGGAACAATCTCCCTCCCAACCTTCACCAGGCCTCCTCCCTCGCAGCTGTTAAACTACTCCTCAGGCTCCTCCCCTCCCCCACCTGCTCATCTGGTCCCACCCCAACTCGGGCCCTAGCCTACCATGTGCTGGTCAATATTCTGCACAAGACAGCCCTGCATTTCGCACACTGCTAATTTACTGTCCAATCTCGGTGCTAGTTCACTGTATCGTGATACCGATTGTAAACGCTGTATATACATAGAAACAGACTTTAATGGCAGATAAGGACCGCTTGGCCGACCTAGTCTGCCCATTCCCCTGCCTACAGGATAAGCTGCAGATCCTAGTTAACCAACAGCCTATTTCTTCCTACCCCCCACAAAAATTGCCTTATGCCTGTCCCATGCATTCTTGAATTCTCCCACAGTTTTAGACCCCACAGCCTCCTCAGGAAGGCTGTTCCATGCATCCACCACCCTCTCTGTGAAACAATACTTCCTCACATTGCCCCTGAACTGCCCCCCCCAATCTTCAAATTGTGTGCCCTTGTTCTTGCACATCTTTTTCTGAAAGATGCTACCCTTTTGGACTTTGTTGATTCCACTGAGGTACTTAAAGTTTCTATCATGTTCCCCCTCTCCCTCCTTTCCTCAAGGGTATACATATTAAGCTCCTTTAGTCTTTCCTCATATGGCTTCTTTTGCAGACCCTGCACCATTTTAGTTGCCCTCCTCTGGACTGCCTCTATGCTGTCTGTGTCCTTGCAGAGATAAGGTCTCCAGAACTGGACGCAGTACTCCAGATGGGGTCTCACCAACTGTCTGTACAGAGGGATAACAACTTCCTGTTTTCTGCTGGTGATGTCTCTCTCTCTCTATACATCCCAGTGTCCCTCCAGCCCTCCCTACTGCCTTCTCACATTGCTTGCTAACCTTTAGGTCATCTGATATGATTACCCCCAGGTCCCTTTCCATTTCTGTTGCTGTTACTAGCCCCCCTCATTGTGTACTCTTCCTCTAGGTTTTTGTTTCCCAGGTGCATTATTTTGCACTTTTTTGCACTGAATCCAAGCTGCCATACTTCTGACCATTCCTCCACCCTTGCCAAGTCCCTTCTCATTCTTTCCACACCTCCTTGTTTATCAACTCTGTTGCAGATCTTTGTGTCATCTGCAAAGGGGCATACTTTTCCTTTCAGTTCCTCTGCAATGTCTCTTATAAAGACATTAAAAAGGACTGGACCCAGTACTGAACCCTGCAGTACCCCACTAGTAACCCCTCTTTCTTCAGAGTGGACTCCATTTACAATTACCTTGTGTGTCCTGTTGTCCATCCAATGTTTTACCCAGGCTACCACCCTGGGACCCACTCCCAGGCTGGTTAATGTGACTATTAATCTTTTGTGTGGGACTGTGTCAAATGCCTTACTAAAGTCTAGGTAGGCCATGTCCACAGCCCCTCCCTGGTCTACTACTTTTGTCACCCAGTCAAAGAAATCAATTAGATTCATCTGACATGACCTTCCTGCTGTGAACCCATGCTGCCTTTGGTCCTGTGCCCCACTGGCCTCTAGGTACTCAACAGTTCTTTCCTTCAGAAACGATTCCATCACTTTCCTACCACAAAGGTCAAACTGACAGATCTGTAGTTTCCTGCCTCTGTCCTGCTCCCACTTTTGTGAAGGGGAATCACATCCACCTTCCTCCAGTCCTCAGGTACCACACCATCCTCCCATATTTATTAAAAAGGGTAGTCAGTGGTTTCACTAGTTCCCCCCTTAATTCTTTTAGAATTCTGGGGTGAATTCCGTCAGGCCCCATTGCTTTGTCCACCTTCAGTTTTAGGAGTTTTTTCAGAACCCTTTCTTCTGTGAAAGGACTGGGATTGACCCCCCCATCCAGAGTGCTTCTGTTAATTGGATTAGGCACCTCCCCCCTTCCTCCAGCCCGTATGGTAGGGGCTGCACGCCCGATGGCTCGCGGCACCAGGCAGTCAACTACTGAGTGTCAGTCGGCAGAAGCGTGGCGGTGGTGGGTGGGTGCTGCCACCCGGCCGGTGACCGGGGACGGGCAGTGACTCAGTGGGCGGTGGGGGTACCACTAGACCACCAGGGATATTGAATTAGTTATTTTTTTACAAATACCCATGATCAAGCAGATAGCGGTCCACTGGACCACCAGGGATATAGGACTAATTATTTATACAAATGCCCTGATTGGGCAGATAGAGGTCCACTGGACCACCAGGGTTATAGGGCGGAGTTTCTTTTTATACAAATGCCCAACGGGCATGGGGGGGCCAGGTGCAGCCGAACTCTGGTGGCCACCCACAGGTGGCAGCTGGCCGTGTTGTGCCCTGC
Source organism: Neoceratodus forsteri (assembly GCA_016271365.2). Taxonomy (NCBI): domain Eukaryota; kingdom Metazoa; phylum Chordata; order Ceratodontiformes; family Ceratodontidae; genus Neoceratodus; species Neoceratodus forsteri. The sequence goes on along the minus strand of CM028132.1, from coordinate 22,701,917 downwards.
AATGCGGCAGCTCACCTGTGGGTGGCCATCAGTTGTTCCTTTTTTATTTTGGGCGTAACATTGTGCTGGCGCAGGTTGGGGTTTCGCATGTATGGCTCTACACATCCCGGGCTGAATATCGGGCTGTGCAGGTTATGCATGGACCGCCCCCACCTGTACCATACATTACTGATGCGCTCGAGAGCATGAGTTGTGCGGCCTTTTCCTTTAATATCACGCCGGGGCGCATCAGTGGGTTCTGCATGGTGCAAGACAGTTGCACCATGTGCAACCCTTTTGAATATCTGGGCCTATGATCTTTTTTTTTTTTTTTGTATTTCTTGTTTTGTATCTCTTATTTTATTTGGCATTCCCTGTCCCCCGTCTCTGTATAATTGCTGGTACGCCTGTAAATTATCCATTAATTGGTGCTATTTTGCTTCATTCTGCTTTCTCTTTGTGGCTGTATAGGCTATAATTTCCTCCCGCAAGACTGCTTTTAGAGTGTCCCATAAAACTGATGCTGACACTTGTTGGGAGTCATTGTCTAAAAGTATTTGTGGGATCCTTTCCTGAACTAGGGATATAAATTGTGGATCTTGCAGCAGGGATTCATTAAATCGCCAGAGAGTTTGCTTTTTCTCCCTGTTTTAAATGTTAAAGTAACCCTAGTAGTCCAGTGGCACCTTCCTGCTGCCCCAATCCCCATTATAATTATTAAAAACCTCTGGTAGTCTAATGGCAACTGATGCCATCCGATTCCCATTGTGCATGAAAATAAATCCATGGTAGTTCAGTGGTACCCTCTCCAGCTCTGATCTCCATTGTGAATGAAACAAAATCCCTGGTAGTTCAGTGGTAACCCCACCCCCGCCTCGATCCTCATTGTAAATGAAAAAAAAAAATCCCTGGCAGTGGTATCCCCCGCCTCTGCCTCCATCTTTGTTGTGAATGATAATAAATCTCTGGTAGTTCAGTGGTACTCCCTCCAGCCCCGATCCCCGTATGAATGAAAGTAAATCCCTGGCAGTGGTATCCCCCGCCTCTGCCTCCATCTTTGTTGTGAATGATAATAAATCTCTGGTAGTTCACTGGTACTCCCTCCAGCCCCGATCCCCGTATGAATGAAAGTAAATCCCTGGCAGTGGTATCCCCCGCCTCTGCCTCCATCTTTGTTGTGAATGATAATAAATCTCTGGTAGTTCACTGGTACTCCCTCCAGCCCCGATCCCCGTATGAATGAAAGTAAATCCCTGGCAGTGGTATCCCCCGCCTCTGCCTCCATCTTTGTTGTGAATGATAATAAATCTCTGGTAGTTCACTGGTACTCCCTCAGCCCGATCCCGTATGAATGAATGAAATCCCTGGCAGTGGTATCCCCCGCCTCTGCCTCCATGTTTGTTGTGAATGATAATAAATCTCTGGTAGTTCACTGGTACTCCCTCCAGCCCCGATCCCCGTATGAATGAAAGTAAATCCCTGGCAGTGGTATCCCCCGCCTCTGCCTCCATGTTTGTTGTGAATGATAATAAATCTCTGGTAGTTCACTGGTACTCCCTCCAGCCCCGATCCCCGTATGAATGAAAGTAAATCCCGGCAGTGGTATCCCACTCTGCCTCCATCTTTGTTGTGAATGATAATAAATCTCTGGTAGTTCACTGGTACTCCCTCCAGCCCCGATCCCCATGAATGAAGTAAATCCCTGGCAGTGGTATCCCCGCCTCTGCCTCCATCTTTGTTGTAAATGATAATAAATCTCTGGTAGTTCACTGGTACTCCCTCCAGCCCGATCCCGTATGAATGAAAGTAAACTCTGGCAGTGGTATCCCCGCCTCTGCCTCCATGTTTGTTGTGAATGATAATAAATCTCTGGTAGTTCACTGGTACTCCCTCCAGCCCCGATCCCCGTTATGAATGAAAGTAAATCCCTGGCAGTGGTATCCCCCGCCTCTGCCTCCATCTTTGTTGTGAATGATAATAAATCTCTGGTAGTTCACTGGTACTCCTCCAGCCCCGATCCCCGTATGAATGAAAGTAATCCCTGGCAGTGGTATCCCCGCTCTGCCTCCATGTTTGTTGTGAATGATAATAAATCTCTGGTAGTTCACTGGTACTCCTCCAGCCCCGATCCGCTATGAATGAAAGTAAATCCCTGGCAGTGGTATCCCCCGCCTCTGCCTCCATCTTTGTTGTGAATGATAATAAATCTCTGGTAGTTCACTGGTACTCCCTCCAGCCCCGATCCCCGTATGAATGAAAGTAAATCCCTGGTAGTTCACTGGCACTCCCTCCAGCCCCGATCCCCGTATGAATGAAAGTAAATCCCTGGCAGTGGTATCCCCCGGCTCTGCCTCCATCTTTGTTGTGAATGATAATAAATCTCTGGTAGTTCACTGGTACTCCCTCCAGCCCCGATCCCCGTATGAATGAAAGTAAACCCCTGGTAGTTCACTGGTACTCCCTCCAGCCCCGATCCCCGTATGAATGAAAGTAAATCTCTGGTAGTTCACTGGTACTCCCTCCAGCCCCGATCCCCGTATGAATGAAAGTAAATCTCTGGTAGTTCACTGGTACCCCTCCAGCCCCGATCCTCAGATGAATGAAAGTAAATCTCTGGTAGTTCACTGGTACTCCCTCCAGCCCCGATCCCCGTGATGAATGAAAGTAAACCCTGGTAGTTCACTGGTACTCCTCCAGCCCCGATCCCCGTATGAATGAAAGTAACTTGGTAGTTCACTGGTACTCCCTCCAGCCCCGATCCCCGTATGAATGAAAGTAAATCTCTGGTAGTTCACTGGTACTCCCTCCAGCCCCGATCCCCGTATGAATGAAAGTAAACCCTGGTAGTTTGATGGTACTCCTCCAGCCCCGATCCCGTATGAATGAAAGTAAACCCTGGTAGTTCACTGGTACTCCCTCCAGCCCCGATCCTCAGATGAATGAAAGTAAACCCTGGTAGTTCACTGGTACTCCCTCCAGCCCCGATCCCCGTATGAATGAAAGTAAACCCCTGGTAGTTCACTGGTACTCCCTCCAGCCCCGATCCCCGTATGAATGAAAGTAAACCCCTGGTAGTTCACTGGTACTCCCTCCAGCCCCGATCCCCGTATGAATGAAAGTAAACCCCTGGTAGTTCACTGGTACTCCCTCCAGCCCCGATCCCCGTATGAATGAAAGTAAACCCCTGGTAGTTTGATGGTACTCCCTCCAGCCCCGATCCCCGTATGAATGAAAGTAAATCTCTGGTAGTTCACTGGTACTCCCTCCAGCCCCGATCCCCGTATGAATGAAAGTAAACCCCTGGTAGTTCACTGGTACTCCCTCCAGCCCCGATCCCCGTATGAATGAAAGTAAATCTCTGGTAGTTCACTGGTACTCCCTCCAGCCCCGATCCCCGTATGAATGAAAGTAAACCCCTGGTAGTTCACTGGTACTCCCTCCAGCCCCGATCCCCGTATGAATGAAAGTAAACCCCTGGTAGTTCACTGGTACTCCCTCCAGCCCCGATCCCCGTATGAATGAAAGTAAATCTCTGGTAGTTCACTGGTACTCCCTCCAGCCCCGATCCCGTATGAATGAAAGTAAACCCTGGTAGTTCACTGGTACTCCCTCCAGCCCCGATCCCCGTATGAATGAAAGTAAACCCCTGGTAGTTCACTGGTACTCCCTCCAGCCCCGATCCCCGTATGAATGAAAGTAAACCCCTGGTAGTTCACTGGTACTCCCTCCAGCCCCGATCCCCGTGTGAGTGAAAGTAAACCCCTGGTAGTGGTATGGTAGCTCTTTCCACCCTGATCCCCGTATGAATGAAAGTAAACCCCTGGCAGTGGTATCCCCCGCCTAAACCCCTGGCAGTGGGATGGTAGCTCTTTCCACCCTGATCCCCACTGAAAAATTACTCCCCTCTGTCCCCCTACCTGGGCCTACCCACTCAGCACCCCCCCAAAAAAATCTGGCACCAGACCAGCCTGAATATTGAATAAGCCCACCACCATCAGTGGGCAGAGTGGTGGACAGTAACCGGCACAAACGCTTCTCTCACCACCGACCGCGCATGTACTGTACAGTACAAATGCACAAGTTCCCTGTCTTTAGATGGTAGTGGTCATGAGAGGAGGGTCTGTGCTGGTCACCAGCCACAGTTTTACCCAGCAGTGACAGTGAGGTTATTTAGATGGGTTAAGTGCCAGATGGCGATGGGAAGTGGGAGATGCTGAGTTGGGGAGTCGAGGAAGGAGGAGTTGTTTCCCAACAGGAGGCAGGGCAGGAGGGGGGAACCACTTGACTACCAGGGATTAATTTGCATTCACAACAGGGATCGGGGCGAAGGGGTACCACTGGACTACCAGAGATTTACTTTAATTCATAACAGGGATCGGAGTGGGAGGGAGGTACCGCTGGACTACCAGGGATGTCCACAATTGTATAGGAGATTGGGCAGGAGAGGGTGTTACTAGACTGCCAGGGATTTCAGTGGTAGTAATTTGGGATAGGATGTGGGTGGGGCAACAGCCTAGGCTCTGCGCAATGCCTCTGCGCGTTTGTGCACAAAGGTATTGTGCAGGGCTGCTAATGGCCACATTACGGCATGCGAATGGCCCTTTAGCAGCTTGCATGTCATATGTGGTCATTAACTTATTGGCCTTTGAAAATGGAAGCCAGGAGCAACGGTGCTGTTCCTGTTTGGGACATGCCGTTCCTCCTTTGCCCCTTGGTGTCTGTCCCAGCAGGGGGTTGTGGTGGACTGTGGTAATGCACTATGCGCAGCACTATCTTGCACTTTTATTCATACAGGCAGCACATGCTATCTGTGTAAATTTGCCTTCCTGACAGGTGTGCGATATTTTGGGCGTGGCACTGTGTTTTGCACAGCACAAATAACTGCTGTTGAATATTTGGGCCCGTAGTCTGTTCTCACATAACATAACTGTTTTATTACTTTAATAAGTCAGTAGAATGTGCTGGCCCACTAGCGAAGCAGCAGAAACATAGAAAATTGTCATCAGAAAAGGAACACTAGGCCCACCCAGTCTGCCCAAGGGTTCCCTGCCTATTGTACCTCCGTTGACCCTAACTGGTCTTTGGGGACCCTCCATGTGTCTGTCCCATGCAAGCTTGAAGCCTTCCAGTGTTCTAGCTTCCACAACTTCAACTGGGATTCGGTTTCATGCTTCTAGCACCCTCTCTGTGAAGAAGCATTTCCCCATGTACCTCCTGTAATCCCCCCAATCCAATTGCATTGCATGCCTCCTAGTCCTGGAGCTTGTCTTTTTTTGGAAGAGGCTCCCTTCCTGTATTTGTTTCACCCCTTTGAGGTACTTGAAGGTCTCGATCATGTCACCCCTCACTCTCCTGTTCTGTAGAATGTATGTATTGAGATCCCACAGTCTCTTTCCTCACAGTGCTTCCCTTGCATCCCCTTCATCATCTTGGTTGCCCTTCTCTGGACTCCCTTCCCCCATCTATGTATTTCTTGAGGTGCGTTCTCCAGAACTGGATACAGTATTCCAGTTGGGTGTGTACCAGAGGGTGGTGCAGTGGCAGCACCTCCTCCTCCTCCTGCTGGTGATGCCCCTCCCTGTGCTCTGCAGCATCCCACTAGCTGTGCCCATGGCCTTGTCACACTGCAGTGCCACCTTGAGGTCCTCTGAAATAATAAGCCCGTGGTCCCTTTCCTGCCTTGTGACTGCCAACACCTCCCCCATCCTTTACTCAGCACTGGTGTACCTATGCCCAAGGTGCACGAATTTGCATTTTTTGGCATTGATCCCTAATTACCATGCCTTTGACCACTCTTCTAGTTTCCCTAGATACCTGTGCATTGTTTCCACTCCCTCCTGGGTGTCCACCCTATTGCAGATCTTGGTGTCATCTGCAAAACGACAGCCTTCCTGTCAGGTTCCTTTGCAATGCCCCCTACGAAGATATTGAAGAGGACTCGTCCCTGCACTGAACCCTGTGGTACCCCACTAGTCACCCCCCCCCCATCCTTAGAGTGTGTGCCATTAACCACTGCACTTCACTACTCTCCGTTAGCCAGTTGTGAACTCACTTTACCATTTTGGTCCTCTCGCCTCCAGAATTGGTCAGCTTCCTAATCAGCCTTCTGTGTGACACAGTGTTGAAGGCCCCACTGAAGTCTTGATAGGCTATGTCGACTGCCCTTCATTGGTCTATTTTCCTAGTCACCCAGTTAGAGAAACCTATCAGATTTGTTTGGCATGACCTTCCCACCACTTGCTACACTGGTGTCCCACTTTTGTGAATGAGCACAAGCAGTCTAGGGCTGGCTGGGGAGGAAGGACTGAGCATCTCAGGGACTGCTCTCCTTCTTTGCAATAGGGGAACATTTTTCCCACTGTGTAACTGCCAACTGGTGGAGACCAGTCAGTAACACAGCTGGGAGCACCAGGCGGGGAGGGGTCACCAGTGGATGCCTGTCCTGCATTTGTGTCAATGCACATATGCGATCATGTTATTGTATGCTGGCACCCCAGGGAGAAGACCAAGAAAAAGAAGAAAAATGCCCACTGTCCAAACTGGCAAACCCTGCAGGCTCTTACACAACTGACACAGCTGGTCACCCACTACGCTGTGGTCTTGGGTAAGTGGTGAATAACGTGCAAGTCAGTGATGGGGTGGGGGGTGCTGCAGGATGAGACTCGAATGAGAAAAAAAAATCTATAGAAAAAAAAAATAAGTCCATTGAACTATGTACAAAGAAGTGCATCTCCTGTTCTGGATTGGGGGGAAGGAGGAGTAAGAACGGTGCAGACAACTGGGGAGGGAGATCTGGGAGTCATCGTTAGTGATAGCCTCAAGTCCGCTGCACAGCACAGCAAAGCATATGATAAGACAAATGGGACGTATAGGAAGGGGATTTGATAATTGGCGGAAGGAGGGGATACTGCCCCTATACAGGTCCCTGGTAAGGCCGCACCTGGAATAATATGCACAGTTCTAGAGTCCACACATCAAGAAAAACGAGGACCCCATAGAGACCATACAAACTGGGGCCACAAAGATGATCCTGGGGCCCCAGGGGTTGGGCCAGTGATTCCCATTTTTTAATGGAAAACAGTGGAAAAAATGTAATCATCATTTTTAAACCTGCACTTAGGAATCAATTTTTCATGAAAAACCTCTACATGCACCACTTTATCATGCAAATAACCCCACTTTGCTTTATGGGCAATCCCCCTCTCCCAAATTTTGAGACAAATTAATGTATAAAACGTGCTGATTTGTCTCTGTTTTGTTTGGGTGGGCAGAAAAAAAAATGAATTTTAAGATTTTGTCAAATTGAATTGATCATTTTTGAAAACAGAAAATCATTGGCCCTATAGGGGAGGTCATATGAGGAAGGAAGGTTGGCAGACCTTAACATGTATATACTGGAGGCCAGGAGGGAAAAGGGGGACACGACTGAGATATACAAGTTCTTATGAGCAGGCAGCACTGTGGATTGTAAGGGCCTTCCCATGAGGAATGAGGCACAGTAACTAGAGGGCATGGGTGGAGCCTAGAGGGGGGGACATTCAGGAGGGACGTGAGGACATTCTTCACAGAGCTGGTGGTAGGTGGATGAATGGAATAGACTGCCCAGCGAGGTGGTTGGAGCCAAAACTGCATCAGGCTTGAAACTGGGGTGGGATAGATATGGGGGAATGGTGGGACCCACCGTCAGAAGAGGGGAAGGGATACATTGGGAAGGGAGTGACAATTAGCCACTAGGGCAATGACATTTCTACATTTAGTCTGGCGTTAGGCTGTGCATGGAGCTAGGCAGGGGGAGTGAGCAGCCTGGACAGAGCTCAGTACCTTTTCCTGCTGGCACAATCTAGGTTTCTTTGCTTTTTGTAGCATAACTGCTTCCCAAATAACTGTAACAACTTAGCTGGACTCAGACAGGCACAGGTAGCGGGACAGGATGTGAAATCTACAAGGTACAGTCGGGTTCCTTTTAGCCCAGGGAACATTCTGATGAACAATTTGAGTGACCTTTTTATAACCTCCAAAATCTCTTAAAAACATAGCATTCCCTCCCATGTAACCCCCAATAACTTGTTCTTTACAAATTAAGCTTGTTCTGTGACTTTCTGACATGCTGAGGCCTTGTCCATATGCCAGCTGGCACAGGTTCTAGTACCAGCTCAAAAATTCTTTGTTCCTTGGGCAGTTGGGAAAGAGTCTGTGACCAGGATATTTGAAGGGATATTTATAAGTTAATAGGGCCTTCAAGGGATGTCCCTTATGGTATAAGAGACTCTGAGCATGAGATTTGCGTGAGAGGACCGGGAAGTGAATCTGAGCGGTTCTGTCTGCTGAAACCTAACAAGAAGCATCTCTTATATCATAAGACACATCCCTTGGCGACCCTATTTATTTATTTGTTTTGCCATCCTGCCCTGTAGCGCAGAAGTGGAGCGCTCCCTCCAAACACTCCTGCGCGAGAGCACACTGTACAGAGGATCAGAGGTACAGTGGCTCTGCATACTGATTGGCTGAAATCCCATTAGTGATTTATAGTATGACACATGGGTAGTGCCTCGCTAGCAGTGGTAAGCACACTACAAACTGATGACTTGCTTATGTGCCATATTGAATGACATAGTGAGGTCCTGACTCATTAGGGAGCTAGGGATCAATGCTAATGGATGCCAGGCCCCTATATATGTGCACCCTGTAAATTGGTGACTTGTATATATTGTTCTTGTGCATTTGATGACTTTGTATACCCTAGATTGGTTGTGTTGGATTCCTGATTGTTTTCCTACCCTCCCACCCCCACCCCGTCACAACTGGAAATGAGTAAATTTTGGAACTCTGTTTGCTTACCTGGTAAAATATGTTACAAATAAATAAATATATAAATGCAGAGTGCAAGACCGTGCCCTGTCAACAGGTGCCATAATCAAAGGTTTGTGGAGATGTTAAACAGCTGTTAGTGCTGTGCTATTTAACACCTTTACAAACCTGGTCTTAACTGCACAGCGTGCGCCCACCTCAATCATTATTCCGATCCTTTCTAATATCCTCCCTAGTAGTCTAGTGGTTCCCCCACCCTCTGATCACTTTTCTGATATTGTTGTAATACTCTCCCTGGTAGTCTGTTGGTGCCCCTTGATTGCTGTTCTGATCCTGTTCGGTACCCTTCCTGGTAGTCTAGTGGTTCTCTCACCCCCTGATCACTGTTATAATCCTTTTTAAATGCCACACAAACATTTTTTAATAAAATGTTCCCTGTCCCTGGTAGTCTAGTGGTCCCCCAACCCCTGATTGCTGTTACAGTCCTTTCTTTTGATGCCCTCTATGGCAGTCTAGTGGTCCCTCCACCCCCTAATCACTGTTACAATCCTTTTTAATAGCCTCCCTGGTAGTCTAGTGGCCCTCCCAGCCCCAATTGCTTCCAATATCTGTACACTCAAAATCCCACCCTGGTCCATAAAAGCAAGAGATCACATTTTTTTTTAAATTTTATTAGCCTTTTATATATTTAAGAATATATATTGTTGACATCAGCAAAAACTGATTCAGTAATAATCATAAAACTGATCCATATTAATGACACAACATTAACTTATAAAGTCCAATATAGTTGGGGGGGATCCGAGAGCATTAATAGGAACAACAGTTAAAACAAAAATCGAAATATTGAGTGGGTAAGCCACAAGCTTAAAGTACCATTAACCCGAAAAGAGAACTATTATTTATTCAGCCCCCTGGTGACCAAATCATAATGTAATAATATTTTTGAAGTTAGAAAATATTAGAAAATCAACAGTCGGAATTTCATCAGAATTGCATCTATTCCTCATCTCCATTCTCCAAAGATGGCATTTCTTCCTGTGTATGGGTCAGTTCTTGCTGTTCTTCATCCTTTTTTTTTTTTCCCACCATAATGTAAGTCTTAAGCTGATCAGGATAAAAAAAAAAGTCTATTTTCTTCTCCACATGTAAGAAGACACTTGGCCAGATAAAGAACCTTAATGGTGACATCAATTCCCTTCAGCTCATCTTTGTACTATAAAAATTGCTTTCTTCTCTTCAATGTTGCTGGGGCAATATCAGGAAAAATATGGCAGATAGTCTCTTTATAATGTACGGCACCAATTTCCCTTGTGGTATTTACTTCCAAATCACAATCTATGTCAAAAGCCGGAGAGAAAAAATGATAGTAGTCTTAGGTCCTGATGTATAAGTAAATGCATGGGTCTGTGTCTGAGCCTGGGTGAAAATGGCAGTGGAATCCGGAGAAAGCAGTTCAAAACTGGCATCTTGGGAAGAAGTTTTCTGTTGAGCCATATCGGGAATTTTCCTCATAGGGACTCGAAAAGCTCTTGTTACAAAAGGTAAATTAGATTCAGAAAGTTTTAAGACTGCAACAAATAGGTCTTTCAAAAGATCCCTTAACGAGGGGAAAGCTCTATCATAAGAATTAGGCACCCCTACCAATCTCAAGTTCCTATAGCGCATAGTGATCTCTAGTACTTCAGTTTTTCTCTGCAAAGTGATTATTGCCCTTAGGTTTGCAGTGGTTAAGGCTTTATTTGTAAGGGATTTTTGTTGTACCTCATTTATTTATTTCTGTAGGGTTTCCTGAGTATCTTCAATTTTGGTCACTTCTGCCTTAATTATTTTAATATATTTATCCAGTCCATCAGATTGAGTAATCAAAAGGTCTAACTTTTTATCAAATGCAGTCAGAAAGGAGAAGAGCCCAGTAAAGGAAGCCAACGCTTCTTTTAGATTTTTAAAGTCAGCTTTGGCCAGGAGAATAGGCATTTGAGGATAAGGTTGCTTTGCACCCTCCGCTTCAGAGATAGAGTCACGCTCAGAACTCTCTGGGCTGACCCCTTCGGCCTGCTGTTCGGCATTTTTTTTGTTTGAAGTCTTCTTGATAGTTACTGCTGTCGCCATAACCGGGGAAATAACAGCCCAATCCTCACAAGTTTTAAGCACATCAGAACAGGCAGTTGGAATATGCGTTACCATCCCAGTAGCTGAGTCGGGAAAATAAGGTAAGGAATCCAAGCTGTCGATTTTGTATCGTTCACCTGGGCACCAGAATAAGCTGCATAGTTGCTTTACTAGTCTCCAGGTCGGTGTTACACGGAGCCGCCACTGAGCCCGTAACACCAATTGACCCGGGATCCAAGATACTGGTTAGAAAGCGGTCCAATGGTCCTTTGGAAACAGGCATATCCAAATCCGAGGAAGATGAATCTTTCTTCCTCTTCTGTTGATTAGTTTTCCGAAGGTCCTTAGTTTGCTTAGAGATACGCACTGATGTCGATTTTTTTTCATCTTTAGATTGCTGAAAACTGATTAGAAACTTAGGACCTGAGAGAGTTCTTTAGTGCGGCTGCCCCTCCTCTGCCATCTGGGCCACCTAGCAAGAGATCACATTTAAGAAACATTTAATTTTATCCTTAAGAAATAAGATCTGAATTCAAACAAACTGACGTGAAGCCATTTTCTCTTTTAGCCATGTGGTCTCCCTTAAACATTCTTTCCAACACTGAATCAAATTTTAAAATGTTGCAGCACTGCAAAGAAAAATGTAAACTGACAGGTACTTGTTTGAAGCAGTTTAACTCCAAACAAGAACTTACCAGATACTGAAAGAACAGCAAATCAAACTCCACGTACAGAAGCCTTGAAGGATTTTTAATTATATGCTTGCCCCCAAAAGTCATATGATGAAACTCAAATGACTCTTTGAACAGCAGTTTAAACCAGCTGCAGCAACTTAAAGCAGCACTACTGGTATCATGTAATATGAGTGAGTATTATTGAGCGGCTCAATATGAGTGATTCAGTAATACCGCTCATGTTTAGAGCAACTTGTGGAAAAGAATGAAAGATCCTGTATAGAGAGTGTAGCAGCCCCCCCACAAAAAAAGAAGAAATTCAATTTGTTTTTCTTGAGTGGGTGAGGACTGTCACTGTTTGCAGTGGTCTCTGTTTGTTGTGGTTGTCCTTTTGCTTCGGGCGATATTTGCATTGCTCTTTGTGTGTGATGCGATAAGGGACTCGCCCTTATCACATAATTCCAGCAGTACCAGTTAACTAGGAAGTGTTCATCACTTCCAAGATTTTTGCACTGCCTGGTAGTTTAAAATTTTAGATTTAACTTTTGCCATTTACTACTGTTTTCTAATAAATGGTTCACTTGATTTTTAATACATTTATAATGTTGTGTAGAGCCACAGGAAATATGGCAAGCTCATACCGTTTTCTGTTTTCACCCTTTGTTTACATTGCTTGCCCTATAAAAACTCAGCAGGCAAAGGAAGGGGTGGTGCATCAGACAAAATAACCAGTGAGAGAATGGTGCCATCCCCGTTTCCCTCAGAATCAAATGTGGCACTCCTGGCAACGGTCTGTGCTAAACTTCAGAAAAAATAAAGAATATAAAGAAAATAAAAAAAATTAAAAGCAAAGGATTCAAGTTTTATCAGTTGTGGGTCTTATTTGACATAACTACTGTATAAAGAACATTTTTATTAAGTAGTACTGCTGCTTTAATTTATCCTTTTGATCTGACTACAATCAAAAAAGGGTTGACTGCTGGAAATGTTTTAACTGGCCTCATAAAAGTAAAAACCAAACAGTTTTCAACTAGCCAAATGTATTATATAAAGCAAATCTAAGGAACATGTAATATGCTTAAAAATAATGTCATCTTGGGGTCTAATGAAATAAAACATCTACTTGTCCTTCAGGCTCATGTTGTATTACCTTGTTAAACCCCCTCAACGATATTATTTTCTTCTACACTACACTTTTCTTATCATCTATAGTAGAGTTAAGTACTGTGAGAATAAAAATAGATAAATGCATTTTCACTGATGATGTTCCTGGACTGAATAATTTTTCTCTACTTCAGAAGCATCATCATCGATAGTTCACTACAGCAGCAGCATCATATTCCAGAACACTTGTCAAGATTCCTAAGTGATGCAAGGCATTACTAGGACTTGTTTGGAATGAATGGAATGCTTTAGTCACTTGAATGTGTTCATTAGAAAGTGCTGATATGAATTTTCTTGGCAACAGCAGCTTGATCAGTTATGGGGAGGGAAAAAAAATCCAGAATGAAGGTTTTAAAAATTATCTTAAATTAAAATACTAGGATTCTAACACTAGGACTTACCGTGCTACAAAGGGTACAGTCATTGTATAAATGACATATGCCATAAGCGGGCTAAAAATACAATTTTGCAGATTTTGACACCTATAGATCTCACTTGTGACACCATCACTCATGAAATCATAGAAAACAAAACTTGTAGATAAAAATAAATGTGATATTTTCAGCTAGTCCATGGCATAATTGTCTGTGTTTCTCATCTGTCTGTCTCTTTAGCTGTCTGACTACTTATATATGTCTGCTTGCCTATCTATTGTATACAAGTATTGGAACTACTTCCTGCTGAGATTGATACAAAGTCAGTCACAGAGTTTAAGGGGCTGTTAAAATTGCATTTTTGGGAGCCTTGTGGAATTATAAGTGATCTCCAATTATGCGACTTTTGTAATATGCCTGCTGTACGTTATGATCTGTAGTTATTTTATATATAGTTGTCATGTTTCTTTGTGTTTTTGCGACATCATATTTTATTGTAATGAACTCTGATTGGTTTCCCAGAAGGCATATATAAACATGATGATGGGGGGGGGGGGTGATGAAGCACTATATATTCTTGGTCAGAGACACTTTTAGCCATTTTTCCCTCTTGTCCTCCACTGTAATCATCATGACTACCTGTGTAACTATAGAGGATTTGGTCCTCACTTGTACTAGAGCAGAAAACCCAAGTCCAGCATGAATCTGGGTCACCCAAATGTCAGTACAGCGTGCTTCTAGCTGAATGATTGGTCCAACATTAATCTTATCTTAAAGTACATTTACGAGCCATTTTGAGATGGTGTATTAGTGTAAAGGGTTAAGCATTCCTTTTTTGTGTCATGAACATAATGTCTACACAGTTAAATTGAATTGTATATGCAGATTTCTTTTTTGTTATTCATTTGATCCAGGGGCCCAGGGTGGATCAGTTGCTAATGCCCTGCTAGCTGATGGCACATTTAAGGTAAGAGCAGTAACGCGGAACCCCATGAAGAAAAATGCAAAGAGGCTACGGGAGCTAGGAGCAGACGTGGTCAGAGCTGATCTGGATGATGAAAAGAGCGTGAGGATTGCACTTAAGGATGTGGACGGGGTTTTCCTTGTTACAGATTACTGGGAGCACATGGACAAGGAGAGAGAAGTAATACAGGTATGAGACTTTAGTGCTTATTGCAAATGTTTTTATTTTGGTACTTGTCATGATTCTTACAGATTTCAATACAGTTACACAATGCAGCCCCATTGCAGAAATATACATTTTTACAGGGCTTCAGTTAACTTCACCGTGGAAGCATTTGACTCCCAAAAATAAGATACTGTAAAAGCTTCCAAAAGGAAGGAAAAGCAAGTGTTTGACTTTCAAAATGGAAACAGAAACTTCAGGAAGCAGGAAGTGACAGCACATTATCCTCAGGACTGGAACTCAAGGTCAAAAAAAGCAGACAGACTTCAGATGTAAATACCAACAAAATGCATTTTATTGCTAAAAAAACTGCATTAATCCACGTAAATAGGAAAAGACGTAATGCAGACTCGAGCCACCCCTACGGTCCAGGTTTCCATGTTCTTTGCTCAAGTGAAGCTTCGTTAGCAGGCCCCCTATTTTAATTGAACTTTTCAGCAATAAAATTAATTATGCTTATATCTACATCTGAAGCTGGCCTGCTTTTCTTTGACCTGGTGTTCCAGTCCTGTGGTTTGTGTGAGGTTACTTCATGCTTGCTTCCTCAGGAAGTGGCCTAGAATGCCTTGTTTCTCAGCTTTGGTAATCCCATCGATTCAGTAACTGCATAGGCATCCCGCAGAGTTCAGAAGAAACTGGCCACACACCAGACATGCATGTTTATTGTAACCACAGGACAAACAACCAGGTTAACACCCCTACGTATCGACTCGGGCAATGACTCTTCCTCGGCGGTTGGAATCAGCCTGCAACATATCACGTTTAAGTACCTCAAACAATTACATGACTAAATTGAAACATCTGTAAGTGATCAGAATTGGTGTGAAGGAGTGCACATTTGTGCTTTGGCTGCATTACAATCTTTGTAAAGTTACAAACATTTTCAGTACTTACATCACAGTATTTATATGCGCGTGTATTAAATAAGTGATTTGTTAAAAAGATTTTTCTGTGTTATCATGAAATGATACAAAAGTGCTATCCAGTAATGCGTGTACATAGTATTTAGTGAATTAAGGTCCCCACTGTGGATCTGCTGTACTTTGAATTCTGCAAGGCTTTTGATTCAGTACCGCACAGAAGGTTGCTGAAAAAGATCGAAGACCTGGGTACGGCAAAAATCGTTGTGAACTTGACGGGTAGTTGGCTAGGAAGGAGGCACCAGAGGGTGGTGGTCAGTGGGGTTCAATCAGAGGAAAGTGAGATTACGAGTGTGGTTCCACAGGGATCTGTCCTGGGTCCAGTCCTCTTCAACATGTTCATTAGTGACATTGGTGAGGGAATCCAGAGCAAGCTATGTCTCTTCTCAGATGACACAAAACTATGTGGGAGGGTAGATACTGATGAGGGAATAAGGGATATGCAGAGAGACCTATAAAAACTAGAAGGGTGGTCAAAAGTCTGGCAGTTAAAATTCAGTGCCAAAAAGTGCAAGGTAGTGCACCTAGGGAAAAGGAAACACCCAAGACGGAGTACTGGATGGGTGGGGTGAGACTTCGCACTACAGAAGAAGAACAGGATGTAGGAGTTATCAGTAACTCCCTTAAACAAATGAGCCAGTGCAACAAGGCCTATAGCAAGGCCAACAGGATGCTGGGATGTGTCGTGAGGGGTATTGGTAACAGAAGAAAAGAGGTAATACTTCCCTTATACAGATACCTGGTGAGGCCTCACCTGGAGTACTGCGTCCAGTTCTGGAGTCCTCACCTCAGAAAGGACAGGGATAGGCTGGAAATAGTGCAGCACAGAGCGAAAATGATTCAAGGCCAGCAGGGCAGATCCTGTGAGGAGCGCCTCAAGGCACTAAATATGTACTCACTGGAAACCAGAAGGGTGAGGGGAGATATGATAGAGACCTTCAAGTTCCTTAAAGAAATTGATAAGGTAAACTAAGGGGAATTATTTACCTAAATACCAACTCAGGGTCACATGATCACGAGTGGACATTAACAAGAGGGAGGTTTAGGAGAGGTGTGAGGAAGTACTTCTTTATGGAAAGGGTGGTGGAACCTTGGAACAGTCTGTCGGCCGAGGTGGTGGGTGGAAACACAGTCAGGGGATTTAAGCAGGCATGGGATAGAATGAAGAGAATAGTGGTCACCCGGGGCGACAAGACCAGGGAGGAGAATGGGGATAGGACGGGAAGGGTTAGTACCCCTGGGGAACAATAGGTTCCAAGGATTATAGGGAATATAGAAAGACTGGATGGACCTCTGGTCTTTTTCTGCTGTCATGGTCTGTGCTTCTGTGTTTCTATGTAACTGTTGAAACACAAAAGAAAACAGAACACAGTAGGTGCCCAAGCACTGATAGTCCAGTTTCCCAGGGCTCCTTGGGCATGTGAGAACAACAGAGAGAGAAGGAAAGGTACCGTGGGGTGGAGTGGGGGGCAGTAAGAGGGATATGAGCTATGATTAGTGCAGAATTAAAAGAAATAGAATGAGAGACAGCTGAGATAAAAAAGGGGTAGAAACTTGTGCCAAGCTGAAACCAATATACCCAGAAAAAATATTAATGCAAAAAATGTTTTTATTGCAGTTGCATATGTCAACAGACTATAAGGCAGGGATGTATTTTCAAATGAATCCATATAAACATAAAAACATGATAGGGATGGAAGTGTTTGTATGCTAGTGTGTGAGCGAGCACAGCGGCAGACTGTCAGGGAGCAGATAAGGTCATCGCTGATTTTGAAACACTGTACAGGAGGTATCAGCATTTGTGACAGCCTGTATGTGAGGTAAAAGTCACAGCAGTAACAGGGGATAGTTATACGTTTGCTAAGCAAAACCACATAAATGAGTCTGTGCTCAGCACCAAGTATACCGGAAGCAAACAAAACAAACATCCCAACAGGGACCAGGAAAGAGGGCAAAAGAAAAGGTGGTGGTGGGGTGACGAAGAAACAGTAGTGGGAAGAAGCTGACACTAAACTAGAAGAGTGGGAAAGAAACATGGAATATAGACCATAACTAGAACATGGGAACTAGCAGGGCAAGTACATCTCTGTCCTCTGCATATAAGGAGGTCTGGAACACCTTCTTTTTTTGGACACGTTTGTAGAATTTAATCAGAGGAAGGCCAGGCCGATGGGGCTTACATTGTGTTTTATCCTACTCACTGAGTAGTTAGGGGCCAATCCCTTACTGCACTGTAGGGTCATTTTTTTGTGTTAATGCAGTGTGGCCTCAGGTACTGTATCTTTCAGCCGTCACAAGACTCAACCTCGCATTCCAGTTGCCTGTGCCATCATGTGTTTTTTTTAAGCTCTTAGAGCTCAATATGAACTATTTTTATGAGATTATTTTGACCTCTGTGGTCAAAGAGGTTCTTGCCATCAGTGTGTGTTTTTTCCTGTTAGCTGTCTGTTCTGCCATATGGTCTTGTAAGCTCCAGGTTTCCCCTCCTGCTCAGAGTCTTATTTCATCTTTCAGCACAAGTTCATTCTCCGGCTATGTTTTCTTCCCTTCCAAAAGAGTCCACAGTTTCACATGTGTACCAAAGGATGCACCACTCATGCTTTTGGCATAAGCAAATGAACCCGAAGGAAGACTGCACAGATCATTCAAAACTAACCTGGTATGGTCACAGTTTTTTTTTTTTGTCTTTTTTTGCCAGCTCAACTGTCTTCTTTGGTCTTTGCAGAGATGCCGAGAAAGGGCAGGCAATTTCCTAGGCCTCCTTGTCTAAGTAGGTCTGACTTTGTAGAGCAAAGGCTTATGCAGTGTCATAACCAGGTTCGAGAGGGGCACAGTTGTTAAGTTCCAGGAGAGTGTCTTGGGCAAGAAACACTAATTTTCCTGTTTCAGAACTTGCAGGGCAGCTGTGTGGTTTTTCTTACACATTTTCTCCAAGCATGACAGTCTTTTCAGACAGACTGAAGCAGCGTTTGGACTCAAACGACTGTACACAGAGATCAGACGATACACCTCTGCTTGCAAGATTGTTCGGCAATATTCTCCCCTTTCTAGAATTTAATGGCACTGCTTAATAGAATCCACATGAAAAGAGGCAGTACACAATGTTCAGTAGCGGCTCTGGCCACAAATGCTTACCAGGGCACAGCTGGGGCACAAGAGATGGCAGCCAGGGCACTGATATATCGTTACTATGGGGGAAGCTCTGCACCATATGGGGCACCAACTGGGGCACAGCATTTTTTTACCGGGGCACGTGCCCTGGCGGGCCCTGGTGTAGAGCCGCCACTGACAATGTTAGCTGACATAGTGTGAGCCGAGTAAGGCATTTACCAGCAAATGTGGAACCTCTTTTACTGCAATGAATTTAACTATAGGGTTAAAACATAAAATAGGAACTACAGAGAATTTATTAGCAAGAGTTCACTTCCTTTAAGATCCTAGCCTCTAAAGAAGCCCACGTAGGACAAAACACTGGGTGTGGCCAGGGGATCGTCTGTGAAAATAACTTGTTGAACAAAATAAAAGATGTAGAATTGAATTTTTTCTTGTGTGGCTGGTGATTTCTGAAAATTGTGCTGCTTAATAGAACCCATGTCTTAAGACTTTCCAGTGATCACATGGAGTTCTACAGAAAGAAGAAATTCTATCCATCCTACTGTAGTTTCTTTTTCTGTTAGCTCCAACATTGTCAGTAAGACTGCAAAAGAGAGTTGTTGTTAAACTTGCATGGCCTGTACACAAATGCAGTTACACGTTCCCGCCCATATACCTTCATGCCTGTGGACAGGCACAGGATGCGGGGTATGCACAACCGCGTGTCCGCAGGATGCCTGTCTGTGGCCCTCCCAGCATGCAACTGTGTGAGGGTTGATCAAGGGACACAGGCGGGCATCCAGTTGGATGCCTGTCCTTGGTCCTGAAGTGAATCCCCAGCTGCATGTGAACAGGGCATCCCGTGAAGGCACAGGCCCCTATCTGTGTCAAAATAAGGGCGAGTGCTCAAATGGCTTCCCCCCAGCTCCTTGTCAGCCCTGTGTGCTGGGGTAGCAGAGTAGAGGGTATTTCTGTCCCGGTTTAGCTTGTGGGTGTCCGGGGCACGTAAAAGTTACATCAGGGTCCCCCCCCCCGCCGTATCATGTACCCCCCTCGTGCTTGCCACTCTACACCTTAGTGAATGGCGTGGAGTGTGGGCACGGCCCCTGACATGCCCCCAGCCTGCTTGTAGCTGCACCATTTACTAGGGGATCATGTGTGCAAGGGGCTTGTGTACTGGCTGTGAATGCCGCCAGGAGTCCTCTGGACCCCTTTCTATATGGCATTCCGACTTAGGGTTGCCTACATGCCTCAGATATGTAGCATGTAGACAATGCAGTGCTTCGTGCTTAGACTCCAATGTGAATATTGAGGAGATGATTCAGTAGACTGACATTGTGTATTTGTTGAAAAGTTTTGGATTTCTTCTAATAAATTAATTTACTCTAGCACTAGCTAATCATTCTAATACCTGAAAGTTTTGGACTGGTTCATTTAGTTTGTAGAGCTACTATCAGAGCAGTATGTTTTCATCAGATGAGGTCTATCCAGAGTGGACGACTCTGGGATGTCTATGAATTTTGCTTAAATTGGCTTGTTCGCCTTAGGAACAGCAAGGATATCATAATTCTACTAAAAAGGTACTGTGCATTTTTTCTTCTGCCACTGACTATATGTGCATGAATGCTAGTATTTACAAGTTAGAATATTAATGGAGTTGCAAGCATAATATTTTACTATTTTGGTTGTACTGCGTGGCAAGAAGTGTGGACTGACCAGTCAGAGGTCATGGAACTCTCATGCCACCAACATTCTGTGCTGATGTCATAGCTGTGAGTTGTGCTAGTGTCCCTAGTAGGGGTGCCTGTTTCCTAAATGTTAAGACTTCCCAGTGTTAAGGCTGAAGCTAACAGAAGAAGAAATTACTGTTAAGTCTGACAGAATTTCTTCTTTCCTCTTGAACAAGAATGACTTTGTCCATTGAAAGCTGTTGCTTAATATTGTGAAACTGCAAAACACCAGCGTGGTGTGTAGGTACAACCCTGCAGCACACTGACTTACTTATAGCAAAGGTCATCATTAGTCCATTACATATTTCTGTGTCCTCCAGTAAACCCTTGATTCCTGGTGGCGCGTAATGACCTGTACCAATATTTCCCATAGCTTCTTCGGTGCATCAGCTGTTCGTGTGGTGTCAAATGCAGTGATACGCATGTCATAGCTTTCAGTGGAACAGATGCTGTTCTCAGCTCGCAGCGAGTTCAGGAAATAACATGCTTTTAATCCATGATTTTTCTGTCACACGCAGGTGGTATTAATTACTATTTTACACCAGGGTGCTTGAGAACTTGCCCACTTTGGCATTCTTTTCCAGTTTACATCATGAAGCCTCTTTGAATATGCAAATGTACCTTCTCAGTCACAATGAGGCATCAACATTTCCCTCCCTAGCTGACTAACTATGAGTATGAGAGTACATGGTTACCCAGTAGTGACTAATTAGTAATTAATAGCAGTGAACAATACTCTGTTCAGTTCTCATTACCCAAAAACAAAATACATAGGATGCAGTCTATGGAAGATATAAGACTGAAGATTGCGGTAAATATGTATTACAAAAGGTTGCATTAATTCTGGGGGCTTGAGTCCTATATAAATTGCTTCAAGTTGTACAATAAAAATGGTTCAATTGCCCATCTTATTTATTTATTGTAATTAGTGACCAGGAAAGGCACAGTGAAGGCTCATATCCAAAGGACAGCACAGCAAGAGAACACTCCCTGCACCTGTGTTGTGCTGCATCAGTAGTGTTGGTTACTAGCCCAGTTTCCTGATGTGGGACTAGAACCCATGACTTTCTGTTTTTCTTGACCCACAGGTGAGCATACAACTGGCGAGTCACTGACACTGTGGTAAATGGTATTGGCATGGGTGCTGTATACATGTTAACACGGCAGTGCATTCCGGCAGGCTGAGAACACCTGTAGCATTCATGCAGAAGAGGGAACATATAGTGGATGATTTTCTTTTTTTTTTTTTAATTAATACTTTATATTGAAATTCTCAAATGTCAGTCCTTTCTTTGTCTTAGACTGTGTTTCTCAATACTGTTAGCATCTGATCAGAAAACTTTTACACTGTGCAGAAATGGCCAAGTTAGAAAAAAAGGTCATCTGTGTAAAGATGTGATATCTGAAAGGGGCAAAGAGCCAAAAGAACCAAGTTCATTGCACTTAAAATATAAATTATTGTTCAATTCCCCAAGTGGCATTGTTGCTTGAAGTTGTTGATCTGATTGGTCCTTAACTGCAGGACCAGTCATGAACATGGCTAGATCAGAGCCTCCCAGCTAGCCAAAATAACATCTAGGAGTCCTAAACTGCCCGCCCATCCCTTCAGACTGTTTTATGCTGTGCAGGCTCACTGCTCATTGAGACCAGATTTTATTTAAAGTTTATTTAGTTAGCATCCCCAAAACCACTGAAGCACAAGCGTGGGCCATCCCATGCTGAGTCGCCACCCACCCACTCGCTGATTTTCGGTCAGTAACATCCACATGGCCCACAACAAAGAAGAAAAATGTAGCAAGCATGAAAAAAACGACTAGAGAAGGTACCAGAAAATGGACCATCTATTAAAAAAATGGGTAGGTGGCAACCATAGGCAATTTGCCAAGTTAGTTGAATGAACATGCATCTAAATGTGCAATATCTTAATAGGGACACAGAAAGCATTTGGGATGGGAGACGCTTGGACAGCACATCCATTGATTCCATTCATTTATGTATTTCTGAGTTGCAAGAAGTTAATTACGATGGACCGCATTTTTAGTTCTGAAGAACTGACACGCATTCAATTGTGATCACTAATTGCACATCAGTGCCTGATAGTTAGAACTCCTTTGAGGTGCAGTGCAGTGCAGTGGCAGCTCTACACCAGTGCACACCAATGCATGTGCCCTAGTAAAAAAGATGCTGTAGTCTTCTGGTGCCCCATGGTACCCTGCCAGCCAGCTGTTGTGTCTCAGTAGCAAGTAGAGGCTGGAGCCACCACTGCTGAGGTGTTCTTAGAATCAGGTGCAGTTGCCGCGATTTGCAGCAAACGGATGCTGTAAGCATCAATTCTGGTGCAAGCAGCTGCAAATCATGGAGACTGTTGTAAAACATGCAGCTTTGGAAATAGTCTGAGCGATTTCTGCTGCAGTTTGAAGGATGCTGACACTTTACAAAATCGACCCTTGTGTCAGCTTTCACCGTTTTGGAAATAGTGTTTTCTGTGTTGTGTATCAATGCAAATAAAGAGATATTAGTAAAAGAATTATTTTATTTATTAATTTAATTTATTTACTTACTAGGAAAGACTGTGAGAAACAAAGGCTCGCTTACACAGTCAACCAAAGTCACAAAAATGACAATACATCAATCTGTACAAAGATATCCATCCTTAAAGCAAAATAAGAATATGTAAAATGAACTAATTATTAAATAATCAAATGCAGTTATAACTCACTAAGTTATATGTGCATAAAACACAAACAGCTTAAAATAAAACAAAATAAACTAAAACAGAATAACGGTGTTGCCATCTCAAGGCACAGATGCCCCGCAGTTTCACCGGGTGAACCTGTTAAAGTATTACTTCATTTGTAATACGTACAAAGAATTATTGGTGTGCATCTCACTTTGTTATTCATTATGGACCAGAGGTGACACAAAAAGAAATGCCAAAACAGTTGGCTGTGAGCAGGCATGATTTAAATAAATGCCATAGACATTCAAAATAAATAAAGTAAATCAGTCTTCTGAACACTTTTTATAAACAGTGTTAAAATTTAGCATTGGGGCAGGGCCAGTATCCATCTGAATCCTTCCCATCCGGTACTGTCTTCTGGGTGTTTTGTTCCCGAAGTGCATCACTTTGCACTTTTCGACATTGAATTTCAGGTGCTATACTTTGGACCAGTTTTCCAAACTTTGTAGGTCTCTTTGCAATAACCTTATCCTCTCCACTTTGTCAGCTCTACCATAGAGTTTAGTGTCATCTATGAATAGACACAACCTTCCCTGGATTCCCTCTCCTATGTTACTGATGAACATATTGAAGAAGACTACGCCTGGGGCAGATCATTGTAGTACTCTTCTGGTGACCTCTCCTTCAACTGATCTGACCCTGTTCACCACAACGTTCTGCTACTTTCCCTCCAGCCAGCTCTTTATCCACCTTACTTTTTCCTTAGCTATTCCCAGATTCCCCATTTTCCTCTGCAGTCTTCTGTGTGACACCGATTTGAATGCCTTGCTGAAGTAGAAGTGCATGCCCCTTGTCAGTGTCCATGGTCACCCAGTCAAAGAATACTATCAGGTTTGTCAGACAAGACCTTCCTGCCATGAACCTGTGCAGCTTACTATCCTGAAGCCTATTTTTGTCCAGGTATTCTACTAGGTCCTCTTTGACTAGTGTTTCCATCAGTTTCCCTACTATGGCGGTAAATCTGACAGGTGTTTAGTTTCCCATCTGCTCCTTATCCTCTTCCTTGTAATGTTTGTTCTTCATTCCATATTTGTAGGCCCTTCACCCCTAGGTCAAACCTAAGCCGGCCTGCTGGTGGTTCAGTAATCAGGAGTAACAGTGTTCAAGATAAGGGGTGGTCAGCCTTATCTTGTGCCTCTGGTCAGGGGGAAGGGGAACACAACACAGTCTGTTTGGATAAAGGCTTGGGGTCAGTTCTGTTGTAAAATGGTCGAGGTACAGAACACCATTTGATAGGATGGAGGCTTGGGGCCAATTGTATTGCAAAATGGTCAAGGCCACTGCTTCTGGAGAGGTCAAACTACCCCATTACATATCACAGACACCCAGCTTCACCCTGTTGAAGGCCTTTTCTGTATCCTACAGCAGGATGGCTACAAGGGAAGGGGAGCTTTTGTACTCCTGTGATTCCATATGAGGTCTAGTAAATGTTTGATATTAGCCCGATTTTCCTGGGATGAAACCAACCTGATCTGGGTGAACCAGGTAAGGGATTGTGTTTTCCTTTCATTTGGCTTGAATTTTGCTGGTATCTTGGCATCTCCATTGATCAAAAGGATTGGTCTGAATTGAGATCAACATGCACTGTCATTACCTTTGTTAGGGATCAGGGTAACAAGAGTGGTAGATAAGGAACTTGAAAGTTGTTTCTTAGCCCTGGCCTCATTCAGCATGTTCTTCAGTGAAGGATCAGCTCCTCCCCAAAGTGGAAATAGAAGTCTGCTAGGAAACAAGCTAACTTTGGGGCATTCCTAGAGTTCACAGATCCGCCACTGAGGATCCTTCTACCAGAGTAATGAGGGCTTAAAGTTCATCATTGGGAGCTGCTGAGATTGAGGGTAAGTGGACAACCATAAAGAAAGAGTCTAGGGAGTCCCATCAAGCTGGCAGACTTGCCACGGAAAAAGCATTGTTATATGCAACAAAGGTTGCATTAGTGTCAGTCAGGGCTGTGGCAAGGGAACCATCCAACCCTGTATAATCATGTTGTATATGGTTAGCTGAAGAGATTGAAGGAGTCTGCACATTTATCAGACTTCTTTTCCCCTCCCGGTACCTCTAGTTCTGTCTAAAGAGAGCATACTCAGTCTTCTCTTGAGCCTTTGTTAAATATATATTTTTAGCTTGGTCTCTGTATGAGGATGATCCTTATTGGGTGCCCTTTGTGGCAGTAGTTCAGTTCTCCATAAGTAAGTCTGCATCTAGTTCAGTTAGTGCAATAGTCCTCTCCTGATGTATTCTGGCACAGTATTAATAGGTCCAAAAAATACCACTTTCGTGGCATCCCACAGGATGGCTTTGCTTTGGGTTTATTGTTATCAAGGAAGAAAAGGCAAATCTCTTCCATTCTGCAATCTGTTAAAACAGGATTTGGCAGTTAATGCGCAGGTTTCAAATATGTAGTTTTGCTCCTGAGCCTCTATGTAAGCTTTAGTAAGAGTGTAAATACAAAATTTCTGCCAAGATGCGGATCCCTGGTCTTTTGTTTGCTAACCTGCTGATGCGTGCTGAATCAAGAAGCTGCTCTGACTGAATTAGGAGTAAGTGTATGGGAATTTTTGAGCTTCCTCTCGAGTCTGACCCACGATGTCGAGCAGCAGACTGAAAGGACACACATGCAAATGGCTGTGTTCCTGCAGAAAAGCAAGCATGCTGGACCCACAGCAGGGACTGCTTTGGCGGTGGAACTTGGTGCCAGTTCCACCCTGACTGGGAGCACTGCCACACAGCAGGACCATCCCGGGTTGCTCAAGCCAGTAGTGCCCGAGTTTACGCCCGATCCCAGGTTGCTGGCATGGGATCATGACATGCTTCCCACTGGACCATTCGCTGGCCTCCCCTTAAATTTTTTTTTCCTGTAGGTAATTTATTTTTACGTTTTTTCATTTTTCTTCCCAGTCCCCGAGTCTGTGCATCCCTGATGTGATGCACACATGTGGAAGCATGTGCACATCATGCTGTATGGGATGCCCCACCCCTACTTGTCGCTCTGTTGCCACCTGCCTTTCGACCTCCATCTGGTGGTGACGGGACTACAGGCAGGGAACCCACCCACCCAGGAGAGGAGAGCCAGTGCTCGATCCTGCTACCCCATCTCCCCCGGTGATGGCACCCCGACGACCCGAGGTCATTCTCAAACCCGGATCACTGGCATAATGCAAGGTAAGACATCCAGCACCTCAGCCCTCAGTGCCACTGGGCCAGCACACCTTTAAATTTTTTAAGAGCATTTCTTAAACATTAATAAGCTTTAGTGGTGAGTAAAATAGATTATTACCAATCTTATCTGGTACACTGGCTTTGAGGGTATGGTATATAGGAGATATGCAGTGACCTCACTCACAATATTATTTATTTAATCATTTATTTATTTATTTGAAATTTGTTCACTAGGTAGGCCCACTGAAACAAAAGATCCCTTTCAGGGATGACCTGGATTTAATTACAGTCAATAACAAAAATACATATAGGATCAAATAACACAGGCCAAGATCAGATAAGGTGGTAACAATATTGCACAAATGAAGATAACATTATTGCACAAATCGTAGTACACAAGAAATGTCCAAGATTAATATACATCAGGTTGCACTGCACAACACAAATACAATGACAGAGTTTAGGTTACAGCATATGTCTGCAAGGCTGGTCACCCTAACACCCGCTGCTCTAATACACGTGTGACATAAAGAATTGTACGGTCAAATTAAAAGTTTAGTAGGCAGTGCCAACAGTTGCATTTACAATAACTGCCCACAAGTAGATGAGCCGTGAGGGTACTTTTGAATGCGGCTGCAGAAGAGCAGTTTAGTACATCCAGTGGTAGACTATTCCAGAAGGATGGGGCTGAAATTTGAAAAGTTTGCAATATGCCATTTATCTTCATGAGTGAGGGCACAGGACCATAACTCCTGGGGCGGAAATGCTGCAACTGAATTCTGAGTCTTTACCCCTCACAAGTGATGATACATTTCATGTTCTGAATCAGGTGACTGGGTGTATCAGACGAGATGTTTTTGAGAGCTTTAACTGTTTATTTCAGTTCACTAGTCTAATGAAATGCCTATTTGGAATGCTACATATTTCCAGTCTGATGTCAAAATGCATCATTATACTGCCTTGCCATCAGCTGAGTGGTCACTAGGTAGCTAATTACAATTGGAGTTTTCAAGATAGCATAGCAGGCCTTTAGGTAACAGCCTCTCCAGGTTCTCCCTCATGTCTCGTTTCCCTTCCTCACAGTCAGCCATGCCACAAAGCTCAATGTGTCCACAAAAAAGACAGATTATACCCTTGATGTCCACCCCGATATCACTAATGAATACAAAAAACACCAGACAAAGCACTGATCCCTCTGGGACCACACTAGTGACCTCCTTCATACCCGAGGATTCTCTGTTGACAATAAAGTTGCTCAAATAGTGCTTTTGTGGATCCTACCATTATGTGTCAGGTAGTGCTGGTATCCTGCCTAGGATCCTACCAGAAATCTTACCAAAGACAGATGTAGGATCCAGAGTCAGATGGCATTCAATCCTAGTTAGGATCCAAGGATCCTAGGTCAGATAGTTAGGATCCGGGGTCAGATAGCGATGGATCCTAGTTAAGATCCAGGGATCCTAGGTCAGATCCAGAAATAGATTAGTTGCTGTATTGGTCCTTGTAAGAACAGATCCAGAAGCAAATGGTTAGATACCTTTTATTGGACCAACATAGATGTTACAAAAAAAAATGTCGAAGCTTTTGGACCAGCCAAGTCCTTCAGAATGTAACTTGGTAATAAAATTACCTTTCTCAGGTTCTTGTTGGAACTGCACAAAAGGAAGAG
Organism: Neoceratodus forsteri; assembly: GCA_016271365.2. Classification (NCBI taxonomy): domain Eukaryota; kingdom Metazoa; phylum Chordata; order Ceratodontiformes; family Ceratodontidae; genus Neoceratodus; species Neoceratodus forsteri. The sequence goes on along the minus strand of CM028132.1, from coordinate 22,674,309 downwards.
ACAACAGACAAGTGGTTTCCAGATAATAACTGTAATTTATTACTGGTAAATAATAATAGTACAGGCTTACAACCAACAGTATAATTACTGGGAGAGTATTCAGCTTCCTTACCTACGTAGGCACAGTCTCTAGTCTTAGTAAAGCTATGTGCTGCAAGGGGTCTTAAACCCCGATAATTGCCATAGCAACTATTACAGAAGATATATAAAATGTATATAGTGTATGGTAGAATGTTGCTATGGATAGAAATCCATAACTGGAATGGAGTTGTTATGCTGCACTAGCTATGGCATCACAGCTGTCATGCTGAACTAGCTATGTCACTACTGTAGCATAACAACTTGGAATGCTGCCACATAGTGGCTTTCCTCAATCCAGTTAAGCTGGAAGTTGCTGTTTTTTTAAAACTTGAACTTGCAGAAACATCTGCAGCACACTGTTCAGTTAAAAAAAAGAAAATGTTAACATTTCTATTATCTGTTGTCTTTTCCAGCTGGTTTTGTGTGATTTTCTATGCTGCTTGACTGCCATACACTATAAAAGATTATGTATGAGCAGTCGCACACAAACAAGGATATTCTTCCTGGTTTCCTTGGTAACAGAGTTCCTCTCGAGCTGTGCTCTCGAGGTCATCTGTTACCAAAAAAACCCCTCGATACAAGAATATCCTTGTTATGTATGACTCCTCATACTTAATCCTCTATATAATAATGGCCAAAAACAAGTGGCCTGAGTAACTGTCCTAACTAACATGAGAAGTTGCTTAGTTTGCAGAAGATAACTGAACAATAAGGTCTGTGATGCTTCCAAGGTCACTTGCGGTTACAATTGTGCACAAACCCTAAAGATGGCACTATTGCCTAACTTATAGTTATACAGTAAACATATAATGGATAACATCTCCCAGTGGCTAGATACATCATAAAAATATAATGGGGCATAATATGCATTAGCAAAGATACAGTAGAACTCAGATCCTGACACTTATGCTTCAAGTTCAAGTTTATTGCTGGAAAACTCCATTGAGCAAGCTCATTCACAAGGAGGTCCTGATTACAGGTTTACAGACAAGTACACAATACATATGTAGAATGACATAACAGTAATTAATAAACAGTAAGATTCAATGTAGTACATTATGTTCAGGTCATAAAGTAACATTCTTAAAAACAGTCAGCATGAGCCTATGGGGAGGCGTAAGGAGCAGGAGGGATAGGGAGTACATGGCAAATAAGAGAAGAAAAAAGGGGGGAGGGTAGGTGATGGCTAAATGAGGAATACTAGGATGGAGGAGGAGATTAGAAGCAGTTACATATATCTTTTAATTTGTCAATCGCTATCCTTTTGAAGAAGTTAACAGGGACAGTACTGGATATACGATAAGTGTCTGTGCCCGAAGGTTAGAACAAATACCTACATATATATTGCTGTTGACGAGGTGGGGGTACAATCAGGGGTGCTGGTTCATGGATAACAGGAACGACTTGGTTGGTCTGAAAGCTTAGACATTGTTTTCTTTTTGTAACATCTATGTTGGTCCAATAAAAGGTATCAAACCATTTGCTTCTGTATCAGGTCAGGTCCAGGGATCCTAAGTCAGGTAGTTAGGATCTGGGGTCAGATAACAATGGATTTGTGACAGGTTGAGCCCTGTCTGGGGTGGATGCCCATGTGTGGGGTGTCCAGGGTCCCCCCCATTCCTTTCGCTCTTTGTTTCTGTGCAATGGCTGCTCGCGTTGGGAATGAAAATGAAATGTGTTTGCTGTATGCTTGTCTATTTTAGAGTGTCACATTTAACGATTTAATGAAAAAGAAAAAGATATGATGAGTTCCAAGAGTTGGCAGGAGAAGGGAGAAGAGGAGCGTGCCCTCGTTCTCCCATTCCCCTTGCAAACCCAGTGGAACCCTCATGGGCTTACTATCTTATTAAAACTATCTTCTGAGATGAAACAAAATAGAAACATAAAATCCCCTTAACATAAAACCCCTTAACCAAGAAAAGAGGAGTTGAGTCTAGGCTAGAAAAGATAACATGTATGAACATGTATGCCTTTACTGTTTGATGGGGAACTCCTAAGAATAAAAGGTTTATACTGGTTTTAGCAAAAAGGGGTGGATCAACTGATGGTGATGTTATCCATGAAAGGTATAAAAACCCACCACTTAGAGTAACAAATATAGATAGGGGAATCAGTTGAATACTGACTACGAAGTGAGGAGGACCTCGGAAGTGTGTGCTTGTTTTCACTCTGTTCTATTTGCAAAGGATGAAACTAAGCCTCAGGAATTTTTGAAATTAGAAAGTTTGCTGGATACTGGGCATTGAATAACCTTTTGCTTTCTGTGTGTTTATTATTTTTATTTTCTGATTTGAATAAAATAACGCACGTTTGCGTTTTTATGCATCTGACTACTGGTTTGTTGTGTCTGTTTTGTCCCACACCTTCACATGTATCCTAGGTCAGATAGTTAGGATCCAAGCTGGATCTGTTCCTCAACGTTTGTTGCTAGGATCCACAGAATTCTCAATGTTTGTAGGATCCATGCACTGAATCCTAGGGGGTTGGATCTGTGATCAGATAGCACTGCTCTCCTACCACAGCAACTGTCTGGCCAAATGGGAGGTATCTGTTGGTATCCTAGTTTCTAGTATACTGTCTGAGCAACACTAGTTTACAACCGTCTGTGTCCTTCCTCCCAGCCAGTTGCTCACCTGCTTGTCACTGTGTTCCCCCAGATTCATGATTAATATTTTATGTGGAACAGAGTCAAAGGCTGTACTGACATCCAGATAACAGTATGTCTGCTGCCTGACTTTTGTCCACAGCCTTGTCACTCAGTTAAAGTCAGTATTATTTTTTTTTACATGGCCTGCCTGCCACAAAGCCACGCTGTCTGTCATCCTGCATCCCATTAGCTGCTAGGAACTCCAGAGTCTCAGGTCCTGTGTCAGAGATTCTATGGAGATCATTGACATTATGGAAAACCTAGATATGGATTCTGAATGGTACTTTGTTACATTAGATGTCAGTTCTCTCTATACAGTGATACCTCATCAAGAAGGCCTAGAAGCGATGAGGCATTTTTTAAACGTGCGTCCAGAAGTGGAGCAAGTAAATGTACCCGCAGAATGCTCGATAGAATTATCAGAGCGTGTGCTTTCTAAGAATGTATTTCTTTTTCAGAACAAGCTGTATTTACAAATTCGGGGAACGGCTGTGTTGGCAAGTGGGAGGTAGATCATCTTTACAGCGGCGCCACAAATCCATAGTTACCATGTGTGGATTTGTGGAGGCGCTTTATTGATGATATTTTGGTTATTTGGAAGGGGTTCCTGGGGGAGCTTAATCTGTTCATAAAATGGTTGGAAGAAACCAGCAGCTGTCTTAGATATAAAGCCACATTTAGCCAGCAAGAGATCACTTATTTGGACCTTAAATTTATAGGAATCGACATGGTGAAGTCTGTACTACCCTTTTTCAGAAGCCTACGGATAGAAACAGCCTCTTGAGGTATTAAAGCTGTCATGCCCCACATACACGGTTGAACATACCAAAAGGGCAGTTAATTTGCACGCTTAGAAATTGCACAGAGTAGGAGGAACTTATTTCTAAGCGTAATCGGCAGGTACAGAGATTTAAGTTAAGAAGCTATAGCAACCACAGCATTGCTTCTGCAATAACAGGGTTGAGGGGCTTAACAGAAAAGATACTTTGGCATACAAAGTTAAAACAGTGACCCAAGGAGTGGTATGTCCTTTTGTCACCATTTACTCGAATGGAGCAGAACAGATTAAACAAATCATCATAGGAAATTGGTCCATATTAGAGTTGGAGCCTAGATTAAATAGTGTGGTCAGTAAGGGACCAGATGTGGTTTATAGATGCTGCAAGACCATTAAGAACATGGGGGTTACTAGCATGCTACCAGGCCCTGAACCAGTTAGATCAATTCTCTTTCCTTTCCCAACAGGGACATTCAGATGTGGACAGTGTGTTTTCTGTAAATTTGTTTCACCCTGTAAATCTTTTACCCACCTCAGAACAAACAAAGAGGTTGTCATTAAACAGTTCATAAACTGTAGTAGTAAGGGGGTAGTGTACAAATTATCCTGTAGTTGTGGAGCCTTCTACATCGGGAGGACCACTAGTCAATTTAAAATCAGGATAGGAGAGCATATTAGAGCCCTTCAACGTAAGGACATGGCTTACACCATAGTTCAACATGTAACCAGTCATCCTGAATATTCACGTGAAGTATGTTTCAGTGGAATTGAACTTGTCACCCTGGGACCCAAAGGAGGGGACTTAGAAACATTGGTGGGGAGGAGAGAGAGCTTCTTGATGTGTGAACTTGGAACCAGATTACGACATGGCCTAAACGATAGTATTGACCTGGCTGCCTTTCTTAAAAAATATAGGTGTTAGGATCCAATATGCCTGACTGAGACACAGTAATTGATATTATAGAAATGTTTTCTGAGAACAAAGTCGTCCACCATGGTTTATGAACAAGATAGTACCTGGACAGAGGCACAGTGTATGCGCATGTGCATCTAATTTAATTAGTATAAAAAGGTAATTTTCACACCATACCTGGTTATCAGGAAGTATTTAAAAGGTATATTTGATGCACAGTAGCGACATCACTGGTGCCCGTCCATGACCACATGACTGAGGGAGTTTATGTTTTTAATAGAATATTTTACATGAAATATGTCAAATGTATTCTTTATTATGATACATATTAATATATAGGTGTTCTGTCACTTGAATTTGAATGAATTGCCATATATGGTAAAGCTAATGGTGATTGGATAGTTTTTTGGCGTAGTCACATGGTTTGTAACTATTTAAACTGCTCTTTCATCATGGTTAACAGATCGCTGTGAGGATGCATGGCAGTGACCAAGCAAAACGTCACTATTCTTTACCGCCCAGCCATCAGCTTGTAAGCTCCAGGTTTATTTGCAGTACTTTTTGCACTGCGTTATTTATATTAAAGGAGTATTTGCCTTATTTATGCAGTCCTGCCTGTGTCTGTTTGCTGTGGGTGCTGTTCACCTTTCAGTCATAGTTTTTCAGTTTTTTCTAGCACCGTGGAGGTTATCCTGGTGCTCTACCTCTTTGCTGCTGAATGTTCTCTAGCCCATAGACAGTACTCTGATGCCAAGGAGTAGTTGCAAAGGCCTTTTAAAGGTGTAGCTAGTATTTGGGCCATTTCACTTGGCATCCTTGGGTGTAAACTGTCAAGTTCTGGAGATTTATTAATTTCTAGAGCCGAGAGTCCCTTGAGAACTCTCTCCCTGACAGTGGTCTCTCTGCCCAGTTTTTGCCCCCCTTCAAGACACTTTGCAATCTTGCTCTATGACAGTGGCTGTTCCTTTTCCTTAGGGAATATTGAACAGTGCTATTTATTCAGTATTTCTGCCTTACCCTTACTGTCATCAACCCACCCTTCATCTTGCTTCAGGTTGACAATGCCTTCCTTTGTGTGCCTTTTCACCCTGATGTATCGGCAGAAGGCCTTGGCCCCTTCCCTAATACCTCTTCAGCTGTTCTTAGTTCCATGTCAGATTTCACCTTTCTCACTACCTATTGGCCTCATTTAATTTAATCTGGTAGGCATCCGTGTCCCTCTCATGATGCCTTACCTTGAATTTCTTAAAGGCATTCCTTTTCCCCTTTGCAGCATTTTCCACCTCCCTCGTACAGCTTATCTGTTTCCTAAAGGGCCTTTTTCCTTCTTGTCTCAGGTAAGAGCATATAGCGTCCTGAAGGCTGTTCTTGATGATGACTCATTGTGCCTCCACATCTTCTGCCATCCTCTCCCAATTCACCCAATTTTTCTTTAAGGTTCTCCTTTATATTAGTTACTCATAATTTACTGTCAGAACTGCAGTGTGCCAGCAGTCCATTGACTAGATTGCTCCCAAAGTATGTAGCACTTTGCCAACCTACCTGAGGGAGGAAGACTCCTTAAAACATAAGTATAAACAGTACCCTCTTGACCTTTGTAAATGTGTTTTACCTGATCTGAAATGTAATCCCAGCTAATTTTTAGTCACCAAAAAAATGTGTTTTATCTCCCAGTTTTATCTTTGTTAATTTATTACCTGTTTTTATTACTTGAACTGCCATATCTATATTGTAATCTCTGTTTATTTGTTGCCGCCCCTTGTTCCCTTTCCCCTGGGTCACACCTGGAAACTGAAACCATATATGGGGTCCAAGGGTGGTCATTTCCTTGGTGGTGTTACTAAATATACTTTCAGAACATAAAACGCGGGTTAAGTCGTTAGAGCTTTTATTGACCTTAGTCACTGCAGCTAAGAAAATTGTAACACGGCTGTGGCTAACCAAAATCGTGCCGACAGTGGCAGTGTGGAAGTGTCTGTTTGTGGGTCCTGCATCAGATGGGCACAGACCCTTCTTTTGTTCCATAGGAGCCCTGAAGTGTGGTATCCTCTCCTTGACCCTTCCTCCATGGACAAATGTTGTGATTATTTGTGACGAAGACCTGACTATGGAACACTTGTAACAGTTGTGCTATATGGTTTATTTTGTTTGCCTGTACCTTACGTTACTGCCTTGCTGTGTTGTATCAACTTTCTCGCTGTGCCATCCGGTTATTACATAATTCTTCAATAAATTATTATTACAAAAAAGCAATTATGAGGCAAAGTCCAAACCCTAGGAAAATTGAAGTATAGTGCATCAGCTATAAATATAATGGTTTCAAACATTTTATTTTAATAAAAACCTTGAGCCAGATTTCCTAAGGTTGGGCACAGGCGCCTGTACCCAGCAGCAGCTGTTGTGTACATCAGTCTCTTTGCAGGGGGGGTATTTTTGAACCATGTCCAAATTGCACCAATTAGATGTATTTACTGGCAGCATGCATCCACAGTCAAGCCTAGACCAACAAATATCCTCTCTCTGCGTGAAATTCAGTCTCTGGAGGGGGTTCCCTGCTACTCGTGACTGCCCCACCTTGGGGGGTAAGCCACTGATGGCCAAAGTAAGTCTCAGAGATGAGGGGTGATGGGGCTAGAGAACAGGAGGCAGAAGGGCATTGATTGGGAAAGTGGAAAAAAAAAGTAATAAATTAGTGCCCATTAAGTCTGTCCTTTTGAAGTCAAACTCACTGAGGTCAGTTCTAGAACATAAGAAAACAAGATGATGCATCATGTTAATCATATCAAGTGAACTGCAAACATGCTGTTAATGCTAGAATTTGAAATGTTTTGTTTATATAAACGTTTTTTTAAATTCAGCCTTTAAACCCATAAACATAACTCCATCTGAAGGGAGGATCTTACTTCCTGAATTTACTATTTTTTGGAAGTAATCCCGGCTTTCATTTCCAGTAAACTGGTTATACATATTTAGGACACCAAAATCTTTTTTTTTATCTCTGGTATCCTCCCACATAGTGTAATCCCTGCTTACTGCACAGCCAGTAGTGTGGGGATTCAGTCCACTACGCTAAAACACAGATGCATGTTCTACACGTGTATTGTAATCTTTTAATTCTGTTAGAGAACACTGACTTTTTGGAAAACATCAATGTTAGTTGACTTTTAAGAAAAGTATAAGATCTAAAGCTATTACTGCAATAAACATGAAGCTTATAAAGTGCACCAAGCAGTCTTTAGGCCTGTTTGCACTACCACATTTGCATCCCAGCCACCCGAGTGCTTGGGTTGCCGTGGTGAAAATGTGGCAGTGTAGACACCAAATTGTGGTAAAATGCTCCTTACTCTGCACCCACAGCCTCAGTGGAGTTGGGACTGCGCAGCAATGGAGGTGGTGTAAGGTGCCTTGTGGACTGACAGCACTGCTCGCATAGCTGCGATGATCTCGTTTGCCACATTGCCCCATTTGGAATCAGTACGCATGACCTGCACATTGCGGGTTCATGTTTGTTTGCTGATCAGATGAATGCAGTCCCACCACTGGCAGACAGGGCTGGATTTATCTTAATGCAAAGTATGCCTGTGTGTGGGGCCTTGTTTTCTGGGGGCCCCTTTTCTGAGCTGTATTAGATTGTGTTGTGTGCGTTCAGGGACAGCAGTGACTTTTTTTGGGGTGGGCTGATTGGCAGTGCAGCAGGGCTGCACCTGGATGGACTCCATCCTCAGGTAGCTCATCAGTCTGCCCACCCATCCCTAACCCTCCCCACACTGCCCTCACCCTCAGGTCAGACTCAGAGCAAACAGCCAGCGAAAACAGTGAATGACGATGGCTGCCTAGAGTGAGCAAGATGGTGGCCACTTGCATTTGGTGCCATTCGCGTGACACTCTGAGTGTCTTCGTTATGGTAGTCTGGTAAGATAATGTAAACATCGAGGGATGAGGAGGTCTGAACGGGTCAGTTGGGTGGATTGGAAGACTCGGAGCAGTCAGTGGAGTCATCAGGAGACTGCTAAGAGAAGGAACCACTGGGCCAGGCTGGCAGCAGTCATGCACAGTATAGCTGAGAACCAACACCACAGCTGAGCCACTAGTGCAAGACATCAGAGACAGTTGGCGACTGTGGGTGAGAGGGGTGCAAGGCACAATGCATTCATGAGTGACAGGCCTGGTCAGAGCGAGGATGGGCGGTGGGACATGCTTATGAGAAGGCAATAAGGAGGGCTGGGGGGATACTAGGATGCATAGGGAGAGGCATCACCAGTAGAAAACAGGAAGTTGTTGGCCCTCTGTACAGACAGTTGGTAAGACCACATCTGGAGTACTGTTCTGGAGACCCCATCTCCACAAAGACATAGACGGGGTGGAGGCTGTCCAGAGAAGAGCAACCAAAATGGTGCAGGGTCTGCATCAGAAGACATATGAAGAAAGACTAAAGGAGCTGAAGATGTATAGCCTCGAGGAAAGGAGGAGAGGGGGGGACATGGCAGAAACTTTCAAATACCTCAAGGGAATCAACAAAGTCCAAGAGGGTAGCATCTTTCAGAAAAAGAGATGTGCAAAAAGAGAGGTAATGTGAGGAAGCGTTTCTTCACAGAGAGGGTTGTAGATGCATGGAACGGCCTTCCTGAGGAGGTCGTAGAGTCAAAAACAGTGGGGGAATTCAAGAATGCATGGGACAGACATGCAATTCTAGTGGGGGGTAGGAGGAAGCAGGCTGTTGGTTAACTAGGATCTGTTAGGTAGGGAAGTGGGCAGACTGGGTGGGCCAAGCAGTCCTTGTCTGTCATCGGGTTCTATGTGTGTTGAGGGCCAGAGGGGAAAGAGGCTAGGACCTGCCTTGGACCAGGGGATTCACATTTTCCCAAATGTTTCTGGCTGCGCAGTGCAATCCAAAGCATTTTCAGGCACTCAGCTAAGCTAATGCTATAAATTGAAAGAACATGTCGAATTCCCTCTTGAATGTGTCTGTGGGGAACTAATATTATGGACTGACATGCTATGCATTAGGAATGAGTTCAGATTATTACAATTCTTGAAATATAGTCATTGAATGGCTGAAATGAAAACTTTTCTAAGTGATTTGATATTTCTCACAATTTCTGTAATAAGGCATAGAAGTCTGAAATATTGAGGTTATATTATCATTAAGCTACTGCATTTCTTCATTGTCTTTGTGATTTGTTAATACCACATGAGAGTATAATGTTTTGCAACATAATCAAGTGGCAGACATCTCCTTGCTAGATTTAGATCTTGCCAAGTTAATTAAAATTTACATGTGGAAATATTTAAACAATTTACCTAATTTAAATATGTTGGTAAGTGGTGAGGTTTGAATTGTTTGCATTTAGAATTGTTAGCATTTAGAATGCCAGACATAGATTTTGTTTTGTTTATATACCCATGGGATCTAACCCACCCTGGTGTAATATAACATTTTGACATAATACTAACATAAATATGTTTTTTCTAAATATTTAGAATGTGAAACAGTACCGTGTTTAGGAAGGGATACGTAAAACATGAAACGCTGTCAGTAAAGTACTGTAGCAGATATGGATATGCTGAAGAATAAATAAAGTAATGTTAAATATTGGCAGACCTTTTTAACTCCTCCCTTCAGACGGGTTGGGTGCCTCAGGACTGGAGGATGACTCATGTCGTGCCTGTCCATAAAAGCAGCTCACAGGAGGAGCCAGGTAACTACAGGCCTGTCAGCCTGACTTCGGTGGTGGGCAAGATGATGGCGGTCACCTTGAAAGAGAGACTGGAGGTGTTCCTGGGGACACAGGGACATATGGACGACCATCAGCATGACTTTGTTCAGGGCAGATCGTGTCAGACGAACCTTGTGGAGTTCTGCGATTGGGTGACAAAGGCACTGGACCAGGGAAAGCCAGTGGATGTCCTCTTTCTGGACTTCAGCAAGGTTCTTGACTCAGTGCCACACTCAGGGTTGTTGGACAAGCTTGGGGGAATGGGGGTGGGGGAAGATGGTGGGGTGGATAGGGAGCTGGCTAACTGGGAGGTTTCAGAGGGTGGTGGTCAGGGGTGAGGTATCATCTTGTAAAAGGGTTATTAGCGGGGTACCACAGGGGTCAGTGTTGGGCCCACTCCTGTTTAATGCTTACATCTTGGACATCAGGGTTGGTATCAGCAGTGAAATGAGCCTCTTCACTGATGACTCGAAGCTGGGGGCAATGGTGGATGGGGATGAGGGTAGAAGGGCCCTTCAGGGGTACGTGGAGACTCTTGAGAGGTGGTCACACACATGGAAACTGAGGTTTAATGCCAAGAAATGCAGTGTTCTCCACTTGGGACTTAGGAACAATGATCATGAGTACTTTCTGGGTGGGGAGAAACTGCAGGTTTGGGGGGGGGAGGATCTTGTGGTGTTTGTGGATGCTAGAATGAATAACACTGAGCAGTGTAGGAGGGCTTCGGCTAAAGTGAATAGAATGCTTGGGTGCATTGCCAGGGTGATTACCTCGAAGAGATGGTAGGTACTTCTTCCTCGGTATAACTGCCTGGTTAGACCGTACCTTGAGTACTGCATGCAGTTTTGGTGCCCGTACTGGAAAAAGGACATTGCCCTCCTGGAAAGGATCCAGAGGAGGGTGACCAGGATGATACAGGGTCTGGGGGAAAAATCCTATGAGGAGAGATTTGAGGAGCTGAACATATACTCCCTGGAGGAGAGGAGAGATAGGGGATATGATCGATGTCTTTAAATATCTAAAGGGAGTGAACAGGGTCAGCCTTAACAGGGTGTTCCAGCAAAGGGAGGAGGGGACCACCAGGGGGCATTCCATTAAGTTGGTTGGTGGGAGGCTCAGGGGTGAGACTAGGAGATGTTATTTTACCGAGAGGATTGTGGCCCCATGGAATGCACTGCCTGCAGAACTGGTGGCTGTTGATACAGTGGGGGGGAGTGGTTCAAGAGGAGTTGGGACAGATATAAGGGAAAGGGAAAGCTGAGGAATGACAGAAATGGAGGAGTAACTCTAGTGGGGATGGGGTCAGGGGGGATTATGGGGGAAGGGGCCAGCAATGGTGTCTTGACTGTGTGCTGCTATTCGAGCAGACTCAATAGACCTTTCCGCCTACTCTGCTGGCATCTTAGTATGTTAGTATGATTTGTGAGTAAGCACTATTCTACTGATTCTGCTCCTCCCTGAAAATAATTTTTACCTACAGGTTTACCACTGGCATTTTTGGTATACTTTGTCGTCTCTGCAATAGTTTCCTCACTTCTTTTTCTTGTTTTGCCTGGGCTAATTTGTCTAGATGGGTCTGTTTAAAGCGATTGTCCTGGACTTCCAGTTCCGCCTTGTGGGTAATGGCTGCTTAGTGGCAACGCTCCCGCATCCCTCGGGCTAAGCAATCGCTCCAATTAGAAACAACTACATAGAACAAACAAATCTTAACGTAAAGTATAAATCGGAATGCAGAGGTGAATATTTCAGGGGATTCAGACTGGCATATGGTGTGAGATAGAGGATTCAGCAGATTGTTCAGATACGGAGGCTTTACAAGCCTCAGAACCTCACGATTCTCAGCTGCATGATTTTAAGCGTGGTCCTGGTAAAAAGTCCTGCAAATCTAGAACAGCTAAAACTAAGAAAGCCAAGTTAGGCTTAATATATCAGGAGATCCTGATCTTCAGAGCAGAGATAAAAGAAATGTATGGAGAACTCCGCAGGACATGGTACAGTTAGAGCAGCATATGGACGACCAAGAACGACAAGGAACGGCAACAGAAAATCATGTCGAAGATTTAGAACAAACTTTGCAGCAAATTAGAGAGACTCAAGAGCAAATATTAGATCGACAGGAAGATCAGGAGAACCGTGCAAGACGTAAAAATATCCATATATACCGTCTGCCAGAGAATTCAGAAAGCTCTAATAGTAAAGAATTCATAGAGTTTCTACTCCACACTGCTCTGGAATTACCTGCTGATTTTGAGCTCCATCTTGAGAGAGTACACAGGGCTCTGTCTCCAAAACCTACCTCTACCAAAGTCCCTCCATGGTCGGTGATCCTCCAGTTTAACAGCTACTGTACAAAGGAAAAGGTTCTCTTGACGGCCTGGAAATGCCAGAAAGTATTTTATGGTCAAACACAAATCTACTTCGACCACGATTATGCTCCCAAGACGATGAGACTTAGACTTGCATATCTTCCATTGCTGCCAGTGCTTAAAGAGGCTGGTTACAAATTTACAATGCCATATCCCTCTCGCTTTGTAATACAGCTTCCTTCAGGAAGAAAAGCATTTATTACTGTGCAAGAGGCAAAAGATGAACTTTCTAAGCTGGGTTTACAATTTCCAGAATGGAACTCAAGTATACAGAATATGGAACAACGACCAGCCAGATGGCAAACAGTACCCAAGAAATCAAGAGAGATCGACCAGAATTTGGCAGCAGTGAAGAATGCCTTAGCAGCATACAAATGGGACAATAACATTAAAGTAACCTGAGGAACTACCTTAAATAATCGATGGTTTAATATTCAGGTTGGTGGGAGTCTGGTATGGGGGGGATGTTTCCCTTACGAGGGTCTTGTTTATGAGGCTTTGCGACATGCAGGCCTGACTCTAGGCCCGAGGAAGATCCTCTATTTTGGGTTATCCCCGAGCCGCCTGTCGGTCTGTGTTGGAGGAGAGCCTCTACCCTACCCTCCCACCTACCCGGTCCTAATTTTAAGGCTGCATTAATATTCAGCAAGTATGGCGGATAATCTTATTAAGCATTTATTTGTATCTACTCTTTCTTTTTGGATAATAGGCAAGAAGAAAAATATGAGTGGGGGGAAACAATCTTGCCTCAATCTGTAGAGGGGCACAACAAATATTTGGTTTTGGAATCTCATCCTAATTTACAATTATATAAAGCTAAATTGGAATATAGCTCGAGGGAGCCAAGGAAGTAAAACTGTTTTGAGTTGCCAGATGTCACAGAGAGACTTTACCTTGTTTTTTTTAAGCTTCTCTTTTGTTTCTCCCTTTTTTTGAGAACAGCATGCTGTACCCATGGAGGCCCCAGATACTGCAGGACTGGGATTACCTCCACAACAAGGGATGGTTAACACCTACTGGGAAATATGCTGTTTGAATCCCTACAGGTGCCAATATCCATCCCCACATTTGGAAGTCCACAGGAGTAAGAGTCACGACCTGATACACTCAGTTACAGCTACAGTTTATAACTTCATTGCTATGGAGATGTATCATGAAGTAATCATGGTTTTATGTATATGTTTTAAAAAGTTATGCACTCAGTGGTTTGAGTGCCAGAATAATGTTGTTCAGTTTGACATGAGGTACAGTATGCTTAATTTTTGGTGCAATACTATCTGGATTGCGAAGTGTGCCATATTCCCTGGGCTGCAAGATAATTATAATACTAACCTAATGCAATATAGTTTGGCATCAGACTGGAAATTCAATATATGGTTATGGCCTCTTAAATATGAGTTGTTAGATAATGGGAGGAGGGAGTTAGCTTCACATAATGCTGTCACTATTGTTTCTCTACAATGCAGACAGATTTAGCAAAATTAATATCACTAAATATAAATGGGATAAATCATCCTATAAAGAGAGCTAGGGTTCAGCAATACCTACGCAGGTTGAAGGCAGACTGTATTTATCTGCAGGAGACCCATCTATCCCTGGCCGAACATGCTAAATTGGCGATGGGAGGAAGATATACAGTTTACTCTTCCTCCAGCACTTCAGGGAAACGAAGAGGAGTGGCAGTCCTCATCCCATCATCTACTCCCTTTCAGGTAGTGAAAACCTGCTCGGATCAGAATGGACACTTTATCGTAGTGCAGGGACGTATGTTTGAAATTGAGGTAACGCTGGCAAGTGTGTACCTCCCTCCAGGAGCACCCCCATTATTGCTTAGAAGGTTCATTAACAGACTTCTTGAGACACAGAGGGGTCTCATGCTGTTAGGTGGAGATTTCATTACCATTTCTCCAGTATAGATTCATCCACCCCAAGTATGCATAGAAGCTCCCCAATTCAGAAACGCCTTAAAGCACAACTTCCAGGATTAGGCCTTACAGACATTTGGTGCCATTTATTTTCTTCTATATAGGGATATACCTACTTGTCTCCAAGATGTCATTCCTCTTCTAGAATTGATTACTTCTTTATATCTGCAGAGCATATGGAGAGAGTGCAGGATATTTCTGTGTTGGCACGGCAGCTTTCAGACCATAATCCACTACTTTTAAAAGTGGATTTAGGTAAAAAGCATAAAATGGCCTTATGGCAGCTAAATCTAGCCTTATTAAAAGATACTGAATTTAAAACGAAAATAGGGGATCGGATTACTCTGATCCTAACTGAAAATGCTAATCCAAATATATCTGCTGCTCTTTTATGGGACACACTTAAAGGTGTGCTGAGAGGAGAAATTATATCCTACTCTTCACATAAAAATAAGCAGAGAGAGGCAAGATATACACAGCTACAGAAATTGCTTTGAGATCTTCAGGAGAGACGTACTAGGGGGAGAAGGTAATTCAGGAAGAAATCAGAAAGGTGCAATCAGAACTCCAAGGGATATTAGATTACAAGATACAGATGTCTTTCTTATACCTAAAGAAATTTTAGGCCTAATGACTAGGTGGACCAAGCGGTCCTTATCTGCCATCAAATTCTATGTTTCTATGTTTATGAGGGAAGTACAAGAGGAGCCAGAAATTTGTCAAAATGAACTAGAGCATTCAGACAGTCGGCGACCATTGCAGATATTAGGGATCCTCAAACGGAGCTTTTTCATTACAAAGGATCACAAATCATTGAAACTTTCCAGGGATATTATGAGGCGCTGTATGCAGATCGTAATCCTCCATCAGAGGATACAATCCGCCATTTCCTGGACCCTCTCATCTTCCCCAAATTGACCACAGCTCAGCAGGCTTCCCTACTGTCCCCAGTTTCTGCTAGGGAATTAAAACTAGCCATTAGTAAATCTAAAACTCTAAAATGCCCTGGACCAGAAGGGTTTGGATCAGAATGGTACAAAACCTTTCAAGTCAAATTACTTCAACCCATGCAACAAGCATTTATGGAAGTACAGAAAAGTCTAAACCCTCTCCTTCATGGTCCTATGCTGTCATTTCAGCTATTCTGAAACCTGGGAAAAGACCTGACTTCGCCTGACTCTTTTAGACCCATATCAGTCCTGAATAGTGATTATAAATTTTCTATGTCAATATGGTCTAGTCGACTAGAGGCAATCCTCTCTGGCCTGATACGTGTGGACCAGGCTGGATTCCTCCAGAAGAGGCAAACTACTGATAATGTTCAAAGAACATTTCGTATAATGGATTACCTCACTAGATCAAACACATCAGTGACCCTAGTGAGCCTAGACGCCTATAAGGCATTTGATAGGGTCTCTTGGAGTTACCTATGGCAGGTCTTGGTGGCTTTTGATTTTCCAATTGAGTTTATAAATTGGTTGAGACACATTTATTCCTCTCCAAGGGCCTGTATTAAAATTATTGTGGGAGTATCCACATCCATCTCATTAGAAAGAGGCACAAGGCAGAGCTACCCCCTTTCCCCACTTCTTTTTGCTTTATATATTGAACCTTTAGCTATTACAATTAGAAATAATAGAGAGATCTCAGGGGTCCTAATAGGGAATCAATCCTGGAAACTTACCTTATATGCAGATGACATCCTTCTTACTATTACTGACCCTGAAACCTCCCTTCCAGCTTTATGGACTGTCCTGAACCAATTCTCCAGAGTCTCTGGATATAACTCAAATCTTACTAAAACGGAAATACTCACTTTCTATTTCTCACCCTCCCCAAACCTGAAAACACACCTACCCTTTAGATGGAATAAGACTAAAATAAAATATCTAGGTATACAGTTACCGCAACAGATTTCTAATACTATATTGCTTAATTATGAACCTCTTACCCAACAAATAGAGCTAGACCTTCATAGATGGTCTCAACTCCATCTGCCTTTTTATTCCAGAATAGATTTAATGCGTATGAACATTCTACCCCGCCTGTTATATCTATTCTCCACAATTCCAGAATTTCCTTTGCAGATGTATTTTATTTCCTGGAATAGATCTCTGGCTAGATTTGTTTGGGTGGGTAAGAGACCTAGAATAAAGTGGCCAATCCTACAACTACCTAAGGTAAGAGGAGGTTTGAATCTACCTGATCTCCATAAATATGCTCAAGCTACAATGTTAGCCTGAATCCTCAATTGGTGCAACCCAAACCATGACATTCCTTGGAAAAGACTGGAAATATCCCTGAACTCTTTCCAGGATCTTCCAGTCTTGCTCTCCTTTAACAGTAAACCCCATAAAACAGATAAGACATATTATATAGGAGCACAATCTACACTTCAGGTTTGGCATAAACTTAAACATTCCCCAGATTTAAAATACACTTTATCCCACTTGGATTCACTTGTAACACTGATAAACCTTCGTTCACCACAAGAGAAAATAACCTTGCAGAGCTGGGCTAATAAAGGTCTTACATCAATTTATAAAATTACAGATGAGATGGGGGTAATCCCTCTCCAGAACTTACAGGAATGCTATAGGCTCAATCCACAGGATCATCAACTGTACATCCGTCTTAAAGAATTAATAGGACAGAGAGCGATTAACACAGGTTTCTTGCCTAAACCCCTCCCCCTGTTGCTGCATCTGGCCATAACTACTAAAGGAGGCCATATCTGGCCGTAACTACTAAAGGAGGCCATATTTGGCCATATTTCATAGGATTACTTTATAACAGTCTTCAGGAAATGTCTAGAGAATCTACATGAGGTATATCAGAAGCTTGGAATAGAGAGCTTCTCATGCCGATCCAAATAGATGAATGGGGAAAAATATACTAAGCTTGCTTTTGACCTTTTAAATGCAAATTATTGGAGGGAGTTTGCATGGAAGACCAGAAACAGATTTTTTTACCCTCCTGCTAAACTGTCTAAATTTACAACTACTGTCACAGGGGAATGCTGGAGGAAATGTGGGGAACAACAAGCGGGTCATACCCATGTGTTTTGGTCCTGCCCAGCTCTGAGAGAGTTTTGGCGCCTGATATCACAGGCCCTGATTGAATTGGTTGGAGAAGAAGTGGTTTTGACCCCAGAATTGGTCCTTTTGTCAATCCCACCAGACGGGCTTACGTTTTCCAAAAGGCTCCTTATTGATAACTTATATACTAGTAGCAAAGAAAGTCATTACTAGGAGATGGGGCAGAGACTCTCCCCCTACATTACAGGATTGGCATGGGATGCTTAAAAAGATTTATAACTTGGAACGGTTAATTGCCAGGTCTGGGGATAGAATAGATCTATTTGAACTGAGATGGAGAAAATGGGTATTCTATATAACACCTTTGGACCTTTCTTTTGTTCCATGAAAATCTATTTAACTACCTACAAGAGAGAAATTAAGAAACGACCACTCATCATATAGACAGTGTCGGCAGATAAGGGCCTATGGCCCACCCAGTCTGCCCATTTAAGTTTGTAAGTTCAGTTTATGTTTTCCAGGAAGTCTGTTGCCCCTTACCCCTGACCTCCAGAATTCCTTTATGTCTATCCCATGCATTCTTAAATCCCGTGATTGTTTCAGCCCCCACCACTTCCTCTGGCAGGGTGTTCCACTTGTCCACCACCCGTTCTGTGAAGAAATTCTTCCTCACGTTTCCTCTGAATCGTCCTCCCTCCAACTTCATCCCATGCCCTCTAGTCCTGGAACATCTTTTTCGCTTAAAAATAGTGTTTTCCTGCACCCTGTTCCTCCCTGTAAGATACTTGTATGTCTCTATCATATCCCCTCTCTCCCTCCTCTCCTCCAGATGGACTAAGCTGGACAATTGGACATTTAGCACTTGCCTATACAGGAATAATGGACATTCCTCTGAATTGATAATTTACCTATTTGCATCATGTATGATACCGCCCAACATCGATTTGCACTTCTATCTATATTTATTGTCTGTAACCCTTAGGGAGTTATTTAGATATGCTTTTTTCATTAAGCTATGTGCACACTCTGTGTATTTCCAGATGTACCTCATTGCTGATTTATATCTGAAAAAAATCATAAATAAACATTTAAAAAAAAACTGATTGTCCTCTCCTGATGCATTTGGTGGGGTATAGGTAAAAACTGGACCACCGAACAGGTCCTGACCAGATAGGTACTAGCTGCACCAGGGGCAAGTGGTATGATTTTTGCCGGTCCATCTGACTTTTTCTGATCTGGTCTAGTTTTGTTCCAGTGATCCAGTTTCAGCGGGTCCCAGGCAAGGGTGAAAACTGGACCGCTGAATCAGACCAAACCAGAATGTTAAATGCCAGATCACTCCAGCTTCCACTGATCTTTTTCCAGTCTTTTACAGATGGTCTGGTTTTCATTAAATTGCAGTTCTTTTAACCCTTTTTCATTTCACTGTATTCTGGGCATTAGTCTAATATTTCCTGTAGTTTAACTGCAGGTGAACTATAACCAGCATATTGCACTAAGTAAGCTTTCAGTTTTATAATGATAGTAGTGAGCTGTATTTTTTTTATTTATGGTACAGTTATGAGAAGGGTCTGTACAGCCACAATAACAGACTTTCAGCATTGCCTTAATTGTTTTTATCAGTAAGTTTTTATTGATATTTCAGCATAACTTAGTAGTTAAACAAATACAGTCCAATCAAAGCAAATGTTCATATATTATATTTTATCAATGACACAATATCATAAAGTCTAATTAATTATTCTTCAGTTATAAAAGCTTATGTCTGTAATTGTTTAAGTAATTGCACTAAAAAACAGATTGATATTGTTTAAGATTTGTTGTACAAAGTAACTAACCAGCAAAATATTCATAAAAAAAATAATTAAAGCACCAAATGAAGTCAAGAATTATTACGAATATTATGAACAGAAAAAATATTCCACTGATGTTTTTTTTTTGGGGGGGGGGTAAGGTAAGGTAAGGGGGGTATGGTAGGCCCAATCTCATTCATCAAATATGTTAATCTTATAGATATTGTACAATAATTTAGTCAAGGGGTTACTAAGAGTTTAAAATTGTTGAGTGCTACTTTTATGGTGATCTGGTTCTGAGGTTGATTTCTTAGAACTTGTATTTTTTGTAGTAAATTTAAGCATCATATGTATTTTGGGGGGATGCGCAGCCCCGCCACCTTAAAGGTAGGATGATGCAGGACTGGGAGGTGGCCCAGTGATACCGCTGTGCATAGGGCCCCTGACCGTGTGAATCCGGCCCTGTCCAGAGGCACCCACGCGATCTCTGAACAGACCAGTTCCACAATCCTGTTGCACCCTCCCCCAAAGTCAGTGTATGACACCAGCTCCCTCCGTCTAGTCTGTCCAGCCCACCATCTCTGTCAGCCACTTTGCCACTCAGTAATCCTCCTTTTAGGGTATTGTGGGAAAATGGGCGAGATGTTACAAAGGTAAAGCCCTACAAACCCTATAATTCTCCACTGTATTACTATGGCTGGCACTCTCAGTGCTTCCTGTAGGCATGGCAATGTGAGGGAGTGATGTCAGCAAACAGTTGCCTGCCCACAGACTCATAGCCCCTTGTCAGCGTGACTTGCATTGGCGCATAAAGGGGTCATGTACATGTGACCGTCCGTTGACTTGGGAGGTGGGAGCAGCACCGGAGTGGAGATAAGGTAGAAGGAATGGGGCTGTGTAAACACGGCTTTGGTGATGTCAAGTAGTAGGTTCCAATTGATTTGTGCTGCTTTTAAATATGGCCACCCATTTTATCAGTGCAGTAACCCACTCCGGAGTGTGAGTTATACTGTGATAAATGCACACCCTGAGAATGTACCGGGGCATGCATTAGTTCTACACAAAGCATGTCCTGTTGTTGATTATTGCTTACTTAGTTGACAGTCGTGGTGGAGGGGGTTGTGAAAGAACCAAGAAATACATTTCTGCATTGGTATCTTTTTATATAAATCCTACTCATTTATATCTTGAGTTTGTGCAGTGCATGCCTTTCCTTCTTGATAGGCTGCTTAGCGTGATGCGTCGTGCTGCCACTGGTCATATAACATCAGGACTGTAGGGGATGCCTGTTTGTTGATGCAGATGATTATACTGCTTTGGTGACTCTCTATTGTCTTCTTGGTTGCTATTGTAACCCCCCTGCAAATGGGGGTTCCCAAAAGACTTCCAGGAGCTTGCTTGAATGCTCCAAGCCTGAATGGTGTTTGGCATTTAAGCCATTTATCAGTGAGTGTTTTTAGAGCCTCTGGTACTGTCTCTTTAAGAACTGTCTGCTTGCAAACATAATTAGTTTGTATGGAGGGACTGTGTGCTTCTCTGAGTACCACTCGAGCTGCTGCCAATTCACTTCATTTTTGCAGTCACTAGGAGTGCAAAGGAACCTATCTGAAAGATGTAACTGTTTGCCAGAAATTATTTAGAGTAATAATGAAATTACAGTTTGTCTAACCTGCTTTTTTGCAGTCAGAACTGTGTCTGCTAGTTCCCCATTCTAGTTTTGAACTGCTGAACTGGACCAATCAGTGTGGGGTAAGCTAGCTCTAAAATGGTGCCTTGGACTAATCAGAACTTGGACTCATAATCTGAGCCAGCCACAAGAGGATTGTATGGGCAGTGACTCTGGGAGATGTAGTTTAGACTTCAGTGCCTTTTGGACCAACAGCAGCAGTCTATTGTGAGTGACAGCCAATCCAGTCAAGAACTGGGAGGAACTCAAAGGAAGTGCCCGTTTTTGTCGGTTGGAGTTTCAGTTGAACTTTGGCAGTGAAGAAGAAGGAGCCCTGTGCTTTTCAGTGTGCAGTTTTAGTCAAAAGCGTGTGTAAGGCCCAGAGTTCGGTCTGCAGCTTGTTGGGACTGAATCCGTCCTGTGAAAAGAATCAAAGGATCTCTGAAGAGTAGAAACCAGGCTCACCCTGTAGAAGACTGGAGGAATTGCTGAAAATTACACTCGGTCTGTCAGGAACTGAATCTGCTGTGTGTTCTCCCGGTATTGTGCAGTAATTGCGATCGGGATACAGATGCAGCCTGCCTGGTATAGTGCTTTCTTTTATATGGATGTGTGAAGAGGTTTGTGCACCTCAAGTGAGCCCTGCTGACATTGAAGGACCCTATCTTATTTGGAGGTCGTGAGTACTAATTCAGGGTCGCCCCCTGTTGAATTGCCACATTAAATCCAAATGGAATTACTGTACTGCTGACTGTTTAATTCTCCTTTTCTCTGTGTGAAAGGGCCCCTACCAGCTGCCACGGTTTGGACTAGCCACTAGGGCTTGGGTACCCAGGGACAGTAACTGATAGGGATAGGCCTGTGCACAGAGCCATAGGTAGATTATTAGAGTGATAAGCTAATTAACCTGATTTCCCCCTGTCCTTGTTATATCCCCCTAAATAAATCAGAGCTGCTTGTTTCAGCAAAGTTATACTGCCTGAGGTATTTGTCTATGTTAAAGTACTGTACTGTGATTGTTGCACTGTATCTCATTTCACAGGAGGTCCCAGTGCGGAACCAGACCTGGGGTAAGTGTATACTGTGAAGGTAATTTGATATATTGTGTGGGCCACTAGTGGGAAGAAAGGGGTTGCAGTGTCCCAGAGGGCTGTGACCAAGTTAGTTTAACTATTGCAAACCCTGACCTCTGGGTGGAGGCACCCGCCATTGGATCCAGGCCCCTCAACCTGTTAGTGGCAAATCAGGCAGGGGTAGTAGCCCCTGGGATAGCGCCATCTAGGGGTTACACTATGCACCGTTCAGCTTTTATGAAATACAAAATCATGCATACCACAGTAATGCAAAGCATCATGGGATGTATATGCACATCAACATGACAATTTAGACTGTGCTTGAAGCGGGGAGCAAGGTGCGTAATGGACTCACACAATCTGCAAAGGCTGAGAACAGAAGAAACAGAAGCATGTTTTGACTTTCTCAGGACTCATCGGTGTGCCTCATCTGTATCTCAACCCAGGGGCAGTGGACCAGCCATTATGTGGTCTTTCGGGTTTGGACTGTGGTGGTTCAATGTTTATGTATATCTTGCATCTTGTCTGCTTATTGTATGTTGTTTGTTGACAGTGTTTCATTATGCAAAATTGCACCTTATATAATTATAATACTACTGCTGTTTGTTCTAGTATCTTCATCCTTTTTCTCTGCCTTGGAGTGTACCTGGAAAGGAGCTTCATCTCCGTGTGCCTTTCCCGGGCAGCACATTTTATATGCATATAATCATTTCATGTCCCTTCTTTCCACTTTTGGGTATCACCCACTTAGACTTCCACGTATGTGTTCATCACTTTTCGTAAGGGAAACTAATAAGAGTAACTACAGTGGCTCCTTATTTATCCACCTGCAGCAAGAGCCAGGGTTGATTATGTATTGCTGTAATAGGGCATTGCGGCCAATCCCATTAAACTCATTTGGAGAATGCTATAAGTTAGGATACAGAGGAGAGTAATCCCAGCCTTAAACAGCCACTTCCGACTGACTGCCTGAGCTGAGGTGATTGAAGCCCAGTTTACAGGACTGGTTTTGAACCACGCCAACCCTTCTGTGCAACTTGCTGCAATGCAAAAAGCAGCCGTATGAACACTTACCCCATCCCAATAAGACATCCAGTGTTTCTCTCTTTAAGCAGCTTTAGGGACGCGTTCCAGAGCGAGCAGTGTAAGCAGCTGTGCAGACAGCTTGCGCTGCTTGCTCTGCTGTGTAATGCATGCTCACCGCTTCCTCCTCAGCCTTCCCAACCCCGCCCTCAGATGCATGGCCCCTCTCCAGCACAACTTGCGTTGGCGGGGAGAGGGACCATGTAAACAAAGTACAGAATTGACACGGGAGGCCGGGGCTGCACAGGTGCGGTCACAAAATCTTAGCAGAACTGCCATGTAAATGCTCCTTAAGACTGAGATTCAGACTCACTCTTAGTGGGACATAATGATTGAACACATTGGACTGGTGACATCATTTTGGATCAGAAACTGATCTTAACACTCCATGTGTGCTTGCAAAATTTATAGGTGACTGGCAATATTGCAAGTAAATGCTTTGTGCCCCCCAAAAAAACTTTTTATCTCCCTTTCTTTAGGGCAGAAGGGTAGCAGATCTCTGTAGAAGCTTGAAGATTAAGCATGTCATCTTCAGCAGCCTTGAGAATGTTAAAGAACTGACTGGTGGCAAACTGGAGGTGCTGCACTTTGATGGGAAAGGAGAGATTAATGAATACTTCAGGGAGACTGGAGTCCCAATGACAAGTGTCAGAATGCCTAGCTATTTTGAGAACTTCCTTGATGCTTTCAAACCTGTCAAGTCAGAGGAGGACGAGAACTGCTTTGTATTAGGTAAGGTAGTCTCCTTTAATAACTTGTAGTCAGGTGATGAGAAGAAAACCTGAATCATGGACATTTTATTTTCTAGTAAAGGAAAATGGCACACAAGACCATTATTTAACGCTGTATTGTAAAAATGCTGGATTGGGGATCATAGTGTATAGTTTTTTTTTTTTAACGTTTCTAATGTTTTATAGCCTCTTTATGTACCGCACCAACACTTCCAATTGAACGAGACATCCGCAGTCTTCTCACGCACAGCAGCTGGCTTCCTGTGCACTCAGTATGCTGATTAGTGCTTCTGGGTAATGGCAGAGGTGGGCAGAAGTCATCAGCATATTGAGTGCATAGGAAGCTGCCTGCTGTGCATAAGATGCCCACGAGCGTCTCATTCAGCCAAAAGTTTTGGCGCAGTGCATAAAGAGGGTGTAAAATGTTAGAAATAATAACAACAAAAATGAAATTGTGTAGATATTGAACCCCTAATCGGGCATTTTTACATTACAGGGTTAAATAACGGCCTTGTATGCCATTGTCCTTTAATAGGTAGATCTACCCGTTGTGCTCCGAATCTGATTAACAGACTCATATTCATTGGATTCTGATTCATTTTTAGGATTCAGGGTTTTCTAAATGGAAGACTCTGATTCCTAAAAACGGTTAAATCGGTTTCAGAATCTGACTCTGCAATCGGATTCCAGAATCTGAAATCTGATTCTGATTGCATGCAAAAAGTGCAGACCTGTTCTACTTGTGCGCTAGGATTTTGGATTCCGGTTTTGCATGTGATCTTCCGAAATAATACAGAATCCTATTAGAACAGATTTCAGCAAATAAAAGCACCTGAAATGCAGTGAATATTTAATTTTTTAAGGTGTAAAATACTTCCATCTGATTCAGCAATTAGTTGCCGCCTCATAGCTGCCAGGGAAGGATTCACATGCATTAGCTGAGTGCATGGTGACGAGGGCTACAAAACTGAAAAAGCATTCTTTATAGGATAGCTTCAGATCTTTTACAGGGCGGAATACAGGCAGCACACAGGACAGTGAGAAACAGCTCCAAGAGTGCTTGTCAATCTATCTAAAATTCCGGCCCCTGTGAAAACGAGAAAAAGAGAAAGAGCACCTTTGGGTGGGGGGAGCAATATGCTTTCATTTTGCTCACCCAGTTTCTCTATACTGAATACATGCTAGTTGGTTTTAAGTGTATACATGTTCGCCTGTACACAAAGAAATGGTCTCTTGTTACCTGAACTCGTTTCACATGTGACCTTTCACAGCTGTCAGCCTGGAAATATTTCTAGTCCCTGAGGTGAAAGGCCAGTGCATTAAGGCAGCTCATTAATCCCATGCATCATACAGGCAGTGCCTGAGCAGGGGCTAATCCATCGTTACATTGTTTCTTTTTTCCAGCTGTAGCTCTGATGACATTTTATCCAGGCACTCTGGCTTCTGGACTTACACAGTTTATTTAAAATGCTTTTCGTTATTTGGTCACAGCTTCAACAGCTGCATCCCCAGAACACCTCTTATTATACTCACAGAATTGTTCTTCGGAAGTAGACATTTCAGGGGGGAAACATATATTTTTCTGAACCATAAGAAACCAAAACAGGCAGCTGGTTACATTGTAGTATACCTGTCATTTATGGACGGGGGCTGGGGGAGATGTCATATCGTATTTGGAAAATAAAATAATTAGCATCTTCTCAAAGCGGTCTGACAAACCATTTTCTAGAATAATGAGACAGGACTTAATGTCAGTCTTCAGTTTTGGCAGAAATCTGGTTTAACATTTGTTACACTTTCCCAAGACACTGGATTTGCAGAAATGCTATATGTGGCTCTGGGGAGGCAGTGTGGCCTAGTGGTTAGAGTCCTGGCTGAAGAACCAAGAGGTCACAGGTTCAAACCCTGCTGGAACCACAGTACTTACCGTGTGAGCATGGTCCAAGTCACTTAGCCGCCTAGTAATCCAGCCCACCCCGCAGCGAAAATGGGTGAAAGCTGGGCCCACTGAAAATGAGATGTTGCATCTCAGGTTGGTAATCCTGGGTATATAAACTGCAAAATAAAAAAATACAGATAAAAGAAAGGCACTGTGTTCTAATGGTTGGTGCACTAAACTGTGTAGCAGTGTATTGCATGTTCCAATCCCACCACAGCCACTGACTGGTTTTGTAGCCTTGAGCAGGTTTCTTGCCCTCCTGGTGCTTCAGCCCAGCCAACTTTAAAGCTGGGTGGAACTGGGGCAGGTCGGTTCAGCTCAGTTATTGGATGGGAGGGGAGAAGGCTTGCAATGAATGCAAGGAACAATAACTTGTGTGCTACAATGTGCAGGTCACGGTGTATGTCTGATAAAACTTACACAACACCACCCCAATAGGGGCCATGCTGTTAACCCTTGCACTCACTCATCAAAGGTGCCAGCTGCCACAGGTGGAGTTGATACATCAGTACTTCCAACTGGACTGGGACTTTTCTGACCGAATCGGGCATGAAGTGTCACACCCTCGGAGGACAAATTTGGGACTTGAAATATTGTTAAACTGCGGTATTGCATGTAAATAAGGACATTTGTGGAAGACCTGCTTTTGAACTATAAAACAGCAGCCATTTTTATCACTTCTGATCCAAGCTGGAACGGTGACGGGGTGGGAGAGTGACTGAGTGACCAACCAGAATTGCACTGCCTAAGGAGAGAGCCAAAAGGGCTCACAAACTTGTGGTGGACCTCATTAATTTAGGCACCTTTGGAGCAACCCATCGCCTGTCGCGTGACAGGTGTCCCAGAACTGCCTGTCATGATCGACAGCTCGACTGACCAGTCGGGAGTTGGAGTTCCACAGTAAGCAGCAGGGGCTGTTATAGACACAAGTCAGTCGAGTCAGGGTGCTGTATAGACTAGTGCCTGTGAGCTGCGGAGAGGGACAGCATGTGTGCTGCTGCACAGCTGCCAGAGATGGAGAGTGAAAGTGAGAAGAGAATTTTTGCTTCAGAAAGGAGGTAATTGCATGCAACGTGAACCACGAAAATGAAGCAAAAGCTGCAGCAGTTGAAAGGGACTTTAGCTGTGCAGCTACTGGAAACCCCAACTGAAACCATTTACTCACAGTCCAGTACTGGTTATTGCCACCCAATGGTGTAGCTGGGAAGAAGTACCGCCACATTGGTCCTGGTTGCCCTTGCCCTTCCGTTTGTGGAAATGTAATGTAGAGGATTGTAAAACAGCAAAACCGTCTTAACTGAAGAAAGTAAGGATCAGCGCCTGCTAAAGATCTAAAGTTACACAAAAAGACCAGTTGAATAGCTCTGTGTGAAGAGGAGAAACTCCACAGTTAGCGTAGTGCAGAAATTTTCGTAGTAAGACTCGCACAGTTGCTTGAATTTTGCTATGAGAATGTCTGTACTGCGCATGTTATGGCGAATTTTAGTACGCAAACCAATGCACTTCATGTCAAAAATTCACTGCATAGTGCGAATTGCATCAATTTGCGTAATAGAATTTGCCACAAGTGTGATGAGTTGGGTAGTGCGCACCATACAAATGCTACACACAGTGTGTAGTGGCTGAATTGGCCGAAATTGATGAAAATGAGCAGTATTATTCTCAGTGTCTCAGAACAGATTTCTCCTATAAAATCTTTTAACACCCCCCTACCAAAATAAGGGAGGAAGGTCTCTTCAGAAATGGGGCAGATATGCAGCACATACAGAAGGCTTTCCATAACAACTGCATTTCTAGGGGCGTGCATATAGTTCACTATCCACTTGTTGGCAGTTCCACTGGAAGGGCTGATTCATCAGAATGTCTTTGAACCAAACTTTCTTTGCCAGATAGTTCTTATCTGGGTAACGTTTTGTGTACCGTAATTTACTGGAAATGTCAAAGAGAATTTAGTAATTTGGGACTGGGGTGGGCAGAGAAGACAGTTTAGTCGCTATGCTGTGTAAAAATCTTTGTCAATAATAAGAGGCAGTGTGGTCTAGTGGTTAGAGTATAGATTTAGGAACCGGGAGATTGCAGGTTCAAACCCTGCTAGAGCCGAATACTCACTATGTGACCTTGGACAAGTCACTTAATCTCCCAGTGCTCCAGTCTAGTCCACCGAGCTGTAGAAATGGGTAGAAGTAGGACTCCACTGGAAACAAGATGCTTCATCTCAGCTGTGCTGCCCTGAGTGAATCAACTGTAAATAACAAAAAAAGTGAAGCCATGCAGTGGGCATGAGAATAGTGTCACTCTCGGGATGTACC